>CM028138.1:14775833-16074166 GCA_016271365.2 Neoceratodus forsteri
CTGGCAATTGATGGAGTGGTACCCCTTACTGTTGGCATACACCTCACTGCCATCACCAGGTGGTGCACGGATGGGGACATGGGTGCAGTCAGTGGCACCAAGTACCACTGGTAGGTGCGCAACTCGATGGAATTGCTGCATGGTTTCTCTGCGCTCTGCTGCCGTGCTAGGGAATAGTATGAACACCCCAGCACGTGGCAGGAAAGTTTCAAGGAACTGGGTCAGGAGGCATGAGGTGGCAGACTGCGACACCCCGATGGTGTCCTCGTTGGTTGTTGGAACGTCCCTGTGGCTAGGAAGCACATCGTTGCTGTCACCTTCTCCTCTACTGTCATGGCATGGCTGCGTCTGGTGTTGGGGTGCAGCTGCTCATTCAGGAGTTCACATAGCTACCTCAACATTCCCCTGTTCATCCTGTACTGGCCAGTGATGTGCTCATCTGGCAGGGTCTCGAAGGAGACCCTGGGCCAGTACCACCTGTTTGCAGCATTCCGTCTTCTTGGCCTGTGTTGCAGCCCGTGTTGGGCCTGCTCCCTCTCCTCCTCCTCAACTACTGCTGTCATCAGTTGCAGCATCACCGCTATCGGCACTGTGGCCATTTCCACTCCGTGGTGTGGTCACTCTCCCTCAGTGGTTTGCGCTGGGTTAAGACCAGCCTTTTATAGGTGGTAGCTAACACCACGCTACATGTTGCACTGTGTCCTAGTGTGGCGCTATGGCTTTGAATATCCCATAGCATGTGTATGTAGGCCACCCCCCCCACCTTTTCCCCTTGCATACATTATCGCTTGCCCCACGCTATTGTGGTTAACGTGGCTTAATCGGGTCCTTTGATATCGCAGCCCCGTGCTAGTCCTGTGCTATTGGTTTGCGCGCTGTGCTATGTTTTGAATATCTGGCCCTATGAGTCTAACAGGGGGGACCTTGAGTCAGCTGTTGTTGAGGAGAAAGAAGACATGACACCTGGGGGCCAGAATGGTCAAACGTTAGGAGGATTCTGGTGATGGGGACTGTATGGTTAGAGGCACAGAGAGGGTGGTAGACAGTGCAAGAAAGGAGAGGGGATGGTCAGCTGCCTGCCTGGAGCAGCAGCTGTCTGGGATTGGGAGAGGACAGTGGAGGAGGGGAAGGAGCAGGGAGTACTAGTACACCTTAGTATCAATGATCTGGTGAACTGGCCTGTACAGACAGTGAAACGGGACTTCCAGAGGCTGGGGGAAGACTGAAAAAGCCCTCAGCTTCCTTGGCCTTTTCTGAGATCCTCCCTGTCTGAAATACAGAGAAGGGGGAGGATAAAGTGAGGAAGGAGATTGAGGAGTTCAATGGATATAGTCAGGAACAGGGGTACCACTTTGTGCGGGACCAAGGGGGCTTCTTTGACAAGAAGCACTTCAAAGGTGATGTCCTTCACCTGGCAAGAGAGGGAACTAGTGCATCAGGCAAGACATTTGACATTTACACTGGCACACAGTTAAACTAACGGTGGGGGAGGTTGGGGCTAGGGATTCCACAGTTGAGGTAGGTGACTTGGGAATCCTAGAAAAGACTCCCCAGGGATGGGGAGGGCAAGGTGTACAGGAAGTAGTAACAGTAGGGCATGAATTCAGGGGACCAGGGAGTGTAGACCAAACAGACCAGCAAAAAAGGAAAAACACAAGACACCTAGGATATCAGGGAACTGTGATGGGGGAAGTTATTTAAGAATCAAGAGGGGTGGGAGTGTAGGCGAGCAAACTCCAGGCAGCAGACTCTGGGCTGGATATAGTTTCCATTAAAGAAACTTGGACCAATGAGAGCAATGACTGAGACCTAGCGATCCCTAGATATACCTAATAGGAACAGTACATGGATGGGTAGAGGTGGAGGGGTGGTAATTTTAGCAGGGAAGGAATTAAGGCAGTAGTGGATGCATTCCTTGGAGGTTATGGGGGAGGTAGAATCACTGTGGGTACAGCTCACAGTGCCATCAGGTAGAACGCCTCACTTGGGGGTGGTTTACATGTCACCAGAGCAGGGAGAAGAGAGAGATAAGGAACTAGGAGCAGAAATAGGAAAGGGGTGGCGAAATGAGAGGTTGTAGTAGGAGATCTCAGCCTTACAGACATCGACTGGGTTATCCCAGCAGCTAGGAGCACCAGAAGGCAGGTGCTGCTTGATACTTTGTAGGACTGCATGCTGGTGCAGCAGATCAGGGAGCATCCTGAACAATCAACCATTCCCAATGCGGTACTCACCAACTCGGCAAGAGTAGATGGAGTGCGGGTCTGGGAATCACTGCGATCCAGTGAGCACAATACTGTATGGTTTGAGCTGGCCCTGGGCACCCCTAGTAAGTGCTCATCTAAGGCTGAGGTACTAGATTTCATAAGGGCGGATTTCAACCAAATGAGGGAACTAGTCCTGGGCAGGTTAGCTGGGGTAGACAGCATAAGTGGAGTAGAAGAAAGGGGGGCTCATAAAAGGTGCCATTTATGTGGCAGTTAAAACATGCACAAGAACAGTTATAATGAGAAACACGTACTGTATAAGAGGTCAATTTGGTTCTTCAAAAAGGTCTGGGAGGCAGTGAGGGACAAAAAGAAGGCCTCTCTAAGGTACAAAGAAAAACAGAGGATACAGAATGGGAAAAGTATCAGGAAAAAACTGGAGAGGCCAAGAGAGAAGTCAAGAACGCAAAAGCAGACACAGAACTGCATATTCTAGAAGGGGTCAAGGGAGGGGGAAAAACATTTTTTTAGATCTATAAAGGAAAAAAGAAAGATGAAAGAGGGAACTGTCAGGTTAAAGAAGAGTGCAAGGTAACAGGAAGATGGGCAGAAAGCAGCTGTGCTGAATGATTACTACTCAGTATTCACTACAGAAATCAGCGGGCCCTTGCCTGAGAGCGGCATAAAGACAGCTGATGGAGCAGTCCCAGAAATGAGGCTGCAGTCGTATACTAGTGAAACACTCAGAAAAGGGTTAGCAGCCCTGAAGGCAAACAAGACACTTGGGCTGGACAGGGTGCATCTGAGGGTACTGAGGAAACTGGCATCTCTGTTAGCTGAACCCCTGGTGTGGCTATTCAATAGCTCTTTGAAGTAAAGTGTGGTTCCCAAGGACTGGAGGATGGCAGACATAATTCCGCTACACAAGGGAAGGGACAAGGAGCAGCCAGGAAACTACAGACCCATCAGCCTTACCTCTGTGGTAGAGAAACTAATGGAGACACTAGTCAAAGAGGACCTAGTTGAGTACCTGGAGAACAATGGGCTTCAGGATAGTAAGCAGCATGGATCTGTGGTAGGGAGGTCTTGTCAGACCAACTTGATAGAATTCTTTGGGTAACCACAGACACAGAATTGCATATTCCAGAAGGGGTCGGGGGGGGGGAGTTTTTTAGATACATAAGGGGAAAAAAAAGATGGAAGGGGGACTGTCAGGTTAAAGGAGGGTGCAGGGTAACAGAGGAAGGTGGACAGAAAGCAGCTCTGCTGAATGGCTACTTCTGCTCAATATTCACTACAGAGATCAGCGGGCCCTTGTCTGAGAGTGGCATAAAGGCAGCTGATAGAGGAGTCCCAGAAATGAGACTGCAGAAGTATACTAGTGAAATTCTCAGAAAAGGGTTAACAACCCTGAAGATAAACAAGGCCTTTGGGCCAGATTGGATACATCTGAGGGTACTAAGAAACATAGAAATTGTCAGCAGATAAGGGCTGCAAGGCCCATTCAATCTGCTCATAGTTCTAAATAAGGGAACTGGTATTGGTGTTAGCCAATTCCCTGGCTGGGCTATTCAGTAGTTCTTTGAAGTAAGGTGTGGTTCCCAAGGACTGGAGGATGGCAGACATAATTCCGCTACACAAGGGAGGGGACAAGGAGCCTCCAGGAAACTACAGACCCATCAGCCTTACCTCCATGGTAAAGAAACCAATGGAAACACTAGTCAAAGAGGACTTAGTGGAGTACCTGTAGAACGATGGGTTGCAGGATCGTAAGCAGCAAGGGTCTGTGGTAGGAAGGTCTTGTCAAACCAAACTGATAGTATTCTTTGGGTAACCAGGGTAGCTGACAAGGGGCACGCAGTAGACTTACTGTACTTCAGCTTCTGCACGCCATTTGACTTGGTGCCACACCAAAGGCTGCTAAAAACGATGGGGGATCTGGGTACAGCTAGATAAATAGTAACGTAGGTAGGGAGTTGGTTGAAGGGAGGCAACAGAGAGTTGCTGTGAATGGAGTCAGATCGGTGGAAAGAGAGGTCACAGGCAGAGTACCACAAGGATGTGTCCTGGGCCCAACCCTCTTCAGTACGTTCATGAACTGTAGGAAAGGAAATGCAAGGCAGATTGTGCCTATTCCCAGGTGACACTAAACTCTCTGGTAGAGCTGACAACATGGAGGGGATAGGGGAATTGCCGAGAGACCTTCAAAGGCTGAAAAATTGGTCCATCACCTGGCAACTGGAATTCAGTGCCAAGAAGTGCAAAGTGATGCATTTAGGGAACAAAACACTAGAATAAAATATTGGATGGAAGAGCTTCAGCTGGACACAACAGCTGTGGAGAGAGACCTAGGAGGCATCAACAGTGACTCCCTCAAACAAACCAGCCAATGTAACAAGGCCTCCAGCAAGGCTAACAGGATGCTGGGGTGCACTGGGAGAGGGTTCCACAGAAGGAAGTAGGAAGTACTGTTCCCTCTGTATAGGTCACTGGTAAGGCCACGCCTGGTGTGCTGTGCCCTGTTCTAGAGACCCCACCTACAAAAGGAGAGGGACAGGCTAGGGGTTGTACAATGCAGGGTGATCAAGATGATTCGGGGCCAGTAAGGCAGATCCTAAGAGGATCGACTAAAGGCCCTGAACATTAGTCACTTAAAACCAGACCGGGGGGGGGGGGGATATGACTGAGACCTTCAAGTTCGTGAACAGAATAGACAAAGTGAACTGTGAAGAGCTATTTACCAGGAACAGAGAAGCTAGGACATGGTGTCACAAGTGGAGGCTAATGGGATGAAGATTTAAAAAGGACACGAGGAAGTATTTTTTTACAGAAAGAGCGGCTGAGCTACGGAAGGGTCTGCAGCAGAGGTGGCGGGTGCCCAAACCATAAACAGCTTTACACACAGCTGGGATAGAGCTAAGGGTATAGTAGTTACTCAGCAGGATGAGGGAAGACGGAAACACGAAGTACAAAAGGAGGAATGTGGTAAGCGTAGAGCCCACAGAGACAGCAGGCCCCGGGGTATGATAGGGTAATATTGGCAAGTTAGATGGATTATTTGTCTTTTTCTGCCATCATTGTCTATGCTTCTAGATGCAGTAAAATATGAATTATAACACGGAAAGTCTATTTTAAAAGTTAATAGAGCAAGTTATTGAAGCCATGTACCCATTTGTTCCTTACAATGTTAGACAGCAATTGTCATTCTACACTTTTCCTCAGCTCATGCAATTATAAGTACTGGAATACACCGAATGAATTGTTAACCATCCAGAAGAGAGCTGAACTATATTCAGTAAGTTAACCAATTGTTATGAACAGGAAAGCTGTAATGCATGTTCCTAAAGAAGAGGATATTAGAAAGGTACTGTGGTGTCTGGCCCTGGCCCCTAAGTAACCGCAGTTAACCGAGAGAGCACCATCCTTCCTTCCCTCTCCACCAGCCAGTTCATAAAGGGTGACCACTGGGAGGCATATGTATTACTTCTAAACAGAGAGAGTATGTTCATGTAAGCAATTGCTTCATACACAAATGGTGTTATTCTTAAAAAAATCAACAAAATTCAAGTAAACAAAACTGCATCAGGTTACACCAGGTTGGAATCCCACCTCAGCTTCTGGTTCTCTGTGTGACCTCAAGCTAGTCAATTACCCCTCCTAAACTTCAGGCAGCCCCAGTTGTAACTGATTCAGGGCCAGCAGGGCATATCCCATGAGGAGCACCTCAAGGCACTGAACCAGCCCTCGTTGGAGATCAGAAGGGAGATACGGTGATAGAGACCTTCAGGTTCCTAAAAGGAATTAACAGAGTGAACTGTGGGGAACTACTGAACTTGAATACCAGTTCGCAGTCACATAGTCATGAGTGGAAGATGACATAAGGGAGATTCAGGGGGAATGTGTGGAAACGTTTCACAGAAAGGATGGTGGAGCCGTGGAACAGGCGGCCAGCCAAGGTGGTGGAGAGAAAAACCGTTAGTGGGTTTAGGCGTGGCTGAGCCAGAATGAAGGGTATAGTGGTTGCTCGAGGTATCAGATCAGGGAGGAAAATGTGGGGGAGAGGGCTAGCACCCTGGAGGAACCGTAGGCCCCAGGGCTAAATAGGGAACTTGGGCAGACTAGATGGATCTTTGGTCTTTTTCCGCTGTCACTGTCCACGTTTCTGTATGTTTCTATGTAACAACCACATGTTCCACCTCAGTTGGGCTACCCTAGGTAGCCTAATTGTAAACAACATTTTTTAAATATGTATTTCACTTTGAGCACACTATTCAAATCATTTGCACATTTATCGCAAAGCTGCCAGGTCAAACTGATAAACATGTTTTTGTTAGAAAAACACTGACCCCAAATTTCTGAGAACATCCCCAGCATTTCCTGTTATCGGAAATGCCTAGATATTCCATATTTCTTCAAGAATTCTCACAAGCAACCAAGCAATATGTGAAACAGAAAATAGGGCAGACTAGATGGGCCTACTAGTCCTTTTCTGCCAACACGTTCTATTATGTCTTTGTCAGGCCCACTGCCTTTAAACATGGGTCCTCAAAGGGTTAAAGGCATTGTCTGGAGTTTTGCAGTCAACCAGCTGTCCTAGAGAACTGCAAGTGCTCAAATACTGCAAATTGCAATATGCTGAACTGATCTGTGTGGGTTTGCGTGTGTGTGCACTTATGTTACAGAGGAATGTGAAAGGGCTTTGTCTACGCTAAAAAGCACAGAGAGAAAGCTTAGTCTGCAAACAGAACTTATTGTATTTTGCTGCCATTGTGTAGCCAACAACTAAATAAGCAAAAAAACAGGCTTTCTTGTTCTGAGCTTCTTCAGAGAACTGAACCCTTAGTTTAGAATTAGAAAAATTAGCATTTATATAGTGCTTTTAAAACACGTTGTTTCTCAAAGTGCTTTACAACCAGTGAGAGACTGGTAACGAAGTGATTATAAACATGTAGGGCATCTATTTCACTCATCAGCACCCACACACAACCATGGACAATTGCATTAACTGGTTTTATGGGAAGGGGAATGTTGACCAAGACACCAGGAAAAACTCCCCCACTCTTGCGAAAAATGCCTTGGGTTCTTCTGTTTCCACCGGGATGCCCTCCAAGACAGCACCAGAAATGGGCAGGAGGGACCTCAGTTTCATGTCTTGCATGAAGGATGGCACACCCATCAGTACAGCATCGCCCTAGTACTGCAGTCGGGTGCTGACATTTTTATGGTATGAGTCCAGTCCTGGTATGGGACTAGAACCCACAACCTTCTGGCACAGAAAAGGATGTGCTAACAAATGAGCCTTGCTGATACCTCTGACAGCCATGAAACCCATATGTCTGTACCTCTCCTCTGAAGCAGTCCGGGATTCATTGAGCAACTAACCAAAGCAAGTTAGCGGGGGAAGGGAATAACTGGAGCTGGGAAGGACCTCTACCAGTGATCAGACCTAGTCTTCCCCTATGTGGTTTGCAGCACTAGAAGTGCTATCTGTACCTCACTCAGCCAAAAGAAACAAATGACATCCATTTCAGCTGTGGTCCATGTCTCCTCAGTGGTCTGAGGTAATCAATAGCCTCTGGGCTGGTGTGTGGGTGGAGATGGATCAAGTTGTGGATCAGGACAGGAAAACACAAGTAGGGAGCTTAAAAAGATTTGCGCCAATGTGATCCACATGTTAAGAGCCTAGAATGCACAAGGACTTCATCTTTCTGTACGCCTCAGCATCACAGCTAAGATGAGGGACTTGTTTGATTTCTTTTTTGGCTGGCCAAGGAGAGGACGTGAGAAGCATGTAGAAACAAGAAGGTTAAAATGGGAGGCCTGTCTGTTTTAAGGAGCAGCTTTTTCTAGAAAGACTTACATTTTTTCCTCCTAGCCTCATTAGGAAATTGTTAACATCTTCCACAACTGCAAGTTCATAGGCTGCAGTCTCCTTCGGGTGAGATGGAGATTCAGATCCCCAAATTCAGAAGGTTGGAGTCACACTAACAGGCATAGCACCATGCTAACTGGATTTAGAATGTCTGAGTGGGGCAAGGAGCAATTTTAAACTGCCCCATAGCGTGGCACACAGTTGAAAGCACAATCGTGATATATACCCCAGCGTGCGAATGGCAAATGCCCCCTTGCACGCAGGGCACAATGACATAGAGGTATTTGGAAGCACTACATGGCTGCCATGGTAGTGCTATTTAATGGTTTTAAAACCCTGCTGTTTTCAAAGTGCACAGTGATGAGTGGCACCCCACCTCCCTTGACACCCACGCTCTCCCTTACTGACCCTTGCTACAACTAATTAAATCACCCTGGTAGTCCAGTGGTACCTCCAGTACTATTCCCCACCCTCTCTGATTCCCAGTAGAACTAAAACTCCTGGGTAGTCCAGTGGTACCTCCACCCTCCCTGATCCCCGATAGAACTAATCTAAATGCCCTGGTAGACAGCTGTTTCAGAAGTACACATGTGAGCAGTCCCTGTCATTTAGATGAGGCTGAGAAGATGAGAGGGGGTTGAGCCACTCACTGTCTGTGGCCCTGACTACAAACCTGGTCTGGTTAATGTTTGGTAAGTCAATGGCAGATGGGGGGTTGCTTAGTGGATGGGGATCTGCAACAGGTATAATGAGGATCAGGATGGGAGGTGGGTGCCACTGGACTATTATGGCATTTACATTAGTTCTGTCAGGAATGGGGGAGGATGGGGGGGGGTACCACTCAACTACCAGGGCATTCAAATGAGCTGTATCTGGGGTTGGGGAGGGAGGGGGAGTACCATTTGACTGCCCGGAATTTTGATGTAAGAGATCGGGTGAGGACGGAGGCAACAGCCGAGGCTCTGCACAATGCCTCCACATGTTTGTGCATGGAGGCAATTCGCAGAGTTGATAATTGCCACGTAGTGACATACAACTTGCCCCTCAGTGTCTTCAGTGCCACATGTACTCAGTAGGGTGTCAGCATCTGAATATGGCACTCAGAAGCAAAAGTGCTATCCTGTTTGGGATGCGCTATCCATCTTTGTTCCTGGTTGTCTATTGCCTTTGGGGGCTGACGTAGCGCTATGCAGATGGACAGGTATGAGAAGGAGGTGGGTCGACATGAGAGGGGGTGTTGAATAAAGTCAGGGCTATCAGTAGACTAGATCTGAACCCGCATTAGGCTGGGTACGAATGCAGCCAGGCACCGGGAGACTCAAGGGGCAACCAGCCCTTATTCTGCCATTAAAGGGACACTGTCAACCCTTTTTGCTTCATACTATTTTTGGTTGAAAAACCACATTTTATGTTTGCTTACCCTCTCAAAAATTCATTGATGATGCTGGTTGTTTTATCTGCTTCCTTTCTTAGTAGAAATTTAATGCATGCTAATAGTGTATTTGTACTCAACCTTTTTTGTTTCAAATCCTTGATCTACTTTTATTGCATACTTTCTGAACATTAGGACAACCCCAAACAGTGCAGCCACTCATGACGCAACAGTCTCCTCTCCTCTGGCTGTATCATGAGTGGCTACATTGTGTTGGGGATGTTCCTAAGTCCAGGAAAGGTGCAGTGGGAGTTGATCAAAGAATATAAACAAACATGTTTTGGTGTGGTAACACCAGAATGGTGGGCAGTCTGTGTTTCACTTTTTAAAAGAAAAAAGGAATCAGAATTAAACTACCAGCTACATCAGCAGTCTCTACAGAATGTGACCAATCATAGCATGTGTTTTTTAAACTTAGGACACTTTGAGGCCTAAGGGGGTTTGGCAGTGTCCCTTTAATATCTATGTTTCGGTGTTAAATGTGGAACAGCTGGATGGCATGAACAGAGGGTTTCTGAGGGCTAAAATGAAGGATGGCCCTACTAATTTACTAATACTAAGGATCCAGAAAGGGCTGATAGCACTGATGATATATAAGGCCCTGGGACCAGATGGGTTGTAGCCAAGGTATTCAGGGAGCTGACAGCAGAACTGGATGAACCCCTGCTAGGTCTGTTCAACAGCTCTCTAAGGGCTGGGGTAGTTCTGAAGGATTGGAGGGTGGCAGATGTAGTTCCGCTCCATGGGGGTTAGGGGGCAAGGAACATGAAGGGAACTATAAAACTGTCAGTCCTACCTCTGTTGTAGGGAAGCTGATGGAGTCACTGGTCAAAGAGGACCTCATGAACAGGCCCCAGGATAGTAAAGAGCACAGATTCATGGCAGGGAGGTCTTGTCAGACTAACCTTACAATTTACTTTGACTGGATCATGAGGGAATTGGAGAGGGGGCCACTCTGTGGATTTGCTCTACTTTGACTTCAGCAAGACTTTCGACTCAGTGCCTCACAGACACTTGCTGAAGTAGATAGAGGATATGGGAGTGGCTAAGGTCACAGTAAACTGGGTAGGTAACTAGCTAAAGGGGAGGCAGCAGAGGGTTGTAGTCAATGGGATCGAGTCAGCAGAGAGGGAGGTCATGAGTGGGGTACCACAGGAATGCGTTCTGAGACTGGTCCTTATCAATATATTCATTAGCGACATTGGTGAGGGTATCCAAAGCAAGCTGCATCTCTTTGCAGATGACACTGAGCGCTGTGGGAGGGTGGATAGCGGCAAGGAAATCGGGGAAATGCAAAGTGACGTATGAAAGCTAGAGGGGTGGTCTAAGGTTTGGCAGTTGAAATTCAACGCCAAAAAGTGCAAGATAATGTACAACCGGAACAAGAACCCAAGAACAGAGTACTGCTTGGATAGGGTGAGACTTAGCACTACAGCTGAGGAACAGGACCTTGGAGTTATCATCAGTGACTCCCTCAAACAATCAAGTCAATGCAACAAGGCACATAGCAAAGCAAGGAAGATGCTGGGATGTATCGGGAAGGGTACTGACAGCAGAAAGGAAGAGGTAATGCTTCCCCTATATAGATCCTTAATGAGGCCACAGCTGGAGTACTGCGTCCAGTTCTGGAGCCCTTACCTCAGGATGGATAGAGATAGGCTGCAGACGGTGCAGCGCAGGATGACAAAAATTATTCGGGGCCAACAGAGCAGGTGCTGTGAGGAGTGCCTCAAGACACAGAACATGTACTCACTACAGACCAGAAGGGACAGGGAAGATACAATAGAGACCTTCAAGTTCCTAAAAGGAATTATTCAGGTGAACTGCAGGAAAATATTTAACTTGAATACTAGCTCACAGTCATGTGGACATGAGTGGAAGCTGACAGGAGGGAGGTTTAGAAGGGACATGAGGAAGTATTATTTTGCAGAAAGGGTGGCAGAGCCATGGAATAGTCAGCCTACTGAAGTGATGGATGCTAAAACTGTTGGTGGGTTCAAGCATGGTTAGGATACTGGAAGGACTGCAGAGTGGGTTCCTGACTCAGGGCATCACTGAACCAACAAGAGCTGAGGCAATTCTTGATCTGGTGCTTACAAATGGGGAGCATGTACAGGAAATAATGGTCAGGGAGCCACTGGGTGGAAGTGACCGTTGCACAGTGTGGTTCCAGTTGAGTATGGGCAGGGAAAGCATCCCAACAAAGACCAAAATCTTGGATTTCAGGAGGGCGGACTTCAGAAAAATGGGCGAAGTGCTGAGAAGTCATCTGGTGGGCGTCAGAGCAGATATGGGGGTGGACCAAAGGTGATCCATCATTAAGGAAGGAATACTGGTTGCCACAGATGAGTGCGTTAGGCTCAGGAGGAAGAATACAATAGCCAAAGCGCCCAGCTGGTTCAATTGTGGGGTTGCCCAGGGAGTAAGGGAAAAGAGGCTGGCCTATAGGAAATTCAGGAAGACCAAGAGAGAGGTGGATAGGGATAATTCCCTAAGGTTGTCTAATGAGGCAGGTAAGGAAGTCTGGCGAGCAAAGGCACAGAAAGAGCTGCAGATAGCTGAAGGAATTAAGAAGGGGGAGAAGGCTTTCTTTTGCTATATAAGTGAGAAAAGGGACAAGAAGGAAGGGATTGTTGGGCTTAAGAAAGGGGTGGAGCTGACCCGCTGGCACAACGGTTGGATTTCCACTTGCGATGCCGACAACCCAGGATCGGGAATGGACAAAGGGTGCTGGAGGGTCGGCAGGGGAGAGAGAAGGCTCAAGCATCAGCAGACTGCTCACCTTCTCTCGGGGGGAAGGCAGGGAAGGGACCCAGCACCTGCTGACTCCTGGCGGAGGCTATGGGTAGGGCAGTGTGCTGGGTCCCATTGACTCAAAAGGGGCACAGTGGATGTTGGTGTACGTGCCAAGACGTCAGTGGCACACCATGCCTCAGGGAAAAATGGAAAATGGCATTTCAGGGTCCAACTGGATGACGGTCATCAGCTCCCGCTGCCATGGAAAGCTCTGGACGAGCCTACGGACCACCTCAGCAGCACCCCGGGCCAAGACGTAGTGCGCTGGCCTCCCCCACTGGCGCCTTCCCCCTGAGAGGAGGGGACCCATCCAGTGAAGGGTTATGTTGGGTTACCGGGGCTGCGATGTGGGCTGTGACAGCTGTCGGGGAAGGGTAACACTGAAAAGGCATGTGGCAGCCCAAAGTAGTGGCCTGCCACAAGCTAGAAGGAGCAAAAAAAAAATAAAAATAAGGGGTGGCGTGGGTGGAGGATAATGGGAGAAAAGCAGAGATACTAAATGAATACTTCTATTCCGTCTTCACCAGGGAGAAGGATGGACCAGTGCCTTCAGGAAGGAAAAGAGGAGCAGGGGGGAAGGGAACACAGATGTAGTGATAGAGGAGGATAGAGTGAGGGAGGGGCTGCTGGCATTGAAGGTGGACAAATCACCAGGCCTGGACAGTGTACATCCAAGGGTACTAAAGGAACTGGCTGAGGAGCTGGCAAGGCCACTGACAGACCTATTTAATAGTTCATTAGAGTCAGGCATGGTACCACAGGACTGGAGAACAGCACATGTAGTGCCCCTTTACAAAACCGATCCCAAGGATGATCCAGGGAATTACAGACAAGTCAGTCTGACCTCCATTGTGGGCAAGCTCAAGGAGATCATACTAAAGGAAAGGTTGGTAGAATATCTAGAGGAGCATGGTCTCCAGGATGCGAGGCGGGCAGGGTGGGGATCGTGTCAAATGAATCTGATTGACTTCTTTGACTGTGTCACTAAAACAGAAGACAGGGGCCAAGTGGTAGACAACCTCTGTCTTGACTTCAGCAAGGTCTTTGACTCTGTGCCCCACAAAAGGTTGATCAGGAAATTGGTGGATCTTTTTTTTTTTAAATTCATCTTTATTAACATATCGAGGCAAGACACACAATTTATAATACTTCAGTATTTTCGCCTCTCACATCTCATTCTACTTTACAATAATTCCAGTTCTTACAATATATCGCTTATTATTATCTCATTCATCCTCTGGTCTTATCTTTTTTTATGGTTCTCCTAAGTTCATCAGACTTCCATCTCCAGAGTTGTTCTGGTCCTGCAAGGCTCCACTGTGTACTTCAGTCTCCCCTCCCACTTCCAGGCTCCCCTGGGTTTCTGGGCCCCTCCTCTCCCAGACCCAACTTAAGGATTCGGTGGGTCCCTTCCCTTCCATATGACCCACTGTGTCCACCTGCAGACGAACACCTGGGTTCTTACGTTTACCCTGTATGTTAATTCCTCCATGTTTTGGATTTCTTGTGTTATTGATAACCATTGTTCGAGGGATGGAGGGTCCACTTTTAACCAGCTACAGGTGATCGCCTTATGGGCTGCCCCAATCAGTAGGTTCCACAGGTATAACCCATCTACCCCGACCCCCGGTGGTGGGAGGACCAGCAGCAGGTGAGGCAGGTCTAGGGTCCCTGCTGTTGGGAAAATCTTTCCCATAGCCTTCCGGATTCCTCCCCAAAAGGGTTGTATGGTAGGGCATTGCCAAAACACGTGGGTGTGATGGGCCCTGGTCTCAGAGCATCTCCTCTAGGAGACCGCTGTATGATTGCCCTTTCATTTACTCGGGGTCAGGGGTGTATAAAAGCATCTTGTTTTTATCTTCCATGCAAACTCTTACCAGCATGGGGAGTGTGTAGTGTGTTTTTGCTCCCAAGAATACTTTTTCCCAGTCTCCCTCCTCCAGTTCTATCCCGGTTTCCTTCTCCAATTTTTTCTTAAGGGGGTCTGTGCACTGTGTATCCAGTCCCTGCAGTGCTTTATATATGGACAAGATATGTCCTGTGGTTATTTTTTGATTTAAGATGTTCTGAAATGTATTTCAGAAGGCTTCCTTGGCCGGGGTCTCCCGGTCACAGCTCCTGAGGGTCAGTATATGGGATCTAAGCTGCAGGAACCTAAAGTGATCCGAGTTCCTCAGCTGGTATAAGTTTTTTTTATTTGTGGGAAGTCTTGGATCACTCCTTCCTCGAGGAGTTGACTCGAGCGGCAAAATCTCAACCTGGACCACCTCCTAAAGGTCAGCTCATTCTTTGAGGGTGAGAAGTCATTGTCCCACGCAAACCATCAGAGGGGCCATAGGGTTGATGTTAGTTTATATTTCTTCCATGTTCTGTGGGCTGCCTTAAATGTGTTATTGGCCGTGAGGGGATATAACTCCCCCAGTTGGGATCCATCAGTGGGGTTCATCACTCTGGCGCCTAGAGGGGGCCCATCCACCATCAGCTCTTACATATGTTTCCAGTGGGACGAGTATCCCTCTGTGGTCCAGAGGAGGGCGTGCCTGAGGTGGGCAGCCAGATAGTAGTCTTCTAAGTTGGGCATTGCTCTACCTCCATTTCTCTTCTCTGTTTGCATTATTGCAGCCTTGATCCTGGGTCTTCCTGGGGCCCAGATAAACCAGGATATAAGGTGTTGCCATTTTTGAAACTTAGTTTGTGGAATGTTAAAGGGGAAGGCACTGGAACAAATATAAGAATCTTGGCAGTACCGTCATAGTTATTGCCTGTATTTTAGAGTATAGTGGGAGGTTTAAAAGTGACCATCTATTGAGGTTCTGTTGGACCTGTTGGGTTGGAGGATCCATATTAGCCGAGAAGAGTTTATGCAGATTTTTTGGGATCTGCGTTCCTAAGTATTTTATTTGGGTTGCTGACCATTTAAATGGGAACATCTCTAGGATCTTTTGGGATGGGTCATAGTGAAATTTCAGGGCTTCTGTTTTAATTTTATTTAAAGTGTAACCTGCGTGACGCCCGAATTCTTCTAGAAGATGCCAGATCCAGGGTAGAGATGTCTCGGGGTTGGTAAGGTATAGCAGGACATCATCTGCATGCAAAGATGTTTTATGTTCTGTGTCACGTATTTGGACTCCTGTTACCTCTGGATCATTTCTAATTGCCCATGCTAGTGGTTCTATGTAGAGGGCAAATAGGATGGGGGTGAGTGGGCAACCCTGTCTTGTCCCCCTGCCCAGGCGGAATCTCTCGGAGAGGCCTCCATTGACTCTCACCTGTGCCTGAGGTACTGCGTACAGGGCCTTGATGTTTTCTATGAAGGTGCAGGGAAATCCAAGATATTCCAGGGCCATGAATAAAAACGGCCATGACACTTTGTCAAAGACCTTTTCAGCGCCTAAACTCATGATACTTGTGGGGTGGCGATATTTATTTATGTGTTTTATAATATTTATGATTTTGCGTACACTGTCTGATGTTTGCCTGCCCGTTATGAATCCTGTTTGATCTGGGTATGCCAATTGGGGGATGAGGGGGTTGAGACGGGAACCAATTATTGCTGTGTAAATTTTATAATCTACATTTAAAAGGGAAATGGGTCTGTACGAGGTGCATTCTGTAGGATCTTTTCCTTCTTTTGGAAAGACGGTGATAGTCGTATAGTTCCAGGACAGTGGAGAGGGTTCCCCTCTCCCCACATCTCATTGTAGGAGTCCTGTAGAAGTGGGGTTGTTTCTTCAAGGAATGCCTTATAAAACTCTCCCACAAAGCCATCTGGACCTGGGCATTTGCCTGTTTTTAAGTTTTTCATAGTGTCAGCTATTTCTTTGTGTGGGATTCCAGATATTAAGCCTTGTCCTTGTTTGCGTGTGAGAGTGGGGAGTCCCAGAGCCCCAAGGAACCTAATTTTGTCCTCAGTTGGGGAGTTGGTCTGGGGTCTGTATAATTTCCTGTAATAGTCTGAAAAGGCCTCTGCGATCTGTTCCCATTAATGTGACATTTGTACCGTCTCTGGGTGTTTGATCTTGATGACATTTGCTCTTGTGACCTGTTGTCTAAACCTATAGGCTAGGAACCTTGTCGCCCTTGCCTCTCCTTCGTAATATGTTTGCTTTAGGTACCACAGAGCCTTTTCTGTTTCTATTTTGTGGGTGTTGTTAATTTTGTTTTTCAAATCTTTAATTTATGTGTTCCTTTCTTTAACCTGTTTCTGTTTTTGTAAGGTTTCGGTTGTCCTTAGCTGTTCTCCCAGTGTGGTAAGTTGTTTCTTCCGTTCTTTGTTTTTGTGGGCAGCCATGGAAATTAATTTCCCCCACACCATAGTTTGTCCCAGAGTATCTGTGGGGCTGTATCTTTTGATTTATTAAATTCCAGTGTTTGTTGTATTATTTTTTGTTCTTCGGATTTTACTTCTTTGTCCCTCAATAAAGAGGTGTTCAATCTCCATTGGGTTCGTTTCCGCAGGAGATGGAGTTCTACCTCTAGAAATATAGGTTGATGATCTGAGAGTGTGGAGGTGCACACCCCCATCGATTTAATTTGTTCAAGGTCCCTGGCGTAGGTAAAAAAACATGTCAAGTCTAGAGAAGATTTTAAAACGCGGTGAGCAATATGTGAACTCTTTTGCCCTCGGGTTCTTCTCCCTCCAGATGTCTATCAATCCTGCCTCTTTCATTAATTTTGCCATTACCCGGGCAGTTTTAATGTTAGGATTTAAGATTTAGGATGTGGAATCTAGCGCTATATTGCGCACCAGGTTCCAGTCCCCACCCATGATCACTCTACCCTGGGCCTTCCCGGCCACCAGGCTCACCAAGTCTGCATAAAAGGCTGGGGTGAACCCGGTGGGGCATAAATATTTACCATGGTGATTGGGACATCTTGGATTCTGCCCATCACTATTAGCTATCACTATACTGCGCCCCATGATCCACTATGACCTCTTGTTCTTCAAATGGCAGACCTGCCGAGAGAAAGATGGCCACCCCTCTCTTCTTACCTTTCTCCAGTGAGGCACTATATACCGTGGGGTAGGCCCTGCTCCAGAGTTTGCTGGCCTCCCCAAGGCATAAGTGTGTCTCCCGCAAAAAATGTATATCACATTTTTGTTTTCTGAGATAGGTGAGAACCTGTTTTTGCTTGATGGGATTATTAATCCCATTTATATTGTAAAATAGGACTTTTGTAGACTTCTAGGAAAACAAACTGAACTTACAAGCTCAAATGACAACCAAGGAAGGGGCTGGAGTAGAACAGTGAAGCAGTCTAGGGAGGTCAAATCATGGAAAGCCATGTGTGCAAATGCCAGGAGCCTTAGCAACAAGATGGAAGATCTGGAGGCTGTCATGGTACAGTCAGACCTGGACATTGTGGCCATCACTGAAACCTGGTGTAATGATAACCATGACTGGGAGATGGCCATACCTGGCTACAACATATTCAGAAGAGACAGAGCAGGCAGGAAGGGAGGAGGAGTGGCACTGTATGTGAAAAATGACATAAGGGCCACACAGATCCAGGAGGAACAAAATGGGGGAGAGATACTGTGGGTTAAGCTGGAAAGGAAAATGGGGCCAGCCATCCGCACAGGTGTGGTCTATAGACCACCAGCCCAGGAGGAAGAAACAGATAGGGAGCTGATGCTAGCCATCCAAAGGATGGCAGACAAGGGTGAGGTAGTACTGGTTGGAGACTTCAATATACCAGTCGTGGACTGAGCATCCCAGCAGCAGCATCAACTAGGAGCAGATTTATCCTGACTCTTCAGGGTGCCTTCCTCAAGCAACTGGTCATGGAACCAACTCCGCAGAAGGCAATGCTGACCCTTGTGCTCACAAACAGGGACAGTGTGATGGGGGTAACAGTGGGGAGCACCTGGGAACAGTGACCACCAGTCATTGTGGTTTGAAATCACAGAAAGAGCAGAACCAAACCACACAAAAACACGTATCCTGGATTTTAGGGGGCAGACTTTGGGAAAATGGGGAGATGCTTGAAAGAGGCATTAAGGGAATGAGCAGGAATCAGGGATTGAGGAACAGTGGGCAGTATTTAAAATGGGGATTATAAGAACAACAGAATTATGCATTAAGCAGGTTAGCAAGAGGAAAAGAAAGAGGAGACCATTATGGTTTTCCAAAGAGGTAGCAAAGAAAGTGAAAGCCAAAAGATTGCATTCAGGCAATACAAAAAGACACAGGCAGAAGGGGATAGGAGAAGTACCAGGAGAAACAAAGGGAGGCAGGGAAGTCAGTAAGGAAGCCAAAGCTCAGACAGAAGAACACATTGTAAAATCAGTGGTTAAGGGGACAAAACCTTTACAGGTACATAAGTGAAAAAGCAGGACAAAGGAGGGATAGTGAGACTGAAGGGGAGGATGGGAGCCGCTGGAGGATGACAACAGTAAAGCTGACATATTGAACAGTATTTCTGCTCAGTCTTTACTAAGGAAGAGGGGGTAATGGGTCTGAAGGGAGTTCAAAGGAGAATGGTGCAGAAATGGACACAAGTCCCTTTACACGAGAAAGGGTCCTGAAGGAACTGGAAGTAATAAGAGCTGATAAAGCAATGGGGCCAGATAAAGTAAAATTCTAGGTCCTTAAAGAACTAAGAGAGGTGGTGGCTGAACCTCTGGCTATCCTGTTCAGCCAATCACTGAAACGGGAGGTACCCAAAGACTGGAGGACAGCAGATGTAGTCCCTTATACAAAAGTGGGAACAAAGAGGAAGCAGGGAACTACAGACCAGTCAGCCCCACCCGGTAGTGGGAAAGATCATGGAAGCACTACTGAAGGAGAGATTGGTGAACATCTGGCTGTCAATGGACTACAGGACCCAAGGCAGCATGGTTTCACCAGGGGAGGCCGTGTCAGACCAACCTCATTGAATTTTTGACTGGGTGACTAGGAGGTGATCAGGGGAGGGCAGTGGACATGGCCTATCTGGACTTCAGCAAGGCCTTTGACACTGTGCCACATAAAGACTATTACACAAACTGGGAATATGGGTGTGGGCAGGACAGTAGTGTGGTGGGTAGGTAACTGGCTGGGTGGCAGGACACAGAGGGTGGTGGTAAATGGCTGTCACTCCACAGAGGAAGAGTGACCAGTGGGTACCACAGGGATCAGTGCTGGGACCAATCCTATTCAACATCTTCATCAGTGACATTGCACAGGATATAGAAGGAGAATTTCACTGTTCGCTGATGACACAAAGCTCTGTAACAGAGTAGACACACCAGAGGGTGTAGACAGAATGAGAAGGGACCTGCAGAAACTTGAAGAATGGTCAAGGGTTTGGCAGTTGAAATTCAATGCAAAGAAGTGCAAGATAATGCATATGGGCACAAAACCTGGCACAATATATCAGTGGGGGTGAGGATATAGCATGCACCAAGCAGGACAAGGATCTTGGGGTTATCTCTGATGACCTCAAGGTAGGGAAACAGTGTGACAAGGCATCAGGTAAAGCAAATAGGATGCTGGGATGTATAGGCAGGGGCATCACCAGCAGGAAAAGGGAGGTCATAATTCCACTATACAAGACACTAGTGAGGCCCCACCTGGAGTACAGTGTACAGTTCTGGAGACCATAACTACGTAAGACACAGACAGGGTAGAGAAGGTTCAGAGGAGGGCAACAAAGATGGTGCATGGGTTGCATCACAAGTCCTATGAAGACAGGTTGAAGGAACTGAACATGTACTCCCGGAGGAGAGGAGGAGAGGGATATGATAGAGACATACAAGTATCTTACAGGGAGGAACAGGGTGCAGGAAAACACTATTTTTAAGCGAAAAGATGTTCCAGGACTAGAGGGCATGGGATGAAGTTGGAGGGAGGACGATTCAGAGGAAACATGAAAGAATTTCTTCACAGAACGGGTGGTGGACAAGTGGAACACCCTGCCAGAGGAAGTGGTGGGGGCTGAAACAATCACGGGATTTAAGAATGCATGGGATAGACATAAAGGAATTCTAGAGGTCAGGGGTAAGGGGAAATAGACTTCTAGGAAAACAAACTGAACTTACAAGCTCAAATGGGCAGACTAGGTGGGCCATAGGCCCTTATCTGCTGACACTGTCTATGTATCTATGTATCTATGTATTTGTATCAACCTGAGTCATGGTGCATGATTAAGTTGGTTATTGCAGTTATTAATTGTTGATTTAGGGGTTCCGAATGGTCACGCCATATCCCAGTCCCTTTGCTATAGCCTGTCTGTTGCCTCCTAAAGATAATAAGTTCAACATAACATATTAAAGTACAGGGTCTGATCTGGCTAAACCAACCAACAAAGTACCAGATTGACATACAAGTTGGGTGCTGCAATACACATTTCTTGTCACCTTATGGCGCTATTCGATGCAGTTTCTCGTGTTGCTTTAACTGTGCTGCAGTTATAATGCTTTCCCTATGAACTGTATGAGAAATAGCTTTGTACAGCAGAGTTAGATCTGACCTCGGGTCGTCAGTTAAGGACACCCCGGGGGAGATCTTAGTGGGTAAATTTGGAGGACCCTCCACCCACGAATGGAGGTTTTCCAGTGGGTAAGTTTGGGGTTCTCCCAGAACCTTCCTGGGACTTCCTAGGTCAACCCTATGGTGGAGGCTTGGGTTGGGGGATGTCACCTTTGAGGGATCATTTGCCCTGTAGAAGCAGGACAGAGACCAATTAGTGGAGCTAGGGATAGTGAGCTGTCCCCAGTCCACGGGTAAAACCAACATCAGCAGCACTACAAATAAGGTATGCTGCATGCTGTCAGGGTGGTGCTTTCCTCCTCCCCCCACCCTGGAGGTTATTCACTACTCACTACTCCCCCCCCCCCCATTTGCTGTATCACTGTGTTTCCCTTCAGTTCTCCCTCCTGCCCTTTAAATACTTTTTCAGATCTGTTGCAGGTTTTTCTGTGTCTATAACTCTTTTCCCAAGTCCACCCCTTCCCTCTCCCCCCGACGTCATTCAGCATTATTAAATAAAACAGAGCATTATGAAATACAACTATTCAATTAGATATCGAGTTCTTAAGACCCACTGTGTTCAGTACAAATGTCCGTTGATCCGCCATTTGTGCTGGGTCCCGTTGCACTCAGAGTCGGGGAGGTATGAGGGAGAAAGGGCAGCCGCGCGACCAAAATAGAGCAAGTCGTAGGAGTTTCCAAGGTCATTTCCTCTCTCTCTCCTCTCACCCGACCAGTTCCTTTATTCTGCCAGTCTGATTCTTCTGTGCTGATGAGAGTTAGAGCCAAACCCCAGTCTGGGCTATGTATGGGGGAGAAGCAGAGAAAGACGAGTCCCCTTCAACAGGATGAGGAGGCTATGAGCCCCCCCCCCCGGAACTCACGGGCCACCAAGGCATCGGTGGGATTGTTTTCAACTTGGCCTCGAGGCAGTGTTACAGTCCAGGCCACACGATGCATCAGTACCTAGCGGCCCACCCTCCCCCAGTCCAGTTACAAGAAATCATTAATTGTACCTGAAGTTACAGGGGTTCATGTGTCCTGATTTGAGCTGTCTCCCTCCTCCCCTTGGCCCGAAGCTGATTGTGGTCCCTCGTCACCTTGAAAAGTCGCCAGCTGGAGTGGGGAGACGTATTTGCTCAAGATGGAATGCAGTTCGGCTCTCATGTGAGTTTGTTAGGTCGAGGCGGATTTGTGAGACTTAGGCAGACCTTTGCGGGCTATCGACCAATCTGATTTTAACAGTTCTTTTTCCAGACGCTCTTTCTTGAGCACTGGGACCGGTAAGCCTTTCTCTTCTAGATAGTTCTCAGCTGCCAGAAGGTCCTCGTAGATACGGGTGCCCCTTTCCATTTCGATCCTTAATCTAGCTGGGTACAGAAGCTGAACTCTTATGTTTTTTGTCCGGAGTTGCTTCAGTATTGGTCAGACCAGTCTCCTGCTCTCCTGTATGGATGATGTGTAGTCATTGTCCAGCGATACGTGGTGCTGCTTGTAGGTAAGATTTTTGGTGCCCCATGCTCTCTTCAGCAGTTCCTCTTTTGCCGCGTAGGAGGTAATTTTCACCACAAAGGATCGTGGTCGTGTTCCCGTGTTGCTGGATCTTGGAGCCAGACAGCGGTGGGCTCAATCCATGTTCAGGTCACATTCCAGGGGCAGTTGAAGGGCCTCCCTGAGGACCGATTGCAGGAAGTCAATGATGTCCCTAGAGCCATTTTCAAAACCTTTGGGAATCCCATATATCCTTATATACTGGCATCAGCTGTGACCTTCCAAGTCATCAATCCGGTGGGTTAATTCTCTGTCTCTTGCCAGTAAATATAGTAGTAGTCGATCTTGGCGGTTGGCCTGTTCCATCACCGCCGCAAGGCCCAGCTCAGATTGATCTGTTTTATGTTCTATTTTGCCCCAATCTTTTTTTTTAAACTGTATTTTTATTAGTTTGCAATTGTTGCAATTACAATATTATAACCTTATTCTAGACAGACCAGGGTGAACAAATGTTATTCACATTAGAAAGCACGGAGAGCAATCCCTCCTTAATCACAGGGTATAAGCAACCAGAGTAATGTGATACCACGTATGGGGGTATTCTAAATATAGAAGTCCAACTTGGAAAAGAAAACCTTTAGCTGCTATCAAAGAGCCCATGAGCAGTATGACCAAGTCCGTTCTACTCAAGTCCCAAGAATAAAAGATCAACATTGCACGCCCTTATTTAAGGGCTTCTGGTGTCATACTATCTGCCTCAAGAATATTCTTTTTCATTTATATGAAAAGCAGCAACAAGTTAGAACGATAGATAAAAATTGAAGCTCCTTAAAAAACTCGCTGAGACATATAATTTTAGTAACTTCTTGCAGTCCCCCCAATATGACAAACAAACCCAGCATGGAACGCTCTATCAGTAATTTAGAACTGCTCGCAACATATATTTCCTCTCAAAGATATTTAGAGTTACAGACACTGCAGAACTTTTTTAGCATCTATTAGAATGTTATGCAGTACTCATAGTTCAGAATTCAGTCCTCGTCCGAAAGTTCAGGATCACTTCCTACAGCACCAAGAGATCGTCGATGGCAGCGAGGATTAGATGGGAGTTGTGCAGCCCATTTTCCAGCTTCACTTGGGTCAGAGAAAATCCAAATCGTACACAATTCGCAGACGAGTCAGGAATATTATTGCATGTGAAATGGAGGTCTCACGGAGAATCTTCCTGACCGAGTCAAACTTTTTGCACCTCATTCTCGTGGCATAACTGACATCAGGAAACAAGTGACTCGCTCTATCATCTTGTGTTATTGGGCCTGCTGATCTAGTTAGCTTTAAGATTCTGTCTCGTATTCCCACACCTTCTGTTACCAGCAGCAGGGTACGTGGGAGATTGGCGCCATCTCGCACGCCTCTGGGAGTGATACAGTAGGCTTTTTGAAGGTTGAAAGTGATTTGCTGACCATCGGTACTACTTTTTCTTGTAGCCATTCTTGCAAGAATATAAGGGGATGATCCCCTTCTATACTCTCCGGCAAACCAAGGATCCTTACATGTGAGGATCGGGCCTGATTTTCTAGTGTCTCTAGCCTGGCTCTTAGGTGGGCATTCTCTTTTAGCACCATAGAAGTAGCAGCCGCTGTATTGTCCGATTGCCTTTTCACATCAGCTATCTCGGTTTGGACGGTTCCCACAGTAGGTTCAACAACCATGACTCTGGTTCCAAATGCATCTAGTTTGGTATTCATATCTGTTACAGAGGCGATCAAGCGTTGCAATTTTGCACTGATGGTGGTCATGGTTTCCTCCGAGTCTGGAATGGTTGCAGCCTGTGTTTCCGACCCAGACCTCAGCAACTGAGAACTTCCAGAAGATTTTCCCCCGTTCCAGCTCCCCTATCTTTACGAGGGTTCCCCATCGTAGGTTTGGAATAGCCCTCTTTCCAGCTGTACTACTCACTTCCTTGAACTTCAACCCCAATTAGATGCTTTTAAGGAAAGTAATATATTTTCCTCGGAGCTATGAACTTTTGCTGCTTTCTAGCTTGGGCTCAACAGCGTGCCCCCCCCCATTTTGCCCAGATATGATGGTAATTCTGTCAGTGTATGGTCTATTTTGGCTACTACTGTTCTGGTGGTTTGGAGGATTGAGGCAATAACGTATGTGCCTTCATCCTCAGTTGTTAGATCTGTTGCCATGAGGGTGTCCAAGTCAGTGGTCTCCGCAGCGGCCCCCGGTTTTTCTTGTTGCAGTAATTCTTTTAATTTCTGTATGGGGTCGAGTTGTTCGTGGTTAAGATGATTCTGTTTCTCATTGCTTTGGCAGGTGAATTCATTGTCTATCAAGGCAGATGGATGAGGATTTTCTCTAGGGGCAGATGGAATTTGGAGATCAAGCTGCCATTAAGCTGCTAACGTCACCGAAAGTCAGGAAGTTGGTGGATCTTGGGGTTGGGGAAAAGATGGCTAGATGGGTGGAAAACTGGCTGAGAGACAGAACCCAGAGGGTGGTTGTGGGGGGAGAGTTATCTGGCACCAGAGAGGTAACCAGTGGGGTCCCACAGGGCTTGGTGCTGGGGCCTGTGTTGTTCAGTGTCTTCATCAGTGACATTGAGGATGGTATTATTGGCAAAATGTGCCTATTCACGGATGACAATAAGCTCTGTGGGAGAGTAGACACAGCTGAAGGGATACAGGACCTACAGGAAGAAATGGAAAGGCTGGGGAGGTGGTCAGGATCTGGCAGCTTGGCTTCAGTGCCAAAAGAGATTCCAGCCGTACTGGTCCTTGGAAAACAGGAGATGATGGAAGGTTTGATACCTTTTATTGGACCAACAAGTGTCTTGTACAAAGATGGAATTATACACGAGCTTTCGGGGCCTCACAGGTCCCTTCTTCATGTGAATAGCACAACTGAGCAACATAAGCAGTATATATATATATATATATACATACTGTGGAGCAATTTAAAAAATAGGATATGAAGTAGGAAAGAGATAAAAGGGGATTCAAGATAAAAAGTCTATATAAGATGCAAAGTAAAGAAATGGGTGAGAGATAATGGGGAGGGGGGACTGGTCAGTATGAGATGAAATGAAGCTAGAAGGGGAAAACAAAGGACCAGACAGGAACACAGATAAAAAAGATCTGAGATCAGAGGTAGGCTTGTAAGGGTAGAATGGACAGGAGATGCCTAAGAAATGCACAGAAGTCAAGACATTAGAGGAAACAAAAGAACAAAGGCCCAGATAAAACAGTGTTCAATGACAAGAAATACAAAGTTATGCATATTGGAGCCAAGAATCCCAGGTCAGAGTACTACCTGGGTGAAGTCTGAGTATCTGCATCAGAGGAGGAGAAGGACCAGGGAGTGATGATCACTAGTGACCTGAAGCACTCCACACAGTGCAAGAAAGCAGCAGCAAAGGCAAACAAGATGCTGGGTTGCATATCTAGGGGGATCAGTAGTAGGAGAGAGGAGGTTATACTGCCCTTGTACAGGTCACTAGTAAGGCCGCATCTAGAGTATAGAGTCCAGTACTGGTGCCCACACCTTAGAAAAGGACATTAACCTGCTGGAGAGGGTCCAGAGGAGGGCTACAAAGATGATAGCGGGTCAGCAGGGTAAGGCATACGAGGAGAGGTTGAGGGCACTGAATATGTACTCCCTGGAAGACAGGAGAGAGAGGAGAGAGAGAGAGGGGATATGATTGGGATCTTCAAGTACTTGAAAGGGATAAATAAGGTTGATAAGGAGAACCTCTTTAAGCTGAGTGGCAACCATAACACGAAGGGGCACAATCTTAAGCTGGAGGGTGGGAGGTTTAGGAGGGAGGTCAGGAAGCACTTCTTGACAGGGCTCTACAATGCCTGTTCGACAACACTTTTGTCGACTAGCATCACATCGACAGGATTTATACTGACTGCAAGTTGCGGTTGACATAAATCCCGTTGTTCTCCCAGTCCTGGTTTTTCATAGGGGGGCTTTGTCCCCCAAACCCCCAAGGTTGGGGGCCCTGCACCCCCCCATACTTTAGACTCTCAACTCCAGTCAGAATTGATTTGGGGAGGGGGTGCAGGACCAGGAGACAGCATGCCCCTGTGTCAGGCGCACCAACACAGCGACCTGTTGGCAAACTGTCGATTTTGTCAGCAGGTTTGTAGATCGCTGTGTTGGTGTCACTGCCGGGGCACTCCTTCACAGAGAGGGTGGTGGACACTTGGAATGTGCTGCCAGAAGAGGTCATCTCGCTAGACAGTGGGCAGCTATAAGAGAGGCTGGGACAGGCATGGGGAAGGTAAGGATCATGGGTAAGGAGGATGGGAGGAGGGGAGGGAGGGCGGGACACTAGCTCAGCTGTGGACCCTGCAATACGAGCAGACTTGATAGACCAAATGGCCTTCTTCTACTGGCTTCTTCGTATGTTCGTATATAATGAAGGGTATAGTGGTTGCTCAGGTAGGCAGAAGCTGGGAGGGAATGAGGGGAAGGATGGGCAGTGCTAAGACCATGGGGGACAGTAGGTGCCAGGGCTAAATAGGGAACTCAGGCAGACTGGATTGACCATTGATCTTTTTCTGTAGTCATTGCCTGTGTTTCTACAGTTCTAATTTGAGGCAGTTGACAGATATGGAGAAGGGTTCTGAGGGATAAAATAAGGGATGTCCCTCCTAATGTGGTGACAGTTGAGTGGAAGGGATAGAGGGGTTCTGAGGGGTGAAATGAGAGACGTCCCTCTTGATGTGGGACAGTTGAGTGGAAGGGATAGAGGGGTTCTGAGGGATAAAATGAGGGCCGTCCCTCTTAATGTGGGACAGTTGAGTGGAAGGGATAGAGGGGTTCTGAGGGATAAAATGAGGGCCGTCCCTCTTAATGTGGGACAGTTGAGTGGAAGGGATGGAGGGGTTCTGAGGGTGAATGAGGGCCGTCCCTCTTAATGTGGGACAGTTGAGTGGAAGGGATAGAGGGGTTCTGAGGGATAAAATGAGGGCCGTCCCTCTTAATGTGGGACAGTTGAGTGGAAGGGATAGAGGGGTTCTGAGGGGTGAAATGAGGGATGTCCCTCTTAATGTGGGACAGTTGAGAGGTATAAACGACAATTACCCTCATTCTACAGTGACTGCCTGTCTGCCGACCTCACTGCTTGTCCCGCCTTGGTCTTAACACGGGCTATGAAGAGCAGGAGACAACCTGCAGGGGAGATTGGAAGGAGTGAATCTCTTGCCCCCCTCCCTCAGGTTTATGCAGTTTGTCCCTCGTGCTCTTGGAGAGAGGGAATAATGAACGTGGCAGGTACAGTGATGTGGGGCAGCACACAGGTGTCATGAGGGAATCAGAAATTTAGCCCCCCCAAGATCCACCCCTGCAGTCCACTTCTTTACAGCAACCTCTGTATGTTCTTCCCTGCACCTCTTGTAAGGTTAATATGTGGCATAAAGGGACAAGTAGGATCTCCATTACCTAGAGAGTTTACCCATGGAGACCCTGAAGGTTTAATACACCACCTGGACACCATGATAGCACCACAAGCGTATTCTCCATGTCCAGGCCATTGTGGTGGTCCAGGAATAGGATCGAGCACCTTTCAGTGCTCTCCACCTTCAGGACTGGGGGGCTGTCATCTTCCTGCTTTGGAATGAGCTGGGTGGTCACACGTGGTGTGCAGCCCAGAGTACTTACACAGCAGGGAGGGAGGGAGGAGTCTTTCCAGTGGTGCATCAGGTCACAGGTGATAGTGTAGCTGAGCACGCTTGTACAGCAGGGAGGAGACATGCCAGTGGTGCATCAGGTCGCAGGTGATGGTGGAGCTGAGGGTACTTGTACAGCAGGGAGGGAGGGAGGGGACATGCCAGTGGTGTATCAGGTTACAGGTGATGGTGCAGCTGAGAGTGCTTGTACAGCAGGGAGGGAGGGAAGGGACTCAGTGGTGCATCAAGTCGCAGGTGGTGGTGTAGCTGAGAGCATGTGTACAGCAGGGAGGGAGGGGACATGCCAGTGGTGCATCAGGTCACAGGTGATGATGCAGCTGAGAGAGCTTGTACAGCAGGGAGGGAGAAAGGGACTCACCAGTGGTGCATCAGGTCGCAGGTGGTGGTGTAGCTAAGAGCGTTTGTACAGGAGGGAGGGGATTCACCAGTGGTGCAGCAGGTCACAGGTGGTAGTGTAGCTGAGAGTGCTTCTACAGCAGGGAGGGAGGGGATGTGCCAGTGGTGCATCAGGTTGCAGGTGATGGTGCAGCTGAGAGCGCTTGTACAGGATTAAGGGAAGGATGTACCAGTGGTGCATCAGGTCGCAGGTGATGGTGTACTTGAGAGCGCTTATACAGCAGGGAGGGAGGGGACATGCCAGTGGTGCATCAGGTCACAGATGATGGTGTAGCTGAGGGTGCTTGTACAGCAGGGAGCGGGGGATGTGCCAGTGGTGCATCAGGTTGCAGGTGATGGTGTAGCTGAGAGCGCTTGTACAGCAGGGAGGGAGGGGACATGCCAATGGTGCATCAGGTCACGGGTGATGGTGTAGCTGATAGTGCTTGTACAGCAGGGACAGAGGGGACATGCCAGTGGTGCATCAGGTCGCAGGTGATAGTGTAGCTGAAGGCTCATGTACAGCAGGGAGGGGGGATGTACCAGTAGTGCATCAGGTCACAGGTGGTGGTGTAGCTGAGAGCGTCTGTACAACAGGGAGGAAGGGACATGTCAGTGGTGCATCAGGTCACAGGTGATGGTTTAGCTGAGAGTGCTTGTAAAGCAGGGAGGAAAGGGACATGCCAGTGGTGCATCAGGTTGCAGGAAAAAGTGTAGCTGAGAATGCTTGTACAGCAGGGAGGGAGGGGACATGCCAGTGGTGCATTAGGTCACAGGTGATGGTGCAGCTGAGCGCGCTTGTACAGCAGGGAGAGGGGGATGTACCAGTGGTGCATCAGGTCGTAGGTAAAAGTGTAGCTGAGAATGCTTGCACAGCAGGGAGGGAGGGGACATGCCAGTGGTGCATCAGGTCACAGGCGATGCTGTAACTGAGAATGTTTGTAGCACTGGGAGGGAAAGGATGAGCCAGCTGTGCATCAGGCCACATATGCCAGTGCTTGTACAGCAGGGAGGGGATGCTGCAGTAGTTGTGCATCAGCCTTCTGGTACACAATCACAGCTTCACAGGGAAAAGGACTGGCTGAGGTATTAGAAATTCCATCTTACTTACTGTAATGTTCTTTTCTGTTAGCTCCTACATTGTCAATAGGAAATGTAGTTAATACACATGGGTAATGTGCTCCCCAGCTGGGGTAGTGGTACAACACCAAAGCTGTGACCTCAGCACAGCACCACAGGTACGTGGTACATTCCAACTGCCTTCCACCTCAGTTCACTTCTGTCAGCACAGTATACACATACAAAACTATCATCAATTGCTATTAATCAACTATTAACTACTATCAATACTGTGTCCTCGTTTTTAAGCTTCACATACACATGTACCATGAAAAAAGAAAATAAAAACACAGATGAATGGAAAATATAGGCCTACATTACTTGAAGAAAGGGCCCCTCTATTGCCACTGCATGGCCATCATCTGTGGACTCCCAACCTCGTGGATCCAGAACCCGTCATCACATTCCATGTTCCTCTACTGTCTGAATTTGCCTTAAACAAAAAGAGGAAGTTAGTTAACAAGGTGTAGACTTAACATACTATGACTGGCAGGACTCGGGCAGAGCCCCTCGGACAGATGTAGCCTCTTATGTCTCACCATAAAAAATGTATGGTTCCTTATACCAGCCATAGGCTAGTGAGCTAATAAATATCCAGATACCGCTGGGGAATCCCAAACCAGCAAGAGTACTGTAAATGTCCTCTATGACCGAACAAAAAAACAAAGTACACTTACAAAAAGTAGCTAAAATACATACGTTGGACAAAATTCTCCAGACGAGCAAGTCTCCAGGGAAGAGGCCCCGTTGACAACATAGGAGCTAACAGAAAAGGAAATTACGGTAAGTATGATGGAATTTTCTCTATTCTGTATTGTTCCACGTTGTCAGGTAAAGGTCGATAATACATATGGGTTCTAAGAAGCAGTACCCATCTAAGTAGGGCGGGGGAGAATATTGTCCCATATAATTCCCTAACATGCAACTACTGGATTCATCCGATAAAAACTGTGTGGCAAAGTGGGTACTGGACGACTGAGATACAAACATCCACCCCAGCAGCAGCTTGGAAAAATAAGATTAGAAAGTGACATAACCAAAAGCTAACTTCTGCTGCACACTAGCCCTCCTCATTTAGGATGCCTGAGCACCCAGAGGAGGGAAATCTGGTCCAGTAACTACTGACCATATTAAGAATACTCTGTCTATACGACCAAAACTATAGCAACGTCTGTGCCTCTATCTCCACTCAGACTGGGGATAAGAAAGACACGTGAGAGGGCAACCACCAGGATGTCCTTTTGTCCTACTAACTGTTTGTACATCCCTAACCTTCATGGGAAGTAAAGTCCTGTCCCCTCACCTGAGCTGATGAAGTCCCCCATTCTAAAGAAAGAAATCATGCATCCCTAGTCTTTCACTCACACATCAAAAGAATTATTCACTCTTCCTGTCAATCCCATGGATAAAACACTAGTTGCTCCAGAACTTATGGTGTAGCTATAGGGGACTTCACTTACAAAAGTCAACTGGTATAGACACACACAGGCCGTTTTTGGCCTCACACGTTGCCTTCTCCCTGTACCCTCACTATCCTGACCCCCCCCCGTCCATTGCCCCACTCCTTCTCCCCCTCTCTGTTTCCCTGTTCCTGCTACTTGTCCCTCCTCTCCCTGTCTCTGTCTTCCCTTCTCCCTGCCTGTGCTCCCTCCTCTCCTTACACTTCCTTTCAAAATACTGCTCACAGACCCCTGCCTGCCCTTTCTCCCCATCCCCACTGTCCTACTCCCACCCGTCTCCCCTCCCATCACCCACTACACTCCCTACCAACCCTCTGTCCTCCCTTTCATCTCCCAGTTCTCTGCCTGACAATGTCAAATCCTGACAGCATCCTTCCCTTCCCTTCTCTCTCTTCTTCTGCACTCCTATGACAATGTCATATTCCTGACAGCATCCCCCTCCGCCCTTCCCCTTGTGTACCTCCTTAAGTCCCGAAGCCTACTGCACTTCTTACTGAAACTTGAATGTAAAAGTTTAACCAGATTATAACTCTTGCTGTAACCTGAATTGTTACCTCATTACCTGTCTGTAACTTTTATGAATGATTGTACCCAACTCCATGTATCATGTATTCCACTTCATTGTTTGTGTAACAGCAATGAGGAGAGATGGGTTATATAGTGCTTGTACTACTTGTAGTACTTTTTGTGGCTTTACTCTATTCCCACCCTTGAATAGTAGGTATGTATGCAGGTGGTAATTTATAATGAATAGAAGGCCCAGGAACAAGGGTGAGAAGAGCGCCGGAGATGGAGGGGATGGTGGTGGACAAAAAACACTCCCTAAGCAAGGGAGGTGTGTTAGTGGAGGGCTTAAATAGAGGTTGTGGGAGGAGCTATTCCCCACATTGAACCTCGGGCAAGCCCTCCCATTCAGTGTTTGTGGAACAGCAATGGGGAGAGAATGGGTATATAGTGCCTGTGCCACTCGTAGTACTTTTTGTGGCTTTACTCTATTCCCACCCTTGAGTAGTAGGTATGTAGGTAGTAATTTGTAGGGAATAGAAGACCCCAAATGATATCTCCTTCAGCTCATGGAGAGTATGACCTCCTGGCACTCAAGAGAGGAACCCCCCCCTTCCCAGGTGGAGGAAACCTCTGAGGACCCATGGACGGAGGTCTAACAGTCCTCTGGGCATACTAAAAGGAGAAGGATCTAGGTTCTAGTAACCATAGCTAATTTGAGGTTGGTGAGTTGTTTGTAGAGACGATGATCCATCCTCGATCCATGGATGATGCAGACTGAACAATGATCCTAAGGTTGCAGAGTAGGTGTTTTCTGAATGAGTGATAGAATCCGAAGTGTGAAGTAAATCCAGGTGAAGGAGGGTAAAGAAAGTCCATGTTTCCAAGATGATGAAAGATGCTTGTCCCATGGAATTGCAAGGGTGTAATAAGCAGAGGGAGCATGACTTGATCGATAAGTTACTAGACGGGGAATGGTGGAAATGCTATGGTACAAGAAGTCATTGGTGAATGATCCAACTTGTGGCAGGTTTGGATGTCAAGGTCAGGTCTGTAGGCAAGGAATTCAGAAATGAATGAGGAGTCACCAAAGAAGCATCCATGAAGTAGAAATGAACAGAAGAGAGTCTTTGGGTGCCCTGAAGCTGATGAGTCATTCATCCCAGAGTACTGAGGGAGTTGGCAGATGTTTTGGCTGCGCCATTGGTGGATGTCTTTAACTTGTCGCTCCAGACAGGGAGGGCGCCAAGGGATTGGAAGCAGGCACATGTTGTGCCCATCCATAAAGGGGGATCGAGAGAAGAGCCAGGAAACTATAGACCTGTCAGTTTGACGTCGATGGTGGGGAAGGTAATGGAGAGCATACTTAAGGAAAGGCTGGGAGGTTTCTTGGAGGAGATGGGTTACCTGTATGACTGGCAGCATGGGTTTGTGCCAGGTAGATCATGTCAAACAAACCTTGTAGAGTTCTATGAGTGGGTGACATCAGCACTCAACGGGGGAGCCAGTGGATGTACTGTTCCTGGACTTCAGCAAGGTATTTGATTCGGTCCCTCACATTAGCCTAAGGGAGAAGCGGGGGGGGGGATGGGGTAGGCCCATTGACAGTTAGGTGGATTGGAAATTGGCTTTCAGGTCGCACTCAGCGGGTAGTGGTTGGAAGGGAGGTCTTGTCTCTTAGGGAGGTCATAAGTGGGGTCCCACAGGGATCAGTCCTGGGCCACTCCTGTTTAACGCCTACATCTCTGATATCAGGGAAGGTATCGGGTGTGAAATGAGTCTCTTTGAGGATGACTCTAAGCTGGGGGCAGTGGTGGAAGGGGAGGAGGGTAAATTGGCCCTGCAAAAGGACGTGGATACTCTGGATAGGTGGTCCTGTACCTGGAAATTGAAATTTAACTCCTCCAAGTGCAAGGTGCTATACCTAGGGCGGGAAAACCCCAACTATGTGTACACCCTGGGGGGATGAGTTGCAGGCCACAGCAGGGGAAAGAGATCTAGGAGTCTTGGTGGATGTTTTTTTTTTTTTTTACTCTTATTTGTAGCCCCCCAGCCTGGAACTCTCTCAGGCCACTGCATTCACCAGCTTGCTCTACCGCCTGCTGTGTTCCCCCTGTCATCTTCAAGTTCATTACGGTTCCCCGGGTCGGGGAGGACAACCCGGGGAGACCATGGGGGCAGTGGCGGGGGAACCAGTGTTGGGGAGCTCGCTCCTGAACTTGGGTCACCGGCACGGCGCAAGGTGTGGTGTCCAGCGCCTCAACCCTCAGCGCAACCTCTTGGTGGATGTTAACATGAATAATTCAGAGCAGTGCAGGAGGGCTGTGGTCAGGACAGATAGGATACTGGGATGCATCGCTAGGGGGATTACCTCAAGCAACAGGGAGGTGATTTTACCACTGTACAACAGCCTGGTTAGACCACATCTTGAGTACTGTGTGCAGTTCTGGAGGCCGCACCTAAGGAGGGACATCCAGCTCCTGGAGAGGGTTCAGAGGAGAGCAACCAGAATGTTCCGGGGCTTGGGGGATATGACATATGAGGAACGACTAGGGGAGCTCAACCTGTTCTCACTGGAGGAGAGGAGGGACCAGGGGGACATGATTGAGGTCTTCAAGTACCTCAGGGGAGTAAATAAGGTAAGCCGAGATAGGATCTTTCGACTTGAAGGAGGGTGGAACCACCAGGGGACACAGTTGGAAGACTGAGGGTGGTAGAATTTGGGGGAGCTACTTCACCGAGAGAGTGGTGGAACCTGGAATGTACTGCCCGGGGAGCTGGTACAGGCAGCTACGATGGAGGGATTCAAGAGAGGGTGGGACAAGTATAGGCAAGGGGTGAAGCAGAAGCTGGTTTGCCTGGGGGGGGCAGGACTGGGGGATGGAGTAACAGTGGAAGGAGACAGATAGAGGGCTATGGTACCCAGTCAGAGTGCTGAAGCACGAGCAGACTTGACAGACCAATAGGCCTACTCTGCTGATGTCTAGTATGTTAGTAAATCCGAGGACGATGCAGACTGAATGATGATCCAGAGGAGGAAGAAGGGTACTTCATTTCCATAGGGATGGTAGAATCCTGTGTGTAGAGCAGATCCAATTGAAGAAGGGCTAATGTAATCCATATTTCCAAGGTGACAAAAGATGCATGTCCAAAGGGATTGTAGGGGTGTAATGACCCGGGAGAGCATAATGTGATCGCTATAAAACCAGGCAGTACACTGAGGGATTTGCAGTGATTTGTAAAGTTATGGGTGAGTGATCCAATTCATGTAAGGTCTGATGCTCAAAGCAGTCTGGAGGTAAAGAATTGATTAGTGAGCAATAAGTTGCTCAGTAAGCATCCCAGAGTAAAATGAGGAGAGGAGAGTTCGAGTGACTGATGAGAGTAATGCCATAAGTGATTAGTAAACAAACAGAAGATGATGTGTGGAGCGGTCCAGGTGGTAGCCTACTATATATGGGGAATGATTGGAAAGTCGGTACAAGGGATGAATGGCTCTTTGGTCGTGATGTTTGTGACTTCATCTGTAAATACTCTGTTGGTACGCTGCCTGACGTAACTGTTGAGTATTTCTGTGGTATGATCATCTAGAAGATGCACTGTGGTGGCATAGATTGGTTAAGTTTGCAGGCAATCCTGATGCCGAAGTATGTGAGAGAAGCTTGGGGAGCGGATGTAAGGCAGAGTCTGTAGGCTAGATTGGTAGTGAGTCCGATTAGTGCAGGATGTCATAGGATCTTAGTGCTGTGGCTGATTAATACTGATTAGGAGGCAAGACTGAGTTGGTGCATTTGTCTTGACTGTTACGGATTGCCGGTTAGGATTCAGGAGAGCCAGTTCTCAGTGATGGTCTTTACTGTAGAGATTATCAAAGGTAATTCGAGAAGAAGAGGCTGAAGGGTCCGCTGGAAGAGCGGTTAACCCGGCTCAGTGTACTAGGTGAAAAGGTGCAGATGATTATATAAGGAATGGCGATGTCCAGGAGCAAAATGATAGTTTGGAATGCATGGAGTTAGTAATCAGCTAGGCGGTGGAGATCCCACGACGAACATTCTGGAAGACATCTGTGAAATTCTTAAAAACAAGCAATGTCTGTTAAGGAGTAGGAGTCGAGTAACATGGTGAACAGAGACGGTGTTGGTAGGAGAGGCTGCAGAAGGTAAAACGGATGGTGTCCGTAGATAGAAACATAGAAACATAGAATTTGACGGCAAATAAGGACTGCTTGGCCCACCTAGTCTGCTCATTTTCCTACCTAACAGATAAGCTGCAGATCCTAGTTAATCAACAGCTTACTTCCTCCTACCCCCCACTAGGACTGCCTTATGTTTGCCCCATGCATTCTTGAATTCCCCCACTGTTCTTGACTCCACGACCTCCTCAGGGAGGCTGTTCCATGCATCCACAACCCTCTGTGAAAAAATTCTTCCTCACATTACCTCTGAGCCGTCCCCCCTCTATCTTCAGATTGTGCCCCCTTGTTCTTGCACATCTCTTTTTCTGAAAGATGCTACCCTCTTGGACTTTGTTGATTCCCTTGAGGTACTTGAAAGTTTCTATCATGTCCCCTCTCTTTCCCTTGAGGTCTTGAGGTACTTGAAAGTTTCTATCATGTCCCCTCTCTCCCTTCTTTCCTCAAGGGTATACATGTTAAGCTCCTTTAGTCTTTCTTCGTATGTCTTCTGGTGCAGACCCTGCACCATTTTGGTTGCCCTCCTCTGGACAGCCTCCACTCTGTCTATGTCTTTGCGGAGATGGGGTCCCCAGAACTGCACACAGTACTCCAGATGGTGTCTCACCAACTGTCTGTACAGAGGGATAACAACTTCCTGTTTTCTACTATTGATGCCTCTTCCTATGCATCCCAGTATCCCCCCAGCCTTCCTTACTGCCTTCTCACATTGCTTGCCCACCTTTAGGTCATCTGATATAATTACCCCCAGGTCCCTTTCCATTTTTACTGTTGTCAGTATTTCACCCCCCATTGTGTACTCTTCCCCTGGGTTTTTGTTTCCCATGTGCATTACTTTGCACTTCTTTGCATTGAATCTGAGCTGCCATACATTTGACCATTCCTCCAACCTTGCCAAGTCCCTTCTCATCCTTTCCACTCCATCTTGTGTATCAACCCTGTTGCAGATCTTTGTGTCGTCTGCAAAGAGACATACTTTTCCTTCCAGCTCCTCTGCAATGTCACTTATAAAGACATTAAAAAGGACCAGTCCCAGTACTGAACCCTGCAGTACCCCGCTATTAACCCTCCTTTCTTCACTGTGTACTCCATTTACTACTACCCTTTGCATCCTGTTGTCTAGCCAGTTTTTTATCCAGGCTATCACCTTGGGGCCCACTCCAAGACTGGCTAACTTGTGTATTAATCTTTTGTGTGGGGCTGTATCAAATGCCTTGCTAAAATCTAGGTAGGTCATGTCCACAGCCCCTCCCTAGTCTACTACTTTGGTTACCCAGTCAAAGAAATCTATTAGATTCGTCTGACACGACCTTCCCATCGTGAATACATGCTGCCTTGGGTCCTCTGCCCCACTGGCCTCTAGGTACTCAACAATTCTTTCTTTCAGAAGTGATTCCATCATTTTCCTTACCACTGAGGTCAAACTAACTGGTTTGTAGTTTCCTGCCTCTGTCCTGCTCCCACTTTTGTGAAGAGGAATCACATCTTCCCTCCTGCCGTCCTCAGGTACCACCTCATCCTCCCATGATTTGTTAAAGAGAGTAGTCAGGTGTCACTAGTTCTACCCTTAGTTCTTTTAGAATTCTTGGGTGAATCCCATCAGGCCCCATTGCTTTGTCCACCTTCAATTTTATTAGTTCTTTCAGAACCCTTTCTTCTGTAAATGGACTGGTATCGACCCCCGTCTTCAGAGTGTTTCTCTTGTTTGGTTTAGGTACCTCCTCCTCCTCTTCCTTTGTGGATACTGTGCAGAAATATCCGTTCAGTATCCATGCTTTTTCACTGTCACCCTCTACCCACATTCCCTTCCCTTTATTAAGCCTCAGTATCCCTGAATGGTGTTGAATGGGTTGTCTTGAGAGTCCTGGAATTTGTAGAAGTGATGTTGAGTATGAAGTCAGAGCATAGCGGAAGGATTTAAGTCCTTTCCATGTAGGAGGATAGCGAGTGAGACAAAGTAGACAGGGAAGTCACGGTAATGGAGTGGATAGGAGTTGGAGGGTATATATCCAGTAGAAACGGAGAAGAGCTTGCTATTGTCTAGGTGAATGGGATTCCATGAATGATCATGAGGAGCTGATTGGGCAGTAAAAAAAAATTCTATGATGACGTAAGAGTCTATGAGGCATGTTAGCCAAGGGATGTTTGCTGGCAGTAGTATATTTCCAGAGTAATGAATGAGTGATCCAGTGAGACGTGGAAGGGTACTGTTAGAATGGCCAGAATAGGAGTATGAACTGACTAATATGAGAAGGCAGTTGACCTGGTAGAAGTATGGATGGAGACAAGGTACTAGGCCGAAAAGAGCCCCAGAAAACAGCACAAAGCCCCGAGCCTACAAGGCAGAAATGAAAGGCGGCCAGGCAAACGGGAAAGAGGTCCGAATCGAGTCCTGATGATCAAGTCCTGATGAACTGGAGGAACTATCTGGGGAAAGCGATGAGCTAGACGAAGCCGGATAACAAACTGTGCAGGAAGGAACAGAACCAGGTTGGCCCCTCAGTGAACAGCAACAAGATGCAGGACGGCTGCAGCAGTCCTAAGAAGACAATCCATGGAGGCCAAAGAGCAAAGCAGAGTACTCAGATCATCTGGGTTGAGGTACAGAAGTCCTAAGTCCGACAATGGCATCAACCAACTAGAGAAGGGACGGATAGAGTTGGAGCAAAGAAGGATAATGGTCCCACAGCTGAAGAGAAAATAAACTCAGCCATCAACTGGAAGGACGACTCATAGCAATGAAGTCCCAGAGGAAGGCAAATTAGATCAAAAGAGATACCAGGCCAGCTGGCAAGGTCCAAATCATGAGGGTCAGGAGTCCAAGGGGCCGAGTATGAGGGTCCAGAGGAGAGCAGGATGGCGAGTGGAGAAGGAGGATGCAATCCAGTCAGAGCTGAGGGGTCCTGAGACAGGAGGGAAGTGGTAATTGGGTAGGATAGAATGTGCATATGGAGGGACCTGCAGGTGTAGACGCATGGTCAAGGCCGAGGTAGGTGAGGTGAGATGACCTGGGGATGACAATCCAGATAACGGCTGAAGGTGAAGGCACATTCGGAAGAAGGCTCAGGTCCAGGAGGGAGGAGCAAGCAGTGGTCTGGTAGAGAGCGAATGAGGTCAACAATCAATTGTAGAAACGAGCTGCCAGGTGGAATAATCGATGAGAGGTCACTAGTACCCAATACCACCAATCAGTGGTAGGAGGATGGAGGCAAAAATTCAATACGGTCCTGTTCCGAAAAGGAAGCAGCCATCCAGGTAAAAGTTAGAAAAAGGAGTAATAGTCATTTGCAGATATTGGCTCCTGATCCAGGGAAACAAGGTGAGAGAACCCAGAGATGGCCCATATAATGTATGATGAACAAGGCAATGAGGGAAAACGGTACTAATCCTGGAGGGAAGCAACAAATGGTGGTCTAGGAAGAGTGTGTAAGGTTGCAACAGTTGAATGCAGATATGAGCTTCCATTCCCAGCAAGCATGGAGCGATGGTATGGGACAGAGAATGTATTGAACCAGCTGAGTCACAAAACTAGGCTACCGTGCCAGGTTGGTGGTGTGAGAAACCTGTCAGGTGATGCCATGGCAGAGGTTTGAGGTGGAATGCAAATGGGGTGTAGAGGTTCTGTTCCCATAGGGAAGCGGCAACTGGTATGAGGTAGAGAAGGTACGGTCTAAGTCAGTAGATTGAAGACATGGCTCCCATCCCTGGTTGTCAGTGTCGATGCTGCCAAGCAGAGTTAGGGATGGAGGATGTCAGCTGGTAAGTAGCAGGAGGTAATGAACGTAACAGAATCCCATCCCCTGTAGACAGGGGAAGCCTACCTTCACTCAGCACCTCAGAAGGCACGAGTTAGGGACGGAGTCTGGAGTATTGCTGGTATGGGCTGGCTGATAGCGCAGAACGTTGCTGTAGAAAGAGAGTAGTTTAGGGAACTGAATTGAGATAGGCATGATGACTAGCACACAGGTATGTGAAGACACATGTAGCATGGTAGGCACATAAACAGGATTGCTGTAGAGAAGGTCCAGCAGTGGAAGCAGAAACAATGCAAGGGAAGGAAGGCGCCACTGTAAACTGAAGCAAGAACCAGGGGAGAGAATTAAGTTGGAGCAGGTGACTGAGGTCGTAGATAATAGGAGCGGTCAGGCTAGGATAACTAGGTTCAGAAGAATGGGAGCACCCCCCAGACGTCCTGAGGCAGGTAGCACACATGTTCCTGGAAAGAGACGGTTACCACAAGCATCTGGTGAAGGGATAAGGGACTGCAGGAAAAACGTACAGGGAGCAGACAGGAGAGAAGCACGGCCCCCCAAGAAATGACCCTAAGGGCAATCCATGTGGTGCAAGGGCGGTCTGACATACGACCCCCCCCCAGTACCACACACAAGGGGAGCAGTGGAAGCATGAGCAGCTCACCGGCTGCAGCTAGTCCCAGCTGAGGTGGGAACACAACAAACAAACTGCAGACAGGTACATGGGCAGCAGGTGCAGCTCAGGGCACTATATCCAGGGATGCATTACGTTGAAAGGGTGAAGCCAGCATCCGGCAGTCCTACCGCTGAGTAGTTAGAAAATTGAGTACCAGCACAGGAACCAGTAACAGGGTGCAGTATTTAAGGTGGTGTGGTGTGCTATTGAATAAAAGAAGGTACTGGGTAACAGGAAGTATACAGACAGGGAGCCACAGCAAATAGTAAGAGAAGTTCAGGGTGCCATGGCTGAGTGCAAATATGCTTTAAAGGGTGGCTAGCACAGATGGAGACTGCCTAAGTTCCTTGTTCCCTGTTTGGATGCAGGTATGATGCTACAAGTGGATGAACAGTAGCACCCCTCCCTTACAAATCCAGAACTAGTAGACAAGAAAATGAGGAGCTGCAAATTGTGGAACATCCCCAATGAAGCACAAGTCCAAGCCCTCCTAACCAGTGCGAGGATGTAGGAAATACAATGAGGGAGCTACAATGGCAATCATTAAATCCATGGCCCAGTGCAGCAGCTGCGGGTAAACTCAGTAACATCAGGCAGTAGTACTTACATGGTTTAGAGCAGCGTACGCTGTGGAGAAAAGGGAGAGGAATCTAGTGCGAGAGTCAGGGAGAAGCGTGCTGCAGGGCTGTAGGGTCAAGGAGGAGAATGGGAAGCCTGCAGGGAATCGGACAGAAAGTGGGCGTGCGTCAGGTGAGGAGATGGAGGAGCCTTGGAATGGACAGTAAGCTGGAGGCAATCAGAAGCATCAGCGTTAGGTGGTAAGAGGATGTGGCAGGAAGCCCAAAAAGATCACCCAGCGGGGGAAGACCAGGAGCAATGAGGGATGAAAGAGGAAAGGAGCGGAGAGGCGGAACGGAGCCGTTGCTGGAGGGTAAACCAGCCATAATGCAGGAGAAAGGGAAGAAACACACAACGGAAGAAGGGAAACAATGAGGGGGAAGGGGGGAAGGGGAGGGGAAAAAAACAGACAGACCAGCAAGAGACGCAGACAACAGTACAGCTACACAAGCCACGCAGGGAGCCCAGGGACAAAAAACACTCCCTAAGCAAGGGAGGTGCATTAGTGGAGGGCTTAAATAGAGGTTGTGGGAGGAGCTATTCCCCACATTGAACCTCGGGCCAAGCCCTCTCATTGTCTTGTATTTAGTTCTTTGTTGCATTGTCTTTACTCTGATGTGTAACCTTTGCAAAAGAGTCTTTGACTCAAAGGTACTTTAATCCGAGACATGACTATATAAATAAATAAATAAAATAGAAGATGTGTGGAGTAATGGCCTATAGGGCTCAACCCCCTGACCTTCTGACCAATGCAGGAACAGATCCAACACTCTGTGGCAGGAAACACTGAAAAGTGACTCTCCTAGAGACTATTCAGAAGAAAATATCCCGAGTCATGCATCCGTGCTTCTGGGATCCCTTTTTTCTCGAAAGTTAGGCCACAAGCCTTGCATCTGACAGGGAGACCCCCGATTCTTGACAGATGCCTTGCCACAGTGTAAAATCAGCAAGATGAGTGATGCAGTTCCAGTGTCAGTAAAGACTGCCACTGTCTTCTCCCTTGGTCACTGGTACTGGTCATCGTCTTTTACACCATAAGATCTCTATGGTAGAAAGTAAAAAAGGAAACTTGACCCACGTCAGAACGATGTTCCACTGAGGATCCCAGACACTCTCAGGATAACAAGAATCTCTTCCCTTGAAGTGTACTTTAACTGCCTAGACAGAATGCAGGGCATTCCATCCCCCTTGTATTCTGGCAGTAGTGAGACTGACCTTCTCGTTGACTAGAACCATGACCCGGAGGCATGGCTGCTGATGGCCCCAGACCTCCTCCACAGTAATCCTGTCCATAAATCTTCTTAATGGGCAGCCAGCCGATGATGGGGTTCACATCCATGCACAAGTGGCTATGGGAAGGACTCCCCCAGAGACTAGGTTGCCCTCCATATCATTCCAAAACAATGGAATGACCACACTGTCTGGTGCTGGTCCCGGTGGAGCTGTGAAAGAGCGCCAGCCCCCTACCAAATCAATCCAAAACCAGAAACACTGGATGGAGTGCTCTCAGCATGCACCTAACAGTGTGGTCTCCTCCTGAAGGCTCTGCAGACCGCAGTTCATTTGTTTTGGCCAATCATGATACAGAGGGCAACCCAAAAACAAACCACAGCACACACAAAAAGATCTCTAGCTGTCAGTATAGTCTAGCCAGCAGTTTGTCAGTGCTATTTTTTTTTTCTAGTTAATAAAACTTTTAAGGAGATCTTTTTCATGTGTACTGTGGTTTCTTGTTTTGGATTGCCTTCAGTATTATGACTGGCCAAAACAAATTAATTGAGGTCTGCAGAGCCTTCAGGAGAACACACTTCCAGGTGCCACACTGCAAGCACTCCATCCAGCATGTCCTAAGTGAACACGGGTCAGTGAGTAAGATCTCTATCTTCTGCCACAGCCAAACATGTGCCAACTGCCAGGCACCTCCGCCATTGGAGTTTCCTTAGTAATCTCCCATCCTGGCTAGACCTCCGACACAACACAAGTGGGACTACTGTGAAAAAAACAGTTCGATACAACTGCCAATCACATGGACCTGTAAAAACAGCTACTGCTTTTAAGCAATGGGGGGTTGCAGAGCAACTCATCCGGCACAAAACAGACATCCGTGGGAGATGGATGCCCCCAGGATACTGTCGAGACTACCCGACTCCTGCCTTGACTGGAATGTGCTGGGCAACCCCTTCCAATGAAAACCAAAAAACGAATCTACTCCTCATGACTATAGATAAAAATCAGGTTGCCAGATGAGAGTTGCCATCCTGAAAAAGGAAAGGCAGAGAAGGCGCCCACTGCATATAGCTGCCACCTTTCCATGCATATGATTATAATCTTGAGACTGGCTAGATCGAGTTATGCACGCGACTGTTCCAAACGCAAAGCACATCCTCAGAAACACTGATATGGCACTAGCTTGTCCACTTGGAAAGAACGAGACCTATGGTCCTGTGGCATAACCACCTTACACCTGGGCGCCACGGTAACACAGGACATGCCCAGAAAAAAACAAATGGGAACTCCGGAGGGCACCTTCTATGCAAACTCTGCAATCGCAACGCATGTATGGCTGCGTGCCCTGCTGCCCTTACCCCCCCCCAACCTCTAATAGGCAGGATGGTAGTATAGGGCAAGATGGGGTAACCAGTGGCCCTGCCCAGACACCAGGAGCCCCAGAGTACACATAGTATGTTGCAAATGAACAGACCCGGAGGCTGTACAATAGCACAGGCCTGGAGGTCAGCTGGGATATGGCCACCCTGTCCCATTCCAGTCCTGTCCCATACATGGAGGTTGTGGACTGTAAACAAAAAAACTTCTAGGAGACTTTAGTGGCATGTGCCACCAGTACAGAAAGCATTACACCAAATCAGGGTATGGGCCCTCCTTCCAGTTACATAACAATGGAGTGCCTCCGGTTGCTGGTCACGAACCTGCCTCAAGAGGGTTTGTGCGTCAGGATTATTGTTATTCCCCCATATGGCGCTGCCACTGATACGGCCCTCAAAAGGGTTGCCACTGCCCTTAACAAGGCTTGCAAACTATTGCTAAATGCTGACCGCTTCACGCACACTTGTACCCTGTATGGTCTGGCCCACATACTACCGCTTCAATCCAGAATCAGATACCAAACTTGCCTGCTAGGGAGAAAGGCCATGCTGTCCCTAACCCCTACCTGCATTGCAGACCTGGTAAAAGAAGCAAGCTCCAAATACAACACATGAAGAACAGTGACAACACAGCTTGATGTCCCATTTCGTAGAACTTCACTAGGACAAAGATCCTTCATGTACCGAGCTCCACTATGGCTAAATGAGATCCCTGCTGCAGCTCTTAATACAACAAATGTTTGGTCCTTTGAAAGAGAACTTAAGCAATACCTGCTGAACTCAAACACCTGTGACTGCCTTACCTGAATCCATATCTTCAACCTGGATACCCCACCTTAAACATCTCTGACTCCCTTACCCGAGTCCATACCTCAACCTGGATACCCACCTCGTCTGTCTGAGCTTTCCTCCTGTTTTACCTACCCTGGACCCCCACCTGCCATCCCTCACTCCCTCTCTCTAGCTCCTTCCAATCCATACTCCCCAACACCTCCCTTTCCACCCTCTCCCCTAAATATTCTCCTTCTCCCAATCCCTTCTCTCTCTCTCTCTCTCTCTCTCTCTCTCTCTCTCTCTCTCTAATCTACCCCTCATCCGCACTCTACCCCTTTCTTTCTCTCCTACCCTTTCCGATACTCTACCTTGACAGGCCCCCCTGGGGCAGCTGTGCCATACGTTGCTAACTGGAAATCTCCTCCCGCTGTTTAATTTCAGTTGTCTGGGTTACTCAAATGTATTATTTATCTATTTTCTGTATTACATAGCAAGCTTATGTTTTGTGTTAACTGTCAAGTTTTTGTTATGCCTCTGCTGTTTTACATCCTGACGTAGAACCTTTGTAAAAGAGTGTTTACTCAAAGGTTGTTTCCGAATATACAAATAAATAAATAAATATGTTCTCCTCTTGAGCTATCACTGAGGTTGGAGGTCACCTACAAATCAAGTGAGCTAATTCACTCTGCTCTGGCGCACCTAGACATGCCTGTAGGAACCCTTCCCTAACCGGAGGGATCAATATGTATGTGGGTGTCTTCACAGCTTGGTCCTGCATATCCTTCTGAGGTAAACTAGAACAAAATAAGCTGATAGGACATTGTGTAACTCAGTCCTATCACTGCCAGTAGTACCACAGGTACCCCAGATCAAGGGTTCAGCTGGTAGGGAGTGAAACAGACAAACTAAATTGGATTACACAATGTAGGAAACCAAACCCCCAGATAAAGGGCCTCCTGGTCCTACTGCATGTCTTACATCTGTCGTTATTGGTCTGCACTAAGCCTTGGTGCCACTGTGATACCTGTAAAGGAATAAAATATGCTCATTGTGTATAGGAGAGGCTCCACAGTCTGCCTGCCCAAGGCTGTTCGTGGAAAAAGGAAAGAAGAGAAAACCTCCAGGGTTGTATAACACATCCAGCACAGTTCTGGCTCCATCCTCGAGGGTCCTGTGTCGACGCCTGGCTAATCAAGTAACCCAGGCACACTAGCTTTTTTTTCTAAAACATTCTCAACTTGAGTTATGACATGCCTGCATAGCTGTGTTATAAGGACACCGGCCTCCTAATGGACCGTGCAGTAAGTATTAAACTCATCCTATAATGTCGCAATAAAACCAGCATGGATAACCCATACATACATAGTGGTGAAATATTTCACCATAAAGAGGCAATAAACTCACAGACTGGCCTCTCAGCTCTGAATTTGCCCAACGAAACAGTTCGCTAAACTGCACAGCCCTACAGCTCTGGCCATAGGCTGCCAGCCAAGTTGTTAAGATGCAGGTTATCAGAATTGTAACCTAGTGGGGAAACTGCCTAGGCTTAACCCTCTTGGCTGTGAAGTGGGCTCATGCTCACACCTCACTGTAAATGAGCACCCAGTAATTGAGCCTTGAGAATTGAGCTTACATGGGGGGAGGAGAGGCATGTCCCCCGAGCTCAGATGTGGGCCCCTGTAGCTCACAACTCATTGCAATACATTGCAGTGAATAAGGAAAGAGAACAAAAAAGGCAAAACAAGAGATAGAATGAATGGGGGGGGCTCCCAGAAAAAAAAGCAGGATGGCTCTAATATGACCTCCCCAACCCCCACCCCAGTTGTCAACTGTGTGAACTGAGACCAAATAAAAAACAATGGAAAGCAAGTAAGATCCACTAGGCACACTGCCTGTTTTCAGGGGTGACACAGGAGCACAGTGGAAGGCTGTGACTGCAGAGGGCCACCCAGTATAAAAGTGGAGGTTGAGGGATTCAACCCCAGGTCTGCTGGATGTACCAAGCTCATACACAGTTCATAACAAACCTCTAGGCTATACTGCCAGCTTTGGCAGCACATGTTGGATGTGGGAGACAAACCCATATCTGTACTGACTTCCCCAGTCAGAGAGCCATGTACTAACCTCTAGCTGTATTGCCGAGGTTCCTAGTCAGCAAGCTGCAAGGGGGGGAAAAAAACAGATGAAAACCAGTTCCTGGTCCTCTGGCAGGGTGACACCCCCGGTTGTCTGCATCAGGAGCCAACTTGCTGACATTGTCCCGCCAGGTAGCTCACACTGCGCTTCATTGCTTGTAAAAATAAAATAATCCAAATCAAATGCTGTCTTCAGGCAACGCTGCTACTGGCCTCCCACCTCCACCCCCTACAACTCTGACAGAACTGCTGTGTATGAACTGGAGAGGCCACCACTGAGCTCTGGAAAAGGAAGTCTTCTCAGCCTCCACCCACTACACTGGGCGAGCAACAGAGAGCGTGGTCATATACACGCTGGCATGATGACATCACACTGATGTGCGTGACATTACCACTTCGGGCAGGAGCATGCCTGGCCACTGTAGAGAGTCCAAGATAAAGGAAAAAAGGCACTAAAGAGACATGCCTCATGGTTTGAAAGGCACAAAAAAATAGACAGGTGTAACCCCCCTACAAATGGGGGTTCCCAAAAAGTCTTCCTTGAGCTTGCCTAGATGCTCACTGCCAGGCTGGTGCTCTGCATTTTAGCAATTTAAATGTATTGCCAGAGAGTGCTTGTATAGCCTCTGTGTACTGTCTCTTTAAGAGCTGCCAGGATTGCAGTCATAATTAATCTGAGAGGGAGCTCTCTTAGAAGATGGTACTTGTTTGCTGATCATTTGTTAGAGTAGTAATAATATTGCAGTTTGTTCTAATCTGCCTTCTTTGCGGCATGGACAGTTCTGTTTGTTTCCATCATCTTGGTCCTGGACTGCAGAATGGACCAGTCAGTACATTTGGGACTGTAAAATGGAGCCTGCCTACAGGGGCTTGGTGGGGCCAAAACTTGAGGAATTGTAGTTTGGGGCTTTTGGCACCTAAAATAACCTGGAGGGGGGAGCCCTTGTTGTGACTGACAGACAGATCATCCAACTGAACCTTTTGGATGTTGGGGAAAAGTCCCACACTGCTTGCAGTTTCAGTTAGATCTGAGTTGGGAAGTGAAGAAGTAACAGCTCGAGATAGTTCGAGTAGCAATCCATAGTGGATTCACGTAGGAGAACTGTGGAAAGGCCTGAGTTTGGCCTGCATGCATGCCTGCCTGCTGTTCCTGAGAGAGAACTTGTGCTTTTTCGGACTGAATCCGAATTTGGAGAGTGAATTAATCCACTGAATTGTGACCAGGCTTTAACCTGAAGAAGATCGAAGATTTGCTGAATGTGATCGGCCTGTCAGGACTTCCGGCTATCTCTGAACTCCCGGATTTTGTGCAGAGACTCTGTAATTGCGACTGGAGAGACATTTACCTGGTACAGTGAAATTTCCTTACATGTGAATGTGCTGTGGGTTTGTAGTGGGTCATGATTTGGTTCCCCACTGTGCATCTGAACTGTATTTTGCTTGCTGGAGGCTGTATCCAGCTCCACGGACTGAATCCGTATCCATTTCTGTTTGCCTGGGCCCTGCTACACTGGCTCAGACAGAATACCTGCTATGCAGAGAAAGTAATCGACGAGAGACCGGCCTGGGGGTCAGCCCCCTGCTCAACACCTTAAATAGGAACAACACCTTGGTGATTCGTGTGGGCCCTGCTTCTCCAGGCACTCCAGCTCAACAGCCTGCAGTCTCGATTTCATCCTGCCCATGTCCAGTATTGGGTATTGTGAGTAAACATCAGGGTTTCTCCTTGCAACAACAGCTAAATCTAAAAGTGTTGTCATCTAATTATCTTGTTGCCTTTTCTTTCACGAACTGAGCCCTCCGGCTCCGGATTACAAATAGTGTACATTGTGCATGTTGCTTTCTTCCATCACAGGGCCCCAATCAGCTGCAACGTTCCTGGCTAGCCCACCATTTTCCTACCTGGGTACCCAGAGTGTGTGACCGTGTAGGGACTTTGAACTGCATGCATAACTGTCTGATTAGTATAGTTTTTATGCAAATCAGCCTGATTACACCCCTCCCTTGTTCAAGTCCCCTGAATAAATCAGATTTAACTTTGTTTGCATTTAACCTGACTGTGGTTCCAGTTTGTGCCAAAAGTATTGTACTGTTGCTATTTGCTGTGCTTAACCTTGTTTTACAGGGGGTCCCCAGGGTCAAGCTAGAGGAACCAGCCCTGGTGGTAAGTGCAAACAGTGTGGGTAATTGCCTGGTGAATAAGGGTCATTGTGAAAGTAATTATTGTATATTTTTCAGGCCACTAGAAGGGAAAGAGAGGGGTTACAGTGTCCCGGAAGGCTGTGCCCAGGTTAGCTTGACCACTAACAACCCTGACCTCCGGGTGGAGGCACCCATTTCATTACCCAGAACTCTTAACCTGCTACTAGCCAAGCAGGCAGGGATAGTAGCCCTTGGGATAGCACCACCTAGCGGTAACACGGGTGTAACCTCCTTGTTCTCAGGGGTTACTAGAATCCCATTAGAACCAGTGGCAGGCAGGGAAGGGCAGCTTGTGAAATGCCAGGTAAATGGATTTCACAGTGTCACACACTGCTTTTCAGTCTCAGCTGAGCTGGAGTGATGATGTAATCATGGAGCTGTCGCAGCAGCATAAGCCACGCTCGAGCTAGCTGCAAGGGAGATAGCTTTAGAATGTTCGTTCAGTCTGTAGAGTGGAGTTCCTGGAAGAGGCTGCAGCCTGCAGCAGCTCCTCAGTTTTAGCTCTGAAAGAGAGCTACCACTGTGCTTTGGGTAGTTTGTTCTCACCCTGGAAGAAGAACATAGAAGACAGAGATTGAAGTGGTGGAAACCATTCCAAGTAGGTTTTCCTTTGCCCCATGCCAGGAGGGATGGGGGCAGTCTTCAGGGTTCAGGGGCAATCCCCTCACCCAGTCTGTCTAGTGAAGCTGCCTGTGATAACTTCAGAATCTGTGAGTACTTTTGTGTTCAGCCCAGGTGGGGCACCTGCATTCCTTGGTGAATTTTCTCTGACAAAGAGACCGTGTCACCTAGACTGTTTCTGTTTTTAAAAATGTCTGCCTACACTGGAGTCTAGAGAGAGACTGTCCAAGTATGTGCTATGCTATCAGACAGCAACTGGAGGATTTTGATTGGTCATCCATCTTTGCTCATCAACTACCTCATCAAAGTTGAGTTATTTCAAGTCACTTATTACTACTCTTTGGGATACTTACATCCCCACTAAACTTAAGAATCCAAATGGCAAACAGGTTCCTAGATGGATGAATCATAATATTAAAAGATTGATCAGACATAAAAACAAAAAAATTAGCAATTTTCTTCAAAACAAGACCTAATCTAATTGGGAGTCTTATAAAAAAATCTAACAAGAAATGTAAATCAATTATCAGAAAGGTTAAATCTAGATGGGAACTAAATTTGGCTAAGACAGCTAGTAAATCAAATTCTAAACATTTTTATTCTTATATTAGTTCACTTAGGAAAACACCATTCATGGTGGGGCTTCTCACAGTAGATAACTTTCTTATTCATGAGCCTAAGACTATGGCCGATGTATTTAATATAGAATTCTGTAAAACATTTTCTGTATCGGAAGTGCAAATACCCCGGCCCATCATCTCTTCTTCCGATTCCTCTATCACATTTACTGTGGAACTTATTCATAAAAAACTACTTACACTCAAAGGCAGATTTTGTCCTGGTCCAGACAACATAGCAGGCCATTTACTATATCTGTTGTCTGACCAAATTGCCCTTCCACTTAAACTTCTGTTTGAACTTTTCTTAAAGAATAACTACATTCCTATTGAATGGAAGGAGTCCTTAGTTGTTCCAATTCACAAGAAGGGATCTAAACATCTTTGGGAAAACTATCGGCTGATTAGTTTAACCTCTTCTATATGTAAAGTGTTGGAAAGTCTCCTTGAAGACATCATTGCTCCAGTCTTCGATGCACATGATTTTCAACAACACGATTTCAAGAGGGGGTAGAAGCTGTTTAACTAACTTGCTCTATTTTTACAAACACTTTAGTTCCCTTTTGGATAATGGGATACCTTGCGATGTAGTCTTTATTGACTTCAGTAAGGCATTTGACACTATGCCTCATTGGGCTTTAATTCAAAAACTTAGGGGACTTAATATTAATATCTATATAATTGCCTGGTTTATAAACTGGCTTTGTAATAGAACACAAAGGGTGATTATCAGTGGTGTTATTTCTAACTCTGGCAAGGTCTTGAGCGGTGTTCTGCAGGGTTCGGTTCTCAGCCCCTGTCTTTTTCAAGCTTTTTTTGTCGATTTAACCAATAATTGTCTTTCCTTTACAATAAAATATGCAGACGATGTGAAGATTGGGGGACCTTGTTCTAACTTAGATCAGGTATCTTGTATCCAGCATGATCTTGACATCGTATCTAACTGGCTTGACAAATGGGGTATAAAATTGAACACTACAAAGTGTAGTTATGCATTTGGGTTCTAATAATACAAATTTTCAATACTTACTGGATGGTTCAACACTGTGTGCCACTACTGATGAGAGGGACTTGGGAATCACTATTTTGAATGATTTAACATATTCCAAACATTTGCATAAAGCTATTAATACATTTGATAAGGTTGTTTGGTCTATCTTTCGTAATATTAGATCCAGAGATCGTGAGGTGTTATTGCCTCTGTTCAGGTCCTATGTTAGACCTCATCTTGAGTATGCATCACAGTTATGGTGTCCATTTAAAAAATCGGATAGTTATACTCTTGAAAAAGTACAGAGAAAGTATACTAAAAAAATATCTGGTCTTGAATCCGCTTCCTGTGAACACAGGTTAGATACTTTAAAGCGTATGCCTTTTACTATTAGACGCCTGAGAGGTGACCTTCTATTCTTATATGACGTTGTCCACGATCCATATGTTATGACCGAGTTAGGTCTTTCTTTCAGGTCATCTATACATGATACAAGAGGTCACCCTGTTCAGGTGATTGGCAAATCCATTAAACATAATAATTGGAAGTTTTTCTTTACCTTGAGATCCATTGGGCCTTGGAATAAACTTCCATCTGCTGTAGTTATGAGTAATAATAAAGATATTTTCAAACATCGTCTTGACATGTTAATTATGTCTGGGTATAACTTATCATATTGTTCTTTGGCCTAGCATAAGAGCACTACGGGCCTCGGCCTACTAGCTCTTTTTCTCTACCTTAGTATGAACTTTTAGTCATGTAGTATGTTAAGTGTGAAAAACATTTCAAGATAGCATCTACAAGTTTTCTGTGAGGGTGTTATTAACCAGATGAATGGCTGAGTATAAATTTGGAAGCAAAAGGTGGGAGACCCCCCATCTGGAGTAACCGGTTTACCTCTAGGGGTTTAGTTTGGGCACCAGTTCAATTTTCATTCAGTGCATTTGAACTGTACCTGATGGAAATAGTTACCCAGAAGAGGGTTGGATTTTCTGTGAGCCTAGATGTGCTCTTTGCTGGTCGTGTGTGCCACCAGTATTCCTCATGAAATATGGGGAAGTCTCCTAGTACTGGCCGTGTGTGCCTAATCAAGGGAAGTGTACCAGTAACTGGCCATGTGTGCCAATCTCCTAATTCAGAACCAGAGTGTTCGCTGTTCAAGTCAGAACCTGAGGGTTCGCTGTGTGTGTTCTCTGTACCTCAGTAATATGCATTACCAGTAGGAGTAGCCCTGTGGGGGTCCATCTTCGCTTTGTGATTATTCTCTGTGTATGTGAATAAAAGCCACACTCTAGAATCCCAACCTGGTTTGGACGGTACTGTTATTGCTTTCACTGTGTTTGGATTTACTTGGGTACCCCTGTGCAGAAGTGCAAACCTAGCATAATTGTGAGCAAACGTTTTCTCCCAGGGACCTAGGTTGATGGCTATGGTAAATGGTCCCACCAGGTATGAGCCAGGTAGTTGCCACACTTGGTTTGCCTGTCTGTGTATGGCAGGTTCAGAAGTAGATGTACTGTAAACTGTTTGTGTACACCCCCATCCCTCTCTTGGGTGCCATGTGGTGAGAGGATCAGCCCTGCTTGTTAAACAAGGGGGGGCCATGGGGGGTAGTAACAAAATGTAAGCACCGCTGTCGATGTGTTTTGAATTTGGGAGAAAACAAGAGATGTTTGCTCAGGTTGTGGCTAGCGTTTTGTCTGTCTGGCAGTTGGTAGCCTAAAATCGGAAGCTTTGCACATAAGGGATTTGTACAGAGAACTGTCATCCGTATATGCTGCTGTGTGCCTGCTGTTCATGTGCTGCTGTGATTGTGCCAACGTTTACCAAGGAGCTGTAAAACCAGATTGTGTGTGCCCCTTGTCGTGCATCAAAAATAGAACGTTTACCAGCTTTAATTTTCAAGTTGTGACAGGAAAAAGTACCATGAACTGTGGGAAACAACGAGACTATTGTGCCCTGAAAGTTTCAAATGCTTGCTGTGTGAACTATTTATTTTTTATTTTTATTTTATTTTATTTAAACAGCAGTTTGGAAAACCTTTGAGCCATAGGCTCATTTACAAAGGTACCTTGTCACAGTAAGACAAACCAAAATACACAGTATAGCAGTACAACACTTAAGTATAACAGTAAATTAAGACATAGATACAAACAAGCTGGTACAGGTAGGATGGATGCAAACAATACCAGAGTTATGTCATCCTTAGCAGCTAGTAATAAGCTTTGTCATAAGTATTGAGTACAGCTTTGACTAGCAGCAGTTACAGCATCGGTGTTAATAAGGTGGTTCCGTAGAAGTTTTGAAGCAAATATAGTTGGAGCCGGAGATGGAGGGCAGTGTGTTGAACCAGGAGGGGCCCTAAAGCTGAAGGCTCTTTGGCCGTGAGAGGTCCTAGCTCTAGGGATAACAAGAGAGGTTTTCCCAGAGGTCCGAGTATGAACTAGTGGGACAGAGCGATGGTGGTGGTCAATCCTGGTGGGGAAAGCCCAAGGAGGGTCTTTTGTAAGGGTACAGGTAAGATATTTGAGGCGCTGCCGAGATCAAGTACCAGCCTTTAGCATACAGTAGACAGGTGTGTGTCATCCTAGTGCCCGGTAATTAACCTGCAGGCCTTATTCAGAGTAAGCAATTTTATGGAGTGCGGTCTGATCAGCAGCACCATACACCGGCAGTCCATAGTCCACTAGGGACAGGATAGAGGAGGTGACTGCGATGAGTCGAAGAGCCTCTGGGGAGGCAGTGTTTATACCGATGTAAGATGCCCAATCGGATATTAGTGGCAGTGGCTAGGGCAGCGATGTGTCCATGGAAGGAGAGGAGGGTCAAAATGGATCCCTAGGTATTTATAGGAGCAAACTTGTTCGAGTGGGAATGAGGACCCAGAGTGAATGAGGAGTTTGAAGTTGCAGGACTTGTTTTGGGGATGAGTGAAGAACATGGTTTTTGTTTTTTTAAGATTTATCACCAATCTATGTTCCTTGAACCAGCCCTCGGCTTCAGTGAAGAACTTCTGCAGCGAGTCCTGGAGGGCAATAGGGTTACGATTTGAGGCAAAGATGACTGCATCATCAGCGTACAATAGAATGTTCCCCGAGCAAGAGCGTGGAAGGGTGTTAAGGTAAAGGGAGAATAGTAAGGGGCCCAGAATGGAGCCCTGGGGAACCCCAGAAAAGATGGGACAGATGTCTGAGTAGGTCCCATTAATTTTTACACGCTGTGAGTGGTCAGACAGATAACTGGTGCACCAGGAGATAGGCCCAGCAGCAAAACCAGAGAGACTAAGGGCATCAAGAAGGAGGGGGGGAGACAGTGTCGAAAGCTTTCGAGAGGTCAATGAAGACAGCACCAGCCAGAGAACCAGTGTCTAAGGAGGAGTGGAGAAAGTTGGAGAACTCTAGGAGGGCTGTGTTGGTACTGTGGCCCTGCTCCGGAAGCCATGCTGCTCAGGACAAAGGACATTGTAGGTGGAGAGGTAGTCAGAGATTTGAGAGGCCACCACTTTTCCAAGGCCTTGGAGAGAGAGAGAATGGAGATCGGTCGATGAGTTTCCAGCCACAGTCCTATCACCACCTTTAAAGATAGGGTGACAGTGGCGACTTTCCAGGCAGTTGGAACCTTCCCAGGCAAAGAGAGTGGTTGATGGGGCATGTGATCGGGGTAAGGACTGTGTCTAAGACCAGCCGTAGGATACACGGATCCAGGGTGTCACTGCCTGTACTATTACTCGTGAGGGCAGTGACAAGGTGCGGCCTAAGTTCTTGGGCAGAAACACGGCGGAGGAGAAAATAAGGGCGAGAAAGATTTACGGCAGGTGCTGGGGGAGGAGGGTCAAAAAAATTTGTAGGGAGGATAGGGCTAAGGTCAGTGAATGAGGTGTTGAGGTGGTTGGCTATGAGGGCTGGGTCTGAGGAGATCACACCATTAATGTTGATCTGGTGGGTGGGGGAGTGTGCACTCCCATTTAACTGTTTAATGTTATCCCAGAAGGTTCTGGGATTCCCCTGAGGCAGTGAGTGAGGACCGATAGTGCTCAGACTTGGCCTTTCTGATGGCCGAGTGCACTTGTTTCGGGCAGCATATAACCGCCTGTCATTGGGCGTGATCTCAATGGCACAGTGCCATAGGTTGTCCCTATGTTTGAGCTGGTGGATCAAAGCTGGGGTAACCAGGGGCATTCTTCCTTTTAGAACGGGGTCAACACTGGGGCAAAGATATCACAGGCATTATTAAAAGTTTGGGTAAAGAAGGAGAGAGCTGTGTCGATGTCAGGAGTTGCCTGTATAGGAGACCAGTCAATTTGGGACAGAAGTTCCTTAAGTTTTATCAGTCCACCAGGTATTAGACGCCGCCGGCATGTGGACTGTGCTGTGGATTTGGGGACTGAGGTTGACCAGTGGAATAGAATGGGGGAGTGATCACTGAGAGAGTCTGAGAGGACTTGTACATTGGGGATCCGATTAGGGCGGTTGGTGAGTACCACATCAAGCAGGGTACTGGAGCCTCTCTTGGGGTTAGTCCTGGTAGGGTGGGTAACTAGTTGCGTTAGGTCTATTGCAGAAAAGGAGTCTCGGGTAGAGGAGGAGGAGGGGCTGAGCCAGTTGACATTTCAGTCACCCACCAGAATTTGATCAGCGGAAGGAGGTAGAGAGGTAAGGTATTCTGTAAGAGAGGCAATGGCCTGCGCTTGGTCCCTGGGGGGCACGTATGCAGTAGTCAGATAAAGGGGTCCCTTTAAAGGGTCAGGGGTTAGTTTCAGCGTAAGTGCCTGGGCCCTGGAGTCAAGGATGGGAGCGGGCAGGGCTAGTACTGGGAGAGATTCCTTGACATAAATACGAGCAGCCGCCGCCTGCCTCCCAACACAGTCGGACGGAAAAGGGTGAAACCAGGAAGGGAGACTAGGGAGTCGGGGAGGATTTCGACAGCCAAGTCTCAACCAGGGTGATGACATCAGGGTTAATTGATGTGATCAGGCATTGTAGTGAGTCAAACTTTTTTAGGAGGCTACAGATATTCATGGAGACCATGCATAGGCCTCTGGTGCGAGATGGGGAGCTCCTGGGAACCGGGCCAGGGTTTGGATGAATGTTCCCTGACAGGAGTAGTAGCATGACTAACACCCTGGCTGGGAGATGGTGAGAGGTTTTCCTCGATTGACATGGGGGAGGCTAAGGAGCAGGGGTGGGCAGGGAGGTACAGGAGGGAAAGCAAGAATAAGAAGACACCCAGATGTGCCTGAGGTGAAAAGAAAGCTAGGGGGAGGGCAGGGGGGACGGGGACACACAGAGGTCCCAAGGGGCAGGAGAGGAGGTTCAGGAGCAAGGGGAAGGAGGGGTGCCAGGGCACAGTGTGGACTAGCAGATGGGTAAGTGGGTAAGTGCACTGCTAGTGGGGATAGGCACAGGCAGAGCGTGAGGCAGGACCAATACATTGTGGTGAGCAAGATCCCAGGAAGTAGTGCTGTACAGGTAGGAGTAGGAAGTGAGGGAGCATAGGTCCTCTAGTGGCCAAGCAGGTGTAACCTGCAAATGGGAAAGTGGGAGATAGGTTCTGGGCAACAGGACGTGATGTCACCGGATGTGATGTCACGAGGTGGATCCCTTAAATTGACAGCCGCCCCTGGGTGGGAGGGTGGTTGGAGGCGGAGGCGGGGCAGGCCGGCATGGCTGTCGGGCTAAGCACCCTCTGCAGGCGCCCAGGCCGAAGAGAAGAGGCTCTCTCACTCGAAAGTTATCAGGCTGAGATTTGGCTTCTCAGCTACTCAGGTGAGCTGCTTGTTGCTTCAGTTGCTTGATTGTCCCGAGTGCCTAGCTTGGGGGCTGCCTATGTAGTGGAGAAAACAAAGCCTCTCATTACTATGCAGCGGGAGAATATGTTGTGACTTACACAAAGGAGCTCCACTCTAAGCAAACAGGGCTATTCCAAAATGAGGTCACACTAGGACCCAGCTAACCTAATGCCTTCAGTAACAAGCACAATTAGCTCAATACCACCATATTAAACAAGTCTGATCTATATTAGCTGCTTGGTATATCTGGCTTTAAGATGAAATCAGCAAGGCAACTCTAGAAAAGTCAGTGAGTCCCTAGCTTTACACTTCAGCATTAGTAGCACAAAGAGAATCAAATAACAAGCCCACCCAGTGGTGAACAGGAACAAAGTTCATAAAATATAAGTGTTCATCAGGTAGCACCCCTCTGCAGGCGTCCAGGACAGAAGAGAAGAGGCTCTCTTTACCTCGAAAGTTATCAGGCTGGAGATTTGGCTTCCTCAGCTACTCAGGTGAGCTGCTTGCTGCTTCAGTTGTTGATTGTCCTGAGTGCCTAGCTTGGGGAGCTGCCCAGTGGTGAACAGGAACAAAGTTCATAAAATATAAGTGTTCATCAGGTAGCACCCCTCTGCAGGCGTCCAGATGAAGAGAAGAGGCTCTCTTTACCTCGAAAGTTATCAGGCTGGAGATTTGGCTTCCTCAGCTACTCAGGTGAGCTGCTTGTTGCTTCAGTTGCTTGATTGTCCCGAGTGCCTAGCTTGGGGGGGGGGGAGCTGCCTCGAAAGTTATCAGGCTGGAGATTTGGCTTCCTCAGCTACTCAGGTGAGCTGCTTGTTGCTTCAGTTGCTTGATTGTCCCGAGGGGACTAGGGGGAGTCGCTAGAGAAATAGCCAAGAAAAATGGTTCAAAATGGTGCTCTCACCGTGAAGTTACAGTTGAAAGAAAAAAAGTTGTTTTGCAGTTTAAATTTTGCCTGCTCGACGATTGCTGTGAAGGAGAAGAGCACAAGAAGAGAGCGAGGGTCATTTGCATGATGTCGAGTGATTGGTGAGACTGCAATCAGTCCCGCCCCCTAGCCAGCTTCAGAGTGTTGCCCAGTGTTCGAGAGGGAGAGAGTGAGTGGTGTGCGAGCTGGCTAGCCAGGAGGATTGTCACGGTGACTGTGAACATTCAACAAGTTAAAACAACAGACTTTTCTGCGCTAAATCGGGATCAACCCGTATTCCGATCGACTGGGGAGAAAGCATGGTGTTCATAGGGACAATCGGCGGGATCGCCAGCCCGGTTCAACCCAGAGGCCTTCCAGGATTGGCTTTAGGCTGAGAATTTTCCATCGGAGCAAGCCAGCTACTGATTCAGTGAGCACCATTCAGCAAAACTGAGCTAAACTGTGTGTGATTTTTCAAAAGCCAGCTGGATCTGTGTGTAAACAGTGTGATTGTTTTGCAAAGAAGGACTGTGTAAAGTAATCAAACCCAAGCAAGAATTCTGAGCAACAGACTGTGAGCATGAATTTTGGGATTCAGCAACAGTGTAATTTTCTGAGCAACTAGAGAGACTGTAAGTTATATGAGAGGTTGCAACAAGCAGGCAATACTGTTCAAGAAATACTGTCGCTTTAGTGACTTTAAGCAAGTAAAACTGATGGAAAGCTAATGGTAAAGCCCTAGAAAATCATATAGATGTGCTGAGGAAGAAAAGCAGTGCAGTCAGTGCAGTTTGAGGAAAATTTATCAGTATGCAGTAAATCGGATGCGCAGTGGCTTGAGTCAGATGCAGATTGTTGATGTGCCAGGAGTGCTGCCGCCGCCATTACAGGGTGGGGCAGTAATGTAAACAAGGCAGCAGGGAGCCATTTTGTGAGACTGTTCAAAGTAAAGTGAACTCAGTAATAACAGGGAACTTTTGTGTGTTTATCTACAGTCATGGCTTCAGGACCGTCCTGCTACCTGGATAATGCCCGGGCTATGGTAGCCGAAGAGGTTACCAAGCTTAAAGAAATACAGCAGTGTTTCTACGGTGGAAGTTTACCTCCTCATGTTGCAATTCCCGGATACCCTGTAAGAGTATGCATAATGTGCCTCAAGGCTGGAAGGGACGTGTTCATGATTCCTCACTGTTCAGGGTGTTTAGAGAAGCAAGATCTGTCCAAGACACCTGAGATTCGTTTGGCTCCCACGTGTACAAAGCTTCAAGATCCTGCAAGTAGCAGCACACAGCACCAGGTTGAACCTGTTGGGGGAGGCCCAGCAGAGTGTGGCACAAAGGAAGAGTGTGTAGATGTACAGCCAGAGCAGAGTCCTTGAGATGTCTCTACGCCTGTGCCACAGATGGACAGTGCGGAGGGAGAATCAGTGGATCCATGGAGAGAGGGTCCTAGTCCTAGCCTCGTGGGAGAGGATGAGGTTCGAGAAACATTAGATTGGGAGGTGTCTACCTCCACGCCCAGTGAAGAGTGGACTATCTCGGGAGTGGGCCCGGATCCTAAGTGAGGAAGAGGAGGAGGAAGCTATGTACCTTTACGTTGAAGGTCCTAGTCTGCAGCCTCAGGCTTCTTGCCTCGGAGGAACCAGAAGAAGTTGATGACTCCACAGCCCTTCCCTCAGATGGGGTCAGGAACAAGTTCTACGTAGCTTTGAGTATGCGACACTGGCAGAACCAGAACTGGCTGCCCCCAAGCCAGGCCGGGGTCGCAGACTAATGAAGAGTAGTAAGGAGGAAAGACTGGATCATAGGAAGGCAAACGAGATCTATGGAATGTCTTTTCCTACCTTTCCTTGGAAAGACTGGGAGGAGATTGGGAAAAACAGGAGAGCCTGGCTAGTGGAAGATGCAACCAATGACCTGCATCCAGGTGCAACTTGATATGTCAGAGACAAAGTGATACAAGACAAACTCAAGTTTTGGAAGTTGGGCAGGGCACTGTTTATAGAGACTGTACATTATGTGGATGACAAAGGAAACAAGACTTTCCATAATGTAAATTATGAGTGCCTAGATGGGGTCACAGTTCTTGCACCTGAGCCATTGTGGTACTATCCTCAATGTTACCATCGTCCTGTGAATGTGCCCATGCCTACCAAGTGGGAAGCAGAGCAGTGGTAGCCAGTGCTGCCATTCAGCCATTGCCGTACCCATATTGTTCCGCCAGTCTGGTATTCCAGGATCCAAAGGTGCGTCCAGATTCATCAGCCTTGCAATGTGCCTTTACAGTTCCATCGCCTGGCCTTCCAGATGACATCAGTCCAGATGACATCACCCAGCTGTTTTCCTGATTCATCGCCTGGGATTTCGGATGACATCAACCCAGCTGTTCCTTTCCTGTTCCAAGGTTCCATCCCCTAGATGACATCGGCTTGAGATGACATCAGACCAGCAGTTTCCAGACATCCATCCTGTTTTCTGGAAGATTTCTTCCCAGCTGTATCCGAAATATGTTGCCAGGGACAGTCTTCGGCTGGAGATCCAGGTGATGTCCATTTTTCGTTCTTCAAGGGACTGGTAAGTCCAGACTTTTCTTACTTTATTGATATTGCAATACACATCCTACACCTGGCAGAATACAGACTGTTGAACTGTCCATAAAGACTCTCCCCTTTGGGACTACAGTACATCAGGAACTGTGCTTCACTGGGCTCTGGCCCAGGAGAGACTCTTTTATGGACCCTGCCTTCGGGCACTATTTGTCACTAACTGGGACATTTAGGGCATTCCACCCCCAAAAGGTGTATTGTACATAATGTTGATATTTTCTACTGTTTTCTACTTTTCCTAAAAAAGTGTTTTTTGTGATTCTCCAGTGTTTTGATGGTAAGGGTTATTGTTGTTGTACTGTGTGTTTTGCAGATTTGGGGTGTGTTTTGTCTTTTCTCGTTCAGGTGGAGCCTGGTGAAGAAAGAAAAGACAAGAAGACGATTGGAGGGACTCATCGGAGTTCCTCTGTGCTGTAAAGTGTTTTTTAAAGTACTGTGTAGTTGTTAACATGTGTTAACCTTTTTTCCTTCTACAGGTGTAGCTGTGGGGGAGTGTGGGAGTGTAATGCTTATGTATAGTGTTAACTCTGTGTTTGGTTTGCAGATGTCCTGGGCTGGAGGGAGGTCCTCCCTTAGGGTAAGTTTTTTTGTAGGTAGGTTTTCCCTAGATGGCTAGGGGGATAGACAGGTTGTGGTCCTGATCTGCAGTAGGGGCCACAGTGCTGGTCTGTTAGGGCTATGCTCTGGATAGTTCTTCCAGAGCCACTGGTTATCCATAGTAAGAGCATAGTGTAGGGGCTGATGCGTCAGCCAATGGCCTCTGGGCCCTTAGTGTTGTTTGCCTGTGCCTGGCACATGCTAGAGGAGAAGGCTAGGGGAGAAGGTAGGGCTACTTCCCTGTAGTCAACACGTAGGGTAGGATGGCCTGGTGCCGGGTAGGTAATGACTGGGGACAATCATTTACCTGGCTGAGGGTGGGTGTAACCCCCTTGTTCCCAGGGGTTACTAGAACCAGTGGCAGGCAGGGAAAGGCAGCTTGTGAAATGCCAGGTAAATGGATTTTACAGTATCACACTCTGTTTTTCAGTCTCAGCTGAGCTGGAGTAATGATATAATCATGGAACTGTCGCAGCAGCATAGGCCACACTCGAGCTAGCTGCAAGAAAGATAGCTTTAGAATGTTCGTTCAGTCTGTAGAGCGGAGTTCCTGGAGGAGGCTGCAGCCTGCAGCAGCTCCTCAGTTTTAGCTCTGAGAGCTACCACTGTGTTTTGGGTAGTTTGTTCTCACCCTGAAAGAAGAACATAGAAGACAGAGATTGAAGTGGTGGAAACCGTTCCAAGTGGGTTTTCCTTTGCCCCATCCCAGGAGGGATGGGGCAATCTTCAGGGTTCAGGGGCAATCCCCTCACCAGTCTGTCTAGTGAAGCTGCCTGTGACAACTTCAGAATCTGTGAGTACTTTTGTGTTCAGCCCAGGTGGGGCACCTGCATTCCTTGGTGAATTTTCTCTGACAAAGAGACCGTGTCACCTAGACTGTTTCTGTTTTTAAAAGTGTCTGCCTACATTAGAGTCTAGAGAGAGACTGTCCAAGTACAGAACTTTTAGTCATGTAGTATGTTAAGTGTGAAAAACATTTCAAGATAGCATCTACAAATTTTCTGTGAGGGTGTTATTAACCAGATGAATGGCCGAGTATAAACTTGGAAGCAAAAGGCAGGAGACCCCCCATCTGGAGTAACCAGTTTACCTCTCCGGGTTCAGTTTGGGCACCAGTTCAATTTTCATTCAGTGCATTTGGCCAGTGCCTGATGGAAATAGTTACCCAGACATGGGTTGCATTTTCTGTGAGCCTAGATATGCTCTTTGGTGGTCGTGTGTGCCACCAGTATTCCTCATGAAATATGGGAAAGTCTCCTAGTACTGGCCGTGTGCCTAGTCAAGGGAAGTGTACCAGTAACTGGCCATGTGTGCCTAGTCAAGGGAAGTGTACCAGTAACTGGCGTGTGTGCCAATCTCCTAATTCAGAACCAGAGAGTTCGCTGTTCAAGTCAGAACCTGAGGGTTCGCTGTGTGTGTTCTCTGTACCTCAGTAATATGCATTACCCAGTAGGAGTAGCCCTGTGAGGTCCATCTTACTCTGTAATTATTCTCTGTATGTGAATAAAAGCCACACTCTAGAATCCCAACCTGGTTTGGACAGTACTGTTATTGCTTCCACTGTGTCTGGATTTACTTGGGTACCCCTGTGCAGAAGTGCAAACCTAGCATAATTGTGAGCAAACGTTTTCTCCCAGGGACCTAGGTTGATGGCCATGGTAAATGGTCCCACCAGGTGTGAGCCAGGTAGTTGCCACACTTGGTTTGCCTGTCTGTGTATGGCAGGCTCAGAAGTAGATGTACTGTAAACTGTTTGTGTACACCCCCATCCCTCTCTTGGGTGCCATGTGGTGAGAGGAGCAGTCCTGCTAGTTAAACAAGGGGGGCCAGTGAGGGTGATTACACAGACATACGGCCACGCGGATCATCAGCGAAGACAGACATGCAGGACTGATCTGTCCTATTAAGTCTTCCAGCAAAATGAGGGCAAAAAGATAACAGTGCTCAGTTCCAAAGTGCCCAGCTCCAAATGAAAAAACTCAGCAATGCTCCTGCATGGAGTTATACCATGGGCAGCAGGCACCACCGCATCCACTCCATGGGCAGCAGGTGCCACCACAGCCACTCCACCCTCTCTATGGACAGCAGGCACCACCACATCCACTACATCCTCTCTATGGGCAGCAGACACCACCACATCCACTCTGTCCTCTCTATGGACAGCAGGCACCACCACATCCACTCTTTCCTCTCTATGGACAGCAGGCACCACCACATCCACTCTGTCCTCTCTATGGACAGCAGGCACCACCACATCCACTCTGTCCTCTCTATGGACAGCAGGCACCACCACATCCACTACATCCTCTCTATGGGCAGCAGGCACCACTCACCCACTCCATGGGCAGCAGGTGCCACCACAGCCACTCCACCCTCTCTATGGACAGCAGGCACCACTCACCCACTCCATGGGCAGCAGGCACCACCGCATCCACTTAGCCTTACTGCTGGGCAGGAGACTTTACCACATCCATTCCACCCTCTCCATGGGCAGCAAGACCCACCACATGCACTCTGCCCACTCCATTGCCAGCAGACCCCACCACATCCACTCTGCCCCCTCTATATACAACAGGTCCCTCCACATCCACTCAGCCCTCTCCATGAGCAGCAGGTCCAACCACATCCACTCCATGGGCATCAGGCACCACCATATCCATTCAACACTCTCCATGGGCAGCAGGACCCACCACATGTACTCCACCTCTCCATTGGCAGCAGGATCCACCATATCCACTCCACCCTGCCAGTGGGCACTCTTCCAGACCAGCTTTGTGTCCTGGTCAGTAGGCCCTGGCAGGCTGAATTGTCCTTTGTATGGAAGGGGAGACGTTATGTCTGCCCCCTCTACTATACTTGGACAGACATACCTGTAGCCTTTGCTGGGAATCAAACCAGGGACCCTGGGTACTGATGGCAGCAACTCTAATCATTCAGCTTAATGGAAATTCCCCCTAGCGGGGAGGTTGAATAGTTCCTTTTACTGTCATACTTAGAATCCCATGGACCACCAGCAGTGGTCTATGCAACTATTACAATTACTCAGCACTACTTTTGACTGTTATTTACAGCTTTCACCAGTAGATGGCACTGTTTTGAGTGTTCTTCACGGCTTTCACTACTAGATAGCATTGTTTTAAATGTTAATTCACAGCTATCGCCACTAGATGGCACTGTTTTTTTTGGGGGGGGTATTATTTTCTGTCCTCCAGAGCTCCGGCTACGACCCCCGCCCTCCGTTGTTCCCCCCAGCGCCATCCCCGGACATCAGACCCCCTCCCTTGTGCACCCCGTGACTTACCCTTCGCGGCAGGGTGGTGGGGAGTGACTCAACCCACCCCAACGGATCCATGCCAGGGAGGCGCCCTTCCAGGAATGGCGCCGCGGGGGAACAACTTTGTGCTGCCTGGTCGTTATTTCGCTGTTTTCTCCCAGCGGGTCATGAAGCGTGCAATGACACCAGCGACTGGGTGCACACACGCCTCCCGCGCGGCTCCCCAATCAAGGCGTCTGCCACGACCTGCCCCCCAAGCTTGCAGTTACGTGCTGTCGACCCCCCAGCCTCCGCTAGGGGTCAGGTAAGCCCCGGCCGCCCAAATCCTCCCTCCCCGGAGATGGAGAGCAGTCTCTTGGACGCTCAATCCATCTCCTCCCCGCCGACCCACGGCAACCCATGCCCGTTCCCGAACACGGGTCGCCGGCGTGGCGCGAGGTGTGGTGACCAGCGCCTCAACCCTCAGCGCCACCGGACCGGCTAGTTGGCACTGTTTTGACTAGTAGTCACAGCTTTCACTACTAGATGGCATTGAGATGCTGCTGCTATTCACAACTTTTGCCACTAGTCAGCACTGTTTTTACTGTTATATGCAGCTTTCACAACTAGGTAGCACTGCTTTTCACATATTGCCATTTCAGGTAAAACTGGGGGGGCTAAGCCCTCAGAGGCTTAGAGGAGAGAGGCAGACCCCATTGATGGCAGAGGGGTTACTCTGGATGGAGTGGACTAGTGGGAGACTGAAGAAGGTCCCAAACATCCCCAGAAATATCAGTGGTAAAAGAAAAAGTTAAAGAAACATTCTTGTCATGGGTGGCTCTGTCTGCCAGAGTCCACTGTTTGTGCTAAAAACTACTGTGGTATTCCCCACAGCAATGACTTCTAATTCTTAGGAACAGCTACTCTGCTTGCTGTAGGAAGTGGGGCTCAAATCTGCACATCCCAAATCACATCTATACACACACCCACACGTACCTGCACACGCATGCATCTGCACACACATGCATGATGCTTCATTCCTGAGGACTTGAGGCATGCCCATTTGAAATTATTGACAGACTGATGTAAACTCACTGCAGTCATCCAATGTTTAACTTTCAGATCAAATGCTATCCTAGAAGTTCCACTTATCGTACAAATGTGATAAGACTGTGCAGCTATGAGATTCTCAGAGACAGCGATATTCTCCCACAGAAACTCTAACTCTCTAACTCTAATCTATTCAGGGAATTGAATTATCCTGCAGACCGCAACTGAGAGCCCACGCTCGCCATCTGTTTTTTTTTTTTTTTTAATGCAATGCTGATCTCGCCATCATAGGAAACTTAGATTGAACCTTCCTTGGTGGAACACACTGGGCAGCCATGGGGCACCCCCAAGAGTAGAGGCCCCCACCCTAATAGGTCTCCTGTCCAGTTGAACCCTTACTCCTTCCCATTTTATGTGTCTCTGCCCAGTTCTTGCTCTGTGATTTCCTCATCCCTCATAGGTTAAGCTGCTATTCTGGAGTGCAACAATCATCACAATATAAAAATTTTGTCCGGAGGCGAGGGAGGCAGTGGGAAAATACTGACCCCAAGGAATAAGCTATTGACTACTAACAGTTGTAGTGCCTGAAGCCGAAGGCTGAGTGCAGTATGAGTATTGAAAGTCAATAGTTCATCCTGTGGGGCTAATAGTTTCCCTACTATATCCCTCATCTCTGATCAATATTTTTGTTTTATCAAGCCTTGCCGACCCCTCCCCCAATTTAACAAAAGTTTAAATGCCGTCAAGCAAAATTAGCTGTCATTATGTATCCCAGGCTTTTTATGTTGAGCCAAAAGTGGGGGTGGTTTATTTTTTTCATTGGTCTTGGATGCCTGCTTGCTCCCCACAGGGAGCCATCTTTTAAAATATGCCCCTCGGGGGGATTTCCATTCAGCTGTAGGAGGGGCTTGCACGTTAACTTAACCTCGCTCCCAGCTGGGGGCTTCAGAGCCCCCCAGGGCTTTAAATAAAAGAAAAAGCCCTCCTGGGCTTTCTTGAACAGCTGTGGGGATGGTGTCCATGATGGTGACTCCTGCCACATCTTCTTCAGGCACTCCAACCTGTTCGCTTTAGCCACAGCGACAGGCGTATGTGTCACTCCGTTAGCAGTTAATCGTTTCAAACTATTCACAGTTGCCATGTGCTATTGCCCATTTCTAGTCACATGACTGGCTCTTAGCCAAATGGGAGACTTCATTTCAATCCAAAGTTTAATAAAAACTGGGCGACAGATCCAAGGGGGAACTGTGGGGAGGAAGATGCTCTGTGGTGGCTCCTCCCTCTTGATATGCTCTCAGTATGGAATCCTGAGGGTGTGGTCAGCGGTAGGTCCTCAGGGTTTAGAACCCCTCCTTATTCATCCCCATTTGTGCTAACGTCTATTAGATTATAAAACTTAGATGTTAGAAAGCACAGAACCCCCCCCAACACCACAACATATCTAGATCTGCCCCTGCCCTCCTCCCCCCGGTGAGAAGGTCAGTACTGAGCATATTGTATTCCAAGTACCAGCACTGCTTAGCTAGCACGGTGGTTATCACATTCTGCTTCTCCAGAGTCCTTGTTTTTTTTTGGGGGGGGGGCTATTTTGTCCCCTAGCTATTCCTTCCTACTCTCTGTGGTTGTAATCTTTGAGGACATTATAAAGAGCTGGACCATCAACTCACCTAGCCACCCCAAAATTTTCTAACTAAAGTTCTGAAAGCCCATGAAACAAAAGGGGAAGGGTTCCCCCCACCCTGACAGCCCAGTGGTAGTGTTTCATTGTACTGTGCTGGCGAGTGTGACCTGGGTTCTGGAGAAAGCCCAGCTCGACACTTGTCAGCAGCCCAAGGGTTCAGATGCTGCCAACAGTGCTGCCTGGCTCAGGGAGGGAGGCACTGCCTTACGACAGCAGCCCATCCGATGACTAAACAGCATGGTGGAAGCATCTGCCCCTGTTGTCTTCCACAGGGTCCTTGATAAGACAGCACTGTGGGCTGCTGCCCCAGCAGATAGCAAGAAGGACAAATAACCCAAGAAAGAGGCCTGTGGCTGCATGTGTGACAGCACCAGGTACTCTCCAACCCCACACCTCACTCGGTGAGACAGAATGCAGACATCAGATTGGGGACACCCTTGATGGCCCCACAAAGATAGGGGAGCCATAAGCAATGTCAGCTAAGTAGGCAGTGTAGGGACCAGAAGAATAGCTGGGGGCCACATGTGAGGCAGCTATCAAGGGGGAAAAGGTATAGAAAAAAAACGCATTCCTGAACCCCGGTCCCCGACATCACGCATGTTAACCCTACAAGATTCGGACTGCGGCAGGATGGACCTCCACCAGTGTACACCACATAGATGCCGTTTGGTCGTGTGTATGAACAGCACCTACTGTAACTGCAATATGTGCACTCTTATCAATTCATACAACATATGCGTTGAGAAAAGAACGCACAGCAAGTTCTAAATACTCATGTTTCAGCTAAGACAAACACCTAGTATACACTGTATCTCGTTTTTTGTTCATGAAACTTACATTGTTCAAATCTCTTTTCTGCCACTGACTTCACTCCTTATGGAGTTGCGGTTTTGTGTAGACGTATTGTTTATCGTTACGTGTTGCCTCTCTTCTTGTCATAAACGCAGAACCTTTGTAAATGAGCACAGGTGCTCAAAGGTGCTTTCTGAATAAATAAATCTTAAAAAATGTGTACTAATAACTAGGAAGATAAAAAAGTGTTATCTTGATGCAACATAGCAAGATAAATGAAGCTGGCCACTGAGCATGGTTGGAAAAGTTATCGCACTCATTTTGACCACACTGAGCATGCTCAGAAATGTATTCTCTCATGTGCGATGACTTATATTTTTGGTATACCATTGCTACAGTGACTCCGACATCGCGAAGACCACCACAATGACAGGAATCGGGCAAAATCTGCCGGTCGCTGTGGAGGTGTCTGCGGTGATCGGGAGTGCCTCGCTCGGTGTTTGCGCCCCCAGTCTAACTCCGACTCGGAGTTAGAATCTGAGACCGGGGTGAGGCACAGCCCCTACATGGGGGTTCGGGCGCAGCCCCTCGATGGATGCATGGAGGCGTCCCCGACACCTCAATGCCGACAGTCAGCACTGCGGCTGTCACTGTTGGGGATGTCTCCATGCATGCTGTCGCTGCTGCATGGTAAAAACTATATGTTTTGATGCAAGGACTTTATGTTATTGATTAGTTGCACTTGTGCGGCGCCATTGAACAGAGGGCCACAGTTTACAATTTCTACTTTTTTCTGTTTTAATGTTTTACTATTTCTATCACAAAACCACGTAACACATATTGTATAAACTGAATAGGACATGAGCTGACTTAAATGGGCATAGAGACCCAGGAGCTGATTATAAAATGGGGGGGGTGGACTGCTGGTCACTAAGCAGGAAAGGGACCTGGGGGTTATAATATCTGATAACCTCAAAGTTGCAGGGCAGTGCAAGAAGGCAGTGGGCAGGGCCATTGGGATGCTGCGGTACATAGGGAGAGGTATCCCCAGCAGGAGGAGGGAGGTGGTGTTACCACAATATAAGTCACTGGTGGTACCACACCTGGAATATTGTGTCCAGTTCTGAGGACCGCATCTCAGAAAGGACATAGACAGGGCAGAGGCACTACAGAGGAAGGCAACTAAAATGGTGCAGGGGTTGCATGAGAAACCTTACCAGGAAAGACTGAGGAATCTCACCATGAACACCTACCTTATAGGAGAGGAGGAGAGGGGGGTCATGATAGAGACCTACAAGTACCTCATGGGGGTGAACAGAGTACAGGTGGAGAGCCTGTTTTAAATGAGGAAATGAACCAGAACAAGAGGGCATGCAACCAAGCTAGAATGGAGGAAGCTTAGGAGGGGCATGAGGAAATATTACTTCACTGAAAGAGTGGTGGATGCTTGGAACAGCCTGACACCAGAGGTAATTGAGGCGAAACGGGGGGCAAACACACCTGGGATAGACATAGGGGAATATTGCTATATAGGCAGGGAGCAGGTAGGGCTGCTGGAGAACAGGTAGGATATGTGGAGACAGAACAGGCAGGTAACATCTGGGCAGACTGGGTGGGCCAAGAAGTTCTTTTCTGATGACAGATTCTGTTTGCATGTTTAAGATACCATCCTTATCTTCATTTGAGGGTACTGGTCTATTGCTATCTATCGCCACTCATGAGATATCAACTGACTAATACCCTCTCTTGAAGATAAAAATTGTATCTTAAGTCAGGCCATATCATATCCCATATTTCTCAGATTTGCACTAAAAAGTGACTGCAAGGTTCATCATGGAGACTGACACAAAGACATAAGAATGGTGTATCCGTAAGAGATCCTCTTTGGTACCATTTTATGCCCAGATATGTTTACGGGGAGGCCCCTAAATATCTCACAGAATTTTTCTCCTGTGAGACAAGGGTAAACATTTTTTTTTTTTATTCTTTATTTATCTGCTGCTTTGCCGCCGAGCCATCTGCCCAGGTCACGGCCCCCTCCGCTCCCACTCCCACATTTAGCCCTTACTCCCGGCTACCCCCTGGATTACCCCCCAGGGCGGGGCTGCGGCACCAGCCCAAGTGCCGCAGACAACGGGATAGGTCCGGGAGCCAGCCTGAGAGCTCATTAGAGCGGAGGGGCAGGCATCATCCTGGCAGCAAGCAGCATAGTTTTTCCCCCGTTAGGCGATGGCGGGACGTGCAATGATGGCCTGCGTCCGACCACCCTCGAGCTTACTTTTGGTGTCGGAGTTTGTGGTGCAACCCAGCCTCCACTGGGTATCGCTACAGCTCCGATCACTCCCCCCTTGAGAAGGAGAGCAGCCGCGAGGTGCTCAATCCATCTCCTCCTGGCCGACCCTCCGACGACCTGAGTCCGTTCCTCACCCCTGGTCGCCGGCATCATGAAAGGAAACTAACCTGCGCCGCGGGCCGGCTCAGACAAGGGTAATCATTACAAGATCTCAGGTTAAAGAACTGTTTGTTATACTCTGACCTAAGTGCCAAATAGGGGAAAAAAAATGTTGTAGGTGCCGTATTGGTCCTTTTAAAAACAGATCCAGATCAGTTAAAGGCATACTGGTGTTAATTAGCTTCTCTGACGTAATCTTCTATTATGTTTTAAATGTATATGTTAAACCAATGAGAATTATTTCTGCTTTTTCTATATAATCTGGTGTTAATAGTATGGGATATTTGAAAAAACTGCCACAAAGCTTCTGAAGAAGGACCTGGTTGGTTCGAAAGCTAAAGCACTTTGTTTTTTTCTGTAACATCCATGTTGGTCCAATAAAAGGTATCAAATCATTTGTTTCTGAAATAGGGGAAAAGTAATTTGGTTATGCCAGACCAAATGGATGAAACACACTCCTCAGCAGTCTTAAGAACTTCTCAAATCTCCATCACTTCAAGGTGTTACTACATGACATTTGAAACATGACAATGAAACGTAGAGTCCAATAGAGAAATTAGATTGGTCACAAGACAACCCGTGACACCAACTGAAGCGGGTATTAGTCCAGCAATAATGCCGTGCAGAGAGCGTGAACGCACTTTCAAAGTAAAAAGTCATCACTGTTAGTATTACCGCAACTTTGACAAATAGGTGGCGCAAGCAAAAGAGAGCATGAAACCCAAGCAGGAGCTCCGACACAGGCAATGGAGCGCTGTGTTCCCTAGCGCTGCAAGTGTGATGCACCGGAGAGAGCAAAGAAGGGCAAAGCATGTCGTTTCCCAGCCACCCACCCAGTTGATAGTGCAGCACTCACACTACACTGAAACACAGCAGTTGGAAGCAGAAGCCAATAGCAGAGGAGATGGAAACACAGCAAAAGTTTTCATCCCTCTTTAAAAGTGCCACCTATTGGTCAGAAAGGTGGTGTCTGGGAGTCTCCTCCAATTCTGTTGTAGTCCGGAGAGCAGTCGGCAGCAAAGAATATATGTTTGCAACGTGAAAGTGTACTCTTTGCCATGGACCGAGCCAGGTGATGGAAACAGTAATACTCTGAGCACAATGGCATGTCAAAAGTACGGCCTCAGCAAATACATCGTTCACAAACACAGCAGAAGTGGTCTGCTCTTCTGAAAGTGCCACCTATTGGTTGAAAAGCTCACTGCAGCGCTGCACACTCAGCTTAGAGAACTGCTGTCACTTTTCGGGCATAGTCAAGTATGCAGCTAATACATATTTCCCACAATCCAGCACGGCACGAATCTGAGTTAGAAAGAGACACTGACGAATAGAACACCCGATTACAGGTACCAAGTTTTGAACTGTCATCATTATGTTGTGTGTATGTTCCTACGTAAAGCAAAGTTGTAACGTGATAAGTTGGTACACACTATATTACTCAATGTGGGCAGTGCAACATGCACACACACGCTTAGAGTTAGACACAGCCTTATAAAGTACGATAAGAGTATGAGTGAGCGCATTAAGCCACTCCGAGCAGGATTTAATGGGATTAATGCATGGTTGCCATTGTAGGCACTTGGCTTTCGGCCTCGTGACACAGCGGTCCCAACCATGCATTAATTCCTCATTAGATGCCACCTTCGTCGTGGCTTAATGCTTACTTGAAGTTTACAATAGAGGATAATGTATGGGCAACAGTGTGTAACAATTTTTTTTGCGCACCCATGGTGTGTGATACCACCTAAACCATGAGATGGAAGGTCGAGTTTTATTTAGGTATCATACACAGAAGCTGTGTAAAAAGAGCTTGACTGTTATTATGTTTTATTTTATATTATTATGGATTTTGTGTTTTCTCATGCACTGAAGCACAAACGAATTGACGCATGCCTCAAAGCAGTTGAGGTGGAGGGCAAGGTAATTTCCATTACACATATACATGTGTAATGGGCAGAGGGTAATGGAGATTTACCCATGCTGGTTTTAGAATGAAATCATACCTAACCAGTAAATACAATCTATTTGCACATGGAGCCAGAAATTATGGTAATGTAGCTAAATGTTCATTATATGGCAGTGGAATGCCATCCACCAATCAGAGAGGAGAACAGCCATACGTCGTATTCTGTGTATAGCTGTCTCCTTCCACGGCACGTTTCATGCGTTTACTCCTGATATTGGTCTGCCCAAAAGTGAAAGCCACTCCCTTTCACGTTCTTCAGAGCAAACTGGTCCTACTCCCTCCGTCCCACTTACAAAAATAACATTTCAGAAAGGAAAATAAGTGATAAAAGCAAATTAATCATCCGAAAGGCATAGAACAGTGGGCCGAGCAGCGTATTTGGCTCTTTGACATGCTATTTTTGTTAGTCGGATGGAAGGCACGAGGACTGCATGGTTTGCTCAGAAGAATGTGAAAGCAAGCAGCTTTCACTGTTAGGCAGACGAGGAATTCTTCTAGTTTGCACTCCCCCAAAAATAAACCATTTCCTTCTGTTTTTAAGCATCCTACGGCCTCCGCACCACGGAGCCAAACCCACATGGATGCCAATGGGTTGCGCACATCCACAGTACAGGACTTTGGACAATACCAGCAAGACATGGGAGGAACATAAAATGAAAAAAAAATTGCCTCACCAAAACACTTCAGTGTACGTTTTCTAGGCATTCCATTGGCCTGTGATATGTATAGGGGTGCTGTAAGTGTGTGACTCATTTGGTATAACAAGGGTCTCCCTCGCTGATTGTCTAGACAGAACCACTCAGTTTCGCTTCGGGATCCTTTTGCTCAGCCAGCATGAAAGGCCCTTGTTACATCATAAGAGACACACACCACAACACCCATACACATATATACAGTATGTGGTATTGTGAAAGGTTAACTGTTGGGTGTCTGGACTGCAACCATGAATGAAATCTGCTACCACCCCAGAACTATAAACTCTGTCAGCAGACAGAGACCGATGGTCAGTCGAGTGTGTCCCTATTATACTTCCTCCCCCACCCAACTTAGTGTCCTGGGGTGTTGTCCCCCTTTGCCCCACCCACATACAACCCTTCCCACTCCATGCATAGAACCAAGGTCTCTTACCTAGCATGGCTTAGTCCTGGTCCTAAACATTTAAAATAAAGGAATCAAAGTCCCAGAGAGTTTAGATAAGCAAGTCTACTTAAACATGTGTGCCTTACAATTTTTAACAGTCACCATCAACCCAGACAATTTCTGTTGTTTTCTTTCTTTAATCGGAGAGAGTGGGTGGGCAGTTAAAGAGATTTCTTTTCAGGTAATCTCTGTATTTAATTACCCTTTTTTACTGCGTTATCCAGGATTAATTAAGTACTGTACATCTCCGGGTACGGGGGAGCGGGGGGGTGTTAATCAATAGTTTTTTTTTACTAGCGTGAAATAAATATGAAAATTGCCTATTAAGATAATCAATGGTTTGCAGTCTAAGAGTAAAGAATTCCATCATTAATAAGTGAAAGATTAAGTAGCTCACACTTAAACTTGAAAGCAATCGTTGGGGAAAATGAATGCTTAGATTTTAAGGGAAAAAAATGATTATATCTAAAAATACATGAAGACAGGGTCATGCTGGTGTATGTACACGCCATTCATTACACCAGCCCCCCAGAACTGGGACTGTGGGCACCACTGGGTTTCAGGTAGAGCTGCTATGAGGATACTGCATTCTCTGATCTGCAGCAAAATGGGTAGCACCAGTATCTGGATCCAGGTGCATGGTTCTGGATAACAGATCATTTTGACTGATTATTTAAAGGGCCCCTAACAGCATTAGGAAAACATTGAAAAAAGTAAGATTTATTTTCAGCTCCATCCCATTTTCTTAATTACGTCTTATATTTTCAGTAATTAATTCCCAGTTTTCTTTATTAATGAAAACAGTTGCGTGAAAACAAGATCCCTGTCCCCTAGACTATATCTACTCTAGTTGATTCTCTACACATGACATCACAATCCCCTGTTTATGACATCATAATTATCTCCACAGTAACATATTTTGATGTCATAAACATAATTATGATGTCAGGTGTAGGCAGCAGCCAGAGATAAAAGGGAGAGATACTGTAGTCATGCAAACACCATTAGTAACGTAACCCCTAGGTGGTGCTATCCTATGGGTTACTACCCCTGCCTGCGTGGTGAGGCACAGGTTGAGGGGCCTGAGCTCGGTGAACAGGTGCCTCCTCCACCCGGAGGAATGGTTTTGGGGTAGCGTAACTGCTATTGGTATAGCCCTGCGGGATGCTATAACCACCCACCAACCCTCCTAGTGGCCTAAACAGATCAACAGATAAACAATCACATATACCATATGAATGCAATACTGAACTCTGAGCACTTACCACCAGGGCTTAATCAGCTGCAAATGCCCTGGAGACCCCCCGTAAAATAAGACTTGTAATGCAACAGTTCAATGGCAGTACAATATCCCCTCCAAGAAGGTACACACTAGCAGGGTTAAATGCAGAAAGAACAAAATCTGATTGGTTCAGGCAGAACATGCATGCACAGAGAGCCCCTTTGTCACAGTCACACACCCTGGGTACCCAGTTATTGAGCAGGCTAGCCTGAACTATTGCCCGGAGTAGGCCAGCACTGCAGCTGTTGTTGGGGCCCTTAGGAAATTAGCAAGCACATCAACCCAGAATTTGTAATCCGGAGCCGGATGGCTCAGTTTGTTATAATAAACCCAAACAAATAAATTAGATGACGCACAATGATTGCAGCTTTGTTGCAGGGAGCTACCCTGTTTAGTACTCATGCTACCCAGACCAGAAGGATGGACTGATGAAATGAAGACCTCTAGATGGTGTTCTGATTTGCCAGGGGAAGCAGGGCCCACACGACTCACGTGGTGGTTGCTACCTGTTCGATGGTGTTGAGCAGGGAGCCGAATCCCCAAGTGGGTCTTTCGTTGGGAATGTCTCTGCGATGGGAGCGGCAGTCTAGGCCGAGATGACAGGGCCCAGACCAGAGCAGACAGTTCGGATTTAGTCTGTACGGGTACTGGAGCAGCTTCCAGCTAGCATAACACACTTGAAGGTGGGGAACCAAATTGCGACCCACACAGCACATTCAGCACATTTATAAACAACACAACTCTTAGCCACAGTTCGGATAAAGTCTGGTTGCAATTTAGTAGGAGTTCTGCGCAAACCTCTCAATCCGTGACTCACTTCAGTACCTGGCAGGCCGATTGCATCTGGAGCAAGTCTTCGGTCCATGTTCAGGCAATGATTGCACACTTTTGCTTCAGACTTCAAATCTCAACAAAGGAACCATATTTAAGTCAAATTTTTCAGTCATGGGACTGTGTAGTACGGTATGAGCTGCACGCCCATTGGCTCACGCATTGACCAATGGCGATAAGCCCTACCGACAGTGTCAGTCGGCGGGCGGGGCAGCAGGCGTGGTGGGTCTGGCCCGCTGACCGGGGAGCGGGCGTGGGGATCAGTGGGTGGGGGAGGGGGGTCCACTGACCACCAGGGATAATAGTGTTCTGATATTTTTAACTCAGTCCGCGATCAGGCGGGCAGGTCCACTGGACCACCAGGGATAATGGTTATATTTACTTTTACACTCAGCCTGCATTTGGGCGGGCAGGTCCACTGGACCACCAGGGATAATGGTTATATTTACTTTTACATTCAGCCCGTGATCGGGCAGGCAGGTCCACTGGACCACCAGGGATAATGGTTATATTTACTTTTACATTCAGCCCGCGATCGGACGGGCAGGTCCACTGGACCACCAGGGATAATGGTTTTATTTTCTTTTTCATTCAGCCCGCGATCTGGAGGACAGGTCAACTGGACCACCAGGGATAATGGTTTTATTTTCTTTTTCATTCAGCCCGCGATCTGGAGGACAGGTCAACTGGACCACCAGGGATATAGGTTTAATATGTTTGTACTGATGCCCGCAATCGGGCTTGGGGGGGCCGCCACCACGGAGGTGCAGCCGGAGCCCGGGTGGCCACCCACAGGTGGCAGCTGCCATGTTGCGCCCTGCAATGCGGCAGCTTACCTGTGGATGGCCATCCGTTGTTCCTTTTTTTTGGGGATCAACTTTGTGCTGGTGCAGGTAGGGGTTGCGCATGCATGGCTCCACACATCCCAGGCTGAATATCAGGCTGTGTAGAGTATACATGGGCACACACCCCCCCACCTGCGCATACATACATTACTGATGTGCTCCAGCGCATCAGGATTTCTGCCAGGCGCGATTCCCATTTGAATATTGCCCGGGGCGCATCAGTGGGTTGCGCATGGTGCAACACTGTTGCGCCATGCGCAACCCTTTTGAATATCTGGGCCTATATATTTTGGATCATTCTTTTGCGTGTTTCTTTATTACTGAGGACAGTTGTATGAAAGAAGACTACTGTCCCTTAGGCTTTATCTGCTCTTTCTGCTGGCCTACACCTGACATCATAATCTCTTGTTCATAGCATCAGAATTGTGTCCACAGCAACAAGATTGTGATGTCATAAACAGAATTGTGATGTCAGGTGTACACAAGCAATCAGAACAGATAGGGCTGTGATTCTGTTAGCATGCAAATGGCCTTAGTAGTAAAGAAGAATGAGTGAGAATTACAGAAAACAAATTATTAAAAATGAGCTAAATTGTCTAAATATTACATTTTTTTAAGTTGTCACAACAGCATCAGGGGCTCTTTAATCCTAATAATTTGACAAGATAATGACTCAGACAGACCGATCTAGACCCACAACATCCATTATCAGGAGTTGTCAGTGAATGGCATGGATTTTCCAAGCAGTTCTGGTTTCAGTTAACTTTTACTTGGGATGAGTACATAACCAAATTTTGTCTGCTGTCCAGGTACTCCACAAAAAAACCCCAAAAAAACACCTTAATTGCTATGGAGAGGGCCAATCAAACTCTGACTCCTACCCTGGTCAAAACCCCGCGTTCTCCACTGTGGAGATGGCAAATCACAGGACAGCCGGAGTCTCCAGTTCTGGTTAAAGCCCTGCCTTCCAAGGGCCAATCACATCACAATCGTCAGTTCTGGTTAAAACCACACTTTTATCTCTATGGAGATGACCAATCACAGCACAGCCTCCAGTTCTGGTCAAATCCCTGTGTTCATTGCTACAGACAGCCAATAACAGCACGGACTCCATTCCCAATTTTAGAGGTCTCCTTGACAATTAAAGACCCAGGACTCTTACTGAGGATACAGTACTTCAGACATTTTGCTTGCACCCCCAAAAAACTTCTGCTAAAGATGTCACAGAAAGTGAGATTTGACTCAGCCTCCAGAGTACAGAGCATCCAAACCCAGTTCCCAACCAGAGTGAAACCATATTGACTCTGGTTCAGCCCAGAGATATTACCATGGATCACTACCACAGGCCATAGCGTTACCCAAGAACTGCCAAAGTATTAGTCAGTATCAACTGAAGTTTGGTAAAAGTCATACAGACAGAGCTATGGCCCTACCCCACTCTAGAAGGCCATGCCCAAGGGTCTGGATACCAGATAGTAAGCTTGTTGTCTGTTGCGATCAGAATCAAGATCGCAGGTCAAACGGCACCATGTTCAGTCTGGCTCTCTAAGGTCCCAAACCTATGACCATGAAATTTCAACTGCTGCAATGCATGCTGGGTTAGTCTGGTACTGTATTGTCTCTCTACATCCAGTGATCATGAGTTTGAACACTAGTGCCACCAGCTGGGCTAGAATGGTACTGCACTGTCTCTCTTCATTCAGTGATTGCTTCTGGAAATGAGCTGTTTACAGCTCATGTTGTCTTTCTTGGTGAAACCTTTTCAAATAAATAAATCATGGGTTTCAACCCCATTGCCACCAGCTTGGATACTATAGTCCTGCACGGTCTCTATGTCCAGTGATCATGGGTGTGACCTCCAGTACCACCTTCTGGACTAGAGCAGTATTGCACTGTCTTCACATTCAGTGATCAAGAGTTTGAACCCTAACACTACCCGCTGGGCTAGAGTGGTACTGCACTGTTTTTACATCTAGTGGTCATGGGTTTGAATCCTAGCACCACCAGTTGGGCTGAAGTGGTACTGAACTGTCTCTCTTCATTCAATGATCATGAGTTTAAACCCTACAGCCGGCAGCTGGGTTATTGTGGTACTGCACTGCCTCTCTGTAGACAGTGGTCATGAGTTTGAACCCAGTACCTCCAGCTGAGTTAGAGGGGTATGGCACTATGTTTCTACAGCCAGTGATGAGGGGTTTGAACTCCAGTGCCACCAGCTGGTTTAGAGTGCTACTGCACTATCTCTCTACACCCTGTGGTATGAGTGTGAATCCCAGTGCCACCAGTTGGGTAAGTGAGGTTCTGTATTGTCTCTCTACATCCACTGATAATGAGTTTGAACCATAGTACCAACAACTGCGCTATTGTGGTACTGTTTTGTCTCTACATCCAGCGATCATGGATGTAGATTGGTGAAACATTATCAAGTCTATCATTCTGCAATCTCTTGTAAAAAGGCAGAGTTCCTGTCCGGGGAGATTGCGGCTGCTCAGAACTGACGAGCTCAGCTCTTTCGAACTGTAGACAGACTGTGAAACCCAGCCTGCCTGCAGGTTCAAAGAGCTTTTTCACAAGTAGAGTGTGAAGAGCTTGCTCACTTCTTTGTGGCTAAGGTGGCCGACGTCAGGGTGGCGCTCTGACCTGCACTCTCTATGGGAGAAGCTATGGATCGGCGCTCGGTCACTGTCCCCGTGCTGTCCTGGAGTTCCTTTGACCGTCCGGAGTTCATTGATGTCATGCGGATTGTCCAGGGCTTGCACCCTACATGCTGTAGTTTGGATCTGGGCCCAACTTCCCTGATTAAGGGTTGTTGGGATACTATTGGCCTGGTCCTAGCTTGGATAGTCTGGTGCTTCTTGGAGACGGATGAGTTTCCTAGCTCCCTGAAGGAGGTGGTGGTAAAGCCCCTCCTGAAGAAAGCTTCTTTGGACCCGGACTGCCATGCTAACTACAGACCAATCTCTAACCTTCCCTTTGTGGGGAAGGTGATTGAGAAAGTAGTGGCCATACAACTGGAGAACCATCTGACCATCCATGGCATTTATGAACCATTCCAGTGTGGTTTTCGAAAGAGGCATAGTACCAAGATTGCACTGGTTTGGGTGCTCACTGATCTCCTGATAGCACAAAATCAGAAGAGATGTTCCATCTTGGTTCTCCTTGATCTCTCTTCGGCATTTGACACTGTGGACCATGGGGTTCTTCTCGAACGCCTGAGGTCCATCTGCGGCCTGTCTGGTACAGTCGTCAGGTGATTTTGATCTTTCCTCACTAGTAGAACTCAAAGGGTGGTGTCGGGGATTAATTTCTCCGGCCCAGTCTCTCTGTCACGTTGGGTACCTCAGGGTTCGGTGTTGTCCCCCATGTTGTTCACAGTGTACATGCTACCCCTCGGAGATATTGTAAGAAGGTATGGGCTGAGGTTTTACTGCTATGCTGATGATACCCAGCTCTACCTATCTTTTGCACCCGACCAGGATAGAGCTCTCTCAATATTTAACAACTGCCTCACTGAAATCCAGAACTGGATGAATTCGAGTTGGCTGAGGCTGAACTCGAAGAAGACAGAGGTGTTGGTTGTGGACCCGGATCGCCGGATAGAGGGGAAGGGGCTGGTTTGCCTTCAGGACTTTTTCTTGGTGGCTTCCAGCTCCCTACTTCTGAATGGGTATGAAATCTGGGGGTGATTTTTGATGCCAGCTGACACTGCAATCGCAGGTGTCGGCGGTCGACAAATCGTCCTTTTACCTCCTGAGGAACATCTCCAGGATTAAGCACCTTGTTCCGTCCGGTGATCTGCCTACATTGGTCTACGCCTTTGTGACCTCACACCTTGATTATTGCAACTCCCTTTATCTAGGGCTACCAGGGGTTGATATCCACCGTTTGCAGCTAGTGCAGAATGCTGCGGCCCGGTTATTCACGGGTACTCCCCGTACCTGTCGTATTTCTCCAGTGCTGCGCAAACTGCACTGGCTGCCAGTACAGTGGCGGATCACCTTTAAAGTCAGACTTCTGACTTACAAAGCCCTACACGGATTTGACCCAGACTACCTGAAAGAGCTTCTGGTACCTTATTTCCCTAGGCGATCGCTCCACTCGGTGGACAAGGGGTTGCTAGAAATTCCAAGGGTTTCTTTAAAATCTTCCGGGGCCCATGCATTTATGTACGCAGGCCCCAGTCCTTTGGAATTCTCTACCCCGTCCGCTTCGGGAGTGCGCGTCCATGGAGGGATTCAAACAGGCCCTAAAGACCCATTTGTGGTATCAGGCATACTTGATTTGATGTTATTTTATTGAATTTTATGAATCTAGTATTTATTGTATCTGCCTTTTATTGTATTGCTTTTATCTGAAGCTTGTTGTTAAGACGCCTTGGTTTCTAGAAAGGGGGCGGTAAAAATAAAGATTATTATTATTTATTATTATTATTATTATGTGAATCCCTACACCACCAGCTGGATTAATATGGTACTGTTTAGTCTCTCTGCATTCACTGATCATGGGTTTGAATACCAGAACCACCAGCCGGATTGGTGTGGTACTATACTGTGGTGCCTCTCTGCATCCAGTAGTCATTGGTTTCGAACTGCAGCATTGCTACCTGGGTTAGTGTGCAGGTACTCTGAATTCATAAATGTCAGGGAAGTTTCCCAGCCAAGTCCTCCTTGGTGGGTGACTTGTCACCCTATGTATTGGGGCTGTTCCAATCAGTGCTGCCCAAACCGCATCATCTGTACTCATCACTCAATCTACTTATTCTCCCTCCAGCAGGAACTGAAACCAAACAGAATGAAGCCCTGCAGAGCAATAACATCACAGGATGAAACTGCTAGGGCAGCAGAGGGATATTCTTGATAGAGCTTTGCTCTGCTTCCATCCCATAATAAATAAATAGAATAATAGATAGGTTCTGGTGTATTATAAGGTAGTAATTCCATCGAGAGGTTCTGGGGACACAGAAAACCTCGAGAGCGAAGATCGAGAGGTTTCATGTGCCCCCAGAACCTCGAGATGGAATTACAACCTTGTTATGCCAGAACCTATTTGTTATTTTTTTTAATATATGGATATGAGGTGAATTCTCATGCCTTCATTTGAACAGTGCAGTCAGCCGGTTCATGTGCGTGCTGGCAGGGTTCCCCAGTGCTGGCAGGGTTCCCCAATGCTGTGGGCTTCATTTAGCCCTGCTGTTTTTAAACTGTTTGTCAGCGGCTGTATCAGGCAAGCAGAGGAGCCGCGGACAGAGTTGAATTCTTCATAATGACAAAATTGTTTTCAAAACTAAATAAAAACAGTTGCTGCTCCAGACCATTCGCTCGCTAAGCGAGTGACAAGCCGCCACATTTTCGGACTCGTTGTGCCTGCCCTCAGACAACAGTGGCCAATCACAAGGCATGCATTCTAAGACGTTAGGGATAGACTTGCATACGCTCTTAGCTTTTTTGATAATACTATCGTTCGGGTGCCGAACGACACTATTACGGCACCCGAACGATAGTATTATCACTTAGGAACAGTAGTATTATCGCTCCAGGAGCGATGGTATTACAAGACTTTTTTTGTATGCTTTTCAACCCTATTATTTCAACAATCCATATATTAAGAAACAATAACCACTGACCATGGGGGAATTTGTAGCTACTCCAGTCCAGCCCCTCCCAGTAGGAGTTCCTGTAAGTAAAATGGTGTGGGAGCACTGACTGTGGAGGAGCTCACAGCTACTGCAGTCCCAGCCTCTCCCAGAAGGAATCACTTTAGTTAATGGTGTGGGAGCACTGACTGTGGGGAGCTCACAGTTACTCCAGTCCCAGCCTCTCCCAGCAGGAGTCACTGTAGGTAATGGTGTGGGAGCACTGACTGTGAGGAGCTCACAGTTACTGCAGTCCCAGCCTCTCCCAGAAGGAATCACTTTAGTTAATGGCGTGGGAGCACTGACTGTGGGAAACTCACAGCTACTGCAGTCCCAGCCTCTCCCAGCAGGAGTCACTTTAGGTAATGGTGTGGGAGCACTGACTGTGAGGAGCTCACAGTTACTGCAGTCTCAGCCTCTCCCAACAGGAATCACTTTAGTTAATGGTGTGGGAGCACAAACTCACAGCTACTGCAGTCCCAGCCTCTCCCAGCAGGAGTTACTGTAGGTAATGGTGTGGGAGCACTGACTGTGGGGAACTCACAGCTACTGCAGTCCCAGCCTCTCTCAGCAGGAGTCACTGTAGGTAATGGTGTGGGAGCACTGACTGTGAGGAGCTCACAGTTACTGCAGTTCCAGCCTCTCCCAGAAGGAATCACTTTAGTTAATGGTGTGGGAGCACTGACTGTAGGGAACTCACAGTTACTCCAGTCCCAGCCTCTCCCAGCAGGAGTCACTGTAGGTAATGGTGTAGGAACCAAAATTCAAGGAGAGGTCGCCCCCCAGCAACAGTTGCGTAAGGCTAATAATTATCAGTACACGCAAACAAGCCTCACAGCTACCCCAATACTGGGTGTACAAAGAAGAGCCAATCAGCTTGAATGTGCAGAAAAAGTTTTAAAAATGTATTACTTTGCCTGCACTCGAACTCTATTTCATATACAGTGAAAGCTGCACCCCTTAAGAAAGCCAGATTGCATTTCACTCCCTCACCTGGAGCTTTATCGAGGGCAATGGTGTAGGAGCACTGACTGTGGGGGAGCTCCCAGTTTCTCCATTCCAAGCCTCTCCCAGTAAGTCACTGTAGACAACAGTATAGGAGCACCGGCTGTGAGGGAGCTCACAGTTTCTCCAGTCCCAGCCTCTCCCAGCAGAAGGCACTGTAGGTACTGGTGTAGCAGCACTAGCTGTGGGGGAGCTCATAGCTGCTGCAGTCCCAGCTTCTCCCAGTAGGAGTCACTGTGGACTATATGATGCAGGAGCACTGACTGTGGGGGAGCTCCCAGCTACTGCAGTCCCAGCCTCTCCCAGTAGGAGCCACTGTAGGTAATGCTGTAGGAAGAGTGGCTGGTGGGGTAGCTGAGTAGTTCCCAGCTAATCCAGTCCGAGCCTCCCACAGCTGGAGTCACTGTAGAGACTGATCTTGGAGTACTAGCTGTGAGGGAGCTTACAGCTACTCAGTCCCTGCCTATCCCAACTGAAGTCGCTGGAGGCAATGGTCCTGATACGAGATTTCCAAGATGAAGAATGAAGGATGTGAGAGTCGAATATTTGAGCGAGAAAGCACCTTCTCTCATGCATTTCTATCCAGATATGAGAGCAACCAGAAATCCACTCAAAGCATTAGCCAGTCAAAAATATAATTTATTTAAATGAAATGATAAACCCACAGTGTTTCCGGCCCGTTGTCCCCCCAGCCGTTGCTTTGTTCTCATGCAGCGATACAATAACAGGGCAGGGAATAAGCACAGCTGTGATCTGCCTTTCAAACTAGGATTTACATTTCAAAACAAAATTAATCAAGGAGAAAAACTAAACAGTTTATAATAATTACTTTTGGTTCCATATTTACTTGTCATTTCACACCAATCTTTAATGGCACAGAAAAACACAGGCTGCAGGCCTTGCTTAGATCCGGAGGGCCTTCTGGGAACAAATTGCTGTTTTTCCCCCCAATACAGGCAGGCTCCATGCAACTCTGTGTGGTGTTGCAGCACTGACCACCTCGACCCAGACATTGAGAGCTCAGCAGTTAACTGCTGTGATGCATTGACCATACTGATGCACCTATTAAGGGTTTGAATCCCAGCAGTGCCTGATATGTTGGTATAGTGATACTTAGTATCAGTTGGTCGCAGTTTCAGATCCCAAAAATACTTGATATTTTGGTTCACTGGTACCCTGTACACCAACCCAAACTGGCACTGATGGGATTCATACCTGAGACTAACAAGTCTCGGGTATGAATTCCAGCAGTGCTAGACATGTTGGTACACTGACACTTAATATCTATTAGTCATGGGTTTGAATCCCAGGAGTGCCTGATATGTTTGTGCACTGACACTTAATATCTGTTAGTCATGGGTTCGAATCCCAGCAGTGCCTGATATGTTGGTACACTGAAACTCAATATTTGTTAGTCACAGATTCGAATCCCAGCAGTGCCTGATTTGTTAGTTCACTGGCGCTCAATATCTGTTAGTCATGGGTTCGAATCCCAGCAGTGCCTGATATGTTGGTACACTGGCACTCAATATCTGTTAGTCATGGGTTCAGATCCCAGCAGTGTCTGATATGTTGGCACACTGACACTCAATATCTGTTAGTCACAGGTTTGAATCCCAGCAGTGCCTGATATTTTGGTTCACTGTTCTGTACCCATCTGTCACATGTTCAAATCCCAGTGGTGCCTGACATGCAGGTGCACTGCTATTCAATACCTATGTGTCATGGTTTCAGATCGCAGCAATGCCTGATATGTTGGTACAGTGACACTCAATATCTGTTATACATGGGTTCAAATCCCAATATTGCCTGATATGTTGGTTCACTGGCACTCAATATCTGTTAGTCACAGTTTCGAATCCCAGCAGCGCCTGATATGTTGGTACACTGACACTCAATATCTGTTAGTCATGGGTTCAAATCCCAATATTTCCTGATATGCTGGTTCACTGGCACTCAATCTCTGTTAGTCACAGGTTCGAATCCCAACAGTGCCTGATATGTTGGTACACTGATACTCAATATCTGTTAGTCACAGGTTTAAATCCCAGCAGTGCCTGATATGTTGGTTGACTGGTCCTCAGTATCCATTTATCATGGGTTCAAATCCCAGTATTGCCTGATATTTTTTTTAATTTATTTTTCTTGAACAATTTACCTAGTGTTATTAATTTTTCTAGGATCCTATTGTATGCGGATGATACAGTAATCTTTCGGAATAAAGATCTGAATAATTTGACAAACACATTACAGTCAGATTTCTATGCTGTTCATAACTGGTTTATTGACAAGTGATGTTTAAATTCAAAAAAGACAAAAGCCATGATTTTTCACTGAGGAAGTAGCTATGTTCATTACAATCTTTTTCAATGAAAACTCCAGATGGAGCTGCCTTGGACCAAGTAAATGACTACAAATACCTTAGCCTGATCCTTGATAGCAGCAATAGTTACCATCAACACATTGAAACATAGAAACATAGACTTTGACGGCAGATAAGGACCGCTTGGCCCATCTAGTCTGCTCATTTCCCTACCTACAGGATAGGCTGCAGATCCTAGTTAACCAACAGCCTGTTTCTTCCTACCCCCTCACAAGAATTGCCTTATGTCTGTCCCATGCATTCTTGAATTCTCCCACAGTTTTAGACCCCACAACCTCCTCAGGAAGGCTGTTCCATGCATCCACTACCCTCTCTGTGAAATAATACTTCCTCACATTGCCTCTGAACCGCCCTCCTTCTATCTTTAAATTGTGTCCCCTTGTTCTTGCAAGTCTCTTTTTCTGAAAGATGCTACCCTCTTGGACTTTGTTGATTCCACTGAGGTACTTAAAAGTTTCTATCATGTCCCCCCTCTCCCTTCTTTCCTCAAGGGTATACATATTAAGCTCCTTTAGTCTCTCCTCATACGGCTTCTCTTGCAGACCCTGCACCATTTAGTTGCCTCCTCTGGACTACCTCTATCCTGTCTATGTCCTTGCGGAGATGGGGTCTCCAGAACTGGACACAGTACTCCAGATGGGGTCTCAGCAACTGTCTGTACAGAGGATAACAACTTCCTGTTTTCTGCTGCTGATGCCTCTCCTATACATCCCAGTATACCCCAGCCCTCCCTACTGCCTTCTCACATTGCTTGCTAATCTTAAGGTCATCTGATATGATTACCCCCAGGTCCCTTTCCTTTTTTGTTGTTGTTACTTCCTCCCCACCCACTGTGTATTCTTCTCCTGGGTTCTTGTTTCCCAGGTGCATTATTTTGCACTTCTTTGCATTGAATCCTAGCTGCCATACTTCTGACCATTCCTCCAACCTTGCCAAGTCCCTTTTCATCCTTTCCACGCCTCCTTGTGTATCAACCCTGTTGCAGATCTTTGTGTCATCTGCAAAAAGGCATACTTTTCCTTCCAGTCCCTCTGCAATGTCACTGATGAAGACATTAAAAAGGACTGGACCCAATACTGAACCCTGCGGTACCCCACTAGTAACCCCTCTTTCTTCAGAGTGGACTCCATTTACAATTACCTTCTGTGTCCTGTTGTGCAGCCAACGTTTTACCCAGGCTACCACCCTGGGACCCACTCCCAGGCTGGTTAATTTGACTATTAATCTTTTGTGGGACTGTGTCAAATGCCTTGCTAAAGTCTAGGTAGGCCATGTCCACAGCCCCTCCCTGGTCTACTACTTTGGTCACCCAGTCAAAGAAATCTATTAGATCTGCCTGACATGACCTTCCCTGGCGAACCCATGCTGCCTTGGGTCCTGTGCTCCACTGGCCTCTAGGTACTCAACTATTCTTTCCTTCAGAAGTGACTCCATACTTTCCCTACCACAGAGGTCAGACTGACAGGTCTGTAGTTTCCTGCCACTGTCTTGGTCCCACTTTTGTGAAGGGGAATTACATCTGCCTTCCTCCAGTCCTCAGGTACCACACCATCCTCCCATGATTTATTAAAAAGAGTAGCCAGTGGTTTCACTAGTTCCTCCCTTAATTCTTTTAGAATTCTGAAAACCTTGCAAAATCTGTTACTCAAAGGTGTGGTATGCTGTATAGAAATAGACTTAATTTTACACCAGATGCTAGAAAATTGGTTTGTTTAGACACATATTTTGTCATTGATAAATTATGACCTTTTCATTTACTCTTCCGCCTGTAAAACTTCTCTGCAAAGAACTGCACTTCTTGTGAACAAAGCCTGTAGGTTCGGATTTGATCTTCCTCTACACTGCCATATGTGTTCCTTGTATAACGTCTCGAATTGGCAATCTTTACAAGAAAGAATTCATCAACAATTGGGCTGTTGGACCGGGAAGATGGCAAATGGACATGTGCCAACTAAATTAAAACATACGGTGAAAAAAAACATCTTTCTCAAATATTACAACTAGGTCGATATGTGATCTATGTTTTAAACTGCCTAAATGTTATAAAAACGACGGTCAAGCCGCATTGTATTACCAAGTTTGCAACTTTTGGCATGCGTACCTTGAAACATCAGGACTCTGATGAATTACAAGTCTTTTGTAACAACTTTGAGACATCATATTAGCACCTTTGATACCTGCAAATGTTTTTGAAATGTATTTATTGTTGGTAATGATCGTTAAATGTTTTATTGTCTTATTGTAACTATGTATTTTGACCAAGGTTGCTATGAAAATGGGCAATTTTGTCCATAGGCCCTCATTTTAAAGAAATGAAATGAAATGTATTGAGTTTCTGTTGATCAGGTAAGTGCACTGGGCAAATGAATGCCAGATGTGGGGGTGATCTGGCTGCGACATCTGTCACCCCATTGATCCCCAGGGTTGATTCAGCTGATCTGGTTGGTTAGGCAGGTGCTCCCTTTCTCCCTCACCACTCCACGTGCATCCCTCCAAAAGCTCCACACTCGGTCAAAGAGGAAGACTCTCCCCAATAGATCAGCACTGGTATACGAGTAGCTGTGCTCCCCTGCTAGAACCTCCAAACAAGTTCTCAAGGCAAACGAATGCCTGTTTTCAGGCATGACCTGGGAGGTTACATACAAAAATATGATACAGGGAAATGACAATTTGTGAAACAGATAGGGGCAAAAACAAGTCAGCATTCATTACACCACCATAAATATTGAGATATGCTGGTACGCTGGCACTCAATACCCTATTGCACAGGTTCGAATTTGCTGAAGTGATTTTCCAGTTTCCAGCAAGATATAACTGTTGAAGTCAGCAGGACTCAAGTCTCATAACAGTCCAAAAAAAATGTAATTTCGTGATGTTCCACTCTTTATTGTTAAAGACATTTCCATAAACACATCATCATTTTCCTTGATCTTCCCATGTCCTGGCTACTTGTACCTGCCCGAAAATTATCATCCTTTGCATGTGGCATCAGAATAATTTCTGTGGCAACAGGCTGTGGTGACATCAGCACAGGATTATGAATAATTCCATGTTTCTATGGAGGGGCATGATATAAACCTATAAATACCTCACAGAGGTGAATAAAGTACAGGAGGGGAGTATTTTTCAGAGGAGAAGGTGCACGAGAACAAGGGGGCATGCAGTGAAGCTTGGAAGGGGGGAATTTAGAAGGGATGTGAGGAAGTACTTCTTCGCTGAAACAGTGGTGGATGCCTGGAACAGTTTTCCAATGGAGGTGGTGGGGGTAAAAACAGTGGCAAGCTTCAAGCATTCATGGATGGGCACAAAGAAATTGTGGTTCAACTCATGGAGCTTCATCTCGTGGTTGAAGGAATGGTGTAGAGAGGTGGGGTTTGGCTACATTCGGGACTGCGGACTAACCTGGAGGGGTAAAGGCCTGTACTGGGGTGATGGCTTGTCTAGGAAGGGAATTGCAGTTCTCAGTGGAAAGCAGATGGTTTAAATGTTACTTTGATGACCATTTAAAGTAGCCAAAGGGGGAAGAGCAGAGGAAGAACCCAGGGAGGCATAAACTGCCCCTCCCCACCCCACAGACTGACGCAGGGAGAAGGGAACACTTGAGGGGAGGTAAATCCCCCAGGGTGCAAAATAAAGAAAAAAGCAGAGTGGCAGAAGAGAAAGAAGATGGAAGCATGAGCTGTAAAAAGAGAGGGGAAAAGAAAGTAGGGTAAAAGGAAAAAAAGGAGGTTGTAGGCAGATTGCTAACAAAATATGGAAGGCAATGACGTCTAGGTAATAAAATTCCAGGCCTAGAGGGCATAATTGCAGAGGCCCACTTGGATATCATGGCCATTACCAAGTCATGGTGCACAGGAAACCATGACTGGGACACGGCCATACCAGGTTATACCTGGGTCAGGAAGGACAGGGTGGGAAGAAAGGGAGGAAGGATAGTGCTGTACATGGTAGAGGGTATAAAAGCGACAGTGGTCCAGGGAATAGAAGGGGAAGTGGAGGGGGAGGTAGTGTGTGTCACCCTGGAGACAAGAAAAAGAAGCCACGATTTGCAGTAGCAAGATCTACAGACCTCCAACATGGGGAAATTTAGATATGACACTGGTGGAAGCCATCGGCACAGTGGCAGAAAAGGGGGAGGTGCTGCTGGTGGGGGACTTCAGTCTGCCAGATGTAGATTGAAACCTCCCAGTTGCAACTTCAGCTAGAAGCAGGCATATCCTGGTCTTCCTGCAGGGGGTGTTTCTCAGGCAACTAGTCAGGGAACCTTCTCATGATGGGGGCAACACTGGACCTGGCACTTGCTAACAGGACAGTATTGCAAATGTCAAGATGGGAGGCCAGCTGGGGACCTGTGATCACCATACAGTGTGGTACAACATAAGGATAGCAGTGGACTCAAACCACACAAGGATGAGGGTCCTGGACTTCAGGAGGGCAGATTGAAAAAAAAAAGGGTGAATACCTGAGAGATGACCTAGTGGGGGGATGAGCTAGGGGGGAGGAGGAACACTGGGTGAAGCTAAAGGAGGGCACAGTGAAGGCAACAAAGCTCTGAGCAAAGGAAGTGAGCAAAAACAGGAGGAAAAAGAGGCCATTATGGTTCTCGAAAGAAGTGGTTGAAAAGGTAAAGGCTAAAAGGGTAGCATTCAGGAGGTAAAGAGACACAGAGGGAAGAGGAAAGGGAGGTGTACCAGGGGAAACAGGGGAAGGTAGGGAAAACAGTAAGAAGTGCAAAGGTGCAAAGTTAGGAAAGAATAGCCCGGGGCAAAGAAAAGGGTAATACATTCTTTAGGTGCATAAATGAAAAGAGGAAGAGCAGGGAAGGGATCAAAAGGTTAAGAAAGGAAGGGGGAACTGTAAAGAAGAGGATCAAGAAAAGGTAGGTATCCTGAACAAATACTTTTGTTCGGTGTTCACACAGAAAGGGGAAGGGGAGGGGCCACAGAAAAGCAACAGGAGCACAGAAGGAATGGAGGGAGGTGGACACTAATTCTTTTTCAGAGGAGGGAGTTCTGAAGGCACTCACAAATCTGAAAGTGGACAAAGCTATGGGGCTAGATGGGGTCCATCCAAGGGTATTGAGGAAGCTCATGGTGGTACTGGCTACACCGCTGACAATCCTATTTAACAGCTCACTGGAAACAGGACTGGCATACCTCTCAACACCCTGCCTCATAAATCAGGGACAAGGCTTAAAAAAGTCAGGGACAAAAGACCAAAATCAGGGACTCATCTTCAACATTAGAGATATTCACTCAGAAAGCTAGTAGAATATAGGGCTTAGTGCAAAATGCATTTTATAAAGAAGTACAAGTCTGTAACTTTAATGCTTGACATTGTTTTGTGCTTACAGTCCCCATGGTTTAGCCACAAAAACACACATTTTAGGAGGACAGAGTAAACTTTTGAGGCAAAATCAGGGATGCCCCTGAAAATCAGGGACACTTGAGAGGTATGAGGACTGGTTCCGGAGGACTGGAGGAGGGCAGATGTAGTCCCTCTACACAAAAGTGGTATTGAGGAGGCTGGCAATTGTAGGCCAGTCAGCCTGACATCAGTGGTGGGAAAGTTAATGGAATCACTGCTGAAGGAAAGGATTGTGGAATATCTTGAATCTAGTAGGTTACAAGACCTGAGGCAGTATGGATTCACGGGGAGGAGGTCATGTCAAACAAATCTGATAGATTTCTTTAACTGGGTGAAACATAGAAACATAGAATTTGACGGCAGATAAGGACCGCTTGTCCCACCCAGTCTGCCCATTTCCCTACCTGATGGATAAGCTGCAGATCCTAGTTAACCAGCAGCCTACTTCTTTCTACCCCCAACCCCTAGAATTGCCTTGTGGCTGTCCCATGCATGCTTGAATTCAGCCACTGTTTTGACTCCACAGCCTCCTCCGGAAGGCGTTCCATGCATCCACAACCTCTGTGTGAAAAAATACTTCCTTACATTACCTCTGAGCCGCCCTCTATCTTCAAATTGTGCCCCTTGTTCTTGCACACCTCTTTTTGAAAGATGCTACCCTCTTGGACTTTGTTGATTCCTTGAGGTACTTGAAAGTTTCTATCATGCCCCCCTCCCTCCTTTCCTCGAGGCTATACATATTAAGCTCCTTAGTCTCTCTCTCCATATGTATTCTGGTGCAGACCCTGCACCATTTTAGTTGCCCTCCTCTGGACAGCTTCCATCTTGTCTATGTCCTTGCGGAGATTGGGTCTCCAGAACTGCACACAGTACTCCAGATGGGGTCTCACCAGCTGTCTGTACAGAGGGATAACAACTTCCTGTTTTCTACTGGTAATGCCTCTCCCTATGAATCCCAGTATCTCCCCAGCCCTCCTTACTTCCCTCTCACATTGCTTGCTCACCTTTAAGTCACCTGATACAACTACCCCCAGGTCCCTTTCCATTTTTGTTGTTGTTAGTATCTCACCACCCGTTGTGTACTCTTCCCCTGGGTTTTTGTTTCCCAGGTGCATTACCTTGCACTTCTTAACATTGAATCTAAGCTGCCATACATTTTGACCATTTCTCTAACCTTGCCAAGTCCCTTCTCATCCTTTCCACCCCACCTTGTGCATCAACTCTGCTGCAGATCTTTGTGATCTGCAAAGAGACATACTTTTCCTTCCAGTCCTCTGCCATGTAAACATAAAGAGATTGAAGAGGACCGTCTATACTGAACCTTCATGTACCCCACTAATAACCCCCCTTCTTCAGAGTGGACCCATTTACTATTACCCTCTGTGTCCTATTCTCCAGCCAATTCTTTACCCAGGCTATCATCTTGGGACCCACTCCCAGGCTGGCTAACTTGTATATTAATCTTTTGTGTGGGACTGTGTCAAATGTCTTGCTAAAGTCTAGGTAGGCCATGTCCACAGCCCCTCCCTGATTTACTACTTTGGTCACCCAGTCAAAGAAATCTAGGGAATCTAGAAATCTAGGGACTAGGGAAATAGGTCAGGGTGGGACGATGGACATGGCCTGCCTAGATTTCAGTAAGGATTTTGACATTGTTCCACATAGGAGACTTATGATGAAACTGGGCAGCTTAGGGGTGGGTCCTACGGTGGTGAACTGGGTAAGAAATTGGTTAAGAGATAGGTAACAGAGGATGATGGTAAATGAAGTTCACTTCAGAGAAGGGAGGGCGACCAGTGGGGTGCCTCAGGGCTCAGTACTGGGACCAGTCCTCTTTAATGTCTTTATAAGTGATACTTCAGATGAACTGGAAGGGAAGGTCTGCCTCTTTCAGGATGACATTAAAATCTGCAATAGCATAGACACCCTGGGGTGTGTGGAAAGAATGTGTAAAGACCTGAGAAAACTTGAGGAGTGGTCAGTGCATGGCAGCTGGGTTTCAATGCAAAAAAAGTGCAAAATCATGCACTAGGGCACAGAAACCCAGAGGTGCAGTACACAATGGGAGAAGAGGTAATTATGGTCAACCAAACAGGAAAGGAGCCTCGGGGTTATCATATCTCTTGACTTAAAGGTGGCCAGGCAGTGCAACAAGGCAGTTGGTAGAGCCAGTGGGATGTTGGGGTGCACAGAGAGGGATATCACCAGTAGAAAGAGGGAGGTGGTGTTGCCACTGTATAGATCGCTGGTGAGACCTTACCTGGAGTACTGTATCCAGTTCTGGAGACCACATCTGAGGAAGGACATACACGAGTGGCGGCTGTCCAGAAGAGGGCAACTAAAATGGTGTGGGGTCTGTATCAGAACCCCTATAAGGAGAGACTAAAGGACCTCAATATGTACACCCTGAAAGAGATGAGACAGAGGGAGATATGATAGAGACCTCTAAATACCTCACAGGGGTTAATAAGGTACAGGAGTGGAGTATTATTCAGAAAAATGATGCAAGAGAACAAAGGGACATGCAATGAAGCTGGAGGGGGTAAATTCAGGAAAGATGTAAAGAAGTACTTCTTCACAGAAACAGTGGTGGGTACCTGCAACAGTCTTCCAGTGGAGGTGGTGAGGGCAAAAACAGTGGTGGGGTTAATAATGCATGGAACAGGCATAAGGGAGTCTTAGTGGAAAGCAAGGGGGGAGATAGACGGAGATCAAGTAGGATCTACGGTAACAGTACATGCAAGGTAAAAAAAATGGGCAGACTGGGCTGGCTGAGCGGTCCCTATCTGCCATAAAATTCTGTTTCTATGTTTCGTAGGAAAGCAGGGGAGGAGGGTAGCTGGAAGTCATGTAGGGTCTGCTGTGATAGCATAAGCAGGGGAAAACGGCCACACTAGGTGGGCCAAGCAGTCCTTATCTGCCAACAAATTCCATGTTTCTGTGACCTCATGGTACGTTTATGCAACATGAACAGGTAAAAACTAAAAAGAAAAGATTTTTTAATCTATTTATTCTTTTTTCGATGTTCTCCCTTGATACATTCACACCTCCTTCCTCTTTATCTGCTGTCGTTCCAAGAAGGGAACCAGATCCCACTGCAGCCTTTGACCAAGCACCCCATATGCTGCTAAGCAGAGGAACTGACCTGGCATCCATGTCTTCCGTCCGCCCACCAAAAGTGCCTTTACATGCCACCAGTGGGTTTACACAGGCAGAACTAAGGGCTTTCCTCACATGATGGCTCCCTGTCAGGACCATCTTGAAAAAAGGCTTCAGCCTAAGATGTGAAGAAAGAACTTATCCTGAATAAAAATAAATCTTTTACTACTACTACTACTTTCCCCATGAACACTAGGGGGAAGGCATTCTGTGGGGGAGAGCAGGAGACCCTCCGCTCCTTCCCAGTGGGAAGTGCATCCATTAGACCGCCTTTCTGACTCCTGCTGTGGCTGGCTAGGACAGGGGGCTCAGGATGTGAACCTGCAGCCCCGAGTGGAAAGCAAGCGTCGTAACTGCAGGCCACCATAACAGCCCTAATGTCCTGTTTTTACATAGATACATAGACAACAATGGCAGAAAAAGGCCTGTCAGTCGTTCCAGTCTGTGCACCCTACCTAATTACTCTGCAATGGCCCTAGTGGCCATCCCTTCCCTTCCCCCCCAGACTAATCCCATATGCCTGTCTCATGTTCCCCCCCAAACTAATCCCATATGCCTGTCTCATGTCCCCCCAAACTAATCCCATATGCCTGTCTCATCGCTGCTCGAAGCTGCTCACTGATTTGAACTGTACCACTTCCTCCGGCAGCCTGTTCAACTTGTTCACTGCTCTTTCAGCGAAAAAGTGCTTGCAGATGTCAGCTTTGAATCTCCCCAGTGATTTTAATTCAGTTCCCTCTCATTCCTGTATCTGAGCTCAAGGAGAAAAGTACCTTGGCATCCCCCGTTTATCACATGCAGGTACTTGTAAGCTTCAATCATGTCGCCTCTTCCCTTTTCTTGAGGGCGACGTGATCGTGCCCTGCAGCCTCTCCTCAAATGTCTTGCCCCTAGCCCATTGATCATTTTAGTTGCCCTGCACTGTACTGCCTCTCCGTTGTCACAGTCTCCCTTCTGTGTGTTTTTTCATTTTAATTGTTCAATTTACTCCTCCTCCTTATTGTGCCTACTTCAGGTTGTGTCCTCAGCTGGCTTCCTGCCTGAGACTCGGCTACTGGGACTGGAGTCTCCTTCCACACAGACATCAACCTCCGAACAACCTTGGCTTAGTTCCCAAGATGAGGTCCCTCCATTTCAACTGGGCAGTCTTCTGATGAATGTAGAGTGTGAGACAGGATCATAGTGGCAGGACAAAGTTTGGGGGAGCAGACAGCCCGGTCACAGGAGCGATGGTGTTGGCAGGCCACTCCCATCATGCTGCCATCTTTGTAGGAGTTTTTTTCCCTACTATTTTCCTCTGAGCCCATCCACCTCCCTCTCGTGAGTACGCTCACACACGATGACCCTCGGCTGGGAAATTCTGGCAATGCGTGGTCACTAACGTCACCATGGGCCTTACACCATGCTGCCTCCAGTGTCGCTCCAAGAGTAGAGCAACATGGCCACCTACCCCAGTAGGACAGCATCCAGCTGGATGTACTGAGTCTTCCTTATTGCCCTCTGCTTCTGACGTCCCGGGCTCGTGGCCTGAATCTTGGTCACCAGTGAGCCCACGAGCGCCCTCACTACTTGATGCCATGGAGCTGTGACCCACTTATGATCCAATTGTAATGAAAATGCCAAGTTCAGCTGATGCCAGCTATGACTTGTTTCCTGGAAACCAGAAAATCTCATTAATTTTCTTCTGGAAAACACACACACACACACACCAGCTGCAGGCAACTGGTAGATCTGAAAGTGATTTTCCATTTCCAGGAAACTTTTTAAAATACATTAATGAGATATAATTCAGCTTACACCGAATTAATTATCTGTATTACCCCCCATGTGCTATTACTGAGAAAAGTTGCATGATAACAGGGTTTTTGTTCCATTTACTTAATACCATATATCTTCTAATTGAAGCCACCCTCTGAGTCTGTGGCTTGTGTTAGTGAGTGGCACATTGTACCCCACATAGCTCAGCATCTGGCTTCCTTACAGGGGTGCCAACTTTTACGAACCTTTGTAGGTGCTCACTACCAGTAGGTGGTAGGTTTCCTATGCCCAGATTCCCTAGTAATCATTTTTTGCAGGCTGCCCTGAAAACACTGAGGGTGCTTAAGTCAACTTTGTGAGTGCTTGAGCACTCCAGTACCCACAGAGTCGGCACCTATGCTCCCTTAGTACATGTTACCATATACCAGTTGTATACACACTCCACTCTCCAGTCTGTACTCTCTCTCTCTCTCTCTCCTTACTCTTTTTGTCCCTAACTCGATCACCCCAGGAACAGTCCTCTCATTAAAAAAAAAAAAAAAGGCAGATTTAAATTTTGTTCAGCCTAATCCCACGCTTCTCTCGTACTGTACCCTGCATTGTTTGGCAACCAGCACCTGGTACCCGTGGTTCTTTGCATGGCACCATATACCTGCTGCTCATCCTATAATAAGTTGTGGACATTAAATGTCAGCAGATGTGTACAGCCAATCATGTTGTGCAGGATTTATGTTCCATCCCAGCAACAGATTTAATCTTTTCCTGCCTGACCCTGCTCCGCATGCGCTCTTCCTAACCCCGCTCCACTCACTTGAGTATCATGATAGGTTCAAGAAATATAAAATCTCACCCAAAACTGGCAGTGTTTGAGTTTTCGAAATAGAATTTATGGCTTGGGCTAGACACGCTGCTTCTCTCCATCCCATCATACTCCACGCTGTCTCACTCACTCTCTCTGCCTGACCCTGCTCCACTCTCTCTCTCTCTGCCTGCTGCATCTACCCTGTCCTCTTCCTCCACATGACCATGACTAGGAACATTTGCTGATACCGTACAGTAAAATGAATAAGGTATACCCTATGTTACATGCCGGGAGGGCAGTTTTACTAGAAGCCACCCTCCAAGTGAAGCTACCCTGTAATTGAAGCTGCGGCTTTGAACACACACACTGTAATAGAAGTCACTGTTTCAGTTATAAAATATACAGTATTTGTCAATGCACACTGCTGGCTCCTTTCACGTCTCATCACTGCTCTCTATACCAAAACCTAGGCTGGTTCTCCCCCACCCCACGTATGCTGTGAACATTTTTATGGCTGCCTGATACTTTTGGGAAGCAGACCCTTCTCCTAACTAATCTCCTATGGCCTAACACAACCCCTTAGTATAAGCCAGCTACTCAGCAGTTTCTGTTTTTTTTAAAACTTCTTTACTATTTATAGTGCTGACAAAGAACATGCATGGCATTTTTCATGTGTTACACAACAAAAACATGCAGTATTAGATTTAGCAAAGAAGAGTTGGGATAGTACTGCATTTGATACTGGGAAGTTGTCCAAGAGTCCCTCTGCTCTTTCCATTTCCAGTTTCTTCCTGGGAAATGCAATTGCATTTGACCGGAGTCCTTTGTCCTGTGTGCAAATTCTTGACTTCTGTTTCAACTGATGGCTTATTAAAAGGAAGGGAAAGTTTGTCCCAACACCACCACTATAGCTCAATTATGAACATTCTGAAAGGGAACGAACAAACAAGAACACAGTTTATAACAGATAACAAAGTTGACACCACAGCTGCCTCAGGTCCCAACACTGTATCCATACAGACCTTTCCAAGGCTTTCCCTCAGTATCCATCCACCTGCTGGGATAGCACACTTCTACCTTCCAGAGTCTCAGTGAGGTACACGGATGGCAACCACACCTCATAAATCTGTCTGTTTGGTGGTGGACACCTGCTGTAAGTTTTTTGAAACAGTGCATTACTTTTATGATATTGATTCATTAATCTAGTGTGGGGTAAGATGGTGTTAATCGTTTAATTGTGGCTTTGCTAGCCGCTGTGAGAGGATTCTCTTAAAAATCTTTGTCGGTTAGATCGCTTCCCTTTGGGGGTTCCCCAAAATCATATGTGTAAAGTCAGGGGACTGGATTTTCAGATGCCCCAAACACTGCAAGCCTTGGCTGGGTCGAACATCTGGTATATGGGGCTTACAGCATTCTCCCAGCCGGCGTTCAGGATTTTCTATCTTACGTACCAACAGCCACAAGTTAAACTAACATTTTGTGGTCTAGTTTGCAGCAAACCTGGGGGCATTTTTCATAGAGCTTGTACCGGATATTTGGTGCAAGCTGACGTAAATCTGGAAACTGTCACAACTGCACTCAAGTTTGTGAAATCGGGCACAGTTGTGGCAAAAGGGTTCGGCGCCTCACCAATCCCCAAGTGTAGTGGGGGAAGGGCTTGATGCAATCCTTGTGCCACATTTTGAAACTCCAGCCCTGGGTCTCTGTCCAAGCCCACTAATTCTTTCTATTTCGGGCCTAGTTCTTCCCAAAATGGCCTGACCAAGGGGCAGTCCTAAAATACATGGTAGTGTATGCCCTTGGAACTGCACCTGCTCCAGAATGTATCATTGCACCATGTGATAAAGTGTGTTGTCTTAGAGTGTCTTAAAAAGAATCTACTGACATTTTTCATTGGCATTCCTTACAATTGTTGGAAGCAGAGGTATGGAATACCCTTCCCAAATTCCCTGCCATTCCTTGTTTGTCAGCTGGACATATGCTTGTGCCTCCCACACTGTTTGGTAGTGCGGAGGTGGTGTAAGTGGCTGAGCACTGTAGCCTTCTATAAAGAGTGAGATGTATCTTTTGGTGAATAGACCCATTCCTAGCCACACATGCTGTGAACATTTTTATGGCTGCCTGATAGGTAAGTCCCTTCAGGAGGCTGACCCTACTTCCCTAACTAATCTTCTAAGGCCTAAAAACAGCCCTATAATATAAGGTAGTCTACTCAGCTGCTCCTTGAGATAACCTCCCATTTCTCCTGCTGTGAATCAGACTCCCAGCCTCTAGAACAGCCTCTATAACACTTAGTGTTCTCTCGCTTCTGATTCTATATTTAAAGCTCTGTACCTGGAGACCCATATTGCAGACTCTTCCTGCATGCCTTTAAGTTGCTTTTACTACTACTGCTGCAACTGACAAACCACTCTCTCTGTACTGCAGACGTGGGACACCAGTCCCTTTGTACTGCTTTACTGGTGCACCACTCCCTCTCTACTGCATTACTGGTATACTACTCCTTCTGTACTGCATTACTGGTGCAACACTCCCTCTGTAATGTATTACTGGAGCACCACTCACTCAGTACATTACTGGGACACCACTCCCGCTGTACTGCATTACTGGGGCACCACTCCCTCTCTACTGCATTACTGGGACACCACTCCTTCTGCATTGCTTTACTAGTGCACCACTCCTTCTACTGGGGCACCACTCCCTCTCTACTGCATTACTGGAACACCCCTCCCTCTGTACTGCATCACTGGTACAACACTCAGTTCCACCACTGGAACCCGGCCTGTGATTAGGGTACCAAGTCCCAGTTTCGTAGTCCCATCTTTTTGTGGGGGGCTGCACCCCCATTTCCCCACACCCCCCTTTCTAATTATTCTAACTCCAGGGGGTGGACCTCGGGGAAGGGACGGTGAATTTCCCCTTGTGGCGCCCTAATGACAGACATGCTCCAATGGGTGCCCTGATGGCCGGAAGGGACTGAATTACTGGTGCATCACTCCCTCTGTACTTCATTACTGGTGCACCACTCCCTTTGTACTGCATTACTGGTGCACCACTCTCTCTACACTGTTTTAATGGGGCACCACACCGTCTACACTGCTGTACTGGGGCATCACTCCCTCTGTACTGCATTACTGGTGCACCACTCCTTCTGTACTGCATTACTGGTGCACCATTCCCTCTGTACTGCATTACTGGTGCACCACTCACTCTGTACTGCATTACTGGTGCACCACTCACTCTGTACTGCATTACTGGGACACCAATCTATCTGCACTGCATTACTGGTGCACTCCCTCTGTACTGCATTTCTGGGACACCAATCTCTCTATGTGGCTTTACTGGGGCACCACTCCCTCTGTACAATATTACTGGTGCACCACCCCCTCTGTACAGCATTTATGGTGCACCACTCCCTCTGTACTGCATTTCTGGTGCACCACTGCATCTGTACTGCATTACTGCTGCTGCTGTCCCTCTATCCTACAATCAAACCACTCCCTCTGTACTGCATTACTGGTCTACTTCTCCCTCTATCCTACATTATTGGCAAGCAGCTCTCACCATACTGCACCACTGGAACACCACTCCCTTTATACTGCACTCCTGTTGCACCACACTCTCTGTACGGCATGACTGGTGCACCACTCCTGTTCTACTGCATTACTGAAAAACCAATCCCTCTGTACTGCATTACTAGTACACCACTCCCTCTGTACTACATTACTGGAAAACCAGTCCCTCTGTACTGCATTCCTGTTGCACCACTCTCTCTGTACTGCATTCCTGTTGCACCACTCCCTCTGTACTGCATTACTGGAAAACCAATCTTTCTGTACTGCATTAATGATATACCACTCCCTCTGTTCAGCATTATCACTGCATCCCTTAATCTGTACCACATTACTGCTACACCACTCCCTCTGTACTGCATAATTGGTGCTCCACTCCCTCTGTGCTACATTACTGGTGCACCATTCCCTTTATACTGGGTCACCACTCCTTCTGTACTGCCTTACTGGGACACCACTCCCTCTGTACTGCATTACTGGAACACCAATCCATCTGGACTGGTTTACTGGTGAACCACTAATGCTGTACTGTATTACTGGGACAACAATCCCTCTGTACTGCTTTACTGGTGCACCACTCCCTCTGTATTGGATTACTGGTGCACCACTTCCTCTGCACTCCATTACTGGTATGCCACTCCTTCTGTACTACATTACTGATGCACCACTCCCTCTGTACTGCATTACTGGGACACCAGTTCATCTGTACTGCATGCTTGGTGCACCACTTCCTCTGTACTGCATTACTAGTGCACCACTCCTTCTGTACTGCATTAATGGCAAACCACACCCTCTGTACTGCTTTACTGGAACACAGATCCCTCTGTACTGCATTACTGGGACAAAACTCCCTCTATACTGTATTACATGTGCACTGTTCCCTCTGCACTGCATTACAGGTGCATATGTCCCTCTATATTGCAGCACTGCTGCACCACTCTCTCTGTACTGCATTACTGGAATGCCACTCCCTCTATACAGCATTCATGGCAAACCGTTCCCTCTGTACTATATTTCTGGCAAACCATTCCCTCTGTACTGCATTACAGGTCCACCACTCCCTCTGTACTGCATTACTGGTGCTCTACTCACTCTGCATTGCAATACTGGTGCCCCTCTCCTTCTGTCCTGCACTACTGGTGCACCTCTGCCTCTGTACTGCATTACTGATGCACCACTCCCTCTGCACTGCATTACTGGTGCACCACTCCCTCTATATTACATTACTGGTGCACCACTCCCTCTGTACTGCATTACTGATGCACCACTTCCTCTGTACTGCATTATTGCTACACCACTCCCTCTATATTGCATTACTGGCATACCTCTCCCTCTGTACTGCATTACTTATGCACCACTCCCTCTACACTGCTGTACTGGAGCATCACTCCCTCTGTACTGCATTACTGGTGCACCTCTTCCTCTGCACTGCATTACTGGAGCACTGGAGAGGGACACAGCAAAAATGCAGGAAGTACACTTTGCCCAGGGGACAGAAACTCTATCCAAATATGTGAATGAATTTATTAAAAAAAACTGTAACTTTGATTGCCTCCTATGTGAAAGACACAAACCATATGATTCAGATCCTTGATACAACTGAAGTGCAAGAAAATGATATATTACTTTGCATTGACACCGAAAGTCTTATTACTAATATCCCTCATGGTGAGGAGGTTACAGTCACTACAGAAAGCACTTAGATCAAGGGATTCATCTCTGCTGCCACCAAATGATTTAATTCTGGACATGGCTAGATTTGCGCTGAAATCAAATTATTTTATATTCAATCAAATATTTTATGCCCAGATTAAGGGAACTTCAGTGGGCACAACGTTTGCCCCCAGTTTGGCAGTGTTGCATGTGGCAGACTGGGAGACGGAACTTATTAACAGTGGAACAAATAATACGTTTTTGGACAGTACAAAAATATGGATGCGATACCGGAATGAAATCTCTGTGTTGTGGATTGTGAGCCCTTGATAAAGCTCCAGGTGAGGGAGCAAAATGCCGTTGAGTTTTCTTAGGGGGTGGCACCTTTCTTGGTATATGATATAGAGTTCACGTGCTGATAAATTAATACATTTTTTATAACTTTTTCTGCACATTCAAGTTGATTGGTTCTTCTTTGTACATCCAGTATTTATTTTTTTTAAAAGAGATTTAGCAGTAAAGACATACTGAGCCATAAATTTCATTTTCAGATGTGTCCTGGGGGAAGGGGGAATGGATAAGTACAGTACATAATACAAGTAAAAAACGCAATAACATTATACAGCAATATACAGACTACATTGTAACATACTGGCATCATTAATTACATGCAAATTGAATACATCAGGTTCATAAATTCCCATAGTACGTACTAATTTAAGGACCTTTATCAGTTGCTCTACATGGGGTGAGTGTTGTTTTAATTTTACTGCAGCTTTTATATTCGTGGCCAAACTTGCATGTAGTACTATTGTTTGGACCATTTCATAACTGGATGCTGCATCTCAGACCTATGTAAGTTTCGGCTACCTGATGTACGAACTTTTAAGTGATGTATACTCACTGATATTGAGCATAGTTTAAACCTATACTGAACTACAAGCAATTCATTTAAGGGTTAAACTGTACTCTAGAGTCCAGTTTTTCACTAGATAATGTATAAGTTTAATGTTGTTCTGCAGCTTGTTTCAAGTGATCATTACTAGTATTATCTAGGTAATTCTTATACTGTTAGGTATATGCATGGCACCACACCCTTTTATAGGGTAGATGATACTGGACTATAAGCTGGACTTTCAAATAGAGTAATTACAGGCCATGCGCCCATGGGCAACAGTTACACAGCATATCTGATTTGTATCTAGCTTAATTTTACTCTGTTAGATTATGCCTCTGCTTGGAGATTATTCAGGGAATACAGCTATCCTATATAACATTAGAGCATTGTCTCTGTTTGTGTTGATTTTGATGTTTCCTAAATGAAATGAAACTTTGTTTTTTCATTTCAAAATGAATAAAATATAAGTATAAAAAAAAAATACATAAATGAAACAAGCCCTCATCTTAAATTTACAGTAGCAAAGGATATCTTGTGAAGTTAACTTCCTCGATTTGGCAATTTTTAAAGCTGGGCATAAATTTAAATCTAAACTGTACAGAAAACCCACTTCATGCAATACATTATTAAGAGCGTACAGCTGTCACCCACAACATTTGACGAGGTGCCTTTGTAAATGAGTCTTTGACTCAAAGGTCTGTAAACCGATGATCTAATAAACAAAAGTAATATACATAAAGGATAATTTTTAAGATTAAAAAGGGACATGTTCTGATAATAGTGATTTTGAGTAAGGGAGGCTAATGTGGCAAGAAGGGTTGAACAGAGATAATATACTAAGGAAAACATACAAGCTGCTTATAACCATGCAAAGCAAACACCAAGGGAACGAATCCTAATGGGAAATTAAGGCACAAATACAAATACTGGATGGACACCTACATTTGTTACTCCGTTTAGCCCTCACGATAAGCAATATCATAAAAAAAAATTGCCCTTGCTTAATGTCAACTCCAGATTGAAACCCAGAGTTACATAAAGGAGAGGATGAAATATATGGGACATGGTTGTGCATACAGTATTAACAAAGCAACCAGCAGAAAGGTGGCTTCTGCTCTCCACCCCGGCCTCCACAGGTGTAAACGCTGCAATGTTTGTTTACTTATAATACTAGGTGCCAGATATTCAAAAGTCTGCCCGGCAGGCAAAGTGATTGCCTGCCATTAGCCAGGGGTTTGCAGACTATTGCAATATACAAAGGGGGAATTTGCATGAGCTTCAAGGACTAGCACCAGGGCAACAAATAATTTGTGCAGGTAGGCAAAGGGAGGGGTGGGGACAGGAATATCTGTGCAACCCTATATTCAGCACATTTGTACTGTGCAAAAGGGGTTAGCACAGTCATTTTGCGCAGCGCAAAACCACCAAACAAAGCCCTGTCTTATTCCAGGCAACCCAAGCAACAGAGTTACTGCAGTCAATAACCAAGCTGGCCATGTGGTAGCACACCTGCCCCCACTTATGCTCCGTAGTCCCCCTTCCCTCCAGTTGCCATGCCCCCTGTAAAAATAGTATCTCCGGTGCTTAATAGTCTCCTCCGATTGCCAACCCGGTCCGGTCTGCAAGTATCCCTGCTGCCTAGTGGTCCCTCCTCTGATCACTGGTCTGTTACAAAGAAAATCCCGGGTAACCAGTGGTCCCACCACACCACAATCACCAGCCCTGGGGAATTACAGAACAGGCCCTGGTGCATAGCAGTCCCCACCCTTCCGCCAATCGCTAGCCCCGGGAATTACAGCACAGTCCCTGGTACATAGTGGGCCTCCCTCCATCGGATTGCCATCCCATTTTGGAACTACACAAACCCTGGTGGTCCGGTTTCCCCCAGTCTCTTATCCCTGGCCCTGTACAGTAGTGAGACATGCTTGTTGCCCAGGGTTGCCCCCCACATCCTCAGTCTCCAATCCCCAGCCCCATACAGTAATGAGATATGCTCGTTGTCCAGAGTTCCCCTCTCCCCCAGTCTGTGGCCCCGGCACCTTATGGCTCAATAGAGCATAGTGACCCTCCTGCCCTCCAGTCACCGGCCCTATGCCATCCCAGAAGATAAACAAGGTACAAAGTGTGCAGAACATGACAGAAAAGTAAAATAAAGAACCCCCTGTCCCCGGCATCTAGTGGCACCTCCCCCCCACCCACTGATCCTCATCTCCATACCTCGGAAAATGCTCCCTGGCATCTAGTGGCTCCCCCACACCACCACCACGGACACCAACCACCCACCCTGCCAGACCCCCGTTTACCTTATGCTGGTGCTATGAAATCCTATACAGTGACCAGCACAGCTCTCCTCACACCTCCACGGCCGGCCACCATATGGATAAAAGAGAGCGCACCTCCTATGTATGGTAAAGGGTGCACATACTCTGTACTGTGCATGGAGGTAATGGGGGGGTTGGCAGGGTGGGTGATCGGTGCCCATGGTGGGGTGGGGGCCGCTCAGTGCCAGACAGTGTTTTCCGAGGTATGAGACAGGATCAGTGGGTGGGGGTATCACCATACGCAGGACGGGAGTTCTTTATTTTACTTTTCCATCATGTCCTGCATACTTTGTAACTTGTTTGTGTTCTGGGATGGCACAGGGGCCAGGAATCGGACAGCGGGGATCACTGTCCTCTACCAAGACACACAGGGCTGAGGATCATAGGCCAGGTGGGTGGGGGGACCTGGAGAACGAGCATGTCTCATTGCTGTATGGGGCTGGGGATCAGAGACCAGGGGATCACAGACCACCAGGATTCATATAGTTCCAGTACGGGATGGCAGTTGGAGGGAAGGGGGCCTGCTATACACCAGGGACTGTTCTGTAATTCCCAGGGCTGGCGACTGGAGGTGGGGGAATCACTAGGCACTAAGGATTTTCTTTGTATTAGTTGAGTCGGCGATCGGGGGGGGGTGGAAGGGACCACTGGCAAACCACTTCCTCTGTACTGCATTACTAGTGCACCACTCCCTCTGTACTACAGTACTGCAAACCACTCCCTCTGTGCTGGCAAACCACTCCGTCTGTGTCACATTCCTAGTACATCAATCAGTCTGTACTGTACTACTGGCAAACAGTTCCCTCTGTACTGCGTTACTGGTGAACCACTCACTCTATACTGCATTAATTGTGTATCACTCCCTCTGTACTGCAGTACTGGCAAATCACTCACTCTGTATTGTATTACTGGGACACCATTCCCCCTGTACGGCATTACTGGTGTGCCACTCCCTCTGTACTGCATTACTGGTGGACCACTCCCTCTGTTCTGCTTTACTGGCAAACGTCTCCCTCAGTACTGCATTACTGGTACACTAGTCCTTCTGTACTGCATTGTTAGTGCATCACTCTGTCTGTACTACATTAGTGGTACACTGCTCCATCTGTACCACATTCCTGGTGCACTTCACCATCTATACTGCATTTCTAGCAAATAACTCCCTCTGTGCTGCATTACTGGTACACCACTGCCCTCTATACTGCATTACTGTTGCACCACTTCCTCTTTATTGCATTACTGGAACAACAGTCCCTCTGCACTGCAGTACTGGTACACCACTCCCTCTGTACTGCGTTACTGATGCACTGTTCTCTCTCTCGCTTGCTCCCTCTCTCTCTCTCTCTCTCTCTCTCGCTCTCTCTCCTGCATTACGGGTGCACCACTCCCTCTGTACTGCATTAATGCAAAACCACTCCATCTGTACTGCATTACTGGTGCACCACACCCTCTGCACTGTATTATTGGTACACCACTCCCACTCTACTACGTTACTGATGCAGCACTCAATCTGTACTGTATTACTGCTACACCACTCCCTCTGTACTGCATCACTGGTGCACAGTTCATTCTGTACTGCATTATTGGTGCACCACTCCCTCTGTACTGCATTTCTGGTGTGCTACTCCCTCAGTACTACATTACTGGTGCATCACTGTCTCTGTACTGCATTGTTGGTGCACCACTCCCACTGTACTGCTTTACAAGCAAATCACTCCCTCTGTACTGTATTATTGGTGCGCCTCTCCCTCTGTACTGCATTTTTGGCCAAAAACTCCTTTGGCACTGCATTACTGGTGCACTGCTTCCTTCGTACTCCTTTACTGGTAGACCACTCCCTCTGTGCTGCTTTACTGGCAAACCTCTCCCTCAGTACTGCATTAGTAGTGCACTACTCCCTCTGTACTGCATTGCTGGTGCACCACTCTGTCTGTATTACATTAATAGAACCCCCTCCATCTGTACCGCATTACTGGTGCACCTCTCCCTCTATACTGCACTACTGGCAAACAACTGCCTGTGTACTGCATTTGTGGCACACCACCCTCTCTACACTGCATTACTGGTGCACCACTCCCTCTTTACTCCATTACTGGGACACCAATCCCTCAGTCAGGGGTTGAAAAACTTTTTTGGGATACGTAAGTCCAGGACTTATATTACATATTTAGGATGAGTCCATAGTGGGAGCCAGTAAGTCACACCTTTTTTCTGAGGCGTACTGTATTATTAGCAGACTGTCGTAGGCCTGATTTCAGTCCAGAAATGAGTACTTAGTTCTCTGTCTCAAACAAATAAATTTGTGACTCTTGATATATTGAAATTAGACTGTCACAGGCTTGAGCCAGAAATATTTATTACTGAGTACTTATTCCTCTGTCGCAAACAAATAATGATACTATTGCGATGGATATTTTAGCCCAGGAATGTGTTGTCCGAGTACTCATTTCTCAATCCCAAACAAATAAAATAATTCTGCAAATGTCCGACTGGCTTGGTTTCTGGAATACAATTGTCTGTCATGGATTTCAGCCCAGAAAATATTACTGAGTACTTACAGTAGTTATATCTCACATTAACAAATTAAATATGTGACTGTCACTGGCTTGGATGATCTTACTTGCAGCCCAAAGACACCTGTCCCCTTTTAGCTGCTAATCATGCAGTTGCTCTCCAAATAGTTATATCAGGAGGGGATGAAAATTATTGTATTCCCCCCAAGTCTGCTGAGAGGGTCTCACATTAATGTCCCCAGTGCACAGAGGGTCGGTGTGCCCAGCAGTACTATTAGACTGCTTAATTTCCCAAATAGGCAGTATTTATGAGCAGCCCCCTCAAAATGAAAAATGTCAGCAAAACGTGTCCCCAAAAACAAATTCCCCAAGTACTGCTTTGCTGCACTAGGGTCGCGGGTCTAGACTATCTTAACTCACAGAATGGATGCAGCAGGCCCAGTTCAAATCTGTTCACTCCTGTTCCCCTCAGTCATTGTTTCAACCAGCCCTGGCTCCTCAATAAAACTATCCCCCAAACTTAGCTTTCAGGTGCAGCTTTAAGTAATCCCTAACCAAAGGGCCAAAAATTTAAGTTTCAGCGCTAAGTGCTGTGGAAGGTCTTACTTTTCAGCCATGATTACAGAGATAAGAACACACACACGTTCCACATTCAGCCCAAGAGTGATGGCGCACAAAATCACCACTCATGTGTAGATCAGCCACCAATCACCTAATCACTCTGTTTGTGGCTGATCTCATGAAGCACATCACTCCCGCAAATCTTCCTGCATGCTGGGCACAGTCGGATCTTCGGAGCCACCTGAACACTGGTGGAAGTCCCTGAATGGCGGCACCCCGCCCTGTAGTCTGAGCGGAGCTCCGAGCGGTCCTGTTGAGCTTTCCCCACCCCCTTGCACGTTCCAGATGGATCATGAGGTAAGTGCACTTGGGGGATGCCTCTAGGAAGCCTGCCTGCCAGCCACATAAAAATACCACGCATGTGCAGCAATACTGAACTGCACAGCCAAGTCCGTCAGACTGAATAGGGCTGTGCAGTTTAAGTCCTGCTACAGTTTTTGTGCGTCCAGGACCTCGGACCTGGGGATTTTTCATCCCCTGTCAGTACTACAGTACTGTTACACAACTCCCTCTGTACTGCATTACTGGTTCACCACTCCATCTGTACTGCATTACTGGTGAACCACTCACTCTGTACTGCATTACTGGTGCACCACTCCCTCTGTACTGCATTACTGGTGCACCACTTTCTCTCTCTATTACGTTACTGGTGCACCACTCCCTTTGTGCTGCATTAATTGAAAACCACTCCCTCTGTACTACATTGCTGGTGTATCACTCCCTCTGTACAGCAGTTCTGGTGCACCCCTCCATCTGTACTGTTTTACTGGTGCACGCTTCCTCTTTACTGGTGCACTGCTACCTCTGTACTGCTTTACTGGTGCACCGCTTCCTCTTTACTGCTTTACTGGTGCACTGCTTCTTCTGTACTGCATTACTGGTGCACCACTCCCACTGTACTGCATTACTGGTGCACCACTCCTTCTGCGTTGCATTACTGGCAAACCACACCCTCTATACTGCATTACTGTTGCACCACTGTCTCTGTACTATATTGCTGGTGCATCACTCCCTCTGTACTTCTTTACAAACAAACCTCTCCCTCAGTACTGCATTACTGGTGCAACTCTCCCCCTATAATGCATCAGTGGCAAACCATGCCCTTTGTACTGCATTATTGTTGCACCACTCCCTGTGTACTGCATTACTGGCAAACTATGCTGTTTGTACTGCATTACTTTTGCACCACTGCCTCTGTACTATATTACTGGTACACCATTCCCTCTGTACTGCTTTACAAGCAAACATCTCCCTCGGTACTGCATTACTGATGCATCTCTCACTTTGTATAATTCATCAGTGGCAAACCATGCCCTCTGTACTGCATTACTGTTGCATCACTCCTTCTGTACTGCATTACTTCTGAACCACTCCCTCTGTTCTGTATTACTGGTGCAGCACTTCCTCTGTACTACATTAATGGCACATCACTCCCTCTGTTCTGTATTACTGGTACACCAGTCCCTCTCTACTTCTTTACTGGTGCACCATGCCTTGTGTACTGCATTTCTGGCAAACCACTCCCTATGTAATGCATTACTGTTGCACTGCTCCCTCTGTATTGCATTACTGGTTCATCACACCTACTGTTCTGCATTACTGGGACCCATACCTTCTGTACTGCATTACTTGGACACCACTTCATCTGTATTGCATTACTGGCGTGCCTCTCCCTCTGTTTTGCATTACTGGGACACCAATCCCTCTCTGCTGCAGTACTGGGGCACCACTCACTATATATTGCATTACTGGTGCACCACTCCCTCTGTACTGCATTACTGGTGCATGACTCCCTCTGTATTGCATTACTGGCAAAACACTCCCTCTGTACTGCATTACTGGTATACCACTCCCTCTGTGCTGTGTTATGGGTACACCACTCCCTCTTTACTGCATTACTAGTGCACTACTCCCTCTGTACTGCATTAGTGGGACCCATTGCAAAGTAATGCACCTGGGAAACAAAAACCCAGGGGAAGAGTACACAGTGGGAGGGGTAGGGGAGGTAGTAACAACAACAAAAATGGAAAGATGACTTAAGGTAAGCAAGCAATGTGAGAAGGCAGTAAGGAGGGCTGGGGGGATACTGGAATGTATAGGAAGAGGCATCACCAGTAGAAAACAGGAAGTTGTTATCCCTCTGTACAGACAATTGGTGAGACACCATCTGGAGTACTGCATGCAGTTCTGAAGGCCCCATCTCCACAAGGACATAGACAGGATGGAGGCAGTCCAGAGGAGAGCAACTAAAATGGTGCGGGGTCTGCACCAGAAGCCATATGAAGAGAGACTAAAGGAGCTTAAATATAAATACTCTCAAGGAAAGGAGGGAGAGGGGGCACATGACCGAAACTTTCAAGTACCTTAAGGGAATCAACAAAGTCCAGGAGGGTAGCATCTTTCAGAAAAAGTGATGTGTGAGAACAAGGGGGCACAATTTAAAGATAGAGGGGGGACAGCTCAAGGGCAACATAAGGATGTATTTTTTCACAAAGAGGGTGGTGGATGCATGGAACAGCCTTCCTGAGGAGGTCGGGTCAAAAACAGTAGGAGAATTCAAAAATGCATGGGACAGGCAGTTCTGGTGGGGGGTAGGAAGAAGTAGGTTGTTGGTTAACTAGGATCTGCAGCTTATCCAATAGGTAAGGTAAGGAAATGGGCATACTGGGTGGGCCAAGCGGTCCTTATCTGCCGTCAAAGTCTGTGTTTCTATGTTTCATTCCCTCTGTACTGCATTACTGGTACACCACTCACTCTGTGCTGTGTTATGGGTACACTACTCCTTCTGTACTGCATTACTAGTGCACCACTCCCTCTGTACTGCATTAGTGGGACCCATTCCCTCTGTGTTGCATTACTGGTACACCACCCCCTCTGTATTGCATTACTTTTGCACCACTCCCACTGTACTGCAATACTGGTGCACCACTCCCTCTGTACTACATTAGTGGCAAACCACACCTTTTGTACTGCATTACTGTTGCGCCACTGCCTCTGTACTATATTACTGGCACACCATTTCTTCTGTACTGCTTTACAAGCAAACCTCTCCCTTGGTACTGCATTACTGGTGCACCTCTCACTCTGTAATTCATCAGTTGCAAACCCTGCCCTCTGTACTGCATTACTGTTCCACCACTCCATCTGTACTGCATTACTGACAAACCACTCCCTCTGTTCTGTATTACTGGTGCAGCACTCCCTCTGTTCTGCATGACTGATACACAAATCCCTCTCCACTTCTTTACTGGTGCACCACTCCTTCTGTACAGCATTTCTGGCAAACCACTCCCTCTGTAATGCATTACTGGTGCACTACTCCCTCTGTATTGCATTACTGGTGCATCACACCCACTGTTCTGCATTACTGGGGCACTACTTCTTCTGTACTGCATTACTGGTGTACCTCTCCCTCTGCTTTGCATTACTGGGACACCAATCCCTATCTACTGCGGCACTGGGACATCACTCACTATGTATTGCATAACTGGTGCACCACTCCCTCTGTACTGCATTACTGGTGCACAACTCCCTCTGTACTGCATTACTGGCAAACCACTCCCTCTGTGCTGTGTTAGGGGTACGCCATTCCCTCTGCACTGCATTACTAGTGCAACACTCCCTCTGTACTGCATTAGTGGGACCCACTCCCTCTGTACTGCATTACTGGTGCACCATTCCCTCTGTACTGCATTACTGTTGCTCCATTCACTCTGTACTCCATTACTGGTACACCAATCCTTCTGTACTGCATTACTGGCAAACTATTCCCTCTGTAATGCATTACTGGCTTATTACTAAAGAGTGACAGTTTATAATACAGTCATAGGAGCTGCCTTCGACCTTGTAGTTCCAGTTCATTTACACCCACTGGTGTCATGCCTTGGCTTGCTGTGCTATCATGGCCTGCTAATGGAAATAAAGTAAAGAGACAAAGGTTGGAGCATTGGTGGAGGAGATCGAGGGCCCAGGAGGACAAGCTGGCTTTGAATTTTCATTATGATGATTCTCAAAGGGCACTCTCCCACAAGACAGAATTCCTGTCTGTGGAGATTGCTGCTAGAAGGAACCGACCAGCTTAGCTTTTCTGTACTGTGGACAAGCTTCTACATCCTACCTATTTGGAGTGCATGAAGGCTGCTTCATCTCTTAAATGCAAGTAGTTTGGTCCACTCTCTTCGGACAGGGTTTCCTCTATTCAGGCTGAGATCTCACCAAGTGGGCCATTACAGCCCAACAGTGTCAAGCCATGGGGATGCAATAGCATTCAGTGGTCCTGGGAAGGGTTTTTGCCAGTGATAATGGATAAGGTTGGTGAGATGAGCTTGGAGTTGCAGCCAGCATTTTGTGAACTGGATCCACACCCAAGCTGGCTGCTAGTAAGTTGTGTCATTCAGCTGGGCCTGGTGTTCGCTAAGATTGTTCAGTGCTCCCTGTCACATGGTATTTTTCCCAACTGCACTGAAAAATGCATTGGCGAAGCCCCTTTTAAAGAAGCCATCACTGGACTCAGACATGTTAGTGAATTATAAACCTGTCTCTAACCTGCTTTTTTTTTCTATTTCTGTTTATCCCCCTCTAACCCTGGCACTGTCATCCCACTAACCACTCAGCACAGCAGGCTCAGAGGGACCCCCTATCACGCCGTGATTTACCCCCCAGGTGGGGATGGAGTGGGAGCGGGCAGCCAGCACACTTAGCCACCCCTCCCGGTTCCAGTACCTTCAATCTCGTCAGGGTCCCTTCTTGAGCTATGCCACGCCGGTTGCGAGGGCCTATCCGACCCTCTTGTTGGTGTTGTGCCAGCTGCTTTCTGGTGTATGCCCTCCTGGAGATGTGATGTGCGCTGATGCCAGAGTGCAAGCCGGCATCCGTCATGCTCCACCCCCTACATGTGGTGCGGGCATACCAATTCTTCAGCTGCCACTAGAGGTTGGTCATGCACTGGACCATGATCCCTCTGAGGAGACGAGTGGTCCCTGGGATGCTCAAGCCTCCCCGGCTGGCTCTCCGACAACAATAAGCCCATTCCTGAACTCAGGTCACCAGCGTTGTGAGCAGTAGCGCTACCGTTTCACCAGCAGGCTGGCAACCTGCCTTTTTTAGGCAAGGTTATTGAGAAGGTGGTTGTGCTAAAACTTGAGGTAAACTTCATTGTCTTTGACATCTCTGAGCCTCTCCAGTCTGGTTTTAGGTCAAGGCATAACACAGAGACTGCACTGGTCAGGGTGTACCAGTGCAGGGTGAGAGATAGAGGAAAGCACTTTATTCTTGTTCTCCTCAATCTTTCCTTAGCACTTGACACCATGGATCGGGGGCTGGTGATGGATTGACTCAGGAAGTCTGTAGGATTAACTGGCAAAGTCATCTGCTGGTTTGAGGCCTATCTCACGAGCAGGACACAGAGGGTAGTTATGGGAAGTTTTTCCTCACTCCCGATGGGCCTGCATTGTGGTGTACCCCAGGGGTTAGTCTTTTCCCCCATATTATTCTCAGTGTGCATGCTGCCCTTGGGTAGTATCAGACAGTATGGAGTTGGGTTTCATTGCTATGTAGATGATACTCAGCTCTACCTGTCTTTGGCACCCGAGACACCTGGCACAGAGGATGTGCTGAATAAGTGTCTGACTGAGATCCAAGACCTGATGTCATTCAGCTGACTGAGACTTAACTTTGATGAAACTGAAGTTCTGGTGATTGGTAAGCCAGGTCAGATGGGGGAGTGGCAGCTGCCAAGAGGGACATGGGGCTTTGGCTTAGCTCTTATAGGCTTGTGGCTGCTACAAAGGTGAGAAATATAGGAGTCATTCTGGATGAAGGGTTGACAGTTGAGGCTCAGGTGTGACCACTAGTCTGCAATGGCTTTTACCACCTCAGGAACATAAACCAGATTAGATCCCTTATGCCTCAGATGACTTGCCCTCACTGATACACGCGCTACACCTTGGGGTCAGTGGAGGTACGTCGTGGTGCCTGCAATTGGGTCAAAATGCAAGTGCTAGGCGGTTGACCAGACTTTTGTGGTTGAGTCATATCTCCCTGGCACTGTATGAACTGCACTGGCTGCCCATTAAGTGGCATATCTTCTATAAAGTTAGGTTGTTAACTTATAAGGCCCTACACAGGTTGGGCCTGGGTTATCTGCATGATCTGCTGTATCCTTACATACCCTCACGCCCTCTCTATTCCACTGAGGTGGGCCTCCTGGTTGTTCCCAGGGCCAGGTTTAGAACCTCGGGAGACCAGACCTTCAAGTTCACAGGTCCGGTCATTTAGAATTCTCCGCAGAGGACCCAAAGGGTAGCCCCCTCGGTGGAGCCCTTTTAAAAGGAGTCTTAAATCAAGACCCATGTTTTTGCAGAGGCTTACATGGAATGAGAATCCTTAAATGCCATCCAACTATGATTTTATGTAGCTGCTGGTAGTCTAAATTTTAATATACTGAGATTTTATTTAAAGTTATTATTTTATTTAATTGGGATGTATTGTTTTATCTGTTTTATAATTGCTGCTGTCGCTGTTTGTTGTAATGGTATCCTGAGCCTGAAGGGAAGGGCCCCACAAAGAAATAAAATCAATTACTACTACTTGCACAGTGTCTCTCTTGACTATGAACTTCACTTGCTTATATTTACTGCTATTTGTCAAAGTGTCCATCATTGTTTAAACTGCAATACTTGTGTTATTACAGTATTTATTGTATGCGTTGGTTTTCTGCTGTCACTTTGGTAATATTCATTTTGTGAGTAGCTTATATCAAACATCTATACCATATTATTATGACTTGTTATGCTTGCGTTGGCAGACACACTTAGCAGTATGTCCCACTGTCTCTGCACTTGGCCATCTTTGACCCAGTGTGGATCTAAAAATGGTCACTTGGACCAGTGCACTCACTCTGTCAACAAATAAAACATTAAATATACAAAGAAAATGCTAGGAAAGTGGCAACGCCCGGAGTAAAATAATTTCAACGAATCATCTAACAAGCTAATGAAGGGGCAGTACAAATTTGGAGGCCTACACCTTGGAGGAGGGCAGTCTAGGTTCACAGGATACAGTCTGTGGTTGGGGACCATGGGGGGGGTAACTGGGGGGACAGTAAATCACAGCAATCACAACCCCAACTGTCCACACCGAATGTAAAGTCAAGCAGTAAGGGGGGTTTATTTGAATAGCAACAAGTTCTTGGCTGCATACTTTCATTACAAAGGGTCTCCCATTGGGGAGACCAATTTCACAGGCAAATGTCCAGACTGACATTTTTTCTTCACAGTACCCCATCAGGGCAGCTGGCATTCAAGTGGCTATGAACTCACAAAGTCCTTTCTGGTGTTACCAGAGCAAACACAAGATTATACTCCATGCAGGGTCCCTTGCACCCTACCCTCAGCCCCAGCTAGCAGTATGGCAAATTTTCTTGGACTTACTGGGGCGAAACAAATAACACGTAAGTGAAGTTTGGCACGCATGTGTGACCTCTAGCTAGAGGGACTCTGCTGGAGGATTTCTCCTTTATTCCCCCTTCACTTGTCAGCTACCCCTAGGGCATTACCTCCGTCACCCCTGAGCCATGCGGGCAACATGCTCAGGAGTTGTCCAGGGGAAACAGTGTTGAGGATCCAGAGGGGATCCTCATAGTTAACACAGCTCTCAGTAGCTTTAGATTTCCCCTCACAGTTCAGTGAGTTTTGTATCACTGGAGACACTGCTTCTCAATAGAATGGCAGGGGCTCTGAAAATCACAGTTCACATTTCCAAATTACTCACAGAGCAGATATGTCCGATGCTGTTCCTTGCTGCACCTCAGCAGGAGGTGTTCTGTTTAGGATGGCCTCTGCCACTACACTAGAGGTGTTTGGGGTGTTTTCCTCTCTGGAGAAACGGGGATGCTGTCCTTCTCTCTCAGTACTCAGTCTGGAACTTGCCCTCAGTTACATAGATACATAAACATTGTCAGCAGGTAAGGACCACCTGGCTCATCTAGTCTGACCATGTTTTCTACCTTTAACTTATGTTGCAGACTGTAGTGGATCTGTGGCTTTCCTGCTCTGGCAGTACAAACCGAACTGCCAGCTCACAGCATAGCCTCTTGGAATGCTCACACTGCAATAGTCCAAGGCGGCTTATGCTGCAACAGAGAGTTCCACGCATTACCTCACTGATGCCTGGTGCACACCAGTTTGGAAAACTGGCAGGCCTTACTCAAAGATGCCCTGTGGCACTCAGCACACTAATAGTAACACCCAAGGGGAGGAGTTATGGCGTGGGGGGGTTACACTAACCATGAGGCCAAAGGCTGAGCAGTCCTCTTAGCTTGTTTGATTTTGTGATGGAATTATTTCACAAGTGTGCTACTACTTTCCTAGCTTTTGTTTTTGTAATACACTCGGTAAGCCAAAAATGGCTTGATCTTATTCTTTTTTCCTTTTACGTATTTTAAAAATGTTCTGGCAGGCCTGGAGTTACAGCTTGCTAAGGGAGTGCTGAGTGTTTATTGTTTAGTGTTTGTAGAATAAAGAGTGTGTTCATGATTGCCAGGCTGCGGATTTTTGTTTAGTAACTTTGAGCAGAATACTGACTTGGTATGCAAATGATGTACCTGGTGGAAGTGCAGTCCATTTTTCTACTGCTTTTAGAAGCAGCATATTTGGGAGAGGAACAGGGGAAAGCAGCTACAGCTACAGCTCCCCTTCCCCATCCCTTAGCTGCTAGTTGGGACAGCTAAATGGGAGGGGCCTGTGATCTGTGAAAGCAGAGTCAGGTGTGCCCCAGATCTATTTAGCTTCTGATTTTACACAAGGGGTAGGCCATCCAGCGGCCTCCTGCATTAAGGACCCACGATACAAGGACATCACAGTGGAGTCTTCCTACCGGAGCCAGCCCAACAAGGCAGTCGGCAGCCATACACTCTGCAGCTTAACAGGCCGGTAGGGGAGCAACGACGGAGTAAGACAGGAAGAAGCAGAACATCAGGATGGTTTACCCTACACCAAAGGTAAGCTTCCTGTTTAAACTCCTGTAACTGCACACACATTGCGAGGGGGGGCAGGGACATGCAGTAAGATGGGTATAGGTAGGCATAAGAAAAAAGGGGGTAGTGGCAAGTTAGGGTCTAGCAATAGTTTGGGTATAGGTGAAACACCCTATCTAGGATAGGACTAAATAAGGGTTTAAAGAGAGCAAAACAAAAACAGGCAAGGTAGAGGTGAGTTAGGTTCAAGCAATAGTTTGGGCATGGAGTAAAAAGGGTCTAAAGGGGGCAAAATAGAAAAACGGGCAAGGTTGGACATAGTTACGCTGGGAGTGGTGCAGTGCAGTGGTTGTGGGGCGGCAGTCTTCAGGGAGACTTTCTGGAGACTGCGGTGCTGTCTCATGTGCATGCATCTCTCTGGACTGAGGAGGGAGGTTGCTAGACTACAGGCTGAGCTGGCTAGGATTCGGGGTGCCTTCGCCCCCACCCAGGGACCACCAGGTCTGCCACCGTGGCCTCAAAGGATGCCAAGGATGAGGAGCGGGTGGACTACAGTGGGCCCGAGAAGGGTGAGGGTGGTGGGTCAGAGGCATATCCCCCTCATAGTACCACTACAAAATTCCTTTGCCGCTCTGGTAAGGCGGGACTGTCATATGGAGGCCCCTGCAGTAGTGACCATGGAGGATGTGGGGCTCCTCTGTAGTGGAGACCCCAAGGTGTGTGGTAGAGGACCCCAGAGAGGAAGAAGCAACTCCTGGTGGGGCACTCAATTGTTAGGGGGATAAATTTGAGGACAGGAAAGGAGGGGGAGAGGGAGGTTAGGTGCCAATGCAGTGCCACTGCTTGGAGGGATGGGGAGCAGATCCTGAGGATTGCTAGGAAAGTAGGATGGGAGGGAGAGCTGGATGTCATGGTCCACCTCAGGACCAATGACTTGGCTACAGACACGGCTAGGATAGAACAGGAAGAGTTCAGGTAGTTGGGGAAGGGTCTTATGCAGGTAGCATGCTCAGTGATCTTTTCTGAGGTGCTACCTGTCTATGACATGGGGAATGATAGGGTACTCTGTACCAGGAGCTTCAACACATGGTTGAAGGAATGGTGCATAGAGGAGGGGTTTGGTTACATTGGGGATTGGGGTCCCACCTGGAGGGTTACTAAGATAAAGGGAAATCAGGAAGGGGTGGAGGTTCTGTGGGTCACCCTAAAAACAGGGAAGGGAGCCGGTATTCACACTGGTGTGATCAACAGACCTTCAACATGGGGTGGGGAGTTGGATAAGGTTCTAGTGGAAGCCATCCAAAAGATGGCAAACAAGGGAGAGGTGCTGTTGGTGGGGGGACTTCAATCTGTCGGATGTAGATTGGAGCATCCCAGCTGCAGCTTCAGCTAGGAGCAGGGACATCCTGGACTCCCTGCAGGGAGCGTTCCTCAGGCAGCTAGTAAAACTGTCCCGTCATGAAGAGGCAGTATTGGATCTTGCACTCACCAACAGGGACAGTGTTGTAGATGTCACAGTGGGTGGCCACCTGGGAACCAGTGATCACCGTACTGTGTGATTCAATGTAAGTACTGTGGCAGGATTGAACCACACAAAGGCGAGGGTCCTGGACTTCAGGAGAGCTGATTTTAAAAAGGTGAGGGAATACCTCAGGGATGCCCTGGTGGGGGGGGAAGGGAGGACTTGGGGGAGGAGTGGAGGAACAGTGGACAAATCTAAAAAGAGGGATAGAGAAGGCAACAAACCTCTGCATCAGATAAGTAAGCAAAAGCAGAAGAAAAAAGAGACCGCTATGGTTCTCAAAAGAAGTGGCTGGGAAGGTACGGACAAAAAGGTTAGCATTCACAAGGTATAAGGAGACACAGAGAGAGAAAGATAGAGAGGTGTATCAGGGGAAACGGAGGGAAGCAGAGAAAGAAATTAGGAGTGCAAAGGCACAAACAGAGGAGAAAACAGCCCAGGCAGTGCAGAAAGGGGACAAGGTATTTTTCAGGTATGTAAGCGAAAAGAGAAAGACCAGGGGAAGGAGGGAGGCTTAGGAAGGAAGGAGGGGAGTGTGTGGAGGGGGACCAGGAAAAAGCGGACATCTTGAACAAGCACTTTTGTTCAATGTTCACAGAGGAAGGTGAAGGAGAGGGACCACAGATAAGGGCCAGGAGCATCGAAGGAAGAGAGAGGTAGATACTAACCCATTTACAGAGGAGAGGGTTCCTTCTGAGGGATCTCGTAAATCTAACAGTGGACAAGGCAATGAGACCAGAAGGGGTACATCCTAGGATATTGAGGGAGCTCTGGGAGGTGCTGGCTGCAACTCTGACAGCCCTGTTCAACCACTCAGTGTAGATGGGATTTGTTCTGGAGGAGAGCAGATGTAGTCCCACTTCACAAACGTGGAAGTAAAGATGAGGCTGGTAACTACAGGCCAGTCAGCTTGACTTCAGTGGTGGGGAAAGTAATGGAATCACTACAGAAGGAGAGGGTTGTGGAATATCTGGAATCCAGTGGCCTTCAGGATCCGAGGCAGCATGGATTCACTGGGGGGAGATCATGTCAAATAAATCTGATAGATTAAAGGGCTTCTGTGCTATTACTAACTCCCCCAGTGGCAGCTGGGGGTCAAGCACCTAGTGACAGCAATCTAGGGGTGGGAGGAGCGGCTGCTGCCAACATCCTGCAGGCGGAAGCATGAACGGACACGTCCAAGCAGCACTGCACATCCACCCTCCCTGGGGAACATAACAGGAGGAAAAAACATGACTGGCCAGCATGACGGGACTAACCCCTCGCAGGTTCTGCACCCGGCACCATGGTGCACTTCCCATCTGAGGACCTGTTTCATGGCTTGGGGGGGGGCAGCCCCCACCATGAAGGGTAAGCTGTGGAGAAGACAGGAGTTGGACAGTAAATCCATACAGGGCTGGGGTGATGGGGATGGGGGGGTCAGTACCTGATGATAGTGCCAGCCTAGGGTGGCATAAACAGCACTAACTGCAAAAAAAATAGTCCTTAGTAGTAAAGTGCTCCCAGGTCACCCCTGAAAACAGGCACTTGTGCCTAGTGGGCCTTACCCAGTTACCAAAGACTAAAATAAAAATTAGAAAGTAGAGATCTAGCTGGACCAGTGGCACAGTGATAGTGCTGTAGCTTGCGTTTAGGTGACCTGGAGTTAGTAGGGAACTAAGGTTGTGTGGGCTGACCGGGGGGGAAAGAGGATCAAGCATCTCTGGGACAGTGTTCCTCCTTCAAGAGGTGGGAGGATGTGAGTCTCAAACCATGATTGCCACCTAGTGAATTCTAAGTGGTATGACAATCGGGGCCACCAGAAAGTGAAGGATGCCTCCAAATGTTGGTATCCTTGTACGGCAGTGAGATGTGCATGTTGTTGTAAGGCCAGCGTCCCTAAGAGAATAAATGGAAAAGGCCCTGGTCCACAAAAGATTGAAGCTGGCATCCCATCTCTCACAGGCTCATGCCCAACTGACATGGCAAGTAACCCCGCACTATGATGGACCTGGGCAAGTGGTTGACAATACAGAAGTCCACAGAAGGTTGGTGATGGGACTTTGGGGAGTCATCTGATTTGGAGGAACAGAGAAAAAGCTCAACTAAGGGAGAGATAAACTCAGAAGATTAATGAAAAATAGACTGACTAGTATCTGTATATACTACACGTAAAGCATTTGCCTGGATAATGAAAAATTACCTTCAAAACCACCTCAAAAGACTGCGTAATGGCCCAGAGACTGTGTATTGTGCTGACCCAGTTTTGGGAGTGGATCTGTGTGCTGGTAGCACTGGAGAAGCTGGATAGTTTCTGCCACGTGGCAGTACTATCAGCATAGGAGGGCTGGTGCCAGGTTCTAGCCCCACAGGGAGCTATTTTTGGAAAAAGAATCATCAGAATTTTCATTGAGCTCTGAAAGATACTACTTTTTATGTTCACCATGCGTGCAGGCACGCAGCACACATCGTTTTACATTTGTTTTGTAGCTCAACTCCCCACCCCCACCCCGAAGAAGATTGTCAGCCATTGAGAATGCAGAGAGTGGAAAAGGCCCAGCAAGACAGTGGCATGGCGGGGGGTTAGAAACAATTTAATAAGCAATTGTAAACACAGTGGAGTCATAAAACGTGTTTGGGAGGGGGTGCTAATTAACTCTGTGACACTAGCATTGTTTCCTTTCACTGGCAGACAGTTCAGGGTTGAAATAAAGTTTAAAACTGTTACTGTATTTTAAATCAATAAAAAACATTAAGTGGTTTTGAAAGTTCTGATAAAGTCTGGATAATTATCCAAGCTCTTCATGGCTTATTATCAGAACCTTTGGCAGTTGTTTCATCTTAAAATCTATCCATGAGGGACTGAGACAAAGGAGGAAGTTTCAGGCCCCAGGAGTGATGAAGAGAGGGAAGGAACACTAGCCCCCCCCCCCAGCAATGGATGTTTGAATAACAGGTGGGCTGACTGTGGACTCAACTCCTACACATTCTATGAACATTCCTGATTAATGCTGTCACTTTTCACCGAGAGAAATGACAGTGTAGCCATAAAATATGAAATTGCTAAATGGAATGGCTCCATTGAACACAAAAATTGAAGCACAATGAGCCCCTTACAGTCGCAAAGTGTGCTGCCATCGTAACCCCTCAGTGTCAGGCCCAGCACCTGTGTCACACTGGCCACTTCAGCTGCAATAAGCAGGCGTCTGCGTCAAAAGACAGCTTAGTTCTGTAAGTGCTACAATCCCCTCGGGAACATCACCTTTAGTGGTCTCTCTTTCATTTCTTCGCATCAGCCCTGTGACAGCTGAGGTAGCAGCAAACTAATGAGTTCATGCTAACATGTCAGGCACAGCAATGCGAGACTACGGCTGAGAGTTTGTGTGTTGGGGGGGGGGCGGTGAGGCAGCCTCAGATGTGGGCAGGAGATGTCTTCTCCTGGTCCCGGACAAATGTAAATAGAGGGCAGAAATAATGGCCATGCAGTAATCATGCAGAAAGGAGTATGGTGTGTTAGGAGAGATTCCAAGACACACTTTTCAATTCCTTTTTATTATATAGAACAGCATCTTCATATTCTAGCTCACAAAATGCTTTACTAAAGGGCAAAAAGGCAATCGAAAAGGAAAAGGCACAGATTCATGATCAGCTACATAGAGAATAATACATGGGTGGGTGGGCGTAACCAAACATTTATACACACCTGAGGAAGGTGATGCTATGTATACCCCGACAGCGAAGTCTGAGGGGTTTATTATTATTATTATTATTATTATTGGTTTTTATTATTCCTTGGTAACTGGATGAGGCCCACTAGGCCCAAGGTCCATTTTCAGTGGCAACCTGGGAGCACTGGGGAGGTTGTGTAACTTGCTCAGGGTGATACAGTATGCAAGTGGAAGTTGTGGGAATCAAACCCATGTTTGCTGGAAGTACCAAGCTCATTCACAACTCACTATTCTAACCTCTAGGCTATACTGCCAGGGTTTATAAAAGCATTGCAGACTGAGGGTGTGTATAAAATTCTGAGTTACACCCCCCCATGCTTTATTGTTTATAACTGCTGGTCCCATTGACTTTGCTGATCACGCTGACTGAAGGAAGAGTCAGCTGTTTTTTATTAGTATCATTTTATTTTTAGGATGCTGGATTGGCTGAGAAGGTGTCAGAGAGACGGAAAAAAAAGGTACCACTTCATACTGAATTTGCTGTGAAATTCTCATGAAATGTTTAGAGTGATTTTAGTTATTGAAAATTGCTGCAAGTCTGTGCCCTGCACTTTGAGAGCTGAGCATTTGACTGTCAGCTGCTGATTTCACACAGACTGTTGCAGTGGATAATTACAACGTGGTTAAGTGTGTATAGAATGTGGTTACCAGTAACGATAAACATATAATAACCAGTGAACCCCTGCAATGGCTGGGTAAGCATTCCTGATAAAATGCCGTAATAACCCGCTGAATTCTGTAATAACTTGATAGCGGGTTATTACGGTTCACCCACACTGGTGTAAATAACATACTATCGCTGTAAATAAGAGCACAAGGAAAACACCGACAATAACAATCACGCACAACACTGTGTCGCCAGACAAGTGCACTGACAAATAGAACTGCGCAAACCCTGTAAAAAAAAAAAAAACACAAAGAAATACAATGCACAAGTTCTTACCCCAAAATAACAAAGTAGGTGAACAATAAAATACTTATGCTTTGTGGGGGGCTTTGCTCCCTGCACCCCTATTTTTCGGGGCTCCATCCCCTGCACCCCCAAAATAAATACAGTAAGCAGATACAGGGAGAAATGTCCAGTACCAACATCAGACACAACTCCTATTTACCGAGAGTAATCAGGTTATGGAATAAATTACCACATAATATTGTTAACCAAACAACCTTTTTGGGTTTTAAATCAGAATTAGATGATTCCTACAATAACAGTGATCTTTACAGATTGATCCACTGAGAAGTGGGGATGGCAGTTATGGGCATCTTGTCTTCTGCCCTCCTAAACCCTTTAGTATAATAAGCTCCACATCCAAACTGCATGGAAAAGAATGAGAAACAGAACATGTAAAATACGGACATGCAGCGGTTCACCCACGTCGGTGCGAATAACATAGTAATGCACGACTAGAACCCAGAAGCCCATTACAACTTTGACACACACCTGTTTAACAGAGCAGTTCTAACACACTCTAAATACACTGCGCTGTCACATCCTGAATGCCACTATGACAAACAAACTCATTCAGTCACCCACAACACAGAGCCCTAGTTTTGGTGCCCTCACAATAGTATACCAGTTATTACGGCATTTTCCTCCTCGTGCTCTCACTTCATTGTATTTGTGTGACTACGGCAGTTGCTCGGGTACACACTCACTTGTACAAATACAGCTTAGTTCTTCTCTCTGTTTTGTTTTTTTATTATTATGCTTTATCAAGCCACCTGCCGCCATTACCTCAGCCTCAGTCATGGCCCCTCCGCTCCCACTCCCACATTACCGCGACTCCTGATACCCCTGGCTTACCCCAGAGGCGGAGTTGGCACCGGGTTCTTAAGTGATGCAATATATGGATAGATCAGGAGCCAGCCCAAGGCCACATAGGAGCCGGAGGGAAAGGCTTCATCCAGGCGGCAGGCAGCTGTGGTTTTCTCCTCTATGGGGCGATGTGCAATGATAGCTAGTGTCTGCCCCACCCTTTGGAACTATGTTCTGGTGCCGTTGCTGCGGTGCCCCGGCCTCCGCCAGGAGGTCCGTCAAGCACGGTCACCTCCCTCCCTCCCCAGAAGGAGAGCAGTCCTTGGGATGCTCTATCCTCCCCAGCTAGCCCTCCGATGTCCCGGGTCCATTCTCGAACCGAGGTCGTCCGGCATGCAAAGAAATCAACCATTGGCCGATGGGTCATCAGTTCTCCTCTATTGAAACCTTACACCAGTCATTATGAAAATAATGCCTGTTTAAAGTTTGTGTTATGAGGATTTTTCACACACCCTCGGTGTGTGAAAAATCCTCATAACATACACTTACACAGGCATCATCTATTTTATACACACACTCCATGTGTGATTCTATGTAAACCCTGAGAGTGAAGCTTGGGGGCTTTATTAAAACATTACACACCAAGGGCAAGTATAAAATATGAGTCAGTCACACCACCCCATGTCTTATTTTATGTAATTGTTGGTCCCACTCAACATCCACCCCCTCCCACCTGCTCCCGAGAAAACAACAATTTTATGTAATGTAGGCTGAAAATGTTTATTTCTTTTTCTATTTCAGTGACATTCAAGTTTAAGGCTGTTTTGATATAGTTTGAAATCATTTTCTGTTTTCCTGTTAGTGTTATAGGAATCATAGGAGTTGTTTAAGCCAGAAGACAATTTGCCTGTAATGATTCACCCATTTCTCAGTCATAGTATCCATATTTCCTTTTGGTGGGACAGTACTCATCCAGGGCATTTTTTTTGAAAGCATTCTTTGTTTTAGAGTATACTACCTCGTATGGCAGTTTGTTCCATATTTTAACCACCCTCTGTGTATGCCACATTCCTTGCACATTTGTTTTGCATCTTTTACCCCTTAACTGTTTATGGGGCTCTGGACTGGACCCCCAGTTTTGCCGCTGAAGTATGTCATGCAGGTTCAATTGAGACCTGATTTTTTAGGTTTGCTTGCACATGCACAAACATATTGTTACAATTAGGAGTTTCAGAGGTGTGTCACTGTCCGGTCAGCTCAGGCTGCAGGTGACTCAACAGTAACAGCCCAATAATAAGCAAGGCTGATCACGACAGTTTTCCCCACTTGAGAGGCTGAAACTTCCTGTAGGTGAAAGAAGCAAGTCAGTCCAATCACGGAGCAGCTGTATTCTTTCATACAACATTCCCAGCCGAGTGGCACCATTGGGAGGCTGCTCCTTGTTTCTGGTAACCCCTTTCTCTCAGTCAATATTGCTGCCTGCACCTGCTGTAATTTATTTTTCTTTCCAGCTTTAGGTTACAGGTAACAGCAGCACTGACTGCTTCCCCACCCCTACTGTCACAGGCTCTGCCGGTAGGCAGCAACAGCATTGACTTATCCTTGCTGAACTGCCCCCTCACCCACTCCTACCAACGGCAAAATGCTCAATAAGGAAGTCACAAGCCACCACGTTTCATTTTCCCTGATCTCAAGCTCATTTCTCAGTGGCTTGTTTCAGCAGTCAGAATTTCAAATAACCACATCCTGTTGTTGCTGGCCACTCACTGAGCCTTTTCTCAAGAGGCTGGAGGTCATGGGTGGTGGCAGCCTAGCTGGTTCTTGTTGTTCCCAAGCCAGTTAAATCTCTAAACAGGACTCGGCAACGTTAAAGGGCCTTACAGCCAGGTAGGCAGTGCACGCGCAGTGATTCGTCTCCCGCCCCACCAGCCCTGTCCCCGAGGAGACTGAGGGGAATGAGTCAGGGATTGGGCAACAGCAGCCAGGACTGGAAGAGGACTGTAAGTGGCCATGGGTAGAGGCCTGCCTAAGCAGATTTGTGCGAGCAGTGGATAGAAATATAGAAACATAGAAGTTGACGGCAGATAAGGACCGCAAGGCCCATCCAGTCTGCCCATTTCTTTTTCTACCTTATAAATGTGCCATCGGCCTTTGCTCTGTCAGTGACCTATCTATTCATAGTCATTTGTATTGCTCCCTTATGCCTATCCCATGCCTGTTTGAAGCCCTGCACTGTATTCATAGCCACCACTTGTTGTGTAAGCCATTCCATGCATCTACCACCCTTTCTGTGAAAAGAATTTCCTCACATTCCCCTTAATCGGCCTCCCTCTAATCTCATGCTGTGTCCTCTTGTCCTGCTATTTTTCTTATATTTAAACATGTTAGACTCTTTCACCTTGTTTATGCCCTTAAGGTGTTTAAATGTCTCAATCATATCACCTCTCTCCCTCCTTTGCTCAAGGATATACATATTGAGCTCCGTTAATCCATCCTCATATGTCTTCTGATGCAGTCCCTGCACCATTTTGGTTGCCCTTCTCTGGACTGCCTCAATTTGGTTAATGTCCTTGTGAAGGTGTGGCCTCCAATACTGCACGCAGTACTCCAGATGGGGCCTAACCAATGTCTTGTACAGAGGGATTATTACCTCCCTCTTACGACTTGTGATACCCTACTATACACCTAACACCCCCTAGCCTTACCTACTGCTTTAGAGGTCTGCTTGGATGATTTTAGGTCATCAGTGATGATGATGCCCAAGTCTCTTTCTTCCTTTGTGACTGCTAGCAACTCCTCCCAGCCTATAAGTGGCTTCAGGGTTTCTCTTCCCTATGTGCATGATTTTGCACTTCTTTGCATTAAATCCCAGTTGCCACTCTTCTGACCATTTTGCTAGTTTATCAGATCTCTTCTCATTCTGCCCACCCCATCTAGATCATCTACTCTGTTGCAGATCTTGGTGTCATCTGCAAACAGACAAGCCTTACCCTCTAGTCCATCTGCGAGGTCACTAATGAAGATGTTGAATAGGACTGGCCCCAGGACTGATCCCTGAGGTACCCCACTTGTGACTTGCATCTCTTCTGACTGTATACCATTTACCACCACTCTCTGTTTTCTGCCAGTCAACCAGTTTGCCACCCAGTTGACCAACTTCTGACCCACCCCGAGCTGACCTAGCTTATTTATCAATCTTCTATGTGGAACAGTGTCAAAAGCTTTGCTGAAGTCAAGGTAGGCGACATCAACTGCTCCCCCTTGGTCCACCACTCTGGTTACCCAGTCAAAGAAATCTATGAGATTAGTTTGACAGGACCTTCCTTTGTAAATCCATGCTGTCTTGGATCCTGTGCCCTATGGATTCCAGGTGTTGCACTATCCTTTCCTTAAGGAGTGCCTCCATAATCTTGCCCACTACTGAGGTAAGACTGACTGGTCTGTAGTTCCCGCCTCCTCCTGCTACCACTCTTGTGGGCGGGATCACATGAACCCTTCTCCAGTCTTCTGGGACCTCTCCTGTGCTCAGAGACTCACTAAACAATTCTGCTAATGGCTCTGCTAGTTCCTCCTTTAGCTCCTTAAGTACCCTGGGATGTATGCCATCATGTCCCATTGCCTTATCCACCCTGAGCTTGGCAAGCTCTTGTAGGACCCTTTCTTTTGTGAAGGGAGTAGTGCTCACCTCCCTCCCCCCTGTGTCCATGATGCTGAGCTGTGGGCCCTGCCCTACCTTCTCTTCAGGATGGCTGTCTTGGATCAAAAAGACTCCTTGCTCGGTCAGTGGAACCCAGCCTGGTCAGTGAATGCAGTTTCTTACTACACTCACGCAACCAGGCCGGGTTCCATTGACCAATCGAGAGGTCCATCCAGTTCTAACTACATAATTATTTTTGGGTGCTATATGCCACTGAGGCCAGGTGAGGCTGGTAGGTCTCTCTCCCCCCTCCCCATCTCGGCAGTTAACATAGACAGACAAGAGGTCTGCAGGTTGCAATCCTAGATACTTTCCTCATCGAGTTTGAGAATCATCATCTTCTTCCTCCTTCAGCTTCAGATGGGTAATGGTCCTGACTCCTTCTGGATGTACTTTAATATAGTGGACTTCTACGCTTGTGGCCTAACCAAGGAAGCATTTTGCTGCTGTCTGCACCTGGAGTTTTGCAGATCTTTTGTGATGCACCATGAGCATCCACCCCCACCCGCACCGCTTCCTGGCTGAGGCATGACCGAAGAAGACAACAGATCAGGCAACAGAAAACCCAGTAGGACCTGAGAGCAGGAGACCAGCAGGACAACATAGGAAGCAGGAAAGAGTGTGCACCAGAGCGGGAGAGTATCCGGGGAGAGTATACTCCAGGAGTATACCTCACAGTGGGCTGGCACACTGTTACTGGGAACTGGGAAGTACCTGCACCATACCAGTTCCACCATGTCATGGCAACAAGAAAAAACGCTACCATCATTAGGGAGCCAGGACAATGCTGACGGTGAACATCATGCCTGGCAATTGTGCTGCCTCACCTCCATCGTGCCCAATGCCCCTAGGCACATTCTGGGGCACCTTCTGGCTGTTTGCAGGGGGCTGTGCCACCTGCAGCCCCGTACTTTAATATAATCACCTCCAGGTCAGAGGTGTATGGAGCAAGGGATGCAACATCTGGACAGCCCTGTCCCTGCCGAGCGCATAAAATCCAGTTCACCAGCATGACAGATGAACTGGCTGTGGCACCCTTATTGTGGCACCCTAACTGCATCGCCCGCATAATGGTATACACACCATACCATATGCTTTTTATTCTTGCATAGTTTTCTAGTCATCATTCTGATTTGGAGCGGGGCAGAGTATGTCTAGATGAACTAGTGGTTTTGCTGAGAGAAGCAAGGATTCTCATGGCTTTGGCACATTCTTTTGTTGTAATGGTCTAGTCATCAGGTTCCAATGATTCAGCTGGGACGAGCTAGTAATTCTGCTGTAGCAGGTAGTGGTTCTGCTTGGATGTACTGGTTGTTCTGGTGGGACATGCTAGTAGTGGTTGTGCGGGACAAATCCATGAAAACAGAATTTTACAGCAGAAAAGGACTGCTTGACCCACCCAGTCTGCCCAGATGTTCCATGCCTAGTCCATCTCGATTCTCTGACATTTATTCCTTTATTTTGTAATCCACACTGTCTTATCGCAAATATGCCTCATCCCTATGCTATAACTGTAAAATATGTTCTGTACCCAGTTCTGAAACACCTTGGGTGGGATATTTAGAAAGGTTCGCCATCGCAACCACTGATCGCCAGCGCCAATATTCAAAGAGTTGTGCCTGGCACAAATCCTGATGAGCTGGGCGCATCAGTAATGTATGTCTTGGCGCGGGTGGGGTGTGCCCATGCATACTCCACATCGATATTCAGCCGGGATGTGCTGAGCCATACATCGCATAACCCCTATGCGCTGCACACAGGTGAGCCAAAAAAAAAAAAGAGCAACAGCTGGCCACCCACAGGTGAGCTGCCGTATTGCAGGGCGCAACACAGCAGTTGCCACCTGTGGGTGGCCACCTGAGCTCCAGCTGCACCTTCGTGGCGGTGCCCCCCCATGCCTGATCGTGGCCATTTGTAGAAAATAAATGTCCTATATCCCTGGTGGTCCACCGCTTGTAGCCCGATCGCAGGCATTTGTAGAAAATAAATGTCCTATATCCCTGGTGGTCCAGTGGACCGCCTGCAGCCTGATCGCAGGCATATGTTGTAAAAATGTCAGTCCCATATCCCTGGTGGTCCAGCGGTACCCACCTCCCCACCCCCACTGGGCCCCACCCCGCTTCCCCCCACCCGGTCCAGCGGGCGGCAGCTCACCACCGCTTGCTGCCCGCCACCCGCCAACTGACACCATACAGTAGGGCTGTCGCCCATTGGTCCACAGCATGAGCCAATGGGCATGCAGCCTATACCGTACTACACAGTCCAGATATTTGAATGGATCCATTCACATATCTGGACTATATGTCTGATCGGATGCTGCACGCCCATTGTCTCACGCCAGGACCAGTGGGCGTATGTGCCTACCATACGGGTGTCAGTCAGCGGGCGGCGGGTCGGCAAGTGGTGGGGAGCGTCGCTCGCCGCTGACTGGGGGGGGAGCGGGGCCGTGGGGCTCAGTGGGGAGGGGGGTACCGCTGGACCACCAGGGATATGGGACTAATATTTTTTAAACATATGCCCGCGATTGGGCTGCAAGCGGTTCACTGGACCACCAGGGATATAGGACTTTACCACATATGCCCACGATCGGACTGCAAGCAGTCCACTGGACCACCAGGGATAGAGTGCACAGTTTTACACATACTTGTGCCCGCGATCAGGCAGCAGGCGGTCCACTGGACCACCAGGGATATTGGACGTGTTCTTCAATGTACACATGCCCGCGATCGGGCATTGGGGCACTATGATGCAATGTGCAAGGGGCGTCGGTCCCTGACGGCTGCAGCCTGGCAAGGCGCCAGGCGCAAGTCGCCGGGGATCGGTGCACCAGCATGCAAATGGGGCCATACTGACATGCCATTGCTCCTTTTGCATTTATCTATTATGGCCCCATTTGCATGTGCACTTATGAATATTGCGGTTGTTGCGCATAGCGCAACGGAACTTGTGCAAGCGCATCCCCCTGCTCCACTCTGGCCACTTGTGCTGGGGCAGTACCACTGCGCCATGTGCACTGAGGGTGGCCAAGGTGCGATATTCAACGATGCTGTGCTATGGCGCAGCTCCATTGAATATCACCCTGTCGACACCCCTGCGCAGCCAAGATGCGCTGCGCCCAGGCTTGCACCACAGCCTGGCGTAGTCTGAATATCCTGCCCCTTGTATCCTAATGCTGCAGAACCTGCTGTGTAACACTATTACTTATATCTTGCTGTAACCACCTTTTTTTTTTGTGTATCTGTAATGTTTTACCCTGTAACCTCCCGGGTCGTGCCTGAAAATAGTCATCTCTATGGCTAGTGCAGCTACCCGGTAAACAGAAACTAAATAAATAAATAAAATAAAATCTCTGCAGACCCTAACTGGTCTTCGGTGACCTTCCCCCCTCTTTGCCTATTTATTTTTATTCTCCTAGGTTTATCCCATGCATGCTTGAATCCACCCACTGTTTTCACTTCTAGTACTTCCTCTGGCAGTCAGTTCCAGTTATCCACCACCCTTTCAGTGAAGAAGTACTTCCTCACATCCCTCTTAAACCTCCAGCTTCATAGCATGCCCCCGGTCTAGAATAGAACCCACAACCTTTCAATCTTCTGGACCCATAGGTGAGCATACTGGTTTTGGTGGGACATACTGGTGGTTCCATCATGATGAGCTACTGGTTCTGCTGAAATAGGCAAAGGTTTTTCTGAATTATGCTTCTGATTCTGCTGGTACACGTTGTTGGCCCTCTTTTTAGGGTATTAGAGCTGAACCCTTCCACTGATTAGTGGCTGTGACAGTTTAAAGCAGCTGTATGTTTGTCACTATGTCAATCTTTCAGCAGTAGCAGCTGGTTCATGTCTACAACACCGCAATAATAATGTATTAGGGAATACCAAGTGATTTCTCATGTTTATGCTAAGAGAGAGTAATAACATAAGTGTCTCCTTGTTTTCATAATTATAGGGGGGTAGAAAATTGTTACAAGAACAAGGAAGGGGTTCTTTCTGAAAAGCACAGATGAGCATTGGTACCACGTTTTGTAGGGAGTACCACTACCAGGATCCTCAGACCCCCTGGCACTGCCACTGCTCACAGCACCAGATGAACCGCTGCTTGCTTTGGCACTACTTCTTCTGGCTCCTTACTGCTGCTTGCAGCACTTCTCCATAACAGGCCTCCTCTCTCAGTGGGAACTCACCTCCACTCCCTGCCTGCTCCCTCTGACTCACCTCTTGATGGCCTACACCTCCCAGCGGCACCCACCTCCAATTTCTGTTACTGGGGCTTCACTACCCCCACATGTGCCCCACTGCCAGTAACACAGCATGGAGAGAGAACACGCTGCTGCCTGTGGGTTTGGTGCAGAAACTGCTGCAGCTTGCAGCCCTTGCACCTGCATCTTCTAATTTTTTCCTGCCACAGCTTTACCTCCCACCTACCTGCCTTTTTTCTCCTTCCATGGTACTAGCTTCCCCAGCCTAGACTGGTCCCCAGTGGCTCTTACAATAAGAAGCAACACTGCTTCTGTCATCCCTACATCCTCAGGGCCCCCCCCCCCCCGCACCACCACTGTTTGCAGTACCAGAGTAGGCTGCAGTCTGAGCTCTGTATGCACCACCACTGTTAGCAGTACCAGAGTAGGCCACAGTCTGAGCTCTGTATGCACCACCACTGTTTGCAGTACCAGAGTAGGCCACAGTCTGAGCTCTGTATGCACCACCACTGTTTGCAGTACCAGAGTAGGCCACAGTCTGAGCTCTGTATGCACCACCACTGTTTGCAGTACCAGGTAGGCCGCAGTCTGAGCTCTGTATGCACCACCACTGTTTGCAGTACCAGAGTAGGCCGCAGTCTGAGCTCTATATGGGTCAGGAGCAGAAAGCACCACCTGGCACTTTCACTTTTAGAGCAGTCGCTCATGCTAGCTGCAAAAGCAGTCCCAGATTGTTCCTCTCCTCACACTGCCTCCCTGCCAAAACAATATCAGGATCCAGGACACCCCCGACACACACACACACACACACACACACACACACAGAAACAGACAAACAGAAACACAGAAACACACAAACATACACACACACACACACACACACACACACACACACACACACACACACACACTAGACCCCAGGGAAAGGTTCTTATTTTATTTAAATACTGCGTTGGCTACTGACCACCAAGGAAACTAGCCTACTAGCCCACAAGGTATTATATAAATTATTGACCTCTCTGGGACAACTCTAGACCCCTGGACCACCAATGCTAATTTTATTTTAATAATGCGAGGCCAGTAGCATAAAAAAGTCCCCACTATCCCAGCAGGGCTACTACTTTTAATTACCAGCCACTAAGACCATCTGGGGGCTATATGTACTTTTGCTGAGCCCCCCTCCCACAACACTTGTTCTTTTTTTTTTCTTATTTCATTATTAATTTTATCTATATATTTTGCTACATTACTCTAACTTTTTATCTAAATTTTCCCCTTTTCTTTACTCATATGCTGTTCTATATCCCTTTCATATCTCTCCACTGTGTCTCTGCTCTCACTAACAGATTTTCTCCATATTAACCTGTTTTTCTCTTAATAGATCTGACCGGATACTGACTCCTTCCCCATCAGGTAACTGTTACTCCACGTCTGACCTGTCCTATCCTTCCTATTTACTCCCTAAAAACTACAGATCCTTTGTAACCGCTTTCCCATATTTTATTTTACAGGTCTGACAGACATTGCCTCTTCGAGACTCCTACCTCTCGCTCCCTAGTACCCAGGTAAGAGACCCTCTGCATATTACCTATTGATGCCTTGGCCCATATTCACCTTTTATTGTCATTTTTATTCAGTAAGAGTGATTATTTATATTAATTTATGTATTTATTTATTTAGTGATTCAGAAAAGACCTTTGAGCGCAAGCTCTTTTACAAAGGTTCCACAGCATGGATTGCAAAACAAAGTACAATAGAAGAAAGCAAAGGTACATTACAATGAATGATACAGCTTGGATTCAGAACTTACAGAATAACTCAAAACGTAGGTACAAGTTAAAATAACAAGAAAAACACTTTATGAGGGTGGGGGATAAGCAGCCACAAAGTGCCTTGTCAGTAGTTCAGAGGATGGGGATAGCTGGCAGTGGGGTGAAGAAAGGAGGTACGAGAGAGAGGTAGGTACTGCAGTGGTGGTGAAGGGTGGGGGAAGAAGGGCGATAAGGTATAGGGAGAAATGGGGGATGAGGGGAGGCTGAGCAGAGAAGACATGCTTGAGTAAATAGTGGGGTGTGAGGGGGCATGATCAGACAGCCTGCATTAGTAGTGACTGTTAGGGAAACTCGTGGGACTGGAAGTTGGGGGAGGGGGGAAGGTGGGGTGGCGGGTGCAGAAGGAGCATGATGCAAACTGATTGCTGAGGCATGTCATGAGAAGGGACAGAGGCAGAGGGTACCTGAGGCCTGCCTAGTGCTTGCTGGGGTCAGAGAGAGCAGGTGTGGCTGGACTTAGGGGAGGGGCACTTAGAGAGTGTTATTAGGTGCTGTTTGAGGTCAGTTTTGAAGTGGGCCAGACAATTGGTGGCCAAGAGGTGCCCAGGGAGTTCATTCATCCACAGGGGGGCCCGGTAGGTAAATGCACGTTGCCCAAGTGAGGTGCGACAGAAGGAGATAGCCAAGGCCCCTCTAGTCCTCCCTCTGGTGACCTGTAATGAGTTGGCAGCCTTGATCAAATTGCCTACACAAGGTGGTGTTTTACCCAATAGAGCCTTCTTCCCTAGTATGCAAGTCTGGAATTTGACCCTATTTCTTAATGACAGTCAATTTGCACGTTCATACAGAGGACAGATGTGAGTGCCGTGCTCAGCATCCAGGGTGAGTCTGCAGGCTTTGTTGAGCGCAGTCTGAACCCTCTTGAGCACTGTATCCATTGCCACCCCGTAGACCACTAGTCCATAGTCAATAGTAGATATAATGGAACTGTGGACTGAGAGGCGGAGGGCTCCCGGAGAGAGGTATTGCCTGTGGCTGTACAGGACACCAGTCTTGGTATTGACTGTCTTGACCAGAGAGTCAATATGGTGCGCAAATGTGAGGGTATCATCTATTATGACCCCCAGCTACTTGAACAAGTGGACTTGTTCCAGCGGCTCACTGCATGAGTTGGAGATGATGAGGGGGTGGTGCTTATTTTTGTTGTGGGGGCTAGACATAAGCATGGCCTTTGTCTTCTTGTAGTTTAATAGCAACTTATGACTACAGAACCAGTTCTCGAGTTTGGAGAAGGAGTTCTGCAGCTCAGATTATAGGGCAGCCTGAGACGTGCTGCTGCTCAGGAGCATAGCATCATCTGCATATAGTATGAGTTTAGTGTCGCAGGCTGTGGGAAGGTCATTTAAGAAGAGGCTGAAGAGTAGGGGCCCCAGTATTGATCCCTGCGGTACCCCTAATGATACCTCTCTTGCGCTGGATACTGTTTGCCCAATTTTGACACATTGATTTCACCATATCAGGTAGTCTTGGAACCAGCAAAGGGCATTGGGAGCCACACCCATGTTTTGCAGTTGGGTCAGCAACAGGGGGTGGTTGACTGTATCGAAGGCTTTGGTGAGGTCAATAAAGACAGACCCCACCAGTTTGCCTTCATCCAGGGTCTTATGTGCATAGTTCATGTAGTCCAGCAGGGCAGTGGTGGTACTGAGATTTTGTCTGAAGCCATGCTGGTTGGGGCATAGTAGATTATACTTATTGAGGTAGTCAATGAGTTGATCCACCACAGTCTTTTCTAGTGCCTTGTACAGAGGGGAGAGGATCGAGATGGGTCTGTAGTTGGCAACCAGAGACTTGTCACCTCCTTTATGCACTGGCATAACTAGGGCCTGCTTCCAAACCACTGGGAATTGAGCAAGGGCCAGGGACTTACTGTACAGCATGGTATGGGCACTATAAAAACGTCCAGGGTGAGGGATAGAAGTTTCATGTCTATCCCGTCACTGCCCAGTCTGGTCTTACCTAGTAGTTTCTTGACCATAGTTAGGGCCTTCTTCACTGTCACCCTTTTAAAGTAGTAGTAGTAGTAATAAAATTTATTTATACAGGATATGAAAGCAACTTCAAACACCATTAGGGTTAAAATAACCCTCTTTACAAGGTGCTTCTGTTTAGATGTCAGAATACAAGTTACAATTAAAACAAACAATGAGAAACTACACGTTTAACAATATAAATGAGTTACTTAAATACAAAACAGCAATTTTATATCATGGCACATTAAATCCACGAGCAATTCAATTCATCTATTACATAAACAGCGAAAATATATTTCTTGCTTTATAGCAAGATTAAATTTAACTATAATCAAATTCTGAATTTTCAATGGCAATGAAAGGCGATTCCAGGTGGTAGCAGCTCTATACTGGAAAGTCAGGGTTACAAATCTGTTTTTATATTTAAGGACCATCAGGTCTCTAGCGCCACTCTTTCATAAATTAAACTGATGGGTGGGGCTGATTAATCTCTCTGCCAGACCAATAGGATGTCTGGGTTTACAGATTTTATAAACAAGATTTGACCAGATTCACTGTCTCCTAATCTCTAGGGAGACCCAGTTTAGCTTAATATACATATGACAGTGATGGGTATCTATTTTACATCTTAATACAAATCTTGCTAATCTATTATAACATGTATCACGCTTATGAAGTATTGTTTTATTAGCACCTGAATAAACATGACTTCCATAATCAATTAGTGGAATTATTAACTGATTTGCTATAACCTGTCTATCCTTACTACCCAAGCAATTTACTATTCTTCTAAGCGCACCTACCCTGAAATGGACTTTTTTTATTAACATATTTTAATGTTGTTCAGAAGATAGCTTGTGGTCTACAAGCACACTAGGTACTTGTAGGCCAGAACCTGTATCAAACAGATACCATTTACAGTTTTTATACATAGTTTGTAATTTTGTAAACCATTCTTAAGTGCATATGAGCCAATTAACATAGTTTGGGTCTTCTTTTCATTTAGGACAAGATCTGAGGAGACAAACCAGGCCTGCAGTATATTAAAATCTGACTGCAGGTTGGCCTCCACCTCCACCAGGTCTTTTCCATCACAAACCAAGAAAGTATCATCGGCATAAAGCCTAATATGAGTAGACTTTATATGGCAGGGAGGACTATTTATATAAAGGATAAATAACAGGGGTCCAAGTATGGACCCCTGTGGAACACCATGAGTCACTGGTAAAAATCTTGAACCAATTTCCTCCACCATTACTGTTGGAGATTGACCTTCCAAGTAAGATCGAAACCAATTTAATGGTTCAGTTGCTATACCTATTTGTTTCAGCCTTTGTACAAGCAAAGAATGATTGACCAGATCAAAAGCCTTGGATAGGTCAATGAACACAGCACCCACGGACCTCGACTCCTCAAGTGGAGTTGCCACTAAGTCAATAAAATCTGTGACTGCCGTGGTCGTCGACTTACGCCTTCTAAAACCAGACTGGAAATTATTTAACTTATTATATTTTTCCAGGTGTTCCATAAATTGTGTATGTATCAACCTTTCCAACAGCTTAGATAGGACAGATAATAGGGCAATTGGTCTATAGTTTGTAGGCCTAAAATCCAGGCCCCCCCTTATGAATTTGCTCTATTTTAGCCTGTTTCCAAGATCGAGGAAAGTTCCCTTCAGTCAAACTCCTGTTGAAGAGATCAGTTAAGGGTTGGGCCACCTCATATGCAGAATCTTTCAAAAACCTAATTTCTACATCATCTAATCCTTTGGCCTTAAGTTTTTGCAATTTATTTCTTTTATCACTCTTTTCTTATTTGTTTAAACCTAAATAATGGTACTAAGTTTTGATCGTTTGATCATCACTTCCCTCGTTGCCACAATTCCCCTTTTCCTGTAATCCACTTGGAATGATTATATCGGGAAGTTCAATAAAATATTTATTTAGAGTATTAGCAGCATTATCTGGATTTAGAAGAATGCCATTTCCAATAACTTTTGCGCCACATAAATTATTTTGTGATTTAACAAGTGATTTCATTAAAGTCCAATATTTGTTTGAGTCGTTAGTTTCATTTATTTTATGTTTATAATAAAGTGCTTTTGTTTTCTTTACCTCCTGAGTGACTTTATTACGTATCTTTTTAAAATGCTCCCAGACAACCTCGTCCAAAGTTTTGTTAGCTTTTTTCCATAATTGCTTTTTAAATATTATCAGTTTTCTTAATGCATCATTTATCCACAGTAAGTGTTTTTGTTTTTTTGTTCTATTTTTATATGGGGCACACATGTTACATACCTCTAAACATTTTTGTAAATTCCTGTACTGCCAAATCCAGATCTGGAATTAGGGAAATCCTATACCACTGTTGTTGTGACATTTTGATTTGAAAAGATTGTTTGTTTATTATATTTTTTTATAATTACTGGTCATCAATTTTTTACATTGGAATAAGTAGTTATTTCCCGTAACAACCAGCTGGTTGTTACGAGATTCTCGCGCTGCGATTGTCCTAGTGATGCCGTGAGCATTCTTTGAGTGTACACATAAGCCCAGTGACAGCAAGTGAAAAAAACGGCATCAGAATTTGAAATAAAATCTGTTCTTACTTGTGGAGTGCTGCCGTCTGTTCCGGGACTCCTTGGTTCACAGATTAGTTAAATAAAGTGTTCTTCCCCTCGGTTTGCCAGTAAAATATGTAAAAGTAATGAAAAATCAAATAAAAAAAGCGGAAAAAAGTGTTTAGCTATGATTGTTTACTGAAAGGCAAATCAGTAATTTGGACATGGTCCCTTTCTTTCCACGGGAACCCCCTGAACATGTGGGCATGTTACCTAGACGACCAACCGACAAAGAGCCAGGAAGACCATACGATGTTTTTAATATTTCAGTGGCTATAAAATCTATTTTTTGGCAGACAGTTGTAGCCGTTTTAACTGTTTTTTTTTTTTTTTTCCTCTATACTAAATTTTGTATTACCATAAATGTGTTCCCCGACAACGCTGAATCCCTGTTCTTTACATGCTGTTGTGGACTTGTAGAGAAGGTCAGAAATGTTCTGTTACCAATTGTTTGGGGTTTATTTCATGTTTTTCTACTAATTAAAAACCCTGCTGTTCAAAAAATCCCTTGTCTGCCCCTTTGCAGTTTAGTAGTGCCCTTTGAGTTTGTTTTAAGGTTTCCTGGTATAATTTGTCTTGTCTTTTACAGTGGAGCTTTGCATTTGCAGTGTACATGATCTCCACTGCATAAAAAAATTGATGCCAAGCAATTATAAAAAATCAATCATGAGGAGGTGGTTTTAACTCAAATTTAATGCAAACCCTTGTCGAGTGATGCATGAATAAACCCCTCGAGCTGCGCTCTCGGGGTTTATGTAGCATCACTCGACTCGGGTGTGCATTAAATTCTCGTATCAACCACCTCCTCATACATTATTCTCTGTATAACATCTCTTTACTACGAAGTTCTCTCTTAGGGGGTGAACTTTAAGTTGATTTACAGAGATGAGACAAAAAAAAACACATTATGATCACCCACATTTGGAGGACAGACCTTTGTTTCTAAAACTGTAATATTTGGAGTCACAAAAATAAGGTCTAATATATTACCAGGACTATTTATCTTACCTTTCCTAGTTGGTGTGTGCACTAACTGAATCAGGTTTAAGATTTGAAATGATTCTTTTAGCTTCTGACCTCTTCTTTCCCCCCTTGCAGCATTAAAGTCTCCCATTAATAATATATTTTTGTCTCTAGTACGCAGCCCCATGATGTCGGCCAGTTTCTCGAAATGGATTGGTTTAACTTTTGGTGGAGAATAAACCATTCCAAGTACAAGATCAAAGGGGGGATAACAATCAGAAAACACTCTATACCTTCAATCTTACAGGACAATATGGTCTCAGAATGCCCCAAAGAGTTATTTACATACAATATTATACCCCCTTCCCTTGCCCCTCTGTCTCTTCTATGAAAATAATAATCATTTAACTCTAAATCTTTGTCTACTTCTTTCTTTCCCAGCCAAGTTTCTGAAAGAGCAATTATATCTGGCTTTTTCCATTTCAACCCAGGCATGAAATAAGTCCAATTTATTTACTAAACTTCGTGCATTGTCATGCATGATTTTTACATTTCTTGATTCAGGACCTGGGTTGGTCTCAATATCACCACTAAGGGCCAAAGTCAACAGGAACACCCATCCATCCGTTCTACCAATTGGCCTGGAAAAGGGGCCATACCTTACCTGCTGGTTCTTTAAATGCAGTTTCACCAGGAACAAATGGTTTCTCCTCTTTACCAGGCCAGATCCATTATTGGTAGAACAATCTGGAGGATAAAGGTTCTGGTGAAGTTGACTCCTTATGGAAAAAGAAACAGCTGAATGTGTAGAACAAATTTGCAACAAGCAGATAAGTGCGATTAATATCCCCAAAACCCAACCAAACATTACTTTTAGGTTATTTTTGTAAGACTGTTCGTATTCCATAATAGTTTTATAACAGAATTTAAAAACCACAAATAAATATCCATTCAGCCATTAGTAACTATAAAAAGCGCTCAGTATCTGACAAAGGACCACCAGTTTGGCAGATAGTGAGGTTTCTAATTGCAACAGACACTAGTGACACAAATTTTAAAACCATCAACTTTAGGTTACCTATATATATCTATATTTTGCAATAGCTATAAGCTACTTTCTCAATAGCAGCAATTGTATAAACCTCCAGTTGTTTACCAGTCAAATAGAGACTTCATCTTCAGCTTCTTGTTTGAATTTCTATACCGAGTGGTGCTTGCACCACTCACGCTCGCGCTGTAGCAGCGTGAAGCTTTTTAAGCTGTAGAGCTCCTCCCTTAGCTGTGACGCTTCCCTCAGTTCTTCACCCTCTCAATTGATCGAGTCTCCGGTACACAGGGGTTCTGAGGCAGTTCTAACACACAGTCACTGTTTTAGGCACAAATTAGAGCAGCAGGCAATTCACAGATGGTAATAGCAGAGCTGGCTTTGATGTTACAGCTGGAGCGTACCTGTTCATACAGCAGCGCAAAGCTTTTTAAGCTGTAGAGCTCCTCCCTTAGCTGTGACGCTTCTCTCAGTTCTCCGCCCTCTCAGCTCATCGAGTCTCTGGTACACCGGGGTTCCGAGGCAGTTCTAACACACAGTCACTGTTTTAGGCACAAATTAGAGCAGCAGGCAATTCACAGATGGTAATAGCAGAGCTGGCTTTGATGTTACAGCTGGAGCATACCTGTTCATACAGCAGCGCAAAGCTTTTTAAGCTGTAGAGCTCCTCCCTTAGCTGTGACGCTTCCCTCAGTTCTCCACCCTCTCAGCTGATCGAGTCTCCGGTACACCGGGAGTTCCAAGGCAGTTCTAACACACAGTCACTGTTCATACAGCAGCGCAAAGGTTTTTAAGCTGTAGAGCTCCTCCCTTAGCTGTGACGCTTCTCTCAGTTCTCCGCCCTCTCAGCTCATCGAGACTCTGGTACACCGGGGTTCCGAGGCAGTTCTAACACACAGTCACTCTTTTAGGCACAAATTAGAGCAGCAGGCAATTCACAGATGGTAATAGCAGAGCTGGCTTTGATGTTACAGCTGGAGCGTACCTGTACATACAGCAGCGCAAAGCTTTTTAAGCTGTAGAGCTCCTCCCTTAGCTGTGACGCTTTCCACAGTTCTACGCCCTCTCAGCTGATTGAGTCTCCGGTACACCGGGAGTTCCAAGGCAGTTCTAACACACAGTCACTGTTCATACAGCATCGCAAAGCTTTTTAAGCTGTAGAGCTTGTCCCTTAGCTGTGATGCTTCCCTCAGTTCTCTGTCCTCTCAGCTGATCGCGTCTCCGGTACACCGGGAATTTCAAGGCAGTTCTAACACACAGTCACTGTTTTAGGCACAAATTAGAGCAGCAGGCAACTCACAGATGGTAATAGTAGAGCAGGCTTTGATGTTACAGCTGGAGCGTATCTGTTCATACAGCAGCGCGAAGCTTTTTAAGCTGTAGAGCTCCTCCCTTAGCTGTGACGCTTCCCTCAGTTCTCTGCCCTCTCAGCTGATCGAGTCTCCGGTACACCAGGAGTTCCAAGGCAGTTCTAACACACAGTCACTGTTTTAGGCACAAATTAGAGCAGCAGGCAGTTCACAGATGGTAATAGCAGAGCTGGCTTTGATGTTACAGCTGGAGTAGACGGTCGGGTGAGAAACTTCGGTAGATACGTTGTTGGAATGGTTCAAACCAGGTTGAAAATAGGCAGGTGGTAGCACTGGAGTAAGATCGGTGAAGGCCTTATTGAAGGCTTCTGCAATAGCTAGAGGGTCTGTAGTGGGGGTGTTACTGATACTGAGCAGCTGAGGGTGCTTCTTGTCCTCCTTTCCAAGGATGCTTTTGATGTTATCCCAGAATCTTTTCCCATCACCCCAAGAATTGCAAAGCTGGGCCTTATGATAGTTGGCTTTGGCGAGCCGGATTAGCTTGGTGCAGCGGTTCCTGGCTGTCCTATAACACTGGTAATCATGCTTGCTGCCTATGTTTCTGGCCTTCTCCCAGAGTATGTCTTTCTTTCAGGTGGGAGAGGAGCTCCCCATCAATTCAGCCATTTGCCTGCCCCTAAATTTTTCTTTTCGTGAGTGGGGAATAGATGTCGCAGATAGAGCTAATCAAAGGTAGGCGCCAGGTCGATAGGCATCCAGTCATGCAGGGCAAGGGCTGATTTGAGGGCTCCAAGTTTACCCTTCCTCAAGACCCTGCTTTCAATGAGGATGGGTGGGCTTTTGGTAAATTTATTAGACCACAGGAAGGTGATTGGGAAGTGGTCACTTAGCGTGTCTGGGAGAACCTTGATCTCAGAGATCCGGGATGGTGAGCTTGCAAGGACCCAGTCAAGGGGGATACTGTTTCCTGTCTTATAGTTCTGCCTGGTGGGGCAGGTGACAGGTTGTGTCAGGTTGGAGGTGGCTATCAGACCCCTGAAAGGGGCAGCCTCCTTTCCATTCCAGTTAAAGTCCCCAATAATGACAAGCTCCATCCCCTTTGGAAGGGTGCTGATAACGTCCATAATTGTGGGAAGGACTGCTGTGGCTTTCTTGGGGGGTAGGTAGATAGTGGCAAGGATGAGAGTTTCGCCATTCTGACCGAACTGTGCCTTTATCACTATTATCTCATGGTCCTCAGCCAGCCTGGTTCCAGGGAGGACAGAGTACTGCAGAGAGTCCCTGGCATAGATGAGGCATCCCCCACCTCTCTTGCCTATTCTATCAATTCCGTATGCTTGGAAGCCTTTGAGGGCAACTTTGCTATCTTTAATCCTCCTGGTCAACCAGGCAGAGGATGTCAGGGGTATGGAGGGCCATCCATGCCTGTAGTTGGTCAAATTTTGTGGTTAAACTGCAGATGTTCAGTGAGGCTATTTTTAGGCCTTTAACCTTATGAACACCAGTGCCCGTTGAAGTGAGTGGGCCTGGGTTTGAGTGAATGTTGCCAGAGAGGAGCAGGAGCATAAAGATGATCTTTCTGGCAGAAAGGTTTATGCTAAATTTGGTTCGTACCTTCCACCGCCAAGGCTTCAGGTGGTTGGACACTGGTTTAATTATTGGGGCATAGCTAACTGTTACTACACCTGTGCTAGGGGAAGGCATATGGCCACCCGTGTTTGTAGGGTAAGGCTGAGTGAGTCGCTGCCCACAGCCAAGTGAGGCAGTTCCTGAAGGTGTGTTTGAGAGCCGTGCACTACCCAGTAGTGGCTCAGAGGGGGGGGGGTAGCAGTGGCCCAGCTAGGCATCTGGTGCCGGCTGTACCCAGCCAGGGAGCAAGGAGCAGAAGTAGATAGCACCCTTTGATAGGGGACATGGCAAATTGATTCAGTCGTCAAGCCTGACACACTGGCGCCAAAGAGAGGCTGTCCAGTTAACCACTGTACTTGGTGGTTTTTAGAGAGAGCTAGAAGGAGGAGTTACACTAGATAGGGAAAGTGCTTCACAAGAGACAGTGATGCTGTCACTTTAAGTCTGAGCAGCTGGCTGGCAGTAGCCTGTAGGAGTGAGCTAGTAAGCTGGGGTGGTGTTTAAATGTATTTAAACAGGACCGGAGGTGGGGGGGGGGTGAGTGGAAGGGCTGAAAAATCAAGCAGCTAGGACTCCCTTCTTGGAGGTAATCAGTCCCTAAGGGCAAGTCCGTACCTGAGCTTCTATGAGGGGTCTGGTGGCTTCAGACCTGGACTGCGGATGGCAGTTTGGCAGGTCGGGTTCATCAAAGAACCACAGCTGTGGCTCTCGGACTACCTGAAAAGAGAAGGACAGGGAAATTAAATAAGAAAGGCAGTGGGGTATGGCATGCTGAAGTAGTAAGCACCTGAAAGCAAATTTTATACAGCTTTGTTACTAGAGTGGAGATGATAACGACAAACTGCTTCACTGGTAAAAATCTATTGTGCTTACCAGGACTTCATTTATAACAAAGAAATGGAATTACCACCTACATATCAAATTATTGCAAACCCATTCTGCATTAACTTGATGTGTAAAGCTTTATCTGTGATGTAAGCATTGGGTAATGCAGAAAAATAAGTGCTAGTCTGAATGTGGGTGTAACACTCATACTACCTCTCCATTTTCTATACACACATCAAAATAATACAACAAATAAAAAATAAAAAAAAAAACACGCTAATTTCCAGGAAGCCGTTGTTGGCTATAGCCATCTCTTGTTTTTGACAGACTCTGTTTCAAATGAAACCTTTGCCAAGGCTGGGCATTATCCAAGAAGGCACTCTTCACCAAAGTCTACCTCTGAGGATTGACCACATGGTCTGCCCCCCCCCCCCACCAAGAGACACGCCATTGCAGGGAGAGCGGTGCCTCCCGATACCCCTTCTGTGACATCCTCACCCAAGTGATGCTGCAAAAGAAATTTCTGTTGGGGCCATAGAATTAAGAGGTTGGATTTCTATGGTTGTGTCATGCTGACACGCAACCAGCCTGTGACATCAGGTGCTGGCCACAGCACAGGAAAGGAGAGCAAGCCAGCGAGCACCAGTGGCAGCGGCGGGGCGAACAAGGAGCTGCAATCTAGGAGGAGGTAGCCTGCATCCTGGCCAGCCCAGACACCTCCAGTCCATAACAGGTATGAAACAGGTAGGGAAAATGGGCAGACTAGCTGTGCCAAGAGGTCCTTATCTGCCATCAAATTCTATGTTTCTACGTAACAGTGCAGCCCAGATCATCTGAGAGGCATTGGCTGGGACCATCAATAAGGTGTGCGATAATGTCAGTGTTGTTAGAAGCAGGTAGGGAGGAAGGTATTGGGTATTTCAGCATTTTTGGCCCAGTGAATGCCCAGTCTGTTTTAGCACTGGCAACAATGGTAGTAGTGCAGGGGGCATTGCTATATACACTATGTGTACTGTGGCAGGGGGGTGCTGACAGATGGATGGGGCAGCAGGTGTTCATGCTGGGTGGAGTGGAGGCCAGCAAGCTAGGGTGCTTGTACAAGGGCAGTGGTTTGCTATCAGATGTGCGGGTGTATAGATATATATATACTGGGGCAAGGAGATTGTCAGCAGATGGGTAGGAGTAGACGTTTTCATACTGGAGGAAGGTGGATGCCAGCAGATGAGTGGGGGAGGGGTAAATACTGGGTCTGGAGTGTTTATACTGGAGCAGGGAAGTTCCTGCAGATGAGAGGCAGCAGAGGAGTTCATACTGGGGCAGGGTGTGTGCTAGCAGTTGGGTTTGGCACAAGGAGGGGTGTACTTCCACGGGTATAAATACTAGGGAAAGGTGGGTGCCAGGAGATAGGCGGGGATGTGGGTCCACATATAGGAACAGGATTGGTGTCACTGATGCAGGAGTGTAATTAATAGTGGGCCAGAACAGGTGTCAATAGGTGAGTTTTGGGATCAAGGATCTACATATTAGCTTGGTCACACTACCAGCAGGTAGGAGGGGCTGATGACATGCATGTTGGCAGGGAACATGCCCACAATACATGGATTCTCTATAGCCAAGAATAAGTGGAACACAGAGCAGAAGAATTGACAAAATGGAGTCACAAACAGACACACAAACTCAGGTTAGAAAAATATGTTTATCCTCTGTTTTTGGTGCATTTTGTGATTGTTTGTGATGCTTTCTTGTATTCACAATAAATGTCTTAAAGGTTATTTTTTTTTTTAATTTGATTTTTATTGAAGAAAATACAAGACAAGACATACAGCAAGTCTGACTATAACATGCTAGTGTAGCAAAATCAAACTGGAAATGTATGCACTGTAGTCAGCTCCAAAATTAATTATCTTTGATGAATTAGACAAAGTCATGTACAAGTCCATATAATGTATCACATATAATGGGTAGATATCGACACAGAAAACCTCAACTGACCCAGCCAAAGCCCACTTAGTATATACTGGTTTCCCAGAGAATATCCCAGAGGAATTAATAGCCCCTCAAGGAACGAATTCTGGATCAACCTGTAATAAAGACTGAATCCATCTCTGCCATTTAGTACGACAGATGGATGATTTATCATGGAGAGTCACAGTTAAACTTTCCATTTGATAAATCCCTAGGACTACTAGTCTCCAGTCTGCCACTGTTGGCATTACCTTGGTCATCCATTTACGAGTGATAGCCTTTTTGGCTGCTACCAAATATATAGGTAAGAGGGTCTTATGCCTTGTTGACAACCTTGTTTCAATAGGCCTCCCTCCCCCTGCCATCGATTGGTTTAAGGCCTACCTTTCAGGTAGGTTCCAGTCTGTGCAACTGGGGGAATTTAAATCCCCTCCACTTCCCATCCAAGCCAGAGTTCCACAAGGGTCGATTCTTGGTCCCACCGTTTTCTCCATCTTCATAAATAATCTGCAGTCTGTCTGCCCTTCTTCCCATGTTCAAATATATGTTGATGACTCTGTATTTTTTGCTTCCAGTGCCACCCCAGCCCAAGTTGAATTTGTCCTTCAATCCATCTTCGAGAGTATGCTACACTGGTTCGAAGCAAAATCTTTCAAATGTAACACTAAAAAAAACAGTCGCAATGGCTTTTGGTTCTGCCCAGAAGCTGACCAAACTGTCCCTCCCCCCCCCCACGCCCTAGATGGGTCCAAAATCTCTGCAGTTGATAGCTACAAGTACCTGGCAGTTTGGCTTGACCCCAAACTGGATTTCTTCCTACACCTCAACTCAATACGTAACAAGATCCGCCCCAAGCTAGGCATGTTGCATAGGTATAAACACTGTCTCTTCCTCCCCCCCGTCAGGAAAGAAATTATAACCAAGCTCATCCTCCCTTCCCTCAACTACGTCAACGTGGTTTACAGATCTGCCCCTTAATCCTCCCTAGCCAAGCTTGTCCTCAAGTTCCACGCCTCGGATGGGAAGGGGACGGGATTAAAATTACCTGACCCGAAATTAGAATATGTAGTAAATTCATCATTTACAGAATAAATATCACTCTTACAGGCTGGAGTGGGTACACGCATCTAACGATGTTCCCTTGTGTTTATTGTTTGCATTTTTTGATAATAATAATCTTTATTTTTATAGCACAATTCAAAGATATCAAGGTGCTTTACAATTTTATCAGTAAGAACCCATTAAAACCAATAAAATAATAAAACACAGTGCAATTCTGAACTTCAGACCAGTATACAATAAAACAGTTTACTACCTGAAATCCCCAAAAGCAAGATGGAACAAATTTGTTTTTAAAGCCGTCTTAAAGCTCTCCATGATCTGGCACTCTCGAATTCGATGAGGTAGAGAGTTCCACAGGGTGGGGGCTGCGTGCATAAAGGCTCGTAGCCCCAAAGTTTTCAACCGCACCCTGGGAACCTCTAGCAACCCCTCATCGGCTGAGTGGAGTGGTCGGTTGGGGCAATAAGGATTCAGGAGCTCTTGCAGGTAGCCCAGACCCTGTGCATGTAGGACCTTGTAGGTCAGAAGACCGACCTTGAAGGTGATCCGCTATTGTACAGGCAGCCAGTGCAGTTCGCACAGCACAGGAGAGATGTGGTTCGAATGAGGAACCCCCATCAACAACCTTGCCACTGCATTCTGCACTAGTTTCAAGCAGCGGATATCAACCCCTGGAAGCCCTAGGTAAAGGGAGTTAAAGTAGTCCAAGCACGAGGTCACAAAGGTGTAGATCAATGTTGGAAGGTCACTAGATGGAACAAGATGCTTAACCTGGGGCGATGTTCCTCAGATGATAAAAAGAGGACTTGACTACTGCCGACACCTGCAAGTGCAATGTCAGCCCATCGTCAAGAATCACTCCCAGGTTTTGCTCTCATTCAGAGGAAAGCAGCTGGTTACTCCAAGAGTCAAAGCCCCGAGGGAGATCCTGCCACTGACCCTTCTATTCAGCGACCTGGATCCACCACCAGCACTTCAGTCTTATTGGAGTTCAACTTCAGCCAGCTGGTCTTCATCCAGTCCTGGATTTCTGTGAGGCAGCTATTAAAGACTGAGATCGCACTATCCTGGTTGGGTACAACGGATGGGTAGAGCTGTGTATCATCTGCATAACAGTGAAACCTCAGTACATACTGTCTCACAGTGTCTCCCAATGGCAGCATATACACCGTGAACAACATTGGGGACAGCACGGAGCCCTGAGGGACCCCACATGTCCAAGGAATACATCCCAGACACCACCCTCTGAGACCTGTCAGTGAGGAAAGATTGAAACCATCTGAGGACCATTCCTGAAAGGCCACAGATACCCATCAAGCACTCCAGCAATTCCCCATGGTCCACGGTGTAAAAGGCTGAAGAGAGATCAAGAAAGACCAAGATGGAGCTGCACTTCAGATCTCTTCCTATCAGGAGATCATTGAGCACCCAAACCAGAGCAGTCTCAGTACTATGCCTTTTCTGCAAACCAGACTGGAGGGGATCATAGATGTCATCGATGGTAAGGTGGTTCTGCAGCTGCAGTCCATCTACATTCTCAATCACCTTTCCTACAAAGGGAAGGTTAGAGATTGGCTTGTAGTTAGCAGGACAGTTTGGGTCAAGAGAAGGTTGAGTGGTGTCACCACCGCCTCCTTCAGGGAGTTCGGAAACTCACCCGACTCTAAAGAACACCAGACAGTCTCTGCAAGGCCAGGGCAAATGGTATCCATGCACCCCATTATGAGGCGCGTTGGGCCCGGGTCCAAGCTACAGCAAGTCGGCTGCATGCTCAGGACAATCCGCACAATATCCACGATCTCTGACTGGTCAAAGTATGCTCAAGAAAACCAGGAAGTAGTAACCAAGCACCGACCACTGGCAACCCCCATAGAGCGAGGTGATCGGATCTCGGCCCTGATGTCGGCCACCTTATCAGCAAAGAATCGTGCAAACTCATCACACTTACCTTGTGAAAATGCACTTCAAACTTGCAGACAGGTTGGATTGCACAACCTGTCCACAGTTTGAAAGAGCTGAACCGGTCTATTCTGAGCTGTAGCAATCTTCCCGGACAGGAACTCTGCCTTCTTATGAGTGATTGCTGATTGATGGTCCTGATAATGTTCCATAAATCTAAGGCGGTTGGAATCAAGAGCAGATCTCCACCAGCACTGCTCTAACCTTCATCCAACTCATCTCAACTCCCTCAAGGTCTCATCAAACCAAGGGGACTGTGGGCGAAGAGTGAGAGGACGAACGCAGACAGGAGTGATAGAGTCCAGAGCTCCCACCATGGCCTTATTATAGGACTGGACCAGGTTCTCTGGACCCTCGCTTGCACCTCGCAATCCCGGTAGGTCTAATACCACCAAAAGGCTGTCGGGGGTCACATCCCTCAAAGGGCGGTATCTTACCATCTCCATGGGGCAGGCCCATGGGGGGAGCCCGGAAATTGAATCTTATAGTGTAATGATCGAACCATCCAACTGGTTCCACCACCGAGTCGGAGATCTCCATCCCCAGGAGGAAAACCAGGTCGAGTGAGTGACCCTGGTTATGGGTTGCAGAGGCAACTACCTGTGTGAGGCCCAGTGAAGTCATAAGTTGGAGGAAGTTCTGACCAAATTGAGAGAGTTTGTCGTCGACCCAGGCATTGAAGTCACCCAGCACCATCAGCCTAGGCAACTCCAGCACCATGTCGACAACAAAGTCTGCAACCTCCTGTAGGAACAATTTCTCACTCCTGGGTGGACAGTAAATAAGAATGATCCTACACCCCACACCTGCAACCACACTACACTCAAACGATCTGTATTCCTCAACTGGCACCTCTACAAGGCCCAATTCCGATTTAAAACAAATGGCTACACCCCTGCCCCTCTGGTCCGATCTCAAGCGATGTATCACTGAGTACCCAGCAGGAACAGCCACCTCCAAGATGGGGCTGGCATTCTCATCCAGCCAGGTCTCGGTGATGCAAGCCAGGTCTGCTGTCCCAACAAGATCAGTTATAACAGCCGTCTTGTTCCTGATAGACCTGGCATTGCACAACACCACTCGAGTCGGACGAGATTCCGGGGCCGGCCGGACTACCGGCTCTAGAACATTGGAGCCCTTTGGTATGGGGACCAGATATGGAGAACCACGTTCTGGAACCCATTTCATCCCAGGGCGTCTCCTGGTCCCAACTACCCCAATCCGACCACCCAGCTCACCCCCCCCCCCCAAGGTTCAGGGCCCCCAGCCCTCCTGTGTCTCCTACCTACTATTCCCAATGCCCTGCAGCATCCATAGACTGCCACCATCAGAGGAGGACAACTAAAGGGGCGGAGGTCCAAAGCTCGGAGGGGAGTAGTGCCTGACCAGGAGAGCTACCTGCCAGTACATCTCCACTTCAGCAAAAAGCTGCTAACAAAAATCAACAGTAAAAACTGCACAAAATTGCCAGTCACTTCTAACTTCATAAAGTAAATAAGGAGAAAGAGGGGATCCAGTTACAGTATATCAATACAACATGAGTTCTGAACCCAGAGAGCTCCCACTACTCAGGGTAAATATCGAGCCAGTGATTCAGCCCCAACACCACCTCTCACGTAGTAAGGGAAGAATCAACAGTAGCTTAGGAATAATGAACATCAGTGAGCTAGGCACTCTCACCGCCCATACAAAGCCAGTAGTACAATCAAAATGGAAAAGACCTGTAGTTGCACCAAAAAAAGATTTCAAGGCTATTATTAGCACTAATTTATTCATGTATGCATGGAACTATGGTTATTTCAACGCTTTAAACTCTTCTGTTGTGTCCAGCTAAGAGTCTAACTGGGATGACAGTGAGGACACAAGCTCCTATAGTTGCAGACATTGGCATCTGTCAAGACACTCTATGCCCATGTCTGTCTTGGGTTACTTTGTTCCTTTAATATTGCAGACTTTATTATTATGCATGTTTATTTAAATTCTTTGAATGACTTTTGGGCAACTTTTATTTTGTATTGCTTATTTAGTTACTTTTGTCCCAAGTCAGCCAGTTTGGAGTTTGCCACTTTGAAAGCAGTTACCTCCAAAACCAGCATGGCATCCCCTATATTTCTTCCTATTGCTATATGTACTACTGTATTCCATATCTAATCAAGATGTTGAATGAAGATGACATGGCATTTATATAGCTGTGTACATCAAAATGTACAAAATGCCCCCACATTTTTTGGAATGCTAGAACAAGAGTGTGTCATAGTATTGCAAATTGACACATAATTGTTACATTGGAGGAAACAAATCAAGCAAAATGTCGTACTTTAAATAATGATGTAGTTATTAATACAAATCCTCTGACCCCTTCATGACTTTTTCCAACAACAGACATTATGTTTCATTATCATTATGTAACTCAAAGCATGAAAACCCATGGTATATTCTGTGAATTTTACATGTTTATAGGACCATCGTGTACTGTATTAAGCAAAAAATTATAAATTTGACATGAGGTGCCGAATGACCAGGGAACATCCTTAAGTGCACTGCATGGATAGCTCAATGAAGCAGTTGTTAAGCAATAGAGAAAAGATGTTTTTTTTCAGTAAGGACTTGAAGTGACAGACATTTATTGATTCACTCAAGATATTTTTCATCAGAATTTTGTCTTGAGATGCTGCATCTCGATTTCATTAACTCATTTGCTCCCGGTGGCTATTTAGGGTTGGATCTAGCAATGGATGTTTCTGACACCGTATGGCATCTATGGGAACAAATATACACACTCTCTCTCATACACATAGACACACACTCACACACAGACACACACGCACACACACACATACACTCACACAGCCCCACACTAAACACACACACACACACACACAGACATACACTCGCACAGCCCCACACTAAACACACACACACACACACACACACGCACACGGACATACACTCACACATCCCCACACTAAACACACACACACACACACAAACATACACTCACACATCCCGACACTAAATATGCACACACACACACTCTCTCTCTCTCTCTCTCTCTGTCATACACACACACACACTCTTACTCAAACACCCACACGCTCTGTCCCCCTCAAACGCATTCACACACACAAACATATGCACACACACTCACACTTCAATATTACCACACTACATATGCACAAGCGCGCACGCACACACACACACTCTCACACATCCTCACACTACATATGAACACATACACTCACACATGTACACAAACAAACGCACACACACGTTTACACACGGGGTGCGATTTTGAAACAGAAAACTTTGGCACAAGGTGCCAGCGCCAAATGGATTTGATGCAAGTGGCTGCCTTACGTAGGTTGTGGCACTCTGATTTTTGAGCGAAGGCTGTGTGTCAATCAGTTCCATGTGTAAAACCACTCACAACCCCCTTGTGGCAGAAGTGCCCTTATGCCTGGTCACAAGGGGGTTTGTGCCATGGCAGGGCTGCACCACCCCCTTATTCAGAATTTCAGAAGCCCTGCCATGGTTGCAAAAGGGGGCTCAGGTTAAACCACCCAGGAGCTAGCCTAGGGGCCCTGCACCACTGCCTGGCAGGGTGGTGATTAGGAAAGGCCTGGAAGATGAGGACTGGGGGATGATGACGCCTTGGCAGTGCCATGGGGGGGCAACAGGGACATAGCAGCAGTGGGAGGGACATGATGAGGCACACAGCGGAGGTGCTGCATGATGTGGCACACAGTCGATCAGGCCAGGAAGGGGGCACACAGGCAAACCATCATGACCCGTACCCTAGTTGACAACAGCTCCGGTACCTGCCCCGCAGGACCCACAGTCCCCTAAATGTGGTGTGTGGCACTGGGTGCCAGTTGTGGGGTGCAATTGGTGGACAGGGACATTTCCCACGTACACAGCCCTCCATGTGGTGGCTGGCAGATTCCCGACTACACTGCCACAGACTGTGAGTCTTGGGCAGGTGCCAAGGCTGCTGTCAACTGAGGTCCAGGTCATGATGGTCTGGCCACCCCCCCCACCAAGCCCAATCAGCTCTGTGCCACATCACAGGGCACCTCCGATGGGTGTCTCCTCACATCCCTTCCACTGCCACCATGCTCCCTTCATCCCCAGTGGCACCACCAGGGCTCCATCAGCCCCTAGTCCCCTTCCAGGTATAGTCACCCCCCCAACCTCCGTGGATCATCTAGGGTTGTGCTGGGTGGGAGAGGCTTTACGGACCCTCCATCAAACCCCTCAGGTGCATCACATGTTTGGTGCAACCCTGCAGCTGTGGTAGCTCTCGGGATGTTGGCACAGGGACCCCCCCCCTTTTTTATAAAATAAGGCACAGGATCCCAAATGCACCCAGAGTTTGCCACAACCATTGATCAGCGCAACTTGTAGCAATCTACATACCGACTGACAGTCGAGCCTACACTCTCACTTGCACACTTTCACACATCCCCACACTACATATACACATGCACTCATGCCCACATACACACATACACATCCCCACACTACATATATACACATGAGCGCATGCGCACACACACATGATGTATACACACAGTCAGATATATATGCACACTACAAGCACACACACACACACACACACACACACACACAAGCAAAGCTGTACCCCTTACTGGGGCGGTGGATACTTGCTCACCTGAACAGGCTATGCTGATGGAGCATCCCTTTCTGAAATAGTGTTGACAGAGATGGACAAGAGGAAACGCAACGGTTGACATGTACCATCTCCAAAATAAGACACCTCCCATTCAACAAATCCTTTGCTGCTACTTTGCACTAGCCAGTGTAACTAGGAATTAGGCCCCAAAACATTTTCATTTTATTACCAGCAATCAGAAGCACTCTACTTCTGTTTTCTTAACAATAATGGAAACTTGAAATCGTTTTCTGCTATACTTAAGTGGCAAGAATACCCCCCACACCCCGTAAGGGTGCAGTTTCAGTACCTAGCTATCCACTAGTATCCCTTGCTTCAGTAAGAGGTGCAGCTTCACCATCTAGCTATCCCCTAGTATCCTCTGCCCCAGTAAGAGGTACTGCTTCACTACCTAGCTATCCACTAGTATCCCCTGCTCCAGTAAGGAGTGCTGCTTCACTACCTAGCTATCCACTAGTATCCTCTGCCCCAACAAGGGGTATGGCTTCACTACGTAGCTATCCATTAGTATCCCCTCTCCCCAGTAAGGGGTGCAGCTTCACTACATAGCAATCCACTAGTATCCTCTGCCCCAGTAAGGGGTGCCGCTTCACTACCTAGCTATCCACTAGTATCCTCTGCTCCAGTAAGCGGTGCAGCTTATCTACCTAGCAATTCACTAGTATCCTCTGCCCCGGTAAGAGGGTGCAGCTTCACTATCTAGCTAGCCACCAGTATCCTCTTCCCCAGTAAGGGGTGCAACTTCACTACCTAGCTATCCACTAGTATCCTCTGCCTGAGTAAGGGGAGCGGCTTCACTACCTAGCTATCCACTAGTATCCCCTTTCCCCAGTAAGGGGTGCAGCTTCACTACCTAACTATCCAGTAGTATCCCCTGCCCCAGTAAGGGATGCATCTGCACAACCTAGCTATCCACTCATATTCTGTACCCCAGTAAGGGGTGCAGCTTCACTACCTAGCTATCCTCTAGTATCCCCTGCCCCAGTATGGGGTGCAGCATTACTACCTAACTATCCACTAGTATCCTCTGCTCCAATAAGGGGTGCGACTTCACTACCTAGCTATCCACTAGTATCCTCTGCCTCAGTAAGGGGTGCAGCTTCACTACCAATCTATCCACTAGTATCCTCTGTTCCAGTAAGCGGTGCGGCTTCACTACCTAGCTATCTACTAGTATCCTCTGCCCCAGTAAGGGGTGCAGCTTCACTACCTAGCTAACCACTAGTATCCCCTGCTCCAGTAGGGGGGTGCAACTTCATAACCTAGCTATATACTCGAATCTTCTGCCCCGGTAAGGGGTGCAGTTTCACTACCTAGCTATCCACTAGTATCCCTCTCCCCAGTAAGGGGTGCAACTTCACTACCTAGCTATCCAATAGTATGCCCTCTCCCCACTAAGGGGTGCAGCTTCACTAGCTGGTTATCCACCAGTATCCCCTCTCCCCATTAAGGGGTGCAGCTTCACTACCTAGCTATCCACTAGTATCCCCTGATCCAGTAAGGGGTGTAGCTTCACTACCTAGCTATCCAATAGTATCCTCTGCCCCAGTAAGGGGAGCAGCTTCACTACTTAGCTATCCACTAGTTTCCCCTGCTCTGGTAGGGGGTGCAGCTTCACTACCTAGCTATCCACTAGTATTCCCTACCCAAGTAAGGGGTTCAGCTTCACTACCTAGCTATCCACCAATATCCCCACCCCAGTAAGGTTTACAGCTTCACTACCTAGTGATCCACTAGTATCCCCTCTCCCCAGTAAGGGGTGTAGCATCACTACCTAGCTATCTAATAGTATCCCCTCTCCTCAGTAAGGGGTACAGCTTCATTACCTAGCTATCCAGTAATATCCCCCTGCCCCAGTAAGAGGTACAGCTTCACTACCTAGCTATCCAAGAATATCCCCTACACCAGTAAGGGGTGCAGCTTCACTACCTAGCTATCCACTAATATCTCCTACCCCAGTAGGGGGTGCAGCTTCACTACAGAGCTATCCACTAGTATCCCCTGGCCCAGTAAGGGGTTTGGCTTCACTACCTAGCTATCCACTAGTATCCCCAGCCCCAGTAAGGGGTGCAGCATTACTACCTAACTATCCACTAGTATACTCTGCTCCAGTAAGGGGTGCAGCTTCACTACCTAACTATCCACTAGTATGCCCAGCCCCAGTAAGGGGTGCGGCTTCAGTACCTATCTAGCCACTAGTATCCTCTGCCCCACTAAGGGGTGCAGTTTCACTGCCTAGCTATCCACTAGTGTCCCCGCCCAGATAAGGGGTGCAGCTTCACTACCTAGCTATTCACTAGTGTCCTCAACCCCAGTAAGGGATGCAGCATCACTACCTAACTATCCACTGGTATCCTCTGCTCCAGTAATAGGTAGAGCTTCACTACCTAACTATCCACTAGTATGCCCTGCACCAGTAAGGGGTGCATCTTCACTACCTAGCTATCCACTAGTAGCCCCCACCCCAGTAAGGGGTGCAGCTTCACTGTCTAGCTATCCATTAGTTTCCCCTCACCCCTGTAAGTGGTAACATTTCCCTACCTAGCTATCTACTAGTGTCCTCCACCCGGTAAGGCGGCCAGACGTGGTTGCATCCCTTGTCCATCAATGAGGGAAAAAAATTACTCCATTTACAGCCATTACCCATCCTTGCCTAGCTGCTGGTGGGTGAGGGGGAGATATTTGATTTGCCCCAATGTCCCTCTGCAGGGGCAATGACCTCACTTCCTTAACATGCTCGTCCCCCACCAAACATTTTTTTTGTGTGTGTTTTTAATCTTTATTTCTGCACTTGTGTCCCTGGTCTGCCCTCTCCTTAATGGTACCCCCAGCCCCGTCACTAATCTTTTCATGGACTAACCACTTACCCAGGACCACTAAGGGGGTGGCTGTCCTGCCATGTCAGCCAAATGTGAGCCTGTGGGGGGTCTGAGGCCTGCAGAACATATGTCATGGCTCACTGGGGGTAGGGAAACTTCATCCATGTTGCTTCACCCTCTCTCCTTCCCAAACATTTGTTTGAATTAGGTCATGGCACCTCACCTTAGCAGACTAGGCAAGTGACATCTGTGTCAGAAGTCACTCATGATTCCAGTGCAAAGGATCCTGAAGAGTGGCTGGGAGGGAAGGTGAGTAGCATGTTGGGCATGTGAGTGAATGAGAGGTCAGGTGAGGGGCTGGGAGGGCAGCTGAGGGGCTGGGAGGCCAGTTGAGAGGCTCGGATGGCAGATGAATGGCTGGGAGGGCACATGAGGGGCTGAAAGGCCATGTGAATGGCAAAGAGTGGCAGGTGAGTGGCAGGGAGGCAGATGAGTGGCTGACAGGCCAGGTGAGTGGGTGGGAGGGCAGGTACATGGCTGAGAGAGCAGGTGAGTGGCTGAGAGGGCAGTTGAAAGTCTGGGATGGCAGGTGAAAGGCTGATAGGGAAGGAGAAAGGCTGAGAGGGCAGGTGAGTGCCTGAGAAAGCAGGTGAGTGGCTGAGAGGGCAGCTGAGAGGCTAAGAGGACATGTGAGTGGCTGGGGGGGCAGATGATTGGTTGAGAGGAAAGGTGAGTGGCTGAGAAGAAAGGTGAGTGGCTGAAAGGGTAGATGAGCAGTTAAGAGGGCAGGCGAGTAGCTGGGAGGGTAATTGAGTAGCTGGGAATGCAGGTGAGTGGCTGGGCATACAGGTAAAAGTCTGGGAGGGCAAGCAAGTGGATAAGAAGGCAGGTGAGATACTATGAGGGCAGTTGAGTGGCTAGAAGGACAGGTCAGTAACTGGGAGGGCAGATGAGTGGGTGCGAGGGCAGGTGAGTGTCTGGGAGGGCAGCTGAGTGTCTGAGAGGGCAGCTGAGTGTGTGAGAGGGCAGGTGAGAGGCTGAGAGGGCAGATGGAAGTCTGAGAGGGCAGGTGAGTGTTTCAGAGGCAGGTAAGAGGCTGAAAGGGCAGATGAGTAGCTGGGAGGGCAAGTGAGTGGCTGAGACGGCAAGTGAGTAGCTGGTAGAGCAGGTAAATGACTCAGAGGACCAGTAACTGGTTCAGAGGACCAGTGAGTGACTTCCTTCTCAGACAACTCCAGTGCATCTCTTTAGAGGGTGGAGAGGGAGAGATCAGCAACTGGGTGAAAGCAGAAGTGAAATATCTGGACTGAGGGAGAGCCTTCAGCTACAGGTCGGGAGAAGCAGGGGGGCCAGACATGCAGGTTAAATGATGTCATGCTGCTTCCTATAGAAGGTTGTAGTGCAGAGAGTGTGTGGCAGAAACAGAGGGGACAGAGACAGATGGGGGGGAAAACTTAATACATACCACCATTTATATCTAATAGAGATTGTTTGGTTGCAAATATATCTAATAAAAAGGAAAAATGAAATGCATTTAATGTTGTAGATGATCTTCAAGGGTCCTCAAAAGACTCTTATGATGGAGTCCAGTTAATAGTCAGTGTTGGTGGGGGGGGGGGGATGTCATTATAAGCCTAGGAGTTTCAGATTGGCACAGATGAACAGCATGGACCTTCAGGTACACTACTGCAATAGTTCAGATATACAGGATAGGTTCTATGAGAAACGAGGTCTCGTTTACAGAACTTCCCAAATCAATATGTTAGCAGTCAAACAAAATTTTAACAAATAGCATACACTGACTGTCAGCAAGTGTGCATCTATTAGCTATCAAAACTGCAAAATCACTGCATTCTGTAACACTTTGGTATGTTGTGTACACCATGAGTGTTGTGCAAAGTGCAGAGCACTAAATCCTATACCATGTTCTGTAGTGCACGTGCAGTGTTATTTTTTGGGGGTTGCACAGAAATTGACACTGCAAGCACTCTACATGCAAATGACATTGGGTGACTGGCAAACATGAGTGCCACAGGGCTGCCCTTTAATATAACCTACCCTACCAGCCCAAGTCTCCACACAGCCTTTTCCACAATTTTCTGTATTTCTTTTAGTTTGTGTTTTCATGTTATAGAGTTCTGGCAAACACAGAAGTGGGGGTGGCTCCCCTAAGATACCAGTCGAGCGCCACAAGGGGATTCTGGGCATACCCAGTTGTAATGACGTAGCTGCTACTGTAGCTGTAATGAAGACAGCAGGGCTTGAGCTCTTACTCAACAGTGACACTGCAGTACAATACTAATGGGGTCCGAGGATGAGCCCAGTCCCCAGGGGATGACCAGCATTTCCAAGAAGGGCTTACAGCATTTGCTGCTGTGTCACTGCCCCCAGTGACCTGGGGGAAATAAGTTATGCATGACATAGATGCTGTTTCCTGACCCCCTCCTCCAACTGTCGGTGAGGCACTGGCGTAGGAACATAAATGATCTATGTGCAGCCCCTGGCCAAAAACAAGCATGGGCCACATGTAGCCTTAGATCGCTGAACCCCAGTAGGGTTCATGTCCACCCCTCCCCCACTACTGTTCACCCCGTTGAAGTGAGGTGCTTAGCTGGAGGTGGAAATCCATGGAGTTTCAGTTGGCAGAAAGAGGAGAAAATCCTAACTAAAGGTTTTATACACACACACACACACACACAAATATCATGACTACATTGGTGAAGACACACTGAAAGCCCTGGGGAAAGACAGCTGAATAGTAAACAAAATCTGTTCTCAAGAAAACTGTAATATGGGAATATGCAGTGGTCTCAAAAGTGCAGACTGAAGCAAGCAGCTCAAGGCCCACTCTTTCTAGAATGAAAGAGCACTGTGAATGAAATTCCGAAAGCAGACTGCACCTCCCCAGAGTTAGGGCTGCCTATGGCTATGCCCCAATGTCCTCCACTCCAGAGGAGACGGGGGAGAAGCATCTGCTGTGTGAATGAGAACCAGAAGCAATTCCCAGCTGCTGCTCTGCAGTGTCAGTCACTCAGCCCAGAACCCCCCACACACACACACAGAGATTACGTCAATGCAAAGAGACCCTTCTGTATCGCTATCGGTGTGGCCAAACACAGTTCCCCTCCCAAAGATGCTCCACTCTGTGGGTCCCGTGTCACTCACACATAGCTGACCTCCACAGCCTGTGTCACACTGTAGAGTGGGTTAGAGCATTATCAGCTTCTGTCTATCTGTTTGTCTACTTGTCTATCTATCTGTCTGTTTTGTCTATTTCTCTATCTACAGATAGTAGCTATATATCTATCTACAGACAGTATCTGTATCTCCATCTGTCTAGCAACAGTATATATCTGTCTTTCTGTCCATCTCTCTTTCTCTCTCTTGCTATAGACAGTATGTCTGTCTCAGATAGTATTTGTCTGGCTGGCTGGCTGTCTATCTATCTATCTATCTGTCCCCAGCTAGACATTTTTTTCCTAGAAAATCAAAGTACCTCATTTGTTTTCTTTTGGAGAGTTTGTGAGCCAAATGCAGTGTTGTCGTCCAATACCATGCCACTCTGGCTGCAGCGCTGAGCTACTTGCTTCCCACTCAGAATGCCACAACAACAAACCGTATAAAGTGTGTAGCGCTAACACCATCGAAAAGCTTTCACTCTTGATCTCCCATGGGGATGGGGTGACAGAAAACTAATGAATAGGAAAGTCAGTGACACTGCAATGTAAAAAAAATGGTCTCACAAGCAACAGCACCCTCTACTGGCAGTTCAACCAGTACTGGGACTATTTTACAGGAACTTCTGTTTCTATTCATTTTTAATAATATTTTTCCTTCTGAATTCATTATTATTTTAAAAAAGAATGTATGAAATACCATTTCTAAGTGCAATAATACCCTCTAGCGTGACTCTTTGCTAGCAGTCTTGGGCCTCATTACACCCTTGGGCGGTCCTGTATAGCCCAATACTGCCCACTCTGTCGGGTATAATTGCCTGCATCTATCTTCCTCTCTACAGACTACTACTAGTCTACAGACAGTATCTATCTATCGATTTATCTATCCATCCATCAACAGTATCTATCTATCTATCGCTATAGAGAGTATCTGTTTGTCTGCCTGTCTACAGACAGTATATATCTACCTATCGGTCTATCTATCTACAGACAGTATTTATCTACAACAGACAGTATCTATTTACAGACAGTATATCTCTACCTAGCAATCCTTTTTTTTTTTTAGTATGCTTTATGTTGCCGCTACACTGTAAATCTTCAGCTCCGGTCACGGACCCCCGTACTTCCACCTCCGGTGTTGCCAGAGCTCACCTGGTCACCCCTGGCTTACCCCCCAGAGGGCGGGGTTACGACACTGTCCCCTACCAGTGCCGCAACACTAGTAACTGGTTGGGGAGCTGGCTCCGGAGGCTAATTGAGGCCCGGGGGCAGAGCGTCACTGAGATGGCGAGGCACAGATTTTCTCCCATTTTTTTCTTGGAGGCGGGGATGTGCAATGACGTCCAGCATATGCTCTGCCTCCCTAAGACTCTCAGATGCCAGTCGCTGCGATACCCCCGGCCTCTGCCAGGGGTCCATCAAGCGCCAGACATACACCCTGCCCTCCCCCCAGAGAAGGAGAGCAGTCCCTGGGATGCTTCATCTTTCTCCCCCTGGTCGGCCCTCCGACGACCCAGGTCCATTCCCGAACTCAGGTCGCCGGCATCACAATCAGAAATCCAACCACTGTGCCGACGGACTGGCCCTGTCTATCAATCTATCTACAGACAGTATCTGTTTAGCGACAGTATCTATATCTATCTAGTTATCTAGCTATCTGTCTGTCTGTCTATCAATCTAGCTATCTAACATACTAACATACTAAAATGCCAGCAGAATAGGCCTAACGGTCTTTCGTGTCTGCTTGTTTGGTCAGCCCCCACCCTGGGAGCTGACCTTGCTGCCCCCCTCTCCCTCTCTGGCTTCTCCCTTCCCAGTCCCGGATATTCTCGCTGCACTGGTTTTTGCTTCCAGAGCCCTTCCCCTGTACCTGTCCCACCCTCTCCTGAACCCCTTCATTGTTTCTGCCTCCACCAGCCCCCTGGGCAGCACATTCCATGACTCCACCACCCTCTCAGCGAAGTAGCACCTCCTCTTTTCTCCCCTGAATCTCCCCCCCTCCAGCTTCCACCCATGCCCTCTAGTTGCCCCCCCTCCTTCCCTGGAGCACCCTGACTGCTCCACCCTATTTATCCCTTCATGTACCTGAAGACCTCTATCATGTCCCCCCGGTCCCTTCTCTCTTCCAATGTGTACATATTTAGCTCTTCGAGCCTCTCCCCATAGGTCCTATCCCCCAAGCCCAAAATCATTTTGGTTGCCCTCCTCTGGACCCTCTCCAGGAGTTCAATGTCCCTCTTTAAATGTGACCTCCAAAACTGCACGCAGTACTTGAGGTGCGGCCTCACCAAGCAGTTATACAGTGGGAGTATCACTTCCCCCCTTCTGGAGTTGAGCCCCCTAGCAATGCATCCAAGCATCATGTTGGCCTTTGCCGCTGCCCTCCTACAAGTCTCCGAGTTGTTCATCTTGACATCCACCACCACCCCCAGGTCCCTCTCTGCCATCAAGACTTGTAGCATTCCCCCCCAGGGTGTACACTTGGCCCGGGTTTCTGGCTCCCAGGTGCAGTACCTTGCATTTCCCTGCATTGAACCTCAGCTTCCGCTTTCTAGACCACCTTTACAGAGCCTCCAGGTCCCCCTGTAGGGCCACCTCCCTCTCCTCTATCACCACCCCCCCCAGTTTTGAGTCATCCGCAAAGAGACTCATCACACTTCTGATACCCTTCCTTATGTCAGAGACGTAGGCGTTGAACAGGAGGGGCCAAGGACCATCTCTGAGGGAGTCCACTAATGACCCTCCTTGGGCATGAGACTATCCCACCAACCATGACCCTCTGGGTCCGGTTCTGGAGCCAATTGCCTATCCATCTGATCATCTGGTTCCCCACCCCCATTTCTCCCAGCTTATCCAACAGGCCCACGTGAGGAACAGAGTCAAATGCCTTGCTGAAGTCAAGAAAGAGGACGTCCACTGGTCTACCCAGGTCCAAGGCACTTATCACCCAGTCATAGAACTCCACAAGATTTGTCTGACATGATTTCCCTGGGATGAATCCATACATCATCCAGGCACCCCAACTTTTCCAGGTCCCCCCCCAGTCTCTCCTTGACAATGCCCTCCATCACCTTGCCCACCACCGATATCAAGCTGATGGGCCTGTAGTTCCCTGCCACTTCCCTTGATCCCCCCCTTGTGTATAGGCACTATCTGTGCCAACTTCCAGTCCTGGGGCACCCACCCTGTCCTCAGAGAGATGCTTCAGAAGAGCTCATCAGGGTTTATGAGGACATCTGCCAGTTCCTTCAGCACTCTGGGATGTAATTTATCCGGCCTGGTGCTTTCTCCATCTTAAGGGACCTGAGGGCTTCCCTCACTCTCTCTGCCATGATTCCACCTCTGCTACCTCGTCCCCTGCTTTTGCCTTCCCCACCTGGCAGTGATGCCCCCCCAGACACGCCCGATTGGTAAGGTCCCCCCCTCCTCAGTTTTACCATCTCCTCCCATGTATGATGCAGCCTCCCCAATTTCCTTGGTGAAAACTGAGGCAAAATACTCATTTAGTACCTCAGCCTGCTCCCCCGGGTCTTGTGCCCATCCCTCCCCTGTTTTAATCCTGTTAATCTGCCCCTTCACCCTTCGTTTTTCCCCAATGTATCTAAAGAACCCCTTGTTCCCTCTCCTAATTTCCCATGCCAGGTTCTGCTCCTTCCTTGCCTTAGCCGCCCTCACCACGCTAGTGGCCCTTCTAGCCATCAGCTCGTACTCCCCTCGGTCCCTTTCACTCCTTAAGGACTTGAATTGCCTATAGGCCGCCTTCTTTCCCCTCACCACCTCCTGAATCTCCCTGGTCCACCAGCAGGGTTTTCGGGCCCTACCACATTTTCATCTTACTCTTGTGCAGGTGCTGGTAGCATCCTACACCGCTCTCCTGATGATTTCCCACCTACTGTCAGCGTCCATGTCTGGCCCAATCCCATCCAAGTGCCCCTTAAGGATCCTTCCCATTTCCTTGAAATCTGACCCCCTGAAGTCAGTTACCTCCATCTTTGTGCAGCCTTCTACCCCTCCTAGGTTCAAGCAGAACCAGACCATGGCATGGTCACTCCCCGCCAATGGGTCCCTTACTGCCAGGCCCCCAATCTGGTCACTGTCTGCCAGGACCACATCCAGTATCCGCTTCTCCCTGGTCAGTTCCCCCACCTGCTGAGTTAGGAATGTGTCCTGAAGGACATCCAACAACCTCTGTTCCCTGGCCACTGAGGATGTCATAGTCTCCCAGCCTGTTCCTGGCATGTTTAAGTCCCCCAACACCACCACCCTTCCCCTTCCCAATCTGCAGTGTCTCCCAACATCTGCCACCAGACTCTCTTCCAGCTCCTCCACCAGCGCAGGGGGTCTATACACCACTCCTATTTTTACTCTCTTGTCCCCCCTTGTTATCAAGGTGACCCAAATTACCTCCACAGTTCCTCCGCCTCCTCCACTACTCCTATGGCAATGCAGTTTTTGACTATTATTGCTACCCCTCTTCCCCTTCCCTCCCCCCTGTCCTTCCTTCACATGGTGTAACCCTCCAGGTTCAGGTCCCAGTCGTGCCCTGCAGTGGCCCAAGTCTCAGTGACCACTGCCACATCCACCTGTCCCTCAGTTAGCATTGCCTGGAGCTCAGGTCTTTTATTGCCCAAGCTCCTGGCATTTAGCAGGACTACCTTCCACCCTTTCCCTATACTTCCATTTCCCCTGCTCGTGTTCCTGTGGGGATTCTGTCTTCCCCTGGTCTGCACCTTACCAGTTGGCCTTTTCCTGCATTCCTCCAGCTGCCCAGGGGAGTGGAGACAGAGTCCCTCCTTTATCGGACCCCCCCTCGACAGCCTTTTCTCCCATCCCTCCCCCTTCACAAGTTTAAACCCCACCTTTCACCAGTAAACCCCTCTATTTTCAATTTAAGGATGTCCTTCCCCTCCGAATTGAGATGGAGCCCATCTCTAGCATACAGCCCCTTATCCTTCCAGGTCTCCCCCAATCCCCCATCAACCCATACCTTCTGGCCCCACACCACTCCCTGAGTCACTGGTTTATCACCCTAATCTTCCTCTTGTGTTCACCACTAGCCCTTGGCACTGGCAGGATTTCCGAGAAGGAAATTGTGCATCCTATATCACGACAGACCCTGGCAAGCTTCCTGAGCCTTGCCTGTATTTCTAGCTCACTATTTCCCTCAATGTCATTGGTACCCAGGTGGACTAGTATGTCCGGGGAACCTCCACAATCCTTTGCCAGCTGATATACCTCATGCTTGGCCCTGTGCACCGATGGTCAGGGAAGCATTTTGTTATAACGGTGGCTTCTCCCTCCCTATCATTTGATCCCCTGATCATGGAATCTGTAGAGAGCCTCTGGCCGCCCTTTTCCTCCATCCCCCCTTCCATGTCCCTCATCCTTTCTACTGGCCCTCCCACCAGCCGCGCTCCTTGCTTCTCCCCCCTATCTGGGTGCCACCTGCCATCCCTCCTTATTTTCCTGGCCACCCCCCCTCCAATCCTATGCCTTTCGTCCTCCTGAGTATCCTTCTGTACCTCGTTACCCCCATCGTTACAGCTCACGACTGGTCCTTCCCCCCATCTGCTAAACTAGCCTGGCTCATCCTCCGTTCCTTCCCATCTCTGTTCAGCCCCTCCTTGCTTGTCGTGCTCCCCTGGCCTAAACTCTCAGCTCCCTTTACTGTATCCTCCTTGTACTTCTGGTCCTTCTCCTTGCCCCTTCCTCCCAACTGGTCCTTTTCCTTGCGCTTTCCTCCCTCTACCCCCTCATCCTCCTGCTCTGATCCCCTGCTCCCCCTGTTTTCCCATATTCCAAGTGCCCCCTGTTCCTCCTACTATCCAGACCCCGCCTCCTGCCCCCTACTCCCTTTCCATCTCTAACCGCCCCTGTCATGGCTACATCACCGCCCTCATCCTCAAGCAGAAGAAGAAAATTGAAGCGGTTACTGAACTTAAGGTCTGATCCACCTCCCCCCATTGCATCCTTCTGTCCAGCCCCAGCCATCTGCCTACTTCCCTGAGAATTTCCTCCCTTTTTCCCCCAGTCTGTGAGGGTCCCCAGTTACCTGCCTGCTTCCTTCGTAGTATCCTCCTTTTGGGGCCCCATCTGCCAGGGTCCCTATTCGACCCCAGAGTACTCTCCTGCACTCCTTTCCCTATGCCCCCACTCCTAGTGCTTGGTGCAACCCCATGGGAGAGCCCCTGCCCTATTCCCCAACCATTCCTCCCCCCTTCCCCCAGCTGTCTCCTAATCCCCTCAACCTCCTCCCTAAGCTGTGCCAGCTGGTAGCACACTGGGCAACCACCGAAATTCCAAGCCCAGTCCAGTATCATGGCTGCCCCACACCCTGTGCACCTCACCACCCTCCCAAAGATGACGGCCCTAATGACATGTGGTCCTATCCCCCTCCAAGTAGGTTTCCTTCGGTGAGCCACCAGGTTCCCCACTAGTCCAAGACTTTTAAACTTGCAACACTTGAGTGGCTGAACTTTTCCCCACCTGACTATTAGCCTTAAGAGTTTGCTCACAGCGGAAGTTTGCAACTCCCTAAACTCCTCTCTCCCAGCCTTTAAGCTCAACCCCCAGTGGCTCTTCTGTATTTAAGAAAAGCTAATGCAAATTGTGGGTGGGAGGGCAGACAGTATCTATCTACAGACAGTATCTGTCTATTTAGCAACAGTATCTGTATCTCTCTATCTGCCTGTCTATCTCTCTACAGACAGTATCTATCGATCTGTCTGTCTGTCTGTCTGTCTGTCTGTCTGTCTGTCTATCTTCAGACAGTATGTATCTATCCATCTATCTGTCTGTCTGTCTATCCATCTATCTGTCTATCTATCTGTCTAGCTACAGACGGTATCTGTCTATCTATCTGTCTGTCTATCGATCTGTCTATCTATCTATCTACAGACAGTATCTATCTATATGTCTGTCTGTCAATCTACAGATAGTTTTTGTCTGTCTGTCTGTCTGTCTGCCTATCTATCGATCTGTCTGTATGTATATATATCTGTCTGTCTGTATTTCTATCCATCTACAGACTGTCTGGCTATCTATCAATATATTTCTCTGTCTGCCTTTCTGTCTGTCTATCTATCTATCTTTCTATCTATCTATCTATCTATCTATCTACGGACAGTATATATCTGTCTTTCTGTCTGTCTATCTATCTACAGACAGTACCTGTCTGTCTATCTATCTCTCTGTCTTTCTGTCTGTCTGTATATATGTCTGTCCATCTATCTACAGACAGTATCTGTCTGTCTATATATCTACAGAAAATATCTATCTATCTGCCTATCTGTCTACCTGTATGTCTGTCTGTCTACCTATCTATCGATCTATCGACAGACAGTATCTCTCTATCTGTCTGTCAGTCTGTCTATCTACAGACAGTATCTATCTATCTGTCTGTCTCTCTCTCTATCTATCTATCTACAGACAGTATCTATCTGTCTGTCTATATAACTGTCTAGCTATCTGTCTATCTATCTATCTACAGACAGTATCTTCCTATCTATCTATCTACAGACAGTGTCTATCTATCTACAGACAGTATCTATCTATCTACAGATAGTAGCTATCTAGCTGTCTGTCTACAGACAGTATATATCTGTCTGTCTGTCTACATACAGTATCTGTCTGTCTGTCTGTCTGTCTATATGTCTATCTACAGACAGTATCTATCAATCTATCTGTCTGCCTGTCTGTCTATCAGTCTGTCTGTATCTATCTGTCTGTCTGTCTATCTACAGACAGTATCTATCTATCTGAGTGTCTGTCTATCTATCTACAGACAGTATCTATCTATCTAGCCGTCCATCTGTCTGTCTGTATCTACAGACAGTATCTATCTATCTACAAACAGTATCTGTCTGTCTATCTATATATATATATTACAGACATAATCTATCTATCTATCTATCTATAGTGTCTTATCTAGCTGTATGTCTGTCTGTCTATCTATCTATCTATCTATCTATAGAACATAGCTATCTATCTGTGTATCTATCTATCTACAGACAGTGTCAGTCCGTCTGTCTATCTACAGACAGTGTTTATCTATCTGTCTGCCTATCTACATACAGTATCTGTCTGTCTGTCCTTCTGTCTGTCTGTCTCTCTATCTATCTATCTAGCTATCTACAGACAGTATCTATCTGTCTATGTGTCTGTCTGTCTATATCTATCTACAGACAGTATCTATCTATCTGTCTGTCTATCTATATATCTATCTACAGACAGTATCTATCTATCTGTATCTATCTACAGACAGTATCAATCTATCTGTCTATCTATCTACAGACAGTATCTATCTATCTATCTAGCTATCTATCTAGCTATCGGAAGACAGTATCTCTGTATCTGTCTGTCTGTCTGTCTACAGACAGTATATATCTGTCTGTCTATCTACATGCAGTAGCTATCTGTTTCTATCTGTCTATCTATCTGTCTGTCTATATAAATACAGACAGTATCTATCAATCTATCTATATATCTGTATGTCTGTATAGCTATCTATCTGTCTGTCCATCTGTGTATCTAGCTGTCTGTCTGTCTGTCTATCTATCTACCTACAAACAGTATCTATCTATCTATGTATCTGTCTGTCTGTCTATCTACAGACAGTATCTGTCTGTCTGTCTATCTACAGACAGTATCTGTCTGTCTGTCTATCTACAGACAGTATCTGTCTGTCTGTCTATCTACAGACAGTATCTGTCTGTCTGTCTATCTACAGACAGTATCTGTCTGTCTGTCTATCTACAGACAGTATCTGTCTGTCTGTCTGTCTACAGACAGTATCTATCTACCTACCTGACTGTATCTGTCTGTCTGTCTGTCTATCTATATATCTACAGATTCTAGCTGTTTGTCTGTCTATATGTCTGTCTATCTATCTACAGTGTCTATCTAGCTGTCTGTCTGTCTATCTACAGACAGTACCTGTCTTATCTTTCTGCTTATCTACAGCGTCTATCTAGCTGTCTATCTGTCTATCTACAGACAGTACCTGTCTATCTTTCTGCTTATCTACGTGCAGTATCTATCTATCTTTCTGTATGTCTGTCTCTCTGCCTATCCGTCTGTCTGTCTACCTAGCTATCTGTCTGTCTGTCTAGCTAGCTATCTACAGACAGTATATGTCTGTCTGTCTATCTACAGACAGTATCTATCTGTCTGTCTGTCTATCTTTCTGTCTATCTACAGACAGTAATCTGTCTGTCCATCCATCTATCTATCTACATGCAGTATCTATCTATCTATCTATCTATCTATCTATCTATCTATCTATCTATCTATCTATCTATCTATCCACGTCTGTCTGTCTCTCTGCCTATCCGTCTGTCTGTCTATCTAGCTATCTGTCTGTCTGTCTAGCTAGCTATCTACAGACAGTATATGTCTGTCTGTCTATCTATCTATCTATCTGTCTGTCTATCTACAGACAGTAATCTGTCTGTCCATCCATCCATCTATCTACAGACAGTATCTATCTGCCGCTCTGCTGCTCGCCTCCTGGCCACTTGTTGGAACCACGGAGCCGGGTAAGAAAGTCCTCCTTTGACCGGTGAAGCCGTGAGTGCCACCATTGGCCCAGCGCACTCAGCGCTCAACCCTGATTGATCCCTGCCTACTCTGCTGAGCCCTTATTGGCTGCATCTCCTGCTGACTTTCTGTCTTGGCTCAAGGCCATTGCACCCATAGACTTAAATGGAGTGTTGCCAAATTTTTTTCCCTTGGTGCCGCTTTCTCCTCACACCCCATCTGCTGCAAACTAGGGGCCTGTGTCCAACTGTCTGATGTAGCTGCTGAGGCGATTCCAATTTCTCTGTGATTCTTAGCTGTTTTTGCTGCCGAATCCGATTATGTGAATTGTTGTTTTTATAATCCTGCCTATCTGCCCTCCTGAAATTCTCCCTACCTCTGTCCCTCTCTGTACTCAGGGGCTGAACCCCTTCCCTGCCTAGTCCTCTTTCTCTCGCTTGCTTGCCTAAATCCTCCTGCCTCATCTCACCTCTTCCCTACCCCCCACAGGTGCCAGGTCAAGTTTCCTGCCAAGCTGTTGTCGGGTGGCTCCCCCGTCTTCTGCTTGCCAACTCCATACCCCCCAATTACAGTACTTGCACCACGTCACTGCTTTTGTTTGTCCCTACTCTTCCCCACTTTTAATTCTCTGCCTTCTCCTTCCTCCCTCCCCCCCCTAGATTCCAGAGCCCTTGACAGGGCTGCACCTGCCCCGAAGGCACAACCGCAGCTAGGGATCCTGCCACTCCGCCGCTCGCCTCCTGGCCGCTCGCTGGAACCACGGAGCCAGGTAAGAAAGTCCTCCTTTGACAGGTGAAGCTGTGAGTGCCACTGTGGGCCCAGCGCACTCAGCGCTCAACCCTGATTGGTCCCTGCCTACTCTGCTGAGCCCTTATTGGCTGCATCTCCTGCTGACTTTCTGTCTTGGCTCAGGGCCATTACACCCATAGACTTAAATGGAGAGTTGCCGAATTTTTACGCCCAACCCCCTCCCCCACCTCGCACCTTAATTAAATAGACCTTTTGCCACGCCCCCTGGTATTGCCCTCCTCTCTCCTACTCCCATTGGGCCCTCTCTCTCATCCCTCCGCTGATTTCTTCCACTGCTGCTTCTATTGCCTTCCTCATTTCTACTTCCTCTCACCACCCCCTGCCTGTCTTTCCGCTGCTGCTCCTAGTGCCTTCTGTATTTTTATCCTTTCCTCAATTAACATGCGTATCCCCCCCACTATGCTCTACCTACCACTCCTTCTCTTTGCCCTCACCCCACTACATCCTGCTCCCCCTTCCCACTCCAAAGCTACAAGTTGAATTACTCCTACACACACACTGGCACTTTTCATAGTGAAACTATGCCTGCCCATAGGGGACACCCCCTTACTACTCATCTACCCCTACTTGCCAGGGTGCGGTGGGCCCCGCTGTCATGTAAGCTTACAATGCTCCTTCTGTACCCACAAAGCAATACCGCCACCTGCTCCTTCTCAATAAAGAAATGCAAGCTCTCCTACAGGGAATCACGCCTGGCCACCCTGAAACTCTTACTCCTCCTCCTGCTACTATCAGGAAATATTCACCCGAACCCAGGCCCAAAGTCAGCAAGGATTTCCACTCAATCCAAGAGTGCTGGCACTCTCTCAATTGTTTACCTGAATATCTGCAGCCTACTACCTAAACATGATCAACTGCAAGCCTTCGCAAGCACCCACCAGCCTGATATTCTGGTAGTGGTAGAAACCTGGCTCACACCCTCCGTCCATGATCAAGCAATCTCCCTCACTGGTTATAATATCTTTAGGCTTGATCATGAATCCAAAAGAGGAGGAGGATGCGCACTCTATCTAAAAGCCAATCTGGTGGGGTACCCCATCCACACTGAACTACCGACACCCACTACCCAACTACTGCACGTCAAAATCCTACTCGGTGCACAGAATAAAGCCCTCTCAGCCATTACCGTGCATATCCCTCCTATAGAACAGGGGCCGGGCCTCAACGCAGTGCTGGATTACATCAAAGCACTTCCACCTGACTCTAAAACCATCATGCTCGGTGACTTCAACATAAACTGGCTGGGAGCAGAGGCAGGGGCTGCCCGGGACTCAGTCATATCGGCTATCCTCACACAGGTGCTGGACTCCCCAACCAGAAAAACTATAGAACTGGAACCAGCACCCTACTGGATTGGATCCTGACTAATCACCCCACTCGGATCACAAGAACCGCCATACTGCCCGACTCTCTCAGTGATCACTGTCCCGTCAGCTGTACCTGGTCAAATAAATTTTTCAAATCCCAACCTAAAATCATCCTCAGCAGAGTCCTGCCCTGTGGACAGCTAACCCGCCTAAAAACACACCTACTAAATCAAGATTGGTCTCCCATCGACTGGGCCACAGACACAAATACAGCCCTGGACCAATTCATCCTCATATTCAATGAAGCCTGTAACACCTTCGCCCCGCTAAAAAAGTGCAGAGTTAAATCTCTGAGCAACCCATGGCTCTCGAGCTCCCTCTTAAAGAAGTTAAAACATAGGGACCATCTCTGGGAACTGGCCAGATCAACTGGGAATCAAGCAGACATCCACAAATACAAAACAGCAAGGAATGACTGTACCAAATCCATATGCCAACAGAAATCTGACTATTACAAGAAAGCACTCAGTGACTCATGGAGAAATGGAAGAGCTTTCTGGAATAACATAAAAGATATTGCTGGGAAGGAGTCCAGATCACCCCCAACCATTCTCAAGATTAACGGGAGTACTACACTGGACCAAAACATCATTGCCGATACTTTCAATGATGCTTTCACAGACCTCAGCGGTGTCCTTCCCCCTGACTTTTTCAACGGTAGTGGCACTCCTCTTCCCACCCATCAGTCTCCACTCAAAAACCACCCCCCTTCTACTTCAAAGCAGTAAATAGGAATACAGTCAGGAAATATATCTCCAAAGCCATCGGCAACACCAGAGCAAGCACTGATACACTGGATCTCAAGCTTCTGTCTCTCAGTCTGGAGGAAGTACTGGGGCCTCTTACCAGGATTTTTAATCTCTCCCTCTCTCTCAGCCAGTTCCCTGATAAATGGAAGTCAGCAACAGTCGCTCCAATCCATAAAAGCGGTGATCGGATGTTTCATAGGAATTGCCACCTATCTCTATCCTTCCTCCCCTATCTAAGGCCCTGGAATGGATAGTAGTGGACCAGCTCACTGACTATCTGGGCAAATATAACATCCTATGCCGACAGCAGCATGGTTTTAGGAAGGGTCACAGCACTGCTACTGCACTTCTTGAGTTCACTGGTGCCATCCACAACTCCTTAGACCATGGTCTCCTAACTGGAGCTATATTTATAGACTTGTCAAAGGCTTTTGACATTGTCTGCCATTGCCTCCTGCTTGGTCAACTACTGGACACCGGCCTCTCCATTGAATCTGTGGCATGGTTTAAAAGCTACCTAGGTAACCGAACCCAATGTGTGAAAATAGTTGATGTACTCTCCGACACTAAAGAGGTTCGCTCTGGGGTTCCCCAGGGCTCCATAATGGGCCCACTACTTTTCAGCTTGTTCCTCAACTCTCTCCCTGACTCCTGCCCTCAACAAATTATACTTTATGTGGATGATGCTCTCATCCTAGCCTCCCATCAGGACCCAAGCCATCTACACCTAACCCGTCAACATGGTTTCACCTCGGTCGAGAACTGGTTCAAAAATTATAAGTTAATTCTTAACCAGAAAAAAAACAAGACCATGACTTTCACCAGCCGCCAAAACAAGCATAAACATCGCCAACTCTCCATAAACACCAGCCAGAGCAGCCCCCTGGAGCAGGTCCAATCCTTCAAGTATCTAGGAATCACCTTGGACACCCACCTGTCCTAAGCTACCCATATAACTAATGTTGCCAAATCTGCAAACTCCAGACTGGGCCTACTTTATCGCCTATGGCAACACCTAACTAAAGAGGCCCTTGCTGCCGCTGTCCAAAGCTCCATTATCTCCCAGATTGACTATGGCCTTGTCGTCTATGGCACCGTCACTGCCACGGTACTCAGAAGGGTAACCACCACCCTAAACAAGGCCTGTCGACTCATCACTGGTGCTAAATGGGTCACACACACCTGTGACCTCTATACACAAGCAAATTGGCTGCAACTTGAAAACAGAATTAAGTACCAAACCTGTGTAGTTGCAAAGAAAATCCAATTGGGCTTGCCCTCCCCCCCCGGAGTATGCACCCTTCTTCAAACAAAAAACAACTCAAGAATCACCAGGGGTTCAAAGCCACAACTGTTCCAAATCCCCACTGCCTCAGAAAACCCAAGGTCAACGATCTTTTCCAAAGCCTACAGAGCCCACCTGGTTTTAATGGTCTTGCCAATGATATTACCACTGCCAGCGCACTTGGTGCCTTCAAATACAGACTCTGTAACACCCTTGTTGCCTCTAGCACCTGTGACTGCCATGGCTAATCATTTCAGCACCCATCCACCTGTGCTTACCTTTGCTGGGCCCCGCCCACTGCACTTGCCCTTCCGAGGCCACCTTTCTCTCCCACACTTGTGACACTGACAATGCCGCCTTGGCTGCATCGCACCTCTCCTTGTCTTCCCCTCACTATCCACCCTCCCACCCCAATCCTTTTTGTCTCCCTCCTGCTCCTTTTCTAAACTCCTGCTACTGCTCCCCTTTCTCGTTTTTTTTTTTTCCCCCCTCCTACTACTACTACGCTCCCTTTTACAGCTTCTTGTGTATCTTACTTGCTGTGTTCTGTAATATGTAACCAAAATGTTCCTTTTTGCAACCAGTGTATTCCTTTGTAACATGTGACGTGGAACCTTTGTAAAAGAGCCTTGGGCTCAAAGGTAATTGTAATCCTAGACCTAATAAATAAAATAAAAAAATAAAATAATCTATCTAGCTGTCTGCCTGTCTATCTACAGACAGTATCTATCTATCTATCTATCTACAGATAGTATCTATTTGTCTATCTACATACAGTATCTATCTATCTATCTGTCTGTCTGTCTATCTACAGACAGTATCTGTCTATGTATCTATCTGTCTTATCTATAGACAGTATATATCTGTCTATCTACAGAACATAGCTATCTATCTGTCTGTCTAACTACAGACAGTATCTATCTGTCTGTCTGTCTGTCTATCTAGAGACAGTATCTGTCTTTCTATCTACAGACAGTATATATCTGTCTGCCTATCTTCATACAGTATCTGTCTGCCTGTCTGTCTATCTAGCTATCTACAGACAGTATCTATCTATCTGTCTGTCTGTGTGTATGTCTATCTATCTATATATCTATCTTATCTACAGACAGTATCTGTCTGTCTGTATGTCTGTCTATCTATCTACCTGTCTGTCTATCTACAAACAGTATATATCTATCTGTCTGTCTATCTTTCTATCTATATATCTATTTATCTAGCTAGCTACAGACAGTATATGTCTGTCTGTCTATCTATCTACAGACAGTATCTGTCTATGTATCTGTCTGTCTATATAGCTATCTACAGACAGTATCTATCTACAGACAGTATCTATCTATCTATCTGTCTATCTATCTATTGACAGACAGTATCTCTCTATCTGTCTATCTACAGACAGTATATATCTGTCTATCTAGCTACATACAGTATCTAGCTATTTGTCTGTCTGTCTATCTATCTATATATCTATCTACAGACAGTATCTATCTGTCTGTCTGTTTGCATGTCTATCTATATGTCTGTCTATCTGTCCGTCTGTCTATCTGTCCGTCTGTCTATCTGTCCGTCTGTCTATCTGTCTGTCTGTCTATCTGTCTATCTGTCCATCTACAGACAATATCTGTCTATCTGTCTGTCTATCTATATATCAACAGATAGTATCTATCTCTCTGCCTGTTTATCTATCTATCTCTCTGTCTGTCTGTCTATCTATCTATCTATCTACAGACAGTGTCTATCTAGCTGTCTGTCTATCTAGCTACAGAACATAGCTATCTATCTGTCTATCTGCCCATCTGTCTGTCTATCTATCTATCTACAGACAGTATCTATCTATCTATCTATCTATCTATCTATCTATCTATCTATCTATCTATCTGTCTATCTACAGACAGTACCTATCTGTCTGCCTATCTACATACAGTATCTATCTGTCTATCTGTATGTCTATCTATCCATCTATCTGTCTATCTGCCTGTCTTTCTAGCTATCTACAGATAGTATCTATCTATCTGTCTGTGTGTCTATCTATCTACAGATAGTATCTGTCTGTCTACAGACAGTATCTGTCTGTCTGCCTATCTACATACAGTATCTAGCTGTCTATCTGTATGTCTATCTATCCATCTATCTATCTGTCTATCTGCCTGTCTTTCTGGCTATCTACAGATAGTATCTATCTATCTGTCTGTATGTCTATCTATCTATCTACAGACAGTATCTATCTGTCTGTCTGTCTATTTACAGATAGTATCTGTCTGCCTGTCTATCTACAGACAGTATCTATCGATCTGTCTATATAACTGTCTATCTGTCTGTCAATTTATAGACAGTATCTATTTATCTACAGACAGTATCTGTCTATCTGTCTATCTACAGACAGTATCTATCTACAGACAGTATCTATCTGTCTGTCTCTCTACAGACATTATCTATCTGTCTGTATCTATCTATCTACAGACAGTATCTATCTATCTGTCTGTCTATCTATCTACAAACAATATCTATCTAGCTATCTGTTTATCTATCTGTCTGTCTGTCCATCTGTCTGTCTGTCTGCCTGTCTGTCTACAGATAGTATGTATCTATCCATCTGTCTATCTGTCTGTCTTTCTCTATCTATCGACAGTATCTATATGTCTGTCTGTCTATCAGTCTGTCCATCTATAGACAGTATCTGTCTATCTATCAACAGTATCTATTGATTTATTTATTCAGTTTTGGTAACTGGGTAGGCCCACTGAGCCCCGAAGGTCCCTTTTTCAGGGGTGACCCGGGTTTAGTTACAGAGGTATACAGGTACAGTATTAGATTACAGAGAAGTATTGGTAAAGCATTTAGTTACAGAATAGCACAGGTACAACAAGGAAACAGGTTCAGAACAATTCATGAAGTGTTTTGGTGCAGCACTTAGTTGCAGAGGAGTATAGGTACAACAAAGAAACAAGAGCAATTCAAGGAGAGTAAATACTTGGATAGAACAGAGCTGATGGTGAGCCAGAAGTAGTTTACAGGGAATGACTATTACAGGAATGTGCTTGGGTAGGAGTGCAGCAATCTGGAGGGAGGTAGTACTTTACAGGGCAGTGCATGTCTAGGCTAGTGAGGGACTGGCCTAGGGTTGTCACCTCTCATTGACAGGAGCAGATGCTAGCTTCTAGAAGGTGGGCCCAAAGTCCCTTGCAGAATTTTTCAAGGGAGGGGGCGTCCTGAAGGAGGGGAGGTAGCTTGTTCCATAGGGCAGGGGCCATGGTGGCAAAGGATTTACTGCCGGCAGTATCTATCTGTCTTTCTACAGACAGTATTTATCTATCGACAATATCTATCTATCTGTCTATAGACAGTATATATCTATCTGTCTTGTCTGCCTGTCTATCTAGCAAAAATATCAATCTATCTATCTACAGACAGTATCTATCTGTCTATCTAGCTATCTGTCTATCTATCGACAGTATCTATCTACAGACAGTATCTGTCTGTCTACCAACAATATCTATCAAGCTGTCTATGTACAGACAGTATCTATCTATTTATTGACAGTATCTATCTGTCTATCTAGCTACAGACAGTATCTATCTGTCTGTCTATCCATCTGTCTGTCTATCTATCTAGCTGTCTCTATCTACAGATAGTATCTATCTATCAATCAATCTGTCTATCTGTCTATATCTATCTGTCTGTCTGTATATCTGTCTGTCTATCTATAGACAGTGTCTATCTATCAACAGTATCTCTGTCTATCTACAGATAGTATCTATCTGTCTGTCTATCTACAGACAGTATCCATATATCTATCTGCAGACAGTATCTGTCTGTCTGTATAGCTGTCCATATGTCTATCTGTCTGTCTATCTACAGACAGTATCTATCTAAAGACAGTATCTATATATCTATCTCTCTATCTACAGACAGCATCTATCTGTCTGTCTATGTATCTGCAGACAGTATCTAGCCATCTATCTACAGACAGTATATATATATATATATATATATATCTACAGACAGTATCTGTCTATCTGGCTGTCTGGCTGTCTGTCTATCTACAGACAGTATCTATCTGTTTCTCTACAGACAGTATCTGTCTATCTGTCTGTCTATCTACAGACAGTATCTGTCTATCTGTCTGTCTATCTATCTACAGACAGTAGCTATCTATCTGTATGTCTGTCTACAGACAGTATCTATCTGTCTGTCTGTCTATCTGCAGACAGTATCTAGCTATCTATCTACAGACAGTATATATCTATATACAGACAGTATCTATTTATCTGGCTGTCTGTCTATCTATCTACAGACAGTATCTATCTATCTGTTTCTCTACAGGCAGTATCTCTCTATTTATCTGTCTGTCTATCTACAGACAGTATCTCTCTATCTCTGTCTGTCTGCCTATCTATCTACAGACAGTATCTGTCTATCTAGCTATCTGTTTATCTGTCTGTCTATCCATCTGTCTGTCTGTCTATCGACAGTGTCTGTCTGTCAGTCTGTCTATCTATAGACAGTATCTATCTATCTAGCTATCTGTCTATCTATCAACAGTATCTATCTATCTACAGACAGTATGTATCTATCTATCTCTATCTATCCACAATATCTATCTATCTATCGACAATCTCTAGCTATCGGTCTACCTATCTATCTATCTATCAACAGTATCTATCTATCTATCTACAGACAGTATCTGTCTGTCTATCTAGCTGTCTGTCTATCTACAGACAGTATCTGTCTATCGACATCTGTCTATCTATCAACAATATCTATCTATCTATCTGTCTATCTATCTATCTACAGACAGTATCTGTCTATCTAGTTATCTATGTATCTGTTTATCTACAGACAATATCTATCTATCTATCGACAGTATCTGTCTATCTACAGACAGTATCTATATGTATGTCTGTCTGTCTATCTACAGACAGTATTTATCTATCTACAGACAATATATATCTATCTATATATCTATCTACAGACAGTATATATATCTGTCTATCTACAGACAGTATCTATCTATCTACATACAGTATCTGGCTGTCTGTCTATCTACGGACAGCATCTATTTATCTCTTTACAGACATATATCTATATATCTGTCTATCTCTATCTACACACAGTATCTATCTGTTTGTCTATCTATCTACAGACAGTATCCATCTAGCTATCTGTATATCTGTCTATTTATCTGTCTGTCTATCTATCCGTCTGTCTATCTGTCTATCTACAGATAGTATCTATCTATCTAGCTGTCTGTTTATCTGTCTATCTATCGACTCTATCTATATATCTGTCTGTCTATCAACAGTATCTATCTGTCTGTCTATCTAGCTATCTATCTATCTGTCTATCGACAGTATCTATCTATCTACAGACAGTATCTGTCTATCTATCTGTCTGTCGATCTACAGACAGTATCTATTGACAGTATCTATTGATCTGTCTATCTACAGACAGTATCTATCTGTCAACAGTATCTATCTATCTTCCGACAGTATCTATCTATCGACAATACCTAGCTATCTGTCTATTTACAGACAGTATCTGTCTATCTATCTAGCTATCGACATTGTCTGTCTATATATCTATCTACAGACAGTATCTATCTACATACAGTATCTATCTACAGACAGTATCTATCTAGCGACAGTATCTATCTATCTATCTACAAACAGTATCTATCTATCTAGCTAGCTATCAACAGTATCTAGCTATCTACAGACAGTATATATCGACTGTATCTATCTATCTACATACAATATCTATCTATCTACAGACAGTATCTATCTACAGACAGTATCTATCTACATACAGTATCTGTCTGTCTGTCTGTCTGTCTAGCTATCTACAGAGAGTATCTGTCTATCTAGCTGCCTGTGAGCAGCACTGTTTTTGGAGCACACCCCTCCTGTTTTGTACGTTTGTAACTCTGCTATGTCGGTGGGTGCCAGTGCGTTAAACATCACTGCCACCTTATTTCCTGTTGTGTGCAGCTCCTGGGTATTGATCCAGCAGCAGTGGTACTTGGCAGAATCCTGGCAAAACTGACACATGGCAGCTTTATTCTCACTCCATACTTCTGTAGTTTGGTCAGGACCTGGTACAGGGTAACCAAATAATCTTCCACTGTGGTTACTGTTAGTAGAATAGCATCCACGCAACATAATACCAGGTCCAATTTACTTCCATGCCTGCTGAACTGAATGTCACCGATCATTCCCCACACACACCCTGAATCTGGTAAGTGTTTTACCGTGATGTTTGACATCAAATATTTCAAAAGTGGGGTTACTAAACATGATCAATGAAGACATTTGAAAAAGTCTTGCCTATTGCATTGCTTTTCTCCAGATTACACCCTTTATTTAATTGCTGTTCTTTTTTGTTTGTTTCTAACTTTAACTACTGTTGTTTTCATAGATAATGAAAATGTGGTTATAAACTCCATGAAACTGCTTTCTGCTCTGGCACCAGTAGACAGATGCATATGACATCACTACCACTCTACGTGTCTTTTTATAGCTGCGGCGGTAGGGAGGGGGATACCGGAGACTGACTAGGGTCTTCGGCGACACTATATAGATAGGGAAAATACGGCAGACTAGGTGGGCCATCAGGTCCCTATCTGCCGACAGATTCTGTGTTTCTATGCAGATTTATTACATCACAAAAATACATAATGAACAGCATTCGACATGTAAGAAAAAACATTTAAAAAATTAAGTAGATGTTTAATTTCATCATAAAAATGTAAAAAATAGATTTTCACTGTTGATTGCTGGTCACCTTCAACTGCAATCTTGGCTGCTAGCTAGTTCTCCACACCACTCCAGCACGCTCGAATCAACAGATCATGAACAGAATTTACTGAGAGCAGTGCCTCCTCTCGCTGCCTCTTCTAAATCAGATCCATCTGACATGGGGAAAAGGCGTGAGTGAGTTGGGTGTGATGTCACCAGATGACACAAACAGACTGTGTTAAATGACTTTCTCTCCACCGCCCCAGCTTCTGAGTCACATTTTTCAACAACACACATCGACATCAGGAGCAGAAGGGGAGCAAGAGCTGACATTCGATGGTTCGAAGGTCAGCAGACCTGAAGCTACAGCCGACATGGGCAAGTGTGCTTCCTGGGTAGTTTCTATGGTAACCACTGCTACAAAAAAAACTGGAAACATAAAACAGATTACAGAGTTCTCTCTTTTAATGAGAGGAAAAAAAAGTAATTTGATTGCATGCTTGTGTTCCATCTCCAGTGCTATTCAACTACGTAGGCCCTTCTGGGGGATGTAGGTTTGAACCCCAGCATCACCAACCAGCTGAGGATCCCAGCTCAATGTACTAGTGCACTGATATGCCACAACAGACCACCACTCGCTTGTCAAACCTTGGCGCACTGATAGGCCAGGGTGGGCTGCGGACTCATCAAAGTAGCACCGTGTCGGTGTTAAAGCAACAGTGCATGTCGAGGTTAAAAATTATAACCCTTAGTATTTTGGTTACACTTTAAGTGTCCATTTCAATGTAACTAATCATTAATTGCATGCAACTGTGTTATTACACTGCAGTTACATGTATGTTGCATGCCACTGCACTGCAATTGCAGTGCAGTTACAGAGTAGTTAAGTGACACTTAAAGTGTAACCCAGATTTTGAGTCTGCTTTAGCACTTTTTCCACATTTGAAATCATAAAAGGAGTGCTCTATTTAATATGACTTATAGCAGGTTTTCAGCCACAGTCTCAGCTGTTGTTGTACACACATTGTCCAATAAGGTCAGGAAGCAGTGTCTGCTGCATGTTAGTTCATTTAAGGCAGAAAAAGACTGATACTAAACAGTGGGCATTCAAAAACAACAGAGAATACTGATGAAAGCCTAGGAAGAATCATGTTAACAGGAGTGCTTCACTACTTCAAATATGTAGCAAGTGAAAAACCAACTCAGACCAACTCAAAATGACCTGGGGAAAAAGGTGATATCATACAAGACAGGAGATAAGCAGCAGTTTAAAGATAGAGTAAAAGCATGAGAAAACATACAGGTCAAAATTCTCACTGCTGACATGCACTGCTGCACACCTTGATGGGTTGGGCCAGCCTGCAAATGGCTCAAATGTTTTATTCTCCAGTGTATGTCCTCAGGTAAAGGAGCTGTGATGCAAGACCTCAGTTATTACTGAGGCGGTCCTGTGGATACAGCTGGGAGGGAGTAATGCTCGTGTGGTGCATCTCATCTTGAGGCTTCTGTGTAAAACACTGGATGGTAAGAAACAACAATATACATAACTAAAAAGGCTGGCAACCCAATCAGTGTGCTTTGGTTGGTGTTTTTTCCTTCTTTTCTATGTTGCCCCTCCGCCCTGGGACCAAGACTGACCAGAGCTGTCAAGAGTGCGAACACAAGTGTGCGTCGGCACATCAGGCATTGTTGGCATTCCCCGCTTGAGTTCCAGCTGTGCATGCACCGCCAGCTATGGTCACCAGGTGGCGGTACCACAGTGGGGGCTGGAAACCCTCCCTCTCTCTCTCTCCCAAGGAGAAGAGCATCCTCTGAGAGGTTCAATCCTCCTCCCTCAGCCGGCCATCCAGTGACTTGGGCTCATTCCAAAAACCTGCGTCCCTGGCGTCACAAGCTGTAGCGCAATCGCTGTGACACTGGCTGCTGTTTGTTATGCTTTTTTATTTGTTGTTTATACTTACTCTGACTTTGGTCCCTTCCGCACCTGGCAATCAAACTGCCTCATCTCATTCTTACCTTCAGCCCCCCTTCACAACCCTATGCCCCCCTCATTGCAAGACTGTAGAGATAGTGTCCAGCTGTGAAGCCGCTTTGGGTGAGGGCGCTCACATGTATTGACTGCATGGGGCTTGAGTGTAAAAGGACCCCCCCAGAGTCAGGACTTTTCTTCTTCATTCCTGCCCCCAGGGACACTGATAACATGACAACAAGTGCACGCAAGCCGATTGTGGTGCATGAGAGCCCTTTGGTCCCCCCGTCCACACTGAATGGCAGTTTTACTGAAAGGAAACATCATTTGGATTTAAACTCACACAGTGTTCCAAAGTGTCTCACAAATCAATGAGTTATATACTGGTAGTGCAAAGACTGTAGAATAGAGCAGAATTTGGATTTGTATAATAACCTTTTGTACACAATGTATCCCAAAGTGCTTTACAGTGCAATGAGTTAGAAGGATACTGGTAGTACAGGGACTGTATAATATAACAGAATTCAAATTTATATAGTACCTTACATGCACACCATATCCCAAAGTGCTTTATAATGCAGTGAGTTAAATCCTGGTAGTGCAGGAACTGTATAATAGAATATAATTTGGATTTATATAATGCCAATCATATACACTGTATTCCAGAGTGCTTTACAAAGCAATACATGAGATACTGGTAGTGCAGAGACTGTGGAATGGAATATAATTTGGTTTTATATAGTGCCATTCATATACACTGTTTTCCAAACTTTTAAATAAAACAGTAATTTAGATACTGACAGTGCAGGGACTGTATAATTCAAGCTGGCTTTATATAGTACCTTTCATACACACTGTATCCCAAAGTGCTTTACAAAGCAATAAATTAGACAGATAGATACTGGGAGTGCAGGGACTGTGGAATAGAATAAAATTTGGATTTTGCAATAGCAAAGTCCTAGCAGCATGCTAGGCATATTGGGCAGACTAGGTGGGCCTGGCGGTCCTTTTCTGCTGACACACTCTGTGTTTCTATGATTTATACGGTGCCTTTCATACACACTATATCCAAAAGTGCTTCATATAGCCATGAGATAGATACTGTACTGGTAGTGCAGGGGACTGTAGAATAGTACAGAACTTGCATTTATATAACGTATTTCATGCACACTTTATCTCAAAGTGTGTTACAGTCCAGGATATTGAGAGGTGCCATTTCAGGTGCACAGGAAGGTTCAAACATAAAGTGCTAGATTAGAGAGAAATTACAGAGAGGTTAAGGGACTTGATCAGGGTCACTCAAGGAGTAACTGGCTCTTGTGTGCTCTGAAGCTTTGTCTCACTCTGTGCTCTAACCACTCGGTCAAACTGTCTCTCTGAATTACCTGCACCATGTTTCACAATACTATCTTTGTGAAAGGTCACATGTTGTGTCAATGACTGGCAGGATTTGAACCTGGGACCTTCTAGTTCCCAGCTCTTTGCTCTATCCCCTATACCACACTGCTTCAAGCTTGCTATTTAAATAATTCACACCCTTCCCCCTTCTCTCAAGAAATCCCACTGAGAGTTCAGGTTTCTGTGGCATTATTAAATTCATGCAGTTTTGTAGTATTAAATTGAGGTTCAATAATCATTTGTAAAAAGTGAATCGTCCACATCTGTAGGGCACGTTCTGCTAATAAACCCACTGGTAAGCTTGCATTAAAACAAATTGTTTAACTGAAATTCAGGAACAGGAGAATCTGTCGTGATAAAGGAGGAATCAGTGAGAGAGAGGCAGGCAGACAGGCAGTCAGACAGACAGACGTCAGACAGACAGGCATAGAGAAGGAGGAGAAAAGAGTGAGAGTGAGAGAGAGAGAGAGAGAGAGAGAGAGAAGAATGATATGGGGATGAGACAGAGAGAGAAAAATTGACAAATTAATTGTCTCGGGGTAACCACACCAAAGCTCAGGCAGGGGCAGGGCCAGCCTGAGTGCACAGAGGCGGGGCCAGCCTTAGTGTACAGCAGCTAGGGAAGAGTTTGCCACACCAGTGACTCACGTTTGTGTCTAGAACCCTGGTCTTTGCTGTGGGCTCAGAGGTCAATCAAGCATTGAGAAGGTGCTCTCTGAGTTGGTCCCTTACACTGATGTCCATAAGGGAGGGACCCTACACCGCTGTCCATTATGGGAAGGGCCCCACACCACTGTCCATTAGTGAGAGCCCTACACCGCTGTCCATTAGTGGAGGGGCCCTACATCGCTGTCCATTAGGGAGTGGCCCTACACTGATGTCCATTAGGGAGGGGCCCTACACTGCCATCCATTAGGGGAAGGGCTCTACACTACTGTACATTAGGGAGAGGCCCTACACTGCTGTCAGTTAGTAGAGGGGCCCTACACCACTGTCCAGTAAAGAGTGGCCCTACACCACTGTCAATTAGGGAGTGGCCCTACACTGCTGTCCATTAGGGAGGGGCCCTGCACCTTTGTCCATTAGAGAGGGGCCCTACAACACTGTCCATTAGGAAGGGGCCCTACACCACTGTTCATTAGGGAGTGGCCCTACACTGCTGCCCATTAGTAGAGGGGTCATACACTGCCATCCATTAGGGAGTGGCTCTACACTGCTGTGTGAAGCTGAAGACTGCAGCCACGAACTGAGATACTTTGCTGTGCTGCACTGCAGGTAAGAACTGCCCAACTGTGACTGCAGCTCTGTGTCTAGGAAGCCGCCCAGCCAGTACCACAGCTCCATGCTGGTGGTCTCAACACATTGGGACTGGCTATCTGGATATGGTGTGTTGGTCAAATTCGGCTTGGGCTTCGCAAGCTGAGGTGCGCTGTTTAAGAAGAGGAAGAACTTCTGCTGCATGCAGAAGTCAGGAGAGGCCTGACTGTGACCAGAGAAAACATTCACTTCCTTAGCCAACCCCAGAGGCCTTTTGGGAAAGAGAAGGAAGTGAAAGCCGCCAGAGAAAAGCTTGTTGCTACAAAGTCACCATACCTCCTGCACTGAGGGAAATCCTGTGGCCAGGGAGAACCGAGAGTAAATCAGGGTTTGCCTTGCATCACCTCTGTATATACATTAATTGGGAGATCTGTTGATGGACTAGCCCATCGGGGTGGGAATTACAAACACTCCATGTCTAACGATATTTGGGTGTTGGGTTCCACTTGCAACAACGTAAAGCCTGTTTATGTGCGCCAGCACAGGTCAACATGTGTCAGGCCTGTACTGTGTCTCCCGGGAGAGGGGGTAGTGCCCACCAGTACAATTGGGTGAAAGCAGCTTCTGAATAAGTGTGGTTTGGAGGAGGGTTACCACATGGTGGTCTGAGCCTGGAACAGCACAGGTAGCGTAGCCTGGCTGTACAATTTATTTTGGCTGTGCCTAGTTGCAGAGCAGCCCTGCATTACTATAGGCTGTACCCATGAGTAGGAATGAAGGAACCAGCCTTTGCTATACATGGCTGCCTCATTTTGTATAATCCTCTTTATTTTAGAGCCTGGACCTGACCCTACATAAATTCCTTTTTATGTTTGCTTGCAATCATTCGCTGAGCTTGTATCCTTTTTGTGTTAAGTTGCATTCCTTGTGGGGTATCTGATTGCTTAAGCAATAAGACACGATGGGGTGTATATTATGTTGTTCTAACTGCATGTCTAGGGCTGTACTGAGGCACGACATGATAGGCAGAGTGCCTTCAATCCCTGGAAATGTGGTTAGATCAGCATAATGCAGCTCCCTGAAGTGTCGTAATTCACTTAGAAAATGAGTAAAACTAAACAGTCGCCTTTTTATTAAAATCAGGTATTTTCTTTTGTTAGGATGAACAAGCAAAAAGTTGTCATTCTCCAGCTGTCAAGCATCTGTCTATCCACACATTCAGTAGATGGAATGTTTGCTTATCATGGGATGCAGGAATTCAGACTTCTGCAGAATTCTACTGGCTACATTTTCGCCTCTGCACCCACACAAACACACACTGAAGGCCCAGTTAAAGCCAGGGATTCAGTTTTATCTATGGCAGGGCAAGCAGCAAAGATTTTCCTGGTAGGCAGGTTAAAATGGGGTGGAGTCCATGGTCAGAAAAGAAGCTTCCAAAAAATAAAACTGAGTAGTGCTTCATTGTGTTTAATGTACTTCTGTGTGTAAGGAGGGAAATATAAAATAAATCGACATTTTATTAATTTGTTTGTTCCTTCTATTTCAAAGGAGTTTTATTTTTAGGGCCTGGATAATTTTTTAGTGAGTAAAGGTGGTAGCCATGTTTGTAAAGACACTCAGCACTTTTTTTTTTTTTGTGCATTAGACAGAACTAAGACACAGGTGCCAACCAATTAGGACACAGGATTATCCCTACCCATTTAATAAACTGAGATAGTTCACGGGTGGCTTGATTGTGTGGACAGGTGCGGAAGGCACTGCATCCTGGGGTGGGGGGGTGTTACTATACTTACACCAGGCCCACTGAAACCCTTCTTTGCTATTTATATTTAACCTTGGAAACCCCCGGCCCACCACCAAATTCGGAGTTTAACGAACCCAGGACTTTCGACCTTGTTGACCCCAAAAGCAGAGGAAATAACATAAAGATCAACGGCAACCTGGTTACATATGGATTAATCAGTCATTTCACTGTGATAGTATGGATTTATCCACCATCCCAAGATGACAGTATGGAATAATCGGTCATCACAAGGTATGATGACTGATTAATTCTGAGTGGATCTATTAACCACCTCACGGTGACAGAGTCTTACTGTCCAAAAATCCCACGTTTTAAATCCCATTTTTTTTAATTTCCTGTCATTGCAGCATTAGATATCTGAACCCGGTGTGTCAGAAGCACCAGTCTCTTTTAATGCTAACCCTTATTTCTGAGACATTTGTGTAAGGGGCCCGGGTCACCCTCCTGTGTCTGTGGGTACATGATGGGATCTCACCCAGGAAAGCACCTGTCTTATGCCATAAGTACCAGTTCTACACCAACACCAGACAGCTTGCCATCACAGATCAGGATGATGGGGACCAGGGGCACGTTAAGCCATACTCTGGATAACCAAGAACATGAAGTCACACACACACTGATCTCCATATAGCAGCTGGGATCAAGCCTGGTAGTTTTACTGTTAGAAGCTACCAGATGGTACACAGTTCCGTGGGCATTCTCTGGCCATAATTCTTCTCCATGGTACTTGCACATACCATACACTATCCCATAGGCATTGCCCTTCACAATAATACTTTCAAAACTCCTGGGACTCTACATAACTTCCCCACCAATAGTGTGGCATACGTTACGACTGCTGCTTCTATACACTAGTCTGATGGCATCCAGCTTACTTGTGGGGCCTACTGCCCACCCCATGACTAGAACAGTTCCAGGTCCACCTCCTGCACTAAAATGGCACTTTTACATTGTGAATACAGTACTGGGTCTCTTTCAACTCTACAAATCCATAAGCTCCCTTTTTCCCATATAGCTTTTTCTCCTGTGGGCTGGCAACCAGCAGGCTATTCAGCCCTATCCCTGCCTCCCCCACCCAGCACTCACCTGCCCAACTCACCTTGCCTTGTAGTTTCCCCCATAGATTATCCCCTGTGGTAGGGCCAGTAAGGTGAGGGCCCCCCCGTGACCCTGGAGAACCGGGGGTGGGTGGTCAGGTAGTGATGCAGGAATGAGGACAGGCAGACAGGCAGGGCTTCATAAAGCTAGTGCCCACCCTTTTCCATTTTCACTGTTGTCCCCAGCTGCGGGGGCAAGTAAGCACGTGCACATGGAGGCCCACACATGTTACAGAACTGTGGCACTTCCCTTCCACATCTCTCGTACTCGGGCGCTGCCACCCGGTCTCCACCAGGTGGCAGTCAAAGAGCTAGATGGTGTCCCTCCCCACCACAGGAGAGGAGAGCTGTTCATCAGATGCTCAATCCACTCCCACCCTGGCCAACTCCCAGTGACACGATCTAGTTTCTGAACCCAGGTCACCAACGTGGGAAAATGTAAGATGTAGCAGGTGTCTCAGCCCTCATTACCACTGGGCCAGCCATCCTTAACCTCCCTTGCAGGGTTCTTGGAGCCCTGGAGCTCTCAAGACTGGTTGTGCAGTGGCACTCTCCCAGGTAGGTCGAGCGCTTGGCACTCTCCCAGGCAGGTCGAGTGCTAATCTGAGGAGCAAGCTGTGACAGCACTTGTCTCGATGTCCCTAGTAGGACAATAAATATGGAAAGCATATCAGCAAACAATATCACTACTAAAAGCATAAAGCATGGTTGCTCCGGCTGTGTGTGCCTCCCTTCAACACTCCACTGATAGCCCTAGTTACCCCAAAAACAGACTCCAATGTCTGGACCCTCACATGGGGTCTTACTGACCCCAACCCTTAGCAGGACTCTACACCTGCTGACCATTCAATCAGCTACACTGCCAAGGGGAACCATGTGATGGTACCTATGCTTTTAGATTTCAGTGGGCATTTCTATTACAAGGCTTACTCTCGCTTACCTTGTATGAACTACTGCTCCATATCACATCAAAGTTCTATAAATAACCTCTGGTGGGAGTGGGTCTGCAAAGATCCTGGTGACCACCTTAAAGGGGTGGCCCTCGACTTTTCTGACATGCCATCTGATCCCTGTTCTCTCTGGGGGTCCTTGGGGCCTTCCGGGAGACCCATCCTCCATGTGTCTGCCAGTGCTGCTCCCAAGACCAGATCAGGGACTAGTGCCACCTGGATCCGGGGACTCTGCCACCATCTCTGGGCGCACAGGCCCCTGCCTGGGTTGCAACCATAGGCTGGGCTTATTAGTGCTGTTCTCTCTACTCTGCAAGAACCAAACCTCCCCTCCCTACTATTTGCTTCCCCTTCTTATAGACAATTGAGGAGGGCCGAACCATGAATATTCGTGAGAGTTTCCCACTTCTGACTGTGTCAGAGCACTCTGTACCACAAACATGCTGTCTCCAAGCAAGCAAGGCACCCCTGTAGTGGACAACTCTCAGGGTCATACTTAACCCTTGAAGAGCCCTCTAGTAACTGGCCTCGAGGGAAGAGAGAGACTGGTTACACATGGTAGGCTGGCCCAGGGGACTCTGGTGTTACAGTGGTGACAGAGCTGTGAAACATTAAACAGATTAAAAGAACATTCCTATAACTGAACACAAGCCAGCGTGGTGTCGGGAGACAATCCCTTTAGTGCTTTGTTATCCATGTTACTGTGTTGTGGATTAATGATCAATTAGTATCCAGGATACGACATTAAAAGAAGGAGTGCAGTGGAGAGTAGGAGACAGAATTATTACTAAAGCACACAGAAAAATTAAGCAGCTGTCACTGTTTAAAATGATAAACTCGATTGCAGTACATTTTTTTTTTTCAGACTCTCAAAATACATTGCTGGATAGTGACTGTTGATTAAACATAGACACAAACAGCCCCAGGGATGGGGGTGGCTCTCTCCAATGTGTACATTAAACAACTGCACTGCTTTGCATCATCCTGTGTTTCATTGAACTGGCCTGAGGCTAAAAACACAAGCCCCTCCCTGCCCCGATACTTTCTATATCTCTTTAGCCAGTGTTGGAATTACAGTAGGTTCACCAGGTCTCAGCCCCCCCCACATACACACCCACACACACACACACTTCTGAAGTGAACCTTGGTACCTTAGTAGCTCACACATCACTGCTATTGACTTAAAATGGGATGTGGTGGGCTCAGTTTTAAAGATAGGACCCTCATGGACCCCCCATGGCTCCCAAAGCTCATAGAGTGTCATTTCAACACTGCTTTTACATAGAAACATAGACTTTGACGGCAGATAAGGACCACTTGGCCCACCCAGTCTGCCCATTTCCCTACCTATTGGATAAGCTGCAGATTCTAGTTAACCAACAGCCTACTTCCTGCAACCCCCCACTACAACTGCCTTATGTCTGTCCCATGCATGTTTGAATTCCCCCACTGTTTTAGATCCAACAGCCTCCCCAGGAAGGCGGTTCCATGCATCCACCACTCTCTCCGTGCAAAAAATTCCTCACATTACCCTTGAGCCGTCCCCCTCTATCTTTTAAATTGTGCCCTTGTTCTTACACATCTCTTTTTCTGAAAGATGCTACCTCCTGGACTTTGTTGTTGACTCCCTTGAGGTACTTGAACGTTTCTATCATGTCCCCCCCGTCCCTCCTTTCATCAAGGGTATACATATTAAGCTCTCTCAGTCTCTCTTCATATGGTTTCCGATGCAGACCCTGCACCATTTTAGTTGCCCTCCTCTGGACTGCTTCCAGCCTGTCTATGTCCTTGCGTAGATGGGGTCTCCAAAACTGCACACAGTATTCCAGATGGGGTCTCACCAACTGTCTGTACAGAGGATAACCAGTTCCCTTTTTCTACTTGTGATGCCCCTTCCTATGTATCCCAGTATCCCCCTGGCTCTCCTTACTGACTTCTCACATTGCTTACCCACCTTTAGGTCATCTGATATGACTACCCCAAGTCTCTTTCCATTTTTGTTGTTGTTAGTCCCTCCCCTGCTATTGCGTACTCTTCTTCTGGGTTTTTGTTTCCCAGGTGCATTACTTTGCACTTCTTTGTATTGAATCTAAGTTGCCATATGTCTGACCATTCCTCCAACCTTGCCAAGTCCCTTCTCATCCTTTCTACCCCCCCTTGTGTATCAATTCTGTTACAGATCTTTGTGTCATCTGCAAAGAGGCATACCTTTCCCTCCAGACCTCTGCAATGTCACCTATAAAGATGTTAAAGAGGACTGGACCCAGTACTGAGCCCTGAGGTACTCCACTAGTAATCCCCTTTTTTCGGAATGTGTTCCATTCACTATTACCTTCTGTGTCCTGTTGTGCAGCCAGTTTGCTACCCAGGCTACCACCCTGGAACCCACTCCCAGGCTGGCTATCTTGATTATTGATCTTTTGTGTGGGACTGTGTCAAATGCCTTGCTAAAGTCTAGGTAGGCCATATCCACAGCCCCTCCCTGGTCTATTACTTTGGTCACCCAGTCAAAGAAATCAATTAGGTTCATCTGACATGACCTTCCTGCTGTAAATCCATGCTGCTTTGGGTCCGTGCCCGCTTGCTTTTAGGTACTCAACAATTCTTTCTTTCAGAAGTGATTGCATCATTTTCCCTACCACTGAGGTCAAACTTACAGGTCTGTAGTTTCCTGCTTCTGCCTTGCTCCCACTTTTGTGAAGGGGAATCACATCTGCCCTCCTCCAGTCCTCAGGTACCACCCCATCCTCCCGTGATTTGTAAAAAAGTGTGGTCAGTGGTGACACTAGGTCCTCCCTTAGTTCTTTTAGGATTCTGGGGTGAATCCTGTCAGGCCCCATTGCTTTGTCCACCTTGAGTTTCAGGAGTTCTTTCAAGACTCTTTCTTCTGTAAATGGACTGGTGTTAACCCCCCTACCCAGAGTGCTTCTATTGTCTGGTTTAGGTAACTCCCCTCATCTTCTTTTGTGAATACTGAGCAAAGTATTCATTCAGTATCTCTGCCTTTTCACTGTCTCCTCTGCCCACCTCCCCTCTCCTTTATTAATTTTCACTATTCCTCCCTTAACCTTTCTATGCTCCCTAATGTACCTATAAAAGGTTTTATCCCCCTTCTTAACTGAGTTGGCTACTTTTTCCTCGGTTTGGGCCTTTGCTATTCTGACTGCCTTCCCCACTTCTTTCTGCTTTAATTGATACAGTTTCCTGTCATGCTCCTTCTCTGATTCCTTATACTTTTTGAATGTAGCCTTTTTCTCCTTAACCTTCCCTGCCACCTCTTTTGAGAACCATAGTGGTTTTTTACTCTGCTTTGTTTTCTTTATTTGTTTCACACAAAGGCTTGTTGCCTCTATGATGGCATTTTTGATTTTTCTCCATTGTTCTTCCACCCCTCCTTTTTGGCCATTTGCTAGTGCATTCCTCAGGTATTCACCCATTTTGCCAAAGTCAGCCCTTCTAAAGTCCAGTATCCTTGTTTTTTTAATGGCTTGTCTCCATGGTTGTGCTTATCGTGAAGAACACTGTGCAGTGGTCACTTGTTCCCAGATGTCTACTGACTTCTAAGTTTGTGATCTTCTCTCCATTTGAGAGTACCAGGTCTAGTATTGCTCCCTCCCGAGTGGGTTCCAACACTAGCTAAGGCCTGCTCCCTGTAGGACATCAAGAATGACCCTACTCTTGGATGTGGCTGCAGTAATGTCATCCAGTTTACATCTGGTATATTCAGGTCCTCCATCAACAGTATCTCCCCTTTTTCAGCCATTTTGAGAATGTTCTCTATCATTTTCTTGTCCATTTCCTCCCCTTGAGACGGGGGTCTGTATACAACCCCTGTGCGGATTGTGATGTCATTCTCTGTCTCCAAGGTGACCCAGAGTGCCTCTTGTCCTCCCCCTTTACTTTTTAGTTCTGTAGCTTTGATCCCTTCCCTTATGTATAGAGCTCCACCTCCTCTTTTACCCTCCTGTCCCTTCTGTAGACTGTGTACCCAGTATGTTGACATCCCAAGTCATGGTTCTCTGTGTACCATGTTTCCGTGACTGCCTTATATCCAATTGTTCATCTTCCATCAGGGCTACTAGCTCAGGAAGCTTGTTTCCCAGACTATGGGCATTGGTACTCATTGCCCTCCATTTAATGTTGGCTTTATCCTTTTTCCCCCATCCCTGCTCTTATTGCCCTTGTCTATTTTTCCATTTACCCCTGTCCTGCCCTCTGTTGAGCTCTGTACCTCAGTGTTTACCCTACTGCCTGCCATGCTTTGAGGGGGGAGGCTTGAAATTTCCTGCCTCTTATCAGCACCTCCCCCCCTTGGCTAGTTTAAAAGCTTGCCAAGGAAGCATTCAAACCTGTCACTTAGGAGCTTGGTTCCCTTCACGGACAGATGCAGACCATCGTGCTAGTATAGACCTTCATCTCTCCAGGTGTACCCCCAGTCCCCAATAAAGCCAAAGCCCTGTGCTCTGCACCAGTTTTGCAACCATTCATTAAGCTGCATGGTGTGTAGTACCCTAGCCTCACCCCTGCCATGGACTGGCAGTACCTCTGAGAAGGTAACCGTGCTTGCTACCTGTCTGAGGCTCCTCCCCAACTCCACAAATGATTCCATGCCTAGCTAGGTCATTTGTCCCAAGGTGAACAATGATATCTAGTTCCCTCTCCTGTGATGCTGCTTCTGCAATCCTGAGGATTCGCTTCTTGTCCCTCCAAGCCATGGCACCAGGCAGGCACCTTACTTCCCTCTCCTCTCCCTTCCCCAGTTCTACCCCCCTAACAATTGAGTCCCCTATCAGAAGCTGTTTCCTTTCCCTGTGGTGTCCCTTGCCACACTTTTGTGGTTCTACCTTGTGGATGTCCTCAGCATTCTTCTTGGTCTCCACTGAGGGTGCCATCATAGAGGAACCTTGCTCTGCCAGACTGGCGTATGATTTGTGTAGAGGTACAACTAGGGGGCTTCACTTCTGTTCCACCACCTGCACCCTCCCAGAACCCACAGTGGTCCAACTGCTCTTCATACTTGGCAACCTCTGAGGCAGTGGTTGTGGCAGTGGTGCACTTTGGGTGTGGGAGGCCTCCTTAGTCCTTGCCAGTTCAGCCTGGAGGTGGGCAACCTCCTCCCTCAGAGCTGACAGTTGCCTGCAAATAGGACAGCAATGCAGTTTCCAGAATGTCTCCCAGAAAATTGCTGCCCCACAGCCAGTACATTGCACCACTCCCCACATATCCCTCTCCCTAATAATATACAATATGTAATATATATAAAAAATGTTTTTTTTTCTTCTTTTTTTTTTTTTTTTTGTGTGGTGTGTACTTACCCTTTATGCACTGTGCTGGGTTATTAAGAATATGACAGTTTTGCACCAAGACCTGTTGAGGAAGTGATGTCAGAACTTTGGCTATAAAGGAAATGCCAAGTCTGGGGGTGGGGGGTGTGGGGAAGGGTGGATGAGTAGTCCACAACCACAGGTGACTGTTAGAAACAATCAGATACACCTCTGCTCCACCACCCTGGTGAGTACTTCCTTTTATAATAATTCAACTAACCTCCAGTAACTTATTTAAAAATAGTTTCACTATCACAAAATCCTACGCACCAGTAAATTATTTAAAAATAGTTTCTGTCCCAAAATCCTAGTAGTCAATCCAGCTACCCCAAGGGACAACCAAAATGCAGTATTCAAACCCTTGTGAAGTTACTCCCAAGATAAGCAGAGTTTGCAAGCTCCTTATTCAACTCGTTAGCCACCTGTAATTTATTTAAAAATAGTATAACTGTCAGAAAATCCTAGTAGACAATCTAACTACCTCCAAGGGTCTACCCAAATGTAGTATTTAAATCCTTCTGAAGTTACTCACAAGATAAACAGAGTTTGCAAGCCCCTTCTTGGTTAAACACTAAATAAATATGTAAATAAAAAGCAATTACCAAGAGTAGTTAGTTTCACCTCCCACAGAATTGAGCAAAAGTGCACGTTGTTGCACATATCAAGTGCAATATAGAATTTCCCACACAGCTCACAGCTGAATAAAGAAGTAGTGTCCTTCCAGGTCAAGAAGATGTGCTTTGTCCTCCCCGTCACTACCTCCTAATCTTGGAGATGCAGCCAGTGGCATATGTTACCCATTCTGTTCTAACAAAGACCTCAGGAGATGGGCCTTCCCCTCCTAAGATCCAGCAGAATGGACAACTAGCCCCTCCCTTGATAAAATGCTGTGGCTTGAACAGCTCAGAGATCCATGTAGATGCCCCCACACCTGAACCCCCTTCCACCTCATCCTGCCCACCAATATTTACTGATTTGTGTGCAGTACCAACCTGCTGAGCTTACAAAGGGGCAACCCTCAACACCTATGATTATCACTCTCTCACCCACTGTATGCGTAATTTTCCTCCGTTGTTGCCATGATCTGTCTTGCACCCCGAAAATAACTCTCATCCTCTCACCCGCTGCACAAGTAATTATCTTCCCCAGTTGCCATGGCCTGTCTTATATCAAGTGAGGAATGTGCATTTGTGTGTCTGGTACCATGTAAGGAATGTCGATTTGTGTGTCTAGTACCATGTAAGGAATGTGCGTTCATGTATCTTGGAAAGCAACTCTTGTTTATTGCATTGAAGTGAACTATATACTGAGAGGGATGTTCTCCGTAAACGCTCCACTTTTCTATCTGACTGCTCATCTTTTCTCAGTCCCTTCAAACCTGTGTTTTGGTGTAACCACTCGAGCATCATCCCCACCCCACCCCCAGCTCACTGACTCCATCCTGACCAAGATGGATCACGGTCTCCTCACATCATCCACATTCACTGACCTCTGCAAAGCTTTGAACGTGGTCTCCCACCCTCTCATACTGAACAGTTTAGCCAGGACAAGGTTCTCCAAGTGGGCAAGCACCAGGTTTAGTGCCTAGCAGTCCAAATTATATACTGTATAACCTGCACACCTATGTGGGTCCATCTCCTCCTCCCTCTCAACTGATGGGGTTCCCCAAAGGCTCAATCCTTGTATCCATACTGTTCTCAGTTTTCCTGAACAACCTTCCCCCTGCTTGTATCTCCTTCCACAGCACAGCCCTCCACACCCTGCTACGGCCAGTTGCTGAATGATTGGTCCCGATCCCACACTGTACAAAGTACAAGCTTTTTACTTCGTACAGTATGGGATTGGGACTGATCAGTTGGTGTCTGGCTGTGGCAGGGTGTGGAGGGCTGTGCCAGTCACCGGCATGGGTTGGGATGGGGGTATGGGGGTGGGATTCATGCCTGCTGGGGTGGAGGGTCACTACAGAATGGAAAATGCTCGCTTCATAATTACAGATCAAATGGCAATCAGGGCTTGGGATGGGGTGGGGGCACTACAATATGAAAAAGTGGTGGGGAATGTTATGTTTTCTTATTCAAATGGGGTCTGGAATGGGAGGGGTCCCTACCCTATGGAAAAGGGATGGGGCATATGTGTTGATTTTATTTTGAATGGAGTTTGTGATGGGAGGGAGTCCCTACTATGGAAAAGGGGTTGGGGTTGTTATTGTTTTCTTATTGGAATGGGGGTTGGGATGGGGTGGGGTTCCTGCACTACAGAACAGGGATGGGGAACACATTTTGTTTTCAAACAGGGTGCAGGATGGGGAGGGGGGACCACTCCACTACATGTACAGGGTTACCCCTGACCTTGGTGGAACGGGGCATGGTGTGGGGCACTACACTTTGGGGGGGGTGTTGATGCCACATAGGGGCACAGTGCAGCAGGGCCGGGGGGGGCTGCCACTGGGCTGCAGGGGCTGGTGGTTGCTGTGTGCAGTACAGCAGCCTACCTGTGGGTGGCTACCAGTTAGGCATGGTTTTTCCATGCTTAACTTTGTGCAACACATCTCCAAGATGTGCAGGCAGCTGCACTGCACATCTCTGCTGAATATGGGGATGTGCCGCATATTCATGGAATTCCCTCACGAGATGCACTGCATACATTATTGCTGTGCTTGGGTGCAGCCGGAGATGCGGCACATCTCCTTTGAAAATATCCCCCATGGTCCTTTCCCATTCACAAAATATGAAAAACAAAATTTTAAAAAAGAAACAGTTTAACTCTGGTGCAGGTAAGTTACCAGTGGGGAGCTTTGGGAAATAAGTTGAAATTAGCGAGATAGGTGCTCTTAAAGGCAGCTGTATTTGTTAGTGGGGAAAAAATCATCATATAGTTTTTAATAATAATATATTTCCTGCAGTAACATAAATATATCCTTTTTTTTTTTCATTGTATTTTACTCTAGAACTGAAATACGGGGTTCTGAAGTTTTTCAAAGTCATTGTTTTCTGACCATACCCACTATGAATAAAGTAAACAGTTTGGTAAGCTGCTGCACTGTTTGCCATCAGAAATGTGTGCCAGTGCCCTCCTAATCCATCTGCAGTATGAATCCAGTCTATAAAGTGACAAAGTTACCTTGAGGGACGAGATTTTTAAAAATTAGTAGTGGCAGCCATCTTTAATGACTTGTGTCATTAATTATAAATATTAGTAAGAAAACATGCTTTAAAAACATCTGACAGAAATGAAAATATGCTGATGATGAATCTAATTATGTCACAGCTCTATTAAGGACATTTCCTGGTGTTTCAGCAGCCCCATGTCAAATTGATCATTTCTTTGCCCAGTGCATGACAGTAATCTAAACTTTTAAAATCCTCAAAAACACATGGGTTGCCAAGCTAGTTTTAAGTTACAGGGTGAGACTTAGTCCCTCTTTATGGAAAGAATCTGCAAGAGGTCAGATTATTTGATATAGAGAACATGGTCATTGTAAGTGTAGCATGAATTTGAAAGATAAAGTAAAATGGGGACACAGCATTTGTTATGATGTTTGCTTTATTTTGTTTCCCACAAATGCAAAAATAAAGAGAAAATTAACAATACTATGACGCCTTCTTAAACTAAACCAACAATGAATGAAATCTTTGTATGTTTTTATGCATAAAACCATTTCAATCTCATGTCATTTTCATAACATTCCTTTTTGATAGCTGTAGAATATGGCTGTGAATATAACAAGAGAAATATAAGGGTTGGATGCGGCTTTTGGTTCTGTCTTCTTTCAAAGTTGCAATTTCAGAACCGGACAACTCAGGACAAAAGTAATTAAAAATCCAACTAAAAAAATAAAACTTGCCAAAGTTATTCAAACAATTCAAAAGTACATGCAGAATGACAAGGACTTTAATATAAAACAAACAGAGTAACCAAAGACGACCAGCCAGACAGCAAGACATGTACATAAATATTCTTGTAAATCGCCAAGGGCTGCAACTGTGCGAGATAGTTTCCTTGCTGTCATTCTGTGTATAGTCTTAGCTGGACATGACATAATAGGATAAACATATGGAAACATTATTAGAATAGTAATTTAAGTATGTATTTGTGCCAGTAAAGAGCCTTGAAAACTTTTTTTCAGGAGCATAAGAAAAATGTGAATTTGGAAACACCAGGGAACAACTTTAATGCCAAAGAACAATATAATGATTTTATTTTTTGCAGACTAACAAATAATGCTGCTTTGAATTTACTTTCTCAAGCATATTTCTTGCTTATAGGGGTCTTTTGAGTTTTTCTTTTAAGCATAATGACAATCAGCTATTGTTTTTAAGTTTGTTAATTTAATCCAGTAGGCTATGGGTCATGCTTTAACCTGAGTTTGTACCTTAATAACACCACGTTCTGCGTTACAGGCATACCCAGTACAGTAGCCAGGTAAGTGTTGCTCTTCACAACGTACCGAATACATTCAGGAAAAATACCTTATAATAAGCAGATGGAAAAATATTCGGAAATAAAAAGTAACAACAGGCTACTTTTAAAAATTTGTTACATTTTCTATTATTTTTGATGCTGCTAGCACTTTAATATATAAAAAATTCTCCAAGAATGCAAAAGTCGCTGCAGTTCTGCAGGTGGCAGTGAAGGGAGTCCAGTCCCACTGCAGACCCAATATGTCCCCAGTGCCTTACACTGCTACTTTAAGAAAATCCATAAAAGGGATGATACATATTCCCTTTAAGGCAGCCGGACCACGAGGTCAGAACCAGAGATTAATTTTAAACGGTGTAGCAAATGTGACAGATTGTCTATACGACACTGCAGCAAAGCCTTAATCAGTTGCTGAAATATCAATACTTGCTCAGTGAGGTCCCGTGGAAACTCAAGAATGGTGACAATCCCACTGCAGCATTATTAAAGCCTGAAAAAGATGCACCAAGAATGGAATTATCCTCTTCCAAATCAGGTAGGACCAAAGTAATGGAAAAGTACTATAAGTCACATGTCCATGGCATGGCAACACCTTGTCCTCTGGCTGGATCTGGGGGTCCATTCCATCTCTGGAAACAGGCCGATATGTCAATAATTGCAGTGCTCCCATATTGATTTGGAATTTTCCTTGTAACTCCAGTGTGATTTTTCTGTGTTTTCCTGTAGATTGCATTATTTCCTATGGAACCTGAATTGCTCTGTTTTCCTGTATAACCAATGCAAGTCTATGGGAAGAATTTTCCTGTAGATGTCTCCAAACCTCTGAAAAATACAGGAATCCCTGTAGATCTGGGAGCCCCGTGAATGGTGTAAACAACTCATTCCTAGTAGCAGTGTCGTGTTCTACTATACAAAGCAGGGCTGTCTACCTCTGCCAAAGGGCCTCTGAACCTTCATAATACATTCAATGTGTTGTATCAAATCACCAACCCTTTTACGGCCTTTTCATTTGAAGGCTCATGGTTTGCTTTATCTGGATAAGTGGATTTCTTTTTTTGTTAATTTATTTTTATTCATTTTCAATGTGCACTACACAAAAAAGCAATGTACTTTGTTATAAATATTGGAATAACAATAAACAAATATAACAACAGGATCTGATATTTCTCATTCAGTGTTACCCCCATAATGGGGCATCAAGAGTCCATAATAGTCCATAAGGAGTAAGTCCAGTATAACAGCCATTGACAAATGGTCATAGAGTGGAGCCGATAATTATGCAAGAGAAAGTTCTATGAGATGAAACATTTCACCATGCATACCTACTGGCATTTAATAGTCCATATAACCCTGAATATTTGATAATCAAGGGTTGATAAGATTGAACCATGTGAAAGAGTAGTAACATGTATGGTCAGGAAAACCCTGACCACTTATATCACAACTTCAGTAACTTTCACAAACAGTCGCAAACCTCCACCAATGCTTAGAAGTAGAAAGACACCAAACCCAGACTGTCTTAATCCACAGCAGTCAAGCTGAATTTTGAAGAACTAAAATGAAATACTACATGGTAATGGAGCTTAAACCAAACAGTTAATAAACCCTTTAGCAAAATGTCAGCATATGTAAACATAAGTTATGTTATAAAAATAGTTACTTGTACCACATTCTTAGATCGGCTAGTGACGGCCAAGATGGAACTGAGCGGGGTTACCATGACTTCAGACTGTGTGATGGGGCATGCAGGAGATGTGCAGATAGCGGCCATACTAGATCATAGCAGCTCCCCGCCATAACCTACCGCACACTCAGGAACAAAAGCCAAATACCCACTAGCAATTAAACTCAAGAAACGTATTTTCTTTGCCATGCCCCAATGTCACTGGCATAACAATTAATGTTTGTTGGTACAGTATTAGCCACTGCTAAGCAATAACAGTCCCAAGTTGCAGTGAGAAAGAAAGAATGTGACCAGCTGAGAATTGAGCCCAGGCCCCCATGATACCATCCCAATGCTCTAACCACTGAACTACAGGCTGCTATGAAATACTGCATGGTAGTGGAGCTTAAACTGGCATTCCTGGACACACTTCCTTTCTGTTGTACTGCATATCCTGCAACTAGGAATCATCAGGTTGACAATTAGATGTTTTTTGGTGCAGTATTAGTGCATTCAAGCATACTGTATGCCCAGGTGCCCAACCCCAGTACATAACAAAGCCTTACATCAATATGAACTTCAGTTTTAACATTGCATTTTAAAGGATCAGTAACTGAATCAACTCAAGTCTTCTAATCCTCCCCCTCAGATTTATGGATACAATTACTGGCTCAAGTCATTTTTTATAAGTTAAAGTTTCTTACAAGCTTCAGTCAGGTATGAATACAAGAAAGTTTTACCTGCATAATGGACTCTAAGCCAAGTTGGTAGTTGCAGCACATGAGTCATGCCCAGAGTCTGCAACTTGGCCCGGACCACAGTGATGCCTTTATGGCACTGCCAGATTGCACAGCTCAGATCAGGAAAAATTATTTAACTATGTCCCATCAGGTTGTTTAAGTGTGCCTTTTGCCTTTGCTGCTTGCAAAATGTTATTGTTGATACGCAGTCCACTTGTAATTATCATTATTGTATGTGGCTGATTCTCTGCCAGTTTCTTCTGAGTTGTGTCAGTAGGCTTAAAAATAAAACATGCCTAGCTAGATCCAAGTATTGTTTCACCAGGTTCAGGACAAAGTTAAGCAAATCGGTCCCCTCTGATTTCCTCAGGCACACCCAGCAGGTGTATGTGTTGGCTCTGCAGTCTCCAAATTTTTGAAATGGAGCCGTAGTAACTGATTTTTTGGAATTATATCCCATTTCCCCTGCTGCCCATTTATTAGCTGATTGGGTCACTATTTTAGTGTCTGTCGAGAGATTTTCCATTTTGGCCTCCATTATAGTATATCATGTAACCAGTGTCTACCTTTGTATCCAGATCCCTTGATAGCCTGAAGCAGGGCCCAGTTGGAAGGCTCAAGCGACCCACCAGCTTCAAGGCCTGTCCCACTGTCATACAGTTGGTCCTGTGAGCGTAGCTGTTTCCCTTGAGGAGGTTCTGGAGGCACTGTATTTTTCCATTTCCCCATCACGAATTTCTTTGGAAATCATACACTAAGGTCAGTTTCAGTCACTCTGTTGATGGATAACAAAATAAAGTATAAAAAATAATGAAAAAATCAATTTATAGATATTTGTTTTTTCTGCGTTCAGGAGCTCCTCTCAAACACGTCTGTTCATGCTGGCCTCTGGCCATGCCCTACATGAATGGATTTCGTTTGAATACCTGTAGTTTGGATATGTGATGTTCAGTAACTGAGACATTCTTTATGAATTTCGTATCATGGTAAGTTATTGAATGTCTAGTATTTTGGGACCTAAGATTAATTTCATCTAAGTGTTGGTTAACAACTCGAACCACTCTTAAGTCATATGTAAAAATATTTCTTAGAAAATATATATTTAACAGAATATAAAACAGTTATGTTTATTATTTTATGAATACGCCTGTGTTCACACTGAGGAAGTGACAAAGAAAGCCACGTAAAGTAGGTGGGATGTGAATATTGGCGGTGATATGTTATTATGAATTTATCTTATTAAAATATTTACTCAGAAACAGAATCTACATGGTGAGTGGGCGAGGGCTATCATCCTACGTTTCATGCATATCCACATAGGGTAGAGGACCCCTTAAAAAATATTTTATGTTTTAGGGTCAAAGGATCCAGGGAACTTTGGATGTTTTTCTTATTTGTTCTTTTTACAGCTGCAGTGGGTGGAGCTCTGCAGCCATTTTGCCACTGCAGCTATTTTGGGATCACTCCAAAAAAAGGAGCTGACCGGATACCATCCGTACTTTTTTCTTTGGACTTCTGGTGGTGGAGGCAGATGTGCATCCGGCGCACTACTTTGTTCGGTGGCCGGAACACGACACCTGTCCTTTGTGTCCAATGTGGCTGCTGGTGTTTACTGCACATGCGCGAGTTCCCATGCATGCACAGCTACTCCGGCGGCCATATTGGACATGGCGGCACTGTCCGCTGGTACTTACTATGCGTGCATTTATGGCTGTTCTGTTGTTTGGTTCAGAAAAATGTACTCCAGAAGCAGTTTCTTCCTACAGCGTCCAGTTGTACTATTTGTCCAGCAAAGCATACATTTTTTACAAAAAATGAATTACTGTCTGACCAGATTAGAGCTGCACGCTCCTCCTTGTGCATCCCCAACAGTGAAAGGGATTGGGGCTGGCAGTATAGCCTAGTGTTTAGATTAACGGGCTGTGAATGAGCTTGGTACATGCAGCAGATCTGGGTTTGAGTTCCACAACCTCCACTTGCATACTGTGTGACTCTGAGCAAGTCACTTCACCATCACAGTGCTCCCAGGTCGCCCCAAGAAACAGGCACTTGTGCCAAGTGGGCCTTACCCAGTTACCAAAAGAATAAAAAAAATGTAAAAAAGGGGTTCAATGCTGCCGAACCCGTGCATGAAAGAGTTTGGCAATTTTTGTTGACTTTGAACAAAATAGCTGGTAGTATGACCAGCTCTGAGCTGGTTTTGGTGATATCTTTAATTTTACAAAACAAGGGGTACTTTGTGAACAAATAACAGTTTAAAAAGTAAAAGTGGGACTCCACACATGTGCAGCTGCTCCGGCACTAGTGCGCATGTGTGGAACCCCACATTTACTTTTTAAACTGTTATTTCTTCACGAAGTACCCCTCGTTTTGTAAAATGAAACATATTGCCAACATCAGCTCAGAGCTGGTCATACTACCAGCTACTTTGTTCAAAGTCAACAAAAATTGCCGTTCATGCACGAGTTCAGCCCATCTGTCCCATCAGCTGCAGCCACACTGCTCTGGACAGAGTTTGTTTTCAGAAGTCTCAGCTGATGGTATGTCTTCCTTTGTTGGAAGTTGCCTTTTAATTAGAAATGTTTGAAAAACAATTTAAACCTTTGGAAAAAAAACATAATACCAGCTGCACCTTGGCCCAGCTCCATTGTACCAGCTGCTTGTTGGCCCAGCTCCATTGTACCAGCTGCCTGTTGGCCCAGCTCCATGATAGCAGCTTCCCGCTGGCCCAGCTCCATTATACCAGCTGCCTGTTGGCCCAGCTCTGGCTCCATTATACCAGCTGCCTGTTGGCCCAGCTCCATTATATCAGCTACCATTGGCCCAGCTCCATTATACCAGCTGCTCATTGGCCCAGCTCCATTATACCAGCTGCCTGTTTGCCCAGCTCCATTATACTAGCTACCCATTGGCCCAGCTCTAGCTGCATGATACCAGCTGCCTATTGGCCCAGCTGCATTATACCAGCTGCCCATTGGCCCAGCTCTAGCTGCATTATGCCAGCTGCCTGTTGGCCCAGCTCTAGCTCCATTGTACCAGCTGCCTGTTGGCCCAAATCTAGCTCCATTATACCAGCTGCCTATTGACCCAGCTGCATTGTACCAGTTGCCCGTTGGCCCAGCTCTAGCTCCATTATACCAGCTGCCTGTTGGCCCAGCTCTAGCTCCATTATACCAGCTGCCTGTTGGCCCAGCTCCATTATACCAGCTGCCTGTTGGCCCAGCTCCATTATACCAGCTGCCTGTTGGCCCAGCTCCATTATATCAGCTGCCTGTTGGCCCAGTTCCATTATACCAGCTGCCTGTTGGCCCACCTCCATTATACCAGCTGCCTGTTGGCCCAGCTCCATTATACCAGCTGCCCATTGGCCCAGCTCCATTAGACCAGCTGCCCATTGGCCCAGCTCCATTATACCAGCTGCCTGTTGGCCCAGCTCCATTGTAGAAGTCATCGGCCCGGTCCTTGCTGAGATAGTGGGAGTTTCATTGGAGAGAGGGATCTTTCCAGATCCCTTAAAATAGGCAGTAGTACGCCCCTTTCAAAAAAAAAACTCCCTTGACCCCAACTGCCCAGCTAGCTACAGACTGATCTCAAACATACCCTTTGTAGGGAAAGTTATTGAGAAGGTGGTCACTCTGCAGCTGGAGGACCATTTAACTAACCACAATATCTACGACCCTCTCCAGTCTGGCTTCAGAAAAAGGCATAGCACCGAAACAGCCCTGGTACGGGTACTTAATGACCTTCTGATGGCAAGAGATTGGAGAACCCATTTCATCTTGGTTTTCCTTGATCTCTCAGCAGCATTTGACATCGTGGATCATGGGGTGCTGCTCGACTGCCTGTGGTTCTTCTGTGGACTGAGAGGGGCGGTCCTCAGTTGGTTTCGGTCTTTCCTCGAGGGTAGATCCCAGAGAGTGGTATCGGGGATTTATTTCTCGGCCCCTCATGGGCTACCCCGCGGGGTTCCACAGGTCTTTGTGTGGTCCCCCATGTTATTCATGGTGTACATGCTCCCATTAGAAGACATTATAAGATGGTACGGGTTGAGTTTTCATTGCTATGCCAATGATTATCCACTGTACATGTCTTTTGTGCCCCCAACAGGAATTAGATTCTGCTGCAGTGTTTAACAACTGTCTAGTGGAGATTCAGAACTGGATGAGTGCCAGCTGACTTCGGCTGAACCCGGGAAAAACAGAGATATTGGTGGTGGACCCTAGTTATAGGACAAAAGGGGCATGGGTGGGAAAACCCTCAGGATTAAATCTTGGGGGGGGGACCATGCTTATTGCCTCGGGCCAGATGCGAAACCTAGGCATGGTATCTGACGAAGGCCTGACCCCAGCAACGCAGGTTTCAGCTGTAGTCAAATCTTCCTATTACAATCTAAGGAACATAGCTGGAGTGAAGCACCTGATCCCACTCGAAGATCTTTCTACCCTGGTCCACGCCTTTGTCACCAATCATTTTGATTATTGCAACGCTCTTTACCTAGGGCTCCCGGGGGTAGATATCTGCCACTTGCAGCTAGTGCAGAACGCGACGGCCCGGTTGTTGACTGGAACTTCTGGAACACTAGTGGCTGTGGCAGCATCATCTAGTGGGTGGAGGTGGAGGGAGAAAGAGGAAACCCACAGTGCGGTCTGTATGATGGCCCAAGGCACTCTTGGGCCCCACTTCATCTGTGTCGACCTATGTTGGAGGATGGTGGGGCTGAGAGGTAGCTGGGGTAACCCAACATAAAGCCCAGGAGGAAACCCACAGTGCGATCTATATGATGGCCCAAAGCACTCTTGGGCCTCACTTTGTCTGTGTGGACCTACCTTGGAGGATGGTGGGGCTAAGAGGTAGCTGAGTTAACCCAGCATAAAGCCCAGGTGAAGATTAAAAAGCATGATTAAAAAGAAAATGTACTAGACCCTGGTGACCCGAGTTCAGGAGTGAGCCTACTTCATCGAAGGTCAACCATGAGGAGGAGGAGGATTAAGCATCCCAGAAGAAACTCTCCTCCTCTGGCGGAGGGAGGCTAGCTTGCTCCACTGCTGTACTGCCACCAAAGTGACCACAGGTGGCAGTGCAGTTAGGAGCAGCTACATGGGTGGGAAAGACATGAGCTGGTGTAGTACTCTGCACGGTCGTGAGCGGACAACTGCGCACCAGTACTGCTGACATCCTCAGGGTGAAAGGACAAAAGCTGGAAAACCCCAACCAGACAGGATGGTTGCCAGCCTGTTGCAGGCCCCACACTGGTGACCTCGGCCCTCCTCCGGAATCTGGATCCGCATCGTGGCGACGAAGGGGACCTCCACCGACCTCACCAAGAAGGGTAAGGCTTGGGGAACAGTTGGAGTGATGGGTAAGTCTGGGGAAAAGCCAGGTGATGGGGAGTGCTGACCAGCAAGAAGGGGGTCTGGTCGGTGACAAGGGGACATAAAGAGATATACTAAAAAAAAAATAGAAAACATATTACGTCGATCTAGCTTAACTCTCATACACTGTATGTTCTGTAACTCCTCCTCTCCAGACTTCATTACTGAAAACATTTATATAAAAATGATCACTGTCCCACTGAATACATCTTCCCCAGCTGCTAACTTGCCACCGGAAGCCAGAATCCTTCACTTGTGGTATCACGCTGTGTTGCTGTGGCAAAGACAGTGATGTCACCAGCAAGGATTTATCACCGCCAGCAGACAACAGACCGCCACAGCATATAAACTCGTAGGGGCTAAGATCTACTTTTCATACAAAAGTGCTAAATAATGAAAAATAAGAGACAAGATAAATACAGAAAAATGTGAACTACAGGCTGATCAGTGTCTAAATAGTACGTGTTTTCAAAGTGCCTCAAGGCATCAGCTGCGCTTTAAAGAAATGAATTTTTCAAGGACCAACTTTTTTTAACATTATCGTTGCATTTTACTGCAAAGCAAGACAATATTTCCCTGAAGGCAACAACACAGAATCAAATACAGTACTGGCTATATTAACACAAGCATCGCTTTTAGCTGTCTGCTGGTCTCACATGACCAGGGAGGGGGATGTTAAAAGTTCACAAAAAATAGATTGCATACAGGAGGCAGTGGCAACCGCACGTGTGCACTAACAGTCCAAAAACCTCTTTATGAAAAGGGATCCAGATCCAGGGGGCTTGTGAGAAAGCACATTTTAAAAAAACATGTTTTTTTTTGTTCATTTGGTAACCGGGTAAGGCCCAGAAGGCACAAGTGCCTGTTTTCAGGGGCGACCTGGGAGCACTTGGAAGGTCAAGTGACTTGTTTAGAGTCACACAGTATGCAAGTGGAGGTTGGGGGAATCAAACCCAGATTTGCTGGATGTACCAAGCTCATTCACAGCTCATTACTCTAATCTCTAGGCTATACTGTCAGCCCCAGTTCTAAAAAGGTCATAGCATCTCTGAGGCCCCATTTTCAAATATTTTTGCCAAAAATATAGAATGGGAGAAATCTATTTTTAAAATAGGGTTAACTGAAAACCGTGACTGTTTTTGTACTTAAGTATATTGAGCTGCTGTGTAAGTGTGTTATGTGCCTCATATTACTTGACTGTTAATATAAGAAACTTGTAACCCTTTTATATACAGGATAACTGTCGTTGTGCTGTAAATATTTACGTGCGCTTTTATTGGATTCATTTGTTTGTCATCATGAGGCGCTCCGAGACCCCTGGGAATGGGCGCCACGTGCCATATAGATAAAGCTGCCTTGCTTTGTGCAAGTCACACCTGAAGACACATCTGTCTGAAATGTGCTTTGAACCTAGTGCTGCTGTTTGAAATTTACTGATTGCATTTTTAATTTACTGTTTTATCACTGTGGTTCTAACACATTGTTTGTGAAGTGCCCAGAGCCCTTGGCAATGGGCGCCATTTCAATAAAATTGCCTTGCCTCAATTGGGCCTCTTTGGTGCTAAATGCTATACTGTATTCTGGTCTAAAAATAAAGTTTTAATACTCGTAGGGCCCAGTCTTCTGGGGGGGAGCACATACCGCCATCATATTTAACAGACTATGTATAAAGGAAGAAATTAGCATGAAACAAACAAACAAAGGGGCATGCATCCGCAACCGCTGAAATACTGAAAACAAGCAGAAAAACAGAACAATACAAAGACCCCTGTTGTGTTGTAGTTGATGTACAGTGCACACCCATTTTGTCGTGTGATGTATGCCCATTTTGTTGTAGTTGTTGTGCAATGCACCCCATTTTGTTGTGTGATGCACCCCCATTGTGTGGTAGTTGTGCAATGCATCCCAATTTGTTGTTGTGTGATGCACCCCCATTGTGTGGTAGTTGTTGTGCAATGCACCCCATTTTGTTGTTGTATGATGTATTCTCATTGTGCTGCTGTACAATGCAACCCCATTTTGCTCATGTGTGACATTTCTCAATGTGTTATGCAACACACACCATTTTGTTGTTGTTTGCTGAATTCTCATTGTGTTGTTGCACAGCGCACCCTATTTTGTTGTTGTATGATGCGAAGCATTCTCATTGTGTTGTTGTACAATGCAACCCCATTTTGTTCATGTGTGACATATTCTCAATGTGTTGTGCAATACACCCCATTTTGTTGTTGTATGATACATTCTCATTGTGTTGTTGCACAGCGCACCCCATTTTGTTGTTGTATGATGCATTCTCATTGTGCTGTTGTACAATGTAACCCCATTTTGTTCATGTGTGACACATTCTCAATGTGTTGTGCAACACACCCCATTTTATTGTTGTATGATACATTCTTATTGTGTTGTGCAGCGTACCCCATTTTGTTGTTGTAGAATACATTCTCATTGTGTTGTTGTACAACGCAACCCCATTTTGTTCTTGTGTGATACATTCTCATTGTGTTATTGTGCAACACACATCCATTTTATGCACCTATCTGCCTTTTCATTTTTAAAGCGCTGCAGACACCACATAAACGAGACTGCCTTCACAACTGCCACAGTTAACCCCTCCATAATCATCCAGTACAAAGTGTGGGGGGTAATAGTGCCCCACAGTCTGTGCCCCCAACCCCATGAACCATGCATCAGACCTCCATGACACTTCTGCTTTTACCAGTCTCATGGTGAGAAACCAAAGACCACATGCAACCCCTAGGTGGCAGCATAAAGTGCTACCCCCATATCTGTGGGCTACCTCTTTCTGGAGTGCTGTTCTATATGTTCTAGGTGTAATGAGGTAGAATCTCAGCACTCCTGAGAAGGTAATCACTAAATTAAACAAACTCTAGCCAGAGCCGATACAGCTGTGGCGAGCTTGTAAAGCTCTGGGGAGAGAGAGCGCCTCCAAGTGCCATCTCCAAGATGGTGGCAGTGATGCAACTGCGCATGTGCAGCATTCGTGCATGTGTAGTTGCAGTGAACTTCAGTGCATGCACAGTTCTTGTCCCGGAATGCGGAAGTAACAGCCGAAATAGTGCAGCTGTTATTCCATAGCGACCAACCATGGCGGAGTGTTCCAAGCGCTGTTGGACTTTTGGAAGGATACTTCAATAAGTCCAATGGAAGTGTGCCATGGTCAGCCGTTTTTGAGGAGCCGAATGCAAAACGGCTGTACTCTCCGCCCACAGACATAACAGGAATCCATAGGATCCCAAACTAGAATTAGCCAGTAGATTATTGGGCTATAAACATTTTCCTAGAATCCTTCTGGTTTGTGAAAGAGACATTAGAAGAAGTGCACCAGTTGTGTTGGAGACGTGTCAGTGGGCCAGTAGATTTTCCCAACCACCGTGACTAGCCCATCTAGTGAATGACTACAGAACTGAATTTTGACCTGTGATGATTGAGACACCCAGGTGCCTCTGCTCCATGCAAATGGGTAGGATCCCTGAGGCCAGTTTCCTTTGCCACACCATGGTGGCTCAAGTGCCAGTTAGTCCAGTCTTAGTCAGCATGCCAAGACAGTTACCAACTCACTGTGGCACAATCCGTTAAAGTCACCATGGCACAACCGTCAGCAATTCACAGCGGCAGAATCCAGTCCCACCAGCTCAGCACAAACACATTCACCATTTGCTTGGCCAGGCCCAACCCAGACCCCACAGCAGTACATTTACTTAGTTAGTTCGTTTTTGCATTGGGTCCAGTAGATGCCATATGGCATCAGAACCATCCATTACAGAACCTGACCCAAAATGGCCACCAGGACTCAATGAGTTAACCAGGTAGGCGCTAGACAGCAGAGCTGCCTATTTTCAGGCACAGCCTGGGAGGTTACATACAATGGGTGGGAAAACATCACTGAATACAAAGAATATATCAGGTGACAACAAGCAATACAATTGGACAAAAGCATATAGTCAGGTAACAACAAAATGAAGCCAGAGTCAGGCATGGAATAATACAATTGTAACACAGTACAATGGCATAGGCAAATATTCAACAGATCAGAGTCCCTGTACATGACATTATCAACATTGTACAAATAGAGGGTAAGTGCAAGGGAAATTAATGGTTCAGGTAAAACTCTGGGAGATCAGAATAGGAACAAGTGCCAGGGCAATAGCTAAGAGGGTCAGGCAAGTGAGTGGGTACACCCACCACAGGAGCAGAGTTCAGAAATGGCAAGTACCTTACAGAGTTCATGCTTAAAACTCCAAATGGATGCCAACCAACAGGAATCAGGGACCTGTTCTCAGTTGCTATGGGGGGGGGGGAGTGGATAGAAACTGTATGCACTGTTACGCTGCCAACCAACAGTGACGCACACAAAGCTAGGTATGTGTTGCAGGTGAAGAATTCCCGTCCTGCCCCCCATGAGAGAGGCACAATGCGCACTGCAAACAGGTTTACACCCACACAGCACATGCAACTCGACCCAGCCTGGCATCATGCCAGTTGTGTAGCCCAGTGCCATGCTGTGATCCCACTGGTCTCTTGCTGTCATTGAGCAACTTACCCAGACATGTCCCCCCAACCCCTCATTAATTTTTAACCACAGGGGCCAGTGGCTCTGCCCCTTCAGGGAGTGATGGCCAGACTTCCTGGTTTCCAGTGTATCCCTTCCCTGCTTGCCATGCGATCGTTACTCCCTGTCAGTCCAGTGACCCCTAGTCCCTTGTCTTGCTGTATCTGGTGCAGTTTTGAACTCCAGCCATCCTGACTTGTACTGTGACTGACTGCAGCACGTCGCCACTGTTATCACCTGGTTCTGCGTACGGGATGTGAAGGAGGCTGCAACCAGTCATGTGAGGAGCACTGTCTGCCATTTGCATGATTGCTTGTCCCCTTTATTTATTTACCAATTGATTGATTGATTGATTTGATAATTGGTGACTGGGAAAGGCACACCAAGCAAGGCTCATTTCCAGGTGTGACCCGGGGAAAGGGTTACAGGAGGTACAGCGAATATAATGCAGTACATTTCATAACACACAATAAAGTGCAGACACAGTTCAATATATTATACATACTATGTAATTCTTCACAGGCACATGTCTTGGTACAAATTAAAGTGCAGTATAGAATAATATGTCACACCTAGACAAGTGCAAAATAATGCCACAGATAGGCTCGGAGGCAAGCATTGCAGTACAGTAGAGACCTCGTCGGCTGGGGAGTGCCTACGCCCTGCACTACCAGTCCCACCAGGTAGGACCATCTGCTGGACCATTCCAACCATTCAAAAAGACCTTTGAGATATCTGCTTGGCAAGGGGTTGCGAACCCCGTTTAGCATAGCTCAAATAGATTGCAAGATCTCTGTTGGTACTATGTGGCCACATTGAACTTAATCCCCCCACCCCCATATGACTGATAATGAGACCCCTGGAGCTGTGTGCCACAGGGCTAAGTTGTTCCATCCCTGGCTCTTCTTTATGTAACCGAGTATAAAATAAACCAGTTTGTTCTTAGTCATTGTAAACATACTTAGGAGGATAAACTGCATGTCAAAAAAATTCCCACCAGGACCGGAAACCCCCTGCAGGGCCTGCTGCAGTCTGTCTACAGATTCGACAGTAATTAGTGGAGGAGATGGACAGTCCTGGATATCGTTAACACAGGATGCATTTTTTTCGCTGTAGCATCTTTTGGTAAACATTTCACAATTCTCCCCCCAAGCTCTTTTGTATTTCAGATTTCATCTTGCAAAATGCAGTGCAGAGCCAAGATACTGTAAAGCACCCTCTGTCTGAGCATGTACAGTGACTCACGAACAACCCATTGTTATTTATTGAGAAACACAATGCGTAGTTTTTCACTTTATCCCCTTGGGTATATTTAAAAAAGGATCGCCGGATCTGGACTGGACCAATAGGAAGAGGATGTAGCTTGCATGTTATTACTTCATTTATCCTGTGGAGGTAGGTTTATATCTCAGCCATGTCCCCCCCTCACTCTCCTCGCGTCCAGTGTCTGCATGTTGAGATCCTCCAGCCTCTACATGTAAGTAATTTCCTACTGCCCTTGAATCGTTTTGATTTTACTCTTCCTTGCTCTACCTCCACTTTGTCCCTGTCTTTCTACTAATGCGGCTCCAGAACTGTTCACAGTACTGCGGGCAAGGACACACTTGGGAATAGTTCAGTGCAGAATCCCCCTACCCCTTCTACTGCTGAGTCCCTTTCCTTTTTCCTTAACATTACTGCACTTTATCTCCCCCACTCAACCAGCCCCCATCAGCCACTCTCCCCCAGCCTGTTACCTGCTATCCCTGGAACTTAACTCTGACCAGACAGTGACCCACGGTTTGCCCCACATGGCAGAGCCTCCCAGGTTCCCCAGGCCCAGGAGGAGTTTAGCTCAAATGTTTGCTTGGAAGCTGAATGAGCAGTGCCAGGCTTGGGAAGAGAGAGATGGTGTCATCCTGAGGTTGAGGGCCCCATTTTTCTGTTTTCTTCCCCCCTTCCCAGGCACCTTGCAGATGAGGACTAAAGTGGACATCACACACAAGTGTGTTGATGTCCTCAGTCAGCAAGCACGTGCACATCCATCACGGCTCCACTTCCACTGCCCCCTGTGGTCACCCCGGTGGCAGTGCTGCAGCAGAGCTCTCAGTCCCCCCCGCCCCAGAGGAGAATGTCCTCTGGTGTGCTTGATCCTCCTCCCCCAATAACTCAGGCCCACTTTCAAACCCTAGTTGCTTGTGTCACGAGTGGTAGTGGTACCGCTGCGCCAATGGGATGGCTGCTGGTTCCCTTTCCTATACAATCCAGCATCCTATCTGCCCCTTCCACTAACCTGTTGCACTGTGCTGTACATTTCAAACTGTTGATATTATTACTATTCCCAGGACCCTCTCCTCAGTCCTAGTTTCCACTTCAAACCCCACCATTCTGATTCCATATTCGGATATTTCGCCCCCATGTGCATTACCTTGCAATTTTTGGCACTGAATTTAAGTACCATACCCTTGACCATTTAATTAGTCTGTCTGTCTCAGTGCATTAATTATGAAGCTACCAGGCCCCCTTCCCCAATAAAGAGGATATTTTCAATGTGAACAACTTCTGGGGGACCATCAAAACAGAAGATTATTCATTCTGGTTTCAAGTATAAATCCACAGGGCTGAAGGGATTTCTGAGATTGCTGCTGAGAATTCATCCTAACTGGAGTGCCTGTCCCCCTTCTAGGAACTTTGCTGACACTTGATTAACTTTTCCTGACCCCCCCAGCTCCATCGCGTTTGATCCGAGACACACAGTGACATGCTAGTTACTTTCCTGACAGCAAAGGACAAACTTGAACACAGCAACTGAATTCCATTAGTCGGGTCCAGCCCTCCGCTGTCAGGGGAGCAGCCACAGCTTGGCTTCCCAGAAGAACAACTCCGCACGTGATGGACAAGATATCAATAAAACCATTCAAGAGATTTTCTAACATTCTGTGTGGACTCCAAAGGTAGAGATATGAGAAAAAAATGCAGAATAATATTGAAAAAGATCCTGCTAAATCAATCAGAGCACAGAGCTCGCATCCCAATATTCTGCAATAACCAGACTGTAGACTCAGTGGGACTGTATGCATATTCCAGTGTTCTGATTAGCTTAGGCTAATGCTAGAGCACTTCTGTGAAAAACTGCCTAACATTTTTGGCTTTCTCAGATGCACATATAGCACTAGAAGAAGAGTGATTTCAATGGTCTAATCCACACTTTTTTTTTACAGTTTTTCTCTTTTTCAGTATTTCAGTGGTAGCAGATATAACAGTCGTGGGTTTATTCAGTAATATTCAGACCAGTGGGTTAATAAGCACCTCAGCCTACAGCCTTGGGTTTTTTCCCCTTTGATGGTCATTACAGAGTATGGTAACTCTAAGTATTCATGAGCCTAGCAAGGTTCCTGATTGGCTACTGGATCACTCATTAACATCTGAGAAATGACCAATCCAGCTGCAGACTGATGCTGTGTGATACATATGGCTCGTGCCACACAACTAAAACTAAAAAAAAAAAAAAGGCAAAAGTAGTTATTGCGATTAAATTTATAATCACAATAACAACCTCAACGCTGTTCATTTCCTTGGATTAATGACCAGCTGGAGGGAGCTGACCCTTGACTGTGCCTTGGGCCACCCATCCCCGTAGTGGGTCATTGATCCCACGGAAATTACCCCTTCCCATTCATTATCCCAACCACTGTTCTGTGTCGCATTAATGTCACTTAGCGTTTTGTGCAGTCCCGAACATTAGAGCATGTTTACTGCAAAATTAATTTCCGTAAAGTCATACCAGGTCATGGAAGTGGGAGCGCTGCCAGTCAGAGGCTGATCATCTGCTCCGTAATCAGAGAGATAATGTGTTGGAAAAAGATTAATCATCTGGAGGGAGCTGAGACCAGCCAGAGACCAGGTATGGTCTCCAGTGGCAGTATAGGTAGAGTCAGAAGGGGCAGACTGGGTGGCTAAGAGGCCCTTATCTACCGGCAAATTCTAACTAAAGTCTATGTTTCTGTATTTGGGCTGGCAGTATAGCCTAGAGGTTAGAGTTATGAGCTCGGTACATCCAGCAGACCAGACCTCGGCTTGATTCTCACAACCTCCTCTTGCATACTGTGCGACTCTGAGCAAGACACTTAACTGCCCAGTGCTCCCAGGTCACCCCTGAAAGCCAGGCACTTGTGCCTAGTGGGCCTTACCTGGTAGACAAAGACTAAAATTAAATTAACATTTCTGACTGATTGCATGGGTGGGGGACCTAAATCTCTGCCTCAAAGGAAATTCTGTCTCTGAGAGAATAAAAACTCTTTTCCCTTTTTTTTTTTTGTTTTGTTTGCAAAACACTGACAAGTGGCTGCCGCTGGACTCGGTTTCATAACATTCCATAAAAAAATCTTGATTTTAGGAAATTCCATTCTTTGTAACAAAAGACATTTGCATGGAAACATGATCTTTTCTGTAAGACATTATCTGTTCCAGCCACCCATACCTGACCTGAAGTCATACTCCATTTGGGATATCCAAATCAATTCCAGAGCAGCATATTATATTGTCCTGACCAGGGAGTCATAACTTCAGGCCATGTATAAAGCAGGGCAAGGCAAAGCAGTTTCGTACATTATAGCACCCTAGTCACGATGGCCGGACACCATACAGAAAACAAAATCGTAAATACAGTGACGGGTTAATGAGACAGGATATATGCTGTAGAAAAAGGAGGAACTGGAAGGATCAAGATTCTTTTTTCATGAAAATGTCTTCAGAAGCAAAAAAACGGAAGGTCCTAAAATTCCATTTTGGTGAAAAAAACTGTATAACTGCGCTCTGCTGTTGCCAACAGGGAGTTTTCTCAGAAACTGATGGATCTCAAAACACAAGGCAAGGAGCACCATTCCATCACAGTAACCCATCATGTCCTACAGATAAAGGAATTGCATCCCACGGACATCATTCTAGGTGGGGTTTACATCCACAGATGGTACACCATGGCTAGGGACATTAGCAGTAGCATACAGCACCTGAGCACAGCAGCGGCATCACTTCACCTGAACCATAGGGGTTGCAATGTCCATTTCACCCGAAGCATAGAAGCATGGACAGTGCTGATGGAAAAGACCATCGATCCATCCAGTCTGCCCAGTTATACTCTACCCTACCCTGTGACCCGTTGTCTAGACAGGGTTCCCCCTCACCTTCCCCACCCTCTGTTAGGGATCTCTGCTCTTGCTGCATGTGTACACCGGGCATCACAACTCGGTTTATGACGTGAGAAGGATGTCCTAAACAGAGGACTATGATATCAGGTGCAGAGCAGATCAAGTCTAGGGGGACAGTGATTCTATTTTCCTGCAACTGTCCGCAGTAATAAAGAAAAAGGGAAAAGATTTACAAAACAATATGTGAAATATAAAGTAAATAATATCTAAATCTTGCATTTTTTCAGGGTGCTCCCTATTGTGTAAGAGGCTCCAAATGGGGCTCCAGGAGTCACAGTGGAAATTAGCAAAACATCACCATCTTGTGGCATTTCTTTATTGCTCTGCATCCCCTGTGGCTCCGCACTCCATTAGGCCTTCCCACCAGACATCCTCTACTGCCAGGTTTCATCTGCCAGGCCCCCTTGGGTCCTGCGTCACTGCCACAGACTTGTCCCCAATGGTGACTCCCTGCATCCACCAGGGAGAAGGAATGTTTGAATGGTGGGGCATGATGGCCAAGGGGGTGTGGATCCAGGTTGGCAGTGTGTTAGACCAGTACCCTGCCATTTGGTGCCACAACATCATTTTAAAAATATTTAATCTGTCATTTCACTTCTTCTCTGTATTTCTCATTCTGTTTTTCTTTATAACTAAACACAGTAACCTGGTCGACTCCACGGTGCCAAGCAATGGGGATCGCTCTGTCACGTTGGTGATGCAGATTTGTGCTTCAAGCCCAAGACGTCAAGAGCAGAGACTTGCACGGAGGATCCAGAATGTCCACTGGATGCTTTCTTCTGGGGGGGGGGGTTGACACTGCATCACTCTGCAGCAGCTCCTGGTGGAGGTCTGTGATTGTGTCTTTGATGGCACAGGTGAACTCACACCATCAGGTATCCCCTCCCCAGGTCAACTGCAGCAAGTGCATCCTTGCAGGTGGTGTGAAAACTGGAGGAAACTATCACACCGATACACTGGATGATGGCCGTGTGGTCCCTCCCACACCAGTCAACCCCCATCTTGCCAGTGAAGGAGCCCCTCGGCCTCCGACCAAGCACATATGATTCTCCTCTAGTCAGCGGGAAGGCCCCCGACAGGGACAAGCTAGCAAACGGGAGGAGAGGTGGGAGGCTCCAGGTGTCTTTCCACTCCATGACCGTCAGGAGGCCCACGATGACAGGATGGCTGAAGGTGGACTTCAGTGGGCTGGAAATGTGAGGGTGAGGGTGAGTCTGGTAGAAAGAGGGTGGTGGTGTCGGTGTCCCAAAGAGAGGGATGCTGGTGGGCACAGGAGGCGCAAACATAAAAAACACATTAACCTAAAAATGGGATCCCAGGCCCCTCCCCCAGGCTTCATCTGCTGTTGCTGCTTGTCTGCACCTGTCAGAGTCCTCTGCTTGTGACATCAAAATAGCCTTCATCGCAACAGACTGTGATGTCACAAGTAGAGGAATGTGATGTCAGGTGCAGGTAAACAGCCAGAGCAGATGGAGTTCTGATGCCGGGATCCTGTTGCCATGGTGATCTGCAGAGTTATAAACAGGAACAGGAATCTAATTATGGAAATCATGCAACATTGAATGTGATCAGCAAGGCCAGTGATTTTCATTTTTTTTACTGAAAAAGCTGGTTATATTCCGGAATTTGGAGACTCTACACACAAGTAAAACAAAGAATGTCACAGAATTTGGTATTGACAGATCGGTATGGAACTTGTATATTTCTTTTCATTGCTTCAGGTACTATTTTTATTTTGCTTCATTTCCTTTGCTGTATGTTAAGCTTTCTTTAATTCTGATTATTTACACGCATACTGAAAGACTGACAATAGAATCTATGTAAAATCTGAAAATTTAGACTAGTAATCACTGCAGGAATCCCAGCATTTCAAATCTTGAAAACGGAATTTCATTACTTCAGTGATCGTAAATAAGGGGCCTTAGTCATCAGCATTGTAAAAGCTGTGCTCCAACCGGCTCACTATTCCATTGTGACGTACCCAGTTTTGCTAGATATCAGTCATGACATACCTCAGATTGTAAAATATCATGAAACTTTGCAAAGATGGCCCAAAACCGTATGTTTTATTGTGTGGCGTTTCTCCCTGCACCTCTTGGACAAAAGCTGACTTGTGACTAAGAATGGTGGTATATCAAGATTTCCCTGAGACATCAGGGACTCTCATGAGAAAGAGTAAATTAATAATTCTGGATTAGTACATTTCTGTTTATCTGTGAAATCTCCTCCCTTGTGGAGCTGATGCATTGTTTTATACAGAAAATCAATAAACATGAAGGTAGAGGAAACAAAGAGGGACTGAGGTCAGAGAAAACGTGCACACTAGTAAAGAGTGAATACTCTTCCAGAAATTAACATTAACTTTCAGAAGCACTCAGCGAGTACTTTTTATAGCTCAAGTGCATTTCCCCCTTTGTCGCCTCATGCATTATTAGGACGAGAGAACAGCCACCCAAAAAAATTATTATAAATTGTGCCAATTCTATTTCTTCAATTACCTTTTTTTCTTCAAAAAGTTGATGTTGGAAGTGGTTAGTAAGAAGCCCATAACTGCAAAACAGCATGTGGGACACTCTTATGAAAACAAGGGCATCTCATGTGCAACTGAAGAAAGCACTGCGATTGGTCAGGAGCATCACATGACGCTCCCACGGTCTGTAATGAGCAAAATAAATGCTGCAGAAATATAAAGTAACAACTGGCTATGTTTTCAGTTTAGCTTTTCATCCTCTGCCATCATCCACTCAGTATTTGTGCTTGAGGGCATATCTCCCCAGTCCCATCTTCCACTAGTCCCAACCTACCCCACTAACGGTGGGAGATGCATGGTGTGGGGCCTCAGGCAGTCACCAGCCATCATCAAGACGGTGACATGATTCTTAACACCCCACTTTTCAGCCTTCCACCTCTCCCATGTCAGTGCAGTGCCAACAGTAGCCTAGTTGACACAGCCTACTTGACACAGGATACTTGTACACAAGCACCACCCCTCGTAAGGAAGCTAGCACCCCACCCCACCATAAGGAGCTGCTGCACCACCAGAGCTTGACGCAACCCTTCCCTGAGCTGGCTCACACTGCACTCTTCAAACCAGGCTGCTCTTATCCTGGCCTCTCGAGTCTGCTTATGAACTCGGGTCACTATCCATCGGGCGACCCAACAACTGACTACTTTTAAAAAATAAACACCATTTTCTGTCTGCTTTTCTTAGTGCTACTAGCCTTTTAATAGCTTCAGTAGCCACAATGTGAGAGGGCAGGGCAATAACCAATAATACATGACAGGGTGTGGTATATCATGAGATATTGCCGTGACTTGAGTGAATTGTGAGGCTCAAGGCAGTGCAGACTGCTTTCAACCACCCAAGAAGTGACAGTATCCCAACGATATACCACAACAATAAGTGTAGTACTCTGATTATAGAATGACCCTTAAGTGTTAGGAAATGGCAGATGTTGGCAATTCGTTTTGAACCGTGGTGATATACTGCAGTTTCATCACGGGTTAAAGACTGCTTCAGCCAATCAGCTTTGAAGATTTCTCCTAGACATTTTATAATCAACTTTGTATCATAATCCCAAATCAGCAGCAAATCTTGTGGACTTCCTCTTCATTTGTTTGTGGAAGCACTGTTTGTACCACCGGCACACAATTGCAGTTATATGCTGTAACCACAACTGTATGAAATGCCAGCACACACGTAATGTTTAAACCATGTTCCAGTTGTTAGCCAAAGTGTTCACCTTCCCTGTTCCTGTCCTCTCTGCACCTCTGGGTAAATGAGAAACAAATGTAAGGAAGGCAGTTTGGCCGAGTTGTTAGGTCGCAGAGCTGTGAACATACAGACCCCGGGTTTAAATCCCAAGAATGAAACTTTCTCACTATGTGACCATGAGCAAGTCACTTAACCTCCTATTTCTGTGCTGTTTGAATCTCCCTGTGTGCAAAAAAAAATGGCAGCAGTGTTCGCGCCCCTCCCTCTTTTGGATTACAAGACGCTTTGTGATACTGTTTGCATGAAAAGCTCTCCACAGCCCAAATTAATGTCCGTTACCAGCAAAGTGTGAATTGACTTTTTCTTGCAGTTGGGATTACCTTGTACCTAAACACCAAACACAAAGGTTCTCTTCTGAAGTGGAATGATTTTGAGGCCCCCGCCCAGCACTTTTCAGAAACAACACAGGGCACAAAACATGGTAGACAACATGCCAGAACTATGACTGGTGTTTTTCAGACTGAACTGCAACATCTGTTTGCCTGCTGCCAGTCAAGGTTGGTGTATCGCTGTATACCAGTAAATGGTGGAGCCAGAAAAAGGTGCTGTTATGATCCCATGTTGCCAAGAATGTTCAAGGATACAAATATCTGGCCCCTGGCCCCGATCAGGCCATTGGGATTCCTAGTTGTCCTGGAACTGAGCCATAGTGTTTACATAGCTGGCTGCCTGCCCAGCACAGTGCAATGGTTAGCTAAGCTATAAGCTATGCCAAGCCAGCACTGGCACCTGACCAAGAGCAGAGACATACTTGAGTCTGTGTGACCCCATGACTGGGTAGGGAAGGGCAGCTCTGGACACCATAGGAGGGTGGGGGGCTTTGGGGACCATAGGAAGGTGGGGAAGAGGCGTTCTGAACACATTAAGAGGGTGGGGAGGAGGGAACACTAGGGACCATAGGAGGGTGGGGAGGGAGCTCTGGGGACCAAGGAAGGTGGGTGCAGGGAGCTCTGAGGACCAAGGAAGGTGGGGGTAGGGATCTCTGGGGACCATAGGAGGGGCTCTGGAGACCATGGGAGGTGCGGGAAGGGGTTGCTCTGGAGACCTTAGGAGGGTGGGGGAAGGGGTTCTGGGAACTGTAGGAGGCTGAGGGAGGGGGAGCTCTGGGGACTCTTTGCCACCCTCCTATGATCCCTAGAGCTCCCCACCCCCCACTCTTCTTTGGTCCCCAGAGCTCCCTCCTCCCTAACCCTCCTATGGTCCCCAGAGCTGCCCCCTCCCACACCCTCCTATGATCTCGAGAGCTCCCTGCCCCCACTCATCTATGGTCCCCACAGCTCTCCTCCCCCAACCTCCCAGGTTCCCAGAGCTCCCCCTCCCCAACCTCCTATCTCCTCAGTCTTGTTTGCAGTCCTCTCATCCAAACCACACACTCAGAGTCTCTTACACCATAAGAGGCATCCCTCAGAGGCCCTATTAACTCACAATATGCATACACACACACTCTTTCATATATTCATGTTCTATTAGACAAACATACACTCTCTCTGTTCGCAACAAACATACTTTCTCTCAGACACACACACATACAGTGTTATACACATTCTCTCTCACACATAGACACGCATGCATGCGCACACACTTACACACGCACACACACCATACCTTTACATCTGATGCTCCATAGAACAGGGGAAGTGTTTTAAAAATCAGTGACACCAAGTCACAAATGATAATATTAACTAATAACACTGTTTTAAGTAGTAATAATAGTAATAAATAATATTTTAAGTGGTGATGTATAACAATATATAGTAAGTCGTGTTATAATAAATAATGCATAACATATAAGTGATGTATAATGATATTTATAACATGGGTTCCTAAAATACTGTCTTCTGATTCGTCCAAACAGGTCACCTGACCGTGGATTAATGTCTGATATACCCACAGTTGCATGTTCACATGGCTTTATTTCACTGTTTCTTTAGGTAAAACTGTAACAAAACATTGCCCATGTTATAAGAGGATTAACCCACTCCAGGTTAATGGGTTTACTGAGCATTAATCCACACCTGGGGGGTTGAAATCACGAGGCCATACCCTGTCATGGGTTAATCCCTCCATAGTAAGTGGTGTTATAATAAGTAATGCATAATATATAAGTGTTGTATAATAATAAATGTGATGCATCATAACATATTAAGTAACATATCATAATATATGATATGCGATAGGTCATTATATATATGTGCTATATCATCAGATGTTATAAATTATGTTATCGTAAGGGATGTCATCTTAATGTATCATAAGTGACATGTAATAGATAAGTGATAGATCATTATATAGGAAGTGATGTTACAATAAGCTATTATAATGACTGATACATAATAAGTAAGCAATAATCCCCGATGAAGGTGGCATCTAATAGGGAGTTAATGCATGGTTGGGACCGTTGTGGCACGAGGCTGGAGGCCAAGTGCGTACAATGGTCCAACCATGCATTAACTCCCCATTAGATGCCACCTTCATCGGGGATTATTGCACTTGTAACATGGCAAGTGCAATACCAGTATTTCACAGATGCTATTTTCTTTCGTATGCAACACTAATGAGGACAACTATTTCTTGCACATCCACAGTTATGCTTGCCCTCTCTTGCTTTTTAAGCGTTTCTCTGACTGCAAGCGTGCGCGTGCATGTTGAGCAACACACATCGATTAATATAGTGGTGACTTTTTTTTTCCCCTTTGACCTCTGCTGTTCATGTCAATAGTCTGATAACATACCGCTTGCACCTTCCACTTTCCTACTTGTGATGCCGTGCTCTATTTCTCATCCCTCGTTTCTATCTGTTACTGGTGCTCTGCTGCATTGTGGGCAATATCTGTCCCGTGCATGACTTACTGTCCTCCCAGTGTCACACTTCTGTTCTCCGCTGCCTCGCCACCACGAGTCTGGCTATACCCACCACTAGGTGGTGCGTTCACAACACCAGGGAACTTCGGTTCTATTTTCTGATTGCTGTAGTTTCTTCCCGTAGGCTGCTGGACTTCCCATCTCCTCCCACAATCCTTGCCTTTCGCACTTGAACATCGCAGCACCCACCACGGCACACTTTCCCCTTCTGGAGCTCTGTTATCTCCACCTTCCTCTCTGCGTGACTGTACACTTCCTCAGAGTTCCCCACCAACTGCCTTTTTTTCCCTCACCAGTCACTTCTGCTCTCCCTTTATGAGCGCGTTCACGCTCTCAAGACGGCATTATTGCTCTCAATGTTCTAGAGCAACACGGCATTATCGTGCCATAATGCCGTGTTGCTATTCTACCACCTGACGCTGTTGTGCCAATTCTGTCCCTTTCTTTTGGTCCTCTTGTTTTGCCCATGTTACAATCTATAATAAGTGACATTTTAATAGGTGAAAGCAAGCAGCCTTGTCTTGTCATCTTCTCCACTTTTGGAATAAGCTCACTCCTGTCCTCCACTCACCTCCTCCCTTGCCTTCAAATGTATCATTCACAAATTCTACTCACAGATCTCTTCTTGCTTACACCAGACTCTTCTTATCTCCCTGATCCAGTTCACTACACCCATTTTCTGCTCCCTCTTTACTTCATATCTGCCATTTTCTACTGAAGAAGAATCAGACAGTAAATTTAGTGTTTGTTATTATTTTTGTGCCTCTAAATCCTGTCTTTTTGGTGACAGAGGCATCAACTCCAGGAGGTGCAGAAGAAATTTGGGGTGAGGATCATCCACCCTCTGCCAGACCCCACACAGCTAACCAAGGTACTCCCCTGGATCACAAACCAGTCTCCATTCAGGAAGCACCCCTTCCCAAAGGCCCCACCCTCAGGGGGTAAGCCAGGGTGCACTCCGGAAGGTAGGTGAGTCCCAGGTGATGGGGCCTGGGTGGAAGGGTATGCTGAAGGTGGCCAGCTGGTGGCCAAAAAATTGGGGGATTAGGATGTCTTTGGTGCTCAGGTATCTCCACTTTGGTATCATTTTTGTGTCCCATCAGTCAACCCAGCATTATCCATTGAGTAGTCTCAAAGTCAGTCCTTTGATTAGTTTTATGAGCATGAAAGTTCTGGTAATTTTCAGTTTTATCTATTTACTGAGTTATTTACTTAACTATTTGTTTGAAAATTGGTAACCGGGAGAGGCACACTGAGCCAAGGCTCATTTCCAGATGCGACCCAAGGGAGAAGGAACAGGAAATGCAGAAATAAAAGCAAGCACAGTGTTGAGGTCTTACTTCCCAAATCAGTAATACAAGGGTGTGTATAACCCTATGCTTTATGTTAGATGTTGGTTCAGACACTATATCATGCCCTCAGGCATTGTTGGTGGTGGGGGGGCAGTAGACAGAGGTGCAATCTGTCATACAGTTTATTATTGTATGTAGCATTTTCTGCATTATTGTTAGTTGTGTGACATAATTAAGCAATAAGGCATGACAGGGTGTGTGTTACTGTGCAATAACATCACACCTCAGGTGGTTAAAGCACAAGGCTGCAGGCTGAGTGTGTTCAACACCCAAGAAGTTACATTATTACACAATAACACACACACACACCCTAGACTGCCTTATTGCCACTATACAATGGCTTGTTTGATGTAAAAGCAAACACAAGAAAATGTGAAAAATATGTTTAAAATGCTTTTTTCTGCAGTTTTTATTAGGATTGGTATATATATATTGAAGAACTAGTCCATAGTTTCCCTTTTGTGCAGCAGGTGGCGCTGCTACTACATGTTTGCCCTGTATCTTGTTTTTGTATCTCTCTTGGTAGTTCGTGTCTGTGTAAGTCTCCCATTGCATTCATTCCTGCTCCCTGATTTTTGTACTCTGATGTTTTTGCTTATGCTTGTGTGGCCAGCATGTGCCAAGCAAGTGGCAGGTGAAGCCGACAAGCACCCATTCAGCTATTCAAATGCCGGTCGCTGTGCTAGTGAATGAGCGAGCACGATGCAGCAGGAGCGGTAATGGGGACGTTTACATTTTGGCGAGTTGAAGCCGTGACAGGTTTGGTTGTTCAAAAATTCTGTGGCAGGTGGAGGAGTGAAGAAGCAGTTAGCATGTGGATATAAATTTATAACGTTTTTGATGCTGACAGGTCTTTTTACTTTTGCTCAGGCTCTCCGGTCACATGATGGGAAGTTTGGCTTTCAGCCATTCAGTGAAGACGGTCCATCTGTGGGGGAAAAAGCCGACTGCGGAAAGATGCCTTTGTGTGTGTGTGTGTGTGTGTGTGGCAAAGTTGTGAAGTCCAGGAGGAGTGGTGCAGCTGAAGCAGTGTACAACCCTGGCTACCTGTAAACTCACGCGTTGATTTCTGATTCTGTGATGCGGTCATGTGTGTGCCTGGACTTCATACAGTGACATTATTGTGAAATAACATTACTGTGCCAGGCACCCACTGACCAATCAGTGACCACGAAATTTCTTGCTATTGTATAATGACACTTTTGTGCTTGTATAACCACAGTAACACTGAAAAGCAATAAACCTCTTTATGGAAAGAGTGAGGGATGTTTGCACCACCTGGTGATGACCCAGTGGAGGCACATCATACTTCAGTGCCAACGATCTGGCTTCAAAAGCAAACTAAGGCAGCCAGGATCAGGTGCAGCCTGGGCGTGGAGTGCTGCCTAGGAAAGGTGACAGTGGCATCCAGCAACGCAGTGACCCCTCATAGTGGGTCAGAGAGGCTGCCGACTCACAGGGGTTGGCAGATGCAAACACTGGGTTACAGTGGACGAGGCCACCCAAGGCTTAGGCAGTGTCAGGGTGGTGGGCAGAGGGAGGGAGAGAGCTCAGTACAGGGATGTAAAAACCCAATTGCCTTTCAAATGATGGTCCTAGTACATCCTTGTCAGCATCGTGGGGTGTACTACTAGGATCCTGATCGATGTCTGAGGATGAGAAAGCTGAACCATGGAATGGCCGAAGTGTCACTTTATTGGAATGTTGAGACTTGGCGATAGTTTATGGCTGGAGGAGGGTGGACGTGTAGTTGGACAAGGCAGAAAAAGTTATATGAAAAAGAAAATTAGGGACATCACTGAAAATCAGGAACGGCAGGAAACTATCACACACCCAGTGCCACAGACACCTGAAATATTAAGGCACTGCAGTTCCTTGCTATTTAGCAAGCATCAGACCATTACACTAATTACCTAGCAGGCTGCACTTGGCCCAAACCATTCCCTCCTCTCCTGCACCTTATTTTCTCAGGTCTAAACTGCATTAAATTAAAAAAGGAAAAAAAGGATCATTTATTTTCTGTAAATTACTGGAAAGGGACGGGACTAATGAGGTCTGCCTGATGGATACTTGAAAGTCAGTTCTCGACCAATTAATTCACACTAATCAGAATTTATTAAAAAATGTATTCACCTGGAAAGGTAGCACCGAGGTATGCCTACACTTTTGATTTCCTCCAGAGCCAGGGATGCTCTAAAGGACATTAATTCAGATTAATTAGGTATGCCACAGGAAAAGCCTCTTGTCTAAATGAACCAGAGTGAGCACTGCATGGCACTCTACTGGTAAATCTCATTACCTCCTCCTCCTCCTTCTGTCTGCTCACAGCAGCTCCTCATTACTGCTGTAGGGCTGTGCAAGGATAGCTAACTATTTACTTATTTTTCTTCACTTTGTACCTGGGCTGGACCAAGTAAGGTGCAAATGCTCATTTTCAGTTGGATCTTGCTTCTAACTATGTTTCAAGCATGGCTAAGTCACTTAACCTTTGCTTTCACAGTGGGGAAGAGGAAGAGGAGGAGGAGGAGCATCATTCATTACTGCTGAAATGGAAAGTCTCAGCCCCCACCCCACCCACCCGTGACAGGAGTGTGGTTCAAAGTTATAGTCTTGCCGCTTTCTTCACAGATAATTCGGTTTGCCGGACTTCACAGTTCCAAACCGAATCAGTAAATCTTGGACTGGCATTGAATAATATGAATTATTTTCCAAGTCTGAGTGAGCCCTTGGACTAGATCAGTCTAAGGAGGCAGTGTGGTGTAGGGGTTAGAGCACTGCCTTGAAAACTAGGAGTTTTCAAACAATAGCTTTGGAATCGGGAGATCAAAACCCCACCAGTGTGAAATACCCACTGTGTGACCTCAGGCAAGTCTGTTAACCTCTCAGTGCTCCAGACCACCCAGCTGCAGAAGTGGGTAAAAGCAGGACCCCACTGAAAACAAGATGGTGTGTCTCAACTGGGCTATCCTAAGTAAACGAATTTTAAAATAATAATAAAAATGATGGGGGAGATTTGACTTTGAAGAATTACTGTAGCCACCTCCTGGCCAGTTATCCTGTACTATGGATCCACCAGGAGTTAAGGGGACCTCTGATCAAGGGGGGAATGTTTTATTTACTGAGCCCAGCTCATTGATGGTTGTTACCTGGGTAACGGGGGTGTTAAAGAAGAGTATAGCAAAATAATAAACTGTTACCTTGCAATAAAATAGGGATGGTAATATCAGATGATACCATAAATTCAGTAAAACATGGATAAATACAATAAAACATGGATAAACACAATAAAACAGATAAATATAATACAACATGGATAAAACAGACATAAATACAATAAACCCAAATCAATATTATAAAACATTGATAGATAAAACACAGAAAAATAAATAAATATACAATATACTGAAACACAGATTAATACAATATGTGTACAGTACAATAAAACAGATGAAAAACATACATACATATATATATATATATATATATATATATATATACATACATGTTCATATGCAGTTTCTGGGTTTTGCGGGTTTCTCGGCCCCTAGCCTGGCGTCCCTGGCGTGCAGCGGCGTGCGTGTGAGGCATGCGTGCACGTGCCGTTCGGGATGCCCCTCACTTTCCAGTGCGTACCATTGACCTCCTGCACCGGCACCAAACTTCCATTTGGTGACAGTGGGACTACAGGCAGGTGACCCCACCCCAACGCTCGATCCTGCTCCCACTCCCCACCCCTCATGCCGGCACCCTGGCGACCCGAGGTCATTCCCAAACCCAGGTTACCAGCATAGCACGAGGTGTGGCATGCAGCATCTCAACTCTCAGTACCACCAGGCTGGCCTAAATAAATATATTAAAACATGGGGGGGACATAGCCAGAATTTGGCAACAGGAGGGTTTCAACAAAAAAAACCTCCTATAATTTAGTCCTTTTTTTTCAAATTGTTTAACTAGGAGAGACACCCTAAGCTGAAAGCTTGGTTACAGGTGCAACCTGGGAGCACAGGGAGGTTAAGTGACTTGTTCAGGGTTACACAGTATGTAAGTGGGGACTGTGGAATTCAAACCCAGGGCTCCAGATTTTCAGCTTAGAGACTTAAACCATTGTGCTACTGCCTCAGTCCTGTTGTACAAAAAAAAAAAACATCTTTATGAAAACTTATTGGAAGCTAGATTGGGGGGGTTCTTGTCATCTAGGAAAAAATGTGGCTACATGTTTGATGAATACAGTTAAATACAGATAAATATATTACAACATTGATAAATATAATAAAACATAGAGAAATAAATATAGATAAAATAAAACATGGAGAAACACAATGAAATACAGATAAATAAAATGGAGATAAATATGTTTATTCATATTTTATTGTATTTACCACCGTTCTATTTATCTGTTTTATTGTATTTCTCTATATTTTATTGTATTTATCTGTGTTTTATTGTATTTCTCTGTGTTTTATATTTATCTGTGTTATACTGTCTTGATCAGTGCGGAGATCGGGGAGGAGGACCGGAAGATAGCCTGGGACAAGGGTTGGAGGGTGACAGCTTCACCCGATCGGAGAGAATTCAGTTGGACACGTGTGTCCTGGTTCTTCCACACCCCCACAATAACCAAACACTTTGCCCACAGGGAACTCTTATCTATGCTGGAGGGGTTGTGGACAGACCAGGTCTCACTATCATATCTTCTGGGCTTGCCCAAAGATTGTTGGCTTTTGATCCCAGACCCACATCAAGCTGCACAGACTCTGGGATAGTCCCCTCCCCAAAGATTTTAAAATCCTCGTCTTAGGGGTCGGAGCTAAAGAGGCTGCGGATCTCAAACAATATAGACTTTTACAGATCCTATGTGTGGTGGCTCTAAAAGAAATCAGCACCAGTTGGTTACAAAAGAAGCCACCCTCCTTGGAAGTAGGGGTCAGGAGGGTTAATAATTCCAAACGGATGGAGGAGTTAATGGCCAAGCTGAGGTCTACCTCGAAAAACATCTAAACGTTGGGCAACATGGGAATCCGGAGATAACCTGTCATGAGAAATGCCTGGACCCCACTTGAGAGACCTGAAAACCCTGACCTTATGTAAGGAAAAGGTTCTTCTCCTGGTACACCACCAACCAAAGTCCATACAATAGATATGATAGGGGCATATAGATAGTGGCAGTGTCAACGTTGTTTTGCCACTGTTGGCAAAGTTTTTGGTTCATGTTTGGCTCTGTTAAACATGATATGAGTTAGAAAAACCATGAAATAAGTCTCACACTAGATTAAGAACGAAGGTACTGTGGGTCAGATATTCAAAAGGGTTGCGCCACGCGCAATAGGGTTGCGCCAGCGCAAGTCCGAAATTGCGCCATAGTGCGATATTCAGCAGGAGGCAGTTGCACCACAGAAAACATGCTGAGCAACAGCGCAATGCAAATGATGGTATACACAACCGAAGGGGGTGGAACCATGCATAAAGTGCGCAATTCGATATTCAAAGGCTTGCGCAATGCGCAACAGTGGATCAGGCGGAAGTTGCGCCACGGCGGAAATGAGCCCAAATAAAAAGGCTCAAGGAAGAGGCGCAAGAATGCGACAGGGAATGCACATGAGGCAGCCAGACAGAGCAGGCCACAGCCAGAACCAGTGCAGGCCAGGGAGTGTAGAGGACAGAATAGGGGCAAGTAAAGGTGTGTGGGGCCACAGAGTGCAGAGGCCAGTAGGTGTACCCGGTGCAGTGGAGGTAGCAGTCAGGACAGCGGGGTAACAGATCAACAACAGCCGGGGGGACACAAGCCAGGAGATGGACAGTGCCAGCTTCCATATGGAAGCTGTAATGAGAGGGTGAGAAGGCATGCTGCAGGGGGCGTGGCGTGGAAGGGCCGTCGGCGGTATGCCCCAACAAGCGACTACCGTGCCCGCATCAGCTGTGAGCTGTATTCAGACGTAGAGATTGAGGGCCAATACCGCCTGAACAGGGCAATACTGAGGCAGCTCTGTGAGCTGTGCAGTGATGTGATGCAGGCACCCTCACGACGGAGTCACGCTCTGTCAGTGGAGACAAAGGTAACAGCCTGCATGTGCTTGCTCGCCACGGTACCTTCCAGAGGCCAACAGGGGACACCACAGGCATAACACAGTCGGCCACGTCATGCATCCTCACCCAGTTCCTCAGCGCACTGCTTCCACATGCTGCGGAGTACATCCATTTCCCCAGCACCGCGGCAGAGCGCACAGCAAACATACAGGAGTTCCACAGGGTAGCACGTATGCCTGGCGTGCTAGGGGTGATAGACTGCACCCATGTGGCCATTCGCTGCCTATCGCAATCGGAAGGGGTTCTCCAGTGTCAACTGCCAGGTGGTGTGTGATGCCAGTGGGCGCATCATCAATGTCTGTGCCATGCACCCTGGTGGAGCACACGATTCATTCATATGGTACCAGTCTGCACTGTGCCATCGATTCGAGAGTGGGGACATCCCCACAGGACATCTAGTGGGTGAGTATGCATGTAGGATTGGCAAAGCGGGGGCAAGGGTGGGTAAGCCACAGGTGCCATAGGAGTGGCACACAGGGTTAGGGGCAATATGAGCCTGAACAAGACACTAACCTCCACTATCTCCACACAGGTGACAGTGGATACCACTCCGTCCCTGGCTGCTCACACACCTACGGCGACACGACCCCATGCAGCAATGCTTCAATGAGGCACATGCCGCCACACGCAACATCATCGAGCGGGTGTTTGGGATGCTGAAGGCACGCTTCCGATGCCTAGACACCTCCGGCAATGCCCTATAGTACAGCCCCTCAAAGGCCTGTGGGATATTCCTGGCCTGTTGGATCCTGCACAACATGGCCAAAGACTGTGGGATAGCTGTACAGGTCGAGGAGGGGGACAGCGATGGGGATGCTGGTGACGCCGGTGATGATGGGGATGAGCAGCCCCCCCTTGGACGGCGTGACCCCCAACTGATCTGGCTGGCCCAGCTGCACTGGGACACCATCACAGAGGAGCACTTCACACAACACAGGTAAGTCATGGGGCCATGTGCAACCAACACTGTCCAGGGCACAACCCACATACACACAGGGTAACACACCAGGGGTGCATGATGGCGAGGGAAGTGGCAGGGTACAGGAGCACAAACACACAACCAGGGAGGGGTGAACAGTCACACGCCACATGGACAGACACATAGACACACACACCAGGCACAAAGTGCACAGGGGTCAGGTGCACAGCAGAGCAGGAACAGACATGAGAAACACACACATCCACAGGCCACCACCACCACCACCTGTACTGTCCATGTACGTGTGTCAGATGCTGGGCACCCTTGCACCTTGGTGTACAGTGCAATGCAGGCATCATCATGCACACGCACCTGTGGACAGCAGTCGGGAGGGTGTGCAGGTGGTCCATGTGTTGGCATATAGGGGTGCCCTGCCCACCAAAACACATATTGCACACAGGGCAGCACCAGACAGGGCCCGCACTGGGAGACAGCTCAGTCATGTGGCACAGTGCCACGGCCACCTCGGATGCGTGGGTGGCCCCGCCGAGACCCAGCAGCACTGGCAGGCTGAGCATGGGCCACATGGGGTGGCACCGATGGACCACCAGGAGTCCCACTGCGCGAACGCGACCTTGTCTGCACAGGGGTCTGCAGCATACCGAACATACCTGCACCAGGGGTGCTCGGGATGCCCACAGCTGAACTCGGTGTCGACAGGGTGGGTGTCGCACGATGCCGGAAATGGGGAGTGTATAGCGTACTGCGCGGTGTGAGTGGCACAGGGGCACCTGACTGTGTGCCCAATGTGGCCACGGCACTGACCACTGCCTGTGTCAGCCTGTCGATGGCGGCGGTCACATCTACCCGCATATGGTCAATCCAGGACAGGATCCTCTCGTTGTCCCTGCTGTGCCGCTCCAGAGCCACACACAGTGCCTCCACGGACGATGCAACTCGCATCTGCTGCTGTACTGATGCCTGCAGTAGGTGGGTGTGCTCATCAAAGAGGTCGTCTGCCACATCGGCAGCCTGTCCCTCAGGGTCTGGAAGGGCCTGATGTACAGCACCCCTTGAGGGTGGGCGCTGCTCACCAGGACCAGATATGGGCATGTCCACAGGTGGTGCACCTCCATCACCGCTGAGCCCTGTACCCCCAGTCCCAGTGGGTGACTGCTGCTGCTGCCCCTCCGCCTGCTGTGCCCACGGGATCAGTGGTTCCCCTGCTGTGGCCGCAACAGTACCAGTGACCTGCACAGCCACCGGTGCTGACAGGCACAGCCTGGGACTGTGCTGACATGCTGGCACACACGTCGGAACCAGCTAGATCCATGGGCGTGTGCTGGCCTGCTGTGTGTCCATTCTGTGACACACACATGTCACTGCCCATAGTGGTTGGTGCATCATCGATGGTGCAGGTCTGTGCCACAGCCACAGCCATTGGGACACAGGAACGGCACTCCCCACACCTGTCTCAACATCTGTGAAGGCAGATGGCTGTGCACACTGCCGCAGTGCACGCCGGCAATCTGCGGAGGTGGATGGGCCCTCCTCCAACTCCGGGTGGCTGTCCGCAGTGGACAGGCCCTCCACTGCTGACCCCTGCAGATGCACAGGATCTGTAACAGAAAGGAAGGACACGTTAGTGCATATGAACTACCTCCCCCCCAACATGACATACCATGCAGTGATGGGCTACCACCTATCTGGAAGCCACCTCCAGGCACACCCTCAATGGCGCTGCGCTGCATGCTTGCAGTGAGCATGTCCTCCGACGGGGTCAGCTGCACCACCTCCGGCTGGCCCCCACTTGTTGCAGCACGTGCCGCCCTGATGGCTGCAACCTTCTCCTTCACCCTCCTCCTGTCGGTCCCCATCTTCTTTTTACACTCCTGCACGGAGCGCTGGTGGCTGCCGTGCAGGCTGACGGCACATGCCACCCCCTCCCATGCAGCAGCTCGGGCCTGAGGGGTGCCCCGCCGTCCACTGAGGAGTGGCTCCTCAGCCAGGTATGCCTCAAACAGTGCCTCTGTCTCCACCTTGGTAAAGTTGGGCCTCCTCTTCCGCCCACCATCCTCCTCCTCACCCAGTCCTCGCACGGTTATTTCACAGCCTGTATGGGTGAGAGTGGTCACCTGTGACTGTGCAGTACACAGCTTCTCTGGGGCCATGGTCCAGAACAGCAAAATGCATGCAACTCACCTATCAGCTGCAGTAACCGAATATGGCCACTGCAGATCAATGTCGCACATTTATAGCACAATGCATGCAAATTAGGACTGGAGCAACTTTAATAAGATGCAAATCGCACCGCTGCACCATTGAATGGCTGATCGGATGATTTGCATATGACGGCTGAATATCGCGCTGTTGCGCTTTGCGCAATAGGGTTGAGCCGGCTGAGCCAATGGCGCAGTTCTGTGACTGCATAGTACACGCGTACTGCATGCCCAGGTAACTACGCGGGCGTCTGCCGCACTGATGACGTGCTGTGCGCGATCGGCAGTCAGGACAACGCCACCATTGTGCCAGTGGTGCTACAGCGCCGGTCACCACATGGCGCTTTGGCACAACTGCGCAATAGTCACTGGCAATGGCACACAGGCGACCAATTATGCTGGGCGTGTAGGCGTCCTATGGCGTATGCGTGGCCTTGCGCCAGAGACCCATGACCTTGTGCCCGACCTTTTGCCCCTTGGCGCTGTATGTAGCATGTCTGCGGCTCCTATCGTGCCGGTAACAATGATAAAGGACTAAGCGGTGCTATACGAACAGCGTGATAAGGGACTGACAGAGTTGTATTCGCAACATTTCCGCGGGGTTGCCGCGCTGCAGGCGCCATATTGCCTACTATATACTTGCAGGATGGCACGCAGGAGAGCACCACAGTGGAGTGCATTGAGCTGGCCAACCTGGTGGCTGTGGTGGAGCCTCACCATGGGCCACTGTTTGGGGATGAACCCCTGAATGTGGCCCGCACACGTGTGGCAGCAGGTGGCCACTGAACTTGAGGAGGCCACTGGCCGGCGGCGCTCAGCGGAGCAGTGCAGGCACCGGTACGGTGACCTATGCAGGAGGGAGCGGGCACTGCTGGCGCGCCTACGTTCACGTGCCAGGAGGGGCATGGTGCCTAGGCCAGGTGGGTGAGCCATCTATGCACCTGTATTGTCCGCATGGGTAACACTGTGTATTGTGACCAGCACATGGGGGAGGGTTGGTCTATGGTTGGCTGTGGCGGTGTTTACAGGTGTGTGATGTATGGGTCTGGCTGTGTGGGCAGGCACACTCATTGGGGCAGGGGGCTGTCTGCTTTGGGATTTCACTGATGTGTTTCTCACCTTTTGTTTCCCACAGGTGTGGCAGAGCGGAGGTGGGCCCAGGATGAGGCACAGCGAGGGGTGGCAGCGGTGGCTGTCCGAGGTGGTGGCGGTTTCGAGCCATAGCATCAGCAGCAGCAGCAGCAGGCGCAGCAGCAGCGGTTTGATGAGGGTGAGTGTCATGACATCATGGATGCTATTGCATGCTGTGGGGGGGGGCAGGACGTGGCCACCATCCATGGACAACACTGCCATGCACGTGACGTGTGACAGTCAGCAGTGTCCAGTGGCACTGCATGTCTGGGAGTGCGTCACTGGTGGTCCATGCATGCACTGGGCACATGGCTGTGGCACTAACTTCCCACCGCGTAACCACATCACTGTACAGCCTTGGTTGTGCTGTGCTGGTCATGAGTGGTGTGTGTGTGTGCAGTGGCAAACATGGCTGTTGCTGCCTGGTTGGGCTTGTCTTTTGCACGGTCACTGTGGGTGGGTGCAGTCCATCACAGGAGCGGGGCACCTGGCTGTATGCCATGCATGTTGGGTGGGCTTCAGGATTGTGGACAGTCACAGCCATTGATTCTGTTCCCTTGTCCTAGGTGTCCAGATCCTGAGGAGGATAGAGCGGGCAGTCCATCGCCTGCTGGACATTTTGTTGGAGTCCCTCGAGATCCTGAGGGACATGCAACGAAGAAGAGTGAGGCGTAGGAGGAGGACCCGGGACCAGAAGCAGCCCGGCCGATGCGGCCTGGCGGGCAGTAACCCTCACCTACCCCCTTACCCATCCCTCACACCCTGCCCTTCCTCACCCAGTTCTTCACCCTGCCCTTACCACCCCTACCTTGTACCCGTACCCCACCCTTGTCTTGTATATAGTTGTACATAGTTGTCTGTTCCTGTTGTTCCTGTTCATATTTTCATTATATAAATCTATTTTGTTATGAATACTGTGGTGGTCTGTGATTTGCAGCTGGCTGTAGGTGCTCAGTTGCAGTGGTGTATGGCATCTGGGGTGGTATTGTCCTGGGTATATGTGCGTGGGAGGTGTCCCTGGTGTGGTAGTGTCTTTCAGCAGTCTGGCGTGTGCTGCCACACACGCTGGAGTGCTCCTGGTGGGTCTGGCTTGTATGGTTCTGTGGTACACGAGGTTGCAGTGGGTGGGGGCATGGGGATTCCTGCAGTAGCGGTGACAGTCACTGCTCATGGAAATGGTGTCTTGGGGTTCCAGTGCAGGTGTGCTGTGCACAGGGGGTGCTGTTGTGCACTTGGGTTGTCCGCCCCTTGTGTGGCAGTTTCAGCTTGCCAGTGGGTGTGCTGGGGCAACATGGTCCGGCTGTGCTTTGTTGGCTTGTCCCCATGGGCCGGTGGATATTCCGTCCCTCCCCCAGTGATGCTGTGCTTAGGGTGTGGGGGTGTATTGTTAGTTCTGCAGTGTGTTCCTGTGCCCATCTGTGGCATGGGTGGTGGGCCCCTGCCTACCTCCCTGGTTGTGCAGTTCCATTGCTCTGCTGCTGGGCGGCTCTCTGCTTGCGCTATGGCGCCTCTGGACTGCTCAGCTGGGCTGCCCTTGTTGCGCTATGGCGCATCATATCTGCTCAGCTTCCCCTTCCTGGTTGCACTATGGCGCAGGTTGTGCGATATTCAGATGTTTGCTGGTTGCGCAATTTGACTTGCTCCATGTTTGAATATCGTGTCTATTGAGCATGTGCGCAGTTGACTTGTGCTTGCTCCTGCTATTGCGCACATTTTGGGCGCAGTTTGAATATCTGGCCCTGTTTGTATAAGCTCTGCACATGTATTATGACACAGCTTTCATGTCTAGCAGGGTCTACGTTTATTGCACAGATGCATGAGACTTTACAGAATTTTGATGTATGTGTATTTGTGTGATTTTAATCCTGCGATATTCTCTACACTTGGAATAAAGCTGAGTTTTAAAAAATATGTACTGTATTGAACTATGTTTTAGTATTTATTTATGTTTTATATAATAAAACAAAGATCAATACAATTAAACATAGATAAAATACAGAGAAATACTACATGAAGAAATAAAATATAACAGGGATACGTATACTGAAACATAGATGAATACAATAAAACATGGATAAATACAAAAAACATGGATGACTACAATAAAACAGATTACAATAGAACATAGAAAACTACAATAAAACATATTGGAATACAGTACAACACAGATAATACACTAAACACTGAGCACTACAAAAAAACATGGAGAAATACCATTAAACATAGTTCAATAGAATAAAACATCAATCAATTAAATAAAACACAGGGAAATACTAATAAACACTTGGGGGGGACACAATTTTATTTATTCATTTATTTTCATTTGACATTTTGTTTACCGGGAAGGAGCATTGGACCAAATGTTCTTTTTCTGGCTTGACCTGGGCCATATGCACTAACAACATCAAGTACAAGAAGCAGTTACAACAATTTGTTGATACATACAATTCATCCACAATCACAGTGACATAACTCAGACAAGTAGTGTTAAAAATGCAATTCAAGTGGCCAGTCCGGTGGCGCTGAGGGCTGAGGTGCTGGACGCCTTATCTCGTGCTACACCGGCGACTCAGGTTTGGGAACAACCTTGGGTCATCAGGGTGCTGCCATGGGGGGGGAGCAGGATCGAGTGTTGGCTCTCCTGTCTTGGTGGGTGGGTCACCCACCTGTAGTCCCACCATCACCGGATGGAGCTCCAGTGACAGGCACAGGTGGCAACAAAGCAACAAGTAGGGTGTGGTGTCCCATAGGGTGTGACGTGCGCGTGCCTCCACACGCGTGCGTCATGTTGGGGACGTGAGGGCTCAGGGACTGGGGAGAAAAACCAAAAAATTACCTATGGAAAAAAAAAAAGAAAGTGCAATTCAAAGGCCATAAGGAAGCTAGTCTTATGGGGTGAATCAGGCCAATTGTTCCAAAAACAAGGTGCAGCAACAAAATGTTCTGGCGCCTATCTTAGTTTTGCTCAGAAGAGTTTGCGAACTAATATTATTCTGATTGTAAGTTACTGTTACATGATGCTCTAACAAATACAAGATTGTCAAGTGCTGTGGAGTCTGAGGAAAAGACAGCCTTAAAAATAAGGCAACAAAAAAACAATTTAATTTTCAAAATAAGGGATGTCCAACCTAAGTGGGCATACAGAGAACAATTATGAATTTGTTAGGGGGAAGTAAAATAAAACAACAAATATTATTATGCGCATTTGCCACTGCAAAGCTTAATGGAATAAGGTGCAAAGAACAGACAGGGTAACTGAGACTGGCATACAGTGGATGAATTAAAGGGGAACAGTCACCACTAAGGGCCCCCTCACTCAGGTGGGGGCTGGTCCCAATGTGCACGCTGTGTGCAAAAACATTTCGGTTTACTTCCTGTTTACTGTATTATGGTAAACTGTATCAGACTACGTTTGCTTTGTTGTAGGCTGATATCTTTTGTTACTGCTAACCCCAGAATCCCCTGCAGGCGATATCACAGCAGTAGGCAGCAGTGGGAAATTCAATAGTCTGCAGTGCATGTTAAGAGTTTATATAAGTTCTCTGATCTTTTGTTTGCTGGTTCTGCTGTCCTCCCTGGGCAAAGTGCAGTCACAGAGGGCTGTACTCAGCTCCTGGAGATAAGCGTAACTGGAAAACATCTGATCGGAGACTGTAAAAGCCCTAACAGGCACTGCAGGCTATTGAATCTCACATTGCTGCCTACTGCTGTGATGCCAGCTGCAGGGGATTCTGGGATTTGTAGTAAAAGGAGAGTGTGGGGTGCTGGGGTCCTTTGTGCTGATTGTTCCTCTTTAGGTACCATAGTGGCCAGAGCATGACAGAGGAGAGGCAAAGGCAGAGGCTGTAGGGAACAAAAGTGCAGAAAAAGTAAAGGGGCTACGAAGCTGATGGCAATAAGCAGACGAGGGGTTGGGGAGGCTAGCTGGAGGAATGAAAACAGAAATCAGTGCACACCATCCCCCCCCTTCCCAACACACAATTGTGGCATATCTTAGAAACAGAAAATAGTTTTTCCTACCTGAAATGGCCACTTACTTAATTTCCAATAGGAGTGGGTGTCTCTTAGTATTCTCTTTAGGGCCCTGTTGTGAAGTCACCCAGCTACCAACCATTCAGGCAGACCACCCATCAGCTGGGTCCCCTATTCCCAAAAGGCATCTGCATAACATGGCTTCCTCTATATAATGTGCACAGTCTAAATTGGCTTAATCAAGGTGCAGTCCCCAACTAGTGTGCAGGTAACCAGTGCGGAGCTAGCTAATGAGACAGCCATACCTCTCCCAACCACTTGAGCTGCTCACCCTTGTTCATTCACAACTTTCAAATGGCTGTTCCATTAGGGATGCTACTGCTTATGGCATACAACATACAGCAGTACAACCAGAAATCAGCGTGCAACTCTTAGAAAATATTTTTCCTGCCTGAATTGGACACTTAGCTGAGGACTAAGCAGGTGTTTTTTTGTTTAGTTATTTGTTCTTTAGGCAGGTGTGCTGGTCCCAGGGAACGTATTCAGGCACAACCTGAACCATGAAGATGGCACACAAAAGTACTGTAGTATAGCAATACATACAGAGCAAAAACTGTAAAAAAAAAAAAGTATGAAACAGACATCTGTACCAAGCAATGTGAATTACATCGTGTCTTGCTTTTGTTAAGTTACTACACTGGAATCCGCTTTTTGTGTTACGGCATATTTACCTAGCTGGGATGTGTTACACTATAAACTGTTACTTTGTAAATATGGCTAATGTTGCCTTGTAAAATGCTTGTTTTTACCTAAATTAACAGACTAATATGGCTGTAGTAGTCTTTCATGTTGTAATAGGTACGCCATCTTGTGATTTTGTTATATAACTTGTTTATGAAAAACCCTGTGAAATAATGAAGTCTTCACATGTAGGAAAATTCCAAGACTGATGTAACCAGCAGCCTTCACATTTATAGATATGCGAAACAGTCTCTTTCCTGAATTTAATTAAGAAAGTTAGTTTCTAATTGAACACCTGCATGCTGTTTACCACTTGAAGTGAAATGCACTATTGTTCATTTAAATGAACGACTGTATTAGTAAATCTTGACATCATAGTTTGTGAAATGTATTTGGCCATTCAAGCTATGAAGACACCTGTAGCTGTGGCCCTGACAGTTTCTGATAAGCATAAACTGAATTAAGCAAACCTTCTAAAATATCTGCCTGAATCTTAGCTTCAAAGACAGCTTCATAAAGAGCCACAGAACTTGCTGCAGGACATTTAGAAGAGTTCTTTCTTCGTACGTCTTTATGCTTTATATGTCATCTTACCAGTATGTTTTAATAAAGGTTCTGTAGAAAAGCTGTCACTTGTCCTGGGCTGCATTCTTACATATTCTTATTAATGTAAAGCTGAGATGGCAACAGATGCATCATCTTTCCAGTGTGGTCCTGCTTTTACTTATTTCTGCAGCTGGGTAGACTGAACCACTGGGAAGTTCAGAGACTTGCACAATGTCATTCAGTGAGTATTTGGCTCTGGGGTCTGGGGACAGCTCCACCCCAAGGACATCCGCCTACCCCAGCAAGAAGTGTGGCACTTATGGGCAGTGGCTGTGGATGGCTTCTGATGTGGCAAGGCATCAGGGTGGGATGCTTCATGGCCAGGATACGCACGACTCAATATGTAGCCCAGTCTTTAGGGGGACTGAGCCCTTAATGTGTGCCTGTGAGAGGCAGTGAGTGTGTGTATCTGTGTTTGTGTGTGTGTTGCTGCGAGAGCAACTGAGTGTACATAGTAAGTGGCCAGAGAAAGAGTGGTTACTTACCGTAACAGCAGATCATTGAGAGAATCTTCTCAATTGAACCACATCATGGAACTGTACGCCTTCAGCATCAGGACCACCCGGAAATATTTGCTGGTTGGGGCTCCCACCCCGACATGCCTCGTCAGCATGTATATAACGTGGGTGTCCCCAGCATGCCTCAGTTCCCTGCCAGAGACAAGCTCAGAGGATCATCGCATTGGCAAGGACAGAAACAACCCGGACCAAACCAGGCACACACAGGAGAGGATATGGAAACCTGGGTAAAGATGCCGAAGGAGGCATCAGAGGAGAGAACAGTGTGCAACAGCAGGTAGTATAGTCAGCAATCATCTAATGTGGGGGGGACGAGAGGAAGAGCTGTGCCTCAATGGAGGAGAGTCTCCCAAAGATCTACTGTTACGGTAGAGAAGTATTCTATCTCCTTCACGGATGTCTTCCTCCACTGAGCCACATCATGGAATGATTCCCAAGTAGTACCAAGCTCTGAGGGAGGGCAGAATGGCAGGACACAATGATCCTGAGTAAGGCGGCCTTGCAGAACAGTGAGGCCAAATCTGGCATGTCTATGAGAAATGATGTTCAGACTGTAATGTTTAGTAAATGTATGGACAGTACTCCAAGTGGCAGCCATGCATATGTCAGTAGTGGACACACTGTGGAAACAAGCCATTGAAGTAGCCACCCCATGGGTGGAGTGCGGACAGACAGGACCAGGAAGCTGTTTACCAAGCTTCTGGTAACAGAAGATAATACAGCACCAACCATTTAGATAGGCCTTGCTTAGAAATGGGGGGAGCCCACTATTCGGGGGACAAAAACCACAAACAGTTAAGAGGATTTTCTGCAATCCTTAGTATGATCCAAGTGCCAATGCAGTGTCCTGGGGACATCCAGCTTATGCAAACAACATTCTCTAATATCCATGGGAGCCACAAATTAAAAAGGAAGGTTAATAGTCAGATTTACTGTTCTCTCAGACACGACCTTCAGAAAAAAATGAGGATTAGTACATAATGTCACTCTATCCTTGTGGAAAATAAGAAAAGGAGGGTCTACAATCAGAGCCTGCAACTCTGATATGCATCTAGCATACATCATTCATAGGCACTAGGAACAGTGTCTTCCAAGACAGTAAGTACAGCTCACAAGTAGCGGCAGACTTGAAGGAAGGTGCAATCATGGTCTCCAGGACCAAATTAATATCCCACACTGCAGACTGGAGAGGTGTAAGAGTAGGATATACTGTATCTTAGGAACCCAAGGGAAACCTCAAGCCTGGGCCACTACCTTGCCCTCTGTAATGTAATGGCATGAAAAGCAGACAGTGCCGCCAAGTGGACCTTAAAAGAGAACTACCCAAGGCCTGAGTCCTTTAGGAACAAAAGGTAGCCCAGCACCAGATTAGTTCTCTGTTTCTAAACATGTAAAGGGATCCAGGACGTGAGCAGTACACCAGTCTGTGAAACATTTCCATTTTTGGGAGTAGGCATATCACATAGCTTTCTAGTTTCCAGCAGAATGGCAGCAACCAGCAAGGAAACCCTGAAGAGGGTGAGCTCTATCTCCTCAGGAGTTACGTTTGGAGGTGCAGGAGTGGACACACTGTGGAAACAAGTCATTGAAGTAGCCACCCCATGGGTGGAGTGAAGACAGACAGGACCAGGAAGCTGTTTACCAAGCTTCTGGTAACAGACGGTTGCCAGTCAGTAGTACACTAGCAGGGTTTCTGCCCCCTAACCAAATGGTGAGGAGTTCTAACCTGGATAATGGTTTTTTAGCAATGTGAGAAGGCAGTAAGGAGGGCTGGGGGGATACTGGGATGTATAGGGAGAGGCATCACCAGTAGAAAACAGGAAGTTGTTATCCCTCTGTACAGACAGTTGGTGAGACCCCATCTGGAGTACTGCGTGCAGTTCTGGAGACACCATCTCTGCAAGGACATAGACAGGATGGAGGCAGTCCAGAGGAGGGCAATTAAAATGGTGCAAGGTCTGCACCGGAAGCCATGCAAAGAGAGACTAAAAGAGCTTAATATGTATACCATCAAGGAAAGGAGGGAGAGGGGGGACATGATAGAAACTTTCAAGTACCTCAAAGGAATCAACAAAGTCCAAGTGGGTAGCATCTTTCAGAAAAAGAGATGTGCAAGAACAAGGGGGCACAATGTGAAGATAGAGGGGGGACAGCTCAGGGGCAACGTAAGGAAGTATTTTTTTCACAGAGAGGGTGGTGGATGCATGGAACGGCCTTCCTGAGGAGGGCATGGGGTCAAAAACAGTGGGGCAATTCAAGAATGCATGAGACAGACATAAGGCAATTATAGTGGAGGTTAGAAAGAAGTAGACTGTTGGTTAACTAGGATCTGCAGCTTATCCAATAGGTAGGAAAATGGGCGGACTGGGTGGGCCAAGCGGTCCTTATCTGCTGTCAAAGTCTGTGTTTCTGTGTTTCCCCAGAGCACCCTGCTCCTGCATCAGATGTCCTTCACACAGAAGGAGCAGGACAGGAGGTTCCACTGCTGATTGCTGGAGCAAAGGAACCCAGTTTGCCTGGGCCAGTATGGGGCCACCAGAATTAGGGTGACTAACTCAGTCCTCAGCTTGACCAGAACACTCTGTATGAGAAGTAATGGAGGAAAGGCTTACATGAACCTCCCTTTTCAGGAGAGGGGCAATGTGTCTCACTAGAAAACTCCAGGTCCTGAAGCCAGCGAACAGAAATGTGGACGTTTTGTGCTATATGAGGATGCAAACAGATCTATGCCTGGCTGACCCCATTTTACGAGGCGGTCATGCATCACAGACTCTAAGAGATCCCATTCATAGCAGAGCACCCAGGACCAACTTAGACAATCCACTAGGGTGTTCAGGCTACCGGCCAGGAACACTGCTGACAGAAACATGTTGCATTTCACCACCCAGTGCCAGACACTCATCACCTCTCTGAAGACAGGATATGAGCGGACTCCACCTTGTTGGTTGCTCTAGTACTTCACCAAAATATTGTCTGTATGGATCAGCAGCTGATGCCCTGGATAGAGGGTGGCAAAGGCCTGTAGGCTATGCAGAACAGCCCTCATCTCCAGTGTTGCTGCACACAACCGTATACAAAGGGGTCCTTGGCCCCAGGTTCTGAAGGGGCCTTGATGGGCACCCCAGCCTGGACCCAAGGCAATCCTTGTCGTTATTAGGAGAGGGGATGGATGGAGAAATGGGGACCCCATCTCTAGGTTGGAGCAGTCCATCCACCAGTGCAGAGAGCGATGGAGTAGAAGAATTACTGATATGAGACACTCCAACTCGTCAGAATGTTGTGCCCACTGTGCCCTTAGGAACCATTGTAGATCCTCATGTGTAGACATGGGAAATGGATAATCAGTGTGGCAGCAGCCATGAGGCTGATGAGCTGTAGCAGGCAGGGGGCCAAGACAAAGACACTGGAAGAGACCAGCTGAGCCTGGACCACCACTGCCTTAGCATGGTCCAAGTGCAGGAATGCCTGACCCAGTTCATGTGCAAGACAGACCCTATGTATTGCAGGTACTGGCATGAATTCAGGGCTGACTTCAGCTCATTGACCAGGATAACTAACTGGTCAAACAGCTGATGGGTTCAAAACTGGGTGTAGACTATATCCTCCCACAACGAGGCCTTCAGAAGCCAGTCAGTGATATACGAGAAAACATAGAGGCCCTCCCTGCAGAGAGCAGCTGCCACCATGGCTAAACATTTGGTAAAGACACACAGCACAGAAGACAAACCAATGTGCAAGACATGAAACAGATAGTGTGAGCCCTGAAGCATGAAATGCAGGTACTTTCGATAAGACATGCAGATTCTGATATGAAGTTATACAGCTTTCATATCAGAAGCAACCATCCAGTCCCCTTTTAGTAAGAAGGGGAGAAGGGACTGCAGATAGACCATACAAAACTTTTTGTATTCGATGAGTAGATTCAGTCCTCAAAGGTCTAGAACTGGCCGTAAATCACTGGTCTATTTTGGTACCAGGAAGTACTGGGAACAGTAGCACAGGTTTTGTTCTGAAACTGGGATGGGCTCTACAGCCCTCTTGCAGAGGAGAGTTTGAACCTCCTCCAGCAGGAGGGTAAGATGTCCCGGAAGGTATCAGTATGGCAGAGGGTGGGTTCACTGGATGCACAGAAAGCATATGTTCTAGCTAGACTACTTCCAGGACCCAAACATCTGTTGTAATCTCCCTCCACTTCTGTAAGAAGCGGGAGATATGGTTTCCCACCAAAACTTCCTGAGACAGTGAGGCATGAGGAAGGGAGGGGGAGTCAGAAAGCCCTGGGGTGGGGGATGCCAGTAATGGTTTGACCTTTTGTAATTCTGGCATGGGCACTGGGAGGCAAGTTTGTGGGAAGGCTGATGATGCTGGAAACCTTGTTTTCAGGTAACATAGAAACATAGAGGTTGACAGCAGATAAGGACCGCAAGGCCCATCCAGTCTGCCCATTTCTTTTTCTACCTTATAAATGTGCCATCGGCCTTTGCTCTGTCAGTGGCCTATCTATTCATACTCATCTGTATTGCTCCCTTATGCCTATCCCATGCCTGTTTGAAGCCCTGCACTGTATTCATAGCCACCACTTCCTGAGGTAGGCTGTTCCATGCATCCACCACTCTTTCTGTGAAAAAGAATTTCCTCACATTCCCCCTTAATCGGGCCTCCCTCTAATCTCATGCTGTGTCCTCTTGTCCTGCTATTTTTCTTATATTTAAACATGTTAGACTCTTTCACCTTGTTAATGCCCTTAAGGTGTTTGAATGTTTCGATCATATCACCTCTCTCCCTCCTTTGCTCAAGGGTATACATATTGAGCTCCGTTAATCTGTCCTCATATGTCTTCTAATGCAGTCCCTGCACCATTTTGGTTGCCCTTCTCTGGACTGCCTCAATTTGGTTAATGTCCTTGTGAAGGTGTGGCCTCCAGTACTGCATCAGTACTCCAGATTGGGCCTAACCAGTGTCTTGTAAAGAGGGATTATCACCTCCCTCTTACGACTTGTGATACCCCTACTAATACACCCTAACATCCCCCTAGCCTTACCTACTGCTTTAGAGGTCTGCTTGGATAATTTCAGGTCATTGGTGATGATGATGCCCAAGTCTCTTTCTTCCTTTGTGACTGTCAGCAACTCCCCTCCCAGCCTATAGGTGGCTTCAGGGTTTCTCTTCCCTATGTGCATGATCTTGCACTTCTTCGCATTAAATCCCAGTTGCCACTCTTCTGACCATTTTGCTAGTTTATCCAGATCTCTTCTCATTCTGCCAACCCCATCTGGATCATCTACTCTGTTGCAGATCTTGGTGCCATCTGCAAACAGACAAACCTTACCCTCTAGTCCATCTGCAATATCACTAATGAAGATATTGAAGAGGACTGGCCCCAAGACTGATCCCCAAGGTACCCCACTTGTGACTTGCATCTCTTCTGACTGTATACCATTTACCACCACTCTCTGTTTTCTGCCTGTCAACCATTTTGCCACCCAGTTGACCAACTTCTGACCCACCCGAGCCTACCCAGCTTTTTTATCAATCTTCTATGTCGAACAGTGTCGAAAGCTTTGCTGAAGTCAAGGTAGGCAACATCAACTGCTCCCCTTGGTCCACCACTCTGGTTACCCAGTCAAAGAAATCTATGAGATTAGTTTGACAGGACCTTCCTTTGTAAACCCATTCTGTCTTGGATCCTGTGCCCCTATGGATTCCAGGTGTTGCACTATCCTTTCCATAAGAGTGCCACCATAATCTTGCCCCACTACTGAGGTAAGACTGACTGGTCTGTAGTTCCCTGCCTCCTCCTGCTACCATTCTTGTGTAGCAGGATCACATAAACCCTTCTCCAGTCTTCTGGGACCTCTCCTCTGCTCAGAGACTCACTAAACAGTTCTACTAATGGCTCTGCTAGTTCCACCCTTAGCTCCTTAAGTACCCTGGGATGTATGCCATCAGGTTCCATTGAATTGTCCACCCTGAGCTTAGCGAGCTCTTGTAGGATCCTTTCTTTTGTAAAGGGAGTAGTGCTCACCTTCCTCCCCCCTGTGTCCATGGTGCTGAGCTGTGGGCCCTGCCCTACCTTCTCTTCAGTAAATACTGACCAAAAGTATCTATTTAGGATAGATGCTTTTACAGGGTCCTCCTCCTCACATGCCCCCTTTTCTCCTTTGAGCTTAGCAATACTCCCTCTGGACTTTCTCCTTTCACTAATGTATCTATAGAAAGTCTTGTCACCTTCTTTTACTGTTTGTGCTAGTGTTTCCTCAGTTTGGGACTTTGCCTGCCTTATGCCTTCCCTACTTCCCTTAGGGCAGTTTGGTATGCCTCCCTATCTCCATCCCGCTGTGTTCCCTTATATTTCCTGAAGGCCAGACTTTTGGCTCTGACCTTTTCTGCTACTGTATTTGAGAACCAGAGTGGTTTCCTTCTTTTATTTTGCACTTCCTTTTCTGTCTAACACAATGGGATGTTGCTTCAAGTATTGCATCCTTAATGCTTGCCCACTTTGCCTGTACACCCCTCACCTGTGTTTCTTTTTGCCAGGGCTAGCTTAACTCTGTTGGCCATCTTATCAAAGTCAGCTCCTCTGAAGTCCCATATTTTTGCCTTGGAATGGGATGATTTAGATGTAGTAGTCAAATTGAACCATACCATGTGATGGTCACTGGCCCCAGGTGACCTTCTACCTGGAGATATGCATCCTTCCTGTTAGTCAGTACTAGATCTAGGATAGCCCTGTCTCTTGTGGGTTGTTGTACCAGTTGTTTGAGGCCCTCCTTGCAGGAATCCACCATGTGTCTAGTTCTGGCAGATGTCCCTGCTGGTATTGACCAATCTGTATCCGCATGTTGAAGTCTCCCATTATCAGAACCTCTCCTTTAGCTGTCATGTGTTGTATATCTTCTAACAGTAATGTGTCTGTGTCCTCCCCCTGGTCTGGGGGCCTGTAGACAACCCCAGTTCTTATGGCTGTCCCATTTCCTGTTTCCAGGGTGACCCACAGTTCTTCTGGCTCCTTGTGTGTGTTCTGAATTTCTGCTGCTTTGATATTTTCATTGACATACAGGGCCACTCCACCCCCCCTTTTTGCACCTCGGTCTCTTCTGAACAGTACATAGCCAGGTACTGAAGTCTTCCAAGTGTGGTTACTGGTAAACCACATCTCACTAATTGCTACTATGTCCAGTTTAGCCTCTGACATTATTGCCTGCAGGTCTGGGATCTTATTTCCCAGGCTGTGAGCACTTGTGTACATTATTTTCCATTGGCCAGATTTCAGTGTGTTAGTTGTTGGGTGAGGTCTGGCATTTCCCCTGTGCGTCGTATGGGGACACGGACCTTTTTTCTTACCTGGTGATGCAAATGAACTACAAACATGCTGAATCCCTGTTTGACCACTAGCTGAAGGGGGGAGGGGTGTTCTTCCCATTCGACCTATGGGGTGCTGCACTCCTCTCCCCATTTGCTAGTTTAAATACTCTGTGTACTCTGTGATCACTTGATTTGGCACTACCTGGTTTCCATATCAAGGGTCCCTCTGCCCAGTGCACCCATCCTCCAGCAAGGGTGACCATGACAGTCGCACCTTTCGGATGTTTACCACTTTGTCTTTGTTTACAGCCCAGTTATCAGGTTGCATTTAATGTTGTTTGAACTCTTTGGGGAACATCTTGTTGCTTCTCCATCTTCATTTATGTAACTGCTCTCTACAGGAATTAACTTTGGGCTTTATAAGGTTAATATGTTTAATTGTTGTTTGGGTTTTCTTCCTCTATGGACAAGGTCTATGTTTGATGGGGAGGTTTTCATCTTATAAATGCTTAGGCAGTGCTGTTGGTCTTGGTCTTGGAGTGGGATGGCACTCACAGGCTCTACCCCAGTTGGTGAGCAGGGGTGTGCAGGCAGGCAGAATGCCTGGTTTCCTTTTTGCAGCATATATCCCATGCCACAGAGGGGATATCTATGAGCCCAGAGATGAGGTTTGGGCCAGGCTCTGGCTAGAACAGCTACACACCATGGGCTGCTGAAGGTTCTGGTCTCCCTGTTGGGCCCAGAGAAGGTGGGCTTTGTGGAGGGATGGGTATCCTCTAATCATTTAAGGAAACTCTTCCATATCATTTCTGCATCAAGGGGGACAGAGACACCCATGGCTCTGGCCTCCCTAGATACAGAAAAAGCCTTTGATCGAGTTTCTTGGGAGTACTTATTTAGTGTTTTGTAACAGCTTGGCCTACCACCAGAATATATCCAATGGGTTAGGTTACTTTTTTTCCAGCACTCAGCAAAAATTCATTGTAACAGGGTGCTGTGGTCTGCCCCCCCCCCCCATGCAAGGGCACCAGACACAGGTGCTCCCTATCACCCATTTTATTTAATTTATATTTGGAACCCCTGGCCATTAGGCTGAACCTTAACAGGAAGATGCAAAGTATTCAGTTTGGGGAAAAGCAATCTAAAATGCCCTTATACATGGATGTCATCTTATTGCATGTTCAAAAGCCAAAGGTGTCTGTCTATTCCTGAAGTTTTGAGAGAAGTGAAAAGTTTGGTAAAGTATCCATGTACAAACTGAACATCCCACAAAACTGCATTTTTTCCATTAAACCACAATACCTTGCTCAGCTAGGCTTAACCTGATCCCCTACTTCGCTGTTGTAATCTGAACATACATCTTTCTACCTCTGGTAAGCAGATGATTAAGGATAATCTTGCGTCTCTTAACAAGGATCAAGCAAGACCTACACCACTGTTCTTCCTTCTCTGTTACTCCCTGGGGGAGGGTAAGTATCATTAAAATGAATATTCTTCCAAAACTTCTTTACCCTCTAAATATGCTTCAGATTAAACTCTAATTGCAATAGTTTCAATCCCTGCATAGTATCATTTCTTCTTTTCTTTGGCAACGCAAGCGTCTCTGGAGGGTCCATACCAACTTAGCAGCCTCGAAGCAAGCGGTGGGCCTCGACCTACCTGATTTCCCAATTTATTATCATGCAGCCCAGGGTGCCAAGTATTTAAAGGGAGCGAACCTCTGCTTAACTCTGAGGAGCAGTATTGCCCACAATAGCTAGAAATACAAGAGAAATCTGCAAACAACATAGCGTTGGGTTACCTTCCTTTTTTTACACCAAGGTTACGGCATTACCTAAACCTTTATGGCACCCCCATTGCCACACCCTTATCTATTTATGCCCAGCCCAGTTATCCAGACTAGTGAAGACTACCCTGGTATCAGTCATATCACATCCCTTATGGCATAATGTCCGCATAGGAGGTAAACCTGCTTTTAAACAGTAATGGCAAGATAAGGGCATTAGTAACCTGAAGCGTGTTGCTGTGGAAGGCAAGTGGGCAACTTTTGCCTGCATGCAAGTGAAGTTCAATCTTCCTACTACAGAGATATTCTTTTTTCTGCAGGTTAGACATGCACCTATTGTGTTCATTGGTACAGCACCCTCTATGCTTTTGAGAATTGCAGTGCTACATCAACATCAACAAAGAGTGTCTCCGTCCCGTGCTATTCCCTCACTCTCTGGTGCCATTCAAACCCCCGCTGCCACACAGATTTGGGTCACCTGTAAAATACTGGCAAGAGCCCCAAACTTGGGAAGCTTCAGATTAAACTTGAGGCAAGATTTGGTCTAATACCCATAGATATGTGAAAATAGACCACTGTAGATTGCTGCAAACTAAAATACTTCAAAACATCTACCATACTACGGAGAGACTCCACACATGGCATGCCCTAGACTCACCCTGGTGTGCGAGGTGTGAAGCCGCCCCTGCATGCTGAAGGACGTTCTTTGGGAATGTGCCAAAGCACAACTAATATGGAAACACGTGCAACAAGCAAGCACTAGACCTTATGCTCAGTCTAGCAGACACATTCACCCCAGAGAAATGCCTTCTTGGGTTAGGGATGGAAAAAACTCATGGGCACTAGGAAACATCATTTTACCCTGATAACCAGGGCTGTAAAAAAAATAATACTGAGGCACTGAATGGAGCAAAACACACCTACCTTTCAGAAATGGCATACCGAAGTAACACAGGCCCTCGGGATGGAGAAGATGTTGGCCTCCGTAAGGCACAGGTATGCATCCTTTAGGAAGCATTGGGAGTCCCTGCATGCCATACTAGGGATAGTGGACTTGCGATAACTTTGATCTTGCAGATGTCTTCAGTATATCTATTGTAATTCTTATTTAGATTATATGGCTGCTAACCTGTATACTTATGGACTGTCTGAGACCTTAGATCCTACTTAATGGGGTCGGGGGGTGTCCTGTCTTGCATGAGTTATACAGAAGGCGATGTCTTGTCTTGTATGAGTTATGACTTGATGTGCCAGTTTTGTATTGTGCCATTTTTTTGTCCTGTCACTATGTGCCTTTATCATGAAATTACAATAAAGTATATTAATTCAAAAAAAAAAAAAAAGAATGGTAGAATGGCAGCTTGACGCAGATTAAAATTCATTGCTGCTGTCGTCCCATTGAAGTCGAAAGCTCTTTGATCAGGTAGGTTGTGTGCATTTTCTGCTCTGAGCCCTGTGAAAGCACGGAGTGTTTAAAACATGTATTTGAATTCACATTCAGAAGGGCTTGCTGAGGGTCTATCACAGGGATGCACTGTGGTGAGGGGTACATCTCTCACCCCTGGGTTAGCGTGCAACTTCCCCTGTAACATACATTGGTGTACTTGCCCTGCCTGGGCTAGCTTTGCAGCATGGGTCATTCAACTCATTGAGGCAAGCCTAGCAGCCCCCCTTCCTTCTGTGGGTCCCATCCTTTTTGTGATATTTGGACCAAAGCTGCCCCTGTCAAAAGTATATAAAACAAGTCTGCCTGCTGCCCTGGGAAAATTATTGCTGCTCCACTGACTGAAATGTTGACCCCCTGGCCGCACTATCCATGGTTGCAAAGTTAGCAACATGCACTGGCTGTGAACAAGAAAACATGACAGCGAGTAATGGTGTAAACCCAGACAGGAGCCCTGCTCGTGTTGAAGAACCCAAGAGAAGTAGGAATCTGTCTTGGCTACCTGCTCACATATTGATGGCAGGATCTGGGGTTTGTCCTTTGGCATCAGGGCTGTGACTGACTTGGCAAGGTAGGCTGTAATAAATAGAGTTCGTCCCAGGACAGAATTGACGGCTAACGAGATTGTATGTTGAACGGCTCCGACACCAATCCTGGCAGAACCGACTTCCCTGTAACTGCTGTGCAGTCAAGTGCAAAATATGACAAGGTTAGCAGTTTCCATTTTATCACCAGGATGACTTTCAGTAAATGTTCTTTGCATGTCTTCTCCTCGTTTTTTCCATTTTTTGACTTAGACATAATGAAAATTTTATTTGACAGGTAGTTGGCAGTCAGGTTGAATTAAAGTACATAATGATGTTTCAGGAGCTGAATACAGCCACGACTGCTGTCCCTTTTAATATTTCTTTTATGCTTTCTAAATGCTTATTAATGTGAAGGACATACAACCTCTCTGGACAACAAAATGCCTGAGAAATCCAATGGAATTTGCTCCCTGCTGCAGGCCATTAGGTATGTCCTCACTACACCCTCAATTCCGGGACTTCGGCTTTTGATGCTGTGAATGTACTTCACCCCCAATCTGGTTAGAGCACCCCCTGCTCGCTCCAGTGAGAGATTTTCATTTTTCACTTACCTAACCCTAGGGACTCATCTCCCTCCCCCACTGTGCTGGGAGTGCACCTCAACCTGTTGAGAGCCCCCTGCTGGTACCAATAAGACATTTCCATTCTACACGTACTCAGCCCTGGGAACGCCACCCCCCCGGACTGTCAGTGCACCCCAATGTCAACCTGAGAGCCCCCTCTGCTGGTCTAATGTGATATTTCCATTCTCCACATACTCAGTCCTGAGGACTCACCTCCCACTGTGCTGTCAGTATACCCCAAACTGGTGAGAACACCTACGGCTGGTAATGAGACGTTTCCATTCTCCCCACTCTGTATCCTGAGTACTTCTCTCCTACTGTGCCATCAGTTCACCCCCAACCACAACCTGGTGAGAGCACCCCCTCTTGGCACCAGTTAGGCATTTCTGTTCTCCACACATACTGCCCTGGGGATCCTCCCCTTCCCCACTGTTTTTTAAGTGTGCCTCAACCTGGTGAGAGCACCCCTGCTCGTACTAGTGAGAAATTCCCATTGACCAGACTCTTACCCCTGAGAATTCCCCTCTTTCTGTGCTCACAAGGACATTAACCAAATGGAGGCAGTCCAGAGAAGGGCAACCAAAATGGTGCAGGGACTGGCATCAGAAAACATAGGAGGACAGATTAATGGAGCTCAATATGTATACCCTAGAGCAAAGGAGGGAGAGAGGTGATATGATCGAAACATTCAAACACCTTAAGGGCATTAACAAGGTGAAAGTCTAACATGTTTCAATATAAGAAAAATAGCAGGACAAGAGGACACAGCATGAGATTAGAGGGAGGCTGAATAAGGCATAATGTGAGAAAGCTCTTTTTCACAGAAAGAGTGGTGGATGCATGGAACAGCCTACCTCAGGAAGTGGTGGCTATGAATACAGTGCAGGGCTTCAAACAGGCATGGGATAGGCATAAGGGAGCAATACAGATGGGTATGAATAGATAGGCTATTGACAGAGCAAAGGCCTATAGCACATTCATGAGGTAGAAAAAGAAATGGGCAGACTGGATGGGCCTTGCGGTCCTTATCTGCCATCAACTTCTATGTTTCTATGTTACTTCACCCCAGCCTAGTGACAGCACCCCCTGCTGGTGCAAGTGAGGCATTTCCATTTTCCACACTCTCCATGATGGGGACTCCTCTCCCACTGTGCTCACTGAACCACAACATAAAATTCTAGGTCACAAACTCTACCTCCATTTTTTGGGCGACTACTTCTGAAGGAAATTCACCCTATTACCAATGCACTTTCAAGGAGGAGGACCCCTTTCCTAAAATTGACAATGCTTTATTAGTATTTATTTGGGCTTCACAGGAAAATATTACCCCTGTGAGGTAAAACATCCATCTTCACTGGATTGATCACTTTGTTACATCGTTAAGAGATTACAGTGCTTGCAGCTCCTCTCTAATCTGCTGGAGCTCGACAGCCTGTTTCATCCCAATACCTTCCTTTGTAGTTGATTCACGCAGTCACCTACAGCCTCAAGCATAATCACATTAAGGCTGAATCACAGAGAGCCCCGCATTTAAGAAGGCATGCTGGTTATAAACAAAAAGCAGCACCGATTACAAATAAACAAATTAAACCACCAGGCCCAAATGACAGTATTAGTGCAGCTGTATGGGTAGCAGTCTTGTCTCTGGGGCCAGAAGATTATTGGTTCCAGTCCCACATCAGATCCTTAGGTTTATACCAAATGCTGACACTGCAGTATGCTAATGGGGGTAAGTTGTTGTTGAACCTGTTGGAGATGCTGTTCTTTGGATGAAATGTTGAACCAAGGTCCTGCCTGCTTATCTCTTGGGGCTGATAGGAGGAAGTTAAAGATCCCATGGCACTTTATGCAAGAGTAGGTGATATTCCATGTGTTGTAATGGCCAGCATTCCCAATAGCAATAAAATCAGTTCTAACATAGTTGCCTTGGTCTGTGTGTGGTTGCAGTGTGCTCTTTACAGCTGCTGCCATATTTGTATATATACAGACCCTTCACTACCATTATGTAATCCAGTGCTTTGCAAAGCACGTCTTTCATACACACTTTATCCCACTGTATTCAAAAGTGCTTTATCCTTTCATACATACTGTATATAAAAATATGTTAGATACTGGTAGTGCAGGGACTGTAGGCCAGAACAGAATTTGGATCTACAGTGGGGCCATTCAGGATGCAATGCAGAGTCTCGAGTTACTGCATGACCAAAGCAATAAACTGCCAGTTGAAATCACCTTGTTGGCCGTCTCAGTGAAGTGGTGTGCAGAGGCACCGCCTGCCAAACCAGTGACCTGGGTTCAAGACCAGACCTTGGATGCTCGGGGGCCAGCCAGGGGAAGGAAGATTGAGCATCCACAGACAGTTCTCTTTCTTCGGGGAGGGGAAGGAAGCATGTACTGCTGCTTGGCTACCACCCAAGCTTGGAACCTCATAGCTGGCTGGAAGGAGGAGGAGAACTGCTTACACACTAAGACATTCTGCCTCTCTGGATAGGAAACCCCATCACCATACTGCCTCCACACCAGGGAGCCTGGTGCTGGCAGTCAACCGACCAGTGCATTCACAGCCTGTGTGTAAGTGGAGGATCAGGCACTGTCTGTGAAAAGAATGGGTAGGTGGGTGAAAACGAGTAGAAAAATTCACTCCAAGCGGATAGTGCAGTTGCTACCACCTTCCACCATGGGCTGCTGTACCCTTCCCAGCACTGGCTACTCCACACAATCCCTCACAAGATCTCTGTGTTGCATGGAGAAGCTTATACCTGCAGGGTGGGGGAAACGCCTGCAGGGGCTTAGAGGTGCTGAAGCAGAGGACTCTGGATGGCAAAGCAGTTACAAAGAACCAATACTAATGGTAGCCTTTAAGCTAGATACAAACATCAGAGCCTAGATAGAGACCAATATCAGACTTCAGGCTTGGTACATATACCAGAACTTAGACAAGATGCTAATGTTAAAGTTTAGGTCTGAAACAGACATCAGAGATTAGATCACATACTGATGTCAGAGTTTAGGCCTGATACAGACATCAGAGCTTAGATACTGTCAGACTACAAGTTTGATACATACAAACTTAGACAGATACTAATGTCAGAGTTTGAGTCTAATCAAGACATCCAAGCTTAGACAAATACTGTCAGACTTTAGGCTTGATACACACATCGTGGCTTAGACCAGACACTGATGCCAGACTGCAGGCCTGATACAGACATCACAGCTTAGACCAGATACTAATGTCAGAGTTTAGGTCTGACACAGAAATTAGAGCTTAGAACAGATTTAGACGTTAGGCTTTATACAGACATCACAGCTTTGCCCATATACAAATGCCATATAGCACAGGATTGATACATACATCAGAACTTTGACATATACAAGTGTCAGAATTTAGACAGTGTCAGAGTTTAGGCTTGATACACATATCAGAGTTTAGACCATATAGTAATGTCAGAGTTTAGGCTTTATGCAGACATCAGAGCTTAAACACAACACTGGCAAAGTTTAGGCCTGATACAGACATCAGAGATTTAACCCAATACTACTGTCAGAGTTCAGGACCAATACAGACATTAGAGCTTAAATCAGATATGAATGCCGGAAGTTAGGCTTTATATAGACATCAAAGCTTAGACCAGATACTATCAGAGTTTAGGTCTGATACAGATATCAGAGTGTGTACTGCCATGTAACTGTGTGTGCGTATGCCCATAAGATGAGCTCAGTATTGGTGTCTGATGGGGATGTGAAAAATGACTGGAAACCCCACAGAGTTAGCAGGTCATCGCCCCACACTTTTTGGACCAGTGAGGGGGATGCTCCTACCATCAATGGAATCCACCACAGCAGCAGGAGCTGTGTGCTGTAGATCCCCAGAATGAGGACATAAGTACCAGAGATGGTGGGGATGGGGCTGGGATGGCAGGTGAGTAGATGGGGCAACACTGGAGATGTGGGATAAACAGAATATCACATGAAAAAAAAATTTTTTATTTAAACCTGGTCATAATGTCAGAATTTATACCTTGTTCTAACGACGTTGCTCCTGTGCAGATACTGTACCTATGTCAGAGTTTAGACCCAAGATTACATAAAAAGTTTAGACTTGATAACATTAGAGTTTGAACCCAGTTCTATTCTCAGTTTGGACCCAGTGCTCTGCTGACATCTCAGTCTGTAACAGCAGTCACTTGGTCTGAGTCTGGAAGTTGAATCACTGATGAGCAACTGGTTTCCATTGCAGCTTATTTAGCTTGACTGCAGCTCTATCTAAAAGGTGCATCTGAAACTGCCTACGGTTCAGTGCTAGTTGGGCTGTGAGGCCGACTGACTGGGATGCGCTGTGACGAGGAAATGCAACCGTGTGTTGAGAGCATACACAATGCATGAGAGAAAAGTTCAGCTGGTGAAAAGTCGGCAGGTATGCCTCCCTGGGGATAGACTGCAGTTACAGAAAGTCACACCTGAAGAGAGAGCAAGAGAGCGAGAAAGAGAGAGCAAGCTTCTGGCACAAGCTGAATCCTTACTGCCATCAAAGGTTCCCAGGAGAGAATAACTGATGTAAGTACAGAAACTCCTTTGCTCCCTGCATCTGTGTGTTCTTCTCTCTGCTTAGTGCCGACCCAGTCATTTACACTTATTCTCTCTTTCTGAAAGAGACATTCTGAGTTTACACTCCCTTGCTCTCATTCTCTGCCACAAGTCATGTTACCCCTGTTTCTTTAACATGCAGTCTTACACAAGCTCACTGGCTGATCCCTGTGACCTTCTGGACAAGACTGAATGCTCCGGATGGACACTCAGACTCACAAGTACATGTCACATCCAGGGCCTAGGCTGCTGCCTTTGCTTTGGATCAGACAGAACTACCACAGCTGTACCCATTTCTCATTGATCACCCCTCTCCCATTCCACTGTCACCATAACATGTCCTGCCAAACATGATAGCTGCATCACACTGCAAAATGCAGAAGCATCAGTTTATCTCTACTGTGAAATAAGCTGAACATAGTGACCCACTCACCCAGCAGGATTTTATCATTTTTAACATGTTATTTGAACATAAGCTATAGATTCAAGCCAGTCCAGTATGCACCGCTAACATTTTACGGTTTGGCTGCTTTCTCAGGGTGGAAAGAATTAATTTCCACTATGTTCAAAAATCACTGATCAGGGATTTTGCTAAACAATACCTTTCAGCTCATAGAATTTCCTAAACACTACTCAGGTGCAGATTTAAATAAGTTAACAGATTTTAAGTTTTCAATGCACCCCATCTAGGCCTTCTCACTGCTTGACTCCAGTGCACTATCCATGCTGAAGTCATGGTTTATCACTATGTAAGCAAGTTTGAAAAAAAAAATTGCTATGAAAAAGAAAAAGTGAAAAGGTAAAAACAGAAATCCCAGAGCCCATCACAAACACCACTTGGCTCAATAAAAAGAACTAGAAAACTGAATTATGAGGTCAAAGACTGAGTAGGGGGTAAAGGTACTCAAAAAATGGTGGTGTGAGGAGAAACTGGGGTGTACAACAATGGAGACTGCAATGATTGCTGGACCCTAAAACTGACATGAGTGTAGGTTCAAGCCCTGTAAGTCAACTGAGCCATACACCATCTTAGGGTCATTAACTGTGAATTCTGGTCTGGCCCAGTGGCGCTGAAGGCTGAAGAGCTGGTTGCCTTACCTCACGCTACACCAGAGACCCATGTTCGGGAACGAGCACGGGCCACCAGGGGGTTGGCGCGGAGGAGAAGGATTGAGCGACCAACACACTGCTCTCCTTCTCTGGGAAAGGAGGGTCCTCAGTTGTCAGCACTTGCCTGCTCCCTAGCAGAGGCTGAGGAGCAGGGCACCACACTGTAGAAGGGGGAGGAGTTGGGGCAGATACCAGGAGGAAGGGCATGCAAGCGCCACACTTCCCGTAGAAGGCGTCATTACACGCCGCAACTCCTGGGGGCATAAACAAGGAGGAAAAAGTATGCCGCAGCACTATGATGGAGGTTGCCTCGCAGGCTCCACTCCTGGCCAGCCACGTTGCTGGTCCACTGGATCCGTTCCTCGGTTGGGGTTCGGGAACCCCACTGACCCTGCTGGGGGGTAAGCCCTGGGAGCACAGGTCAGTGCCGGGTGGTGGACACCAGGGGACTGGGCTGAGGGCTCCCTCCTGATGACAAGTCAGCAAGAAGAGATAAAAAGTATAGCAAAAAAAAATGTGAGTTCTGACCCATGTGGGTGAGTGTAGGTGCTGAGGGGTGTGATAGAGTTGGATAAGTTCCTGTACACATTTCTTATGCAGAGAGAGTTAAAAGCAAGGATCTATTTTGTCCTCCCCTATTCTGCCACTTGTATGTCTCTTGCCTGTCTGATGGTGCAATCAAATTTTTCTTGTGGCACCAAGGAATTGTCCACTCGGGTGGTCCCACAATTTCCCCTGTTATCTCCTTTCCTTCTCTTGCTGTTTCTAGTCTTTCTTTCTCCGCTTCCTTCTCTATGGTTAAAAAAATAGATGTGAATCTTTATGTGAAACTGTGATCCCTTGGTTTGCAAACATATAGAAAAATATTGCTGAAATGACTGCAGGCATCTAATTGGGTTTATTAGAGGAAATGGCAGTCTGTAACACGGGGTTGACCTTGAGATGCATTTTGACCTCCACAAGCTTGTTTACAGAACTATCAACAGGAGACCAGCTCTGGGACAGGATGTTCTATTTTGTCACTCCTGTTAAAGACTAGATGTGCTCTTCAGGCTGGCTTCAGGAACAAAATTGAAAAAGTTCTGGTACCTTTTGTGAGAAACAGGAGATGCAACTTACAACAATCAGGATGCAGAGTGTTAACTGCCAGGAAAATATGTCTTATAAAAAAAGAGCAATGTTTTGCTTAGAGAAAAATAGAGAGACTAAGGTTTACATTGAGAGAGTGAGAGACTCTCAGACATAGGACTTTCTTTGTTTGTACTGCCTGTATGAAGAGCTATCCTGTACAATTTTAATTGTTTTATTTCATTATAGTGTAAGGTAGAACGTTAGACTCAGGTGAAATCCATCATTTACTAGTCTTTTTGTACCATCGTTGTGATGTCAAGAGGTTGTTGTACCCGACTGAGTATGTCATAACGATGGTACAAGATCGAATGTCATCTCGTGCTGCCGCTTCCTTCTCCACTCGCTGCTCCAACAGTTTAATGACGTCCAATAACTGCCATTGCTGAAGTGCCAGGATAACTGCAACAAACCAAAAAGAGCCAGAGAGACACGTCGGTCTCCCAGGTATATACTTTTATGAGAGGCGGGTTCTGGGGCCCTTAATTTACAACTTAAATAAGCCGATATTGAGCAGTGCTTGATCGGGGGTGGGGTAGGAGGTCTGAAACAGCCACACAATGCTGTGGAGAAGCAGATTTTAAAATAAATGCAGTGTGTGTGACCAGGATGGAGCGGCACTTGTTTGGGGGGGGAGATGTAACCTAAAAAGAAAAAAAAAATTAGAGGCTATGAGGAACAGGACGGAGTGGTGGTGGTGGTGGGTTCCTGACATCGTGGTGAACTGTGAAGAAGTGACCAGCAATCTATGTACTGTTGCCCATACACTATATAAGACAGTGGATGGGCAACAGTAAACAACAACACTGCCGTTCACGTCTCGAGGTTGTATGACAACTAAACAACCTCTCGAGCTTCGCTCTCGAGGTTTACATGGTTGTCATGACAACCTCTAGAAGTGAACAACAGTGTTGTTGTTCACTGTTGCCCATCCATTATCCTCTATATAATGTATGGTCGAACATTGTTACCTACAAAAATGTATCATTTAACAGGGTTGTTGTACCACTAATGTGACAGGATGTTGTTAATCCATCAATGGTACGTCACATCGATGATATAACAATGAGAAATGATCTGCTCATGTGCGTTTCCTGAACCGCCGGCCTTACTGAACAGGCTGCAGTGGTTACAGCTGGACCCAGAAAAAGCGGTGGTGAGAATTTAAAAGAAAGGATCTGGACTACAAATATATATTTTTTTGCTTAAATTGGTTGAACCGATGCCCACACACTATAAAAGATAATGTATGGACATCGATCAACCACTCTATTCTCCCTTCTCGTGGCTGCCATGACAACTTAAGAAAACCTCTCGAGATGCAGTCTTGGTTTATCTTGAGTTGTCATGGCAGCCACTCGAAGCAATAATAGAGTGGTTGTTCATGGATGCCCATACATTATCCTCTATGTTATTGATAATAATAAATGCTAACTGCAAATGTTATAACTTCTCCTGATTTGCCTATGCTTTCTGACCAATGCCTCTACGATAGGGGGCCATCAGGAGAGTTAGCACCTCATGTCAGTATAGTGGCTAAGTCTCACCTCCAGCCCGAGTGCTACATAAAAGAAGATGAGTGACATCATCGGATATAGGCACTGATGATGTGAGCCAGCTTATTTATAGTTACAGCCTCCAAGATGTCTTTATATTTCCTGAAAATATTAAATGTACTACTTAATTTCAAAGATCTCCATGTTATTTCTAGAGTGGCCCTGTTAGCCCATGAGGTGCTGCTCAGGAAAAGGATGTCTACATAAATTATTGATATAAGTGTCAGACACATATTAACTGGTATATATTTTTCATATGTTTCAGTGTTTCTGCACTGGCACTTTTGACAGCTGTATTGACGATGTCTTTCTTTGCAAAATATTATGTTTTTAAAGCATTTATTTATCTCATTTTGTAAATTGTAATGACAAATTATGTTAAAGAGCTACTGGAGCCAAAACAGGCAGACAGGAATATAATACAAATTTTAAGACACAGTCAGCTATAACTTTTTATTTCCAAAGTATTTTTTTTTTTTGCTCATTAGAAATTCTATGTGATTATATTGTGCTGGATGTGTGGAACAGCTCTTAGCCTGGCAGCTGACATTATCTTCCTGTATCCCCCACACACACACACACACACACATTACATCATCAGCATTGTGATCTCACTGATCATGACACCACAGGTGACTGACCTGGCAGTCACTGAGTGGCTGTTTCTAAGCAGTAGTGATGTCACAGTCAGTGAGGTCTCAAATGCTGCTGATGTAGTTGGGGGGGCAGAGATAGATATGTCAGCTGCCAGGCAGAGTGCTGTCCCACACATCACACCTACTGACAACAAGTAAACAATCTTCTAATTACACAAAGGGAAAAGAAAAAGTATCTCGGGTATAAAAGGTAATCTTTGACTGCTTTAAAAAATTAATATTAGTTTTAGCCAGTACACCTAGCTGTTTAAATGAAAGCTGTTGTTATCTGGCTACCCCAAAGCTTTAACTGAATCAGGCTTTGGCTAGAAAAAAAATGTTTTGCCCATTGTAATTTACTTTATTTCACTTTTGTAAAAGTCCAGATTCCCAAACATAGCAGACGCCGCGTGGTACCATTTCCTCTGAAAGTGCGGCACCGCACCGCTCGCCTAAATACATTAGTATCGAGGACAGCGGTCTAGCGCTTTCGGAGGAAATGGAACCACACAGCATCTGCCATATTTGGGAATCCGGACTTAAAGTGAAATAAAGTAAGTTACAATGGGCAAAAAATGTTTTTCTATATGAAAAGCCTAATCGGGGTGGGGGGCAAAGGGAGGGTAAAGCTTTGGGGGATGGGGAGTTACAGATAACAGCAGCTTTCCTTTAACTCAATTTGCCCTGGTGGCCATTTTTATCTAGGTTATACAGTGGAAAGCTCAGATTTCAAAAAGCACTCCTGGTAGCTAGGAGTTTAATCAAATAATTAAAACTGACATATATTTTCTGAAATGTCTGTAATATTTCTACAGAAATTTCCTGTCTGCCTGCAGTACCGCTTTAGGGCCACCAGAAAAAATTTCTGTAGAAATATCACAAAATATCTGGAAATGACAACTTGATGGCTGCTTCAGTTGTATTTTCTGAAATAACAGGGTGTAATTTAAGAGTCTAAATTTCCTGTTGCCCTGTCGGAATCCAGCATTAATGCTGGCTGACAGTCAATCTCATGGTGCTATGCAGATCACCTTCCAGAGAATCCTACGAGGCAGCTCTGTGGTCCTGAGTGATGAGGGATTGCACCGCCACACTGGCAAACCAGGTTCACGTACCGAGCCCAGTACATCAGGAGTGGAGGCAGGCAGGGAGGGCTCAGAGCCCCTGTTTGATGTTATCCTCCTGGTGGGGGGAGAGCGCTCACCGCACCACTACTACAGCTGCACCTGGGATTGTGTGGTGGAGGTATGAGTCTGAGAGGCACCCCCCAGGCCAGCCGCTAAGTGTGTATGAACACAGGGGAGGAGGAGTGGGAGAAAAGCAGTGGAAATAACACATCTGTGCACCTGATTATGGCCCTTGTCACCTCTATGCCAGTAGCCCTCCAATGCACCATCGGGACACCTACAACTGGCACCAAAGTTAATAGAGCTGCTTCTCCCCAAGGCCAAAGGAGGACCTGCCTGGCGGTGTTAAGCCAGCCACAGATGAAGGCAGGTGTGGAGTATGCTGCTCCACCAGGCCAGGGGAGGGCCCCAGCAGGGGCAAGCGGTCCCCATGGGATAACAGAGCAAATGCAGGTCAGGGTAGGTGCTTGATGACAGTGGGGAGTGACGTGGAAAGTATGAGGTGGCAGTTTTGGGGCCTGAGGGAGGGAGGTACCAGCAGAGAAGTGACATGGTGAAAATAAAATCTCATGAGGTCTGCAGGGGAAGGGACTAATGCCAGTGAATTTCAAGAACATAAGACAGTTGATGCCACTTTCCTGTGAACTGCAGAAAAGGTATATTTTGTCACTGGTGCAGAATATCGTGAACGTCATCAAAAGCTAAGCTTTTATCAGGCTGAGACAGAGAAAGCAGATGCAGCAAGAAAAAAGCACAGCAATGCAATGTAGTCAGGAGATCAGAAAGTGCTCATGCTGTTCAGAGATGCCAACATACGATTTCATATCCTCTTTGTTGTTATGTAAATATTTGTAATACTCCAATACTATTTCACATCCTCAGTGTTGTTATGGAAATATTTGAAACACTACCATAGTATTTCACATGGTCCATGTTGTTACATAACTATCAGAAGTACTTGCATACTGTTTCACACCCTCCATTTTCTTATGTAAATATCTGAAATACTCCAATACTATTTCACATCATCCCTTTTGTTACGTTATGTAAAAGTCTGAAATACTTCGAAACTATTTCACATCCCCCATTTTATGTAAATATATACAGTACTGTACTCTGATACTATTGACATCCTCCATTTCGTAACGTAAATATCTGAAATACTCCAGCACTATTTCACAACCTCAATTCTGTAATGCAGATATCTGAATTATTGTATTTGTCACTTCTTTGGTAACCATGTATGGCTCACTAGGCACAAGTGCCTGTTTTCAGGGGCGACCCGGTATTGCACTGTGGAGGTTAAGTGACTCGTTCAGAGTCATACAGTATGCAAGTGGAGGGTGTGAGAATCAAACCCAGGTCGGCTGGATGCACCAAGCTCATTCTCGGATTGGTACTCTAACCTCTAGGTTATACTGTCATCCCATCCTGGGATTACTCCAGTACTGTTTCACATCCTCCATTTTGTAATGTAAATATCTGAACTACTCCAATGCTATATCACATCCTCCATTTTGTTGCATTTAAAGATCTGAAATACAGAACTCCAGTACAATTTCAAATCCTCCATTTTGTGTGAATACCTGAAATACACCAATTCTAGTTCAAATCCCAATTTTGTTATGTAAATATCTGAAATATTCAGATACTATTTCACATCCCCTATTTTGTTATGTAACTATCTGAAATCTTCCAATATTATTTCACATACTCTATTTTTTTAAATATCTGAAATACTCCAATACAATTTTACATCCTTTATTTTATTTTGTTATGTAAATATCTGAAATACTGCAATAGTATTTTGTAACCTCCATTTTGTTGATATTCAAATACCAGGATGTAATGTAGTGTCTCAAGTTTTTTTTTTCCCTTATATGTTTATTCCTTCTACGGCTGGGGGGGGTGTTACCTATGGTCCCCCCCAATCTGTCTGGCCCCGCGCCACTCCCAGTGCCTGTGCTCAACCCCCTCCATTCCTCTCACCAGCTGCTTCACAATGGGTACATACCCCACCACCACTGAAGCCGAGGGTCCAGATCCTGATCCAGGAGGAGCATCTCGAGTCAGAGTGGCACGGCACCAATGGGCCAAACTTCATCTTGCACGCTGGAGGATTTTTCAATGTCCCCATCCCATGGCACGGGTGTGCAATGGCATCAATGACACTGCCATGCTTGCTTCTGTGCACCACACATCTGACGCTGTCCATGCTGTTCCCACAGTGAACCGCCGCTTGCACCAACCCCTAGCTACCACCAGGAGCCAGCACATCTGCGGTTGTCCACCCCACCCTCCCCAGAGGAGGAGAGCAGTCCCTGGGATCCTCAATTCTTCCTTCCTTCCCCCAGCCAACCCTCCAACACCTGCACGAGGTGTGGCATCCCATGCCTCAGCGCCACCAGGCTGGGCCCTCAGTGTCTCAAGTTACTGCATGACAACAGGGATTAACTACCACTGAAATCGCCTTGGTTACTGCAGTAAATCTGCTGCAGTATTGCGTGGCATCCTGGCAGGCTCTTTCATATCTGAAATACTCCAATACTATTTCACACCCTCCATTTTATAATGTAGATATCTGAAATACGCCAATACTGTTTCACACCCTCCATTTTATGATGTAGATATCTGAAATATGCCACTACTGTTTCACATGCCATATTTTATAATGTAAATATCTGAAATATGCCACTACTGTTTCACATGCCACATTTTATAATGTAGATATCTGAAATATGCCACTACTGTTTCATATGCCATATTTTATAATGTAAATATCTGAAATATGCCAATACTATTTCACATGCCACATTTTATAATGTAAATATCTGTCCTAATGACAAAATAGCTGGTGTGAAAAAAATGTAACCTTGATCTGTAAATACTGAAAAATAATGTTACAGAATTTTAAAATATAGTGTGAAGAGTTAAAAAAAAAGTTCAGAAAACTGATTAGAAATAAGTTGTGAATGGCTGCTACAGTGGTTCAGTGGTAGCCCACACCCGGCTACCATGCGAGCAGTACAGGTTTAGGAGCAAGCCGTAGCCATAGTCTGGTAGCCCATGGCCAGATGTGCTGCCAGGGACAGCGCTTCCTGACTGAGGAGGCAGGCAATGCCCTTAGCATTCCCATAGTGATCCCATAGATGGGTCATGGAAATAGGGCAGGCACACGAGCTTACCTCCACCTCCCCTAAAGGCATGCTTTGAAAGCACAGGCATGCCAGGGCACTTGTGGGAAGAGGAAAGGACAGGAAAAGGCAGGGGTGCAAATGGCAGCCCCCCGGTCCTCTCAGTTTTCACCCAACCCTTGCCGCATATGATCTGGTGAGAAAAGCAGCCGAGGGGGAAAAAAGTTTTTAAAAAAGAAATGAGTGGTCCGTGCCAAATACTGGTGCACGTGGTGGAATCTTTATATAATTACTGGTTAGGTTATTTAATAACTAGGTTGGCAGCACTTTCAAATGCTAGAATTACCAGTTTTCACCATAGTAACTGTCTGATTATTATGGAATAGCTGTCAATCAAACCCATTCAAGTAAAGAAAACCCTTTTTCCTCATGTGCTTTTAAGCCATGTCAACAAACCGCCATGTCTCATCTTCCATCAAAACCACGCCATCCAAAACAGCGTGGTCAAACCCGCTTCATCATAATCGCACAAGATGAAAAAGAGAAATATAAAAAAAAGTGACTGCATTTAATCAAGAAGTTATACAATACACGATTTTGTATGGGCGCATGTTTTGTTTTTGCCTGAGACATTTTTTCCTTGACGTGGATTTTAACTGTGTCTATTTTACACAGATGTGCTTCTTTCTTTTGCATTATTGATGGAGCTGTTTGATGGTGCTGTCTTTGTTTCTGTGGTCTTTTTTTTGTTGTATCTTCTGTTTATGCCCCTCCTCTGGAACTCTCTCAGGCTACCCCTTCAGGCTAACACTGCTCTACCTCCCACCTGATCCCCCAGCTCCACCTGCCCTCTGCCTACCTACAGCCAGCGGACTCCCCAGCTCTGAGCCGTCTGGAGCAGGGCCGCCTCCACTCCAGCGCTCTATCTGTAAATCGAGTGTGCCAGCTGAGGAGATGGAGGAGCAGCCCGGGATGCGGAGACAGGGTCTGGAGTTGGGCGTGTGGCACGGAGGAGAGCTGTTGCCAATCCGGAGTCGGGTGTTTTCCAGGCTTTTGTTTCCCACTAGGAGTGTGGCTGTGCAATGACGCCTGCATGGCTGTGCCGTAAGCGTCCGCCATGCTCCTCCCCTGTTGGCTCTGTGCACTAGTTGCGCCTCCAGTCTCCACTGGGGGGCACTACTGCGCCAGAGAATCCCTGGATCCTTCCCCAGGGAGAGAAGAGCAGTTCATCGGACGCGCGATCCTACTCCCTCCCCTGCCAACTCCTGGCACCTGAGTTCGTTCCCGAACTTAGGTCACCAGCGTGGCGCAAAGTGTGGCATCCAGTGCTTCAACCCTCAGCGCCACCGGGCAGGCTCTGTTTCTGTGCTCTTGAAGTAGAACCTCCATGATCTTATAGTTGCACACTATACAGTGCCTGCTTTCAGTTCAAAAAACAACAGTCAAAAAGTTTGTGAAGTACCATACTAAAAGAAAATTCTTTTTTTTTTTTTTTTGAAATTTATTAGTTTCTGTATAAGCATACATCTTACTAGTGCAGCACTCATACAGTATCATAGAAAGTTCATCTGCAGGAAGCCAACTGGCCACTGCCCCAATTAATATGGAGAACATATAGCATATACCCTGTAGGCTGGTACAAAATAGTTGGGGAAATCCATTTTGAAAATTATATCCACCAAGTTCAATAATCAGTACTTGCCAGCCTCTTCAATGGCAGAGGTGTGTTTGTTAGGGAGAATGTCCAAGAAGAATAACACAATCATAAGATTGTTACTTAACCTGTTCAATCACTTAGGGATTATTAAAATAAACACATTGGGCCAGACATTCAAAAGGGTTGCGCCATGCGCAACAGAGATGCGCCAGTACAAGTCGAAGATGCGCCATTGTGCGATATTCAATGGAGGCAAATGCATAATGCGCCAAGTCGCAGTATGGTAATGAATGCATGTGCAACTGAAGGAGAGGAACCATGAATAAATGGCGCAATGCGATATTCAACAGCATGCGCCATGCACAATAGGGGAGCAAACGGAAGTTGCTCGATAGCGGAAATGATTAAAAATTAAAAGGAACAAGAGAGAGGCGCAAGAATGCTGCAGGGAAGTCAGAGGTGGGAGCGAGATGACAGCAACCAGGCAGAGGGTAGCAGTGAGCAGGACTGGGCAGGAGCAGGACAGAGCACACCTGGAAACTACCAGGAACAGGACAGGAGTGGGGAGCCTGTGCCACTGTGCATAAGTAAAAGGGAAGTGTCACAGTGGACTGAGGGCAGTGAAAGTGGGCAGGACAGCCAAATCGTGGAGGTGTTCCTGGTGCAGGGGGAGTAGCATAAAGGACAGCGCGAGGAACGGGAATACAGCTGACGGGGGGGGACACAAGCCAGGGACATGGCCAGTGCCACCATTCAGATGGAGGCAGTAATGAGGGGTGTGAGAAGGCAGGCAGCAGGTGGGCACTGCAACAGGCAGTACCGAGCCCACACCAGCTTCGAGCAGTACAGTGACACCGAGATAGTGGGCTGGTACCACCTGAACCAGGTGATCCTGAGGTGGCTCTGTGAGCTGTGCAGTGATGAGATGCAGGCACCCACACAATGGAGCCATGCTCTTGTCAGTGGAGACAAAGGTGACAGCCGTCATGTGCCTGCTCGCCATGGGTACCTTTCAGAGACCAACAGGGGACACAACAGGCATAACCCAGTCGGCCGTGTCACGCCTACTCACACAATTCCTCAGCACACTGCTGCCACATGCTGTGGAGTACATTTGTTTCCCCAGCACACAGGCGGAGTGCACAGCACACATACGAGAGTTCCACAGGGTAGCATGTATGCCTGGCATGCTTGGGACCATTGACTGCACCCATGTGGCCATCCGCACGCCACCTGGCCTGGAAGGTGCTGCATATATTAATTGGAAGGGCTATGCAAGTATCAACTGCCAGGTGGTGTGCGATGCCAGGGGGTGCATAACCAATGTCTGTGCCACGCACCCTGGGGGAGCACATGATGTCTTCATCTGGCACCAGTCTGCACTGTGCCACAGGTTCGAGAGTGGGGACATCCCCACTGGCCACCTAGTGGGTGAATATGCAAATCATGCAGAAAGACATGGATCTTGGGAGGGGCATAGTCAGAGGTGACATGGGTACTGGCCTAGATGGCCCATGGCAGGGCAACGCTGATCACCAAACTAATGTCCACTCTCTACCCACAGGTGACAGTGGATATCCACTCCGTCCCTGGCTGCTCACACCATACCGGTGGACCGTGACCCCATCGCAGCAACGGTACAATGAGGCAGATGCCACCACACGTAATGTTATAGAGCGGGTGTTCGGGGTGCTGAAGGCACGTTTCCGTTGCCTGGACACGTCTGGCGGTGCTCTACAGTACAGCCCCTCAAAGGCCTGTGGGCTATTCCTGGCCTGTTGCATCCTGCACAACATGGCCAATGACTGTGGGATAGCTGTAGAGGTCGAAGAGGGTGACAGCGATGGGGACGATAAGGACGCTGGTGCAGATGGTGATGGGCAGCCCCCCCTTGGTCGAAAGGACCCCCAGCTGATCCGGATGGCACAGCTGCACCGGGACACCATCACAGAAGAGCACTTCAACCAACCCAGGTAAGTCATGGGGCCATGTGCAACCACCAGTGGCAAGTGCACAACCCACAAACACGCATGGACAAACCACAGGGGTGCATGTCATAAAGGGAATTGGCTGAGCATGGAACCGCACACGCTATCAGGGATGGGCAAGGCTCAACACGGCACGCAGTCACACACACACACACACACACACACACACACACACACACACAGACCCCACAAGACATGCAGAAAGGGTAGGAGGCACACTGACCCCAACCGCCACCACTAGCCACACACTCGTCCACAGACCACCACGCTCAGTGCCTGTCATTGTGCGTGTCTTAGATGCTGGGCAACATTGCACAGTGGCGGACAGAACAACGCAGGCATCATCATGCACATGCCACAGTGGCCAGCAGCCGGGAGGGTGTGCATATGGAACGTGTGTGTGTGTGTGCAGGGCTGGGTACCCCACCCGCGCATTGCACATTGAACAACACACTGCACACAGGGCAGCATCAGACAGTAGCCATGGTAGGAGGCAGGTCAGTCACATGGCACAGTGCCACGCCTGTCATGGATGCGTGGGCGGCCCCACCGAGACCCGCCAGCAATGACAGGCTGACCAGTGGCCTCATGGGGTGGCACCGACGGTCCCCCAAGGGTGCCACTGTGGGAACGCAACCATTCTCGAGCAGGGGTCTGCAGCTCACCGAACATGCCTGCGCCAGGCATGCTTGGGATGCCCACAGCTGAACCCGGTGTCAACAAGGAGGGTGTTGCACGATGCCTAGAACAGGGGATGGACATGGCACTGCGCGGTGTCTGCGGTGCATGGGCAAATAACTGTGTGCCCATTGTGGCCATGACAGCTGTGAATGCCTGTGTCTGCCTGTCAGTGGTGGCAGTCACATCCTCCTGCAGCCGGTTCATCCCTGCCAGGAGCAGACCGGTGTCCCTGCTGCGCTGCTCCTCTGCCTGGTGCAGGACCACACTGAGTGCATCCACCGCTGTCACAAGCCGCAACTGCTGATCCACTGATTCATGGAGTATGCGGGTGTGCTCATCTAAGAGGTCATCCCCCTGATCGGCATGCTGTCCCTCATGGTGTTCATGGCCATGCTGGGCAGCACCCCTTGAGGTTGAGCGCTGCACACCAGGGCCATGCCTGGGCATGTCCACAGGCGGTGCACTGATGCCGCCCCCCCGACACTGTCCCCCCATCGCCATTGGCCGACTGCTGACACTGCCCCTCCAGCCGCCACTCTCCAGGGCTCAACGGTGCTGCCACAGCGGCCACAACAGCCCCACTGTCCTGGACACACACCAGTGCTGCTCCACTGGTGTAGATAGGCACAGGCTGGGACTGTGATGTCACGCAGGCTTCCACGGTGGCACCACCCATGGCTGTGCCCATGCTGTAACCTGCTCTGCGGCCATCCTGCAGCCCACACGTATCACTGTCCATGATGTGAGCTCCATCATCATCAGCGACGGATCCGGCACCAGTCTGAGTCTCAGCATGCTGGCATCCATGAATGCTGGCACGCTGGGACACGGGCAGGGTCTCCTCTGCACCTGCTCCACCAACATCAATCCGGACAGCCAGGCAGGCCCACTGTGTCCTGACCCTCGGACACCTGTGGAGGTGGATGGCCCTCCTCTGTGTCCAGGGTATCGCCCTCAGTGGACGAGGCCACCACCGCTGACCCATGTAGACGCTCAGGAGCTGTAAGGGAACACAGTAGCATTAATGTATCTGCCCTACCCTGTGGCATTCCCCCCCCAGTGACAGATCAGGACCTACCATGCAGTGACGGGCTACCACCCATCTGGAAGCCACCACCTGGAACACCCTCAATGGCACAACGCTGCATGCTGCAAGCAACCTGCTCTTCCTGTGGTGTCAGGCGTTGCACGGCTGCCTGTCCCCCACCAGTCGCAGCCCATGCTGCCCTGATGGCAGCCACCTTATCTTTAATTCTCCTCCTGTCCATGCCCACCTTCTTCTTGCACTCCTGCAGGGACCGCTGGTGGCTGCCATGCTGGTTGACAGCATGCGCCACCTCACCCCATGCCGCAGCACGGGCCTGTGGTGTTCCCCACTGTCCACTGAGCAGCGGTTCCTGGTCAAGGTAGGCCTCAAACAGGGCATCTGTTTCTGCCTTGGTAAAGTTTGGCCTCCTCCGTCTCCCACGTCTCTGTTCCTCCTCCTCCACCTCACGTTCGCTCATCATTGATCCTGTGGGAATGACAGGTGTTACCTCTGACTGTGCAGTCCCATGCAGCTCCCAAACACAACAGTCCACACTCCCAAACAGCATGCAACTCACCACAAAAGACTGCAATACCAGACTATGGCCTCTGCAGCCCAATGTCACATTTATATAGCGCAACGCATGCAGATGAGGTGAGGCTCAATTTTAAGTGGATGTTAATGCAGTAGCTGTGCCATTGAATCACTGATGAGCTGATTTGCATATGCCAGCTGAATATCACGCTGTTGCACCTTGTGCAATTGTGTTGAATGTGCTCAGGCAAGGGCGCAGCTCTGTGAGGTGCGCAGTGGACACCGAACGGCGCATGCCCGGGGTGCTGACACTGACGCCTGCCGCGCTGCTGACGTGCTGTGCGCAGGAGGCAGTGCAGGGCACAGCCACCACTGTGCCAGTGGTGCTAGTGCGCTGTTCACATATATGGCGCTCTTGCAGTGGGGCGTCATAGGCACCGTGGAGCCACAGCGTGGTAGGCCACTATAGGGCGTCTCATACAGGCACCCTACCATGCTACACACAGGGAGTACCAGTCGCGCTGTGGCAGTCCATGCGCGAGAGACCCTTGACCCTGTGTCCGACCTTTGCCCCCCTAGGCGCCATGCGTCCGCATGGGTGCACCACTATCGCGTTGTACGGTGACAGCGTGATGGGGAATGGCAGCGCTGTACCGTGCAGCATCTACACGTGGCGGACTTGCGCTAATGAGTGCCATTTTGACTCCAACCAGCTTCAGCAATGACAAGATGGAGGGCTGCTGTTTGGAGCCAGGTGGAGCTGGCCAATTTGGTGGCCATAGTGGAGCCCCATGCTGGGGCCCTGTTTGGAAATGCATCCCTGGACAGGGCCAGGAGTGCCGTATGGGAGGAGGTGGCAGTGGCGCTTGAGGAGGCCACAGGACTGGACCGTACTGTGAAGCAGTGTCGCCACAGATACGGGGACCTCCAGCGGAGGGACCTGGACAGGCTTGCCCGCCTGCGGGCATGTGCCAGGAGAGGCGCAGTGCCATGACCAGGTAGGTACCCCATCCATACACTGGCTGTGTCCATACGGGTATCGCGGTGGGCATGTGTCTACCACACGGGGGCTGTCCAGTGTGGGCAGTGGTGGTGGTGGGGGTGGGGCTTGGCATGGTTGGCTGTGCGGATCGCACACACCAGTGGTGGGGGCCTTGCTACTGGATTGTACTGATGTTCCCTCTCCATGTTTGCACCCTAGGCCCTGATGAGCGGCGCCGGGCTCGAGAAGACTGCCACCGACGTAAGCAGAGGGGAGGTGAGCAACAGCCATGGGCAGATGGTCCAATTGTAGGACAGCGCCAGGATCAGGCCGATGAGGGTGAGTGCCTTTCTTCAAGTATATTCTGTGCATGCTGTGTTGCAGGGCAGGTGGCGGGGCATGGCCACCATCCATTGACACTAGTGACATGAACGCCACACAGTACAGTCAGCACTGTCCAGTGGCACTGCATGTGTGGGTGTGCATTGCTGGTGGTCCATGCGTGCACTGGGTGCATGGCTGTGCCACTGCCTTCGCACCGCATAGCCATGTCACTGTACAGCCACGGTGGTGCTGTGCGGGACTTGGGCGGTGGGTGTGTGCAGCGGTCTGCATGGCTGTGTGTGCCTGGGTGGGCAGGTCATGTGGACACGATCACTGTGGGTGGTCGCACACCATCACAGGGGCGTGTCCCATGGCTGTATGCCATGCACAATGGGTGGGCTGCCGGGGCATGGGCAGTCACACCTATTGACTCTGCTCCCTTGTCCTAGGTGGACGGAGGATGATGCTACTAGAGAGGGCTGTGCAGGAGCTGCTACAGGTGGCACATGCCTCACTCGAAATCCTGCAGCGTGTAGACCAGCATGGCATCCGGAGGAGACATGGCGGGAGGCGCCACAGGAGCAGGGAGCGGGGCGCCTGCTGAAGATCCCATGCCCCGGGTTTAACCCTACCCACCCTCACACCCCTCCTTCCCTCTACCATTTGTTCACCCATGCCCCTTACCCACCCCCACCTGGTTTGTGGCCCTCACCCCCTACTGTTTTGTACATATATGTATATAGTTATATTATAACTTTTCAAATACATTTGTTTTGTTATGCCTACTGTGGTGGTCTCTGATTTGCAGTGGGCTACAGGTGCTCAGCTGCAGTGGTATGCATGGCGTCAGGGGTGATGCAGTCATGGGCGTGTGTGTGTGTCCGTAGGGGAAGCGACTATGGTGTGGGGGTAGCTATCAGTCACTGTCTGTGGTTTGTGTGTTGTTCCCTGTGCACTGGATGACTGTGTGCAGTGGTCCACGGTGCATGCACTGTGTCCATGGCGCACCTGTCAGACCGTCCATGGCCTGTGCAGCTGACACCCTTGCATGTCTGTGACCTGCATGGTCCGCTGGCATGTCAGTGGTGGCTGTCCATGCTGGACAGCCACTGTACCCAGCACAATGCCGGGTTGCCTCCTGTCACTGGTGTGGTGCCTGTCTGCATCGGGTGACACTGTGGCCTCTGCTGTTGTTGTCCCACCTCCATGCTGTCGCTTGTGTCTGTTGCAGGGGATGTGCTCCACTATCTGTCACTTGTGCTCTGGGTGCATGCTGGTGGCGTACAGCTTCATGTTGCCTGCGCAGGGTGGCTGGCATTCCTGTGCCATGGAGGGGTGCTGGCCGTGTGTACACAGTTTCTGTGGCCACACGCCAGGGGCTTGGTTGACCCGCTACTGTGTCCCTGTGTTGGTGTGCCCTTGGGTATGGGTGGATGTTTGTCTATGCACTGTGTTGCATCCTGCGTGGTGCATGCTTCCATGCACCACTGTGGGTGTCTGCGCTGGCTGTTGTGGCCAGTGCTGGGACGGGGTGTGTCCTTGGGAGGGTGTGCAGGGTGCTGTACCACTGGTGGTGGGGTCCCAGGGCATGCCCTGTCATGTGTGGGGTACCTCGTGTGCCGACACATGGTCGGTCTCTCAGCTGTACCTCGGGGGGGGGGGGACATGCGTGGCGGTACTGTGTATGCAGTAATTGCATCGCTGTCTGCTGCCACCCGCTGAAGGGTGCTTGTGGTGGGGCTGCCTTGCATGGTTCTGTGGTGCACAGGGTTGCATTGTCACAGTGGGGGTGGTGGCATGCATGGGGTGTCCTGCTCTGGTGGGTACTGCTCCTGGGCAGGGTGTCCAGGGATCGCGGTGCAGGGTGTGCTCTGCATTGGTGGGATGGTGTGGCACGGGGTGGCCGGACCTCATTGTGTGCCGGTCACAGCTTGCCAGGGGGTGTGCTGGGGCACCATGCCCTGGCTGTGGGTTTGTTGCTGGTGTCCATGGGCCGGTGGTTATTCCAGCTTCCCTTTGGTTGTGCAGTGTGTGGGGGGTAATGTCTATTCTGCTGTGTGCTCCTCTGCCCATCTCTACCATGGGTGGTGGGCCCCTGCTTCCTGCTCCACTGAGCATTCCTGGTTGTGCTATTGCGCATCTGACCTGCGCCACTGCACATCCCTGGTTGTGCTATGGCGCAGTTGGCGCGATATTCAGTCGTGTGCCGCAGGCTCATCTTGACCTGCACAGTGTTTGAATATCGAGCGTAATGCGCATGGGCACAGTGGACTTGTGCTTGCTCCTGCTGTTGCACACTTTTATGGCGCAGTTTGAATATGTAGGCCATTGTGCCCCTTAGTATCACTCCTCCACTCTGTTTAACCAACTATCCCATGGTACAAAAGAACTTTAACTACTTCTTGCAGCTTAGCCAAATGTTTAACTTTCAAGAACCACACAGTATACTGATTTTACCAATTTTAAACATGAACTAAAGCTTATTTAGTTATGGCAGTCGCCTTATGTGTTGGGAAAGTAAAACACATTGGAGCATTCCATAATGGCGAGATTCCCGCCCTCGCTATCATTCGTGAGTTCCAAGTAAAGAATGAAACACTAAAAGCATTTTTAAAGCCCCCTTATACTTCCCTTCCCACAGTCAAATAAAGTCTCATAAAAGGAGAGGAGACAAACTGCCTCTTGTAGATCCATCTACGGGAACAGCAGGCTGTCAGTGATAACACTGCACTTATTTAAGCTGCTTCAAGTAGCAGCCCACTACTCACAACTTAGTCCTCTGTGTCAGAATTAGATTGGGCTGGTTCCGATTGTTCTCTATGTCTCTGAAATTCCCCTTCTACCTTTTCCAGCCATTTGCCTGCATCTTGAGAGTTACTGAACTGCCAAGACTTGCCCCTATATACCACGCAGAGCCTAGCCGGCAGAAGAAATGAATGTATGACCCCTAGCATGCATAAACGATGCTGCACCATATCAAAGCTCTTCCTTCTGGACCTCGTTTGAAATGAGAGGTCCGGAAAGAATTTTACATCAGATCCATTAATGTCCAGCAGATAGGCAGCCCGAGCCACACAAAGTAGCTCGTCCCGGATCTCTGAACCAGAGGATTTCAAGATGGTAGTACATGGTAAGTTTGGTGTGGCAGAACAGACTTGAGGGTTCACTCGGTAGGCCTTAACCAAAGAGGACCACTGAAAATCTTCCAGCATGGCGAGGTTGTTTTGCAGCCAAGACACCAGATATGTTGGCAGTTTAGTCCCCTCCACTCCTTCAGGAATCCCCAGCAATCTGATGTTCCCCGAGCGGAGTTCATTCTTTTTTTTTTTTTAAACTTTATTTTTCTTATTTTAATAGAAACAAACATACAGTTTGAATATACAAGCATAGACACAGCACTACACATCAATTGCCGTGAGGGCGCCACTTCTCTTAATATACTTACTTAATCAGTCTAATACTTTTCAGATACGTCCATGGGGGGAAAACAGAAATTTATTAAACATTTATTCATTAACGCCCGGCCATGTAACGAGCCCATGAACAGCATGGTTAAAATGTCCACAAAGTTCAGAGCAAAAATGTCCATCTTTTCCGTACTCCGGAGGGGGGAGGAGAAACCATGCATAGCCAATTTGAAGCACTAACTGTGCTATTCTGCAGTATAGTAAAGGCATTTAACTGAGTAAACAACTTTAAGACTGGATGGCAGGTGGTCAAACCAAAGAGAAACTGGTATCAGTAGGCTCTGACCCTTCCAACAAAAAGGGTCCCCAGCTTTTATTTATCAGCATATCCACAACTCTATTACTACAACATCTGAAAACAGAATTTGCCCATATTCTAATCGGGTGCTGTATTTACCCAAAACCCCAATGGTATACTATTTTAAAAGGGAGAAATAATCGTGTGTCGGGGGTACAGTTAAAGCGAGGCAAGTTTTAACAAATGAAAATCGCCCTCTCACAACAGTTCTTACCTGGGGCAATGGCACTCACCCAGTTCAAAAGTAAAGTGGCATTTTAGAGCAGAGAAAAAGAAAAAGTTCAAGTGTCCTCATCGTCTGACGAGTGATCATCCGATGCAGCCTCCGCAGGTCTCGAAGAGTGGACCCGACACCACTTAATTGCCTCCTCAGGGTTGGCATACAGAAAGATCTTTCCCTGATGCACAATCCTTAGATGGGCTGGGAAGATCAGACCATGCTGGGCAACCGCCTCTCGCAACACTGCCCTCACTCCATCAAAGCGCTTTCTTTTTTGACGCTTGTGAAACTGATATCCAGGAATAGCTGGATCCTATGTCCATCTTGTAGGAGTTCATCTCTCCGACGACGAGCCAAGGCCAACAGAAGATCTCTAGAGCCTGCTCCATCCATGACGACTACCACAGTTCTGGGTGCTTTTTTTTTTTTTTTTTTTAACTCTGTATTTATCCACCTTCCTACCTCGGTGTCCACTCCTTCGGACTGCTCATATCCTCTGCCACTGCTCCAGGATCTGCCCCTAGTGTGCTTTTCTCCTCCCTCCCATCTGCACACCGGGGTCTGTCCCGGAATTGGTGGTCTTGGGTGGAGCCGTCGTCATCTAGGACCACCGAGGGGCTTATCCTGTTTTTCTGTGTTCCCTCAACCCCGCCCCTGGGGCGCTGGGCGCAGGGACGTGCGTCCAGAGAGGCGACGTGCTGACGACAACTCTAAGTGCCCAAGAGCGCCCCCTCCTGACTCTATGAACGGAGCTGACTAGTCTCGAGAGCCCGTGTTCCACCGGCTCTCTTAGGGTGTCAGGTGCATATTGGTACCCTGGTATCCCACCGCTAAGGGAGGAGGCATCCATAGGGATGCTCAGTCACTCCCTCTCCATGCGACCCCCGACCAGTCCGTTCCCGAACCTGGGTTGCCGGCGTGGGTACGAGGTGGCGCCCAGCGCTAACCCTCAGTGCCACTTCTGCCGGCTTGTTCTGGGTGCTTTTGAGTTGTCCTGTCGGCCTCGAGGCGTAACCCTGTAAGCTTTTTGAAATAATTGAGCTTTAGGTTTTGCTTCTTCTCCCAACTGTTGTGTAAACCAATCCTTCATGAAGTACAAGAGATGGTCCCCTTCACATTCTTCAGGCATCCCTAAAATCCTGATATTTGAGGATCTAACCTGATTTTCCAATGTTTCTATACGGGACTTCTAGTGGGAGCTCTCTTTAAGGATATTACTCACGGCTGCCATAGCGGCGTCTGCACACTTCGAGGTATCCGCTGTTATCGTCTGGACTCGCTCAAAATTATTCTCCAGGGTGGCCACTCTGCCTGTAATGTAAGGCCATCAAATTTATCTGTGAGAGTGGCCTCTGATGCAATTAGTTGGGTGAGTTTGACTCCGATGGATTGAAGCGTTTCTTCTCTCAGCTCATCCACTGGGTTTTCTGAGCAGGCCTGTTCTGACCTCGTGGCTGGAGTTTGAAGAGGATTCTTAGCTTTAGCCCCTGTACCCCGTAACTGATCTTTACGCTGATTTCCCATTGTATTGCTTTAAGGTTCAAGAACAGAGTTTTGCTGTTTTTTAAACCAGTAAAAACGGCGTTGATCCCTTTTAATATTAAAAGTTTTCTTCTCAGCTGCAGAGCTTCACCATTAAGCATCCATCTTGCTCGGGCTCCACAGCACCCCCTTCGCGGAGTTCATTCTTGATGTATTCAAGCGACCGCGAAGTTGCCCATTTTCCTTTGTTAAATTGGCAGTCGTCGCAAGTGTGGATACAGTCCATTTTTCGACCTCAGCTACCAGTCCTGTTAAATTTCTGTAGCGCTGTGTCGTGTGACTCCAATTTTTGGAGCGTTTTCTCTATTTTGGAGTCCATGGCCCACATGGTCTCAATCATGGCACTGTATGGTGGCTCCGATTCTGCCTGGGTGCCACTACTACTCACACCTTCTGGTCCTGGGGCCTTACTTGTCTGTGGTTGCTGCTGATCTTTCGCAGTCCCCGGGAGTTGCGCCTTCTGTCTTCCCATCTCCAAAAATTATATCGGTCTGTTCTAAATGATATACTGCTTCGAGTTCTGAAGTTGGTTGTTGGTAGAACTTAGGTTTTACTGCAGTTATTTCTGTTATTACTACTACGAGGTAAGGAAGTACTGTGGAGTGCGACCAGCCTGGAAGATGGCTCTCTAGCGCCCCAAAATGTATTTTTTAGTGGATATACTTTTCAGTATGGTTTCAGGGCACTTGCCACATTTTCAGTCACATTTTCAGAATGAGCCCCCCACCTCCACCTCAAATAAATTTGCAAATGCATGCCTTTTGTCAAGGTTACTTTTTACACAATGTGTAAATGTTTGTGTTTATGCAATATGTTCACCTATTAAAGTCAGTAAATGGGAAAGGAAATTAATTCTTCAAATTTTCACAGTGCTTTTCCAACTACTTTTTAGTCTCCAGTCAAAAAAAACCCAGCAAGTATATTAAATAAACTATGGGATGGTGACATAATTCGTAGTTTTTATACACCCTTAGTGTGCAATACCATCACAACTCACTTGTGCTTTGCACTTGTGGTTTATGTGGTACCGCGCACCTCGGGTGGGTAAACAAATTCATAATGTACAACACCCCATACATTATTCTATATTTATTAATTTATTTAAATTTCACTCACTAGGAGAATCACACCGGATGGAAGATCTTATTTCTACAAGGTTCCCAGAGTGACAACAGCTGTGTAAACCCCCCAAAATGTGGAAGCTTGCTGGACCTCGTCCCTCCTGCCCTGCTGCTAGACAGACAGCTGTGCTTCTCGTCCTCTACAGGACTTTGCAGTGGGGGCTGGGAGAGAGTAAGGAGCAGAAAACATATTTGGTGCTCCAGCATATTTGCAAAAAAGGCAGCTCATGCCGCACATCAATAGAGGCAGCCTGCCACCAACGAGCTGCAAGACTGGTGCTCCCAACAGATGGAGACTTCCTGAGCAACACCCAGACTATACTGGATGGCAGCAAGATCCCATGCAAACAAAACCAGAAACTGTTACCAGGGCAGAAGTCCTGTCGTAATATAGACTTTTGTGCCTGAGGCTCTAGGCACTACAGGCTGCTGCCATCTTAGTGCACCCTCGTCCCATGTCCACAACAACAGAGGACAGGGTTTGCACCATCACCCAGTCAAGTTGCAGCGCCTGAAGGGGAGCCAGCAGGAGCTTGGGGGACACATGAAACATGACAGTACTGGCAGGGGTTACAGACAGTACTGGCAGGGGTTACATTGGGCAGGAGCCCACAGGAGCTCAGTTCCACCACCTCTATCATCCTTCTCTATTGACTGCTGCAGGAGAGTTCCACCAGCTAGAAATGACAATTCCATCACCAAGAAATCTATGTGAGAGTTCCTCCACCTAAACATGTCCAATTTAACCACTGAGTACTGATCAGTTTCAGTTTACAGATAGACAAAACAGGTTGTGTGACATCCTTTATTGGACCAACAAGTCAGTTTTAGTACATAAGGTTTCAGGCCTGCACATGGCCCTTTATTTGAAGGGTTCAGGTGAGTTCACGTAAAGAAGGCCCCCGTGAAGGCCTGAAAGCTTGTAATTCCAGGAGTCACAATCCCGTCGCATAGCTCTTACACCTAAACTGCTAACCAGCTTGGCTGTACTGTACTGGGTGTGTCAGCTTGGTTCAGTTGGTAGCATATCCACCTATGGGTCCGAAGGTTGTGGGTTCTAGTCCTGCACTGGGATTGGGCTCACACCTAAATGCTGGCACCCCAGTGCAGTACCGGGGGGTGCTGTACTGTTGGCATGTGCTGTCACTCAGATGAAATGTTAAACTGAAGCCTCTTCTACCAATCTCTAGTGCTGTCCTGGTGGGTGTCTGGGTGCTGATTTTTGAGCATACTCGATAGACCTTTAGGCCTACTCTGCTGGCATTTTAGTATGTTAGTATAACTCAAGGCACTTTTTGCAAAGAGTAGGGGACTTTCCCTGGTGTCCTGGCCAATATTCCCCTTCCTATAAAACAGGTTCATGCAACTGTCTAAGGCTATGTGTGGGTGTTGATGTGCGAAATGCATGTCACTACATATTCAGTCACTTCACTACCTTTCTAGCACTGATTGCAAAGCACTTTGGGATACAGTGTGTATGAAAAGTGCTATATAAATGCTGATTATTCTTCAGTTGGGCTCTCTGCCCTTGTGAGCAGACCTGAAGGCTGTATTCCAGGGCGGTCTAACTTTGTGCAGTGGCAGCAGCAGTTACAGCAAGGGAATGGGTCAGCACTGCTCATTAATTACTGCTGCTAACACTGCATTAGAGACGCACTTCCGAATGGCAAAGGTGGCAGTGGCGGTGGGGGGGGGAAGGGAGGGGGAGTCAGTTTTAGGTGCCCTTTGAGACTGTCAGAAACAATCGCTCTACACTGAAAAGGCCTCTGCAGTAACAGGAGTGAGAGTGCAACAACAGTAATAAACAGAGACTTGTTACAATAGCCTGTCTGTCGCCCTTTGCAGCGCAGCAGTGGCAATGTGTGGAGAATAGAGTCACAAAGAACCTATGTGTCCTGATGAAAGGCAAGTCAAAGGGAGGGAACGAATGCAACACAGAACAACCTGTTTTTTTTTTGTTTTTTTTTTTTAGAGAAACAAATACCCAACTCTCTGAGGTGCTTGTGAGGAGTTTCAACAGCTGTGGCTATTTTCAATCAAAGGCATTTCCTTCACAACTCGTTGCTTTCATTAGGCAAATGAGATTGTGAAGAGAGAGACGGTGATGGGCTGGTGCCCCAAAATCCCCCGTCCTCATCTCTGATTGTAATATCAAAAAGAAACATGTCGTCTGTGATGTTATAATATGGAACGGGTGCAGGCATGTGGAGGGGATGGGCTAACATTGCAGCCTTACAAGAATATACCAATCTGAATACTGCTTTGGCCTTTTCTTTCTATTTTATCTACTTATTTAGCTTTTGTTGATCAGGTAAGCACACTAGAGAAATAATGCCTATTTTTAGGTATGACCCGGGAGGTTAAAAAGGAAAATATGCAGAAACAGGGTTACAAAGGAAGAGAATACAGGCAGCTGGCAAAAGGCATAAATACAAGGTTGCGGCTGTAGTACAATAAGGAAGGCTTGTGACAATATATGAAACATCCTTAGGGATAGGCATATTGTACAGAAAACAATATATGACACATTGATGGGTAAAGGCATACACAGGCATACTGTACAAAAACAGGGTACGGTGAGGCCAGAAAAGGGGATACCAGCAGCAGTTTGAAGGCACAAATACAAGGACTGGGCTATAGTACAAAGTGTGGATCACCATGTCTGTGCACAGCTGATCTTCGTTGTCATTGCAGGGATGAGGGGGGCAGATAAGGGAGCCATGCATAGATGGGTGAGGCACTCAGAACAGAAGCTTCATTTACATGGAGGGCAGAGGCAAGCAAATTAATGAGCCTGCAAAGAACTACAGCAGGAGGCGCACTGTCTGTGGGAACAGCCCTGACTGACACCTGAGCCGGCAGACTTAGGTAGGTAGGTAGGTAGGTAGATACCCATTAGGGATGTGAGGTAGACAGGTAGGTGTTCCCTGGGGGTAGGTAGGTGACTTAGGACCGGAGGGGCAGAGCTTAGGCACATAAATTAACCAGGTGAATAAATATTTCTCTCTTGTTCCATGCCCTACAGCCAGAAAGGATCTCTTTCTCCCCCCCAGCTGAAGACTACAAGACCTTGCAGCCATAGAAGATTCCAGAAGAATTTTTAGGTGAATTCTGGTCTTGTGTTGCACTAAATGGACCAACAATTTGAGTAAGGACTGTCAAGAGCTGCAAGTCTCTGAAACTTTTTATTTTGCAGACATTTGAGTATGAGCAGATTTCAGTGTCTTTAGCCATTTTCAGCCTTATTCAGTTATCGCACATGAGTTGGTTTAGGTTTTAAAATTTACAGCACTCCGGCTCGCCAGCAGCAGGACAGCAGTGGATCCAGCTATGATTAATTCAGGGTTAAGGTTTTCAGTAGGGAGCTCACTTGGTTTTGTCCAAAATATTTCATGACTTTGTTGGGAAACGTAGCTGGGCCCTGGACTGCCTTGCTGGGCTGGGAAGGGGTACAATTTTTGACCATGCCATTTTATTGCCACTAATTTGACCTAGTTCCTGGTTAAACATAGAAACATAGACAATGACTGCAGAAAAAGACCTACGGTCCATCCAGTCTGCCCAGGTTAAAATTTACTTGAGATTCAAAAACATTTAAATTTTTTTCTTTGGTAACCAGGTGAGGCTCACAAGGCACAAGTGCCTGTTTTCAGGGGTGATCCAGGAGCACGGGGAGGTTAAGTGACTTGTTCAGAGTGACACAGTATACAAGTTGAAGTTGTGGGAATCAAACCCAGGTCTGCTGGATGTACCAAGCTCATTACTCTAACCTCTAGGCTATACTGCCAGCCCCTGATAAAGCTTGGACCAGCTGAGTTTTGAGCTGGTGGGCCACTTGGGCTTTGGCGTGGTTTGGCATTCAGTATTCTGCCTCAGCACCTTCATGCCACACTTTAATGCCTTTTCATTAACTAGATCTCAAAAGGCAACAGTTCACCTTGTCCAGGGCTACACAGGACACAAGGCTTTTGAAAAAAAAAAAAATCTAATATTTCCTTTTCATCACCACTCATCTCCACCCCCCCTTCAGGAAACAAAAGAAAAGCCTACCCTTCTGGGGAGAGGGGTAAGCTCCAGGGTGAACAGCGGAGGCGGAAGTAAGGAGCACATCACTACCGCCACATGCTAGACACCATGGTCAGGCGGGGCCTAATGAATTTTCAAGCGGACAGGCTACAGGGTTGTTTAGTGTGCTCCGCAATCTATATCCCACCTTGACTCCTTCATGCTGCACTTCAGTGCTTTCAATAAATAGCCCTTGAAAATGAACACCTCACCTTCTTCAGGGCTGTACAGTCTTGTTTGATTTTCAGAGGTAGAGTACTCAGCGTAGGGGTGGTTCTGCGGGTTGTGTTTTGTCAAGCAGCTGAGTGGGACACTGATGGCGGTGTGGCAAGTTGAGTGGAGCTCCATGTTAGAGAAGTGACCAAGCGGAAGCAGAACTGTGGAGATGTTTTAGAGACTACTTCTGCAGGCTTGGGTTTGCAGACATTATGGCAATTATGCTTTTCTAAACTTTTCACTGTTCTGATATTGTGTGCCAGTGGGCATCTAACACACAAAAGTTGCCATTATAATGTTTTCATTAATGGAAATCTCTGAAAGAAGTAGACTGTATACCATTCCAAGATTGCTTCTGCAACTTTAAGAGGATTTTTTTTGAAGAGCAAGTCTTCCCTTAGCTTTCAATAGGCATCAGACAAAATCAACAGCAAAAAAACACCAACTGCGCAATTTAAAAAGGTTCCAGCAATTATGAGTTTGGGCCGAGGCCATCAGTGGGGAACTCTGATTGCCACATGGTGGCCGGAGCAGCTACCTTCACCCCCCATTGTTCTCACTGGATAGGAGTGAATAAAACACCTGACCAGCAACTAGACTTGCATTAAAAAGGGTGGCAACTTAGCCATTTGGGTCATTATATAACCACCTATGGGGAAAATGAAGATTAATGTTCTTGTAAAACTTAGGCAGTGAAAAGAACAAAAATAGGTTCACCAGTTTGGTCTCCCAACTTTATTTGGGGGTGGACAGAACAGCAAGAGCCAGCATACAATGGCAGGTAAACTAGCATTACAACAGTACAGAGCCGAGGGTGGGTGAACCTTGTTAAATCTATGGAGGTGATGCTGTGGTCTGCAGTCATCTTGCCAGAGGACTAACAGTTGATTTCTTTTTTCTCATTTTTGAGCTTGGCGTGTATTGATTCCACCACTGTCGGTGGCGATAGCTCTTCATTCCCATAATATTTAGGTATTAGTTTAGCCTCCTTTTAAAACATATCCACAGCTGTGTTCTCATGGTGGCGTATGGGTACCCTCCAGTTTCATAGAAAGGTATTCAGCAAGTCAGTAGTATGATTAGGATGATTTTAGTATTATGATTATAATTAGGTTTATTAGTCATGTTATTAATATATGAGGATTAGTGACTTGGCATACTAGTATTACAGCCTCTCTTAATCTCAATTCAAATTACAGGCTTGGAGCCAGGTGGGTAGTCCTCAGTCAGGGTGCTGATATTAGCTTAAGCCTCCTATGGGCAATGTAGGCACACTTGAATGCATTTTAATTGCAGCATAGAAGAGCCAGCATGTATTTTGGTCTTTGCATACAGGATTCATACGGACAAGTATTGGTAGAACACATTTTGGTGGTAAACAGGGTAGCACTTACACAGAGTGATACATTTATTAATGCATTATAACTAATGCCTGTGTTTTATTCAGTATACCTTGTGGTGCAGGGGCAGTAAAGGCCCAAACCACTAATGGGATTGTCTTGTTGGTTGTGGTTGTGTTTGCGTTTGCAGCTTTGTGAGACAAGTTGCCTGGTCAGGGTCCAAATAGAGAACCAGAGTTCAAAAAGCAGCTGGTGGCCTTCGAGAAAAAGGAAAAGCTTGCTGGGAGGCTTTGTTCTAAACTCCAGAATGCAGGTCCCTCGAGCCACAGCAACAGCCACAGACTCCAGCGGGGCTACATATGGACATTCCTGCACTGACTCCACCAGCAAAGAAGCCCAGCACCAGGAAGCCCAGGAATTAACCCCCCAGTGCCAGTGACCACTCAACCAGGTATGCCTGATCTGCAAAATATGAATGAGGTACAGATGAGGAAGTTATTGTGGAAGACATTTGGAGTTCCTTTGCCCACAACAGCAAGGCAGTTACAAGGGCAGCAAGGGAGGGCCCCAACCTTGGTGGGTCCAGGGGTGTGACCCAGTCCCTCAACTAGTGGGTCTGTCACCCTTGCAACCAGCCCCTCCTAGGACACCTGTACCAGTGCCTCCTTTGCCGGCACCTTGGATGCCACTCTTGCCTAATCCACCTCTTGTGCCAGCTCTGGTTCCACTGGTGCTGGTACTGATGCCACCAGTTCCAGCTCTGCCACAGCCACAACCTAAAGAGTCAGGTATACCCCCTACTCCAGCACCAGTTTTGCCCCAACCAGTGAACCCACAGCTTCCAGGAGGGCTATCACCTTTCCCCATCCTGACAGGTTAGACTGCCTTTGAACCGAGACTTGATAAGGTTTTAGCTTTCCCAGCAGCACAGGAGCAGAAGCAAGCAGATGCTGCATGGCCAGTTACGGAACGGGGGCAGCTCTCAGCTGGTGAGGTAGCTGATAGTTCGCCATCACAGGGGGCAGTAGGCTGACATACATGGGTTTTGTGAGCTTGAGCAAACCAGTGGGGTCCCATTTGTCAGAGAAAGTCTGACAGCAAACTGTTAACAGAGAATACGTTGATGTGTTTACTTTGTTAAACAGGCCCAGGGACCTGGAGGAGGACAAGGACAAGAAAGAGAACTTTGAGGGTGTAGATGAAAGGCAAAAGGTGACAGTCAGGTGCACATGGGAATATTGGTCTGCTGGCTTCACAGTCTTTGTGGGGCTGCTGATGCAGGTGAATCCAACAAAAGTAACTGGGCTGTGGATGTAATTTAGTCAGATCACATCCGTGCATGCCAGCAAGCTTAGGTGGATGTGGCTTGAATACGATGAAGAATTCCACAAGTGGAAGTAGAACGAGCCAGGCAGGGCCTTGAACATGCTGGATTTGCCTCTGCTGTGGGTGATAGATTTGTGAGGAGTGCAACATTTGTACAGCAGGCTACCAGTGTGGAGACCCCATCCCCCCCCCAAAAAAAAGGGGGGACAGGGTAGCGGGAGGAAGGTATTGTTACAGTTCTAACTATGGTAATTGTAAGGTGGAGTCATGCAAGTTCAGGTGTGAGTATGTAGTTTGTAATCACCCACATCCCTTTAGCCAGTGCAAGAGAGGGATGACTCCTTTTCATTCCTTTTGAAAATCGTAGGGCAAGACTTCCAACCCCCAATAGGGGCAGAACACGTTGAGAGCTGCTGGTTGGTTATCCTGAAAAGGCAGCTGCTCGTTCCTTGGCACTGGCAGAGGGGTTCAGGGTGGGTTTCCAGATTCTGTCTGAGGGCCCATGCAGGCTTATGAGGCAGAGAACCTGAAGTCTGCTAAGGAACAACCAGATGTAGTAAGGGCCACGCTAGAGAAGGAGATTACAGTGGGCAGAATCACTGGCCTCCTTGTGGAGTTTCCATTGGCCAGCAAGCAAGCAAGTCTTTATTTATATAGCACCTTTCAATAACAAGGTGCTGTACAAAATATAAAAACATAAATATGCAGGTAGACAACAATATAAATTTAAAATCTGAAATCAATGTGGGAAGGCCAGTGAAAATAAATACGTTTTTAACAGAGATTTAAAACTACTGATGGCATTCTCTTAACCGACGAGGTTGAGACTTCCACAGGGTTGGTGCTACAAATGAAAAAGCACAAGCTCCAGATGTTTTAAGACAAACCCTGGGAATCTCTAGCAATCCCTCATCGGTGGATCAGAGGGCGATTGGGGGAGTAGGGAGTCAGGAGATCTTTCAGGTAGTTGGGCCCCTGTTCATGTAGGGCTTTAAAGGTAAGCAAGCCTACCTTATAGGTGATCCGTCACTGAACTGGCAACCAGTGTAGTCCACGCAGCACAGGCGTTACGTGACTGGACCTAGAGGTACCAGTCAACAGCCTGGCCGTAGTGTTCTGCACCAGCTGCAAGAGGCGGATAGCAACCCCAGATAACCCTAAGTAGAGAGCATTGCAGTAATCAAGATGGTTAGTAATGAAGGCATGGACCAAAGTTGGAAGGTCGCCCGGCGGAACCAGGTGTTTAACCCAGGTGATTTTCCTCAGATGGTAAAATGAGGATTTAACCACAGCTGACACCTGAGATTTCATGGTCAAGCCATCATCAAAGATAAAGCCCAGGTTCTGCACCTGATCTGAGGCAGTGAGCTGGACACCGTCAAGCCACAGGCCCGACACCTGTCCAGCCCCCAAACCCACCCCCAGGCAACTTGGGTCCACAACCAACACTTCAGTCTTATCCGGATTCAGTCTCAGTCAACTGGAGCTCATTCAGCCTTTGATTTCAGAGGCACAATTATTTAGCACAGAGAGCGCATTAACCTGTCTGGGCACAAAGGACATATACAGCTGACTGTCATCTGCATAGCAGTGAAAACTCAAGCCGTATCACCTGATGATATCTCCCAATGGCATCATGTACACTGCAAACAACATGGCTGTGCCCCATCGGGTTGGTTCTGAAGAAGGTGCAAGGGGAATATCGGATGATAAACCACCTGTCATACCCAAAGGGATACTCGGTTAACTACCATACTGACCCAGACTATATGTCAGTGCTATATGCACTGTCAGACAGAGCAATTGAGGTGGTGCAGGCAGCAGAGCAAGGGACCTGTTGGGAGAAAACAGAATACAGTCCACATTTAGGCTGTCGCTGATGTACCCAGATGACAGGGACCTGTTTGGCACACAATTCGATGGGCAATATTACATCAATAACTGCATGTCCAGGGGGGTGTGCGGCGGTGTTTACTGTCTTTGAGCAATTCAGCAAGTTTTTGCACTGGGCCACCACAATCAGGGTAGGTGTAGCAGAAGTGGTCCATTACCTGGACAACTTTTTGTTAGAAAGGAGGTCTGGCACCACACACCATGGACAGCACATGGAGGCCTTCCAAGAAGTTTGCAATGACCTGGGGTGCCTTTAGCTCATGAGAAGACAGAAAGGTTATGAGTGAGACTGACATGGTTGCCATGGAATTCCATTTCCCCCAAGATAAGTTAACAGCCCTCAGGTCTCTTCTTGAGTGGGTAGTTAGGGCTCACAAGATCAGCTTGCGTGAAGTGCAGCAGGTGGTCGGGCACCTTAACTTTTTGTTTGCGAGGTTATTCCCATGGGCAGGACATCTATGCATAAGATAGCCAAGGTGGGATCTGGGAGCACAAAACCTCACCACAGGATTCAGGTGACAGAAGCCTTGAGGGAAGACCTGGGGGTTGTTGGCATATGTGTTTTAATAGTGCAGCCATTTGGCCACAGCTGGCCACCATTCTAGAGCTAGAGCTATTTACGGATGCATCTGGATGTTTGGGTTTTCGAGCCCTATTTTGGGGGAGCATTATGCGAGACCAGTGGCCTCAGACATGGCAGTGGAAGGGTTACTTACTTAGATCACTCTGTTGGAATTTTTCCCATTTGTAGCAGTCCTTGTAGTATGAGGGGAGCAGCCGAGGGACAGGAAGGTCATCTTCAGGACAGACAATACAGGGGTAGTTCATACCATCAATAGTCAGCTAGGTAGCACGGGCCCACTGGGCAATTTGGTGCGAGTTTTCGTGCTGAAATGTTTAATTGTCAATATACAATTCAGAACGGTGCATGTGGCAGGTGCTAATAACAGTATTGCTGACACTCTTTCTCGTTCACAATGGAGGAGATTCTGGGAGCTGGCTCCAGAAGCAGAGATGTATCTCAGTTAAGTCCTAACCTGCCTCTTGGAATTGGTGACCCAGAAGCCTGGGGATTACTCAGGTTCTTATTAGTACCCAATATGCAGACAGCATACCAGAGAGTGGTGGAGAATTTCCTCAATTTTCAATGGCCATGGGGGTGGGAGAGTGTGAGTCCCATTCTGGTGAACCAGTTGTGCTCCTATGTTCTCCACATGAGACAAGATGGGTCAACGCTGGGAGCAGTGGGGCAGCACCTAGCGGAGTTGATGTAATTTTCCAGGGTTACAGGCCAGGCAGACAACACTCAGGGGTTCCTCTATGAAAAATGTTAGAGGGGCCGGCCTGTCGGCACAGCGGTAGCGCTACCACTCGTGACACCGGTGACCCGAGTTCAGTAGCGAGCTCGGGGTCATCGGGGGTGAGCTAGAGCGAGGAGACACTCTCCTCTTCTGTGGAGGGAGGGTTTTGTCCCCGCTGCTATACTGCCACCTGGGTGACCACAGGTGGTAGTGCAGCTCAGAGGATGCCATGGGAGGCCAGATCAGGGAGCGATGCCACGCCTCAGCGTGTATGCATGAGCCCTTGATCTCTCTGCATGCTGATGTCCATGGGGTGGGAGAAAACCCAGAAAATGACCCCTGCACGCTAGGATGACGGAGCACCTGGCATGGTACCAGATCCCTCTTGTCTGTCCTGCAGCCACAGCTTCCTGACAAAAATTTGGAAGTTTGAGGGGAGCCCACTCATCCCCACCTGGGAGATAAACCATGGCTCCATAGGGGAAGGCTGGTGCACCGGAGTGCAGAGGTGAGACAGGGATGACAGCAGATGGGATGCCTTGCTGACTTCCGAAGTAGTTGGGGTGCAGGTGGCAGGAGGATAAACAAATTAAATAAAAAAAATTTACAAAAATGTTAGAGGCTTGGGCCCAGGGAGTGCCAAGCAGACAGGACGGCAGGCGGCCTATCAGCAAGGCACTGTTGGAGAGGGTGTAGAATATTTTGCCAAAGGTGTGCTCCTCACCTTCAGACGTACAGCTGTTCATGATGGCCTTCTTAGTGGCATTTTGTGGGACTTTTAGGGTATCAGAACTAGTGCAGCCTAGTAAGCTGGCTAGTTAGCTAGTGACCTTGGGGATGAGGATGTGGTAGTGACAGCCGATGGTATCCGTGTATGGTTGCACAGAAGTAAGATGGATAGAAGGGCCAAGGATTGTTGGTGCAGCCTGAGATCACCCCTGGGGTGCAGTGGGACATTAATTCACAGGTTCAATAGTACGTGGCTCAGAGAACCAAGATGGCAGTGGCATTTTTTGGCCATGAGGATGGGTCCCTATTGATAGCTTTACAATTTAGATATCTGTTAGGAAAGGCCATGGCAGGGGTGGGAGCAGACTTGGAGGAGGTTAATACCCACTCATTCCATATTGGAGCCACCTCATATGCCAGAGCAGAAGGATTAGCAGACAGTCAGATACAGTCCCTAGGCTGATGGAAGTCGCAGGCTTTTGAAAGTTATGTGAGACCATATTTGTTGTAACTCCTGTTTTTTGCAGGTGACAGTTCCAAGCCTGAGCAAGAGTGGATTTGCAGGCATTCTTATATCCATGGGCGGTCATCAGAGCAAGGCAGTTCCAGGGTGGTGAGAACCTGTTTCTGGATCCTGAGCAGGCTCTAGTATAGTGGCTGGGATGACAGGATATGAGATGGAGTGCTCTGCTACCGTGTGTCATAGCCGAAGCTCGGAGGTGCGTCCGTCCCCACATCCTGGTTATACACTTGGGAGGCAGCAATCTGGGGATGGAAAAGTCAATGTTACAAATAATAAATGAGGACTTGGCCTTTTTATAATGCAATTGGCCTGGAGTGCACTTTGTGTGGTCTCACATAGTTCAAAGGAGGAACTGACAGCATGCAAGGGACCTCAGAGCACTTGAAAGATCATGCAGACTGATCAATATAGAACAGCAGCCGTTTATGGACAATATTGGCAGGGGGGTCTGTACTGAAGCATGATGGCATTATAATAAAGGTAGCCCCACTATATGCCTGGAATGGTGTGTACTTGTCTAGTTTAGAGCATGATAGGTTTTTAGAGGACCTACAAAGTGCTTTGGTGGACTAGTGGCCTGAAGTGCTTGTTGGGGGATGAGCACTTTGATGGACTCATCCTGTGGTGGCATGGTAGCACAGCAAGGTTTGTATGGGGGGACAGGGAATCGCGAATCTTTTCAGGCGGGTCAACCATGAGTCTGGCAAGATGTGAGGGCCCAGACAGACTGTTGCCCCCGTTAATGAGGCTTCTGAAGAGACAGCCTCTTTGGGCTTTGCTTGCAGGATGCAGCATCCTCTGACAGAAGAGGGGTGCATGAGCACCTGACCCAGAGCCATCCCTCATGCCCCAGAGCTGCCTCCCTCATGGAGGATTGTACCCATTCACTTGGCTCCCCTGGGGGTACGGGGATGGCTATTGTGGTGGTCATGATGATTGGTTAATAAATCACTTGCCATGACTCCCTTGCTGTGCACATCACGATGATTTGGCTGTAACTGTAGTTCTAGTCAATAAATACACGACTGAGGCCACTGTTCTCAAAAGCATGTGGTCCATCTGAGTCTGTTCAGGTGGAGGGAAGGGTTTGTGACCTATAAGATCTACAGTTAGGATATGCAATACCAGAGAAAGGAAGCATGTCCAGGAACCCCAGGTCCAATCATGTGAGTCTGTAGCTCAGTGGTTACAGCACCAATATGATATTTCAGGGCATGGGTTCAATTCCCAGTAGGCCACATTGTTTCTTTCTCACTACAGTCTGTGATTTGAATTACTAGCAGTGACTAATATTGCACCAAAAAAACATCTAACTGGCATATTCCTTATTCCTAGTTGCAGGATATGCAGTACAAGAGAAAGGAAGTGTGTCTGGGAACCCCAGGTCCAACTATGTGAGCCTGTAGCTCAGTGGTTAGAGTAGCGGGATGGTATTCTGAGGGCCTGGGTTCAATTCCCACTAGGTCACATTATTTCTCTCTGACTGCAATATGTGATTTAAATTGCTTAGCAGTGGCTAATATTGCATCAAAAACATCACACTGTCATCCTGACCTATAAGACAAAGCCATAATTAAGGAAACGTCTCCTCTCTCAGGCTAAAGCAAGATACATTCAGCTCATTCATATCAATGTGTGTGTGCCTCTGTGCAGGCTAATCTCACTATCTGATCTCCATGCTCCCTGCCGCCCTTACGAGCCCACTGCACATACAGTACAAGCTCCCTGGCACACATAGAAGGAGAGAATTATATGGATTAGACAAGCGTTTTGCTAGTCAGCGCTGGAGTGTCGCTAATCAATTTTAAACAACCACCATATGCACTCTTTAGGATTGATCAGCCAAATCACCACATTGTCAGATCAATGCCTATGGCTTACTTCCCTCTTGTGTATGAGATTTGAGATAATAACCTGTCTGGGCAAGTTAGAAGCACAGCACCAAGCTCAGGGCTCCCAGAGCTACAGGGATTCCTGTATTTTACAGGCAAACAGAGCCATCTACAAGGAATTTTTCCCATAGACTTGAATTGGTTGTATGGGAAAACAGAGCGATTCAACTTCCATAGGAAATAATGTAATCTACAGGAAAATTTACCTGGAGTTAACGAGAAAATGCCAAGTCCATCTGGAAACACTCAAACTGAGGGCAAACCAGTACCAGACTATGTCATAAATCTGAATATTTCCTAACCTTACACTTCTTTTGTGGTAATGACTTCTATTAGACTAATTTCAAAGAATTTTTACACAAGCTTTCGAGACCTCCCAGGTCCATTCATCAGGTTCCTTACACTGAGTGAATGAAACAAGTCCATGTCAGTCCATAAGTACACACGGCATCGACCATTTGTAAGGTCATCGTAAAGTGACGCAAAGAACTGGCATCCAGGATGCCCTATCCCGTAATGTAGGAAAATGGGATCTCTTTGTACTGGAGCCTCCCCTGCTGACTGTCTTCTGGAACCATGTTACAAAGATGGGTCTCACTCCGGGATAGATCTGCATTCTGCATGTCTTTATTATTAACCAGCCACATGTGATACAGACTAGGTGATGTTCTGTGGCCTGAAATGCCACTTCATCTCGTCCAACACTGTTCTCTTTTTTCTAATCTCACATCCAAATAATCGGAAACATTTTTAGAAACTTTGTTTGTCATTCCTGCTCGGTCCCAGCAAGATTCTGTGTTTCTTTAAATAAGCAGATTCTCATTTGGGTATCTGTCCCTTCCTTTCATTAGTTTTCAAATAAAAGCAGCTTTGCCTGGCTAGGTGCTTCTCTAGCCTTCTGCTGAAAGCTATCTGCCTGGAACATAGAAACGCAGAATTTGTCTGCAGATAATGACTGCTTGGCCCACCCAGTCTGCTTATACTGTCACTGTAAACCCTACCTATCTCTGGCTACCTCCCCCACCACACCTTTCTACCAAGATTCCTTTGTGCCTATCCCATGCATGCTTGAAGTCCACCACTGTTCTCGTCCCCACCACCACCACTGGAAGACTGTTCCAGGCATCCACCACTTTTTCTGTGAAGAAGTACTTCCTTACATCCCTCCTAAATTTCCCCCTTCCAGCTTCATTGTATGACTCCTTGTTCTTGAGTACCTTGTCCTCTGAAAATACTCCCGTCCTGTACCTTATTTACCCCCGCATGAGGTATTTACAGGTCTCTATCATGTCCCCCATCTCACTTCTCTCTTCCAGGGTGTATATACTGAGATTCCTCAGCTTCTCTTCATAGGGCTTCTGATGTAACCCCCCCACACTGAACAGTTTCATTTATGCAGTAATGTGAGAAGTATGCTCACCAGCCAATGTCCAGATCTATGGGGAGTCTTGTGGGGTGTCAGAAAAGTATGAATCACTTAAGGTCCATCAGCAAATCTGAGCATCAACTTTGAGACACACCTCCCCCTGACTCTTATTGCTGTAGTTTTTTTTGTAGACCATTGGGTCATTCTTTCTACCTTTGATTCAACCCAGTGGAACGTTTGGGCCACTTCAGTTCGGCAACACTTCAACCTTCGGACAAGAAGTTAAAAAAAAACTTTAGCCCTTCCCATGTGACCAGGGTCACTCACATAACCAGCCCTTCCCTCACTTTATCATTTCCCATGTGATCAGGACCAATCACATAACCAGCCCTTCCCTCACTCCATTTCCCATGTGACCAGGGTCAGTCACATGACCACCCCGTCCCTCACTCCATCATTTCTCATGTGACCACGGCCAGTCACATGACCAGCCTTCCCTCACTCCATTGTTTCCATGTTCCTACTGTCTCCCCAGACTCCCCCCCACCCCCAAAAAAAGTCCTACTCTTAGCACAGTGCCTGGTGCTGAGTTTTTTAAAGATCTGAATGAGGGACATGGGGAGGGTGGCGAAGAAAGAAATTAACTGGAGTAGGGGAGAGGTGGAGAAGGGGTACCATTTACCCCTTTTGTAGCCTGCTAAATGCTAATACCAAGGACCCCATGTGTCTTCAGCCGAAGTGTCGAAGTCGCACTGAAGACATAAATTCACAATCAAAGCAACTCACCCTTAATTTGCACTGAGCTGCGACAAGAGCACCTATCACTGTCTACTGTACAACAACCTTCACCTACTGCCACCTGAAAAGGGTATAACCTCAGATAGATAAACCTGGTTTACAAAGGCCTATAAGCATCCCTCAGCATACCCCAGCAGCCTTCTACACGAGCCTAACCGATCCCACATGCTACGGTTTGAAGCTAATAACCTCTTCCAAGTGCCCAGAGTCCATAAAAACGCAGAAAAGGAGGCCTTCCTGATAGCAGCACCTACCACTTGTAACGCCCTTCCCACCAGTGCCTGAGAAGCAGCCAATAACCAGTACCTTCAAACATGCCATAACCAGTACCTTCAAACATGCCATAACCAGTGCCTTCAAACATGCCATAACCAGTACCTTCAAACATGCCATGTTTACTCAAATTACTTACCTCCACACACACACAACCTATAACAGCTCCACTCACCAAACCCCTGGCACTCCAACTGCCTAGTCTAATGCAGGTCTCTCATCTAATAACGTCTCTCCTGTCTCCATCAAACAGTTCCGAAACTGTTCTCTGTACACATGTACAGTATGTAATGTAAATAATGTCTTGTTTTGCCTATTGAGTACACTTGTGTCTCTCACCTATTCAGGCAACAAATGTTGGAAAGAAAAATCCACAGAGAGAAAAGCACTTGAAAAGCCAGAAGGTGGAGCAGTTTCGTGGGTGGTCAACCCAGCAACATACATAGAAAGAAAAATGAGGCTGCACTCAAAAACCAGGATATATACAACTGGGTACTAGGTCAGGATATACCTCTATTAAATGTATTAAAGTGGAATTATAAAATGGGAAGACAAATTCCTGGGCTATGATTTGTCAGTGCTGACCTTCAACAGTGATGTTCTACCAGCACAACATTACACACCTATTCAAAAAGCAACTAAAAATTTACTTTTTCACCTCTTTTTTTCCCCCTTTTTTGTTATACAAGCAAGGCATTTTATAATTGCAGTAATGCACTCCAGGGTGTGTGTCCTGGGGCTGTCACTTCTCAGGTGTTGGACACATCGGCCTGTGGTCTCATACTCAAACATCTGAGGCATGTCATCCCAGCATGACACACACCATCATGCATTACTGCTTAAATGAACATTGCTGACCACTAAATTAATAGCTCCTTTATAGTGCACAATGCAATTCACAGTGCTGATCCAAACAGGTAATCAGTGTAAAGATACAAAATGAGTAGTGTAACAATTGCAAACTCACTTACATGGGCCTCTCATGTCTCATATTTGTTAACACTGTTTAATGGACTTGATATTTTTCTGAGAAACACAAAATCACATATACTCCATAATGCAAAGCATTATGGGATATATATGCAAATCACCACAACAATTTAGGCTGCTTCTGCTTTAAGCTGGAATGCGTGGTGTCAAGCGGCCTTCCACACAATCAGCATAGGGTGAGAACAGAAGATATAGGCACATGTGTATCGTTCTACACAGGCCTCATCACTGTGCCTCGTCTGTATCTCACCCCGGGGGAAACGAACCAGCCATACTGTGGTCTTAACAGGTTTGGGTCATTGTGGGCTAATGCCCTTTCTGGTAACTCTTGCCTAAGTGCCTTTCTGCTGATGTTCTCATTTATTTACTCCTACTGGAGTTTTTATTTGTATTTCTATATGTCCTCTCTCTTCGTTATTAGCAGATCTTCCTTTTTTTGTTTTTACTTTATTTTTATTATTTTGCATAGAAACATAGACTTTGATGGCAGATAAGGACTGCTAGGCCCATCTAGTCTGCCCATTTCCCTACCTACAGGATAGGCCGCAGATCCAAGTTAACCAACAGCCTATTTCTTCCTACCCCCCACAAGAATTGCCTTATATCTGTCCCATGCATTCTTGAATTCTCCCACAGTTTTAGACCCCACAACCTCCTCAGGAAGGCTGTTCCATGCATCCACTACCCTCTCTGTGAAATAATACTTCCTCACATTGCCCCTGAGCCACCCTCCTTCTATCTTTAAATTGTGTCCCCTTGTTCTTGCAAGTCTCTTTTTGTGAAAGATGCTACCCTCTTGGACTTTGTTGATTCCACTGAGGTACTTAAAAGTTTCTATCATGTCCCCCCTCTCCCTTCTTTCCTCAAGGGTATACATATTAAGCTCCTTTAGTCTCTCCTCATACGGCTTCTCTTGCAGACCCTGCACCATTTTAGTTGCCCTCCTCTGGACTGTCTCTATTCTGTCTATGTCCTTGCGGAGATGGGGTGTCCAGAACTGGACACAGTACTCCAGATGGGGTCTCACCAACTGTCTGTATACTAATATACATAGTGCAAAGACCCATATCTTGACAAGAGCATAGAAGAGCAAACATCAGCATGGTTTTAACCAGTTAATCACAGGAAAGGTGCATCAAGATATTTTGATATCTCACAGGGGGTAATTGAGAATATAAATGCACTGCTAAAGAATACAAAAGTTGTGCTGTGTAATTGAAGCCCAGGAGCAGTGTGAGTGGTACTAAAATAACTAAAGTCCAAGAAATCCTAAAGTCTGGCTTTTGCACACCTATTAAGGCATGTGGTGTCATAATATGTAGCCTTAAGTGAAATAATTAGGATAACTTCAGGTAGCAAATGAGCTAAAACATGTTAACAAATACTAGAGATTACAGCTCTAAATAAAAAACCTACCTGTATTAAAGAAATCACCCTTAAACATCTCCACAAAAGAATATAATGGGTAATATGAAAAGTTCCAACTAGGAGTTAGAGGAAATTCAGGAAGGTCTCACAACTTGAGTAAATCTCCAACTTCTTCATCCGACATACAACCGTCTGTGGGGCTCTGAATCCGATGGTGTTCCGGCAAACGCGAGGCCCATTTCCCTGCTTCCAATGGGTCAATGAAGAGCCAGACTTTATCTTTATATACGGTTTGCAACCATGCAGGGTAAATCATGGCATGGGGAATTGAGGCAGCTCTCAACTTTTGACGGACACCGTCAAATTTCTTCCGCCACATACAGGTCGCGTAACTAATGTCAGGGAAGAGAAAAACGTTATTTTCATCCTGTGTGAGTGATCCTGTTCTGTGAGCTAGACGAAGAATACTGTCCTGGGTTCCCATACCATCTGTGACAAGCAGTAGAGTTCGGGGACTATCAGAGGTCTCACGATAGCCCCATGGAGTGATCCTGTATGCTTTGTGTAAGACAAATGGTGTTGATGCCTCCTCCGGGCAGAGTTTTTCCTGTAGCCATTCCTGTAAAAACATCAAAGGAAGATCCCAATCAATGCCTTCGGGGTGCCCCAATATGCGCACATGGGATGATCGAGTCTGGTTTTCAAGGGACTCGAATCTAGCTTGAAAGTGTGCATTCTCCTTAGCTTGAGTTGCAGTTGCAGTGGCTGTAGTTTCTACCTGCCTCTTGGCATCTCCAATCTCCGTCTGAACCTGTTCGACTGTCATTTCCACTAAAGTAAGTCGGGTGCCAAAAGTCCATCTTAATGTTCAGGTTGGTAACTACTGAAATCAGACGCTGCAGTTTGGACCCAATTGAAACCATAATTTCCTCCATCGCAGCCTGTGTTGCACACTCCATTCTCTTAGGCTATGTAATCCCTGCAGTTTTTCCTCCCGTTCCGACACCTTTTTCTTTGCAAGGGTTACCCATTATACGTTTATGAGGGTACTCTTTCCAGTTCTGATAAAAATTCTTTGAAGTAACCAAAGAAAAGAGGTGAAATTAAGGTTTTATCAGTATTTAAGTGTAGAGCTGGTAAAGTTTGCTGTTTCTCAGCTTGGGCTCAGCAGTGCCCCCCCCCCCCAGCAGATCTTTCCGATGATGTAGATTCCCGCTACACAAGTGGCTACCTTTTTTTTTTCCTAACTCTATTTTTTTTTTCTCTCTGGAGCCCTGGGCATCCTTCAGGAGTACTCTCATGGATGTGCCTCTCACTCCCTGCCTGAACCCCTGCTTCACCTAGGCTTACCCCCCCCCCGAACGACTTGGCAGGTCCAGCCCCCTGGATCACCCTCCAGGAGAGGGTCCGCCCTGCTCCCTTGGTGGCACTTTCTGAAATTAGAGGTACCTACCTCATTGCCAGGTCCACCATGGGGAGTCCTGGGTGCACACCGGGCTGGCGTTGGGATGTGAGCGTTCCATTGGGGTCTCTGTTATCTCACTGGAGCTCCAGAGGGTATTTTTGATGCTTTTTCTGTCCCAAGGAGCCTGGTCGTGCAATGGCGGCCAGGCACTATGTGCCTCCATCTGCCAGGCTTCTCCCCTCTACACTCAGTGCCGCATAGTCTGTGCTGCACCCGACTGTTGCCAGGTGCTGCCACAGAGTGATGCATCCCTGGAACCCTCCTCGGGGAAGAGAGAGCTGTCCTCCCGATGCTCAGTCCCTTCCCTCCACTGCCGACCCCCAGCAGCCCTGGCTCACTCCCGAACCTGGGTCACCGGCATGGTGCAAAGTGTGGCATCCAGCGCCTCGATCCTCAGTGCCACCGGGCTGGTTCACACAAGTGGCTGCCTGATATGTCAAGTGATCGCATGTTGATAGACTGGTTTGCAATAGTGAGGCACTCCTTTTTTTCTATCTATTTTGAAATCAGGGACTGTGAATTTAAGTTCTTTTAATGCTGATTTTAAATTGTTCATTGGATGTTGACAATCACCGTTATTGTCATATCATCATGAAAACGCAAATGTGCCCTGTTACACGGAGATACTGTCTCTTTAATTAGTCATTGTGACTTTAAGAAGTCAGTAGTACTGTATAAATAGGGACAATGTCCTCACTAACTGCATTCCCTGATGAAGGCTCAGTAAGAGCCGGAAACGATCGGGTATGAGTGAGAGGCCTGTGTAAGTGAGTTTGCTACTTGCTGCAAGATTAATTTTGTAGCTTTGTACTGAGTAGTTATTTAGAAACTGCACTGTGATTTATACTGCACACTTTAAGGGAGCCATTTTATTCGTGGCCAGTGACTTTCGTTTGCATGTAATTCAAATGTTAGAAAGAATCTGTTACTGGTCCATCTGTGCAGCAGTAGTGCTAACGTTCGTGACACTGACAACCCGGATTTGGAAGTGAGCCCTAGTCATCAGGGGCCAGCCAGGGGAGGAGGACTGTGCTTCCCTGAGGACACTGTGTTCCACCGGGGAGGGCAGCCAGCTCCGGTGCGTGTGGCAGTGCATTCAGGAGCAGCTTGATAGGCAGGGAGATGCCAGCACCTGACAAGCACCACACTTGCATGTGTGCTTGCGTCACTCCCCAGGCTGGCATCTAAGGGGCAAGACAGAAAATGGGGGAGAGCAGTGGGCCTGGGGCACATTGATGGGCCGTCCCCATTCAGGCCCTGCACCGGTGCCATTTATTTTTTGTTATATGGCAGCTTCCCTCGATCTGGATCCTGTTCAGCGGCAGTTGGGGGTCCTGCCACACCCCATCATGAGGGGCAAGCCTTGGGCGCAGAGAGGGGAATGAGGTAAGTCCAGGAGAAGCAGGAAGGTGGGGTTGGGGAAGGGTCAGTTCGGATGGGGGCACAGACCTACCAGTAGGAGCCCCCCCCAAAAAAAAGAATCTGTCGATGTAATTGTTCTTCTTGGGACCCTCTTGAAAACTAGGCCTTCAGCCTAAATATGGATATCGTGGCATGGAGACGATTTTAGTACTTCCCTTCTTTGGCTTCATTGAGACTGAACCATATGTCAATATTTGGCATGTTGAGCCCCTCGGCCTCCGCTGAGACACACTGAGGAGTCCTAAAGAGAAGGAAACACACGTGTGCAATAGAGCTATACAGGATGCGAAATTCAGCCGGTGGAATTCATCCGGAATGGCAATGCCGTGTCAAAAATACTTTTTGGAATTTTTTAATTCTGCAGAATTCTGAAAAGCATTTCTCTTTTTTTTATTTGTTATGTTTTTTCTCCTCATCCACCGGCTCCCATCAGTCCAATCTACCCACGCTCAGCCCTGCCACACATCCTGGGACTTCCCTCACCCCCAAACACCCCCAGATTACCCCCCAAGGGTGGGGCCACCAAGGGACCCCTTCCCCTGACAAGACTGAATGGCAGAATGGGAGCAAGAGCCCAGTCAGCATTATAGGGTCTGCAACGTGGGGGGTGGGCGTCATCATGCTGCGGTGGAACTTCCTTTTTCCCATTTTCTCCCCAGAAAGTATGTCATGCACTGACATTGGGATGGGCATGCCAAATGTCTGATAAGCCTCACAAATGTAGTCAGTCCTGGCTGTCGTACCCCAGGCTACCACGAGGGGTTTCCTGAACATTGGCTGTTTCCTCCCCTACCAGAGGAGAGCAGTCCATCGGACGCTCGTTTCACCTCCCTCCAGCCAGCCATCCAACTTCCCAAGCTCGTTCCCGAACCAGGGTCGTTGGCGTCACGAGCAGTAATGCTACCGCTGCACTGGTGATCCAGCCCTGAAAAGCATTTTTTATGCAAACTGCTGAAGAACTTTCTAGGTAACATGACCCGAGGCATAATTGTCTGCAGCTTGCGGAAAGGGAATCCACGGTTTATGTAAACTGTGGATAACTAGTCTGCAAAAAAAAAAATCTGCTCTTGACATTTCAGCATTCCACAACCACCTGAATTCCACAGACTTTACTGTTTCATGGGAATTTGAAAACTGCGCACTGCACTAGTGTGCAGTTTGTGATCTTCCACCTCTGCAGATGGTTTGTGGGGCCTTCAGGTACCTCATAGTCCTACTTAAAGCCGAGGCAGCCCAAATTCCTTCAAGGTACTTTACATATATTACCCAAGATGCCTTGCACTCAGGGCATACATGGAATGTTGTGATTCCGTAGTCAGTGATGCATTCTTGTGAGGCTTCCCCTGGAGGACTGCTTTGTGCAGGCGGCCATCTTTCCGTGTAGCAGAGCAAGCTGCCTTCATGAATTCTGTCTGTTGCTTTTTAATTGCTGCAACTTTATTTGTATCATTGTTTTTACATTTAATAAACAGCAACATATACTTTATATTACTAAGAAGTCATAAATCATGAATTCATGAACAGCACGAATAACTAGCAAAAAAAAAAACAAGGTAAAAACAACAGAATAAACAAGTGTAAAGTACATCGCAGTATGATACACAGTTCAGCAAGGAATTACAGCATTACAGCAAGGAATTAGTGAGTCAGTGTTTCCCTGTTAAGAATTTTAACAAGACATCCAGTGGAGTAGCACAGAATTTCAGGTATAGAGTGTATAGCATAGCAATTAAATACTGCGGTGGGGTTAGACTCGGAGGATCCTCCAGAATCCTACACACTGTGGACCAAATCAGTTTGGAAGCAATCCAACCACAATGTCAGGACTGGCACAGCATATTCCATTATGAATTGTTTAGTTCTTTGATCTTTTGAAATAAAATGCTGCCATCCTCAGAGAGTTATCTCTGTAGCCCTTTCCATACCTTTTTTGTTGATTAAAATTACTACACAAACTCGAAATGAATATTCAAGCTCTGCTGTGAAGATTTCACTTGCTTACTTGGACAGTGTTAACCTTCCTTAAAGGCAAGCAGCACTCCTAGAGCATTACTGAGTGAGTTTCTATAATTTACAAGTCACAATTTTTTTTTCATAGAGCTGTTTGGTCCTTGTCACCTCCTCCCGCCAACTGGCGATGGGGACATATAGGTATTTTTACTGTTTTTCTCCCTACCCCCACAACACACGGCCATGTGAGCATGTGGAGGCACGCTACGCACCCCGTGGTGCCAGCTCCACCCCTTCCACCTCCCAGAACTGTTTGCCGCCCCCTCTCTGCCTATGCCACCCACTGGACCTCAACCCAGTGGGAGCGGAACTACAGGGGGGCACAAACCCACCCTCACCACCCTCGGGAGAGGAGAGATGCCCATCGGTATGCTTGATCCTGCCCCACCCCCTCCCCATGCCGGCACCCCGATGAACCCAGGTCATTCCCGAACCCAGGTCACCGACGTAGTGTGAGGTGTGGTGTCAAGCGCCTCAACCCTCAGTGCACCAGGCCGACTACAAATCACATTTTTAGACATCAACATGCAGCATAAACTCATAAAACAGTACAGTAAAGCAGCATGAGACAGTCTTCATCCAAGTGTGCTATCAGCAGCCTTCTGAACTGAAGAAGGCATTTCTGACACAGGGAGGGGTAACGTAAGCCTTCAATGTGCGAGCGGCAGGTGACAAGGTACTATCCCCAAACCAACCTGTCCTTCCATTATGGAAGCAGAAAAAGGGTTTTCCTCATGCAACATGTCCGAAGAGGAAGGTGTACTTGGTTTATTCAGCCTAGAGAAGAGATCACTGGGTGATAAGTACCTTCTCTCCATGACACACTTGTGTCAGTCACCAGATAGTGCAAGATTATTGGGAGCTAAGCATCTCCCCTCTGTGACATGCCTGGTCAATCAACAGGTAGTGCTCAATCACTGTGAGCTAAGCACCTGCCCTCTGTGACACACTTGATGAGTCGACAGACAGTACATGAGTACAGGGAGCTAAGCACTTCCCGTCTGTGGCACACTTGGTCAGTCACCAGGTAATGCTCAATCACTGGGAGCTAAGCACCTCCCCTCTGTGACACACTTGGTCAGTCACCAAGTAGTGCTCAATCACTGGGAGCTAAGCACCTCCCCCTGTGACACACTTGGTCAGTCACCAGGTACTGCTCGATCACTGGGAGCAAAGCACCTCCCCTCTGCGACGCACTTGGTCAGTCACCAGGTAATGCTCAATCACTGGGAGCTAAGCACCTCCCCTCTGCAACACACTTGGTCAGTCACCAGGTACTGCTCGATCACTGGGAGCAAAGCACCTCCTCTCTGTGACACACTTGGTCCGTTATGAGGTAGTGCACAGGATGGCTGGTCCCCTTCCTTGCCAGTGGCTTAGCACCTCCCCTCTGTGACACACTTGACCAGTCACCAGGTAGCGCTTGATCACTGTGAGCAAAGTACCTCCTCTCTGTGACACACTTGGTCAGTCACCAGGTAGTGCTCGATCACTGTGAGAAAACCACTTCCCCTCTGTGACACACTTGGCCAGTCAGCAGGTACTGCTTAATCACTGGGAGCAAAGCACCTCCTCTCTGCGACACACTTGGTCAGTCACCAGGTACTGCTCGATCACTGGGAGCAAAGCACCTCCCCTCTTCGACACACTTGGTCAGTCACCAGATAATGCTCGATCACTGGGAGCTAAGCACCTCCTCTCTGCGACACACTTGGGCTGTTATGAGGTAGTGCACAGGATGGTTGGGCCCCTCCCTCACCAGTGGCTTAGCACCTTACTTCTGTGACACACTTGACCAGTCACCAGGTAGTGTTTGATCACTGTGAGCAAAGCCCCTCCTCTCTGTGACACACTTGGCTAGTTGACAGGTAGTGCATGGGACTGCTGTGCCCCTCATGCACTAGTGGTTATACACCTCACTTCTTTAACACATCTGGCCAGCAGCTGCCTCAGCAGGCAATTCTGGAAATGACACACAAACTGCGGTCTCACCAGTCCACTAAGCCCATATGTGATAATTGTTTTATTTTATCTTCCATATTTTTTGTTGCCTCTGGATACAGTGCCCCTCGCCCCCAGAAGTCTGACATTGTTCACTGAGAGAGTGTCTTCTACGTGTTCTCTTTGTTCCCTTTTCTGATTGTGGAATGTTTACAGCAGGCATGTTCTCATGGAGCTAGGGACAGCAGCTCCAGGAAAACTAATATAAACAAAGCAGCAGATCAGGAATTACCTGCAGTTCCAGGTTTTTTCACTCTGTCTCTTGCCTACCTGTCGAAGATAAATTAGCTTGTTCATTCTCTCTCTCTCTTTCTGTTAAAGAGCAGGTGTGCACCTCAGCATGTGCTCGTGACAACATCATATATTCTGTTGCTACAAATTTGCTAGAGAATGCAGTTTTAATGCCCAGTTGTCTTTTTCAAGGTTTAAAATACATGTTGCCTCTATGTTCCTGAAATCAATGTAAAAAAAAAAAAAAACAGAAACCTAATGAGGATTTCTGACCCTCGGAGTCATTGGTTTATGACATCATCATCATCCTCCTTTGTACTTGGGAGGCTGTGACATCACCACTGATCGTAACATCAGTTGTGAATAGCCCTGGTATTAAAGGCTGAAGAATAAAGCGCTAGTTTATATGATATATTGTAAAGACACGAAATCAAAAACCTAGAAAACAAAGCTAAATGTAATTTTTATTAATAGTTTTTTAAAGCTTTTCTTACAATAGCCACTTGCTCTTTAAAGTGATTTCCCAGTTACCAGGAGAACTTCTTTAAATATAATATTTAGACACAATTCAGCTTAATTTCATTAACTTTCAATATTTCTCTTCCCCTGTCGTTCATTATGCTTGCATGAAAATGGAATATATGCACCTCTGATTTCATGTCATCCTCCCGCTTTTCAAAAGCTGAAACCGTAATTCTCTGTGACATCATAATGCGCTGCCTTGGATGCAAATGCAATCTCTCAAATAGTGTCTTATGACTTCAGTGCAGGACCACGCAGGAGGATGAGATGAATGTCAGAGACACACTGATCCTGCTTTAATTCAGTGTCCTCCAGGGAGATACAGTAAATTTGGAAAACATTTCAAAATAAAGTTTATTTATGTCTAAATTCTAGGTTTTGAATAATTTTCCTAGATATCAGAAAGTTTCATTAACCATTTTTTCTTCCTGCAGATTCTCTTTCGTAAAAGTCATATTTGGAGGTGCAATAGGAAACTTCCCAGCTCTGGTCCCATTCCTGCATCTAAGCTCCAATCCCGTTTCTGTGTCCCAGCTCTGTCTTATTCCCGTATCCCTAACTCCAGTCCCATACCCAAATCCATGGCTATGAGTTCATTCCCATATTCCCAGCTCTAGTCCCATTCTGCCTCTTCCAACTCTGGTCACGTTCTTTAGCTACTATAGACGTTGGCTCTGTTCTCACATTCCCAGTCCCATGTCCACATTCTGGGATCCAATCCCATTCCTGAATTCTACTTGTGGTCCCATCTCCATGTCTCATTCCTGTATTCCCAGTTCCAGCCCCATTTCTGTGTCCCTAACTCCAGCGTTGTTCCCTGTGTTCCCAGCTCTGCTCCCATGTCTCCAACTTTCACTTTCCTGGCTCCCTTTCAATTCCTGTATTCAGTTGCCTGCCACAATCTTGTGCTCTTCCATTCCTAGATTATGCTTCTGATCCCCCTCCTGTGTTTGTTCCCAGCCCAAACTCACCCCAGATTCCCTGTCTCATTCTGTTGTAATTTCAGTGTCCCCGCTCCAGCCCATTTCCTGTGTTTCTTTCTAGCTGAATTCTTGTAGCAGGCTTCATGCTCGGATCCCTGATGGTATGAATGACCATACGGACTTCAAACCTTTTTTGTATCACTGATCTGTTTAGCTATTATTTTTGTGCTGTATCTACTGTAATTGGCTTGTCAACATGCATCTGTTTGTGTTTATTATAATACATCTATGACAGCCTATGGTTCACATTATGTATTTTTTATGCTCCTTCTCTCCAGCCCCTCTTGTACTTGCAGGACTGACAGTCACCTCCCGATCCCCCCAGCCATGGTCACCTACCCCCATGGAACCTTGGATGTACCCCAGGTGGGGTGGATGGGGATGGATCCCCAAAGGCCTGTGTATCATCAGATGGTGCCATGTGTTGGGGAGTCGGGGACCAGGGATGTACCATGGCCATCATCGCGTAGGTGCTGGGGCCATTTTCAGTGTTCTCACATTCCCTGGAGATGTCGCATACAGGGATATCACAGCGCACCCACGCCTGCTATGTGCATGTCTGTCACCAACATCAGCGACATTCCCCCTTTCCTTGCCAGCTGCACTGCCTCCTGTGGTCACCCAGGTGGTAGTATCATGGCACAGGACAGAACCCACCCTCCCTCCCCAGAGAAGAGAGTCTTCTGGGATGTTCAGTCCTCCTCCCTTGACGACCCAAACTCATAAACTGTGGTCGCCAGCCTCACGAGTGCTAGTGTTGCCACTGTGCTGATGAGGCAGTTATGGTTCATATTATATACACTAATAATTACATTAGCAACTTCAAAAGGTTTCCAGGCTGGTTGGCTAGTTGCCCCCCCCCCCACACACACACACACTTCTCTTCACAGATTTTTCTATGTGGGTCTTTGGGTATTGGCTGTTTGGGACCTGTGGCTAAATTCATTTTGCTTAGCCACATTTATTATTTTTTAAAGCCTCACACACTTTGCTGTCTCCTTGGCTTCACTTCCTTCGGCCCACTTGTTTACATTTTTGGGCCAACTCATAAGAGACACGTTTTTGCCACCACTGGTTATATTGTAATATCATAAAATGCAATGGGCTGTTTTATGGCATTGCAAAGCTGTGTTTTTTTTTTAATTACTGGTACATTTAAGTTTATTATTTATTTAGTTATTTGTAATTATTGATCAGGGAAGGCACACTAAGCTGACAGAACTTGTTTCTAGGTGTGTCGGGGGGTGCATGGACCTGTTTTATTGGCTGGGGGAATGTGGCCATAGCACTAGGGAAACTCCCCATCTCTTTGTCACCAAGTGCCATGGGATCTTTTACTTCCATGTAAAAATGTAAGTTCCAAGCACACGCAAATCCCATAAAGAAGGACGCTATATCCAAAAAAGTTGTTTTACTATAAGAACATCATTTTAATATACAAAACGCACACAGCACCAATCCCCATTTGACATGTTTTGGGCGTGAGTCCCTTATCAAAGACTTACATTTTTACATGTTTAGTCTGTTCTTTAAGCACCACTTTTCCTTGTGCGCACTCTTCCAGGAATCATCTTTTACTTCCACCTGGACAGTGACCTGAAATGGGCAGAAAGGGACTTCAGTTTAACATCTCATCCAAAGAAAGGCCCTTCACCAGTGCAGCACCCCTTCCCGTATTGCACTGCAGTGGCAGTTCTCGGTATTACTGAAGTGCCTGGTGTGGGGCTAGAACCCACAACCATTCAGTCTTCTGGCCCCAGAGGGGAGTGTGCTACCTACTGAGCCACTGATACCAATTAGCACTTTTATGCATTTTCTTTCATCATGTGCCTTGAAGCCACTTTTTCACATTGCCTCATTTAGAACAGTGGAATTCACAGGTTCTGCTAATTGGGATAGTGCATATTAATGTACCGTTCATTTAAACCAGTGGCCCACCAGCTAACACCATCTGCAGTCCTGCATGGTGTCCTTTGAGGTGTACACTTAAATTTCAGGAACACAGCCTTCGGTGATGACTGCACGGCTGCGCCATTTGTCAGCTTTTTCTCATGCTCTGTTCTGCTGATGGCCATTGATGGCTTCATCTTTGGGGACTGGTTGTTGCACACAGTTTCTTCAGGTTTGTGTGGACTCCTGTATTTCCTGTCCTATTGTTTATGCTGGAAGTCCCCCAATTCTTTGGTTTGATTTCACTCGACTCTTTCACTTTGATTCTTGTGTCTCAGCTCCAGTCAATCTCCAGCACTCATTCCTGGCCCAATTCTGGTTTGATTTCTCTCTATTCGGGGTTTGATTTCACAGATTTACTTTTTTTTTATTACACCAGATTTCAGTGTCGGATTTCTCCTGATTACTTATTTCACTTGATTCATGTTTGGTTTCTCCTTATTTTAATGTTTCATTTTACCTGATTTGTGGTTTTCTACAGATTCCAACATTTGATTTCACCCGATTTCTGTTTTCTACACAATCCAGTATTTGATTTCACCTATTCTCTTTTTTATTTTACTTGTTTGCTTGATCCAATGTTCGATTTCACCCAATTCCTGTGTCCTGTCTTGCCCCTTCTATTGTTCAGTCAGCCCTACCAAAGGCACAAAGGTAAAGTCCCGTACTTATCCTTGGTTTTACAACACACTCTCTATTTTGTACTTTTCTTCCATTTTCATATAGTAACGCTGATCTTTTTTTCTTTTATGTCTGTGTAGTTAAATCTGTTTGTATGAGCTACTATAGAAAATAAAAGTGTATTGTTCCAGGTTTTTTTTTTGTTGACATTACTCTTTTTGCCCCCTACTGCCTGCTGACTCCGACCCTTCAGGGCATCCAAGGAGTCATCCTCCTTCCTTTCACCGCCAAGACCTATCTCTCAATCCACTACAGAGCTTCGGTTTTCCTGAGAGGGGATGAGGTGGGACCTCATCACCCAGACATCCTTCCTTTCATTGGGCCGAGGAGGTGGTCCGGCAAGTGGGGCACATTGGAGGCATGCACCAGGAAGCCCGTCTTCCTGGAGCCGGCAGGGTTTTTTTCCCCCCTGTTCTTCCTTCCCCTACGGCATGCAACCCTTGACATCAAGGCGCAAGGCACCGACGTCCACACTTTATAGTGGCTGCCCATCCCCTACAGTTGGGGCTTGCAGTCAGGCAAGTGCGTGGCTATTGGCCTCCCCAGAGAAGGCGAGCTGTTGTGGGATGCTGAAGCCTCTCTCCTCCCGGCTGTCCCACCAGCGACCCGGGTCCACTGCCGAACCCAGGTCACCGGCATGGTGCGAGGTGTGGCGTCCAGTGCCTCAACTCTCAGCACCACCAAGCCAGCCAGTTGTTCTAGTTTTGATTATTAAAATGTTTTGTTTTTCACCTTTGTCACCATTTGCTAATGATGCCCTTCCATGTGTAATGATCATGAACCCTCCACAAAGGCCACTTATTCCATGAAGTGGATGTGGTTTGCTCTGTGGGCGGCTTAGCACTATTTGAATCCCTTCACTTGCCCAGTGAGTCAGATTCTGGAGTATTTGCTGTCCCTGTCAAATGCTGGTCTGCAATACTCCTCCATCAACGAGCACGTGACTGCCACTTCAGCTTTCCACATCCCTACTGATGGCCATAGGGTGGCACAGCTGGAAGTGTCCCGTACGTTCTTGAGAGGCATTCTTCTCTTGAAGCCTCCTATCCATACTCCAGTCTCAGCTTGGGACCTGAATTTTGTTCTGGAGAAACTTACGTTGGCTCCTTTTGAGCCAGCCACAACTTGTGAGCTACGCTTTCTGTTGTGGAAAGTGTTATTTTTAGTTATTAATTCTGCTTGAAGGATTTCCGAGCTTCAGGTTCTTATGTGCAAGCCTCCTTATTTGATTTTCCACAAAGACTGTGTGTCTTTGCATACCAGTCCTAAGTTCTAACCAAAGGTTGTGTCTGAGTTTACCCTGAATCAAACCATCTGTCTGTTTATTTTCCCCAAACATGCCAATCCAGGGGAAGCACTGCTCCGCACTTTAGATGTACACAGAATACTCGGGTATTATGTTCACCATATGAAGGACTGCAGGAAGTCCTCGCAACTTTTTGTTTCCTTCACCCCTGGGAAAGAGGATGTTCCAGTTTCAAAACAGTGTTTGTCCAGATGGTTGTCCAACTGTAATACCTCCTGTTACAGGAAGTACGTCAAGAAACTTACTGTAGTTATTCGTGGCCATTCAACTAGAGGCATGGCCGCTTCAGTTGCCTGTTCCAGGAATGTGTCAGCTGCAGAAATCACTGCTGCTGCAGCTTGGAGTGCTGTGCACACTTTCATTAGACACCACAGCCTGGACATTGCCTCTGGAAGGGCAGGCTTTGGCCTTGCAGTGCTTCAAGGCACTCTTTCCTAGGTCTGTAACCTCCAGCCACCCAGACTGTCTCCTGGTCAGTACTGCTTGGACTCGACCTATAGGTGTGGCCCGATGAAAGAAATAGCCTTAAAGAAGATAGAACAGTTACATGCTTACTGTAACAGTAGATTTGAGAAAATCTCTCATCAGGCCAGGCCATCCCACCCTCCATCCCCTAGACTCAGAGATCCTTCGCTTCTGTCTCTCTCTCTTTCCAGGATGGACAACCTGCTGTTCCAGCCTCGCCTGGTAGCTCAACACTTCAGCTGTCTCCTGGTTCCCTAGAGGTAGGTCCTCAGAGTATGATCTCCAGTGGGGAACTGAGGAGGGAGAGGGGCTGTCTTTGTTTATATACAGAGGACACCAACGTCAGACATCATAGGTGGCCCTGGGTAAACTGCTTGCAAAAAGTTTCTGTGTGGTCCTGGTGCCTGGCAGCTATAGTACTATAGGTGTGGCCCAATGAAGGAGATTCTCTTGAAGTTCTACTGTTACAGTAAGTAGGTAACTGTTCTTCACCCGACCCAGCATCATAACTGTAGGGGATTTTCCATGGAATCTTGGCCTACATTCCCTCTGTCTATGGAACAGTTATATGTATATTAAAATAAAAAAAAACACACACACATATGGGCCTGTAAATGAGCTGTTGCAGCACAGTATGCCTTTCCGGATCCAACATTACAAATACCTGTCCACAGCAACACTACTGCTTGATACATGTGAGCAACCGTACCTCTTAACCTTTCATTACTCAACTGGAGGACAGACACCCTGAAAACATGGAAAGATTGAAGTGCAGAACTCTGCTGAGAAGGCTGACCGGATTGCAGATACTGGTACTACTGTGGGTTCAGGAGCGAACCTGGGTTACTTGGGCCAGCTGAGGGAGGAGTAAGCATCCCACGGACTGATCTAGTCCCTCACAGAGGTGGGACTCGGTGTCCAGCTCAGTGACTGCCACCTGGCGGAAGGTAGGTGACAGTGCAGCAGGCACTTTATATAGGGGGGAGGGGCAGCCGACAGACAACTGCACGCATGCATGTGCGTCAAGGCATGTTGACCCCCTCAGTGAGGAAAAAACTCCCCCCTACTCTACCAGAATTAATACCAGCACCCCCAGCAGGTCCATGCATGACCCACAGCCAGGCCACCCACCACATTGTGGTCCTGGGTAACTGGTGGAGAACCAGTAAGTCTCAGTGAAGGTCAGTGACCAGGCTAAGGGAGAGGTGCTGTCCACTGTAGAGGTAGATGAGGGCCAAAGGAAAAAAGCAAGAGAGAGAGAAAAAAGCTGTTGAGAGCTAGGATTACAAACATCTGCTTGGCAATATTGCTTAACACTTAAAAGCCATGTCCCACAGATTCCTTTTGTTACTGTATTCCTACTCACCTGCCCTTAGAAATACAAGGTAAATACCACTTAAAATTCAGTTCAAGCTGTGTACTTCCCTATGGGGTGCTGTGGTGATGGCATACTGGACTAACAAGCTTATTATTTTTATAAAAACAATGCTGTCGACTTTTTTCTTCTCCCTGCCCATTTATCTGGCAGCAAATTAATGGGAGCAGAGGATTGGCTTTTATCTTTAGGAGTGTTTATATAACCACTCTGTCTGCCCTCGCTAGACAAGTCTGCATTTGTTTCGTATAAAATCAATGATCATTTATGACAACAGAAAAAGTAGCAGAACAAAGAAGGCAAACAGTAACAAATACATTTACACCATACAGCAAGGCACAAGCTTTCACAGCTGACAGTTCAAGGGGTGCAGGTAAGGGAAACTGGATGGCTCAGTGGAACAGCCAGGACTCATGAAATCTTTCACGTGAAGGTCCGTTTTTGAACCCAGCCCAATCTGGAAGTAGCTGAAAAATCTCATGGTTCTCTGGCCCTGTACACAGTAGTCTTCTATTTAAAACATTTCACCAGGTAGGAAAACTGAATTCAAGGAGGATTAATTTCCAGCTGCAACCTGGTAGGAGGGAAATACAGATGGATTCTGCAGGATTTAGAACAGGCTTGTACAAATTACAAGGTAAAACACTGAGCAGCGTCAGTAATTGTTTTTAAAATGGGCGGAGGGGTGTAGCCAACTGTCATACTGAGAAGACATGCTTTGGGTCAGGTTGATACAGCTTAAGTATAAAAACAGTGAGAAACCTTAAACTTTCTTGGCAAAAGGTATTCCAATGGGCAATTTGATTGTTGCGGTATGGAGTGGTGGAATCTGGAGCAGTCTGCTGTGGCCAATACGAAGAAAACAATGGGAGAAGGCAAGAAGGGGCCACCATGGCTGGGCCTTGCCATGGGGGAAAAGCCCCAACAACCAAACAGTTACAACAGTTCACCATTAATGAAGTAAGGCTTGCAATTTGGGCATTGAATTTCGGGGTTGTGGCAACTGATGCTAAACTTAAAAAATGTAAGTCATTCTAGTATGGTGCTGGCAGAGGTGAAAGAGGCAGTTGGGTATGCTCTCAAAACTGTAACCGTGTCTATGGGCTTAATTAAAGAAAACAAAGTGCCGCGTTTCAGACTTCAGAACGAGAGCAGCAAATATTAGAATCTTGAAAGTGGCAGGTGCTGTGAAGGCAGAAGATCCATGCAGCTTTGCTGCTCAGTGAGTTGAGGAACACCTAATGTTGGAGCTGCGATCCACAGTATACCAAACCTACTAGATAACCTCTACCCAATGGAGAAAGGATATCTCAGGATCTCTAGCCGACGGAGAAAGGATGTCTCAGGACCATGCACCTTGTTTATTATCTTTTCTGAAGATCATAAAAGGGACAGAGTGTTGGCAGCTGCAAGGAGAAGGAGGCCAGTGGAAACAGAGGAGAGGAGCAGGATTTCAATATTCCCCCCATCTCAGCTTTGCAACATGGGATTGGGGGAAAAGCTTTGACGGCCTCTGGTCCACTCTGCAGTCCCTTGGCATCATTAATTCACTACAATACCTGCCAGACTGAAGGTGATTTATTCAGGTGAAGCTTATTTGTTTAATGGCCTGAAAGAAGCAGGTAATCTTGTTAATAGACTAAAAACTGACTTTGGTACTCAACAGCATGCTGAAAGTGACTCTGATTGAACTATGTAATTTAAATGACTTCACTGAAGAAGGGTATTGGAAGGGGAGTTGCCAGTGGCATCAAAGGTAAGTGAGCTAAATGCCCACACTGGGTAAATCCCAGCAGGTCACATTATTTCTTTCTCACTACAATTTGTGATTTAAAATTGCTTAGCAGTGGCTAATACTGCACAAAAAAAAAACATCTTAATTGTCATCCCAGTTTAAGATGAAGGTGTGATAGGCTTCAGCGTAGTTACAGGTTTGGATATGGTGGCGCACCCCCTCCCCCATACATCCGAATAGCGTGGCTAGACATTTACTGAACACTGCTTTAACAAAGACTACTGATGTGCAAAGCTGAACCTTAGCTAAGTGATGGTTATCAAGCCAGCTTTCATCTCAATAATTATAAAAGTTTGCACCCTGTTGGATATTTTTTTCTGCATCACTGGCTACATGATGTTTCAAGTGCAGCATGGATTCTTTAAAATGTTTATCAACTGATACAACTAGAAAAAAAGCATTTAGCAGTTATCTGTTCCCAGACAGAGGGGAAACTACAGCACAAAGAAACTCTGTGTTTAAAGGAAGACATCAAAATCTGATCATATCAAGGACTTAACTAACATGAAACAGCAGAACTGCATCAACTGTCATTTACTTTTCTTATGTTCACGTGCACTGACTGAACGATATTATGAAATGTGCTGAAAATCATTAATAAAGCTGAGTTTAAAGAAGAAAATCTATGTTTAACTCCTATTAGCTACCAGGCACTATGAAACCATATGACCATAGGACTAGTGATCAGAGTCATTATGTTGCCTTTCATGTGGTACAGGTCTAACTCCACTTATGAAAATAAAAAAAACATACAGTGATGACAGAAAAAGATCACTGGTCTATCCAGTCTGCCCAAGTTCTCCAAGTCCCTGCTAGCCCGGTGACGCTGATTGCCACATCTCATGCCATGCCAGCAAGCCGGGTTCAGGAGCGGACTTGGGCCGTCGGCGGTCGGCAGGGGAAGGTAGAGTATCGAGCATCCAGAAGACTGCTCTCCTCTCCTGGGGTGGGATCCAGGGACTTCCCCTCCTTGCAGCGGCTCCCGGTGGAGACTGGGGGATTGCATTGCGCGGGGACACGAGTTGGGGGAGGCGGTGGCAGACGTTTGTGGAGGGGGGGAGACTCTTTTCCTGCGTGCTGACATCATTGCATGCTCGCTGCCTCAAGGATAACCTACTAAGGAGGAAAATCCCCAGCCACGGAGAGTCGCTCCCCCCAGTGGCCAGACACACCCAATGCCGGTCCTCCTTGGTTGACTCATCAGGGTCCTCCCTCACATCTCGAGTTCCGGAGGGGAGTACTCTGTCCCAGATTCCTCACTGGGTGGGGGGGATTCAAGCAGGCAGTAGCGCTGGCTGTGCAAGTCTCGCCCGAAGGGGCCCTGGTACCAGCAACTGGAGTAAAAGAAAGTTCAGGAAAAAAACCAAAATTCTCTGAATCCCTAGAACCTTCCTTGGAACCTAATGTTCTTCCAGGGTACTAATCCTCCCAGTCCTTCCCGTTACTAGGACACCGTTGGTCCTATTCATGGACTCGATAAATCGAAACATTTGCTATAACTCCCTATACAAGTTGTTAACCTGTGAGGGTGGTGTACTGAATCCTACTGTATGAACTGCCTATGTACAATGTGGATCCTATGTGTACCCTTCGTGTATATTGTTTAAAAATGAACATTTTAAGCTTAACAAAAAGAAAGTTAAAAAAAATGGGTTAAAGACCGTAGGCCATTTTAAAAACAACTAAAACAGCTTGTATCCACACTGACCACAGCTTTTAATCAGGTTCGATTTTAACTAGTCACAGTTCAGGGAAAACTGGATATCCAACCAAATTAATAAATGCCAAACCATACAGACAGCCCACATCAGCAAAATTCATGCAGTTTGAACCTGGTCCAGTTGGACTGTCTAGTTTAGCTTGCACTGTTCTGGTCCAGTTTTCAACAGGTCCTTATAAACCATGTTAAAAAGTGCGTTTAAACCATGCAGCTGGAGTCAACTTGACCCAATTTTGAAACCCTTAAATGGTATAAAACGTTATACTTGCTGTGTGGACCTTCAGTGATGCATGCTGCATTCCTAGAGACAGCCACATCCCCAGAGTGTGCAGTGCACTATGCAACAGATGGTCTGAGACATGGTTAACAAACATGATTTTAAGCCCAGGAAAGGAAGACAGCACTGATGCACTGAATCCAGAAGCTGGACAATGTGGAGGCACAAAAAGGGTGCGGTAAACATGGTTTTAAGAATGTTTGGTAAGCAGACTGATACTGTGAACATTGCCTCTCATTTGCTGTTTGGTGGCCTATGTCAAAATGAGCTATAGTGTTTAGGCTAGAAATGTAAAGACTTGTAGCATTCTGGGTAAACAGACACCTGAACCTTTTAGCCAAATGCCAAACCTTAAGAACCCACACTGAACACTGATCTGCAGTCGCTGGAACTGCAGCCATTTGGCCAGTTGAATGCAGTTATTTGTTAATAAAGTACAGAAGTAATTTAGCTTACACACTGCAGTTGTCTCGATCCAGTTCCCAGGGAAAAGGGAGCCACAACATTACAACTGGAAACTTGCTGGAATCTGAGGCGAGGCCATGAATGGGGTGCTGAACTCGGAAACAGTCTAAGGCCATACATGAGGGTGCAGTCCGAGGCCACAATTTGGGGTGTAGTCTGAGGGCATGAATTGAGGAATAGTCTAAGGCCCTACATGAGGGGTACAGTCAGAGGCCATTAATTGGGGAAGAGTCTGAAGCCATTAATTGGGGAGCAGTATGAGGCCACGGTTTGGGGTGCAGTCTGAGGCCATGAATTGGGTCACAGTATGAGGCCATGAACTGGGGCAGTCTGAACCCATGAACAGGGGGTGCACAGTTAGTCCTCTCACCTTTTAAAGGGGGCCCCTTGTGGACAGGGTGAAAGCAAATTGTAGAGAGAATGACAATACCCCCCCAGTGTATGTTATAAGGGGCAGCATAAGGAACCTCTTTAAAATCCATTCACGCGGGCCCGGTGGTGCTGAGGGTTGAGGCACTGGACGCCATACCTCACGCCACACTGGCGACCCGGGTTTGGTGACTGACTCAGGTTGCCGGGTGGGGAGAGAGGGATTGAGTGCCTGATGGCTGCTCTCCCTCTCTGGGGAGGGTCGCAAGCTAGCCCCACCACGTTACTGCCATCTCCTGGGTGAACCTAGGTATTGGAAGTGCTGCTGGGGAAGCAACTGAAAAGGAGGGGATGATGTCAGCTGAGGGTCCTGAGTGGAAACACGTCTTGGCGTGCCTCTTATCCCACTGGCCTTTCTCGAGTGCCGACGTTGGCAGGGGAGGGCACAGAACAGGAAAACACCCTGCCCAGGATCTAGATGACAAACCCCCCAGCACCATGTCCAAGCAGGAACCAGGGGCAGACTCCAATGTGTGTGCGCGCTCCTCAGTGATCGAGGGGGAGGCTTGGGGAGTGCCTCCTCCGCCTTGCCCAGAGGGTAATCTGGACGCCCTGAAGGTAAGGGAAGCGTGTCGCGCTCTAGGAGCAGACTTCTCAGTACTGCTGGCTGGATGATTCTGTGAGGTGCATTGGCGGTGTTCTGTGAGAGTGATCTGGGGCAGTAGAAGTTACGAGAATAAAGAATAAGTATATATAAAAAATAATTTAATTCACCATGTAATAAGTTCTTGTACAGCAGAATTGTCTCTATCCAAGATTTGGAAATATTTAACTTCCAAAAATAAGGCAAAAACTAAGGGCTGATAAAATATTTCACTCCAAAAGGGGCTACAGAAAATTAGGTAACCGCTGATTGTGCAGGCTGGGTAGTCAAACATGGTTAATTTTTCCAAAAAAGGGACTCGTACAAATCTGACTTCCACAAAGTAGGACCTGGAAGTATTAGAAGTTCCAAACACTGGAATGACTTCCCAAATTTGGACCCATGGAAGTCTGTGAGTTCCGGCCCCCAAACAATATTTGATCCTGTCAACATCTCTCCCTTTGTAAAGTTCTTGTGGTGCTGCCAATGTAGTTTTGTTTTTCTTTTTCATCAGTGCTAATTTTCAGATGACATCAACGTATTCTGCTCTGTAGTTAAATTTCACCGATATTTATGTACTGTGTTTTATGCTCCCTCTTCCAATCACTAAAGTCCTTCCTCCGTGACTTCACTACTCACTCCTGCAGTTTCCACTAATCCTAGGCTGATCCCAGTGCTCCTCCCACCATACACTCCCTCCCTCCCCCACCACCCTGGCTTACTGCTCCGCTTTTCCCTTTGACTAGCCCCACTGTACTCAAAATCTCCTTTCCCTCCCTTATTTTGCTGCCAGTTGCACTTTGTGGAACTCTTGCCAATGATAAGCTATTGATAGGCTATGTTTTGCATTGCTTAGTTTGTGCTTCCTCTTAGTTGTCTACTCTGTCCTTTTTGCTTTTTATAACTGTTTCATAATTGCAACATTACTGTTGTAACTTATATTGCACTCTACCCATCCCCTTCCCCCAGGACAAATGTGGAAATGAACTGTTAGCTCAGTATGTTTTTTTCCAGGTGAAACTCTTGTAATTAATATATAAATAAATAATACACTTTGGATTTATCTACAGACTCAGTAGAACTGCAGTTAAGTTCAGTGTGGAGACGACTGCATTATGAATACTTGTGTCGTGTCTGCCACGAGGATCAACTTGGTTCTCCAGTGCTGCCAATAAGCCACCTCTGAAGAGTGTTCTGAAATGTGTTGCAAAGCATATATATATATATATATATATATATATATATATATATGTATTTTTTAAGTTCAAGTCCTACATAGATTAAAAAAGAAACCACAGCTGGCCTAGTGACGCTAAGGGCTGAGGTGCTGGACACCACACCTTGCGTCACACCGGCTACACAGGGTTCACAGGGAGGAGGGGTGGGAGCAGGATTAGTGGTGGCTCTCGGTGCGGCCACCCTCCTGCAGTCCTGCCGTTACCTGGTGGAGGCCGGTGGTGGCACAGGTGGTCGAGCCGGTAGGGTGGGGGCGTCCTACAGTGTCTGGCATGTGCATACTTTCACACTCGTGAGCTAATGCCAAGAACTCGAGGGCAGGGGGACGAGGACAACAGGGAAAATGCATCATAAACACAATAGAAAAAAAAAAACATTCTAGAAGATACCACTACCTTCTGAAGCCTGAGTTGGAATAATCTCATTCTGCCTATTAGCTCCTCCAGGTGGCAGTAAAAAGACTTAGCCTGTGTGTCCTGTAACGCCTGTAGATGGCAGCTTAACTGTTCATTTGTGCCCTACAACCACCTGTGGAAGTCCTGCATGTACTGCTCACAAACCTTAGTAGTTGCATACAAATTGAGTGGCAAAGTTGTTCGGCACAAAATTACCTTTATAATGATGGTAGGCAAACTAATGTAATCATTTCAGTTTTTTCTATACCTTGACAAATACCTAACAAATTATTTTTCATCAAAATGCACCACCGGCAATGCAATGTTTTATAAAATGTAAGACACATGTAACCTAAACTGCACATACATAAGTAGTGTGTGTGTATACACATACATATATAAATATATATATATACACACACACATACATATATACACACATACATATATATATATATATATATATATATACACACACATATATACATACAGTACATATAACACACACACACATATATATATATATATATATACACATACATACACACACACACACACACACACACATACTATATATATATATATATATATATACACATACATACATATACACACATATACTGTGGCGGAGTTAGGCTACACCCTCGGCTGTGACTGATGGACCACTTTCCTATCTCCTTATTTCCTAGCAACAGCTACCACTTTTCTGTTTGATTTTCTTCTTTTTCCCCACCTACCCTAGGTTGGTCACCTAGCGTAGCTCTTTACTTTCCCTACTAAACTTCCCAATAGTTCTCTCTTCATTCTTTTTCCATCCATCCAGTCCCTGGAATAATGCCAGACACCTGGAGGGGTGTTGTGTAAAGTGCATAAGTGCATTTTGTGTACAAAAAACATGAAGGCTATTTTAAATAGGAATGAATACAGTTAGTAAAGCCTTTTTAAAGAAAAAGGAGTCAGAAGTCATATAAAACAATAATAATGTCATGATTAGTACAGTTATAAAAAATCCTAAAGGTATTTTCATAAATTCACATTATAAACATGTTACTGTATAAGGTTCTTTGTATAAAAGAGCTTAGTCACTGTGGATCAGAGATATAGAAAGTCAATATCTGTGGATATATACACTGTACCTTTAACTGAACCAGGAAGTCCCCTGAAATAACCCCTTCCCCCCCTTGGTTTTGACACAACATGTTCAGACATGAAGCAACATGTCCAGACTTGTAACTAGAAGAGAGCTCAGTCATGTGATCCCACCAAAAAGATATAAATACCTCTTCAGTGAGTTTACTTCAGTTCAGTCCAGAGGGGCTCAGCCCTAGGAGAGGGAGAGGGCAGACAAGCTGCTGAATGCAGATGAGAAGGGTATTAGGTGCTCTAAGATACAGGACTGTATTTTGTGAGAAACTAGTGATGTTAAAGGGACACTGTCAGCTTTGGCCCTCGTTTTTTGAAAATTTACCATCACTAGCTTGCTATGCACATGACTGCTGCATGGTTTCTGAGGAATGCATATAAGTGAAGCACAAAGGATTCCCCTTACCAATTTTCGCTAAATATGAATTAGTTGTACTCCTGCTGTCCCGAGTGAAAGTCTCCATGCACCGGAAGTGAGTTTATGTAGAGAAGGTGCAGGGAACGCGCGTCTACCTGTAGCGCTGTCCCGGCGTGCATATTTTATCATGGCCATTGTCAAAAAAAAAAAAAAAAATCTGTTAGCGCTAGTTCCTCTAAACTTCTCTTGGTATCTGATTCCCAAAACCGAGGGCTCGTTCTTGTGTAAAATACTGTTAAACACTGGTGCCCAAATCCGCGCATGTGCAGTAGGCACATTATCGATGCATGCGGGATCTCTTTAACCTAGTGGCTGCTGCGTACTGCATAGGACCCAGGCACCAGTGTTTAATAGTATTTACAAAAACAACCCATTTTGACTTGCCATAATTAAAGGAACCATGAATTCTGCTCTGTACCAGAAAATTCTTAAGGAGAATGTCCAGTCATCCTTCCGCAGCTGAAGCTGAAGCGTGTTGGTCATGCAGCAAGACAATGATCCAAAACACAAAAGCAAGTCCACATCAGAATGGCTAAAAAGAAGTAAAATTAAAGTTTTGGAGTGGTCTAGTCAAAGTCCAGACTGAAACCTAATAGAGATGCTGTGGCAGGACCTGAAACGAGCAGTTCATGCTCGAAAACCTACCAAATGTTACTGAATTAAAGCAGTTCTGCAAGGAAGAGTGGGTTAAAATTCCTCCACAGCGATGTGAAAGACTGATATTGAATTATAGGAAGTGTTTGGTTGCAGTCATTGCAGCTAAATGTGGCATAACCAGTTATTAAGTGTAAGGGGGCAATTATTTTTCACACAGTGACAGTTGGTGTTGGTTAACTTTTTTTCATTAAATAAGTGAAGTTAAAAAAAAAAACAAGTGTTATTTGTTCACTCAGGTTCCCTTTATCTAATATTACATTTTCTCTAAAGACCTGAAAACATCCAGTGTGACAAATATGCAATAATAGAGAAAATCAGGAAGGGGGCAAATACTTTTTCACGCCACTGTACAAACTGTGTTTATTTTTTTTTTTTTATTTTTATGTTTTATCCCCCCCAGCCACCTGCACGCCGACTCCTTTGGGAGTCGCCAAGGCATCCCATCAGCTGTCGTCCCCCTGTACCTGTGCTCCGGTGCCTTCGTCCTTCCCCCATGGAGCCGTGGTTTACTCCCCAGGTGGGGACAAGTCCGCCCCCCCAGAACTTCCGATGCTTCATCGGGAAGCCAGGGCTGTGGGACAGGCAGGAGAGATCCAGGACAGTGCCAGACACTCCGTCATTCTGGTGTGTAAGGGCCATTTTACTCTTTACGCCTGTTCCACAAACACAATATGCAGAGACACAAGGGTCTCAGACATAAGCAAAGGCGTAGTGGCGCTCCCAGATCCAAAAAAGTGCTAAAACCCGATTGGCACAGTGTTTTAGCACGGTTTCAGACCAACATGGTTGCTTTAAACTGTGTTAGCAGTGTGGATGCAAAACGTGCTGTACTGCCACAATCATGCCTGGGAACTCAAGCAGGCAAGCACTACGTCAGAGAGCAATGTGGATGCTTCAACAACCAAGCTTTAACACAAAAATCAAAACATTTTTAAAAATGCACGTCAGTGTGGACAGGGCCTAAAGGGACAGTACTGCAGACGTCAAGGTGGGAGGCTACCTAAGGACCAGTGATCACCATACAGTGTGGTTTGACATAAGGACAACAGAACTGAACCACACATAGATGAGGGTCCTGGACTTCAGAAGGGCAGATAAAATAAAAAAATGGGTGAAAGTGCCTGAGAGAAGACCTAGTGGGAGAATGATCTGGGTGGAGTGGAGGAACAGTGGACGGACGGAGGGCATAGTGAAGGCAAAACAACCTCTGGCAAAGAAGTGAGCAAAACAGGAGGAAAAAGACATGCTATGGTTCTCAAAAACCTGAGTGAAAAGGCTAAAAGGATATCATTCAGGATGTTTAATGAGATGCAGAGGGAAGAGGAAAGGGAGGTTTATCAGGGGAAACCAAGGAAGCAGTAAAGAGCAGAAGGGCACAAATTGAAAAAAGAATAGCCCTGGGGCAAAGGAACAAGACATTCTTTAGGTACATAAGTGAAAAGAGGACCAGGGAGGGATTGTAAGGTTAAGAAGTGTGTATGTGAGTGGGGGGACCTGTGCAGAGGGGATTAGTAAAGGTGGATATTCTGAACAAAGACTTTGTTCAGTGTTCATACAGGAAGGGAGGGCGGCACACTGGTGGGAAGAGAGGTAGACAGGAGAGAGCCCTGAAAAGACTCACAAATCTGAAAGTGGACTAACCTATGGGGCCAGTGTGGGGTACACAAGGGCAGGTATTAAGGGAGCTCAGGAGGTACTGGCTACATGTCTGGCAGTCCTATTTAACAGTTCATTGGAAACAGGAGTGGCTCTGGAAGACTGGAGAAGGCAGATGTAGCCCCGCTCACAAACATGGTAGCCGGGAGGAGACTGGCAACTATAGGCCAGTCAGCCTGACATCGGTGGTGAGGAAGTTAGAGACACTGCTAAAGGAAAGGACTGTGGAGCATCTTGAATCCAGCAGGTTACAAGACCCTGAGGCAGGAGTTTTCGGGGAGAGTCTTGTCTGATAGATTTCTTTCACTGGGTGACAAGGAAAATAGATCAGGGCGGGGCAGTGGACGTGGCCTACCTAGATTTCAGTAAGGCTTTTGATGCCGTTCCACACAGGCCACTCATAAGAAAACTGGGCAGCTTAGAGGGTGGCTCCTAAGGTGATAAACTGGGTAAGAAATTGGTTAAGGGATAGGCAACAGAGGGTGGTTGTAAACAGAGTTTACTCCAGATAAGGGATATGACCAGCAGAGTGCCTCAGGGCTCAGTACGGGGACCGGTCCTCTTAAGGTCTTTATAAGAGACACTGCAGATGAGCTGGAAGGGCAGGTCTACCTCTTTGTGGATGACACTAAAATCTGCAGCAAAGTCCTCAGAAAACTCCAGGACTGGTCAGGGGCGTGGCAGCTGGGTTTTAATGTGAAAAAGTGCAAAATCATTCATTTAGAGCACAGAAACCCAGAAGCAGAAAACAGAATGAGAAAAGACGTACTGATGGTCACCAAACAGGAAAGGGACCTGGAGGTAATCATATTTGATCTAAAGGCAGCCAGGCAGTGTGTCAAAGCAAGATGCTGGGGTGCACAGGGAGGGGGGAATCACCAGCGGAAGGGGTGAAGTGGTGTTTCCATTGTACAGATCGCTGGTGAGACCCCACCTGGAGTACTGTATCCAGTTCTGGAGAACACATCTCCAGAAGGGCACAGAGTAGATGTCCAGAGGAGGGCAACTAAAATGGTGCAGGGTCAGCATCAGAAGCCCTATGAGGAGAGATTAAAGGACCTTAATATATATTCCCTGGAAGAGAAGAGGAAAAGGGAGGATACCTATAAATACCTCACGGGATAAATAAGGTACAGGAGTGGAGTGTTTTTCAGAAAAAAGATGCATGAGAACAAGGGGGACATGCAATGAAGCTGGCGGGGGAGGGGTACATTCAGGAGAAATGAGAGGAAGTACTTCTTCACAGAAAGAGGGGTGGATACCTGGAACAGTCTTCCAGCGGAGGTGGGGGGAGGGCCAAAACAGTGGTGGGATTCGAAAATGCATGGGACAGGGAGGTGTATCGGGAAACCGAGGGAAGCAAGGAATCTTGGTAAAAAGCAAAGGGGGGACAGAGATCAACGAGGTCTGAGGTGAAACTATAGGCAGGAAAATAAAATGGCAGACTGAGTGGGCCATCTGCTGTCAAATTCTATATTTCTATAAACTCAGGAGTCATACTTAACATGTTTGGGGTGGTGGAAAATGTTTGGGGAATAAAGCCAGGAGTCCTGCTGAACGTGTTTGGGGAATAAAGCCAGGAGTCCTGCTGAATATGTTTGGGTGATAAAGGCAGGACTCCTAGTGAACATGTTTGGGACATAAAGGCAGGAGTCCTGCTGAACGTGTCTGGGGAATAAAGGCAGTAGTCCTGCTGAACGTGTCTGGGGAATAAAAGCAGGAGTCCTGCTTAATATGTTTTAGGAATGAAGCCAGGAGTCCTGCTGAACATATTTGAGGAATAAAGCCAAGAGTTCTGCTTAACATGATTGGGGATGAGCTGCACAGAAAGCAGAACCAGTGTGCTGATGTTCCGCTGATGACTGCACTCATCCATGGACTATAATCAGGACTGGGTTTTGCTTGGGCCCTGTAGAACCATACAGCTTTTCTGACTTCGTGTTCCACACTTGAGGTTCATGAGTCTTATAAAATTAAACTATCTTGAATGTCTGTTCAATCACTTGATACCTCAGGAGGGTATCAACCTTGTCCGCATTAACTTGTTTGATAATCACTGTATGTACTATTGTCTACTGTTGCACCTCTGTGCAACAAGTGCTCCATTGTAGCTGCCTCCTATACTCTGCCTGCTTATACCCTGTACTACCAACTGTGATGAGGAACCTTTGTATATGAGCTCATGTGCTCAAAGGTGTATTTCCAAATAAATAAAATGGCTACAATGGGCAACATAAAGGCAAGCGTATATCCAAGGCCAGTGAGACAATGTCAAGATCGACCGCTGTAAAACAGAAGGACCTTAAAACTGCCATCCTGGCTCAGAGGCTATTTGTCCATTCGGACAAGTGACAGAAATCCTGCAAGTCACGGAATCAACACTATTATTCCCATGTTCAATACTGTTCACTCCCAGCTTTATTTAAAAAAAAAAAAAAAAGACACAGAACATCCCAATGGCTCAGCGTCGGCACACTGCCCTGCAGGCAACCCAGATTTTGGAGGGGAACCTGAGATGGCGTGTCGGAGGCGGGTAGGTCACAGCAGCTAAACAAAAGAAATTCCAGCACTCCATCAGGTTGCCAGGCATAACCACCAAGTAAATTTTATTGCAGTCACAAAATGTGAACTTGGGGTACCGTCCCCTTTGAGAAAGAGATTAACTCACTGGGGCTCGTATGTGACATTTGGTCTCCGCCTTGCAACATTGTCATTTTTTTTTACGTTTTGTGACTGCAATAAAATTTACTTGGATATTATGCCACGCAACCTGATGGAGTACTGGAATTTCTTTGGTTTGGCTGATCTTGTATTTACCAGCACCTGGCCTTATTGGGAGTGTGTCTGTCTGCCTGCTGTTTGACGTTCGGTCACAGCAGCTACTGCTCCAGTGTTTCTTGTTCATTAAATTATATATTTTTTATATAGAGTTTTATGGGTTTTCTTTGTAGGTTGTCCCATTTTCCCCACCCAAGGCACATGGTTGTATGTGTGTGTGTGTGTGGAGGCATGCATGCCGTAGCACCAGCTCAGCCCTTTCACCCTCCCGTCCTTACCGCCCCCTCTGCCCTCGCTATCCCACCGGACCTCCACCCGGTGGGAGCAGGATAAGGGAGGGGACAACCCACCCCACAACCCCCAGGAGAGAAGAGCAGCCTACTGGCTCCGCTCTGTCCTGCTCCTCACCCCACAGCCAGCACCCCAATGACCCAGGGTCATTCCCGAACCAGGTTGCCGATGTAGCACTGGGCTGAGGCGCCCAGTGCTTCAACCCTCAGTGCCACTGGGCGGCTTCTGCTCATTATTTTAGCATGGTGGCCCACCACCCTAGATTTCCACCACCACCACCACCACCCTATTTTTGGGGCCACTCTCAATTTGTTCTTATAAAATACTGCAAAACTGTATTTTACCTCCATGTTTTATTACACTGCTACTTCTGTAGTGATACCAGCACATATAGGAAGTCCAAGGCATAATGGGTCCTTGACCCTAATCATCACAACCATATGAATGTGGCGGCAGAAAAGGACCACTAGGCCCACCTAGTCTGCTAAGAGTCCTAGAGATTCCACTTGGCTTTTGCTGTAATCCTTCCCCACCTCAGTAATCCTTTATGTTTATCCCAGGCCCTCTTGACCCCCGTCTTCTCCCTCACCTCCTTTGGCAACCCATTCTAGTCATCTACCACCCTCTCAGTGAAGAAATACTTCCTGAAGTTACCCCTAAATGTCCCTCCTTGCTCTGATATTCATGACCCCTCACCCTAGGTCTTTCAATTGGAAAAGGCTCCCCACAGGCACCTTATTGATACTCTGAAGTATTTAAAAGTCTCGATCATGTCTCCTCTCCCTTCTCCAAAGAGTACATGCCCAGTTAATTCAGTTTCCCTGTGTGGCAAGTGCTTTAGCCCCTCACCATCCTTGTCGCCTCCTCTGAATTCGCTCCACCCTCTCCACGTCTTTTCCAAGGTAGGGCCTCCAGAACTGGACCCATACTCCAGGTGCGGCCTGACCAGCTGTGTGTACAGGGGTACTATAACCTCCCTCTTCCAACTGGAGATCCCGCTCTCCATACAACCTAATATTCTGCTTGCCCTTGCCACTGCCCCTCCACACTGCTTTCCCACACTCAGATCATGTGAAATCACGATGCCCAAGTCCCTCTCTTACGTTACCTGCAGGGATCTACCTCCCAGCGAATACTCTGCTCTTCCATTTTTTTTTTTTTTTTGCCTAAATGCATGATCTCACACTTAGCCGTAGTGAACAATTGCCACTCTTTGGACCATTCGTCCAGCCTCTCCAGGTCCCTACGCATCATCTCCACCCCCTCGGGTCCATTCTATTGCAGATCTTTGTGTCGTCTGCAAAGAGACTCACCCTCCCTTCTAGACCCACCGCTATATCCCCTATAAAGACATTAAACAGAAGAGGCCCTAGCACTGACCCCTGGGGAACCCCACTGATGACCTCTGACTCCTCCAAGGGTGCTCTATTGACCAATATCCTCTGAGTTCTTCCCTCCAACCAGTTACCCATCCACTTTATGACCACTCCCAGCCCCAAGCAGGCCAATTTGTGCAAGAGCCTCTTGTGCGGCACAGAGTCAAAGTTTTTCTGAAATCCAAGGTGGGCCACATCCACCGAGCCCCTGATACACCACCCTGGTGACCCAGTCAAAAAACGTTGTCAAGTTTGTTTGACAGGATCTTCCCTCAGTGAACCCATGCTGCCCCGGGTCCTGAAGTCCGTTTGCCTCCATGTAGCTGTTAATTCTGTTCTTGAGTAGTTTCTCCATGAGCTTTCCAGCCAAAAGATGTCAAGCTCACTGGCCTGTAGTTACCCACCGTTTCCTTCTCCCTTCCCTCGTGTAGGGGTATTACATCTGTACACTTCCAATCTTTAGGTACTACCCCTGAACTTAAGGAGTTTTTAAATAGAGCAATCAAGGGAGCAGCCAGCACCTCCCGCAATACCCTCAACACCCTTGGATGTACCCCGTCTGGCCTCATGGCTTTGTCAACTTTCAAGTCCCTAAGCTCCCTTTGCATCTCCTCTTCCCGAAAGGGGCTCACGTCCATTCCCTCCACTGTGGTTTCTGCTACTCTAGTTGCCCCTTTCCATTCTGCTTCGTCCGTGAATGCTGAACAGAAACAGTTATTCAGCAGTGCAGCCTTCTCCTGGTCCCACCGCCCCGGTTTTCAGGCTGGGAATCCCTTTCTCCATTTCCTCCTTTCACATATATTACCTAAAAAAGGTCTTGTCCCCCTTCTTGACTGCCTTGGCAATGTTCTCCTCTGTCCTAGCCTTTGCTCGCCTGCCCACTTCTCCCCTGCGTTGTTTTAAACTTCCGAAAGGCTCTCTTCTTAGCCCTGATGCTGTCCTCCACTTCCTTGTTGAACCACAGCGGCTTCCTCCTTCTTGCTTCTTCTCACCCTCCTCGCGCAGAGGTCTGTGGCTCCCACTATGGCCCCCTTTATCGAGTACCACATCTTGCACCCCCATGCTGCCCCACTCCTTCTAAAGCTTGTTTAACATACCCCCATCTTCCTAAAATCCACTTGTTTGAAGTCGAGAACCTTCACCTTGGTCTGGTTTAGGGCGGCCAACGTGCGTACCATCAACCACACGGTGCTATAGTCACTGGTACCAAGGTTATCCCCCACCGATAATTTCCCTGCCCTGTCCTCGTTTGTTAGTACCACATCTAACACCGCCCCATCCCTAATTGGTTCCCGGACCATCTGTCTAAGTAAGGCAACTTGAAGGGAGTCCAGTATCATCCTGCTTCTGGGGGATGCTGCCGACGTGTCCCATGCCATGTTCGGCAGGTGAAGGTCCCCCATCAGTAGCACCTCTCCCTTTGCTGACATTCTCAGAATTTCCTCCATCATCTGGTTGTCCACCCCTTCTTGCTGCCCCAGTGGCCTGTAGACCATCTATGTGCAGACCACCTCACTCCTCTCCGTGGTCAACAAGACCCATAATGCCTCTGTGTCCCATCTGCCCTGTACCTCTGTTGCCTGAATCCCCTCCCTCATGTAAAGCGCTACTCCCCTTCCACCCCGGCTCTCCTAAACAGCATGTACCCTGGTATGGTCATGTCCAAACCCTGCCCTCTGTGGCAAAATGACTCGTGATTCCCACCAAGTCTAATTCTGCTTCTGCCATCACTGCTGCCAGGTCCGGGACCTTAACTGCCCAGGCTCCTAGCGTTTGTGCATCTGGCCCTCCAATCTCCCTGTCCTAGTGTTTCTTACTGTCCTGACCTAACGCCTATAGCCCCCACTGGGTGTCTCATAGTCTGCCCCCCATGTCAGTTATCCTGTTCTTGGGTTTCATGTGCAACACCCCCCCCCATTTAGTTTCAATTGCATCATCGTTCAACAAACTTCTCCATTTTCCACCTCAGCACTTCTTCACCCTCCCTGATTGTGTGTAACCTATCTGGGAAGAACAAGCTTTCATCCTGCCAGGTGGCCCCCCATTCCCCCACCAGCCAAAACCCTTCCTACCACAACAACCAGATAGCCAGCTATTAAATTCAGTTATCCTCCGTTTCCTTTCTGAGCTAGCTTTTGGAACAGGCAGAACCGCAGGAAACGCCACTGATCTAAAGTTTAGGTTCTGACAGAACCTTGACATGGCTTCAGACATAGCATGCACCTCCATCACGCTATGCCTGCAAGGTCATTTGTTCCCAAGTGGAACACCAGGTGTGTTCTCTCATCTTGCAGCTTCCCCCTGGAGGGGATGTGATGTAATGTATCATCTCAGCTGCTGTCATGCCCAGCAAACAACTGACCCAGCCCGTGCCTTCTGTCCCTTCCCAGCCAATGGCCCTTACATTGGAGTCCCAGACAATCAGAATCCTGTCCGCCACCTTTTTTGAGCTCGATCCACAACCTGCCGGCTCACCTGCCCCCCTTCCCACCAATCTCCCTACCTATGCCCCCGGCTTGATCTTCTTCCTTGCTCCCATATTCTGTCCTCTCCAGGTGCTAGATCCTGGACCCAGCCCTGTATCCCTGCTGCCCCAGGCTCTGTGTTGCCCTCCTCTCACCCCATCCCACTGTCTGTGGCCAACACCCTTGTTTGCTCCTCTGCTGCATTGCTGCAAGTCTTCACTTGTCTCTCATGTTTCCTGTCTAGTGTTTGGCTTTCAATTCCTCCTCCTCACCCCCTTTCCCCTTAAACCCTTGTCTGGGCCCCAGCTGCCCTACCCTCCTGCCCTTGCCTGGCCTCTTTATCTCTTGCTCATTATACCGCCCCACTTGCAGCACTATTCTGATCTCTGTCCTGTATTGTTCGGTGTCACCAGAGCTGGATGCCACTCTTAATTTGTTGCAAGACAGTTATTAGGGTTCCTCCATTCTGTGCCACCAGAGCTGGACGCCACCTCCTGGTTGAGGCATAGGCAGAATGGGGAACCCTGTGCTCGGCAGTGTGCTGCAATCAGGGAGGGTGGCATCCAGCTCTGGTGCCACACAATGGGGGAACCCTGTGCTCGGAAGTGTGCTGCAACCAGGAAGGGTAGGTGTCGAGTCCTGGTGCCAAAGAATGGGGGAACCCTGTGCTTGGCAATGTGCTGCAATCAGGGAGGGATGGTGCCAAGCCCTAGTGCAACAGAATGGAGGAACCCTGAGGTCAGCAGTGTGCTGCAATCAGGGAAGGTTGGTGTCGATCCCTGGCGCCACAGAATGGAGAAACCCTGAGGTTGACAGTGTGCTGCAACCAGGAGGGTGGCGCCCAGCTCTGGTACCACAGAATGGAGGGAACCTGAGCTTGGCAGTGTGCTGCTACCAGGAGGGTTGGTGTCGAGCCCTGGTGCTACAGCCACCCTGGCAATGGGCCAATGCTCCTCTGCAGAATGTCACTGCATGCAGTCAAGGCTGCCAGGAAAGCTCTATGGAAAATAAAAATAAGACACAAGATTTCGTACTCAATTCATTTATCTCTATATCAATATACACCAGAACACAAATATTTGAACAGACTACACAAAAGATCCTTTAAGTCAAGTATTCTCTACAAATGTGAGAGTTTGTAGACTATCGACCTTGAGATTTTCCACTTGCACATTTTCAACAGTCATGTTTTCAAGCTGGAGGTCTTGGACTTGTATGTCTCCGTCAAAGGTGGCCTGGTAAATCTCAATCCCTTCTACTACAGAGATGGGTTCCACAGTCTGTATGATGGCAATGGCATTGCTGTATTCACTGCTCAGATCTGTCTGAGGTGGATTGCTGTGGGTCCGATTGCTGTGGATCTTTTTGTGTTTCCACAAGTTGGAAAAGGTCCGGTAGGTCTTCCCACACTCTGTACAGGTGTATGGTCTTTCTCCAGTGTGGATACGGCGGTGTTCAGCAAGGCGCACGGAAAGGGTAAAAGCTTTGCCACACTCTTCACACTTAAAGGGCTTCTCACCGGTGTGCAAGCGGCGGTGGTCCTTCAGGTGAGTTGACTGCCGAAAGGCCTTGCCACAGTCAGGACAAGGGTAGGGTCTTTCACCTGTGTGAATACGCCGGTGAACTTGGAGAGAAGTCTCTGTGCTGAAGACTTTCCCACACTCATCGCATCTGAAAGCTCTACCACCTACATGCCGACGCTCGTGCACCATCAGATTTGCCTCGCTGGTAAAACCTTTGCTGCACTGCTTACAGCAGTATGGCCGTTTTCCTGCATGTGTCATCTCGTGCACTTTCAGTTTAACAGCAGAGCCAACCTTCTTACCACAAATCGTGCACTCAAACATTTCACTCCCATGTTTGCATTTGTGCTCCTGAAGTTTTACAACGTTGGCGAATGTAGTCCCACATTCTAGGCACCGGTGAGGCTCCTGCCCCACATGGCTGAGCTGGTGCACTTCCAGCAGTCTCTTGCGAAGGAAAGACTTGTCACATTCTTGCACAGTGCACACTTGTAAGGATACTCTCCTGTGTGATGGAAGCGATGAAGCAACAACCTATATGGTCGATGAAAGCTGATGCCGCACTCCTCACACTCGTATGGATAGTGATGGTTGTGCACAAACATGTGTTGCTGGAGACTGGAGGACTGAGTAAAGGCTTTGTTGCACAGTGCACACTTGTAGGGCTTTTCACCAGTATGAGTCAGTCTGTGACGTAACAGGTTGGCTTGAGAATTGAAAGACTTGCCACACTCTTGACAATGAAACGGACGTCACCAGTGTGGGTTAACAAGTGATTCCTGACATGCGATTTCTTTTTGAACATTTTACCACAAACCTGGCATTTGTGTCTCCGTTCCAGTGTATGTACAAACCTCTGGTGACGAGCCAACTGTATGCGTTTGGAAAACTCTTTCCCACAAACTTCACATCCAAAGGTCTGTCCATCTTCCTCCGTAGAGCTGCTTGCCTGTACAGGTTCTGGTTCTACTACGCTGGTGTCTTCTGAATCAAGTACATATATGCTGGAAGGTTCCGATCCTAAACTCAATTTCTGAACAGGTAATGTCTCTAGTTTCTGTTCTTCGTTTTCCAGTGTTACTGGAGTGTCTTCACCTTTTCCTGAATGGCTGCGCTGGTGGTAAAGAAACTTTGTCATATTAAGAAAGGTTTTGCCACACTCACAGCGTGAAGGGGTTGGCTGTGTGGCTTCGCCGGTGTGCAAGCAGAATCCCTTCCGTGCTGAATCCCAACCCACAGTCAATGCACAAAAAGCGCGTTTCCTCGCTGTGAACCTTCATGTGCTCCTTCAGCGAGTACGCTTTTTTGAAAACTTTGCTGCATAAGCAACATTTGTGTGTCCCTTCTTTCTCACAGTGCTGATGCCAGTGGAGCGAACTGGCAGACGGAAATATGCTGTGGCAATCTGAGCATTTGTACTCCTTCCCAATGTGGTCCTTTACATGCCTTTTTAACTCCTCCGAAGTGATAAACTCCTTTGGGCAATCGGAACATTTAAAACATTTCTGCTTGTTAGGGGGCTTCTCTTTGTCACCTGGCTTCACCAACTCTTGCCCCGAAGCAGAGGGCTGCTGTTTGCTCATCTCATTATCACCAGTGATGATACCAACGCTCGAACTGCCTTCAGTCACTGTACTTGTCACTGGGGACTGTTGCATTTCTAAGGAGTCTTGTGTTTCTGCCCCTCTCACCTTGTTCAGTGCAAGCTGGAGTTCTTGGTTTCCAGAGCTGAAAGGCATTAATGCCTCCACACTTTCCTTGTCTGCCTTCCTGAAATGAATTAACTGGTGTTCCAAAAACTCCTGAGGCACGTGGAACCCCTCAGTACATTCCAAGCACTTATAAACATGCACTTCATTGGGAATGTCTGGCTGATGTACCTCTTGGCTCTCTACTTTCTTGTAGGAATGCTCTCGACTAACCGATTCCCAGTTTTGGTTCAAAGTCACCTTACACAATGAATGTTCATTTTGGACCTGGAAGCTGTCTGTATCCTTTAGGTTTTGCACAAAGGCCTCTGCTACATTTAAAGACTCCCTGTTTTCGGGCTGCGCCAATACTACAGTTGACAAACCAACATCCAACTGGACTCCAGGTGTGTTTGGAGCTACATTCAGGGGCTGTTCGTTCACGTGCGAATGCCGATGGGCAAGCCACACGTCCGGACTGTCAAACAGTGCTTTACATTCTCCACACTCATACCGAATCTGGCTTGTGGCCACAGACTTTGGTACTGCAGTCTGCAAGTCTGGTCCTTGGGACAGAGCCCTTATGTGCATTTCCTGGTGCTGCAAGAGTTCAGTGGGTGTCACCAACAGCACCCCGCATTCTAGGCACTGGTACTGGTTCTCCTGGACTGTCACAGCTTGAATCTCCCCATCCATGTCAGACTCAGCAATTCCAGCCACCTCATAGCTCTGTATCGTTATGTGACTCTGCTGATGAACAAGCACGTCTCCCAGGCTGTTGTAGAGCTGCCCGCACTCTGAGCACATGTACTGGTGCTGGACGACATGAAGGCTGCAGTTCCTGTGCTTCTGCCATGTCTACCTCTCATGTGGCAGGGCTGTGTATGCAATCTCGATCTCCCACTTCTTCAGTTATCAAAACCAATTCTCCTTCCAAAACAGCATCAAGTCAAATGGACAGCTGTAAGAAAACAGGCAACAGGTTAGTTTATGTTACCTATGAAACAACTGCCTCTAAGTACTGGACACAGTGATGAACTTCTAGTATAAGGCAAAGAATTTGTTTTTATATGACTGATACCGTTTACTGGAACCACAAAGACACTGCACGTAAATGTTACAGTACACAGGCTTTCGGGGGCTACACAGGTCCTTTTGCCAGAAGTATTCCAGAACAGGCTTTAGAGTTTGGAGTGCCTCTAGTGAGATGAGTCTTGGGTTCCTTACCTTACCCCCAACCTGATTATGTCTTTTACTCTGCCCAAAGTGCACATTTTTAATACAACCAGTTACATGTGTGTGTTTTTAAGGGGGAGGCAGCAATGTTAGTCCTTGGGGCCCCACTGCCCATCCAGTTGGAGTCTATTCACCAGCCTAATTGGCTGGGCCAGACCTTGGCGAGTAAGTTCATGATGCTATGACACCACCTGAGAATGCACCACAGGACTCAGTGGTGCTCCCTACTGCTGTTTTAGACATGAATATGTATTAAAACAATAAAACGTGGCACTGCAGATCCTGCTGAGCCCCCCCCACCCCAAGCATGGGGTCCCAGTAACAGCAGGGTTCAGTGGTGTTTAAAATGGCGTGAAGTACTACTCACACCTGATAATAAAAGCCATGCAAACCTAACAAAGGGACCAGTGGGGCCCCAGAAGCTTGTGTACTGCAATATCCAAGTACAATTTCTCTGTTGGTTCAATAATAAGTTTGCAGTGTCAGTGGCCCAGCAGGTTGCACACTTGCCTCTAAGGCCGGAAAATCTGAAGCTTGTGAGTTCTAGCCTCACACTACGTACTTGGGGTAAAACTCAGTGCTGACACTGTAGTGCAGCATGACAGGGATGCTGCACTCGTGAGGTGCCGTCTTTCAGATGAGCCATTAAACCAAGGTCCCCACCTACCAGTTCTAGTGGTTGTTCAAGTGAAGCTTCAAGATCCCATGGCACTTCTTGAGAACAGTAGGGGAATTTCCCCCTTTCACTATAACTGCCACTAACAGCTTAAACTAGTTCAATTTCACTTTGTTTCCATCGTATTTCCTACCCACCCCCTGGGACAAGGCTGAAAATATGCAGAAGCATCAAACACTTTCATTTTAGGTAGTAGTAAAATGTTATTTATACAGTGTTAACACCATTAGGGCTGTATATACTCTTTTCACAAGGTGTGACTCAAGTCTTTTCATTATCGCTAATCAGCCCCAGAGAAGTGAAACATTCCTGCATTACTGAAAAATCAGTTTGCAATTTGTTCTCAACCTCTCTAGGACAGCTGACTTTCACCACCAAATGGTGTCATCTGAATATAACCGAATGCAGGAATGTTCCATATATCCCAGTAGACGGTCTATATAAATAATGAACAAAAAGGCTCAGGATTGATCCCTGGGGCACCCTCGTGTTATGGGTAATAGTTTACATTGATACCTGCTACTGTAACTACCTGGGTTCTGCTGACTAAATATGAACACACTATTTCTTCTGAGTCTATTCAGGAAAATCTTATGATCCACCACATTAAATGCTTTTGACAGGTCCACATACACAGTGCCCACGGACCTCGCAGCCCCAAGAGCAGTAGCAACCATATCTAAAAGGTCCGTGAGCGCGGTGGCTGTGGACCTGCCCCTCCTAAAGCCAGACTGAAATTTTTGTGAGTAATCAAGGGCACCAGACAACTAACAAGACCCTTGTTAGTCGCCCGGTGCCCTTGATTACTCACCAAATGGTCACTTTGATGCATGAATATTTTGGTAAAGTTGCCCCCTCAGAAGGTAATGTGGAGCCTATCCCCGCACTCTCCCTGGGTTCGCCTACAATTTGGCAGAGCACGGGCGGATCTATGAGCTGGAAATAAAAGGACCCGTGAAAATTTTTTAGGAGCCCTGTATCTTCTAAAGTATTGGAAATTTTAGGGTAAATAAACAGCAGCAGCAGCATTTCGCGCAGGTAAGGCACAGAACTAGGTGGTGCATTAGGCTAGGCTAGTAGGTCTCTCTAAATACTTTTTTCTGACTGTATCCCAGAGCAATTCACTATTCTTATTGTAGCAGCAGTGATGGTAGTTTACTATACTTATTCTATTACTTCCACCTGGCTGTTGCTGTAAATATTTCCGGTATAAAGACCGCCGTGGAAGCAATGAAATAAGTATATTAAACTACCATCACTGTTGCTACAATAACAGCAGTGGTGGTATCAACGTCACTAAATTGGTGGAATACCCATGAGCATGTGCACCCGCTCAACTGGGACCCGTGCGGTGCTTCCACATTCAGCTGTAAGTTTTGGCAGTTTATTAAAATATAACCTTTGCATTAAAAATAACAGTCATTGCAGCCCCTGACTCCAGCAGCAGCACTGGAAGGTATGTGGGGATGGAAGCGGGCTGCAGAGTTTCTTTGCACGTCACCTTGAACTTTTATAAAAAGTAGTCAAATGTCAATTTTTATATGTGAACTATATATTTTATTGTTTAGCTGATCAGACAGTATTAGAGTGTGATGTGTGGAACAGCACTGTACCAAGAGGCTGACCTATTCAGTTCACATCCCCATCATACCTAATCAGCAAAACAACCAAAAGCCTAGTGCACAAACCGGTGAGTTGCAGCAACCCCAACAGGTAAACTCAGGCCAAACAAATTTTGCAAAGAGAGACTGAGCTGCGTAAATAAGCCAGGTGACAAGCTAACTGCAAAACCAGCGCTTTGGTTCAAACATGTCCTCCTTCAGGGGGCCGGGACTCAGCAGCTCAAAGGACTTGTACGTAGCTAAACTTAAGGTTCAGTCAGTAAGAAAGTGGATACTGAGTCCCTGCACATATCAACACTTTGAAGCGCTAAACATACATTGTATTGTTTTTTAGCCAATTAAAAAATGTTCTACTGGACAATATTAGGTGTGATGTGTGGAACAGCACTGCATCAGGAGGTCGATTATCTAGTTCCAGCCCCCATCATACCTCTGCAACACTGGCATCTCACTCATGATAACATCACACCTGCCCATGAAGAACTGCTGATCTGCTGCCAGATTGCTGACTAGTGATGTTACAATAAGTGACATCACAATGCTTACTGATTATGAAGGGAACTAGCACTAGAGTGCTGTTCTACATATAGCACCTAATACTAAGCTTACTAGGCAGGGTGAGTGCTGTTCCATGTATCACACCCAATACTACCAGGGAGAGTGCTGTTCCACGTATCACACCTGCTACTAAGCAGGGAGAGAGCTGTTCCACGTATCACACCCAATACTACCAGGGAGAGTGCTGTTCCACGCATCACACCCAATACTACCAGGGAGAGTGCTGTTCCACGCATCACACCCAATACTACCAGGGAGAGTGCTGTTCCACGCATCACACCCGATACTACCAGGGAGAGTGCTGTTCCACGCATCACACCCGATACTTCCAGGGAGAGAGCTGTTCCACGCATCACACCCAATACTACCAGGGAGAATGCTGTTCCACGCATCACACCCAATACTACCAGGGAGAGAGCTGTTCCACGCATCACACCCAATACTACCAGGGAGAGTGCTGTTCCACGCATCACACCCAATACTACCAGGGAGAGTGCTGTTCCACGCATCACACCCAATACTACCAGGGAGAGTGCTGTTCCACGCATCACACCCAATACTACCAGGGAGAGTGCTGTTCCACGATCACACCCAATACTACCAGGAGAGTGCTGTTCCACGATCACACCCAATACTACCAGGGAGAGTGCTGTTCCACGATCACACCCAATACTACAGGAGAGTGCTGTTCCACGATCACACCCAATACTACCAGGAGAGTGCTGTTCCACGATCACACCCAATACTACCAGGAGAGTGCTGTTCCACGATCACACCAATACTACCAGGGAGAGTGCTGTTCCACGATCACACCCAATACTACCAGGAGAGTGCTGTTCCACGATCACACCCAATACTACCAGGAGAGTGCTGTTCCACGATCACACCCAATACTACCAGGAGAATGCTGTTCCACGCATCACACCAATACTACAGGAGAATGCTGTTCCACGATCACACCCAATACTACTAGGAGAGTGCTGTTCCACGATCACACCCAATACTACCAGGGAGAGTGCTGTTCCACGATCACACCCAATACTACTCAGGGAGAGTGCTGTTCCACGATCACACCTATACTACTAGGAGAATGCTGTTCCACGATCACACCCAATACTACCAGGAGAGTGCTGTTCCACGATCACACCCGATACTACCAGGAGAGTGCTGTTCCACGCATCACACCCGATACTACCAGGAGAGTGCTGTTCCACGATCACACCATACTACCAGGAGAGTGCTGTTCCAGATCACACCCACTACTAGGAGAATGCTGTTCCACGATCACACCTGATACTACCAGGGAGAATGCTGTTCCACGATCACACCCGATACTACCAGGAGAGTGCTGTTCCACGATCACACCCAATACTACTCAGGGAGAGTGCTGTTCCACGATCACACCCAATACTACCTAGGAGAGTGCTGTTCCACGATCACACCCAATACTACCAGGGAGAGTGCTGTTCCACGATCACACCTAATACTACCAGGGAGAGTGCTGTTCCACGATCACACCCAATACTACCAGGGAGAATGCTGTTCCACGATCACACCCAATACTACCAGGGAGAGTGCTGTTCCACGATCACACCCAATACTACCAGGGAGAGTGCTGTTCCACGCATCACACCCAATACTACCAGGGAGAATGCTGTTCCACGCATCACACCCAATACTACCAGGGAGAGTGCTGTTCCATGCATCACACCTGATACTAAGCAGGGAGAGAGCTGTTCCATGTATCACACCCAATACTACCAGGGAGAGTGCTGTTCCACGCATCACACCCAATACTACCAGGGAGAATGCTGTTCCACGCATCACACCCAATACTACCAGGGAGAATGCTGTTCCACGCATCACACCCAATACTACCAGGGAGAGTGCTGTTCCACGCATCACACCCAATACTACCAGGGAGAATGCTGTTCCACGCATCACACCCAATACTACCAGGGAGAGTGCTGTTCCACGCATCACACCCAATACTACCAGGGAGAGTGCTGTTCCATGCATCACACCTGATACTAAGCAGGGAGAGAGCTGTTCCATGTATCACACCCAATACTACCAGGGAGAGTGCTGTTCCACGTATTACACCTGCTACTAAGCAGGGAGAGAGCTGTTCCATGCATCACACCCAATACTACCAGGGAGAGTGCTGTTCCACGTATCACACCTGCTACTAAGCAGGGAGAGAGCTGTTCCATGCATCACACCTAATACTTCCAGGGAGAGAGCTGTTCCGTGTCTCACACCTAATACTTCCAGGTAGAGTGCTGTTCCATGCATCACATCCAATACTATCCAGGGAGAGTGCTGTTCTATGTATTACACCTGCTACTAGGCAGGGAGAGTGCTTTTTCATGTTTCACACCTAATATTAGGCAGAGAGTGCTGTTCTATGTATCTCGCCTAGTACTATCCAGGGAGAGTACTGTTCTATGTATCTCGCCCAATACAATCCAGGGAGAGTACTGTTCTATGTATAGAATTTGACGGCAGATAAGTAGACTAGGTGGGCCAAGTGGTCCTTATTTCCTACCTAACGGATAAGCTGCAGATCCTAGTTAACCAACAGCCTGTATCTTGCCTAATCCTATCGAAAGAGAATACTGTTCTATGTATCACATCTAATACTATCCAGAGACAGTACTGTTCTATGCATCGCATCTAATACTATCCAGGGAGAGTACTGCTCTATGTATCACATCTAATACTATCCAGGGAGAGTACTGCTCTATGTATCACATCTAATGCTATCCAGGGAGAGTACTGTTCTATGTATCACATCTAATACTATCCAGGGACAGTACTGCTCTATGCATCACATCTAATACTATCAAGGAAGAGTACTGTTCTATGTCTCTCACCTAATACTATCCAGGGAGAGTGCTGTTTTGTGCATCACACCTAGTACTATCCATAGAGGGTGCTATTGTATGTTACCTCACCTAAAACTATCAAGGGAGAGTGCTGTTCTATGTATCACATCTAATAGGGATCAGTGAGATACATAGGGATCTACAAAGCTTAGAGAGGTGGTCTAAGGTTTGGCAGTTGATACGTTAAGAAATGCAAGGATATGCACCTAGGGAAGAAAAGAAACAAAAAAAGGAAAAACAAACAAAAAAATGAAAACACAGGACAGAGTACTGGATGGGAGGGATTAAATATAGGGTGACCAAGATGATTCATGGTGAAGAGGGCAGATCTTATGAATACTGTCTGACAGCACTGAACAGGTACTCAGTGAAGACCAGGTAAGAGAGAAGAGATATAATAAAGACCTTCAAGTTCCTGAACTGAATAAAGAAGTTGAACTGCAGGGAACTATTTAGCAGGAGTACAGAGTCAACATGGGAGGGGGAAGATTAAAGAAGGACGTGAGAAAGTTCTATTTGATGGGAAGGGTGGTGGAGCCGTGGAACAGTCTGTCATCAGAGGTGGTGGGCACCAAGATCATAAACAGTTTCAAGCATGGCTGGGACAGAGTAAAGGGTTTGGTGGTAGCTCTGGTCAGTAGCAGCACGGAGGGGAGCAGGAGTGTGGACCAGGAGGGATAAAATCCCATATGGACAATAGGTCCCGGGGCAGATAGGGAACTCCAGGCAGACTAGATAGACCTGTGGCCTTTTTCTGCTGTCATTGTCTGTGTTTCTAATACTATCCAGGGAGAGTTCTGTTCTACGTATCACACCTAATACTGTTGGGCAGAAAAATTTCTAATTAAAGGAAATTTTTTTTTTTTTTTTTAAATAAGTGGTGACAACTGGCTACTTTCAAAAGGTAATAACACTTTCTTATCAGACTTTTTGGTGCTACAGACTTTCTTAATAGCAATCTCTGTCACAGACCCACTCCAGTGGGGCAGGATTCCCTGGACTACAGCGAATCCTCGTGACTGGGTCAGGAAACCCTCCTCTGTCCTTCTAGGGCACTCGCTGGATTAACAACTATATATCCGCCAGCGGATCCTGGGGCTCCTCTGTGTGAGGGGTGAAAATACTGCCTCGAGTCTGTACCTGGGAGAGAACCCTCCTTGGTACCTGCGCAGTGGGTGGAAAATACAGGCATTACAGGCCTTTGTGGTGCCCTTGTAACCCTATATGCGTCTTCTCCCACAGGAATGCAGGAACTGGTCCAAATCACACAGACTCCAGCGTGAGACCTTTTCTATCCCCCCTTCCTTAGGCCACAGAGTCCCTTCTTGGATTCTGTTTCTGTAGCGTCTTGCCCTTCAGCATTAGACAGGCACTTTCTTGTCAACCAAAAACGGCCGACAAGAAAGCGTTATTACCTTTTGAACACTGTCCTCCTTGTGGAATTGCAAAAAAAAAACTGAGACTGAGGTCACCCATCAGCATCTCAACTTTCAAACTCTTATATCCACGTCTCAGAAATGATCAGTGCAACTGTTTCCCATGACCATGAATTGTCATCATGCTAACCTGTACCATTTAACCATGAACAAATTACTTCTAGTGCTTGTCTCCTCCTTGGCCCTGGTCTGTCATCATGCTTTCATGTAACACCTTGATGCCTCTGTCCTCCCTTTGATACTGGTCTATCTTCCCGCTTTCTCCAGCCTTCTTTTCACAACTCTATACTGCACTCATCCACAATCTACACGCAATCATACTATAAAAGTCCTAACTCCCCTTTCCCTCTCCCCGTAGGCCCCCACCGCCGCATCAGTTCTACCGACCTATCCTTGGGACTTCACTTCTCACAATGTTTATCCTTCGCTTACATATTACATACTCCTGGTACCCCATCTGCCATTAGTTGGTGGTTCTCCAAGCCATTTTCATGGCTAGTACTAGTGACTGCCCCTGGTAAATGAACTAACTGGTACTTCTATGTTTGAATCCTCCTCTGTAATGGCTTGCCTAGTCTTCCTTTTATCATTTGACTCCTCTATTACTGCACCATTGTGTTTGTGTTTATATACTTATTTACAAGTATTTATATGTTTTTATGATGGATGTTACCTGACCCTGTTCTAACCAGGTCCATCTTGTAAAAGAGCTCTGCCCAATGATGTTCACCTGGATAAATAAAGATTTTGACTGATTGATTGGCACAGAATAGTTGAACAAACTTTCCCAAACCAAACCAACACACACACACACACACACACACACACACACACACACACACACACACAATAGACGCTGGCAGACTTAGTTTAAAGTAAGCCAAAAGCTTTACTAATTTGTCAGTAAGTACTGTAAATATATCATAAAGAAATTGTACACTTAATACTGGTTACAGAATATTAAAAAACTTAGAACTATACCAAAAAAAAAAAAAAAGATATATTGTTTAAAATCTAGCAAATCCAGTTCTACCTTGAAAAGTCCTTAGTTGCTTGAAATGAAAGGTGTTCTTAGCAGGCTGCCGATTCTCCCGCCTGACCGGTGGAAATTCAGACAGGGGTCAAAGTTCTTGATGCTGCCCGGAGAGTCTTGGGGAGTGTGTCTGGCAAGCTCTGCAGGCTCTTTAAAGAAAGTTCAAAAGGCCTGCCTCCAGGGTTCCTTGCTGTGACAAGCTGGCCCCGTCACATGCTGAGAAAGGACGAACCAGCACCCATGTTCAAGTTTTAAAAGTCTAACTGAGGAGGGGTGCTGATGAGCAGCTAAAGTAACTGGTCACACTACTCCAGAGCTCCGCTCTAAAAGGACAAAATTGTGCTTTAAAGACCCAATTTCCTAGAAACTGATCGAAGTATTGGCTAAGTGCGATATTGCTGGGATGGACGAATACATTACTTCAGACAAATTGGCCCGACAAACGGCCAAGAACTTGAAGAAAAATGGGAACCAAGAGGGTGGCGCAGCAAGTGGACAGGGTCCGATCTCTATCGGCAGCAGAAGTGGCAGCAATCAGCAGAGCGGTCGCTGAGTAAGTTCTGGTGGATCTGAAGCCGCGCTGGGACAGTATGGAGCATATGCTCAAGGGGGTGGCCCAAGAAATAAAACAGCACTCGAGACAAATCGGCGAAGTAGAGCAAAGAATCTCGGATTTGGAAGACCAGGTCACAGAAGTGCCAAATAAGGTGATGCGCTTGGAAAAGGAGCTGGAGGAATTAAAAGAGGCCCTGGACTACCAAGAGAATTATAGCAGATGAAACAATCTACGTATCAGGGGACTACCGGAGAATACAGAAGGGGGAAATTTGTTGAAGTTTTGTTCAGAGACTCTGCCACAACTGCTCAACGTGAATACAGAAAAAAACAAGCTCAAAATCGAGAGGGCGCATAGGGCCCTGGCCCCCGAATGATCAGCCTCCAAGGCAGGTAATTTTTCGACTACATAATTACCAAGATAGGCAAGCTCTGCTGGCAGCATTTAACAACAAAAAAAGATTTGGCATACGAGGGTCACAAGCTGTCACTGCATCAGGACAGGTCACTCAGAATACAGAAAAAAAGACACCAATTTAACATACATATGGATAACCTGAGAAAGCGAGGTTTAGAGTTTTTCATGATATACCCGGCAACAGTTAAAGTGAAAGTGGAAGGAGCCACCTTCTCCTTCTGGGAAGCGGAGAATCTGCAGGCCTTTATAGATGAATGGGATAGGAAAAATAAGAAAACACGGGAGACTGTATTTCGCCCGTGAGATGGGAGGTACCTTTCCTACTGGACGAGGCATCCGTTGGTCAGCTAAACCAGATATGCAGTTGATCAAACATTAAAATAAAAACTGTATAGTTAAAATATAAAGCATTAGAATGTAGGTCCTTGAAAACCTCCCTGCTTCATAACCTTCCTATTGTTAGCTGGAACACAATGTGATGACTGCAAACCCTGGTGGAATTGCTGATATAGGCCGGACACATTTAATATGGGGTGAAGAAAGATCTTACCGCTGATTTTATGGGAGTTCGAGGCATTGAGTGTCCATAGCGATAAACCGACCCCCAGATGTGGACTAGAGACAGAACTTTTTCCCCTTAAGGGGCAGACTGCATCGAGGAGGTCGAAAGCTAAGTAGACGAGTAGAGGCTTTAGTGAGAACATGGCGATGGACTGCACAGCTTTCCACGAGAAGAAATAACAGGTGGAACACTCGCAGACAGAGGAGAAACTCTGCAGAACTATAGGGAAGTGGAATAACGGCCAATATATATTTAATAACTGATGGGAGGAATTACTGGGGCATGAAGAGTTGGGGATAAAAGGGAAGCGGGTTAGATAAAGGGATACTAAAGGGCAATTTAAAAGTTAAAAATCTAAAAGTGGAAGGTGATAACAAGAAGCACTTAAGTTGGAGGGGTTAAGCAGGGGAGTGGAGTGGAAAGTAAAACATGAGGGACATATATGTGCCTAGGAGAAATCAATTCCATGCCTGAAACCACATCGCAATGAGGTGAATTAAATGGGGGAAAAAAAAAGGGGGGAAATATTGCAAGCACGCCTGGGAGAACACTTTTGTAAGAGTGGAGCTGCAGTATGACATAGTAGGGGATGAATAACATACTTATAGTAACAGTATGTTTTGAGAGGGGGAAAAAGTTGGGCTTAGGGAGGGAGAACAAATGTTTACAAGTGTCAAAGAGGGAAAACAGATGGGGTTTGGGAGAGGGGGGATTGTCTGTTTATTTGCAGAGACAGTTGGGGAGGGGGGTTAGAGTTCATAGTATAGGTTTAAAGTTTATAGAAGTTCTTAGTAATGTTAGTGTTAAAATGGTCTGTGTATTGTATGTCTGAGGTGGAAAGAGTAGTCAAACCGATGCCTGGATGTTTAAGGAATGTGACATGTAGGAAGATGGCCAATGTAAATCAGGGACCTACCTATGGGACCAAAATAGTCTCATGGAATGTGAAGGGTTTTACGTCCCCTGCTAAGACAGCGAAAACACTGGTGGCTCTGAAACAGAAGTAAGTATCAGTAGCTTTGCTTCAAGAAACTCACTTATCTAAATGTGAACATAAAAAATTGGTGAGGGGATGGGTTGGGGCCTGCTATGCAGCGGCATATAATAAAAATAAAAGAGGAGTAGCAATTCTAATAAATAGTCTCCCTTTAAGGTTCAAAGGGTAGTACGTGATCCCATGGAAGGAAGATATATTTTTGTCATGGGGGAATTGGCAGATAAGCCACTTACATTTGGTAATGTATACGCACCAGCGGACAATGATAAGGCCTTTTGTCAGAAGCTACTTGATGTGTTAATTAAGGAACAATTCCCTAACCTTATTCTTGAAGGAGACTTTAATTGCGTAACAGACCCCAAAATGGACTATCTGAGAAATAGGGACAGAGCAGACAAAGCGATACAACAGTGGCCAGTTGGGTTGGCAGAACTAGGACTTACTGATGGGTGGCGAATGCCTAACCCAGGACTGAAAGAATATACATTTTATTCCAGCCCACATAGTTCATGGTCACAGCTGGATTATATCTATATTCAAAGGAATGTGTATCAATATACGAAGGCCATGGACCATAGCCCAATATTTCTCTCGGATCATGCTATGGTGGAGATGGAGACAGAACTAACACAGGGTAATGACCAGAGGGGAAGATGGAGGTTCCCTACCTATATGCTGTACAGGGAAGATTTCAGGGAGTATATAAAAGAACAGTGGAAATTCTATGAGGAGCAGAATAAGGGAACAGTAGAAGCTGAGAGTACATTGTGGGAAGCAGGTAAACATATATGCGAAGAGTTATAATAGGGTGCACAGCTAAGAAAAAGAAAGAACAGAGACAGAAACAGAAGGAGCTAGAAATCAGAATAAGAGATTTGGAAAAAGAGGTACTTAAAGGAGGAGGGGGGAGAAAAAAAAAAAAGAGAATTGAGGCTGGCGAAAGCTAACGCAAATCTAGATAAGGAGGTTAATACTAGAATCCTCTTTGCAAAACAGAAGATATATGAATGGGGGAATAGGCCGGGCCCTCTGCTACTTAGGTTAATGAAAGGAGGGAAAAGTAGCCATAGAATAATCCAAATAAAAGACAAGATGGGGAAGACTATTAAAAGAAGAAAAGGAAATTAGGAATAGATTTAGGGAATATTATGAAAGCTTATACCATGCGGAATGTGGAGGTAAAGAAGGGGAAAAAGAAGATTTTCTTAGAGACCTTAAAATTCCGGAGTTGAATGAGGGACAAATGGAGAAATTATGGGTAAAAATCACTACAGAGGAGGTTAAGAAAGCGATAGGGCGGCTAAAGAATGGTAAGGCTGCTGGTCCCGACGGGTTTGGGGCAGAATATTATAAGCTGTTGAGGGAGGAAATTGCAGATACCCTGTGCAACATCATGGAGGAAGCTAGAGAGGGTCGAGGAATACCTGGAACATGTTGTCAAGTTCTTATTACAGTTATCCCTAAGCCAGGCAAAGATTCAAAGGAATGTGGGTCATTTAGACCGATCTCTCTTTTGAATCAAGATTGTAAAATAATGACAAAAGTGCTAGCTGGGAGGTTGGCAGAAATGCTTCCCCTGCTGGTTAGCCCAGATCAGCCAGGATTTGTGCAAGGGCGGCAATCGTACCACAACCTAAGAAGGTTATTAAATGTGATATGGTGGGGCACTAAACATCTGGGGAAGGCTTGTATTTTGTCAATGGACGCGGAAAAAGCGTTTGACAGAATTGAATGAGAATATCTCTTGTAAGTTTTGCAGAGATATGGACTGGGGGAGGGATTTAAGATGGTAAGTGCTTTTTACAAAACCCCGAGAGCACAGGTTTCGCTCAACGGAGTACCCACCACAGAATTTAAATTGCAGAGGGGGACACGACAGGGATGCCCATTGTCACCCCTGTTTGCTTTAGCAATAGAACCAATGGCAATTAAGATTAGAAATGATAGCCACATTCAGGGAGTCAAGGGGAAACAGGGAGGGAAACATGTTATTACGTTATATGCGGATGATATTCTGCTGTTCCTCACCAAGCCAGAGGTATCGATCCCAAAAGTTTTATCAATCATAGAACAATTTGCAGAATTCTCAGGTTATAAAATTAACCTTCAGAAATCGGAGATTCTGTTTATGGAGGTGGGAGGTGAAAAGAAAAGGGAGGCATGTGGTTTAAAAGTAGTGCAAAGAACATTTACATATTTAGGTATAAGAATAGGGAAAACATTGGGAGGACTATATAATGAAAATTATAAGCCATTAATAAAAAAAATCATACAGGACCTCAGTAGATGGAAGGAGTTGCCAATATCCCGGATGGGAAGAATCAATCTATTAATAATGAATGTGCTTCCTAGAGTGTTATATATTATGCAGATGCTACCTTTTGGCCCAAGGAAACAAGACATAAAAAAGTTACAAAAAGCTTTTACAGGCTTCATTTGGAGGAGTAAACATCCAAGAATTAGTCTGAATGACTAAAAGCGCCTATAGCACAGGGGGACTTAATTTTCCAGATATTATGGGATACTGCCTAGCAACACAGTATAGATATAGCTAAAACTGGATAAAGAGAGAAAAAGTAGCTAGTTGGCTGGATTTAGAGGAAGAAGGGATATTAGGAAGGGTCTCAGGATATTTGGGAACAGAGGGCCTAAAAAGATATGGTAGAATAAAAGCACCCAATCCCATGGTTGTGGCGAGTTTGAAAGCGTGGATAAAATTAGGAAGAGGCAAAGTACAGATAAGCCTGATATACTGTTGGTGCCACTGGTAGGGAATCCGGAATTTTTTCTGGGATTGGAAGAGGATGGATTTAATTTATGGCAGACTAATGGGATAAGATGTATGGCAAATCTAGTTATGGGGAATGGAATGTATACCTTTCAGGAAGTAAAAGAGAGATTAAATCTCCCAGCCTCACATCTCTATAGATACTTCCAGGCGAGGGACTACTATAAGCAGCTAGTTGGTACCCAGGGTAATTCGGATCAGCTGTCCGAAAGAGAAATATTAGGAGCCCTTAAAAATGAGAAGGGACTTATAGGGAGAGCAGTGAAAATAGACAGAAAGTTCTTCCAAACATCTACACAGGTGGCTAAAAAGTGGTGGGAAAGAGATATAGGAGAGGACATTAGTGAAACTAACTGGCAACAAATGCTGCAGTCTCATAAAGGACCGTTTGTCTGCAATGAATATAAGGAAGCAGAATTCAAGTTTATACAAAGATTATATTATCCGCCTGACATGGTATATAGATTTAGTCCTGGGATATCTCCAGTGTGCAACAAATGCAAAACAACACAGGGTACGTATAAATATTACTATTGGGACTGCGTCATGATTGTGTCTTACTGGAAAGATATTGCAAAGGAAATATCAGCTGTGAAAGGGCAACCTATGGAATCTCATATAAATCATTATTACTGGGTGTGGAAAGGGTAGAAGAGGATGGGGAATGGATTATGTACCCCAGATGGATTAGACTCCTTTTGGTAGTTGCTAGACAGGCAATTCAAAATGTTTGGACCTTAACCTGGGCCTCCATGTTAGAGCAATGGAAAGAGATCACACTAAAAGTCCTTGCAATAGATAAATTAACATACTTTCTGAAAGGAGAAGAAAATAGATTTGAAAGGGCCTGGACTGAATATCTAGGCACATTAAATGTAAGAGACAGATTATTGTTAGAAGGTAGTGGCACGGTGTACTAAAAGACGCTAGTGGGTAAGCAAGAGGATGTGAGGGATACTTTGCATAGAGAAGTAAAATTGGAAAAAAGGAGATACACTTGTATAAATTATACTGAAATAAAACAGACATAGACCAGATTAAATTTTAATTTTAAATACCAAAAGTCATTTGGTTATTGACTTTTGTTTTTGCTGTCATTTATAGGTTTGTTCCTGATAGATAGCTATAGAATGTAGATAGTGGCAGACCTGGAAAATAAAAAAAGAGAAAAATGACAGTAAGAAATTGAATTATCTGTAAAATGGCACATAGAGTAAGATCGAGTTGATCTTTCAAACTGCTATTACTGATGTATTAATCAAATGTAATGATTGTAATTGACTGTCAAGCAATGTCACATGATAACTGTCATTCAATAAAACAAAAAAAAAAAGTCTAACTGAAAGTTTCTTAGCTGGGGGGGCTTCTTCCTTCCGCCTCCCCAGGGTTGAAAAAAGAACAACACAAAAAAAAAAAAAAGTGCACTCCAGGCCTGTGACTGGAATCAGCATGCCTCCCCCCTGCTGGTTTTGCTAGTTCAAAGTCTGTTGCTCCCAGTAAACCACCTGATTTACTGGGAACATTATTTGATGTGGAACTTTATTTTAATGTAATATGGAACTTCATTGAAAATGAGCTTTGCTCAATTGAACGTATCCATTTATTCGTACATGAATAAAAAAATGATTTACTACTTACTACTACGCCCTTAAGTGACTTCCCTCAAGCTATAATGACTGTAATCCAGGTGCAGAAGTCCCAAGACTTCCCAAGACACCCTAGGACTCTAGACTCCACGGCACCGTTATGCCGATTTTAAGCCTAGGGCCTTTTGTAAAGGCAAATAGTTCCTGTAACCCAGGCTGGGCTAAATGGGCCTGCTAGCAACCTTAAACAACCATCCCATGTAACACAGGATTCTGGAGGCCCATATCCCTTTTACAATTTAAAGCAATATTATTTGAATGAAAAAGACAGGTCACCTAGTAAATTACAGGGCTGCCTACCAAAACACAAGGAATTGTACCACTCAAGTAAAACATACTGGATCTTTACCCAGACTCATACAATTTTTATGAATTCATAACTAAACTTACATACGTGAGAACACAGCAATGGGACATGACATGATCCCACCACAATCTCAACCACAGAGAAGTTATAGCGTGTGGTAACCTGTTCTGCTTATATGTTTTATAAATGGAACTTTAGGGCCAGACTGACAGCATGCACAAAATATAACTGTGCATAAATTCTGCATGTGCCCAAAACAAGAGTACACCAGCCTGCCAAACAGGATATCACAATACGAACATTTTTACAGTATGCTATCCTTGAAAAAATTAGCATGGTTATCATATGATCATAATATTATGGTGTCTGGTTTGGGTTTTGTGGGTGGGACCCTCCACACCCTACCGGGGAATATTACTCACTGCAGTAATCTTTCTTCCAAGGGGTCCTTTAGCATCAATAACTTTAGCAGTTAGCTGGCTAGGTGCAACTGCCCTGGAGGTGTGTCTTTAAGAGAAATTTAAATGAGCTTAGGGCCATAGCCAATCAGAAAACAGGAAGGGTAGTGAGCAGAGTCAGAGTTGCTGAAGACTTCAGAATTTTTCAAAGGAAAAATGAGGGCACATGCCCTGAAAAAGAATCAACAGGATTCCAAAAACATGCCAATGTCCACAACAGTGGAAACAGAAACAACACCAAGAGTTAAAAAAAAAATCATCACTAAAAACCCCCACGTTTGGCAAGAGATGTGACAAAGAGCCCTTCTCTGACAGGTGAACCGGGGAGGAAGGGTGGAAGTTATTGATGCTAAAGGACCCCCGGAAGAAAGAAGATTACTGCAGTGAGTAATTTTTTTCTTCACCCCAGGAGTCCTTTAGCATCAGTAACTTTAGCAGACTACCAAGCAGTACCAAGTGGGAGGTGGGCAGAGAACCTACTAGGAAAGAGGCTCTGCAGAACCGCCCTGTCAAATTTGGCATCAGATTTGGTCTGCACATTCAAACTGTAGTGCTTCACAAAGGTGTGCACAGATTTCCAGGTAGCTGCTTTGCAGACATCCAGCAGTGGAAGGGCCCTTGCTGCTGCAAGCGAGGCTGCTGTGCCCCTGGCATAGTGGGCCCTGAGCCCCACTGGAGGTTGGTGACCAGCTTTTTAGTAGCAGAACCTAATACAAGAGACCTACCACAGGAAATAGTTCTCTTGGTAGCTGGTCTTCCCCTGCCTACATACCCATAGGTGGGGAACTGAGACGAACAGCCTCTGGACCGTCTAGTATGCTCTAGGTAGTAGATGTCTCTTTTGACATCCAAGCTGTGGAGCTTTTGCTCGCCAGGAGTGGATGTCTCAGTAAAGAAGACAGGCAGAGTAATGGTCTGGTCCAAATGGAACTCTGAAACCACCTTTGCAGAATTTCTGTTCATCTTGAGCCCAACTTCATCGTTGTGAGGGAAGATGTAAAGTGGCTCAGTGCACAGGACCTGTAGCTCTGAAAACCTTCTGGCAGAGGAAATGGCAACCAGGAAGCCCGTCTTCCAAGTTACGCACTTGATGTGGGCCGTGGACCTAAGCTCGAAGGATGGCTTCATGAGCCTGTCTGTGCAAAGGTTAGGGCTCCTGGATTGGAGGCTGGAGGTGCAAGAGACCTTTGAAAAACTGTTTAAATACGGCATGGGAAAAAACACTGATTTTTTTCCTTCCCACCGAAAGGTAGGCCGAAACTGCTGCCAGGTGTAGCCTGAGGGAAGATGGTTTCAAGCCTGACACCTGTAAGAGTACTAAGCAGTCTAGCAGCTGAAGGTCCGAAACTGAATGGGATTTGACCTTTTTGCTCTTGCACCAGAGGGAAAACCTTTACATTTTGCATAAACCTTTTTATTTATTGATTTTTTTTTTTTTTTTTTTTTTAACCACCCTCAGTATCCTAAGGACCTATTAAGAGTACAGTGAGGATGCACTGTTCCAGAACAAGGCCTTGATGTGACAGGAGTGTATGCCTGGATATTGCACTCCTGTCTGAGGAAGGGTCAGCAGGGAGTGAGGTTAGAGGCAGGCAAATGGACTGCTGCAGGACATTAAGAGAAGAAGAGGGTATCATGCTTGCTTGGGCCAATCCAGAGCCACCAGGAACATAGATACAGACTGCTGTATGAGTTTCAGAAATGCACTGAGAATCAGGGGGAAAGGAGGGAATGCATAGAAGAACCTCCCTGACCAGACCAGGATCAAAGCACCCAGAGGAGGCGATCCCGGGACTGGAGCCTGCAAGAGAACTGAGGAAACTGGAAGCTGAGGGGAGAGGAAAACAGATTCACTTCTGGGTGCCCGACTGCCTGAACACCATGGCTAGTACTTGTTTGTTCAGAGTCCATTAACTCTGGCCTTGACCAATGCGACTAGAGCCTCTGCCAGAGTACTGTGTTTGCCTGGGAGGTGAATCACTGAAAGGCCGACTCCCAGGTAGAAGGCGAGAGACCAATTTTGATAGCACCTGCGAACAGAGTACTCCTGATCTGGCCACTGCAGTAGTGTTTGTTCGACTCTGCAAGTCTGTCCTTTTATGACAGGAGCAAATACTTTCAACTAGAAAGATTTCTCAGAGTTCCAAAAGAAATATGATTAACTGTGACTTTTGGAGAGTCTTGGTGCCACTTACTGAAGCACTGTCCAGACTGCGCTTCCCACTGCAGGGGGAAGGTGTCTGTGGAACTGCTCTGTCAAGAGTTCTCAGCTTTGAAAATTGTTGCTTTCCGAGACCAGCAAGCTACAAAGAGACTTGCAGGTGACACATCCTGTATCTGAACCATGGCACCACTGCAGGCACTGAAGCCATGTGTCCCAATAACCTGAGGAAATGTCAAAGTTATGTGATTTGCTCAGGACCGCATCATATACTAAACCAGTGAGGGTTAATGATTCAAACCCAGTCACATGCTTGCTGGCTGGTCTCGCTGTCCCTGGGTGAAGAAAACTGCCAATGAGGGACATCTTGAATTCTTGCCTGCATAAGGAAGGCATGTCCTTCCTGGATGCTGGGAGGGTTCCAGGTGAAACTTTTGTTTAGATTTACCTGGGAACCCCGCAACTACAGAGACAGCCCTGTAAGTGGAAAAGGGACTCCTTGACCTGACAAGGAGACTTTGGCAGGCTAATTGGCAACTTGGGTATACCTAGAGACGCCCAGATTCCGGAGGCGTGCTGCTACCACCGCGCAGCACTCTGTAAAGACTCTTGGGGCTGAGGAAGGCCGAAGGGCCACAGTGAGCCCGCCCTTGTGTGAGACCTCATTAAAGGTATATGGAAAAAAGGGGACCCTTTTTTGGACCAGGGAGGCTAGTCCATCTCCCTACTATAAGGACTGTATAAATAGTAACAGAGTGACCATCTGAATTTGGGTTTGAACAGCAAGATGGAAGCCACTCCCCAGTTGTCTTTTGTTTATTTATTTAGTTGTTTAACCAGGAGTAGCACACTAAGCTGAAAGTTTTTTTTACAGGAGCAACCTGGGAGCACAGGGAAGTTAAGTGACTTGCTCAGGGTCACACCGTATGCAAGTGGAAGCTGTGGGATTCAAACCCCGGTCTGGTCTGCTGGATGTCACCAGATTTGCAGCTCAGAGCCTTAAACCACTGCGCTATACTGCCTCTATATTTGTGTCAGAAATTACATGGAGTAGAGGCCCCTTCTTATTTTCATGACAGGGACCCTCTCCACCATTTGCAGAGCTAGAATGGTTTTTGCCTCCCACTCCAACAGTAATGTCTGTGTTGGGGATAGAGGCTTGGACACCTGGGTACGCACAAGGTCTGCCCACACTAATGTCAGGCTTTAGACTGAAGATGCTGGCTGGGTAGAGGTGGCCACCCTGGGCCCCTTCTGCCCCTCCCTCTGAAAACACCCCTGTACTGAGAGAAGGGGGTAGCTGGGAAAAATCTCTGACCCTAATGCCCTCGGGAGGAATTTCTGTGGGGCAGGGGGCCTGTTGCAGTGAGACTTTTTGGAATCGCACAATATGATTTGATCACAAGGAAAGTCTATGGCATTAAACTAGGAGTCTGAGAGTAGACCAGTAGTTCTAGGCCAGACAAAGTGCCTCAGAGAGATGGCATCAGCCATGACTCTGAAGGAGGTATCCTTGTTATCGTCCTGTGGATCTGGTACTACACAGCTTCCGAAGCAGGTTTGCCGTATCCACCAGCTCCTGCACCAAGAACCAGGACAGAGTTTCTGCAGTGCCCCCCTTTTTGTTTTTTTTTTGATTACTGGCCAAAAAGCCAAGTAGGGAAAAATTTTGACAAGCATCTGCTGGTAACTAAGAAATCTATTTTCTGGAGTCCTTATCCGGGGGTAAGGAGGACAAGGAGACCCTAGCTTTCTCACAAGCTGCCTGATGCACTATACACATGTCTAGGATGTACAGACAGGCAGTCACTCACTATTGTTAATAAATAAATACATAAATATATCAATTGTTTAACATTTCCAGACCACTTGCAAACCTCTGCCATAGAAGTGGGGGTTTGAAGCAGTTTCATGGTATATTATATACACACACACATATATATATATATTTTTTTTCATTATAGATATGTACAGTCAGACTTTTAGGAGGTGGAAACTTTAATCTCCCTATAATCTTTTATTTATCCTTATCCTTACCTTGGAAGGACTCTTGAGAAGGGAGGTCCAGGTGTCCAATATGTTTTGGATAAACGAAGGCATAGAGGGAGAACCTCCTTGGATACATTGGGTTCTAAGCCCTCCATAGTCATGTCAGGAGACTCATAAAAATGATCGTTATCATCTGCATCACTCTCACAGTCTCTGGGGTGAGAACTGTGGAAGAGTGAGAGCAGCCCCTATAAGCAGGGGCATCATAAAATTATTTATCATCAACTGTATCACCCTCACACAGTCTCTGGGGCGAGAACTGTGGAAGAGTGTTAGCAGCCCCGATTCCCAGTAAAAAAGGACCCATCTTTTGTGGGGTCTGAAACAGTGGCCATGCTTTTTCCATATGTTGCACAGATGGAATACTGCGCAGACTTCGCAAGTACTTTTGTTTTTTCTGTATGCTTTAAGCTGCCTGTTGTTTCACTATTGGCTTTCCCAAGAGCAATGGAAGCATTTATGTCTAGACAAAGTTTCTTTTTAGCCACTTCATCAGTGGCTTGAGCAAGCTTCCTTCCTTCATCACTTCTATTATTTTTTTATTGTGAGGAACTTCAGTTTTTGGAAGCTTTGTTTTTGGCTGGGATCTGGAGGGTTCCTCAGCACCTCTTTACATTTTTATTATTAGTACTTTTGGATGGTCCCTAGTCGGAAGCCTTTAATATGTCCTTAGCCATAATGATCAAAGGTTTGTCTGCTATGTTTGCCAATTTAAGCAAAGCTGCAGGATTCTGTGAAAATGCCACTGACCAGTCCTGCCCCAGTTAATCAGCTCTGTTTATTGCAAGTGCCTTTTTTTTTTTGGTTGTAGAACTGGGATCTATACCAGTCTTAATAGCCCAGTAATAGTGGTCAGCTGCCACAGGTGGCTGCTGGACCCTTATGAACAGTCCTATGACAGATGATCCCTTAGGTCCAGTTTATATATCGAGAGAGACAGAGAGAGAAAAGGTTCTCTCAATTTGCCAATCCTGAGAGAAACCCCCAGGCACTATTAAGATCTGAATTCCACTGGGGTGCCTTGCGGTAAAACCCGCGAGGTCCGAGGTAAAAAAACAAGGCAACTGTCCCCAGTTCAACGGTTTCCACAAGAATTTGGTCAGAAAAAGAGAGGAACTGTCGAAATTAAGCACCAGCAATAAATTTAACATGTGAAATGAACAGTCACGGTAAAAATAAAGTCAGGGAGTTTAGGGAGGCAGTATAGCGCAGTGGTTTAAGGCTCTGAGCTGCAAATCTGGCGACCTGGGTTTCAATCCCACATCCCCCACTTACATATACTGTGTGACCCTGAGTAAGTCACTTAACTTCCCTGTGCTCCCAGGTCACACCTGTAAACAAACTTTCAGTATAGTGTGCTATTCCTGGTTAAACAATTCAAAAAATAAATAAAAATTGTGTGGTTGCACTAATAATAAAAAAATTAGTGTGGTGCTAACAAATTTGTAAAAAACTTTCATTCAGCACACTATTCGCTGTCAACAAGGAAAAATGTGTAGTTATACACTTTGGGAAAAATAACCCCAAACACATCTACCACCTTAATAACACCCCTCTTAAAGAATCAGATAGTGAGACAGATTTAAGCATTTTGGTGAACAAACTTTCCCCCTCGGACCACTGTACAAAAATCGCCCACACGGCTAACGAACTTCTCAAAAAAATTTAACATACCTTTGTTACAAGAACAGAACAATGTCTAATTCCATTATATCGAGCATATGTTAGACCATACATGGATTACGGATCCCCTTTCTGCAGCCCATATCTAAAAGGGCGATATAGCACGTCTCGAGAGAGTGCAAAGGCGGACAACCAAAATGGTCCCAGATCTTTCCCCACTAGACTACCCCCATATACACCAGGAAACAAGCCTTCATTCACTACACTCAAGAAGATGTAGGGGGATATTCTGTTTTTTGCACAAAATATTAAAGTCATCTGAGCGTATGCACCAATGCGGACTTATCTATTCGAACAGATGCACTGTACCCAGACATCACAATAAGCAGATTGTAATTATGAAAGCTAAAACAAATAAAAGGGACAACTTTTTTTTTTACAATTCGTTCTGCAAAACTTTGGAATTCTCAATCTCAGGAGCTTGTTCATATTGATAACATCAACCACTTTAAGAATGGCCTTGATGTTTGGCTTGAAGGAAATCTGCCTCGAATCTAGTGACTCACAAGGTGGGGGACAATCTCGATGGGCTTCCGCCTACTTTTGTCCAAACTGACCTAGTAAACCTCAGGGGCAATGTTGCTCAGTCCAGCGGAGAAAAAAAATTCTGAAGCCTTCAGCAGCTCTCACTCAGCTCACTACCCTGTTTTCTGATTGGCTATGGCCCTAAGCTCATTTAAATTTCTCTTAAAGGCACACCTCCGGGGCAGTTGCACCTAGCCAGCTAACTGCTAAAGTTACTGATGCTAAAGGACTCCTAGGGTAAGAATGGGGTGGTAGTTCGAGAAACAATTTTTCATAACATATCATAGTATACTATGAAAAACTAACTGCAATACAGGAAAATGGAATCATTATCAGTATTGTCAGTTAAAATAATTATGGTTATGGTGATACACAGTTATCACAATGGCCTTTATGCCAAATGGACTCGGCACCAGAGCACTAGATTAGTCATTAAACAGGCACCGACTGAAACTCTTAGCTGTTTTAGCATCCTCACATCTACAGATGAAATACTGGCAAAAAGCATGTCACTACACTAGGGGGAGGGACCTTCACATGGCGAAGGGCCTCTCTTGCTGCAGTACAGAAGGACGAAGATTTGGGGTTCATAGTGGACACAAGGCTGCGGTACAACAAGCAGTTTGTGGCTGCTGTCAAGAAGGTTGGATGAATGCTGTGGTATGTTCAGCAGAGGAGGAGGAGAAGTAACCCAGAGCCTTTACAAGGCCCCTTTTGAATACTGCATGCAGCTCTGGGCTCCCCAATACAAAAAAAAGATGTCGAGGCAATCGTGACAATGTAATGCAGAGCCACCAAAATGATCAGGAGTATGCGGGACAAAGGCTGTGAGAGGCTGGGGGCCCCCAGACGTGTTCACCATGAAGAAAAGGAAACTTGGGAGTGGGATGGAGAGAAATAATCTAAATCTTCCACATAATCAAGGGCATCGACAAGGTCACACACACATACATCAATGTTAGTTAGACCTGATGTGCTTCAGCTGCTAGGACACACCCTGAAGCTCAGGGGAGGCACATTTAGGGTCGTTATGAGGCACTTCTCCAGATGACGGCAGTAAAAATGCTAGTTTTTTTTGAATATTTTTATTTAATATATAGGGGATACCCAAATGGCTATCAGATCCTGGTTTTGTCTTCATGAGTGGTCAGTCGGTCATCTCTTGACCCTCACGAAAGCCGAAGCCACAAGTGAAGGTTTGAGAGGTTATTTACCACAAAAAGATAAAAATCATATCCAAGGGCCACCTATAAGATGACCAGTTCATACAGTCTACGTCAGCGTCTTATAAAGACTGTAGAAACCGCAGCTGCAGAGCGCTTCAGCAGAGCATGAGGCACAACACTCAGTGCAGGTACAGAGCGACATACCCCACTAACAAGATAAACGAGATGACGTACCCTACTAGCAAGACAAAAAAACCAAAACAAACAAACAAAAAAAACTAGCTAGCTAGGGTTCTGTGCATTTGATAGCATCTTATCTTACTAGAGAAAAAAAAACACTAGTGTATAGTGTGTAAACAAGTTTATACACTGATATTCCACGCCTGACCTCCTGCTGTGGGACTTAGTGCACTGTAATGCCCCTTTGCTGTGTGTTAGTGGGCTAGTAAGCACATGCTCCTCACGGCACCATTTGGACCTGGACTACTGCTTCCATTTTCCTTTTGTGCTATGCAACAGCCTACTAGCAGAGACCCTGGATATGAAAACAGTATAGGCCTTCAAGGTAAGCCTAAGCAAATGTATGGTTGCCAAGGAAATCACAGTGTACCTTGGGTAGCAGAGTGGGTAGGGAAATCCTCTGAATTAGGATTGAATGAGGAGTGGCACTGTATGTGAAAAATGACATAAGGGCCACAGAGATCCAGGAGGAACAAAATGGGGGAGAGATACTGTGGGTTAAGCTGGAAAGGAAAATGGGGACAGCCATCTGCACAGGTGTGGTCTACAGACCACCAGCCCAGGAGGAAGAAACAGATAGGGAGCTGATGCTAGCCATCCAAAGGATGGCAGACAAGGGTGAGGTAGTACTGGTTGGAGACTTCAATATTCCAGACGTGGACTGGAGCATCCCAGCAGCATCAACTAGGAGCAGATTTATCCTGGACTCCCTTCAGGGTGCCTTTCTCAAGCAACTGGTCATGGAACCAACTCAGCAGAAGGCAATACTGGACCTTGTGCTCACAAACAGGGACAGTGTGATGGGGGAACAGTGGGGAGCACCTGGGAACAGTGACCACCAGTCACTGTGGTCTGAAATCACAGAAAGAGCAGAACCAAACCACACAAAAACACGTATCCTGGATTTTAGGGGAGGCAGACTTTGGGAAAATGGGGAGATACTTGAAAGAGGCATTAAGGGGAATGGGGCAGGAATCAGGGGTTGAGGAACAGTGGGCAGTATTTAAAATGGGGATTACAAGAGCAACAGAATTATGTATTAAGCAGGTTAGCAAGAGGAAGAGGAGACCATTATGGTTTTCCAAAGAGGTAGCAAAGAAAGTGAAAGCCAAAAAGATTGCATTCAGGCAATACAAAAAGACATAGGCAGAAGGGGATAGGGAGAAGTACCAGGAGAAGCAAAGGGAGGCAGGAGGTCAGTAAGGGAAGCCAAAGCTCAGACAGAAGAACACATTGCAAAAATCAGTGGGTAGAGGGGACAAAACCTTTTACAGGTACATAAGTGAAAAAAGAAAGGCAAAGGGAGGGATAGTGAAACTGAAGGGGAGGATGGGGGCTGTGTGGAGGATGACAACAGTAAAGCAGACATATTGAACAGGTATTTCTGCTCAGTTTTTACTGAGGAAGAGGAAGGTAATGGGTCTGAACAGAGTACAAGGGGTGAGAATGGTGCAGAAATGGACACAAGTCTCTTTACACGAGAAAGGGTCCTGAAGGAACTGGAAGTAATAAGAGTTGATAAAGCAATGGCCAGATGGGGTGCACCTTGGATCCTTAAAGAACTAAGAGAGGTGGTGGCTGAACCTCTGGCTATCCTGTTTAGCCGATCACTGGAAACAGGGAGGTACCCAAAGACTGGAGGATAGCAGATGTAGTCCCCTTATACAAAAGTGGGAACAAAAGGAAGGGAACTACAAACCAGTCAGCCTCACCTCGGTAGTGGGAAGATCATGGAAGCACTACTGAAGGAGAGATTGGTGGAACATCTGGTTGTTAATGGACTACAGGACCCAAGGCAGCATGATTTCACCAGGGGAGGTCATGTCAGACCAACCTCATTGAATTTTGACTGGGTGACTAGGGAGGTGGATCAGGAGGCAGTGGCATGGCCTATCTGGACTTCAGCAAGGTCTTTGACACTGTGCCACATAGAAGACTATTGCACAAACTGGGGAATATGGGTGTGGGCAGGACAGTAGTGTGGTGGGTAGGTAACTGGCTGGGCGGCAGGACACAGAGGGTGGTGGTAAATGGCTGTCACTCCACAGAGGGAAGAGTGACCAGTGGGGTACCACAGGATCAGTGCTGGGACCGGTCCTATTCAGTATCTTCATCAGTGACATTGTGCGACCTAGAAGGCAGAATTTCACTGTTCGCTGATGACACAAAGCTCTGTAACAGAGTAGACACAGCAGAGGGTGTAGACAGAATGAGAAGGACTTGCAGAAACTTGAAGAATGGTCAGGGGCTTGGCAGTTGAAATTCAATGCAAGGAAGTGCAAGATAATGCATATGGGGCACAAAAACCCTGGCACAATATATCAGTTGGGGGGTGAGGATATAGCATGCACCAAGCAGGAAAGGGATCTTGGGGTTATCATCTCTGATGACCTCAAGGCAGGGAAACAGTGTGACAAGACAGCAGGTAAAGCAAATAGGATGCTGGGATGCATAGGCAGGGGCATCACCAGCAGGAAAAGGAGGTCATAATTCCACTATACAAGACACTAGTGAGGCCCCACCTGGAGTACACTGTACAGTTCTCTGAGACCTTACTCACGTGGGACATAGACAGGGTAAAGAAGGTTCAGAGGAGGGCAACAAAGATGGTGCATGGATTGCATCACTAGTCCTATGAGGACAGGTTGAAGGAACTGAACATGTACTCCTGGAGGAGAGGAGGGAGAGAGGGATATGATAGAGACATTCAAGTATCTTATAGGGAGGAACAGGGTGCAGGAATACACTATTTTTAAGCGAAAAAGATGTTCCAGGACTAGAGGGCAACGGATGAAGTTGGAGGAAGGACGATTCAGAGGAAACGTGAGGAAGAATTTCTTCACAGAACGGGTGGTGGACAAGTGGAACACCCTGCCAGAGGAAGTGGTGGGGGCTGAAACAATCACGGGATTTAAGAATGCATGGGATAGACATGAAGGAATTCTGGAGGTCAGGGGTAAGGGGCAACAGACTTCTTGGAAAACATAAACTGAACTTACAAGCTCAAATGGGCAGAATGGATGGGCCATAGGCCCTTATCTGCCGACACTGTCTATGTATCTATGTAATTAGCACATCTTTGTACAGATTATTTATTCATCTCTGCTTAAATAACCGGGGATGGATATGACAGAGCTAACAAGTTACCATGGGATAACCATATATTACTACTTATAAAATGGGTTGTAAATGTCCTGCTTACTGATTGGCTAAGGATGGCGGAGGAAGGTTGGCACCTATACATTCATCTCGGCTTAATGACAGGTTAAAAACAAAAGCAAAAAAAAGTACTGGTGCCAGCCTGCCTCATTGCCTAAAGTATTACCCTGCCAGTTTAGAATCTTACATTTTTTAATCTGTGCCATTTTTTTTTTCTCTCAGCAAGTCTGCCTTGAGCCGGGCTTACCATAGCAGCCCTGAGATGCTCCCCACCACACAACCTCCCTACATCTTCACTCCTGGACCCCTAAATTCCCCCTCATAAGGCCAGGAATCAGGAAAAGTTTGGGACCTTCACAATGCTAACCGCTGCCAAGAAATAATCGCTGCCAGCCAAAACAGTGCTTGTGCTCAATCCCTACTGGCCAAGGACCTGGAAACAGCAACAGGAAACAGCTTGAACAATGTGACACAGTGTTTAAATAACCACGCAAAGCACACACACAAAACTCAAGGTCCTCAGGGCAGTTAGCGAGAATCACAAAAAATAAACAACTTCATGTGTGTGCACATGCTGGGGGGGGGGTGGAGATGGAAGCAAGACACACATCAACCAAAACACTCCATAAACTGCAGCACTAAACAAATCATATATCCCCGTAGTAATGGCTATCAGCACAGCAGCAGAGGAACTAGCCTTCTCACCGACCTCCTCCAGCCCCGCACCGACGTCCCAGGGACTTGCCTCAATCCTAGTGCTTCCCCACAGCTTACCCGTGGTGGGGTTGGACAGTTGGCGCTGGTGCTGTAGAATGGATCTGGTTCTGGAAAGGGCCCTATAGTCAGTGGGAGTCTGCAGGGGTTGGTGTCATCCTGCACTGCACCTTGCCATTTTCCACTTTACTCCCCTGGAGACATGGACGTGCAATGCTGGCCAAACATGCCCAGTGGGACACTGCCAGCTGACATCCCTCCATGGCAAGTTGCTATCCCTGGCTGCCTGCCTTGAAGACTCCAATAGAGGCCAGAATTTTTTTTTGCTTGTTTGCTTTTTAATTTTTGGCAACCAGGTAAGACCCGCTAGGCACAAGTGCCTGCTTCAGAGGTGACCCAGGAGCACTGGGAGGTTAAGTGACTTGCTCAGAGTCATACAGTATGCAAGTGGAGGTTGTGGAATCAAACCAGGTCTGCTGGATGTACCAAGCTCATTTGCAGCCTCCTTACCCTAACCTCTAGGCTATACTGCCAAAAATGCGCTGGAATCCACAGCTCTCCCTTCCCCAGAGGAGGAGAGCAGTCTGCCAGATGCTCATTCCTCCTCCCGGTGGCAGAAGGCCAGGCACAGTGCCTCAGCTATACGCGTCATCAGGTCGGGCTTACTATGTTACTTTTAAATACATTTTTTCTTGTTCTTTCCCTTAACAAAACAAAACAAACAAAACCAAAACTTCACAAGTACCCATTTTATAAGCTCAATAAGACACTGGGGTGGGCCTTATGCTGAGATAACCATCTTTTCAGGGGCTCCGGGACCTCCGCCTGCAGCTTTGGCCTCATGGTGCTCCTGCATGGGCACGATTCAGCATACGGCCCACCCTGGCATGTCGTAATGCTTCCATATGCACATTCTACTTATTAGTCAGTGTTTATGCAGCGGGGGAAAGGGGTTGGTAGGCCATGATGAACCTAGAGTCCCTTCTAAGCATAAAGAATTAGTGGAACCAAAACCGTCAAGACAGGAAGAAGATGCAAACATTTGTTTCCCCATAAAGCTTTTTCTCCGTTGGTCCCTACAGGTGGGCTCTCAGCCCTGCCCTGCCTCCTCTCTCTCTCCTGTCCAGTGAGCCCTAGATCCCCCACGGATTGTCCCCCATGGCGGGGCTGGGAAGAGGAGGGCCATCTCCCCCCCCCCCAACACAAGTGACTCTCATCCAGACTGCTGGGCTGGTGAACGGGCAATGATGCAGGGACAGAAGTAGGCAGGCAGGGCTTCAGGTAGCCTGCACCAACCAATTCATTTTATCCCGCTGTCCCTCCCCAGCAGCACGTAAATGTGTGTGTATGTGGAAGTGCACACATGCTACGGAACTGCGGCCCTTACCTTCATGCCGCTCGAGCTGCCAGCACCATCTATAGGCCTCCACCCGTGGGCAGCCAAGGGCTGAGTCGACAAGCCTCCCCACCTCAGAAGAGGACAGTGGTCCTCCGCACACCCAATCCCCGCCCGTCGTGGTAAGGCACAAAGCGCCTCAGCCCTCTACGCCACTGGGCAGGCTATGATGCAAATTTTAAGAAGTAGTCAGTTGTAACTTTTTATTTCTGAAGATTTTTTTTTTTTTTGCTCATTAAAAAGTTTTCTATGTGATGATGATGTGCTGGATGTGTGGAACAGCTCTCAGCCTGGCAACTGACATATCTATCCTTACTCTCCCCCCCACCATTACAACATCAGCATTGTGATCTCACTGACTGTGACATCACAGGTGACCTCACAGCTACCGAGGTCACACTGCTGATGATGTAATGGAGGAAGAGCTAGATACGCCAGCTGCCAGGCAGACCGCTGTCCTCACACATCACCCCACTAAGATCCAGGTAAACAATCTTCTTATCAAATAAAGGGAAAAGAAAGTACTTCAGCTATAAAAGGTAATGGCTGGGGGGTGGGCTAGCAGTCAACAGGTGCAGCAGCCTCTTGCATCGCTTCAATATAGTAGCTAATGATCAAATTTGTACAGTTAATGATCAAAGAGCAGGCTAACTCAGGCATAGATCAATAGAACTCTCTCCCAGCTTTCAATGAACCTGAAAGTAACCCTATATTCAAAAGAACACCTGTGGTGGTTCGGAGGCAATAAAGCAGTGGCTACTGAAGGGACCAGACTGAAAGACAGTAAGGCGGGAGGCAGCAAGGAGTGTACCGATGCCTTGGGGGATTCAGACAGCACGCAGCCCTCAAATGCAGCCCTACTGAAAGCTATTCAGGGGCTAGATAAAAAGCTTGACAATTTCAAAATTGAGCTAAAACAAATCCATACTAAAGTGGAAATTCTCACTGAAGAATCGAAAGGAGCAGTAAAGACGGCGGACAGAGCATTTGCAGTTGCATCAAGCCTTGTCAAGAATACTCTTCTTCGGCGGCATCTGGAGAATGCTGAAAACACCATCAGGTCTACAAATATTCGAGTGCTTGGTCTGCCAGAGAAGTCTGAGGGAGAAGACCCGACCACCTTTCACGTGTCTGGCTGCAAGAAATTCTTCCGTTAGAAGACAAAATCCTGATTATGAAGGCCTACAGAGTGACGCCACTTGGTGGCACTGGCAGGTCTAAGATGGCTACAGGGGGAATTAGCACCATGCACACTTATGGTGAAGCTTCAGTTTTCTGTCCACTGGGGTACAATTTTACAACATGCCAAGCGTTTGAGCCCTATCAGCTGGCAAGAGGTTCGGATTCACCTGTTTCCAGATTTGAGCTTCGCCACACGAACACGGAGGAAAAGTTCTGATGGAGTTTGGGCGCGACTCCGTGCCCTGGGGATTCATCACGTACTGTTGATGCCAGCAAGTCTAAGGGTGATTTACGGAGCATCTAAATTGGTCCTGAAGCTGGAAAAACAATTTTTGGCTAGACAGGAGGACTCAGAGTCTGAAGATGAACAGGAGACTTGAACTATAATTTTGTAATAGGAGACTCTTGATGCAGGGGGGTTACCGGAGTTAAGGGGAGCTGGAAAGCTTTAATGGGGAATTTGGGTACAATTACTAGTAAATGTTAATGGCTTGTTGCTCCATGGTTTCTCTTATGCCCCCCGCCATCTAAGCTGTTCGTTTTCTTCAGCTATTGCCATAATCGCTGTAAGTACATGAACCTATAACAATGTGGGGGAAATGTGTGTTAACTAAAATATTTAAGTTTGCATGTTATATTAATTTAGATGCCTGCTTTACTAAAAATAAAGTTTAACTGAAAATAGCTCAATTTTGACTAAGTTCCAATTGGGCACTCTACTCTGGACATGTTAGAGGGGCATGCCACTTTCATTGGATCTCGATGTCACTGGAGATGGGAACTTTTTACTCTTTTTATTAGGGTGCATGATTTATAGAGGACTATTAGGTATCTCACCTCACGGCAGCAATGGCCATATTTTAGGTCTCAGCTTTGGACTGTAAATTTCGGAGTCAGCTAAATAAGTTGTTCTACTTTTGGAAAGAATAATTATTTTATTTATTTTGCCAACCCTCAGGTGTAGTAACACTTTCAGGAGTAGCTGAATATTAAGTTACTGTAACAATGCATGGCTTAATTTAAGCATTTGTATTATGTATGCTTGCCTGACGGATGCATCACCTAATGTCTGATTACATACTCAAAATATAAGTTTCCAAAAAAAAAAAAAAAAAAAGGTAATGGCTGACTGCTTTTAAAAACTAATATTAGTTTTAGGCAGTACGCTATCTCTTTAAAGTACTATGTAAGGTTAGTCAAAGATGTCAACTGTAACTTTATTTTCCATTTGCAGTATGCACCTAATTAAAACCTTTTGTTTTATCTGAAGAACAAAATGCACATGCATCAGGCCTCCAATGATACATCGCTCATTACAGGAAACGATTACAGAATTGGACATGTCTGGTATACGATACCTGCTATTCACTTGGGGAACACAATGATATTTTTAAAATTGCTTTTTCATACTTTTTAAATGAATGACTAGTGCAGGAATTACTACATCTAGGTATTCTGAATAACAGAAGGAAAAGAGGAAAAAAAAAAATCGCTGCACTCCAGGAGACAGATCACAACACACTCCTGATGAGCCCAATGCAACAGCGCAGTTGCTTTTATAAATCTAAGAAAACTGCTTACCCTCTATATAAAATGCAGGCGCACTCTGTGAAAGAGATGACATTTCAAAGTTGTGATTACCATCACAAATGAAAGCGGCCTTCACAGTTCTATCAGGTAGCTGTCGCTTCTACATGAGAGTAAAACAAAAGAAATGCTTTTAGCTTCAATCCCAGCAGAAGACTTGGATTTCTCATGGCCTCTGGCAATTTGAATTTCAAATAGACCAGCAAACTGTGCCCCCCACCACATTCATATTATTAGTTATGATCTTCACAATCTAACAATGGTTAGTGTGAAAATGCTCAACCAGGTCACATTAGGAGGATAAGACGAATTTCCAGCACTCTTCAAAGTGAAACACACTGCAATGTGGAAGAGAACCAGTAAGTGATCAAATCTGACCACGAGGAGGCACTGCATTGCTAGCTAAATCGATGGCTATAAAATGCACATTTTTTTAAAGCATATGTATTTTTTTTTTTTTATTAAGCTGCTTACCCCATCCCAGGGCCATTTCTCAGCTTTGCCTCAGAGACAGATCAGATTCCCATGACACTCCGAAAGTGACCTCCAAGTCCCGACACCAGCAGGCAGAACTCAACAGTGAAGATGGTGTAGAGGGGGCAAGTGGCCATCATGAACTTGGCTCCAGGAGTTCACGCCTGCTTCCTGTGGATGGAGGCAAACTCATGGCTCAACACAGGCTGCTGATGCTGCAACCGCAGCAACAACCCCTCCCTGGTCAGGAAATGCTATCATCAGCAACACAGTTGGACCCGGCTGCTCTCCTTCTTGCAAGCTTCCCAGGCCAGAATCTGAACCCAGGCCACTGCCTCAGCAGAACTCTCCAACCTGGCCGCCCTCTTCACACTGGATCCCAAGCCAGCATCTGAAACCAGCAGTACTCTCTTACCTGGGTGCCCCACCACACAGCTCCTGAGCCAGCATCTGAACCCCGGTCACCTGGCTTGACAGCATTCTCAGGCCTGACCATCCACTTCACACAGGGTCCCAGACCAGCATCTGAACCCAGGTCAACTGCGCAGTAGGGTGGCTAAGCAATAGAACAGCCTGTCAACTGACGTGATAGGTGCCAACACCATAAATGGCTTCAAGCATGGCTGGGGCAGAGTTAACTAGCACACTGCTCATTACTCAGAAGGGTAGCAGCAAGGCAGAAGGCAAAAGGTTGGGAGTGGGGCATAAACCCCACCTAGACATTAGGTCCTGGGGGGCAGCATACAGTATAACTGGGCAGGCTGGATGGACCATTAGTCTTTCCCTGCCCACACTATGTTTCTATGGAACAGCCTACGAGCGGAGATAGTGGACGTAAGGACAGTACAGACCTTCAAGGGAAGCCTATACAAATTTCTGATCACCACAGGAATTACAAGGTATCCTGGCTAGCAGAGGGTGCAAGATAGCACAATACTGTGGTATATGTTTGTTTATAAAATGGGTCTCCAAGTTCCAGCCTTGTGATTGGCTAAGACCATGTGGCAGCTATACATTTTTGTTTGCCTTATACAGCATCATTTCAGGTGTTTGCCTGTGTGGGACACTGACCCACTGGGTATAAAAAGTAGGGGTTATACGAGACCCCCCCCCAAAGAAAATCATATTTAACTAAACCCACAGTGTAAATCCGTTGGTACAGTGAAACAGATTGTCTCCAAGGGATGAGAAAAGGTGGGTCAAAATTAAAAATGATGTGACATTTGTCCCAATCCCCACTCTGAAATGAACACTGCTCATACCACGCAAAGTAAGTGTCAATACCTGTGCCTGCATACAGTAGAGATCCATGCCCCACCAATGCCAGTCCTTCTGAAACATCTGGCCACTATTTTTTTTTGTGTTAGCGAGCAAAATTGAAAGTGGTAAAATGCAACAGAAAGTCTTACAACACTTAAAAGTGTTGTTCTTGTAAAATTCTTCTTGCTTTCCTCCTAGTCACTCCCTCACTCCCTCCCAAGCCACACATATCACGGACTCTAGGAACTTTCACCCAACCCACAAGCAGAGTGAAACCCCAACTACTGCAGATGGTAGTGTGTGCTGCTGGCAAGACATTAAGGAAACCTTGTTTTTTTCCAGCAGCCTAAGATAGCAACCCTGAGATTATGTTATTCACACCACACACAGCATCCCTAGTGATACCAGCATAAAAAAGCACCCCTAGAGAGAGCAGACAGAAATTTCAAATAAAACTACATTTTTTTTACCAAATTTTTTTTTTTTTTTATAAATATCAGTTTCTTAACATGTACTCATTTTACAAGCACAATAACACACTCCAGGTGTGGATTACTGTGTAATAAGTACACTTCTAGGGCCAGCAAGAGCACTTGGCCAACAGCCTTGTGCCTCACTACACCCCTATTTGTGCATTTATCACACACTAACCCACACCCATCGTGTGTTACTGCTTACACAGCATATTTTTCATTCACTGTTTATGAAACCGGGGCGGGCAGACCTGATGACCAATGCATCCCTTCCATTCTCAAATTTCCAAGTTTGTATGTGACATTTCTAGCCTTAAGCCCTGGTAACTATTAGTGGTAAGGCAGTTATAGTTTGGCAACTAGGAAAAAGTTTATATTATTCCTTTTAAGTTTGCATGAGGTTATTAGCTGTGTGTTTACACTGACATCAAGTCACTTGTGTACTTAGTGTAGATTACTATTATTTTAGGCACTTCTTCAACCAACAGAAAGCTTTAAACTTTCGGTTTCAGAATCTTGTGATCGGATTAGGCAATTACTGCAGGCACGATATCGTGGATAAACTAGTGTTTGTTTTGTAGGTAGGAACCCTTGCCCAGCAATCAGTTCTCAGTTCCTCACTTCAGCCCCTAGCTCCCAGATCCCAGTTTCCGAGCTTCTAGATTCTCTCCACCCAATTCCCTGGCTCTTAGCTCCCTTGCACCTAGCTCCTAGTTCTTCAGCCCCCATCCATCAGCTCTTTATTCATTTTCTCCCTGTTCTTAAGCCCCTCATTCCCCTGCTCCTAGTTCTCCAGCTCCCCCATTCCCCTGCTCCTAGTTCCCCAGGCCCATTCCCCTGCTCCTAGTTTGCCAACCCCCTCCCCCCCATATTCCCCTGCTCCTAGTTCTCTGGCCCCTCATTCCTTTTCTCCTAGTTCTCCCCCCCCTACTCCCCTTCTCCTAGTTCTCCGCCCCCAATCCTCTTCTCCTAGTTATCCACGCCCCCATTCCCCTGCTCCTAGTTCTTTGGCACCCCCATTCCCTGCTCCTAGTTCACCGATCCCTGCCCCTACTCCTAGTTCTCCGTCTCCCTCATTCCCCTGCTCCTAGTTTTCTGACCCCCCCATTCCCATGCTCGTAGTTCTCTGGCCCATTTCTGCTCCTAGTGCTCCAGCTCCCATTCCCTGCTCCTAGTTCTCCAGCACCCACCACGCCCGTGCTCCTAGTTCTCCAGACCTCCATTCCCCTGCTCCTAGTTTTTCCCCATTCCCTTGCTCCCTAGTTCTCAGTCCCCATTCCCTGCTCCTGGTTCTTCAGCCCCCAACCATTCCCCTGCACTTAGTCCTTTAGCTCCCAGTTCCCCTGCTCTTATGATGCTCTTAGATCTTTAGCACTCCAGTTCCTCTGCTCCTACTCAGAAAATATTTTGCCTGGGATAGCACAGCACAGCAAAACTGCATAATTTTCATCAACTGCTACACAAAACTCTTGGGGTGGATATTCAAAGGTTGCACATGGCAAACCCACTGATGCACCCGCGCGATATTCAAAAGGGGATGTACTGCGCAGATCGATGCGCTGATTGTATGTCTGCGAGCGATCTTGAGGTGGAGGTGCCAATACATATTCCATGTTCTGATATTCAGCCTGGGATGTGCTGGCGACATGCTGATGAACCTCACTTGCGCCGTGACATTGGTGCTCAAACTGAGCCACAAAGAAGAAAAGGGCCGCCACCACAGGTGAGCTGCCGTTGTTGCAGGGCGCAACACAGCAGCAGACAGCTGTAGTCCCTGTGCCAGGGTCCGTTGGCATCACGCCCCCCACGCCCGATTGTGGGCATCAGTAATAAAGAAGTCTGATATCCCTGGTGGTCCGGTGGACCGCATCCAGCCCGATCGCAGGCAGTAGTAAAGATTAAATGAGTCCTACATCCCTAGTGATCCAGTGGACCGCTTCCAGCCCGACTGCGGGCATATGTATGCTAAAGCAGTTTAAAATATAACCCTGGTGGTCAGCGGTACTCCCTCCCCACCACCCACTGAGCCCACCACCCTCCCCCGTCAGTGGATCCATTCACATATCTGACTGGTACGCACGGTGTCTGCACAGCCACTGGCCCACACTATGGACCAGTGGGCGTCAGTCGTACTATGCGCGGTCAGTCGACTGACCGTGGTGGTGGGAGGCGGGGTGGCAGGACTGAGTGTGCGGGTTGGGGGGGGTACAGATGGACCACCGGGGTTATTTCAATTACTGTAAGCCTGCAATCGGGCGGTGGGATCGGGTCCACTGGACCACTAGGGAGAAATATATAATGAAAGCCCGCGATTGGCTGTGGGATCGAGTCCACTGGACCACCAGGGATATCGAACATATTACAGCCCACCCATCGCGCTTGGGGTGCTGTCGTGAGGGGCAGGGGGTTTGGCTCACCCCACGGCTGCCTGGCAGGGCCAGGCACAAGTCGCCGGGGATCAGCGCACCTGCATGCATAAGGGGCCATAATGACACGTAAATGGCCCCCATTTGCGCCTTGCATGCATTATGGCCCCATTTGCATGACCACTGCTGAATATCGCGGTTGCTGCGCCTAGCGCAACGGCACTTGTGATGGCACATCCCCCTGCTCCTCCCTGGCCACTTGCACTGGTGCAGTGCCACTGCAGCATGCGCAACACGGGTGACCACGGAGCGATATTCAATGGTGCTGAGCCATGGCGCAGCACCGTTGAATATCACCCGGTCAACGCCCTGGAGCATCCCAGTTGCGCTGCGCCCAGGCTTGCGCCACAGCCTGAATATCCTACCCTTTATGTATAGCAATTACTTGCCATACCTCAGAGTTCTTCCAAAAGTCGTTCAACAGCTACTTTATACAAAGTTACCAGTAAACACTACACGTTTTTCCTACTACTCAACATTGTGTTTTTAGTACCGCAATTGCCATGCAAATATTACTAAAATGTTCCCTGCTCCTAGTTCTTGAGTCCTGTCCTCCTGCTCCCAATTCTTTAAACCTCGTTCCTAGCTGTTTGGTCCCCTACAATTTTTAATTCTTCAGCCCTCGTTCCCTGCTCCTAGTTCTTCAGCCTTCTTTTCCCCTGCTCCTAGGTCTTTAGCCCCAGTGGTGGATCTAGGGGTATCGAAGGTTGCACCCCCCAACCCGTAACACAGTTGCTTCCCGCTGCAGCATTTCACTTTATTTATTAAATTTTGATGACCGGGTAGGCACACTGAGCCACGAAGGTCCCTTTTTCAGGGGCGACCTGGAGAGACATTACATGGAGAGATACAGGCAGTAAAACAGGTATCAGCGTACATACAGGTTCAATAGTTACAGTTTTTGTCACTGATTCAGAGCAGTAGTGGCATTCTTTGCTGAAGTCTGATTTGTTGCTCGTACAAAACTTCATATTCAATATAATAGATTACATTTGTATCTTGTCAAAGTGTACTGAAAGCAATAACAGCAGACAATACAAATTAATACAATCTGCTCTTCAGCCTTCTATCGCCTGCTCCTAGTTATTCAGCCCCCTACAAAATAAACTTATTCCTAGTTCCCAGGTACTCAGCCCAGTTGCCTGAGCCCACATCATAAGTTCTCAGCCTGTTCCTCTGCTCCCAGTTCCTAAGTTACTTGCTTCCGATCCTCGGTCCCAGTTCACACATCTCTACCTCCCACTTCCTAGTTTCCAATTCCTCAGCCCCCGAAATCCTAGCTCCAAGTTTCAATTCCTAGTGCTCCGCTTAGACCCTGTAACTAGTTCCCACTTATTCAGCCGCAGCCCCTTCCCCAGCTACTGGTGGTGTCAGCCAGCTCTTATCTTGCTCTGGCAAGAGACCAGGTGGTTGATGCCAGTACCGCGGACCCAGTCCCTATTCACCTGTGGTGCCGCAGTTGTCTCCGTGTAGCCTCCCAATTGGGCGCTGCTCGGGGGCCGATTCTGGCCTGCAGCGTCGCTGCTTCACTCCAGTCGAGACACTCTATCCAGCTCGCGCCACCTCCGCGAGCCGCGCCACAGGACGACAGCCGAAACCCCACTGCGCGCCCCGCCCCCAACCGCCAACCAGCGGGCACAGAGGGCAGGTCACAAAACTCGAACCAGACTGGACTTGGCACCCCCATCACCAGGCCCTACCTTCCCCGCGTTTTTGCGCCCACTTACCTTAGGGCCTGCTCGCGTTTCACCCGGATGCAACCTGTACTGCTATTGGTACTCCTGAAGCCAATCCCCGTCCCGATATTCGAAAGGCTAGCGGTTGCGCGTGGCGTCATAGAAAACCAGACTGAGGCTGATGCCGCCATGGAACAAGTTCCCGAACTGTGGGACCGTTCCTGCTGCCGCCATGGTCGGCGCGACATGGTGGTGGCTCTGAGGTAATTATTCAGTTCGTTCACAGCCGTTCCCTTTTAATCATAGAGTTCCTAGAACTAGCGGTGACATCGCATGGAGTACTAGGGGCTTTCATGCCGCCATATGCCAGTGGTCTACATACTTCTCAACTGTCCCTGATTTTGCCTCAAAAGTTTCCTCTGCCCCTTGTAAAATTTTTGTTTTTGTGACAGAAGAGTGGGGATTAAAATCACAAAATAATGTCAAATATTAAAGATTCAGACTTCTTCTTCAGAAAATGCATCTTAACACCAATCCTCTTATTCTAGCAGCATTCTGAATGAATAGTATCAATTCTTAAGATGTGTCCCTGATTTTGGGTCTTTGTCCTGATTTTTTTAGCCTTGTCCCTGATTCAGGAGGTTGAGAGGTATGGTGGTCTATACTATGTCAATAGCATTAATTCTTAAATGTTGTCAGGGACAGATTAAGAAATGTTGGTGCCTTGGGCAATTTTGAATTGTGGGGCTCCTGTGACTTAATCAATAGGCTGGGGTTTGGGGCCACCTAGTCCCCAGCTTGGAATATTTTGATGCCTTAAAATGCATTTGAAGTGTTTTCCAGCTACTCTGAATGCCATTCTTGGGGTGGAAATAGGCTATTGTTTGAGGTTGGATGGCTGGAGTGACATGTTCATAGACCTGCACAGCAGTGGCCATGCCCCCCCCTACCTACATATATACACACACACTGTCAGCACTACCCTCCCAACACAAATACACAGAGTGTTGTGGAAAGAATACATTAACATGTGACGCCCATTTGAATTTTTCTTTTATTACATAAAAAATCCTGCCAATAAAGAACAACATATCAAACATACTAACTGTGGAGAGATAAGAGACTGTAGTTGCACAGAATTTACATCACTCAATTTTTTTTAACTACAGGATTATCAGTTCATCAAAGACACACTCATTTGACACTGAAAAAGTCATAAGAGGTTGGTGGTCATGTGATTAAAATCAAATTGAGGGTGGTACTCTTTTTGTCTCAGTTTGGCCCACTGATGTTCATGCTCTGTGTGCTGCATTATATATTACTTATTTTGTCAGGCTGCCCATAACACTGATCAAACCACGGCGAACCCAAAGCAATCATAGCTCACACAGTTTCCTCTTGCATGGACACCCATAGTATTTAGTAGGCATGAGGGCAAGTACTGCAAAACGTGCTGTCAGATAAATGGCCAATGTAGAAGGATTTTAAATACGTGCAGCTCTTCTTTCCATCCCTCCTGCAACAAACAGAAATTCTGATCTTTGAAATGATATGTCACCGGTGTTCCCAAGCAATAGTAAGTTAAATATGAGGAAGTTTATTCAACCGTTTTCTCTAGTGATTTGATTTGTGAAAGTGACTAGATTACACCAGTGCAGGCCTGTAGCCAGCCCAAAAAATAAAATACAGTATATGTGTGTGTGTGTAGTTTTGGGGTGCTATGGCTATACTACTGTATATACACTTGTATATGGTTACTATATACAAGCATATATACAGTACTAATGTTACAGGTAGTGGAATTGTCAAGTGTCCTCTCACATCATTTTTAATTTTTAAATAAAACCTTCAGTAATCAGTTGTTCACCTCTCTGGCTCTGCTCTCATTTTTTACCTGCTAGTGAAGGCAAGCAAGGCAGTGTGGTGGACGGTCTGGCATGGATTGGATCTGACTCACTTTGCTGCTGGCTCACTCTTCACCGCCTCCGACAAGAGACAGTTGCCGACAGTTTCAGGTGACTGTGTAAAATTAACAATTTTACAAGTCTATCAGATTTGTCTGATGACCACTTCGACCTTGACTGGACCCTCGGCTTTCTTGTCAGACTCAGACAAGAAGACAGTCACTGAGTCCGGCGGTGGCCTGCCTGCATTCTCTAGCTGCACATGCACTGGCAGCCTAACCATGGTGGCTTTAAAGTCTTTATTTTTTTTTTTTACAAGGTTTTTGATGACTGGACTGCTGATGGTGATAGACTAGTAGTGGTCGACTTACCAACCCCGCCCGTCACCAACTCGTTGACCAGTGGGCCTGGCAGGTGGCAGGCTCTAAAGTAAGTGATGCTACGGTCTCGTCTCTTCTTGACAAGGCAAGATTCAGCTGGAGGGACTAAGTCTGCTGCATGGTAAGCAGCGGCAAGAGAGTGGAGATTTTTAAGCTTCATATCATCATCATGATGTGAACACACACAGACCTGAGGCTGAGCCCTTTAATTGGCTGGCTACTGGAAGGGCACATGTTGTGGGAAAAAAAAAAAGATAAAGCAGCAAAACGGAGTTACAGATGGCGACCAAGCTGTGTGTCTGCACCCCACCCACCCCTTGAGGTGAATCAAAATACAGGGGTCAGGGAAGAAGGAAAAAAAAGAAACTCAGGTGGCCCCTCAAACTTGGGGGCCAAGGGCAACTGCCCCTTTTGCCCTATGGTTAATCTGGCCCTGAATGTTGTCATAGTGAGCCTCCCGAGCCATGGAAAGATCTGGAGCCTCCCCAACTATGCAAATAGTCTTGAGCCTCCCCATAGAAAATTAGCTTACTTTGCACAGCACATCGGAATAAAGTGAAACTCTTTTGAGTAGTTGGCTCACACTGTATTGTAACCCTCCCAAAGGTTGGCTCATTTGCTCGACATTGTTACCAATGTTGCCATAGTTTCATGGGTCAGATCGACTACATTTTCTACCTGGAATAACCTTCCTACCCACTTCTGACTTTCTCCCACTCTTTTGCTCTCTCCAGCTCTTGCTCTTGGTGCCTCTCTGCTTAACCCTTGTACTGGGGCTGTTCTGCTATCAGTCTTTGGTCAATTGTTACATCTCATTATTTGTTCATTGTTCCTATTTGCACTATTGTTCATTTTGTACTGCTTGACTGCTTTGCAGTTACCTTTTGAATTGTATTCACTCCCTACCCTCCACGGGTACACCTAAAATTAGCCTTGGCTCAGTATGCCTTTCAACAATTTGTAAATAAGTACACAAATTCACCTACTGTCATCCTGTTTCAGTTTGACTCGTCCCTTCTCAAAATTTAAGTACAGTACTTTTCCAGACTTATTTGACCCTCCCCTGGAAAAAAAATATAAATATATATGTATATACATACATGTACGTGCGTGCATGTATATGTGTGTGTATATATATATATATATATATATATGTATGTATATATATTCTCTATGCTCTAAATGACTCATGGTCAGAATATTGGAAGTTGGGGCAGGGGTTGAGAGCCTTGCAAGGTTTTTAGTTGGTTGGCTATCCCTGCCCCTTTTTTCTATGTAGATTTTTTCCTCCTGGCTAGGATGGGGCTATTTCATTCCCTGTTCCCATCTGCCGCAGCGTCTCCAACTGCTTCCAAGGTGGGGGCTAGTGTCCTCCGTGGGTTACCCACCCCATGGCAGAGCCAGGAGGAGAGTCGTTCTCACCCCCAGGGTTAAACATCTAGATATGCCCCAGACCCAATGGACAGGAGTTCATCAGGCCCGTCCTCCACTTTTTCCTCCATTTTCTCCTGACCTGACACAAATGTACAGTGAGCAGTACACGCAGGCTCCGCCTCTGTGGAGATCCCCTAGTGCTCTTGACGTTGGACCCACTCGCTTTATGTGACCATATGCGCCTCCACCTGAATTCTCCAGGTGGCGGTAAAGCGACAGACCACAAGTCACCCTTCCTAGGGAGGCTGTCCCGGGCGCTCGGCCCCCCGACTACCCGTGTCTTTCTTGAACACAGGTCGTCGTTGTGGCAGGAGGTAAGGTACTTGCAGCGCCTCAGCCTTCCACGCCACCAGACTGGCTTGAGCAACCCTCCCCCGGGTGGTTATGGGTGCAGAACCCTGCCAACTTAAACCAATTTATAACAGAAACATTGCACCCATACTAGCTAACCCCTAAGTAGCACAACTAGCATACTGTACTATACTAGTTACTCTGATCTGTTGTCCTCCACCAATGCTAGCTGCAATCGCTGATCTGTAGTCCTCCACCAACGCCACAGCAGCCACCCAAAAAGCACAAGAAATGATCACACTGACCCTTTCGTGGTCAGGTGAACTCTAAAACCAGAGGCACAGCTAGAAGACAGAAGGAGTAGCCTGCTGATGAAACCACGTAGAGGCGATGTGTCGGGGTATTACTTGCCAGACGTTAGCATGATTTGTTTCTGAAAATCAGTAGCTATTTACTGTGGCAAAATAAGGGACATTCAGAATGATATCTTTTAGAGTATAATAGTGACGAAAGTCATTGAAACAAAGACAGTGACGACAGGAAAAAACAAAGGTCCAAGCAGTCTGCCGGAGTTCCTATCTTGCCCCGGGACCTACTATCCATCCAAGGTCTTAGTCCTCTCCATTCTTCTCCTCATTCCCCTTCCAGCTTCTGCCGTCCCGAGCAACCACTATACCCTTCGTTCTATCCCAACCATGCTTGAACCCACCAACAGTCTTAGCACCTACCACTTCAGCAGGCAGACTGTTCCACAGCTCCATCACCCTTTCTGTAAAACAGTACCTCCGTATGTTCCTTCTGAGCCTCCTCATGTCAATTTCCAGTTGTGTCCACGTGACCATAAAGTAGTATTCAAGCTAAATAAAATATTTCCTGCAGTTCACCTCAATTCCTTTTAGGAACTTGAAGCTCTGTATCATGGCTCCCTCTCCTTTCTGGTCTTCAGTGAGTGCATTTTCAGTGCCACTGAGGCACTCCTTACAAGACCTGCCCTGTTGGCCCTGGAATCATTTTGTTACTCTGTACTGCACTGTCTCTAGTCTATCTTTATACTTCCTGATGTGAGGGCTCCAGAACTGGGTGCATCATTCTAGGTGTGGCCTCCCTAAGAATCTACATAGGAGAAGTGTTGCCTCTTCCCTTCTGCTGTCAGTACCCTTTCCTATACATCCCAGCATCCTCCTTGCTTTGCTGTGTGCCTTGTTGCATTGACTCAATTGTTTTGAGGGAGTCACTGACGATAACTCCAAGGTCCTGTTCCTCAGCTGTAGTGCTAAGTCTCACCCTACCCATCCAGTACTCTGTCCTGGAGTTCTTGTTCCCTAGCTGCATTACCTTGTACTTTTTGGCATGTAATTTTAACTGCCAAACTTTAGATCACCCCTCTAGCTTTCATACATCACTCTGCATTTCCCCGATTCCCTCTTCACTGGCCATCCTCCCACAGAGCTTAGTGTCATTTGCAAAGAGACACTGCCTGCTCTGGATACTCTCACCCATGTCGCTAATGAACATACTGAAGAGGACGGGACCCAGAACAGATCCCGTGGTAGCCTGCTTGTGATCTCCTTCTGCTGACTTGACCCCATTGATTATAACCCTTTGTTGACTCCCTTTAGCCAGTTACCTACCAAGTTTACGTATGATGCACCCAGATCCTTCATCTTCTTCAGCAAGTGTCCGTGGGGTACCAAGTTGAAAGCCTTGCTGAAGTCGAAGTAGAGCGAATCCACTGCTTGTCCCCTGTCCAATTCCCTTGTAACCCAGTAGAAGAAAACTATCAGGTTAGTCTGACAAGACCCCCCCTCACAAATCCATGCTGTTTACTGTCCTGAAGCCTGCTACTTTCCAAGTAGTCCACGGGGTCCTCTTTGACCAGTGACTCCATCAGCTTCCCTACAATAGAGATAAAACTGACAGGTTTGTAATTCCTTACATGTTCCTTGTCCCACCCCCACCCCAGCTTATGGAGCCAAACTATGTCCACCACCCTCCACTCCTTCAGAACTATCCCAGTCCTTAGAGAGCTGTTGAATATACCTACCAGGGGTTCAGCCAGTTCTGCTTCCAGCTCCCTGAGTAACCTCAGATGCAACCCATCTAGTACCAGGGACTTGCCCTTTCCAGATCCTTTCGCTTGTAAATATTGGCTGCCTCATCTCCGGGGCCCCCTTAGTGGCAGCACAGATGCCACTCCCTGGCAGGGGTCCACCGTTCCCCTTAGTGAAAACTGAGCTAAAGTAATCATTAAGGACAGCAGCCTTTTGCCTGTCCTCCTCTATCACCCTTTCCCCATCTGTTAACCTTACAATTTCCCTTCCTCTCTTCTTTTTTTTCCATAATTTATCAGAAGAACTTTTTCTCTGCTCTTGATCCCCTCCACAGTATGTAGTTCTGTGTCTGCTTTTGCCTCTCCATCCGCCATCTTTCCCTCCCTATTTTTCATCATGTATTGTCTCCATTCTTCCTCCCCCTGCTTTTGTTTATAGTTATAGAAGGCCTCTTTCTTTGCCCTGTGTCCTGGACTCCTACCAATAACCATAACCGCCTCTTGAACCTGTTCATTTTGGTTACTGTTCTCATGCGTAACTTAGATGTCTCGAGTAAGGCTCCCTTAATTTTCCCCCATCTCTTCCACCTCCCATTTTGTCTACCCCAGCTAACTTTTCCCTGACCAGCTCTCTCAGCCTGTTGAAGTACACCCTTCTGAAATCCAAAACTTCAACTCTTGGTTGTTGTTTTGTGGGCCCAAGGGCAAGTTCAAACCAAATGGAGGTCCCTGTTCCCCAGCAGCGTCCCTATTCTCACCGCTCTAATCACCTCTCAGTTGGTGAGCACCACATCAAGATTTGCAGACTGCCTGGTGGGTTCATTAACTAGCTGTAGCAACAGGCAGGCTTGTAAGGCATCCAGCAAGGTCTGACTGCTGGTACTCCTGGCCACTGGAATACCCCAGTCCCCATCTGGCAGATTCAGATCGCCCACCATCACTCCCTCCCCCTTCCCCTCTTTCAGGTTCTTCCCTGAGCTCTCTTTCCTTCTCTTCCTCTCATCCCAGAAGTCTATAGATTACTCCCAAGCGCAGTTTCTTGCTTGAGGCTGCTGTGAGTTGCACCCTGTCTAATGTCACCTAGCCTAGTTGGAGCCACAACCCACTTTGCACCTGCTGTGTTGCTACAACCCCCAGATGTGGAGGAGTACTAGCTAAGATCCCCTTCCTCTGACCTGCCACTATGGTTCCACTAGTTCCGTTCTCCTCTATGGTCAGTTTAAAAGTCTGATACAGACATCAGACTTCTGCCCCAGTGTGCAGGCCCTGTCTCTTGTAGGGTGAAGTCCATCACCCTTGAAGAGTCTCCTATCCCAGAAATCCCCCCAATCCACCACAGAGTGGTACCCCTTCTCCTGACACCATCCCTTAAGGCACCCGTTGAACTCCTCAGTTACATCACTCCTTATACTAGCCTGTTTTCCTTCCCTGCCCCATACAGGGAAGACTTCGGAAAAGGCCAGGAAGGTTGAGGGTGCCACCAATCTGTCCCCCAGCCTATGGAAGTTCTGCTTCACCATCTTTTTCGACTGTTTCGCTGGATCACTGGTACCCAGGTGTACCAGCAGCCCCAGCTCCCTCTCCACCATCCTCCCTATCTTGTTTAAATCCCTGATGTGCGATGTATCAGGGAAGTACCAGACCACCCCCCTCCCGTCCAGTTCCCCTCACTACCCCTCTAATCATAAGGTACCCGACCACGAAGACTCTCTTGGTAGACTTGCTCCCCCTGGGGGCCATCACGTTGTCCTGCCCTTTCCCACTGATTGGCTTGGAGTCCCTCCCAGCAGAGTCAGGTACCTGAGCCTCCTTTAGGGGTGCAAAGCAGTTCACCATCTGGATGGTGCTGGGTTAGCCAACCTCCTTATGGCTACCCCTGCCCCACTCTCCATCCCCCTGGACCAGTGGGGTCTCTGGAGGAGTGGGGATCTGTGTATGGGGAGTGGCTGCAGTTGAGCTGGTGGCGCAGTTGAGATATGTCTACCCTTGCTGCCACCAGCTGTGCCTGGAGTTCTGCCAAGGTCCTGCAGATGGGGCAGTGCTCCCTTCTCCAGAGCACATGCCTAGAGAAGAGCACCCCACAGCTGCCACAACTGACTGCCTCCGCTCTGAACTCCATCCCTATACAGGCTATTGAATGAGGCTAACCCTAGCTGATATATTTTCCAACAACAGGTTCACAATTAACAAAATACTAAGTCAGCTTGTAGTGCTCACCAGGATAGGGTGCAGCTGTTAGGCTCAGCTATAAAACAGGAAACAGGGATAAAAACTGCTTTGTAGTGCTCACCCAGATAGGGTGTAGCTGCAAGACCCAACTATAACACACATACTAAATTAACTCGGAGTGCTCATCGAGTGAGGATACTGCTGTAAAGCCTCACTGTAACACACTTTCTTCACTTACACACATACTTCGTACACCTTCCTTACTTACTCCTTTAACTTTGGTTGGTTTAAACACTAAAGCAAATAACGAGCGGCATTTTTCTTTTTTTTTTTTTTTTTACGGGGCTCCTTCCACCAGGTTTCCACCCTGGTCACGGCCCCCAGTCTTCTACCTACTGTCTACCGCGATCCCCGTCACCCGCGCTTTCCGAGGGCGGGTCGGAACTGGCTCCCCTTATCCAGCCCACGGAACCATTATCTGGTTGGGGGATCCGGTGACAGAGACTGAGCAAAGCCCAGGGAGGGCTTCATAGAGGTGGAGGTTCCCCTTTGTGGGTTTTTTTTTCGCCCACTGGAGAGCCGGACGTGCAATGATGTCAGCGCACCTACATGCAGATGTCCGCCCGCTCTCCCCCCATTAGCTGCACCCGCTATTGTCAGACACCCAGCCTCCGCTGGGTGTCGCTGTAGTGCGGCGCATGTTCCACACCCACCCCGAAGGAAGGAGAGCTGTTGCGGGATGCTCAATCCTTCCTTCCCCCTGCCAGCCCCCAGCGGCCCGAGTCCGTTCTCGAACCCGGGTTGCCGGCGCGCGCCAGGTGTGGCGCCCAGCGCCTCAACCCTCAGCGCCACCGAGCCAGTTAGCATTTTCTTTTAAGACTTACAAAACACTTAGTATGGTGGAACATTGTTGTTGAGGATGGAAATCCATCCCACAGCAGGCTTGTTGTGCTGCAGTAGCTACATAATTTTGTTGTTGTGCTACACTAGATATATAGCTACTGCAGCACAACAACTTGGAACCTCTTTGCGCATGTGCGTTACGGTCTTCATGCATATGCAATATGAAAACTGCCAGTCTTCCTGAAACGGCCGCGGCGGTGACAGCTGGGCCTGGAGGAGAGCGGTGCGGTAAAAAAACATTTATTACTTTGTGTTAGGGGACCATACACTATAAAAAACAATGTTTGTTTCCTCTATACACAACAAACATGAGTACCCATCTCAAGTTTGCCATGTTGACTGAAAACCCCTCGAGTTTCCCTCTTGAGGTTTGAATGGCCGCCATGGTAACCTTTTGATGAGAACACATGCTTGTTGTGTATAGCTGAACATATGTTATCCTCTATATTCTAGAATTTTATTCCTGGTATTTTAGAACTGAGTGGACTGAGTGAAATCAAACAGCTCAGGGTGCTGCTACTTCTGATTCTGTCAGAGAACCAGAACAGACTAGCGGAACAGTTGCTCGTGCATAGACAGATGCATAGCATTTGATGGTAGATAAAGACCCAGTGACCTATCTAGTATATCTGTATGCCTACCTACCTGAAGCCATGTCTGGCCTACACCGGGACAAAGTTATTTAAAGAGCACCTTTTAGGCGGCCCATCGGCACAGCGGTTGGATTTCCGCCCGGCACCGGGTTCAGGAGCAGACTCTGGTTGCTGGAGGGTCGGCCGGGGAGAAGGCTTGAGCGTCCCAGGGACTGCTCGCCTTCTCCGGGGGGGGGGGAGGGACAAGATCCGCGGCTTGTCTGACCCCAGGCGGAGGCCCGAGGTACAGCAAGCTGGTAGGACAGACCAATGGGGGAGCTGTGTGGTGGACGTTGGCGTGTAACGCCTTGACGTCAGGGCACACACCACACAGCATAGCACAGAAAAAGCCGGAAAAAGCACCACCGGAGCGTGGGTAGACGGAGCTTCAGTGCCAGCCTTAATTGTGATGGCCTGCCTGACCACCAGGGGACCCGACGAAACTCGAAGATGTCGGGGCGCTGGGCCCCACCCCGTACCCGCCTGGGGGGCATAGCCATGGCTCCATGGGGGAACCTCCAGGAATTCAGGTAGGCCAGTCACGGGGAGAACTTAGGAGTCTCCGAAGAAGCGAGCTCCAGGGTGGAGGAAGGAGGAGAAATAGAAAGAAAAAAAAAAAAAAAAGAGCACCTTTTGGCTCTTTCTGACATGCCCCCAGCTACAGAATTACATGTATAGTCATTGGAGTTGCAGGCTGCATTTAATGATTTTTTAATTATCTGGCTTTAGGGTGGAAAGGATCTTATTTTGGCTGTGTGAAGCTGAGAGCCCGATTCCTTCCTTTTACTTGTTCAGAGACACCCACCCACGCTCTCACTGTTTTGTGATGCCATAGTTAGAGTGGGAGGGGCACACACCAGTGACTTCAGTGGGGCTCCTTTTTCAATCACGGTTTTCAATATTCTGAATGCCTGATTTGTACAAATGAAGGCCACCACTCAGTTAAGAAAATTAAGAAGGCCCATCTGGGGTGCTAAGGTGAATACCAGAAAAGGTGCTCTTTATGCAGTAAGGCATAATGGTGTGTGTTATGTACGCAACACAACAACAGCAGGGTGTAGGTTACTATTCCTGAACCGCACGGCCACATGCACTGTGAGGCATGAGGCACTTGCATCGAAAGCCTTTAGCCACCTGGAAGTGCGGTTCAGGAATAGTAACCCCCACCCTGCCATGTCTTTTTGTGTCTGTGAAATGGGTCTACAGTAAAAAATAAATATTTATATTTATTTATTTGAAAATTGGTAACCGGGAAAGGCACACGGAACTGAGGCTTATTTCCAGGTGTGACCTGGGGAAAGGGTTACAGGAGGAAAACAGTGAAGCACAATACAGTACGTTACGTGATCTAGGTAAAGTGCAAACAACGTAACAGTAAGAGTACTTAACTGGTACAGATGTGGAACAAGATAAGGTCAAATAAGTTGGCATCAAAGCAGTACCAAGGTAGTCAAAACAGAGCACTAGGGAACAGCTGTGTCAAGGGGAATCAAAAACCGAAAATACCTCAATTGCTATGGGGATCTCCTAGGGGAAACAGGTGCAGCTGGGTGGTTGGAGCAGTTTCAGCCGACGCCTGAGGGACCCTAAGGAGGAGGAATGAGAAATGGAAAGAGGGAGCTGGTTTCAGAGTGATGGCAAGTGATAGGAGAAGGCAGATTGCTCAGCAGTGGAACAGGGGTGAGGAGGGAGAAGGTTCACTGGTCCCTTGACCAGAGGGAGCATAGAGCAGGGGGACTGGAGAGAGGGCGAGGAGAGGTAGGATGGCAGGGAACCAAACCAGTACTTGCAGATGAAGGAAGTGCTGTGCGACTGGCGACATGAAGGTAGGGGAGGATGGACAAGTAGGAGTAGGGAGAGTAATGGTGTGTACGTGGGTGTATGTGGAGGGGTTATTCACAGAGTGACAAAAGGCATTGCAGAGGGTGTCCAGTCTGGCTAGAGAAGTGGAGGGGCTGTACCATAGACCAGTCTGCATAGCCAGAGACCAGGAGCACCATTTTGGTGGTCAGCTCACGGCAGACTGGCAGGGATAAACAGTATTTGTTACACTACAGGGCACCAAGTTTAGGGCGGAGAGTTGCATGGACAGCATCGATCTGGGCTGAGAAGTCAAGCTTACTGTCAAGTCACATGCTGCGGTACTTGAAGGATGGCTACGCCTCAAGAGGGGCGCCATCCAGCGTCGTGAAAACCAGGAGCCTTGAGAGCCTAGTCAGTCTTTGGCTTGTACCAAAGGTCATAGACACCGTTTTTCTTTTTTTTTTTTTTATTATTTCTGTTTTTCCCCTCCTACTTCCCTCAGAGCCGCATCATCGGGAGACGTCAATCAAGCCTGTCCCTGCCTAGTGCCTTACCTGACAACCCCATGTCCCTCCATCCTGCCTTGGAAACCCCCTGAGCGGGGTCAGGGTTGGGGCCAACCCCCGAATCTTGTGGTTCTTGTCAGAATCTGGGACTGCAGGCAGGCACTGGCACAACGGGATGTGGCTCGGCGCTCCATCTTCCCAGCTCTAGAGGTTTTTTCCCTTTTCTGTGGGACTTTGCGTGCCCATACGTCAAGGTGCGCACTCCGACATCTGCAACATCCCTTCCCTTCCTTCCATGAAGGAGCTGCCCCTGGAGCTGATAGGTCCCAGACCTACGCCTGCGACCAGTCATGCCCCAGTGGCTCCAGCTTGCTGTCGCGCCCCCAGGCTCCACCAGGGGTCACCACTTGCTGAACTGTAGGGCCCTCCCACTCACTGGAGAAGGCTAGCTGTCGTTGGACGCCTCCAGCCTATCTTCCCCTCCCCGCCAACTCTCGGCGCCCGAGCTTGGTCCTGAACCCGGTCGCCGGCGTGAGCAAGGTGTAGCGTCCAGCGCCTCAATAGTCAGCGCCACCGGCCAGCTTAGACACCATTTTTTTAGCGCTGACCATGAGATATTGGAGTGGAACCAGCATAGGAGATTGTTGAAATCCTTTTGGAGCAGGTTTTCCACTGAAGCTGTAGAAGGACTGGAGATGAAGATGACTGTGTCATATGTGTACATGCAAGCTGACACAGGCAGAGGGGAGGCATTCAGAAAACCAAGAGCACGATTGGGCCTAAGATGGAACCCTGCAAGACTCCACATGGATGGGGAGGGGTGGTGACAACATGCCTCAGCCTGAATGGATGGTTGGCATCCTGTCATGTAGGAACAGAACCAGTCAGTAACAGATGCTGAGAGGCCAGCCGGGCGCAGCTTATCCAGGAGGGGTGAATGGGACATCGAGTCAAATGCTTTGACCAGATTGATGAAAATGGCAGCTGTGATAGGTCCCTAATCCATCCCAGAGAAGATGGAGTCAGTGACACGCAGCATGGAGGAGATCAGTTTAGCCGTGAGATAACTCTTCCTGAATGGCACTGCTTTGGAACCTTCTCCACCACTCGGGAAGCAGGATTCTTACTACCCATTTTATTATGTGGGATACAGCACGCTTCAAGGTCACCTTTTGTCTGACACACCCAGCTATTATCCCACAATTATGCACCTCCATTAAAGCCTTGTTGCAGTTACAAAATGGTTTCTTTGATTTTTAATTTGAGAACTGTGTCATGAGATTCAGAAAGTAATGCATTTCTGACCTGTGCTGGAATGACACACAGTCATGTGACCAGACTCCACCATTCCTAGCATAGGATTTTCCCAGCCAGTTTTAGAATCACTAATTGCCCTTATGGTTTTTCGACACTGGCACAGGAGCTCTTTGAGGATGTGTAACTGAGCTGCTGTGAACTTCTGCCCAGTGCAACCACTGGGTACTTCCTTCGTAATGTGTGCCATTTGGGGCATATGGGAGGGGGTAACTTGGCTGTGTGGATAAATAATAACATGGATCTTACTCCCAGCGTTATGTGAGCAAAACAAATCTGCTGAATGAAATGTGTAAGTCCACACAATTCAGTTCAAGATCAGAGTGTTCCCTCCCTCTCCAGAGGAGGAAGGTGAACAAGATGGCACATTTATGGAAGCCATGAGTGCTAGTGTAACCCCTGCAAATGGGGGTTCCCAAAAGACTTCAGGAGCTTGCTTGAATGCTCCAAGCCTGAATGGTGTTTGGCTTAAGCCATTTATCAGTGAGTGTTTTAGAGCCTCTGGTACTCTCTTTAAGAGCTGTCTGCTTGCAGACATAATTAGTTTATATGGGGACTGTGTGTTTCTCTGTTTGAGTACCACTCGAACTGCTGCCAATTCACTCCATTTTTGCAGTCACTAGGAGTACAAAGGAACCTATCTGAAAGATGTAACTGTTTGCCAGAAATAATTTAGAGTAATAATGAAAATACAGTTTGTCTAACCTGCTTTCTTTTGCAGTCAGAACTGTGTCTGCCTAGTTCCCCATTCTGGTTTTGAACTGCTGAACTGGACCAATCAGTGTGGGGTAAGCTAGCTCTAAAATGGTGCCTTGGACGAATCAGAACTTGGACTCATAATCTGAGCCAGCCACAAGAGGATTGTATGGGCAGTGACTCTGGGAGATGTAGTTTAGACTTCGGCGCCTTTTGGACCAACAGCAGCAGTCTATTGTGAGTGACAGCCAATCCAGTCAAGAACTGGGAGGAACTCAAAGGAAGTGCCCGGTTTTGTCTGTTGGAGTTTCAGTTTAGCTCTGGCAGTGAAGGGGAAAGAAACCCTGTGCTCCTTCAGTGCACAGTTTCAGTCAAAAAACGTGTGTAAGGCCCAGAGTTCCGGTCTGCAGCTTGTGTAACTGCTTGTTAGGACTGAATCCTGTCCCCAGAAAAGAATCAAAGGATCTCTGAAGAGTAGAAACCAGGCTCACCCTGTAGAAGACTGGAGAAATTGTTGAATTGCACTCGGTCTGTCAGGAACTGAATCTGCTGTGTGTTCTCCGGGTATTGTGCAGTAATTGCGATCGATAGAGAAGCAGCCTGCCTGGTATAGTACTTTCTTTTTACCATATAAATGTGTGAAGAGTCTCGTGGAGCCTCAAGAGTAGCCCTGTTGACGTTGAAGGACCCGATCTTGTTTGGAGGTCGTGAGTACTAATTCAGGGTCGCCTCCCTGTTGAATTGCCACATTAAATCCAAATGGAATCACTGTACTGCTGACTGTTTAAACTAATTTTTCTTTTCACTGTGTGAAAGGGCCCCACCAGCTGCCACGGTTTGGACTAGCCACTAGGGCTTGGGTACCCAGGGACAGTAACTGGTAGGGATAGGCCTGTGCACAGAGCCATAGGTAGATAGTAAAGTGATAAGCTAATTAACCTGATTTCCCTGTCCTTGTTATATCCCCAAATAAATCAGAGCTGCTTGTTTCAGCAAAGTTATACTGCCTGAGGTATTTGTCTATGTTAAAGTACTGTACTGTGATTGTTGCACTGTATCTTATTTCACAGGAGGTCCCAGTGCGGAACTAGTCCTGGGGGTAAGTGTATACTGTGAAGGTAATTCTGATATATTGTGGGCCACTAGTGGGAAGAAAGGGGGGTTGCAGTGTCCCAGAGGGCTGTGACCAAGTAAGTTTAACTATTGCAAACCCTGACCTCTGGGTGGAGGCACCCGCCATTGGATCCAGGCCCCTCAACCTGTTAGTGGCAAATCAGGCAGGGGTAGTAGCCCCTGGGATAGCGCCATCTAGGGGTTACACTAGTATCCAACAGATATACCACATTGCTGTGGCAATTGTTAAAAGCTCGCTGCTTGCTTATTTGTGCTGCTTCAACATTTTGGAGACATGGCTGGACAGCTTTGCTTCAGCAATGGCTGACTCAGCAGCTTCAGCTGGCAAAGTACTGCAGACTTTGGTACAGCTAGTGAAGGAAAATGGCTATGCCTCAGAATTTGATTGGAGCACCTGAAACCAGATCAGAGCTTGCAATTTGTAATTGTAGGACTGCCTGGAGGGGATAACCTGTGAACGTTTGTGCTCGACTGGCTCGTAAGTGCTGTGTCCGGATCTGGAGGATGAAGCGCCAACCATCGAGAAAGCTTTGTTGTATCTCTTCACATATAGGTTCCATAGGTACTGATACCATGAGCCGGCCATCGATGCAGCAGCAGCAGTGCTACCACTCACAATGCCAGTGACCTGGGTTTGGAAGTGAGAGCAAGTAGTTGGGGGTCGGTGGGAGGAGCACAACATTGCCGCCTAGGTGGCCCTAGGAGGTGATATGAGGGGAGCAGTGTATTCAGGAAGTGATGCTCCCTGACGGAAGACGTTAGTGCTCCTAGTGTGCATGGCAAGTAGTCAACTCCACGAAGAATCTAAGGGTTGAACGAAAAAGTAGGAAACACCACCAGGCAGCAGGATGATGCCCACAGTTCCCCACAGACTCCACACCACCTACTGGGCACAGTGAACCCAAACTGGGCAAGGTGTCCAGAGGGGACTTGGAGAACCCCCAGCGGCCCTGTGGAGGAACAGGTGGGTCCCACTGAGTAAGTCCCAGAGACGGCGGGTGATGGGGTTGGGGGTACATAATATAAGGAGTAGAAAGAGCCTGATGTGTAATGATTAAATGTTTTGTGTAACAGGCATAGGAAGGGCAGATTACTCCAGCAATAGCAGAGTGTTATTGGCATCGTTGTGGCATCCCGTCATGCTGTTGCCTGACACCCAGGAGCCCGACAGTTGGTATCCCCAACTATCGGGAACTTCTCAGCAATAGGAGTTGGTAATCAAAATAAGGGGTGCGGTGGGGCAGAGCCCCCGGAAACATAGAAAAAAACGCAGGGGGCAATTCCCAACTGTCGGGATACTGACTGTCAGGATATAATTTTCGGGCTCCTGGGTGTTGGGCAACAGCATGTCAGGATGCCGTAGTAGACCCGTGTTATCACCTGCAGCAAAGGTGGGTTTACCATGAGTCAAAGTAACAAGAATGGATTTAATGTATTGTTTAGAAGAGAAAATTTGTTTCTGTGGTATGGTGCCTTTATATTGCTAGTAAGGAAAAAGGTTGTCCATCATAAAAGTATTGAATGGAGTTTATCATTTAAATACATATGGAGATTGTACATGAGTTGGTGGCGAACAGTGATGCAGTTGGTCATTATGACATACTTCTCTTTCCTTGCGCTGTATGTGCCATCTGTATGGCCCGGGTCATACCTAAAAATGGTCCCTGGGACCAGTGTACTTAGCCGATAGCCAAATAAATAAATCCGTATAAATGTATTATATATTTAGATCCTGATGAAGTAGGGAGCAAACTACAAAACGTTGATCTGATTTTAGCAGTGTAGTTGAGCTGTTTGTCGAAAATAGAAAGACCGAATAAGTGAACTGGTGAGTATGTCTGCTTGTCTCCATATGTGCATTTGACTGTTTGAGGTTGTATGGAGTACAATCCCTCCCGGTAGTTTCTTTACTGTATAGGTGCAAGAAGGGCCACATTGCTCAGGGTGCGTACTGTGGGTACTGAAGGGGGCCAGTCTGGTGAGAGGGCAAGGGAAAAAAAAATACTGATTTCCTGCATACACTGCAGTCCTAGTGATGGGACTCCGCTTTGGGACAAGGTGCTGCAAATCACTCTGAAATAGGAAGAATGTTGTGTGGAAGTAGGGGTGATAACAGTTTACCCAGACTTGAACTACGCCACTGGGCAGAGGTGCAAGCAGTCCAATGCCATTGAAGTTAACCTCAGCCAGAAGAGTACGCTACACTTCATGATGATTCTTGCCCTGCTGAGGATCGCACATGGAGCAAGTGTATATATTCTCCAGGTCAAAAGATGCCAGGAAATGACTGCAGAAGGTTGACTCGATGTCGGTAGTCAATGCAGAGGGGTCCTGGGAAACAACAGAGTGATGGGTCTGTGGGTATGGGACTTGAACATGCATGGTACAGGCATAGGCGCTGCATGACACCCAAAGCCCTCCGGCTTGCAGTAGCTAGTTTTTCGATCATCGATTACGGGTTAGTTATCGGTGGCTCTGCCACATATACTGTCCTCAGCAGAATAAAGATCACTCTTAGCAAAGCGTGTCACCTTCTAACCGGAGCCCCTAGACTCACCCACACGTGACCTTTACTCGCAAACAAACTGTCTAAACCTTAAGGGTAGGATTTCCTACCAGACCTTTTTTGCTAGCAAAGAAAATCACTATCGGCCTTGCTCCTCCCTCTCCCACCACGCTCATGCATGCTGTCACTCCCAGGAACACGAGGAGCGCTCCAAAGTTTCCTTCAATGTCCCGCACTGTAGAACTTCCCAATGCCAGCATGCCTTATGTACAGGGCTCTAGTTTGGTTAAATAGACTGCCCACTGAAGTCTTGGCTGAACAAAAGCTGGGGCCTTTTAAATCTAAGCTTTGGCAGCACCTCCTAGCAACTAGTACCTGTGAGCACTTAACCTCGTCTGTGTTAACCCCCCCCCCCACGGTTCTGCCCCCCGAATGTTTCTGATGACTATGTCTGCTTAGACTGTTACCTGCTATTTCTGTGCGTTTCATGAGTGTATTTACTGCCATGCATTTGCATCCCATATTCTTGTATTCTCCCACCATTATTCTACCCTTTGTATTTCAGCTCTGTTATCAAGCATTGCCTACTCCCCGGTTCTGCCCCATATGTTTCTGATGACTACGTCTGATTAGACTATTTACCTGCTATTTCTGTACATCTGCTGTTGTATTTACTACGTGTATATGTTTCTCGAATGTTGTACTTCTCCTACCAATGTACTACCTCTGTTTTAGCACTGTTCATCAAGCATTCACTCTGTATTGTAGCTTATCTCAGTGCTACTGTTGTTATTACTGCATTCACTGTACGTCTTTCTACACCTGAAACTAATACACCCTGAAGTGGAGCCTTTGTAAATGAGTCTCTGACTCAAACGTATTGTAATTCCGAGATATAAATAAATAAATTTACATTGAATAGGCAGGGTTTAAGTAGAGTCAATCGGCACTTATCTTTACTGGTCCAGGCCTTTTGGGACTGGAGGCTTTTGTGTACTTAGGTTTGCAAACAGCAGGACCCATTTACAATGCACTGTGTGGTTCACAACTGGCTCAGTTAGAAGAAGAAAATGGCAATGGCTAGCTTCTCCACTTGACCTGAAACTGACTTTGTTTCCCTCCACAAACAGCTATGGAGGCAGAGGATGACTGGCCAGTCAGAGGCTGCACTGTCCACTGAGCACAAGTGGGGAAAACTGTAAACTTCTACATGTTACATTTGGAACTTGCTCCCTCTAGTGGACTTCTGGGCTGATAGTATCTTCATTGTTGTCTAACATGGCACAGTGCCTGTATTTTCAGCTTTTTCCTGATCCACTCTCACACGGCCTTGGGAGGAAAGGGTACCGGTTGTGCTGGAAACTGCAAATTACTTCATTTGTGTGAGACCTTATCTGCAGTATCTGGGTTGTAGAAAGGGTGTTAGACTGTTTTATGAAACATATGTAACCATTGCAGTTATGTCCCCTGCAAGAAAATGATTTTTCAAAAGTTTTACCAGGACACACTGAGCTGGCAACAGCTCCTTTCTAGATGTGTCCTGGGTTGAGGTGGGAGCAAAGAGAGACAAAATAAGTTGCAGTCGTACAATAAATGAACAGTTGTGCAAACAAACAAATAGACAGGGCAGAGTATTAATAAGAGTATAACAGTGTTCCTAGGGTAAGGTAAACCCTAAATGATCAAAAACAGTGAACAGACTGTGAATTTTGAGGGAAGGTGGGGGGAATAACAGCGCAAAAGCAGGGCTACAGAGAGCCGAGGGTGGAGGGCAGTAGAGCAGGAACTATTGCTGGTGTTAGTTGCGAACTTGCTTGTGCAACTTGATTATGCCCTTGCAAGACATATGTTTAAATATCACTTAGAAATATAATTTTGGGTGCTGTTCTATCATCTCTTATGTCCACTCACTGGTTTCCCCACAGTAACACCCCACGCCATTTCTAATGATCCTCCAGTTGTAGAGGTGAACCAAGTGCTACGTTGACATCCCACCTCACCACTGTTTGTGTAATTTATCAGCAGGGTTATGTGTCACCACTGTGCAGTCACCTACCCACACATACACATATACACAATGATCACAATTGTCACCAGTGAGTTCTCTCTAGCAGCCCTTTGCCACCAAGCTGGCTTTGTTGTGGTACTACAACTATTTTAAATAAAATGTATGGAAAACAGTCTGGGTCAAAGGAATCTCTTGCCGATTGCCACCAAAGTCAACATTCTGTGCAGCAAATACTTAAAAACTTTCCTGCTAACATCAGAAAACATAATTAAATAGCAACGGTAAATGTATTTTGGATGAAAACACATTTCTTTCTTGGAAAGAGAAGGGCTTGTAGACTGCTGGGAAGAAGTGTAGTCTATTAGGTACTGTGCAGAGCCAAACGAGGAGACCCGACTGTTACTTTCTCACTGTGTGGCCCTGAGTAAATTACTTGTTAACCTCACTGTGTGGCCGTGAGCAAGTCACATGTTAACCTCACTGTGTGGCCCTAAGTTACTTGTTAACCTCACTGTGTGGCCCTAAGTTACTTGTTAACCTCATTGTGTGGCCCTAAGTCACTTGTTAACCTCACTGTGTGGTCCTAAGCAAGTTACTTGTTAACCTCACTGTGTGGTCCTGAGCAAGTCACTTGTTAACCTCACTGTGTGGCTCTAAACAAGTTACTTGTTAACCTCAGCATGTGGCCCTGAGCTAGTCACTTAACCTCACTGTGTGGCCCTAAGTTACTTAACATTTCATGTGGCCCTGAGTAAGGTATATTGAACCTCACTGTGGGGCCCTGAGCAAGTCACTTGTTAATCTGTGTGGTCCTGAGCAAGTTACTTGTTAACTTCTTTGTGTCACCCGAGTAACGCTTTTGTTAATCTCACTGTGGGGCCCTGAGTAGTTACTTGTTAACCTCACCGTGGCCCTGAGCTAGTCACTTGTTAACCTCACTGTGTGGCCCTAAGTCACTTGTTAACCTCACAGTGTGCTCTGAGTAAGTTACTTGTTAACTTTACTGTGTGGACCTAAGTTACTTGTTGACCTCACTGTGTGGCTCTGAGTAAGTTATTTGTTAACTTTACTGTATGGACCTAAGTTACTTGTTGACCTCACTGTGGGGCCCTGAGTAAGTTACTTGTTGACCTCACTGTGCCCTGAGCAAGTCACTTGTTAACCTCACTGTGTGGCCCTGAATTACCTATTAACGTCTCTGTGCTGAACCTGTCAATAATTTGCTTTTCTACAGTTTATTTAACCAGGATAACTCAGCTGAGATGCAGCATCTCAGTTACAGTGAGGTTCTACGCTTACTCCTTTTTACAGCTTTGTGCACTGAAGTACTGAGAGGCTGAATGACTTTCTCATGGCAGCACAGTAAGTAAGTGGCTCTGGTAGGATTTGAGCCAGGGTCTCCTGGTTCCAAGTTAGTGCTTTAATCCCTGTACCACACTGCAGTTTTCCATCTCTGTGCTGTTTGAATTTCCGTGTGCACCTAATGGCAGCAGTATTCTTCTCCTGAATTTTAAAGCACTTTTGGATACAGTCTGTGTGACAGGCACTATATCAGTATAAAATGTCTTCCCTCTCTCCCTTTCTTTCTTCCTCCCCATCCCTCAATCCCAGCCTTCCTTCCTCCCTTACCCCATCCTTCAATTCTTCCCTCCCTTATCACATTGCGGAATCCCTCCCTCACTTCCTAGTCCTCCCTCCCTCTCACCCCATCCCTCATTCGTTACCTCCCCTCCCCCTTCCTTCCCTCCCTCTCACAAATGTGTTTTATTTTCTTGTTGTCTTGCCAAATGGCAATTTGAATAATTCTGTATTACAGTAATTTAAATCAGATAGGGCAGCCTTCTTGTGACTATCACTCTTATGCATCTGGAGTCAAGTAAATAGCTCGTGTCTAGTTTTTCCATGCTTAATGAGGCAATTAATGAGCTTTAAGAGTTTAAACACCACTGGAAGTGACCCAGGGGTGACAGGTAGAAAAAAAAGAGAAACTGATTTTTTGAAACTAGTGCTTTATCAGAGAGAAAAATAATGTTTTTTTTTTTTCCAGTACATGATACATATTTAGTGGGTGGCAAATGTCTTGAATGCTGATTTAATTCTGTTCTGCATCAGGATGGTATCTTTCACAGTCTCTTAAGGCAGCAGTGCATGATAGGAAAAACATGAAATAAAATGGAGCCATATGGGACTGAGATACCTGTTTCAATTACCAGACAGTAAGGGGGTACTGCCTTACAATATTCTCCTAACAACTTACTCCTTACCTCCCACGGACCATTATAGGTATCTGCAGGTCTGCTCCTGTGTTATGGGATGGGAAAGAAGTAGCCAGTCTACCTGAAAAGCTGAGAGGGTTACAGCACCTACTCATATGTCATATGAAGGGGAGCTCTGGGCACATCTTACTGGCCAGATGTATAGGGTATTATTAGAGAGCTGCACTATGGTCTCAGTACTATCCCAGAAGAACGCGGAACTCAGACAGAACAATCCCTCTCCCATGGTTAAAATACAGTATTCTGGCATATAGGGTCACATAGAAACATAAACAATGACAGCAGAAAAAGACCAGTGGTCCATTCTGCCTGCCCAAGTTGACTATTTAGCCCTGGGGCCTACTGTCCCTCCAGGGTCTTAGCCCTCCATCCTTCCCCATTTCCTTCCATCTTTTGCCGCCCGAGCAACCACTATACCTTCATTCTATCCCAACCATGCCTTGAACCCACCAACAGTTTTAGCACTCACCATTATGACAGGCAGACGTTCCATGGCTCCACCATCCTTTCTATAAAATAATACTTCCCAGTGTCCTTCTGAGCCTGCCTCCTGTCAGTTTCCACACGTGTTCACGTGACCGTGAACTAGAACTCAAGCTTAATACTTCCCCACAGTTCACCTTATTAATTCCTTTTAGGAACCTGAAGGTCTCTAGCATATCTTCCCCTTCCCTTCTTGTCTCCAGCGAGTACATGTTCGGTGCCTCGAGGCACTCTTAATAGGACTTGCCCTGTTGCCCCTAAATTATTTTTGTTACCCTGCGCTGCACCGTCTCCACTCTCCAGCTTATCTGTATCCTTCCTGAGATGAGGACTCCAGAATTGGGTGCCGTATTTTAGGTGTGGTCTCACTACTAAGGATCTACATAGGGGGAAGTATGACCTCTTTCCAGTTGCTATCGATACTGCTCCCGATACAACCCAGCATCCTACTCGCTCTGCTATGCCTTGCTGCACTGATTCAGTTGTTTGAGGGAGTCACTGATGATAACTTCAAGGTCCCATTCCTCAGCCATAGTGTCTCACCCCACCAACCTAGTACTCTATCCGGTATGCCGACTGTATGGCGACACCATTACAGCGAACACGTCGATGCTGACAACCTCGACAGTTCGCTGTAATGTTCCGCCCAAGACCCCAGTAGTCTGTCTCCTGGTCCTGCACCCCCTCTGAATCAACTCAGACTCAGAGTTGAAACTTTTATTTTGGAGGTGCGGGCAGAGCCCCGATAGAAAAACAACCAAGGTCCCCTGCTGGATTTATATCAGCTGCAACTTGTGGTCAACATAAGTCCGTCGCTGTGATATCGCTTGACAACATAGTTGTCAAACTGGCATCGTAGATCCCTCTGTCATGGGGTTCTTGTTCCCTAGGTGCATTACCTTGCACTTTTTGGCACTGAATTTCAACTGCCAAACCTCAGACCACTCCTGTAACTTTTGTATGTCACTCTGCATTTCTCTGATTCCTTCATTGCTACCCACTTTCCCACAGAGCTTAGCATCATCTGCAAAGAGACACAGCCTGTCCCGGTTACTCTCACCAGTGCTGATAATGAACATATAGAAGAGGACCAGTCCCAGAACAGATCTCTGTGGTACCCTGCTTATGAAGAAACTGATGGCAGATAAGGACCGCTGCCCCCGACTGCCCATGTTCCCTAGCTACTGTATTATCAAGAGACCCTACTTTAGTCTCTGGCTTTAACCCCCCCTTCTAACCAATTAAAGTTCCTTTATGCCTATGCCATGTTCTTGAATCCTATTACAGTCTTTGCCCTGTCCACCTTCTCTGGGAGGCTGTTCAGGCATCCACCACTCTTTCTGTGAAGAAGTACTTTCTCATGTTTCCCTGAATCTACCCTCAACTTCATGGCATGACCCTTGTTCTTGAGCATCTTTTTAATTTTTTATTTATACTTTTTGCCTGCCACTGAATGTCTGGACTCTGCCATGGTCACGGCGCCCTGTACTTCCACCACCCATATTGCCTCGCTCTTCCCAGTTACCTCTGACTTGCCCCTCAGAGGGCGGGGTCGCGGCACCGTCAGGGCACCAGTGCCGCGATCCTAGTATCTAGTCAGGAGAGCCGGCTGGGTGGCTAATTGAGGCCAGGGGTAAGGCGTCATGGAGACGTTCGGGCAGTGTTTTTCTCCCCTTTAAGCTGAGGCAGTGACGTCCTGCGTCTGTCCTGCCCCAGAAGTGTTTTCCATGCGTCGGTGCATGGTGTCAACCTGGCCTCCGCCAGGTGTCGCTCCTGCACCACTCACAGTGCCCCTCTCCCTCCTGGAGAAGGAGAGCAGTCCTGGGCATGCTCAGTCCTTCAAACAACATGACGTCTTGCTGTATTCTGACTAATGCAGTTAGCCCCAGCCTTTAAACTGCCCTGGAGAACAAAGGGTTAACTTTCTATGCAGAGCATAGAATGCTGAGCTCGAGCTCGGTTGGTGTCTCTGTCTGTTTCCCTTTGAAATCTAACCGTCAGATTCTTTACTCTGCCTCACTGAACAGTCGCTCCAGAGATTTCTCCTGCAGCTCGGTTCGAAAGTTGGTTGAAGTGTCGGTTTATCGTCGGTTTTTAACTGAAATTTATTTCCGCATAGTTGGTTCAGTCTCTGTCTGTGGTACTGTGAGTACTAGATAGGTTTTGTATTGTTTTTCTGTGTGGAACTTGTAAAAGTGTGGATCGGTTCGGCTGAACCTATCAGTTGTTAATTCTTGTATCTTACTTTAGTGTGTGGTTACCGGTCCTTATCGGTTCTAAAAACTGTTTGAATGCGGTTTTCCAAGACCCGTGACACGGTTAGAACCCGATAAAGAGTCTTGCCTGGCCGATTTGCCAACAAAAGGAGTAAGTTGGTTAGGTTGCTCATGTCTGAGAAACCCAAGAAAAAAAAAAAACGGCTCACTGGGTTTCAACACTGCAGTGAGTGTGGGGAGGTCTTTGCTAAAGCCGATCCCCACACCACCTTTTTATTGTCCGGGTTCGAACACCTCGATTCAGACTGACAAATTTGTAAAACTTTCCCAAATCTACCCTTGAAAAGAGATTAGGTAGACTGAGGGAAAAGGAGGACGAGAAGTCCGCTGACCCGATGGCCAGCCGGTTCGGTTCCGACCGGAACCAGAAGGAATGCCCTCTGACCAGGGCGATACTTTTTCGGGCCAAAGGAGAGCCGATCCCGAGGGTTCGGTTCCGACAAAAAGAAAACGCAAAGAGAAATCGTCCGGTTCGGATCCAGAAGCCCATGTTCTGACCGCCAAGGAAATAGCCAAAGTGATTCGGATTGTGGAATCGCTTCACCCGGTTCCGACCGATCCAGCACCTTTTGGCAGGGGCTCGGTTCGGTCGATTCCCCCGGTTCACGATTATACCCCTGAAGAATTTTATGAACTGGAGTTTGAGGAGGAGGAGGAGGGGAAGTTTGAAGATGGTGATGGTGAAAATCTGGATGTGCCTGTTGAACCGGACCTCTCCCTAGACAGACCTTCAGGTGTATCCCCTCCTAGGCTTTCTGAGTCCCCTTCCCACTTTATGTTCTACAAAAAGGTGGCTGAGACCCTCCAGCTTCCTATGGAGGAGGCAATGGAGGATCAAGAGGAGCCTGATTTTTGTGGAAATGATGGACATCCCAGAGTCCAGGAGACTGTCTATTCCCTTCACAAGTTTGGGAAACAGACACAAAAATCCTGAAGTCTCCCAATTCTATACCTCCTGTTGATAGAAGAATGGACAAGGGGTATACACTTTCCAGGCTCAGATACTGGAGTTCTTGTATCAGCAATGCAGCCATGTTGGGGTTGTGCAGGCTGCTGCCTGTGATAAGGCAAACATTCCCTTGGCTTCACACCCCAGACAAAGACTCCAGGAAGATTGATGCCATGGCAAAAACAGTACATGGCATCTTCCCTGGGACTCAGGAAGGCGTAATTATATGGTTCCTATACAGCCAGGTACCAGAAGTCCAGGTGGGACACTGTACTGGCACTGGCTAAACAGGCCTCCCCAGCTAGCCAAGGAGCTGGAGGAGGTGGCTGCAGATGGGATCGAGGCATCAAAAGTTCAGTTTCATGCTGCTGCTGTGGACTCCAGTGATGTGTCATCAAGAGTCATGGCTACATCTGTGGCTCTTCGGAGAATGGTTTGGCTCAGATGTACTGCCTCTTGCAGAATACCCAAGCTAAGGCCATGGATTTTCCTTAGTGGGTAATTCTCTGTTTGGGGAGCAGACAGAGAATTACATGAAGAAAATGGATGAGTACAGGACCACTTACAGGAGGGCTCAGGCCAAGAGAGGCAGGCAACTCCTCAAAGGCAGCAGTCTAGGGGCAGGGGCAGGCCTTTTATCAAGCACGGCCTCTTTTCCCTTTCACAGAGGGGGTTCTTCAGAGGGAGAGGCAGAAGGGGGATGAGCAGGGCTGCATCCACTCCTCAGCTTAAGGCCTGCCAAGCAGACACCCTGATGGGCCTGCCTGGGTCGACTCTCCTATTCCAGTGCAGGCTGGCTTTACTTTGACCAGGACTGGATGTCTATTACATCAGACAAGTGGGTCCTGGAAGTAGTAAGCTAGGGACTGGTTCTCAGCTTCAAAAAATTTCCAAAGATGAGAGCTAGATCTTTTCCACTTGCAGGTCTCTCAGAAATCCTTGCCCTAGAGGCAGAGGTTTCATCTCTGCTGGCTTTAAGATCCATAGAGAGAGTACCTACCCTACACTGGGGCAAAGGTCTGTACTCCTGGTACTTCCTTACTCCCAAAAAGACGGGAGTGGCGACCCATCCTAGACCTAAGATACCTGAATAAACATCTTTCAAAACCAAAGTTCAAGATGGTAACTCTGGGAATAATCCTTCCCTCTCTAAGGCCAGGGGACTGGCTAGCCTCCCTGCACCTCAGAGATGCCTATTTTCACATTCCCATCAGGTGCTCCCACAGAAAGTACCTCAGGTTCAAGTTGCCCTCAGGCCACTATCAGTTCAGAGCAGTGCCCTTTGGCCTAACTTCAGCCCCAAGGGTCTTCACAAAGTGCCTGGCAGTAGTAGTTGCCTTTCTAAGGCAGCAAAAGATTTCCATTCTTTCCATATCTGGACGACTGGCTAATAGTGGGCCAGTCTCCAGACCAAGTCAAGTCAGACCTGCAAGTGACCCAGCCGGCCCGTCAGCGCAGCGGTTGGATTTCTGCTTGCGACGCCAGCGACCTGGGTTCGGGAACGGACTCGGGTAGCTGGAGGGCCGGCTGGGAGAGGAGGATCGAGCACCCAGCAGCTGCTCTCCTCCTCTGGGGAGGGAGGGGGTGCTTGTCCCGCAGCTCTACCGCCACCTGGGTGACCACGGGTGGAGGTGCAGCAGGACTGCATAGAAGGGAGGGAGGACGTGGGCCGGAAACTGGAGCCAGCGCCCCTAGGGTCTCCCTAGAGTGCTCACGTCCTGTGGGAGGGGACAGAAAAACGGAAAAAGGTACCTGTCATGGAGGACGTAGACGGGACCTGACTGCCCCAGATAACCCATAACCGGGCTATCGTTGGATGCCACAGATGGACCTCCTGACACACACTAATGGACTGGAGGGGGTAAATGGGGTTCCCCCTCCTCCCCGCCTGGGGGTAGGCCGAGGCAGCATGGAGGTAGGTCTGAGCGACACCACGGTAGGTACCCGGGGAGGGACTAGAGGAGTACAGTCTAGGGATTCCCAGAAGAAGTTCCACCACGGCAGAGAGAAGGGGGCTAAAAAAAAAAAAAAAAAAGACCTGCAAGTGACCCAGCAAGTGCTCACTTCTCTAGGATTTCTTCTCAACCTTCCCAAGTCAGTTCTCAAGCCTGTCCAGCTTCTTACCTTTATAGGGGCAGAGCTGGATACGGTCAAAGCAAGAGCCTTTCTTCCCCCTGGAAAGGGCAAGGGCAGGGTTCTTATAGAACTAGCCTCTTCTTCAGCCTTCAGGTATCTCGACCAGCAAGGCATTTCCTCCAGATCTTGGGCCACATGGCAGCTTCTTCGGCAGTGGTCCAAGGGGCAAGATTCCAGATGAGGGACATTTAGTTGAATCTGAGGGCTTTCTGGTCTCAGAGTAAGGATTTCCTTACCAAACTGATCCCAGTGACTCTGACCTTGATCCAAGCCTTCAATGGTGGCAGGATCAGGACAATTTAAGGCAAGGGGTCCCATTTGCCACTCAGTCTCATTCAGTGGTCCTTACCACGGAAGCTTCCCTTCTGGGCTGGGGAGCCCATCTGGGGGCCCTCACTGCCCAGGGACTGTAGTCCCCTCAGGAATCCCCTTCTCCATATCAATCTCCTGGAACTCAGGGCAGTTTTTTTGGCCCTGCAAGCTTTCTCTCAGTAAGTACAGAACAAGGTGGTTCAGGTCAGAACAGACAACACCACCACCATGTGGTACATCAACAAGCAGGGAGGCACTCTGTCTACGGCCTTGTGCACAGAAGCCATGAAGTTGTGGTCCCTGCCTTATTCCCTGCAAACCTCTCTGATAGCAGTTCACCTTCCAGGGAAGGACAATGTGCTAACAGATGCACTGAGCAGGATCTCACAGGGCCATCACGAATGGTCCCTGGACCCTCTGATATTGAAGGTGATTTTTTTCAAGGTGGGGCACTCCAGAGATAGATCTTTTTGCAGCCCCAGACAATCACCAACTTCCTCTCTTTTGTTGCAGACCCCCAGTCTTGGGCTCAGTCCCCCTGGATGCTCTGGTTCTAACTGGGAAGGGACATTTCTGTATGCCTTCCCTCCCTTCCCCCTTCTGTTCAAAGTTTTAGTCAAGATGAGGTCACAACCTTGCAAAGTGATTCTGATTGCTCCAGGCTAGGCCAGACAGCCCTGGTACCCCCTGTTGCTGTCTCTAACAGTCCATCTTCCTCTGTCTCTTCCCAGGAATTACAAGCTGTTAACCTCCTCTCAGGGGAGGATTTGGTACCCCAGTCTTCAGTCTCTCAATCTCAAGGCATGGCTCTTGAAGAGTTAGAGTTTGCAGATTTGCATCTGTCTCAGGGGGTTCTGGATATTCTCAAAGCTTCTCGAAAGCCCTCCACCAGAAAGACTTAGAACACCAAATGCTGAATCTCCTCTGTTTGGAGTTATAGAGCATATTTCTCCAGATACTGCTGAATTGCCTACAGTTCTGGACTATATGGTCCATCTTAATGCCCTAGGCCTCAGACCAGCTACTCTCAAGGTACACTTGTCAGCTGTTTCTGCCTTTCTGTCAGTGGGGAAGTCTTCCTCACTAACATCTCATCCTGTATTCTGTAAATTTTTTAAAGGATTGCTTCATACCAATCCTCCCTTTAGAGACCCTGCCCCTGCCTGGGATTTAAATGTTTGCATTGCTCAACTTATGCAACCTCCTTTTGAGCCTATGTCCTCAGCAGAGCTTAAGTACTTGACTTGGAAAACTGTGTTTTTGGTAGCCATTACCTCTCCCAGATGTATCAGTGAATTGCAAGCCCTGTCAGTGGAACCTGATTTTATCTCATTTCACAGAGATAAAGTGGTCCTTAGAACCAATAGAAGGTTCTTGTCCAAAGTGGTTTCAGATTTCCACTTGAATCAGTCTGTGTCTCTTCCTGTTTTCTTCATTGATCATTCTTCCTCAGGAGAGAGGAGGCTACACAGTTTGGATGTTAAAAGAGCCCTTAGCTACTACACAGAGCGTACCAAGGGTCACAGGTTTGAGTCCCTCCGGTTGTTCCTCGCTTATGGAGAAGTGGGAAAGGGCAAACCTGCCACCAAGAGAACTATTGCCATGTGGATTGTGTCTTGTATACAATTCTGCTATGAGAAACTGGGAAAGATTCCACCCTCAGGCCTGAGGGCTCACTCTACAAGAGGTACAGCTGCTTCCCTGGCTGCTGCCAGGGATATTCCTCTCTTAGAAATTTGTCAAGCAGCCACCTGGAAAACAGTCCATACCTTTACCAAGCATTACTCTCTGGATATCCAGGCTAGGAGTGATGCTCAGTTTGGCACAGCAGTACTTCGGAGCCTATTCCCAAAGTAGGTTCTGTCCCTCCTGCTTGAAGGTACTGCTTGGTAGTCTGCAATTGTCAGAATACAGCAAGACTTCATGTTGTTTGAAGAAAAAATGACTCTCCTTAGTAATTGTGTTTCTTCTAATGGAGTCTTGCTGTATTCTGACTTCCTCCCGCCTCCCCTCTCAGAACCTGTTTTTGGAAGTGGGTGGCAGACGTAGTGTTGCATCTCAGGGGTGCCTTTACACCCTCTGCTTTTTGTTTGGGTTTTTATCTTGTTGTTCTTCTTATTTGAAGGGGTTTTGTTTTGGGTTTCTGACTCGAGTCTTCCTTTGGGAATCCAAAACTTTTTGTTTCCAGTTGGCTAATTAAATTTTACAATTTCTACATAGGATAGCTAGTGAGTTTTTGCTCGTAAAGATCTGACGGTTAGATTTCAAAGGGAAACAGACAGAGACACGAACTGAGCTCAAGCTCAGCATTCTATGCTCTGCATAGAAAGTTAACCCTTTGTTCTCCGGGGCAGTTTAAAGGCTGGGACTAACTGCATTAGTCAGAATACAGCAAGACTCCAATAGAAGAAACATAATTACTAAGGTGAGTAATTTTTTCTTCTCTCTCAGCTGGCCCTCCGATGATCCGGATCCATTCCTCAACCCGGGTCCATCAGAACCCCTACCCCACCCTGCTTCGTAAGCCAGGACTAATTAATATAACACTGAGAGTGACTCCAACCAAGTTAGAAAAAACATACTTTATTACCCAATTAATACCTATACAGGATCAAGCAATTGTGGGTGCTCAAAATTTGAATTGAGCCACACAAAGCCTGGCTTACATAGTTATAGGCAGACAAGAGTACCAATACCTTGGTACTGACCTTGATAAATCCTTGATAAAGCGTAGTGAGGCTGCACAGAACATCGGTAGGGGCAAGGGTAGTTGCTGCCATGGTTTATCTTTAATAAATCTTTTGCTTCCAGTGCAGTACCAAGGTATTGATCATCTGCCTGAGACCGTGTGAGTCTGGCTTTGTGTGGTTCAAGTCACTTGATGCTCGCCAGGGCTCTGGTTGTTTGATTCCTATGAGCAGCCTTTTTGTTTCTGAACTGTGTTCAAACTTTTACCCTTTTAGTGTTTCTGTACAGAGTTAGTCATTATAACATCAGATATTAACAAGCATTTGTCAATGCCGAACGTTCACTTGCAGGTATTTGCAGTGGTGTTTGGCACGTATGGTGCTTTACCCTAATGCCCTGCGCGATTGCTGGTATTTGCACAATAAATTTTCAGCATGACCTTTTTGTTACCCCCATTGTGCGCTACATAGGCGGAAACACGTTTTGGGCAAGATGTGAAAAATGACAGCTGCACTGCTCATAAGGAGGTGTGGTAAAATGGCAATGTTGAAAATCTGGAGTGAAAATATTGAAATTGCGAACTTAGGAGCGCATTAGAACTGCGCAACACACACCAGAAACAGTCATTTTAGGAATTTTTTCACCAAATTTTCAACACAGCCATTTTAAGACCTCTGCTCATGATCAGTGTCACTGTGATTTTCTTAATGTGTCCCATACATTGAGTTCGCACACCGACTGCGCCATTGTGCGCTACATGGGCGGAAACACGTCTTGGGCAGGATGTGAAAAATGACAGCTGTACTGCTCATGAGGAGGTGTGGTAAAATGCCAGTGTTGAAAATCTGGAGTGGAAATATTGAAAACTCGCAAACCCACGAAGGCAGTGAACCGTGCAATGCACGTCAGAAACAATCATTGTTAGAATTTTTCACCAAATTTTCAACATTGGCATTTTGAAACCTCTGCTAATGAACAGTGTCACTGTGATTTTCTTACTGTGTCCCATACATTGATTTCTGACAATCGATCGCCATTGTGCACTAGATGGGCGGAAACACGTTTTGGGCAGGATGTGAAAAATGACAGCTGTACTGCTTATAAGGAGGTGTGGTAAAATGGCAATGTTGAAAATCTGGAGTGAAAATATTGAAAATTCGCAAACTTATAAGCGTGCGTAGGAACTGCACAACGCACGCTCGTAAAACAGTTATTTTTAGGAATTTATTCACCAAATTTTCAACATAGCCATTTTAAGATCTCTGCTCATGAACAGTGTCACTGGGATTTTCTTAATGTGTCACATGCACTGAGTTCGCACAGCGACTGTGCCATTGTGCGCTACATGGGCGGAAACACGTTTTGGGCAAGATGTGAAAAATGACAGCTGCCCTGCTCATAAGGAGGTGTGGTAAAATGGCAATGTTGAAAATCTGGAGTGAAAATATTGAAAATTCGCAGACTTAGGAGCGTGCATAGGAACTGCGCAACGCACACTTGTAAAACAGTCATTTTTAGGAATTTTTTCACCAAATTTTCAACACAGCCATTTTAAGACCTCTGCTCATGATCAGTGTCACTGTGATTTTCTTAATGTGTCCCATACATTGATTTCTCAGACACCGATCGCGCCCATTGTGCGCTACATGGCGGAAACACGCTTTGGGCAGGATGTGAAAAATGACAGCTGTACTGCTCATGAGGAGGTGGTAAATGCCAATGTTGAAAATCTGGAGTGGAAATATTGAAAATTCGCAAACCCACGAAGCAGCGTGGAACTGTGCAACGACGCTCATAAAACAGTCATTTTTAGGAATTTTTCACTAAATTTTCAACATTGCCATTTTAAAACCTCTGCTAATGAACAGTGTCACTGTGATTTTCTTAATGTGTCCATACATTGATTTCTGACCCACTTGCCTACTGTGCGCCATATGGCGGAAACACGCTTTTGGGCAAGATGTGAAAATGACAGCTGCACTGCTCATAAGGAGTAGTAAAATGGCAATGTTGAGAATCTGGAGTGAAAATATTGAAAATCGCAAACTTAGAGCGCGAGGAACTGCGAACGCACACTCGTAAAACAGTCATTTTTAGGAATTTTTTCACCAAATTTTCAACACAGCCATTTTAAGACCTCTGCTCATGATCAGTATCACTGTGATTTTCTTAATGTGTCCCATACATTGAGTTCTCAAGACAATCACTGCGCCATTGTGCGCTACATGGGCGGAAACACGCTTTTGGGCAGGATGTGAAAATGATCAGCTGTACTGCTCATGAGGAGGGTGGTAAAATGCCAATGTTGAAAATCTGGAGGAAATATTGAAAATTCGTAAACCCACGAAATATGGAACTGTGCAACGACGCTCATAAAACAGTCATTTTAGAATTTTTCACCAAATTTTCAACATTGGCATTTTGAAACCTCTGCTAATGAACAGTGTCACTGTGATTTTCTTAATGTCCCATACATTGATTTCGACACCGACTGCGCCATTGTGCACTAGAATGGCAGAAACACGCTTGGGCAGGATGTGAAAAATGACAGCTGTACTGCCTATAAGGAGGTGTGGTAAAATGGCAATGTTGAAAATCTGGAGTGAAAATATTGAAAATTCGCAAACTTACAAGCATGCGAGGAACTGCAACGCACGCCAGAAAACAGTTATTTTTAGAATTTATTCACCAAATTTTCAACATAGCCATTTTAAGATCTCTGCTCATGAACAGTGTCACTGTGATTTTCTTAATGTGTCCCATACACTGAGTTCAAGACAGCGACTGTGCCATTGTGCGCTACATGGGCGGAAACACGCTTTGGGCAAGATGTGAAAATGACAGCTGCACTGCTCATAAGGAGGTGTGGTAAAATGGCAATGTTGAAAATCTGGAGTGAAAATATTGAAAATTGCAAACTTAGGAACGTATGAACTGCGCAACCAGGACCAAACAGTCATTTTAGAATTTTTTCACCAAATTTCAACATAGCCATTTTAAGATCTCTGCTCATGATCAGTGTCACAGTGATTTTCTTAATGTGTCCCATACACTGAGTTCGCGACAGCAACTGTGCCATTGTGCGCTACATGGGCGAAACACGCTTTGGGCAGGATGTGAAAATGACAGCTGTACTGCTCATGAGGAGGTGTGGTAAAATGCCAATGTTGAAAATCTGGAGGGAAATATTGAAAATTGCAAACCACGAAGGTATGTGGAACTGTGCAACATCATAAAACAGTCATTTTAGGAATTTTTCACCAAATTTCAACATTGCCATTTTAAAACCTCTGCTAATGAACAGTGTCACTGTGATTTTCTTAATGTGTCCCATACATTGATTTCAAGACACCGACTGCGCCCATTGCGCCTACATGGGCGGAAACACGCTTTGGGCAAGATGTGAAAATGACAGCTGCACTGCTCATAAGGAGGTGTGGTAAAATGGCAGTGTTGAGAATCTGGAGGAAAATATTGAAAATTGCAAACTTAGAGCTGCATGTGAGAACTGTGCAACGACACCGTAAAACAGTCATTTTTAGGAATTTTTTTCATTGAATAACATTGCACATTTTAAAACCTTCATAATGAACAGTGTCACTGTGATTTTCTTAATGTGTCCCATATTGATTTCAAGACAATCGACTGGCGCCATTGTGCGCTCCATGGGCGAAAACACGCTTGTGTGAGATGTGAAAATGACAGCTGTACTGCTCATAAGGAGGTGTGGTAAATGGCAATGTTGAAAATCTGGAGTGAAATATTGAAAATTAAGAAACTCACTGAAGCTGCATGGAACTGTGCAACGACGCTTGTAAAACAGTCATTGTTAGAATTTTTCACCATTTTCAACATTGGCATTTTGAAACCTCTGCTAATGAACAGTGTCACTGTGATTTTCTTACTCTGTCCCATACATTGATTTCAGACACCGACTGCGCCATTGTGCACTAGAGGGGCAGAAACACGTTTTGGGCAGGATGTGAAAAATGACAGCTGTACTGCTCATAAGGAGGTGTGGTAAAATGGCAATGTTGAAAATCTGGAGTGAAAATATTGAAAATTCACAAACTTACAAGCGTGCGTAGGAACTGCACAACGCACGCTCGTAAAACAGTTATTTTTAGGAATTTATTCACCAAATTTTCAACATAGCCATTTTAAGATCTCTGCTCATGAACAGTGTCACTGTGATTTTCTTAATGTGTCCCATACACTGAGTTCGCACAGCGACTGTGCCATTGTGCGCTACATGGGCGGAAACACGTTTTGGGCAAGATGTGAAAAATGACAGCTGTACTGCTCATAAGGAGGTGTGGTAAAATGGCAATGTTGAAAATCAGGAGTGAAAATATTGAAAATTCGCAAACTTAGAGCGCGTAGGAACTGCGCAACGTACACTTGTAAAAGTCATTTTTAGGAATTTTTTCACCAAATTTTCAACATAGCTATTTTAAGACCTCCACTAATGAACAGTGTCACAGTGATTTTCTTAATGTGTCCCATACATTGATTTCACATAATCGACTGCGCCCATTGTGCGCTACATGGGTGGAAACATGCTTTGTGCAGAATGTGAAAATGACAGCTGTACTGCTCATAAGGAGGTGTGGTAAAATGGCAATGTTGAAAATCTGGAGTGGAAATATTGAAAATTCAGAAACCTAGGAGCGCATGTGAACTGTGCAACGATGCTCAGAAACAGTCATTGTTAGAATTTTTTCACCAAATTTCAACATTGGCATTTTGAAACCTCTGCTAATGAACAGTGTCACTGTGATTTTCTTACTGTGTCCCATACATTGATTTTCAAGACAATCGACGCGCCCATTGTGCGCTATATGGGCGGAAACACGCTTTGTGTGAGATGAAAAATGACAGCTGTACTGCCCATAAGAAGGTGTGGTAAATGGCAATGTTGTAAATCTGGAGTGAAATATTGAAAATTAAACGTACGAGGCAAGTGTGGAACTGTGCAACGATGCTCGTAAAACAGTCATTGTTAGAATTTTTTCACCAAATTTCAACATTGGCATTTTGAAACCTCTGCTAATGAACAGTGTCACTGTGATTTTCTTACTGTGTCCCATACATTGATTTCGATAATCGACCGCGCCATTGTGCGCCATATGGTGGAAACACGCTTTGTGTGAGATGTGAAATGACAGCTGTACTGCTCATAAGGAGGTGTGGTAAATGGCAATGTTGAAAATCTGGAGTGAAAATATTGAAAATTTGCGAACTTACGAGCTCATGAGGAACTGTGCAACGAATCTAGAATTAGTTTGATTATAGTTTCAATCGATCATGAGCAGGATAGACGCAGGAAGGTGATTTCGCGCAGTGACTGCAAATCACCCTTCGGGCCTGAATAACGCCATGACAGTGACATCACTCAGAGAAGGGGTCCCAAAACCCCATGTTGAAAATTTGTGCAAAAATTCCAAAAATGCCTGAGATATGCAACAGTTGAAAACCTCCTATCTAGCCTATTATACAGCTTACCGGCATTTCCTCAGTTCGGTCGGCTTTGAAGAGTGCAGACGTGTTCCCGGTCCAGCGATGATCGTCGCCAGTCCGGAGGTAAGTATGGGGTGGGGGGGAGGCGGGTGCGCAGGGTGGGTGCGGGTTGGGGGGGGGAGCTGGAAGACTACGTGGGACCGCTTTTGCTTTTCAGGTTGAAAAATAAAAAGACGATTTAGGACGTTTGCCACGCTGGGGTGGGTCTCAGCGTGGCACCAAAGCTTTTGGGGCGCTTTGGGGATGTGAGCCGACGGGGATTGGGCACCCTGCCGGCAGAGGACCCAGGACGCTTGCCACGCTGGGGTGGGCCCAGCGTGGCACCAAAGCTCTGGGGGTGAGGTTTATTAGCGCTAGGTGTATGGACAGCGGTGGTTTCTTTGAAGCGAAGAACCGCTGTAACACACACAGCTCCGCACCCATTGGTGCAGGATCGCCATGCCTGCTCAACGGAGCAGTGGATTGAACGGAGAGGCACACCCCAAAGTGTGCTATTTCTCAAAACGCTCTCTTGCATGCGCGCAAGCAAACGTAAAAATGATTTACATAGATGTTCTTTTCGGAAATGATGTAGCCAGAAAGTGGGAAAATATACTTTTTTTTTGAAGAAGCAAATCCTTTAGTAAATGAAGTCTGATTGTCATAAAAATTTGCATGGTGGTACATCTTCTTATGAAATAGGGAACACATTATAGTTGAACTCTGACGCCATTAAGAACATTTTTTTTTCCAGATTCAGCACATTTCTATGAGGTACAACAGATCTGGATGCCTCACAGACTTTGTAACCCTGCAATATTTAGGCCAGCTTTGATCAGCCCTCTGTGGTGTAGTGGCTAAGTAGCTGAGTTCTGGAGTAAGGGATTGGGAGATTGAGTCCACAACAACAGGTAGAGCTATCATTAACAATTATATTATTAAATACATGTTTTTTACCTCGGACACGATGTCTGAATTGGAGCCTCCTCTGAATTCAAACTCCGTTGCTTGTGTTACCTGCTTCCCGCTATGCCACAGGATCGGTCATTCACTTCAGCGACCTTGGTCGTAGCACTGGTAATATTACCAGCTGATGCTGACTGGTGAGGTGGAGTTCTGCATCTGCCTTGGTTGCCTCTTACCTTGGGGAGGAAGGGCACCTCCTTCCAATGCAAGAATGCCCCCTGGTGCCCCTGATGGAGGGAGGAACGTGTGGTTCCTTACAGAGCAGCCTTACATCGGCACGCACCCGTTCACTGGGTTTGTGGTGTAGAGGCATCACACACCCAGAAGCAGGGCCAGCAGTGGCATTCCTAAGGAGGGGTTGGGCTCACCTGTCCCTTCAACACCCCAATATGCGGAATACTGAATCATATCACAGTAGCATGTCCTTTGGGAGGGATAAGGGGTGAGGTTACCAAGCCAGAAAATGTAGAGCGGACCTGGGACAGATGAAGTCCCCTCATCCAAGTACACCGTCTGGCCTGTCTCCTCCTTCCCACTTCTCCCTATAGTCACCTATCCAGTTGAAAGGTAATATGTCCTTGAAGACTTGATCCCACTTCTGAGGTCACACCTGTGGGAGATGAGCTGTACATTACTGGTTCACAGGCCAGAGCTAAGCATAAGCGAAGGCAGGAAAGGGGCATCAGATGCCAGGGGCTCCCAGGGCAGGAAACTGGCATTGAGGGAGCTGAGAGGAGGTTTTCAGGTCCAGCCCAAGGGTGCTAGAATGAAAGGATATGTAACTTGCTGTAAGAGCCAAGAAATTAATGGTTTGATTCCTGCCAGGAATGTTATGCTTGTGTAAACACACACCACAACCTTTACTCCTACCATGTGTTGATTTATTCTCTGTGGAAACACGTTGTTATTTGTGGAACACGTTCTGTCCATGTTTCCATTGTGTGTAATGCCACTGTATTTATTGTTGTACACCCTCACCATTCATTGTATTTAAAGAGGACAGGAAAACTTTTTTTTTTTTCCTTGCATTATTTGTTTATCCCCTCCGTGCTCCTGGGGACCCCCACTCCTTCAGGCCCCTTTCCAAGTCCTTGCCGACCCCACCGGCCTTACCCAAGCTCCCTCGTCTCACAACGCAGCCGATCCCTGGGATATCCCGGACGTAACCCTTCGCCGGGTGGGTCCCCCTCTTCTGAGGGGGAAGGCACCGGGGGAGTCCAGTGCACTCCTCTTCAGTAGGGCCCAGGGATGCTGCTGAGGGAAGGAGGCCCATCAAGGCAGCAGAGGAATCGGGATGGAGAGCCGTATCCAGCGGCCACCAGCGAGTGGTATTTCCGGTTTCTGGGTTCCTCATCGCTGCTCCTGCAGTGCCTCCAGTTCCACTGGGGCTGCTGCTTGAGCGAGGCAGTCCCTAATCCCACCCCAGGATAGAGAGCAGTCCTCGGACGCTCAATCCTATCCTCCCCTGCCGACCCCCGGCGTCTCTAAGTCCGCTCCTCAACCCGGTCACCGGGCGTGCTTGAGGTAAGGGAGCCAGTGCCTAGCCCTCTGCGCCACCGGGCCGGCCTGAAATCATTTCTAATTGTCAGCTGTTTATAAAGTTCTTATTTTAGAAATGATATTCAGTACTCTAAATTATCCATATTTTGACTGTACCTAAATAAAAAGTGATATGACAAAAATATATTTTGCATTGTTCTGTTTTCACAGGCAGCATTTCTGTTACAGTTCTCTTCCTGGAACCTGTGATTTTGAGTTTTAACTATCTCACAGTTTACATACAGAACTCTGAGCAAGGTTCTGATAGGTCAACAGCTCATAATTAGCATTCTGTACACAAACCATGACTTAGTAAAAACTCCAAATTACCAGTTCCATGAAAAGAGCTGTGCAGAATGTTGCCCATAAAAAGAAAACAATTGAAAACACAATTTTTCATGTCAGTGTTTATCCAGGTACAGTTAAACATGGTTCATTTAGATTGTTCATTGCTGTGAACAGGAACATTACTAACTGCTGCCAGCTCACACACATTTCCTGTCCTGCATTGTACGTGACAGAAAAATGCACCCACTAGTTAATTGCCCCTGGTTTGTATACATTTAGTGGCGTCTTTAAACAAAATAATGTTGAACTGATGTGTTGGTCATGTGATTGAACATATAAAGGCCAGCTTACTGATGCAGAGCACAAGGTCCTGAAAGAAAAGAAAATGTTCCTTTAATGATTTATGGCCTCCTCCCCTTGTAAGGCACCCTTCCACTCACACCAACTTCTGTTTTTTTTTTTTTTTTTTTAAAACACAAGTCCACTTTTTTTCTTCACATAATCTATCAGAAGTTTCGCCTCCAGGGTCTTAGCTGGCCTGTCTCTATCATGCAGACAGTGGAGGGGAGCTCATGGCACCATTCAAGGCAGTGTACAACATAGAGTCGAGGCTTTGCTATACAGTGAAATTATTGTACAGTATGACATTTGTGTGCAAGCAGCTGACATTCTTACTGATATAAAAAGACAGTCTTTTTTATATCAAATGTAGGTGGGTGCATATGATTAATTATGGGAAGTATCTTATAGATTAAGTGGGTACCATAATGCTATATTTACTGTTGCAGTGGTTTGAGCTATTTACTATACCGCGCAATTTTATTGTAAACATATGATGCTCTGATAGTAATGATTGTTAGATGAGTGTTGAAATAATTGCAGTACTGTACTTGGCTTTATATGTGATTTGGCTCGTAAACAGTACATTTAAATGTACTTCCTTTTGTGGCAACTTTGTATTACTTCAGCCCTTGTTTGGTGCCCCCCCCCCCACTACCAATGATGCATTCAGTGTTACACAGTGCCACCCTCCCCAGTCTGGAGTGCAGTTTTGGCAGCACTACCAAACCCTGGCCACGCTGGATCAGGGCTCTGAGTCCACCCTGGAACTTAGGTCATCGTGTGGAAGTGTGACGTGCTTCCACCGCCACTGGGCGCCTTCAGGTCCCACACTGGTAAATCTGAGTAGCTGGGGCAGTACTTTGCATCACCATCAGAAACTCCTGCTTATGTGCCACCTTGATGTCTCCACACTGGGAAAACAGCTTTCACAGCTAAAGAGAGACCTCAGGGAAGGAACGTTTTAAAAACTGCTGGGGCTGCTGTCTTTATCGCAGATCCACATTTATTACACAACGAAAATGAAATCAAATACAAAAAAAATGTTTGAATGGGGGAATCATAATGCAGTTGAGAATCTTAAGACTAGCATAGCTAGCAGGCCCAGTGGCGCTTAGGGTTGAGGCGCTGGATGCCACACCGGTGACCCGGGTTCAGAGACTGACTCGGGGAGCTGGGGGTCGTCAGGGGAGGGAGAAGATTGAGCATCGGAGGACAGCTCTCCTCTCCTTGGGGAGGGATCCTGGGGCTGCTCGGTGTCCTCGCGACCCCCAATGGAGATTGGGAGTATTGCAGGATCACCAGACAGAACGTTAGCGGAGTGCGGCAGACGTCAGCAGGCAGCCATGCGCGGATGTCATTGCACGCTGCACTCCCGTGGGAAACCTATATGTAGCTAAATCCCCGACCTTGGGGATAGGTGATGATACCTCCACCCACTCAGCTACACTCCACCGACGGTTGCCCTCCTCTCCTGGGGCCAAGCCCAGCCCGGCCTGAATTCAAGATAGAGCGGATAGGGCGGCCCTACCTTGGGGGGGCTCAGAGCTGGGGGGGCATAGCCGGGCTGGTGCCAGGAGATGGAGGCCTCTCAGGCACGGAGGCAGAGCTGGGGGCACTGGAGGATGCCCGAGAGAGTTACCCGTGGGTCAGTGCAAAAATAGAAAAAAAAAAAAAAAAAAGAATAGCATAGCTGCTAATAAGTACGGTATGGCGAAAGGTTCCCGGCTAGCATGAACTTCTGCTTTAAAGCCTATAGCGACTTTTGTACAGTACGTATCACTGTAACCTGCATGAGGGACAGAGTGGTTTAGATCCAACAGCAGGAAGAAAATATCCCTGGCTCGCTTCCCTACGTAAATAGGCATACGTCAAAGCTCTTGCCTACATACAGCATGGCCTCAGTACTGCCTTACCTGTGCCTTCAGATCATGTGATGCCTTCAACTTCAAGGTTCCCAAAGGAAAATAAAAGAGAATGTGAAATATGAGGCACTGCATCCCTTGTGCCTGATTGACGGGACAAAATACCCACCCCACCAAAGGAATTTTCCAGTGTCAAAGTCAGTAGCATAGGTGGCACTTAAATTTCATAGTATTCCCACAAAAATCATAATGCATGTAATGATTTCAGATTTAAGAGCTTGTATCTTAACTTGTTGAAAAAGCAATAAAATATAAGTTAAAAAAAATCAATTCAAACAACATGAAGTCTTGCTATATTATGACATATGCAGTATAACCCCAGGTTAGAACTGCTCCGGAGGTGAAAGAGTTAACTTTCCATGCAGGGCATGGAATCTTGAGCGCGAGCTCAGTTGAACACTCTGTCTGTTGTAGCTCAAACTTAAACTATCAGATTCTTTATCTCTCACTGAACAGTCGCTCCGGAGATTCCTCCTGCTGCTCGGTTCGCTTGTCGGTTTTAAAGTGTAATTTTGGTTTATTTTATCAAATTTAACCGCAATCGTCGGTTCAAGCTCTGTCTGTGGTATTGTAAGTAATAGATAGACTTTTGTTTATTTTCTTCTGTGTGGAACTTGTAAACGTCTTTTCGGTTCGGTTTGAACCGATCAGATTGGGTTTAAAATTACTTTCTAGTCCTTTAGAGTGCGGTTCCCGGTTCTTATCGGTTCTAAAAAAAAGATTTTATTACGGTTTTTTCCACGACCCGTGACACGGTTGGGGACCGATAAGAGAGTCTTGCTTGGCGGATTGCCATTAACGGGCAAGTTTTGGTTAGGCTGGCACTATGTCTGAGAAACCCAAAAGAAAAACCGGACCCACTGGGTTTCAGCATGTGGCTCTCTGTGGGGGAAGTTTCTCTTGCTAAGGCTGACCCACACACCACTTGTGTATATTGTCTGGGGTTTGACCACCTCAATGCAGACTGCCAGATTTGTAAGAATTTTCCTGCTGCCACCGTGGAAAAGAGAGTTGGTAGGCTCAGGGAAAGGGAGGCCAAAAAGTCCGCTGACCCGGATGGCCAGCCCGGTTCGGTTCCAACCGAACCTGAGGGAGTGCCCTCTGACCAGGGCGATACTTCCTCGGGCCAACGAAGAGCCAGCTCTGAGGAGCCAGTTCCAACTAAAAGGACTAGAAGGTCAGCTAGTTTGGGGCCAAAAGTTCTTTCTCCAACCGCTGAGGAAATAGCCAAAGCTATTCAAATTGTCCAGTCTCTTTCCCCAGTTCCATCCGAACCGACACCATTAGGGAAGCGCTCAGTTCGGACGGTTCCCTGGTTCAAGATTATGATTTTGAGGATTTTATGAACCGGAGGAAGGGGAGGAGGGGTATGAGGAGAGTGAGTGTGATTTTGAAAGTCTGGATGCCCATTGAACCGGACATCTCTCCAGACAGACCTCAGGAGTGTCCCCTCCCAGGCTATCTGAGTCCCTTCTCATTTTTTGTTTTACAAGAAAGTTGTTGAGACTCTGCAACTCCCTGTTGAGGAAGCAGTTGATGATCAAGAAGAGCCTGATTTTGTGGAAATGATGGATATTCCAGAGTCTAGGAGACTGTCTATTCCCTTGCACAAATCTTTTAGGAAACAGACAGTAAAAATTCTGAAAACTCCTCATTCTATGCTCCCTGTGGATTAAAGGATGGACAAGAGGTATGCTTTATCAGGCTCTGATACGGAGTTCCTATCCCAGCAGTGCAGCCATGTCGGGGTAGTGCAGGCTGCAGCCTGTGACAAGGCTAATATTCCTCTAGCCTCCCACCCTCCTGAAAAGGATTCCAGGAGGATGGATGCCATGGCAAAGAAACAGTACATGGCAGCATCTTTGGGACTCAGACAGGCAAATTATATGGCTTATGCAGCTAGGTACCAGAAATCCAGGTGGGATACTGACCTGGCCCTAGCAAAACAGGACCCTGACCAGCTTGCCAGGGAGCTGGAGCAGGTGGCTGCGGATGGTATTGAGGAATCCAAGGTGCAATTTCATGCTGCAGTACACTCTAATGATGTTTCTTCAAGAGTCATGGCTACATCTGTGTCTCTTCGCAGAATGGCCTGGCTCAGATATACGGCCCTGTCACAGGATACCCAGTCTAAGGCTATGGATTTTCCTGTTGTGGGAAATTCTCTGTTTGGGGAGCAGACAGAGAACTATATGAAGAAAATGGATGAGTATAGGACTCACCTATAGGAGTGCACAGGCCAAAGAAAGGCAAGTCACCTCAAAGGCAGCATGTCAGGGGCAGGGCAGGCCTTTTCATAGGCCTTTACCAAGCCCAGGCCTCTCTTCTGCTTATGCCCAGAGGGGGTTCTTTAGAGGAAGGGGCAGAAGGGTTCTAGTAAGCCTGCTTCTGCCCTCAACCCAAAGCCCCTGCAAACAGGCTCCCTGATGGGGTGGCCAGGGCCGATTCTCCACTGCCGGTAGGGGCAGGCTGGCTTACTTTGTCCAGGACTGGAAGTCTTTAACATCAGACAAGTGGGTCCTGGAAGTAAGCCAGGGACTGGTTCTCAGTTTCAAAAATTTCCAAGATGAGAGCCAGGTCTTTCCACCTGCAAACCCATCAGAGGCACTTGCCCTGAAGCAGAAGTTTCTTCCTCCTGGCTCTCAGAGCCGTGGAAAGGGTTCCACCCATACACCAGGGCAAAGGGTTGTACTCCAGGTACTTCCTTACCCCAAAAAGACAGGAGAATGGCGGCCCATCCTGGATCTCAGGTATCTAAACAAGCACCTTTAAAACCAAAGTTCAAAATGGTGACCCTGGGGATTATTTTACTCCTTCTAAGGCCAGGGACTGGCTAGCCTCCCTGGACCTCAAGGTTGCCTCTACTTCCATGTTCTCATCAGAAGCTCCCATCGAAAGTACCTCAGATTCGAACTGCCCTCAGGCCATTACCAGTTCAGGAGCAATGCCCTTGGCCTCACCGGCCCCAAGGGTGTCACAAAATGCCTGGCAGTAGCAGTTGCTCATTTAAGAAGGCAAAGATTGCCATCTTTCCTTATCTGGACGACTGGCTCATTGTAGGCCAGTCTCCAGAACAGGTCAAACTACACTTACAAGTAACCCAGCAACTGCTTACATCTCTAGGTTTCTTCTCAATCTTCCAAAGTCAGTTCTGGAGCCTGTCCAGCTTCTCACCTTCATAGGCGCAGAACTGAACATAAAAGAAGCCAGAGCCTTCCTTCCTGGAAAGAGCAAGGACCCTGGTGTCTCTGGCTCTTCTTTCACCCTGCAGGTCTCTTGACCAGCAAGGCATTTTCTACAGCTCCTGGGGACATGGCTGCTTCTACAGCAGTAGTGCAGGAGCTAGATTTCAGATGAGGGACATTCAGTTCCATTTGAGAGCCTTTGGTCTCAAAGGACAGATCCCCAACCAAATTGATTCCAGTGACTCAACCCTGATCCAGGCTCCTTCAGTGGTGGCAGGATCAGAACAATCTGAGACAGGGGTTTCCTTCACTCCACAGTCTCATTCCTTGACCCTTACTACAGATGCATCCCTCTTGGGGTGGGAGCTCACATGGGCGACCTTTCCACCCAGGGGCTGTGGTCCCTCAGGAATCTCTGCTCCACATCAATTTGCTGGAACTCAGAGCAGTTTTCCTAGCACTCAGGTTTTTTCCACATCTGTCCAGAACAAGGTTGTTCAGGTCAGAACAGACAATACCACTACAATGTGGTACATCATCAGCAATGGGGCACTCGGTTTCACGGCCTTGTGCAATCAAGCAATGAAGTTGTGGTCTCTGGCTTATTCTCTGAACGCCTCCTTACGGCAGTTCACCTCCCAGGCAAGGACAATGTCCTAGCGGATACTCTCAGCAGGATTTCCAGGGCCATCACGAATGGGCACTGGACCCCTAGTACTGGAGGTAGTATTTGCCAGATGGGGCACCCCGCAACAGATCTCTTGCAGCCCCAGACAATCACCAACTTCCCTTTTTGCTGCAGGCCCCCAGTGTTGGGCTCAGTCCTCTGGATGCCTTCCTCTCAGTTGGGAAGGGAAGTTTCTCTATGCTTTTCCCCCCTTCCCCCTTCTTTTCAAAGTGCTAGTCAGAATCAGATCTCAATCCTGCAAGATGATCCTGATTGCTCCAGATTGGGCCAGGCAGCCCTGGTACCCACTCCTCATGTCCTTAGCAGTCAACCCTCCCCTATGTCTTCTCAGGAATCACAACCTGTTAACCTGTGCCCAGGGGAGAGTTTGGTATCCGAATCTCAAATCTCTCAATCTCAAGGCATGGCTCTTGAAGAGTTAGAGTTTGCTGACCTACACCTTTCCCAATGTGTATTGGATATATTGAAGGCCTCTAGGAAGCCTTCCACCAAGGCTACCTATAATTCAAAATGGAAGAGATTTTCCATATGGTGTGCTGGTAAACATATTTCCCCAGAATCTGCTGGTGTGCCCACAATCCTGGATTATTTGGTGCATTTGAATTCCTTGGGGCTGAGACCAGCTACCCTAAAAGTGCACTTGGCAGCTGTGTCTGTCTTCTTATCAGCAGGTAAGCCCTCTTCTTTATCAGCTCACCCTGTGTTCTCCAAGTTTTTTAAAGGGTTGCTTCACACCAACCCCCATTCAGGGACCCTGCCCCTGCTTGGGATCTTAATATTTGCACGCTCAGCTTATGCAACCCTTTTGAGCCATTGTCTTCAGCAGAGCTTAGTACTTGACTTGGAAAACTGTGTTTCTGGTAGCCATCACCTCTGCCAGGTGCATAAGTGAGCTACAAGCTTTGTCAGTGGAGCCTGATTTTATTTCCTTTCATAGAGATAAGGTGGTCCTCAGGACTAACAGGATGCTTTTGCCTAAGGTGGTTTCAGACTTTCACCTTAATCAATCCATGTCTCTTCCTGTGTACTTCACTGACCATTCCTCCTCTGGTGAGAGGAGATTGCACAGTTTAGATGTCAAAAGAGCCCTTAGTTACTATATAGAACGTTACCAAGGGTCACAGGTTGAATCCTCAATTATTCCTCACTTATGGTGAGGTTGGTAAAGGAAACCTGCCACTAAAAGATCCATTGCCAGGTGGATTGTCTCTTGTATCCATTCTGCTATGAAAAACTGGGTAAGGTTCCTCCCTCAGGCCTGAGGGCTCACTCTACCAGAGGTACAGCTCGTCTCTGGCTGCTGCCAGGACATCCTTATCCTAGAGATATGTCAGCAGCTACCTGGAAAACAGTTCACACTTTTACTAAGCATTACTCCCTGGATATCCAGGCTAGGAGTGATGCTCGATTTGGCACAGCTGTGCTTCAGAGCCTATTTCCCAAGTAGGTTCTGTCCCTCCTCCATGGAGGTACTGCTGTGTAATCTGCATATAAGTCATAATATATAAGACTTATGTTGTTCAAGAAAAATTACTCACCTTAGTAATGTTGTTTCTTCTAATGGAGTCTTGCTATATTATGACCTCCCCCCCAGCCTGCCCCTCTGAGAACCTCTATTTTTGGGATGTGGGTGGGCAGTGCAATGTTGGCACTTCATTGATGCCCACTTTATTTTCACCCTTTCTAGGGTGCTTAGGTGTTATGTTTATTTTTTCTTTCTTGAATCCCCCGACTTGAGTCTTTGTTTTGGGATCAAGAACAAAAATGTGTTTTTGTAGTTAGTAGCCAGTGGCTAGTGTAGGTTTACGGCTTCCACACAGAACCTTAGTGAGTTTTTGCTCGTAAAGATCTGACAGTTTAAGTTTGAGCTACAACAGACAGAGTGTTCAACCGAGCTCACGCTCAAGATTCCATGCCCTGCATGGAAAGTTAACTCTTTCACCTCCGGAGCAGTTCTAACCTGGGGTTATACTACATATGTCATAATATAGCAAGACTCCATTAGAAGAAACAACATTACTAAGGTGAGTAATTTTTTCTTTCAGGGCATTCCTCTCTTTATTACCATCACGGTGCCCCTGGCAGATAGCTGGCTTAACACACTTCCCAATGCCAACACTGGCCTGCTGGGAATTTACCACTGGACTGTTCCTTCTCTTTCCTACTTCAGGTACTTGTTCACACAGAACCAGGCCTCTGGATGTAGGAACTCCAATTCGCGTCAGGCACTCCTGTAGTAAAAGCAGTCTCACTTTAACCGATGCGTGCTCTGGAGATTGGGACACAGAATTTGACAGTAAAATAAATTAGCAGCACTTTAAAAACACTGGCACAAATTACAGACAAATTAAATGTAAAATAGTATTTACTGAATTTACAAGAATTACAGAAACCAAATGGGAAAACACAGAACACTAAGGAAATCAAAATAAGGTTTTATAGGGAAGAATTACAAAGAGAAGAAAAAGGCTAACTGAATTAAACGCTAGATTTGTTTTACCTCACAGAATTTCTAAGACAGGAACTTTCACAGAGGATTCAGTTTTCAAAAAGACCACACAGCAGATTTAGAAAGGGTGCTGTCTCTGATGCTCAGTGCTTCCTTTGTGTGTTCTCTGACACTGCAAACACAGAGAAGGAAAAAAGACCTGCTCCTTGCCTGCACACCCTAGTTAAAACATGCCTTGACAGCCAGTGAGGCCACAGGACTAGGGCATGGCCTCAGCTATTGGCACTTAGCTGCTTTTTCAGCAATATCCAATCAGCTTATTTCAAACTCCAGCCGGTTTTGATTGGTTCTGGAGTTGCTCCACCACAAGGCAGACAAGTTAAGCAATTCATACGCAAGCAGGGAATGAGCCAACTTGCACAGTCTTACGTCTGAGAGGAGCAGTTCTATGATATTTCCCATCAGACATCAGTGACCTCATTCAGCAAGAGTTAACGCTATCTCCCCTCTCCCAGTATGTGACTTCTTATATAATTTAACCCTTTGCAAGTTGCTTGACACAAACAAGCAAATATTTAAGGAATCCATACAGAAAAATAGTTTTCTGTATAATTGAGGGAATGACATTTCCACAACTACTGAAGGCATTTGTTTGAAAACAGGCCCTTTGCCCCCTTAGACTCCATCTGTCCCTGCTTCTTTTCCTGTTTTTTTTTTTTGTTTATTTTTTTAATTTGCTCCTTCTCTCTGCTCGGCTGGTCCCCTGTCAGCAGAATCCTCCACCAGCCCTGTCACTTACCATCTCTGGGACCTATGCACCTGCCTGGTACAGTGCCCCAAAGTTTTCCCCCTGAGGTTTTCCAAGCCTCAGGGAGAGTTTAGTCCAGATATGGTAGGCAGGGAAGCCCAGTAGGTGGTGCAGGGCCCACAGGAGGATGCCATATCATACTGCCTCAGCTGGCAGTCTTTTCTATGTTCTTTCCCCCTCCCCACCTGGTGCTTCATGGGCATTGACTGCAGTGATGTGAGCATGCTTGCATACTCGCGCTGCAGACAGGAACTGCCTGTCCTCCCTTTGGAGATCTGCTTGTACCACCACCTGTGGTCACCCAGGTGGCAGTAGCACAGCAGAGCGCACGTTCCTCCCTTCCTGGAAGGGTAGAGCATCCTCTGGGATGCTCAGTCCTCAAGAACCTGAAATCGTTCCAGATCCCAGGTCGCTGGCATCACGAGTGGTAACACTACCGCTGTGCCAACAGCTTGACGCTGCTTCTCCTGCTTTGAAAAGTCGTAACCCACTGCTTGTGACATCAGAATCATTTGTATGGCAACAAGTTGTGGTATCATTAGCAGAGGACTATGACTTCATAGCAGATAAAATCAGTGAGAACAGATCTAAAGGAAAAGGATGATCTTTTGATGACTGTTTCTTCTGTAATAAAAAATCATATGTCCTGAAATTCAGATTTTGTGGGAATTTGAATTTTGCATTAGTTCTGATGCCAACTGTATTTTTTTGCAGAAACCTAGAAAATCTTTATAAAACACCTCCTACAAAAAGCATATTTATTTTCTTTTTTTCTGAATGCAACATTAACAGCTGTACAGTGGGTGAGGACTTGGAGAACAAGAGTTATGAGAACTGAATGGCAGTACTAGGGCTTTTTTATAGGAAAAGAAAGGACTCAGCCATGACATGATCATGGTATTCAAATACCTGACAGGGATAACACCCTCAGATCAAACACAACTCTCCATTATATCCCAAGGATGTGAAAACAGTTGGATACACAACGACCCAAAAAAGGAACTGTCAAGGGAAACATCAGAAACAGAATGAGCAGTGAATATGTGGAACAGATTCCCAGAGTAGCCGGTGTCAGCTGATGCTGTAACTGTTTTTTTTTTTTAATTCCGTCTATGCCCGTCCTTTCCAGTGCTGCCCCATCCGGGGGCCACCACCCAGTCCTATAACTGACCTGCACAACCACTTACTCCTTTCCAACCCCTCAGCTTGCCTCCCGTGAGGCAGAGCAGGCATGGTTGGCCACTCTGGGCGAGGTGTAGGTCGCCCTTGCTGAGGACCCTCCAGGGTAGGGTGGCTGTTCAGTTGGGCTAGGGCCTGAGTATACCCGTCATACTGCTGCATGCTGGGGGGGGGGGTTCTAATGTTCTATTGCTCCTGACCACTGAGGATGTCACCTTGCTAGGGAATTGTAGCACACGCAGAGCTTGACATTGCAGACTGTTGCTGCCATCCACCCCACTACCACCCATGGTCCCCCAGATGGCAGTGTGTCAGCAGAGGCAGCACCCCACCCTCCCTCCTTGGAGGAGAGCATCCTTGGAGCTCAGTCTTCTACCCTTGAAAACCTGCACTCAATCTCTCAACCTCTGCTGTTGGCATCATGAGCAGTAGCCATATTGCTGAAGCCAACGGGCCACTGTAACTACCTTTAAACTTGATAGGTATTTTTAAGACTGTGGGTACAGTAACAGTATCATCACTGAGCAGGTGAGGGAGGGACTTTTTTCTTTACACTGAGGTTTTTCTCTGTCCACCAATGTCCTCCAGGGATATACCCTGATCTGTCAGGCCCTTGGCCCCTAGTTCTGCTGGACCCCAGTAACCCACTGTTACCCCCATGATTTTACCCTCCATGGGAGGGGGCCAAGGAGCAGGGCCATCCTTCCCCAAGGCAATCCACTGTGTGAGTTAGCATCCAGTGCCAGCAGGCACTAGGTCCAAGCAGAACTGCTGAGGCCCAGACCTTCATATAGGCAGAAATGGCTTTTCTTCCCCTGTCCCTCTCTCTCTCCTGACATGAGCACAATCCAGGGCCTCACCTGCTCACAGCAGAGCTGGCCTTCGGTGGGAGCAAGCTCCCTGCTTCAGCCACAGAAGAGTACCGACCCTCCCTGGCTGAGGCATCCACCTGACTCCCAAAGCGCTGACCCGAGCTCGCTGCTGACCCTCTCCGGCTGAGGCACACTGGCTCGTGGCAGGTACCTCGGCTCGGCCTGACTCTCAACATAGTGACCTGAGCTTGCTACTGACAGTCCCCAGCTGAGGCACACTGCCACATGGCAGGCATCTTGGCTCAGTCTGACTTCCAACGAGGTGACCCAAGCTCGCTACCAACCCTCCTCAGCTGAGGCACACTTATGTGGCAGGTACCTCGGCTCTTAATGACTCCCAATGTGATGACCCGAGTTCGCTACCAACCTCCCAGGCTGAGGCACACTGCCATGTGGCAGGCACTCAGCTCGGTCTGACTCCCAACATGGTGCCCCAAGTCTCTACCAACCCTCCCTGGCTGAGGCGCACAGCCATGTGGCAGGTGTCTTGGCTTGGTCAGACTCACAATGTGGTGACCCAAGCTCGCTACCGACCCTCCCTAGCTGAGGTACACAGCCCTGTGGCAGGTGTCTCGGCTTGGTCTGACTCCCAACGTGGTGACCCAAGCAAGCTACTGCCCCTCCAAGGCTGAGGTATGCTGCCACATGGCAGGTGTCTCGACTCGGCCTGACTCCCAACGCGGTGACCCAAGCTCACTACCGACCCTCCAAGGCTGAGGCATGCTACCACGTAGCAGGTGTCTTGGCTCAGTCTGACTCCCAACACAGTGACCTGAACTCGCTACCAACCCTCCCTGGCTGAGGCACACAGCCACGTGGCAGGTGTCTCTGCTTGGTCTGACTCCCAGCGCAGTGACCCAAGCTCACTACAGACTCTCCCAAGCTGAGGTACACTGCCACGTGGCAGGTACATTGGCTCAGCCTGATTCCCGACACGGTGACCTGAGCTCGCTGAGGATCCTCCCGGGCTGAGGCACACTGCCACATGTGTTTCGGCTCAGTCTGACTCCCAATGCAGTGACCCGAGCTCGCTACCAACCCTACCAGGCTGAGGCACATTGCCATGTGGCAATTACCTCAGCTCAGTCTGACTCCCAACGTGGTAACCCAAGCTCGCTACCAACCCTCCCAGGCTGAGGCACACTGCCACGTGGCAGGTGCCTTGGCTTGGCCTGAGTCCCAAAACGGTGACCCGAGCTCGCTACTGAACCTCCCCGGATGAGGCACACAGCCATGTGGCAGGTAACTCTGCTTGACCTGACTTCCAACACGGCAACCCAAGCTCGCTTGCGCTACTGCTGAGCCATCTGGGTGTCACCATAGCGCTTCCACTGTGCCATGGGGCACAGGAGGTCGCCGTCGCCATCCAGGGAGCAGGGCTTTTTTTCATGTGGAGCATGGACGCGCAACGCGCCTGCACACCTAATGTGCTGACATCTGCCGCCCACCCTTGATGTGGCATCACTTCTGCAGTGCCCCGATCTCCATCGGGGCCACTGGTGAGTGATGCAAGGCTCCACTATCCACCCCAGGAGAGGAGATCAGTCCTCCGGATGCTCGATCCTTCCGACCCACGCGGCCCGAGTCCATTCCTCAACCCGGTCACCGGGCGTGGCACGAGAAAAGGCCCAGCACATCAGTGCTACCAGGCTGGCTTCCAAAATGAATGTTGATATGTATTCCAGTCTGCTTGTTTAATTTGCTGTATGTCTGAATGCTGCTTTTTTACAGGACAACATAGGAGTAGCAGGGTAAATTTCAGAAATTTGTGTAACTGGGACAATGTCCCTCTTAAACGTACAAAATTGAGGACATTTTGGGAAAACAGTGGGACAAACTTCAAAACTAAAGGGAACTAAAGTTTGTAAGAACTTTGTTTGCTTCATGTATTTGCAGCCCCTGATTGCATTCCATATTACAAAAGCACTTCTTTGCTTTATTCAGGCTGTAGTAACAGTGCTAAACATTTTTAAGCACAGAGCGGTTTGTACTTCTGTCAGTATTCACTGCAAAGACTTGTTCAAGCTTGCTGCCTCCCCCCCGGCAAAAAAACTCTTTTCTCCAACTAAAACCGATTTCTGCTAATTATCAGCTGCTACCTGTGTGTAAACTTCCTGCCTGCCCACAAAACTACATTCTTTTTTTATATTATTTCTATTTTTCCCTCCTGCAGCCACAGTCCCTGCCTACCTCCAGCCACCGCTCCTACTCACTGCCGACCCTGGAGTATGTGCATGCCCAGCTGGCATACGCTGCTGAACCGTCGTGAGGGACCCCCTCCGATGCCCCCGTGACCGGCCAGGATCCATTACCGGCACACGCCTCTTTCCAGGCTTTCGCCGGATGGTGAAGCTGCGGCTATCAAGCTGCTGCGGGCTTTATGCTGCCATTTACCTCATGTGGTCCCCTGGAGTGTGAGTGTGCAATGACATCGCAATTCACCGACGTCTCCTGCACTCCACCCTTTTTCTGCACCACTCTAGTAGTGCCCCCGGTCGTCACCAGGGGCCACTACAGAGCGGTGATTCCCTGGATCCCTTCCCGGGATGAGAGAGCAGTCCTCCAGATGCTCAATCCCATCCCTCCCCTGCCGATCCCTGATGCCCCGAGCTCGTGTCCGAACCTGGGTCGCCAGCGTGGCACGAGGTGTGGCGTCCAGCATCTCAACCCTCAGCACCACTGGGCCGGCCCACAAAACTATATTCTTCTTTTTTTTTTCCCTTTTCAAGCACGCCAAGATGATCAGGGCTCTTCAGTGTCCAAATGCTGCTGTCCGAATGCGTGTCTCTCTTAATTGCACGTGCATATCAGATCATTACTGTACTGTGACAGAAAGAAACACACGTACTACAGTAATGCTGATAAAATATGAGTTACCCTCAGCCCGTGCTCACTAATGGACCCCGAATCCCTAACCATCATGCAGTCGCATCGTAGCAGCTAGCCCACCCCCCATCCCTCAGTGACTCACTGCTGTGACATGGTGGCCGAGGGTGATGTCCTTGATGGCAGTCCCACCCACCCAATACATACAGAGAAGTCTCATCCCTGTAGTGTTCTCCTCCTCCTTCCAACACCGCTGCCCGCCTGTCGCAACGTCAGTGAATCCAGGCTGACTGACTCGCTCACTGTGTGACCGCTACAGTGTGACAGGCAAGTCCTGCCCCCCCCCATTGCTTCTGTTGGCTGTGGAGACCCCATCCTCATTAGTGCTGCAGAGCTGTATGCTCAGACTTTTTTTATTTAAAAAAAAAAACCCGCCCCCATACTGCATCAGTGCTTTGATGTGACCTGCCCCCACAGCCTAAATAACATAAGCTGTTACTGTGAAGCATGAGGTGCACCACAGTGTCTCCTAGCAACAATAAACAAAGGGGCAAAACTATCAGAAAATGCGTCAGTGGCTCAAAAACTTGACATGAAATGAACCCTGGGGTAGCATTCCAGCTGATAAGTCTGGTTATGAGTCGGTACTCAAACTGGGGTATAACAGTCACTGCCTTGCGCTTGATGGGGCAGATGAGATGGGACCCAAAGTCCTTTCTGACTCCACAGGACTTGTTACTAGGACCCATATATCCTGATGCGTATATCTTGAAACAAATAAATTCATCCATACTTTTCAAGAGACAACACTTTCCAAAATGTCACAACGAACCAAGATTTTGCAGAATTGCCTAAAATATATAATAAGGGATTGCCCAATGACCCAAGTGGTAGGGTATCATGCTACTGTGCTGTCAACCCAAGTTCCTTTGTGGACCTGGGGACCTGTACACAGGTGTACTGCAACGTGCCAGGCTGATAGAGGCATGTCCCAACATTGGAGAGATAGGCTAGCCCAAAAAGAGGGGTATACACCATGCTACAGTTATGACAATAGCCGGTGACAGTCTTGGGCCTCATGCCATGAATCACACCCATGGTGAGCTGAGTAGGTGGGGGCTAGGGGAGGATTGGCCATTTGTCATGGGGGGTGTTAAAGGATATAAGGCTTTATACATAAGATATATACATATCTTAGGCATACGTTCATCTGTCTGGCTAAAAATGCTCGTCTCAGATCAGGGAGTGCTGACTGCATAACATTTCGAGAACCACGGCCGCCCAGTGGAGCTATTTTTATACAGAAAGGGAAAGTTCAACTGAAAAGCAAGAAGCCCAGATGACTGCTCCACATTGCAGGGGCTAATAACAACACCAACCTGAGACCTTTCGGAACGCCCACAAAGTAAGAAGTTTCCATTTTACAGCACTGTTATCCTGGGCTCGGGACAGGAGCAGTCCTCGATGTGGGCGGAGCCCAAGAGAAGTTCTTCAGAGCAGGGGAAATATTTTTACCTAGTGTTGTCAGACTTGTGTTGCAGTTTTCATCAGCTCTTGCCCGTAATGTTGTGGCTGGATAAACAGAGGGCTTCAGTCTCCAGTGCTGTCGACCCTCGCTTTCCACCAGTGCAAATTCATCCTGAGGTGTAGAAGCCTGTCCTGAACCTCCCTGTACTGTACTTCGCCCTGTGGATAAACAGGTGTCAGTCTCAACAGCACTATCATTCCTACACCTTCCACCAACACTAAATCCATCACAGGGAGGGAAGCTTCACTGCATCTGCTCCACACTGTACCTGTCCCCATGAATCAATACAGGTTTCACTCTTCCATGCTGTCAGCTTCTCGCTTTTACCAGCATGAAATTCAATCTGATATGTAGCAGCCTGCTCTGCATTTCTCCTGCACTGTACCTGTCCCTGTGGATAAACAGAGGGCATCAGTCAGCACTGTTTATCCCTCAACTTCCACCAGCACTAAATCCATCACAGGAGGGAAGTTTATGCTGTGTCTTCGCCACACTGTACCTGTCCCAATGAATAAACAGAGAGTGCTTCAGTCTCTAATGCTGTCAGTCTCGGACCTTCTTCCAGAAATTCATCACGGCATGGGAAACCTGACCTTCACCTCCCCACATTATAGCTGCCTCTGTGGATAACAGAGGGCTTCATTCTCCTTCTGTGTTGCCTGTCCTCACCTTTCAACAGCACTAAATTCACCATAGTGTGGGAAGTGACGCTATCTCTAATGTACTTATACAGAATCATTGCCTTTACACAATCGCCAATTTTGTTTTAAAATAGCTTTTGGCAACCAGGGCCACCTCCGCTTGCTTCAAGCTATTATTCCAGCACCCCAGTCCCAGCTGCCACTACCTTCCCACCATCTCTCGGAGGGATCCACATGAGAGGACCTGAGGTGCCATTGCACACTGTTTTGTGTGTGTTTGTTTTCTCCCTGGTCTCCCCTCCCAGCTCCTTGGTGCAGGATGAGCATCCCCATGAACGTCATCTTGGATGCATGCAGCGACATCCTGCGGGAGAGAAGCTCCCTCAGTCCACCACAGGGGTCGCTACAGCACCAGAACCAGGGCACCTCCCTCTCCTGTCTGGGAGCGCTGCCCACACAGTAGCACCACCCAACCCCTGACTGCCCAATCGACTTCCTGGCTCCTCCCGAACCCGGGTTGTCAGCACAGAAGCCCATAGCGCTCTGGCTGTGCCATGGGCTGACAGTTGCTAAATTTTGATGCTTATTTATTTGTATTATTTGTACCTCATTATTCTACTCGGGTTCTCCCTCCCCATCTCCCTCAGGATGCATCTGAAACGAGCTGTTACCAGCTCAGTATGTCTTTCCTGGTAAAACCTTTGAAATAAATAAATTCTATTCCAGAATGTATTTGAAACCAGAAATTATTTTGTCAACGTATTGTTCCCTGATGACATTTTTAATAACTGACATTTAAAAAACACAAACCTATTGGATATCTTGATAGATGGGTGCGGAGTAAAGGAAGGAGGTGAAACAGCCAGGCCAAAGTTTAATTTACTCTGCAGTGCCAATATTCTTGTTAAACTAACTCCTCTTCCCCGGCTATTTTTCCCTGCCCCAACCCTGATGATGGAGACTGTCATCAGTGCACCTTTCCTCTGGCCTAGGGGATTGTCAAGTCACTTCCTTCACTGCCCACACCTACGCCAGTTCTTAGTTCGTCTGCAGCGGGGCACACAAATGCCAGGCTGGCTGGTGGCAGAGGGATCAAGCATCCCAGTGACCACTCTCCCTCTCCATAGAGGGATGCTGTGTAAGCAGTAACATATGACAGGGAAGTAGATATTTGGTATCATCATTCTCTTCCCCCATGGATTGGAGGCACGAGGCGTTAGCCAAGTGCTCTTCAGCCACGGGGGGAGGGGAGTGCAGTAATTACAAAAACAACTGCAAGCCCTGAAGTGTTTTATTGCATTTATAAAATGGCACCAAAATAATCAAAAAACTTTCAATTAAGAATAAATAAATCTTCATTGCTGGTAAATTACTTCTCACACAAAACAGCTGGGTTTGCCCATCGGAGAGGTGTGATTGGCTGGCAGGTAAGTCACCATGTTGTTAGTTGAACCTTTATTCCGTCAACTGCTGCAGTTACTGAGAATTTAAAAGCAGTATAGTTCCAAGTCTTGCAAGGCACTTTCCAGACCTGTGTATTTATTGGTCAGTTACCACACGGGTTTGGACTGCTATTGACCAATCAGATCACTGGATTTTTCTTGCCCATTTTATAAGTGACAGTGACTCTCTGGCACCCCCGGTGACTGCAGGTATGCGACAGGCAGCAAAGCCCTTGGGGTTCCAGGGGATGCTACTCGACAATGAGCAGCCACACATTCAGTGTGCAGGTGTGTGCATGACATCACCAAGGCTGACATCCCAGAGGGAGGGGACGAGAACATTGGGAAAACTGGCCCTGCTGTCTGTGGCTGACACACCTCAGAATTTATGTATCCCATGCCTCCAGTACAAAATTGCCATACCCTGACTCTGCTGGGGGAATTCCAAGGCAGGATGGAAGCAGGTTAGTGTAGGGCAGAAAAGGCATGGGGAGTCGATGTGTGCCATAGGGCTCCTGAGGTAGGCAGGTGAGTACAGAACAGGTGAGACGTGGGGGCTGGATGTGTGCCATTGGGCTCCTGAGGGAGGCAGGTGAGTGTGGGACAGGTGAGGAGTGGGGGGGGGTCGAGCTGTGCCATAGGCCCCTGAGGGAGGCAGGCGAATGCGGAACAGGTGAGGCAAGGGGGGTCGAGCTGTGTCATGGGGCTGTTGAGGGAGGCAGATGCCGAGCAGGTGAGGGAGTAACAAAGTCCTGATTTAAAAAAAAAAAATGCCAGGCATCTATCACCCTCCCCTCTCCTCAATGGGAACCAAATTCCTAACCTCTGTGACATGCTCGGGCCCAGTGTGGAATTGTGGGAGTCTCACATGCATTCTCTCAGGTGACAGCACAGCTGCAACATTTTAAAATAAACCTGGCAGTACCCTTGATGAAGAGCCAAATCTGTAGCTCGTTTCAGAAGCACTTTCATAGCATTTTATAGGTATTATATGATGTATGTAAATAACCCGTATCTTAATTGCCTAAACTATCTGGTTAAGTGTATGTATATATGTATATATACCCCCCTTGTATGTGTAAGTTCACCTTGTACCTGGGTCACACTTGGAAACGAGCCTCGCCCAGTGTGCCTTTCCGTTACTAAATTTTAAATAAATATAATTTAAAAAATGTTAACAGAGACATCATTTTCAGTACAAAGTAAGGGTAAGGTTTCAGCTGAGTAAGCAGATCTTCTCTGTGGCCGGAATCTTAGGTTTTAAGAGAGAATACTGCAGTACTGAGGAGTGACAGCAGGTGGCAGCCCTCCCACAGTAGACAGTAGCTCAAACACAGCAGAAATAATACAACACACTTCCACACAAAAAGAGCAGCTCTAAGTTATTTCAAGGGTCTTTGGTCCTATGAATTATTTAGAAGATATGTATGGGCAACAATGTGTAATATTTTAAACTACATTAACCATGAGATGAAGCTTGAGTGGTTTATCAGTAATCACACACACACGTGTGTAAAAAAAAAAAAAAATTACAAATAGAGTTTTAAGTTTTGACCATACTTTATTTACTGTAAGTACAGGTTAACAGAACTGTGATGGCAGATAGAGTTACCTTAGGAAGAGTTAGGTCCCAGCTGCTGGAGCTGCCTTAGACCGATAGTGTTAGGGCTCAGCTGCTGGAATTGCCTTTGACAGGGAGAGTTAGGTCTCAGCTGCTGGAGTTGCCTTAGTGAGAGTTGGGGTTCTGCTGCTGAAGTTGTCATAGATGGGGGAGTTAGGGCTCAGCTGCTGGAGTTGCCGTAGTGAGAGTTAGGGTTCAGCTGCTAAAGTTGCCATAGGCAGGGGGAGTTAGAGATCAGCTTTGGAGTTGCCATAGGTAGGGGGAGTTAGGGCTCAGCTCTGGAGTTGCCATAGGCAGGGGGAGTTAGGGCTCAGCTGCTGGAGTTGCCATAGACAGGGGAGTTACAGCTCAGCTCTGGAGTTGCCATAGGCAGGGGGAGTTAGGGCTCAACTGCTGGAGTTGCCATAGACAGGGTGAGTTACAACTCAGCTCTGGAGTTGCCATAGACAGGAGTTAGGGCTCAGTTGCTGGAGTTACCATAGACAGGGGAGTTAAAAGCTCCCGCTCTGGAGTTGTCATACACGAGGGAGTTACAGCTCAGCTCTGGAGTTGCCATAGACAGTGGGAGTTAGGACTCAGCTGCTGAAGTTGCCATAGACAGAGGGAGTTAGAGCTCAGTTTTGGAATTGCCATAGACAGGATGAGTTACAGCTCAGCTCAGGAGTTGCCATAGACCGGGGGAGTTAGAGCTCAGCGCTGGAGTTGCCATAGACGGGGAGTTAGGGCTTGGCTGCTGGAGTTGCCATGGATAGGGGGAGTTAGAGCTCAGCTGCTGAAGTTACCATAGACAGGGGGAGTTAGGGCTCAGCTCTGGAGTTGCCATAGACATGGGAAGTTAGAGCTCAGCTCTGGAGTTGCCTTAGGGAGAGTTAGGTCTCAGATGCTGATGCTGCCTTAATGAGAGAGTAGGTTCAGTTGCTGAAGTTGCCATAGACAGGGGAAGTTAGAGCTCAGCTCTGGAGTTGCCTGAGGGAGAGTTAGGTCTCAGCTGCTGCAGCTGCCATGGATAGGGAGTTAGAACTCAGCTGCTGGAGTTGCCAGACAGGGGAGTTAGGCTCAGCTGCTGGAGTTGCCATGGACGGGGGTGTCAGGGCTCAGCTGCTGAAGTTGCCATAGATGGGGAGTTAGGTCTCAGCTGCTGGAGTTGCCATAGACGGGGGTGTCGGGGCTCAGCTGCTGAAGTTGCCATAGATAGGGGGAGTTAGAGCTCAGCTCTGGAGTTGCCTTAGTGAGAGTTAGGTCTCAGCTGCTGCAGCTGCCTTAGTGAGTGTTAGGGTTCAGTTGCTGAAGTTGCCATAGACAGGGAGTTAGGTCTTAGCTGCTGGAGTTGTCTTAGACAGAGAGAGTTGGGGTTCAGCTGCTGGGATTACCATAGAGTTAGGGATCAGCTGCTGGATTTGCATTAAACAGGGAATTTTTTTTTTTTTTTTTTTAAATCTTTGGTAACCGGGTAAGGCCTACTAGGCACAAGTACCTGTTTTCAAGGGCGACCTGGGAGCTCTGGGGGCAGTTAAGTGACTTGCTCAGAGTCACACAGTATGCAAGTGGAGGTTGTGAGAAACAAACTCGGGTCTGGTCTGCTGGACGTGAGCCTGCTCACACCTCATTCCTCTAACCTCTAGGCCATACTGCCAGCCAAAGTTATGTGAGAGCTATGAAACTGCTGCTGGAGTTTCCTTAGAGTGAGTCACGTGCCAGCTGCTGGAGTTGTCACATTCAAGGAAAGGTAGGTCTCAGCTACTGGAGCTGCCTTTAGATAGGGGAAAGTTAGGGCTTGGCTCTGGAGTTACCTAAGACAAGCAGAGTTAGATATCAACTGCAGTAGCTGCCTTAGGCAGGGAGAATGAGGTCTCAACTTCTGGAACTGCCGTTGATGGAGAGTTAGGTATCAGCTACCGGAGCTGCCTTACACAGGAGTAGTTGAGTCTCAGCAGCTGGAGCTACCTTAGACAGAGTTGAATCTTAGCTGCTGGAACTGCTTTAGAAAAGGAGAGTAAGTTCTCCACTGTTGGGAGTTGCATTAGGAAGGGAAAACTAGGGCTCAGCTGAGGAGGTGCATTGGACAGGGAGTCAGTGCTCAGCTGCTGGAGTTGCCTTATACAGGGAGAGTTAGGGCTAAATGGCTGGAGTTGCTTTAAACTATGGGAGTAAGGGCTCAGCAGCAGGAGTTGCCTTAGAAAGGGAGAGTTAGGCTCAGCTGCCAGAGGTGCCATTGACAGGGAGAGTTAGGGCTCAGCTGCCAGAGATGCCATTGACAGGGAGAGTTAGGGCCCAGCTGCTGAAGTTGTCTTGATGGGGAGAATTAGGGCTCAGCTGCTCGAGCTGCCTTAGGCAGGGAGAGTTAGGTTTCAGCTGCTGAAGTTGCCTTAGACAGAGAGTTAGGTCTCAGATGCTGGATTTGCCTTTGACAGGAGAGTTGGTCCTAACTACTGGAGTTGCACGAGAGGAGAGTTAGGATGAGCTGCTAGTTGTTTTGACAGGAGGATTCGTCTCAGCTACTGGAGTGAACTTAGACATGGAGAGTTAGGGCTTAGATGCTGGAGCTGCCTTATTATTTATTTATTTTATTATTTATTCATTTAGCTTTTGTTAACCAGCTAAGCACGCTAGACAGTCCAGTGCCTATTTTCAGGTGCGACCCAGGAGAATTACAAGGTACAGGCAATAACAATACAGAGTTAAGGCACAGCAATCAACAAGGAACAATCAGGTACGGTCAATAACGACACGGTAACAATACAGAGTCAAAGCATGGCAATCGAAAAGAAACAGTCAAGAAAGCAACATATATCAGCAGGGCAGATACAGAGTATTCCCTAGACACACATGGCAACCGCACATAGTCCCTTGTGACACGGGGCCCACCATACAGGATGGGGCACTAAGAACAAGGGCAGGAGGATGCTTGCTTTAAGTAGCCCCAGAGGGAGGACCGAAGCTGGTGTGAGGGGGCAGACCTTACACGGGTAGGGAGTAGGTTCCATTTTCTAGGAGCGAGGACAGCAAAGGCGTGATCCCCTGCAAGGGAGCGAGTTTTGGGGACCTTGAGGGCCTGGGAGTCACTGGACCTCAGCTGGTAGATGGGGGGACAGGCTTGAGCAGTTCGACAACTGTCAGTGGGGTGGACGTTCTGACAATGTTGTCTAGGAGGTTTCCCATGACAAAGGTTTGGTGGTTGTCGGGGGAGAGCCACCCAAGCCTTGAGCTGACAGTGGTGGGAGAGGCGGGGGGCTGACAGGGCGAATAGGAGTGGTATATGTTGTTCATCCACACTCTTTGGCATGTCCCCTTCCACTTTAAATCTTGCCGGAAGTCTTCAAGCTGGCTCCTCCCACCCACCCGGGTGGTTTATACCTCGGCTCCGCCCCATGATGCCAAATCTTAGCCCGCTGGAAGCCAGATGTTGTGCATCTGCAGCCTGGGAGGTCGGGTGGTTCCGTGTGGATGAACAACATATACCACTCCAAGAACTACTGTTACAGGTGACTAACCTGTTGGTAGGATCGTGGATATATTGTTCATCCACACTCTTTGGCAGACTCCTAGCAGTTCTCCGGGAGGAAGGAGGCAAGGCGCACACCCCCTACTTGGGAAACAGAGATTGGAGAACTGAGGCCCCAAAACCAGCATGCCAGTGTGACTCAAGGTCGATGTGGTAATCGGTAATGAAGGTGTTTGCTGACTTCCAGGTAGCAGCCTGGCAGATTTCCTGGATAGGGATGTCCCTGGAAGCAGCCACCGATGCAGTGGTATGGCGGGTAGAATGAGCTCTTATCCCTTTAGGAGGCTCCTTGCCCACCAACTCATAACACAGACCTATGCAAGATGTAATCCATCTTGCAATAGTCTACTTTGCTGCAGGTCTGCCAGAAGCGACTTCAGTGTAGGTGACAAACAGCTGGTGAACCTCTCCCCGAATTTCCGCTGTCCTCTCCTTGTAATAGAGGGCACGTCTCAGGTCCAAAGTATGGAGCCTGTACTCAGCGTCCGAGGTGTAGTTAGGGTAATAAACATGCAGAGTTAACACCTGATTAAGGTGAAACTCTGACACCACTTTCGGAAGGAATTTTGGGTGGGGGCATAGGACAACCTTGTCCCTGTGGAAGACCAGATAAGGGGAGTCCACCAAAAGCACCTGGAGCTTCCCTGTCCTTCTGGCAGATGTGATAGCCACCAGGAAGGCCGTCTTCCACGACAAGTGTGACAAGGCAGCCTTGTGCACTGTTCGAATGGCTTGCCCATGAGCTTTGCCAGTACCAGCAGAAGATCCCACAGAGGTGGAGGTTCATGCACTGAGGGATATGTGATCCAGGCCTTTGAAAAGCCCAGACCACTGTCTCCTGCACTGCCAGCTGACCAGCCTGCGCCTGGTAAGCAGAGATGGCTGCCAAGTGCACCCTAAGGGTCAATGACCACAAACCCCTTTTGGAGAGAGACCAAAGGTAGTCAGGAATGTTAGCCACTGGACAGGACAAAGGGTCCAGGCCCTTGCCCTGACGCCAAATGGAAAACCTTTTCCATTTGAAGGTGCAACATTTCCTGGTCGAGACCTTTCTGGATGCCTCCACCATAGTGAAGACATCCTCGGAAAGACCCAAAGCCTGGAACTCTAGCCGCTCAGGTACCAGGCTGTGAGGTTCAGGGATTGAAGGTCCGGATGGTATACTTCCCCTGATTGAGAGATATCAGGTCCTGGCATACTGGAAGCCGCTCCGGGGGCCTGCAGCTGAGGCTGAGGAGATCTGGATACCAGAACTGGTGTGGCCAGTCTGGGGCTACCCGGATCATCTTCGCCTTGTCCCTCCTCACCTTGAGAAGCACTTTGTGGATCAAGGGAAATGGAGGGAAGGCGTAGAAAAGGCCTGGGGTTCATGGCCTCGAGACAGCATCCCCCTGCAGCGAGCCCTGGATGGGCATGGAACAGCCTCAGCTTGGTGTTGTCCCTGGAGGCAAACAGGTCCACCATCGGTTTGCCCCAGAGGGAGAACAGGCTGTAAGCTACCTCTGGATGGAGAGACCACTAAGCGGCTGAGAGCATCCGCCTGATGGTTTGAGGCTCCTGCCACATGGATGGCTAGGAGATCTGCCTCCAAATGGCTCATGAGGGTCCAGATGTGGAGCGCCCCTGCTCAGCAGACAGAAGTGCGTGTCGCCTGTTTGTTGGGGTAGTACATGGTCGTAGTATTGTCTGTCTGGACTTGAACCACTTGACCCTGGAGCTGAGGAGCGAAAGCTGACAGTGCCAGTCTGGCTCATCTGAACTCCAACAGGTTGATATGGCATCAGGACTCCTTGGGAGTCCAGAGCCCGTGGGCCCTTTTGTCCCCCATGTGGGCTCCCCAGCCCATTAGAAAGGCATTGGTCGAAAGGACGACCATTGGCTCGGGGCAGACAAACGGGATCCCTTCCTACAACCAGTCTGGGGTGGTCCACCAGTGGAGAGCATCCCATATCTTCTGGGTTAGAGTGACCAGCTGGTCAATATGACTGTGGCGTTGAGTCCACTGGGCGGCCAGCTCCTACTGGAGGGGGCGCATGTGCAACCGGGCCCAACGGACCACTGAGGTGCATGCCGCCATGTAACCCAGAAGGCGAGAAAGTCCCAGGCAGGGTGCAGTTGCCCAACCAGAAATGATTGGGCAAAGGAGGAGAGGACCTCACTCTGTCCGGCCAGGAGCCGAGCCTGGTTTGACAAGAGTCGAGCTTTGCCCCTATGAAGCCCATCACCTGAGAAGGCATGAGTTCCGGATTTGGCCTCGCTGATCTGGAAGCCGAGTTGGGAGCAGGTCTGGAGGCCAGGTCCCTGGACCTTCCACCTTCTGTTGTGGAACCTGCCAGGAGCCAATCATCCAGGTAAGGATAAATCCTGATGCCCGACACCTGAGATGGGCCACCACCACTGCAGAGCATTTGGTGAAGACCCATGGGGCGATGACAGGCCGAACGACATGGCTCGAACTCGTACAGGGTCCCCGACCCTGAAGCGGAGGAACTGCTGATGGATGGACAGATTGGGACATGAAAGAACGCGTCCTGCAGATCCAGTGAACAGAACCACATGTTTTGCTCCAAGGATAGTATGATCTGGGACAGAGTGACCATCCAAAAGGTGCGTGACCTGAGATATTGATTCAGGTCATGCAGATCTAGAATGGGGCACCAGCCCCGTCCGCTTTGGCACCAGGAAGCACCTGGAGACAAAGCCTGGGTCTGCTGGAGGATCTGCCACTTGAGGAGGAGCTGAGCAATGTCATCTTGAAGAGCCGACTTAGTCTGGGCGGATACACTTTCCTCCTGAGGGGCGCAGGCTTTGCTTGGCAGGTACTGCTCGAATTCCAGAGGTAGTCCCTGACCGACCACTTCAAGAACCCACCTGTCCAAAGTGACAGCGACCAGGCGGAAAGGAAGTGGCAGAGCTGGCCCCCCACGGGAGGACCCAGAGCTGGCATGACGGGAGAGGGGAGGCAGCCCTCGCCGGCCACTGAGCAGGTTGAGGAGGAGGAGGATCCAGGACCCAAACCTCAGCCTCCTTTACGGGCTTGGGAGGGCCAGGGGCGCCAAGCTTGAGCCTGCTGCTGTTGCTGATGCCGCTGTCCTCCTTGAATGGAGGGCTGCAGCTGCGCCACAGGGGAAGAGTGCCGAAAAGGCTTCTTTTTCTTCTGTTGGTTCTTGCCCAAAGAACCCTTGGCAGAAGTGGTGTCCAGGGTGGCACTGGACTGTTCAATCTGCTGAAGGTGACCAGCCACACCTGGGTCGAAAAGGTCGGTCCCTGGGAAAGGCACATCAGCTAGTTTGTGCTGAGTATCCACCGGGAAGGAGTCTCAGCCAAGCCCTGTGATGAGAGGCAACTGAGGCTGCCATGAAACGGAAACAAGAATCCCCAATGTTCAGGGCTGTCTGAAGCTGCTGTTTGGCAACAGCTCAGCCCTGATCCCGGACCTGCTTGACCATGGTCTGCATATCCGTGGGGAGATGTGGGAGGATTTCATCCAGAGACCCCAAGAGAGCGTGGGAGAAGTGTGCCATGATGATGGCCAAACTTGCCTGACAAAGGCCCAAGGAAGAAGCCGCATAGACCTTCCTGGTCGAATGGTCCAAGAGCTTGGACTCTTTCTCGGGAAGGTCGGTCAGTATCGGCAGAACTGCCAGTACGCCTGAACACAGAGGCGGTCACCAGGTTCTCGGCCAGAGGGTGCTCTATGAACCCCGCAAGGGACCCCATGGGCACTGCATACTTGCAGGCCATGCGGGTGGATGGTGCTGGACAAGAGGCAGGGCGCTACCAGAGTTCTAAGGCCGGGTAAACAATGGCCTCGGCCACAGGAAAAGCCTCCGTCGGGGAATCCCCTCTTGAGGATGTCCGTGAGAGGGTACTCTGCCTTTTTCTGGATTGGCTCCAGGGGCATCCCTGTGGAATCAGAGATGAGGTGAAGAATGCCCTGAAAAGACAAAGGACCTTCTTCCGTCTCTAAGTTACCGGCCGATTCATCATCCCTGGGATGAGAATGCAGGCTGGTCACATCTGAATCTGAGGAATCCGGATACAGTGGTCGACCTCCCAGGTCACCTTCGACTCGCTGAGGGCGGTCCAGGTGACAGTGACCAAAAGATGCTGGGGAAGCCCGGTGTCCGGCCCATCTTCTTTAGAAGGAGTCCCTCCCATAGGCTGCTTAGACGGAGGTTCCACCACTATTGGTGGAGAGACTGGTTTAGGCCAAACCAGGGTTTCGCCAGCTCTGGCGGGTGGGGAACCGACTTGATCGGGTCCAAAGGAGTTGGCTTCAGTCTAGGAGGCAAAAGCAAGTAATGGCCGGGTGTTGTGCCCAGTCAAAATCAGCTGCTGCCACATGAGGTCTTCGTAGCTCCGACGGAGTTTCAGCCGGAGCCTCTCCTCATCCGAGGAGGACGAAGACGACCGATAGCATTGCTTCTTTTTAGAGCATTTATGGCTCTTCCTCAGCCTTTTGGTTGAGGGGGTCTAGGACCTCGATCGAGATCAGACAGGCCGATTCGGTCGCTAGAGAGACACCAGCGGGACCGGTGATTTCCCGGGGTCGGGGACCACTTCCTCGATGGGAGTCCTAGCAGGCTGGGTCTCCTCATCGAGAAAAGTCAGAACTGGAGTTCAATCAAGGAAATCGCCGACCAGAGTTGGCGATATGGTCGTCCGAGTCGATGGCGATTTCCACATCGTCGATCGACAGTTCGGTTGACTGGCCAGATGGCAAGCTGAGAAGCCAGCGTTGAAGAAGCAATCTCGACCAAGTCGAGACTGCATGATCCTGGGACCCGAGATCTCTTCCGCTCCCAAGAGCGCCTCCGCCGACGAAGACGATCCCGGCTCCTTCTCCAGCTTATGGGATTGAGAGGAGTGCATGCCCGCAGGACCCTCTCCCTTAGTCAGGAGAGACTGGCACAACTCTCGGAAGGAACCCGAGGAGGTGGAGCCTAGGTTGAGTGGAACGAAGAAGCTCTGTGTAGTTTCTGCAGCCTAAGCTGCTTCCTCTTCGAATGCTTGCATGCATTCCAATTGCTCGGCGGATCTCGCAGCCACGGAAACCACCACCGAGCCTCCTTGGATTTCACTGGAGGGTTCAGTTTCTCTGGCCTCCCCAACTTCAGGCGTGCGAGATGGTCATCGAGGACATTAGGATGGAAGCAGACAAAGATCGATTTGATAGTGATGGTCGCCACCTAGACAGTAAACGCACGTGGTGTGGGATCGGTAAAAGCATCATCTGGCCACAAGGGCACCGGCGAAACCGGGGAAGACTTGTCTTCCATAATCGAAGAAATAAAGTTGCAATCGCTAATGCGAACTAGATGTATTTTTGGAATAACTTAAGGTTTTAAAACCAGGGCCTACAAAATGCGTGAGCATGAGGGAGGCAACCTAAATCTTCCAGTGGAAAGGAAGATCTGGCATCATGGGGCGGAGCTGAGGTTTATACCACTCGGGTGGGTGGGAGGAGCCAGCCTGAAGAATTCTGACAAGATTTAAAGTGGAAGGGAACATGCAAAAGAGTGTGGATGAACAACATATCTGCGATCCTAGAAGGAGGTGAGCCCATAGCAGAGCGTGGGGAGTAGAACCCCTTTTGCAAGGGCAAGTCGGGCAGCTGGGGTGAGGCAACGTTTGGCTCTGTACCCCAGACCCAGCTTGCAGTTTGGGGCCTTACATGAGTTGCGTATGTGCAGGGACAGGTCAAGCTGAGGATCAAGGGTTACCCCCAGGTACTTGAATGAGTCAACCACTCGTACGGGGGTGCCATCTGCTGCAATGACTTTGAGAGAGGCAGGGCATGCTCTTGACTTGGCAAGGGAACCAAATAGCTTGTCCTGCGTCTTCTGGAGGTTGATGACAAGCTTATGGGCCTTCAGCCAGGATTGAATGCAGTCAAAGTCAGAGTTTAGTCTGGAGTTGGTGACATTAATGTTCTGTGAACTAGTTAGTAGCATGAGGTCATTGGCATACAGGGTGGCGTGCCCAGAGGCAGGGACCGAAGGCAGCTGGTTGATGAAGAGGGAGAACAGTATAGAGCCAAGGACGGACCCTTGAGGCCCCCACATGTAACCGTGTAAGCCCAGAGAGGGCTTTTGGAACTTGTTGTACTGCTGCCTGCCCGAGAGGTAGTTGGCAAACCAGGCTAGGACTGGAGGGGAAAGGCCAAGGGACTGAAGGGCGGCACCCAGGAGTGTGTGGTCAACCAGATCAAAGGCCTTAGATAGGTCTATGAAGATGGCGCCAGTTAGTTTGCCTTGGTCAGTTGCAGTTCTGATTTCGGAGGTGACCTAAGCAAGGGCAGTGGAAGTGTTGTGTCCTTTGGGAACCCATGCTGCACTGGGGAGAGAAGGCCGTGGTGTGGATGAAGAGTGTGAGCTGGAGGCCACCACCTTTCGAGCAGCTTGTTCACAACATACAAGATCGCTATGGGGCACTAGTTTTCAAGAATTTTGGGGTCGCCATGTTTGAGGATTGGAACCACATACCACCTTCCATATATCAGGGATTGTCCCAGATATGAGAGAGGAATTGAGGATGTGGGAGATAAGCCAGGCCAGAAAGGGGCCCACAGGCAGAGCAGTTTAGGCTCAAGATTGTCATGCAGTGTGTGGAAAGAGTCCAGCTAGAAGCTTCCATGTCTCTGCAGGAGACAGTCTTAAAGTAGAAATGGGGATGAGAGGACACAACATCACCAGAGGGACCCATCTCATTAGTGACAGGAGATAGGGGATGAAGACAGACAGGTCAAAGAACTGGGCGTTAAAAGCATTGGCGATAGGGCATTGTTACAGTTGACTCCTCCAATTTGCATGTTGGAGACCTGGGGGCTGGCAGGTCTGCTTACTGTGTGTTTGATGGTGCACCAGAAACTCTGTGGGTTTTTGGCTGATGCTTCAAGGGAGGATTTACAGAATTCACTCTTTGCCAAACAGATACCCCTCTTACAGGAGTTCCTGAGCTGCCTGTATTCAGCAAAGTCAGAACTGTCACTGGAGGCCTTGAATTTTGCCAGCGTTTATCCTTAAGTTTCATAAAGGCAAACAGGTCACCGTGCAGCCATTTAGTGATAGGACTCCTCACTCTCCTTTTTTGTAAGAAGGGCACCTGTGGGGGGTCACTGGCGGCAGTAACTTGGGACCAGTCGATCCGGCAGAGGTCAGCAAGGAAGTCGTTAGTGTTAAATTTTGAGTAGTCCCTCATCTGAATAACTTTATTGGGGACCCTAGGGGTGAGGACTTTCCAAACGCAGTAGGTGGGGAAGTGGTCTGAGATGGAATCTGGGAAGAGGCCAGAAGCAGTGATATGGTCTGGTCTGTTGCTCAGCATCTATCCCCAGAGGAGGATGGTCTGGTTGGTTCAGAGGTAAGTTGGCTGAGGACAAGGCCTGACAGTAGGGGTTCGTATAACTTGGCGTTGCCACCCAGCCAGCTTAGGCTGAAGTCTCCAAGCGCTAGGAGTTCACTAGTACCCACCTTAGGACTGAGGCAGTTGAGGCGGTAGGGGAGGCTGCGAGCTCCACCTTTTGGAGGATTATACACACAAGCCAGGTGGAGCTTTTTTGCATTGCCCAACAGAAGAAGGGCATAGCATGTAGGAACTCACATGAGGGGGGGGGGTGGGGTATGACAGACACATTAAGATTGGTCTTGTAGTAGAGCAGTAGCCCATCCCCACCCTATCCTTCCTGACAGAGTTGTATCCAGGGAGGGCGCAGACAGAGTCTGGGGAGGCTGGCTTGAGTCAGGTTTCTGAGATCACCAGGATGTCCGGATTATAGGGAGCAACCCAGGCTGTCAGCTCTGGGAGGTTAGCTAGAAGGCTGCGGATGTTGATGTGAGCAATTTTTAGGCCCTTTGCGTTATGCCACTGGGGAGGGGACAGGAGGGAAGACATATCAGGGGGGTCCAGGGGATTAGGGCAATAATCAAGTCCTGGCAAAAGGGTGGGGATAAGCAGATGCTCAATAATACTGAGGGAGCCTAGTACAGTAGTATAGATAAGCAGCTACACTATAATACTGAGGAAGCCTATTGACAGGAGGGCTATACAGGTTCAGGGTGGAAGCAGGTAATAGCAGTGGAGAAACAGTACATGAAATTACAGTATGCAAATTGGAGGGAGGTGATAACTCCTCCTCCAGTATGGAGCCTAGGACCTTTTAAATTATAGCAGAGGCGAAGGTGGAAGAAATTTCCCCCCTTAGTGTGGTCCAGATAGCGAGCGCGCCTCCCACAGACAGATTATATCTTAGCTTGATATGCAGGTAGCAAATTCCCTAGATATTTTTATAAACAGTTCTGCTGACAGGGAAGTCAGCAGTTAGGTTAGTGCAGTCAGGTATAGAGTTATTAAAATAAGCATAGCATTGTTAATTGCATTCAGGTATAGAGTTATTAGTATAAGCATTGCATTGTTGCTGGAAATCTGTCTGTGGATTTGAGAGGGAGGAAAGTTCCGTGAGTTTGTCCGCAGGCAGAAGTGTTCAAGGTGAGTAAGTTCGACTGATGTTATTAAAGGCGCTGACGATTGGCCACCCCGAGTAGAAGGCGGGGTTTGAGCACATTTAACAGGAGGAGGGAATGGGGTGGGTGGGTGGAAAAGTTTTAGTTTTCAGCCCGCAGCAGCAAATTCAGGTTTTGGCAGCGGAGATTCTTCGGGGGAGGTCTGCCCGGCACTGAGCAGAGAGCCGGCGCCTCAACCTCGAGGTGAGTTCGTCTTCAAAGCACAGTTCCAACAAGTCCAGGCGAGGGGGGGACCTGCTACAAGAGGTCTCCCTCTCCACCCCAGCAGATCCGTAGAAGTCAGCAAAATGCCTAGTCGCAGGGCTCGGTCTCAGCCTTAAGATCGGGCTGAGCCTAGTGTCACGGCAGAGGGAGCGAATCAGGCAGGTGTGTTTATTTTTGAAATTCGCACCCAAACTGTTGACATAGGAACTCTGGGGCCAGCAGTAGAGGAGATGCAACTGTTAGGTAGGGAATATCCGATTCAAACTACAAGAGGTCTCCCTCTCCACCCCAGCAGATCCGTAGAAGTCAGCGAGCCTTAGACAGGGAGAGTTAGGTCTCAGCTGCTGGAATTGTCTTATTCTGGGAGACGTAGGTCTCAGCTGCTGAGTTCCTTAGGCTGGGAGAGCTAAGGCTCAGCTACTGGAGCTGCCTTAGATAGGGAGTGTTATGTCTCAGCTGCTGGAGTTGCCTTAGACAGGGAGAGAGAGTCTCAGCTGTTGGAGTTTGCCTTAGGGGAGTAAGGGCTCAACTGCTACAGTTGCCTTAGACAAGAGAGTTAGGTCTCAGCTACTGGAATTGTCTTAGATAGGGAGAGTCAGGGCTGAGTTGCTGGAACTGCCTTAGGAAGAGTTGGGTCTCTGCTTCTGGAGTTGCCTTAGACAGGGATAGTTAGGTGTCAGCTGCTGGACTTGACTTAGGCAGAGAGAGTTAAACCTCAGCTACTGGAGTTACCTTAGAGTTAGGGCTCAGCTGCTGGGGTTGTCTTATTCTGGGAGACATAGGTCTCATCTGGTGGAGTTGCCTTAGACAGGGAGCTAGGGATTAGCTGCTGGAGTTCCCTTAAACAGGGGGAATTAGGGCTCAGTTGATAGAGCTACCTTTTTTATTTTATTTCTTATTTCGTTTTTGTTGACCGGGTAAGTGCACTAGACAAATCCTGCCTATTTTCAGGCATGACCCGAGGAGGGGATACAGATGAATGCCAACTGACCTTGAACCAGATTAAGCTGTTGGTGGTATTTTTAGTGAATGAGGGAAATTTGGCCAGGACGCCGGGGAAATTCCCCTACTCCTTTCGATAAGTGCCATGGGATCTTTAACATCCACCTGAACTACCACCAATCCAGGCAGATGGGACCTCGGTTTAATGTCTCATCCGAAAGACGGCACCTCAGAAGTGCAGCACCCCTCTCATGCTGCACTACAGTGTCAGTACTGGGATATTAACCCAAGTGCCAGATGTGGGAACTGAACCCACAGCCCTCTGATCTCCCAGCCTCAGAGGCGAGTGCGCTACCTACTGAGCCACTGACACTAACAACACTTAGGCAGGGAGAGCGTGGACTCAGCTGCTGGAAGTACCTTAGACGGGGAGTTAGGGCTCAGATCCAGGAGCTGACTGAAGTAGAGTTAGGTCTCAGCTGCTGGACCTCCATTAGGTGAGTTCAATTGCAGCTGCTGAACTTACCTTAAACATTTAGAGTGACGCCTCAGCTGTCGAGTTACCTTAGATGGAGAGTTAGAGCTCAGTTATTGGAGTTACCTAGATAAGAAGAGGGCTCAGCTGCTGGAGGTACCTTAGACGGGGAGAGTTAGGGCTCAGCTGCTGGAGGTACCTTAGATGGGGAGAGTTAGGGCTCAGCTGCTGGAGTTACCTTAGATGGGGAGAGTTAGGGCTCAGCTGCTGGAGGTACCTTAGATGGGGAGAGTTAGGGCTCAGCTGCTGGAGGTACCTTAGACATGGATAGTTAGGGCTCAGCTGCTAGGAGAGTTATGCCTCAGCTGTTGGAATTGCCTTAGAAGAAGAGTTAGGGATCAGCTGTTGGCATTACCTTAGACAGGGCGATGCAGCTCAGCTGTTGGAGCTGCTTTGGACAGGGAGAGTTATGTCCTTGCTACTGGAGCTGCCTTCAACAGTGAGAGTTAGGGCTCAGCTTTTGGAGCGGTCTTAGACATAAGTTTAGGTCTCAGCTGTCAAAATTGCCTTAGACACAGAGAGCCAAGTCTCAGCTGCTGGAGTTGTATTGGACTTGAAGAGTTAGCTCAGCTTCTGGAGCTGCAGGGGCAGACAGGGCTCAGCTGCTGACATTGCCTTAGACAAGGAGAGTTAGGGCTCAGCTGCTGGCATTGCCCCTAGAAAAGAAGAGTTAGGGCTTGGCTTATGGGGTTACCTAAGATAAGCAGAGTTAGGCATCAACTGCAGTAGCTGCCTGAGGCAGGGAGAGCGAGGTCTCAACTTCTGGAACTGCCTTTGACAGAGAGTTAGGTATTCAGCTACTGAAGCTGCCTTAGACAGGAGGAGTTGAGTCTCAGCAGCTGGAGCTACCTGAGACAGAGTTCAATCTAGCTGCTGGAACTGCTTTAGAAAGCAGAGTTAGGTCTCCACTGTTGGGAGTTGCTTTAGAAAGGGTCAATTAGGATGAGCTGCTGGAGGTGCCATGGACAGATTCAGATTTTATTTACCAATATATATATATATATATACAAACACAATGTTTCTCATATGCACAAACAAAAGTTATAATGTCATACAAATATTAACAGGCTCAGCTGGCTCAGGGCTCAGCTGCTGGAGTTGCCTTAGACGGATAGGTAGGGTTCAGCTGCTGGAGTTGCCTTAGACAGGGAGTTGGGTCTCAGCTGCTGAAGTTGCCTTGGACAGGGAGAGTTAGGTCTCAGTTGTTGGAGTTACCTTAGACAGGGAGAGTTGGGTCACAGCTGCTGGAGTTGCCTTTACGCAAGGAGAGTTCGGTCTCAGCTGCCGGAGTTGCCTTAGGAAGAGTTAGGTCTCAGCTGCTGGAGTTGCCTTAGGCAGGGAGAGTTAGGCCTCAGGTGCTGGAGTTGCCTTATTCTGGGCGATGTAGGTCTCAGCTGCTGGAGTTCCTTAGACAGGGAGAGCTAAGGCTCAGCTCCTGGAGTTGCCTTAGAAAGGGAGAGTTAGTGCACAGCTGTTGGAGTTGCCTTAGGCAGGGAGAGTTAGGCCTCAGGTGCTGGAGTTGCCTTATTCTGGGATATGTAGGTCTCAGCTGCGGGAGTTCCTTAGACAGGGAGAGCTAAGGCTCAGCTACTGGAGTTGCCTTAGAAAGGGAGAGTTAGTGCACAGCTGTTGGAGTTGACTTTGGGAGAGTTAGGGCTCAGTTGCTGGTGTTGCCTTGACAGAGCGGGTAACAGCTCAGCTGCTGGAGTTGCCTTGGACTTGGAGAGTTAGGCCTCAGCTGCTGGAGTTGCCTTCACAGGGTGAGTAAGGGCTCAAGTCAGAAGATTGGTGCCACCCAAAATAAATCAGACTTTAGAAGTTCCTTCTAAACGTGATTTATTTGCTTTTAATAATACAGGAACAGAGTAGTAAATTCACCGCCTTCAGAAGCGCTGAGGCAGTGCACACCGGGTGAATTTATTACTCTGTTCCTGTATTATTGGATTTAAAAGCAGATAAATCCACATTTATTCAGAAGGAACCTGGAGTCTGTCTAGTTTTAGAGGTTTGGGTGGCGCCAGTCTCTCCTGGATTTGTGGCTATTTGGGGTTAGCAACCCTTTCTGTGCGCCCCGCTCCCCTCCTGGAGTACAGTTAATTTACTTTGAACTGGGTAAGGGCTCAGCTCTGGAGTTGCCTTGACAGGGTGGGTAAGGGCTCAGCTGCTGGAGTTGCTTTAGACAGGGAGAGTTCGGTCTCATTTGCTGGACTTGCTTTAGGCAGGGAGAGTCAGGCCTCAGCTACTGGGGTTGTCTTATTTTGGGAGATGTATTATCATTATCATTATCATCAATTTTATTTGGTATAGCTCATTGAGATTCAAGGCCTGTACAAGTGAGCAGAATTATCTAAAAACAGTTAAATTTAGCATATAAACAATAAGACATAAGAACAATAAAACACTTTCCTGGTTAATCAGTATTAGATCAGCTAACGTAGGTCTTAGCTGCTGGAATTCCTTAGACAGGGAGTATTAGGTCTCACCTACTGGAGTTGCCTTAGATTGGGAGTGCTCAGTTGCTGGAGTTGCCTTAGATGGAGAATTAGGCTCAGCTGCTGGAGGTGCCTTGGTAAGCTTAAAGTAGCAGAGCAACAAAATTAGCAAAAATGTAACCTCTTTTACAAAAAGGTTCCGGGGCCCGATATTGTAATATGGGCATAAGCAGAGCTCAAAGGTTTCTGCTGCACTTGCCCCTGAGGATGCTATAGGGGCATGTCGGTGAAGCGCTAAGTCAAGTAGCACTGCCCCAACACCATTCTGGAAATGCAGGGAACAGTGACCGCAGACCCGATAGTGCTGGGAGCACCCAACGTGATATTCAGGCGGCACCATGTAAATGAGCTCATTGGGCATGCAAGACGCTAAGGGGCCATATGCATGCCCGTCATGGGCTTGTTTGTATGGGAAGCAGCGGCAGGTTTGCGCCCATCCCCCAACTCGTCTGTCCATGAGTAATCATTCCCTGGTGTCCATTGGCACCCCACCCTCTGATCGCCATCCCTGTACAGAAATAGTTATTCCCTGGTGTCCAATGGCACCCAACCCTCAGACCACTGTTCCCATACAGAAAGTTATTCCTGGTGTCCAGTGGAACCCCTGCCCTCTTATCCCTGTCCCATTACATAAATAGTAAGTCCTTGGTGTGCTGCACCCCACCTCCAATCACCATCCCCATACACAAACAGCAATTCCCTAGAGTCCAGTGGCACCCCCACCCTCCAATCACCATCCCCATACAGAAATAGTTATTCCCTGGTGTCCAGTGGCACCCCTGCCCTCACATCTTCGTCCCCTAAATGAATATTCTCTGGCATCTAGCGGCCCCCACCCGCACCGCCTGCAATGAACAAACCACTGCCATTCCCCTTACCTCCATCACTGCCGGGTGCTGCTGATCCAGTACAGCCACCAGCACAGTCCTCCCTCACCACTTTAGCCAGCCACCACGGACTGACAGGAACGCATGATCTTACTTCGAGAGGGCTCTGCAGGTATTCACATATAGGACTGACCCACCAGGTGTCAGGACCCCAAAGGAAAAATCTCTAGCTAGCAGTCTCGATGGGGACCGCCTCATGTCAGGTGACCGCATCATAGGACGTTGGTATAAAGGGGTGGTCCCCGCACCGCTTTCCAGTTCTTTTCCGCCATCGGCTTTGAAAGTTTCTCATGTAGAACAGCCATTGTCAGTCATTCATTGGTCCCTAAGTTTTAGAACTTCTCGACCTATTTTCTCTGTCTTTCAATCCCACCCATCTTTGGGGAACAGGTTACTATCCCCATTTTTTCCTAGTTCCAAAGAAGATGGGAGATCTGAGGCCTAGCCTAGACCTCAGCTCCCTGAACATGTTCGTGAAGTACATATGCTTCAGAATGCTCTCTTTGCAGAGCCTTCTACCACTTCTTCGACAGACAGTGGCTATGAGTTCTGGACATGCAGGATGCCTACCTGCATATCCCCATATGCCCTTCCCACCGTAAATTCCTTTGTTTTTGCTTTCAGGGGGACCATTGCCAATTTAAGGCCCTCCCATTTGGTCTTTCCTTGGCCCCTTCCCCGAGTGTTTACCAAATGCCTGTCTGTGGTAACGGCCCACCTGCGTACCCACCGAGTACAGGTATTCCCATACCTGGACAACTGGCTCCTGGCGGCCTGCCCAGGAGGAACTCCTGCATTCCTTTCCTTCACTCTACAGGTTTTCACCAGCCTGATATCACCATCAACCAAGCCAAGTCCCATTTGGTCCCTTGCCAACGCCCAATTTATAGGGTGATTCTGGACACAACCACCAGCAAAGCTTCTTGTCTCCAGACAGGGTAGACACCCTTCAGACTCAGGCCCGTCTTCTGTCCAGTCACAGGAGGGTCGGAGCCAGGTCAGTCCTCCGCCCTCGGGCTAATGGCGACTGCCATTCCAACAGTCCCACATGCTTGACTCCATATGAGGATCTCTCAGTGGACGCTCGTTGCAATGGGACCAGACCATGGACAATCTAGACCAAGAGGTACTAGTTTCCGATCCCATGATCAGGGACTTGCAATGGTGGATGGTTCAGGAGAACCTATGCCTGGGAGTTCACTTCTGCATCGAACCCCCCTCCCAGACATTGACAACAGATGCGACAGGAGAAGGTTGGGGTGCCCATCTAGGATCTCACAGGACTCAGGGCAGCTGGTCCAAGTTCGAACAAAATCTGCACATAAATGTGCTCAAACTAAGAGCAGTCCTTTATGCCCTTCAGGCTCTACTCTCCTTCATCCTCCCCGGTCATCTCCTCATACAGTCAGAAAACATGTGCGTAGTCTGGTATCTCAACAAGTAGGGAGGAACATGTTCCTACCCTCTGTGCCGGGAAGCGATGAGAGTCTGGCATTGGGCAAACCAACATCACCTTCACTTGACTGTGGTTCACATTCCGGGAGTGGAAAACACACTGGCAGACCGACTCAGTCGATCCTATGCAGGTCCCATGATTGGGAGTTAGATCAACAAGTCATAAACGACATCTTTCAGCGATGGGGGACATCTCAGATAGACCTCTTTGCCTCTCCCCAAAATGCAAAACTTCCTGCCTTCTGCTCACTTGCTCCAAGGCAAGACATTTTTTGGAGGGACGCTCTGTCTCCCACTTGGAGGAACAAATTCATTTATGCCTTTCCTCCCATTCCTTTAATTCCGAGGGTCCTGAACAAACTCAGATTGGATGGGAGCTCGAATGATTCTCATTGCTCCCTTCTGGCCCAGGCAAGTTTGGTTCTCTCTTCTGCAACAGTTTTCAGAGGAACCTCCACTTCCTCTTCCTCTGTCGCAACAATTGTTGACCCGAGATCAGGGGACCCTTGTTCATCCAGGTCTCAGATCCCTTCATTTGCATGCATGGCTCCTGCAGATATAGCCAAAGCCCGCTTCGGAGTTTCTCCTCTTATAGCGGACATCTTGGTAGAGGCCAGGAAGCCTTCCACCTGGTCCACCTATGCCATGAAGTGGAAAAGATTCTCTATTTGGGCCAATTCAAAGGACTTCAAACCTTTCTCATGCCTAGCCAATAAAGTCCTGGACTACATGCGTCACCTGTTCAATCTGGGTCTCAGCCATTCTCATTAAAAGTCCACATGGCCGCTATTTCAGCCTACCATGTTCCCTTTGGAGACAGGACATTTGCTCAGTTGTAAGTCTCAAGACCTTTCTTAGAGGGTTCTGCATTTGAGACCCCCCCCATCCGCATTCCTGCCCCTCCTTGGGACTTGAATTTTATTCTCGAGAAACTTACCTTGCCTCCCTTCGAGCCAGCAGCTACAGATGATTTAAAGTTCCTTTCTTGGAAGGCACTCTTCCTAGTGGCCATCACGTCTGCTCAGTGCATTTCCGAGCTTCAGGCCTTGATGTGCAAAATCCCATACCTGATTTTTCACAAGGAACGGTGGCTCTCACGCACCAACCCTAAGTTTCTTCCTAAGGTGGAGGCTGAATCTACGCTGAATCAATCTATTGAACTACCCGCTTTCTTTACGCAACACTCCAGTCAAGAGGAGTACCTCTTGCATACTTCCGATGTTCACAGAATACTGAGATACTACACCACTCGGACTAGAGATCTCAGGAAAATTGATCAGCTTTTTGTCTTCTTTGCTTACAAAAGAGAAGGCAATGCTGTTTCTAAGCAATGCCTATTAAAATGGTTGGCTCATTGTATCACTTTCTGTTACGACAAGTACAAGACCCTGCCGAGTCAAGTCAGAGGTCACTCCACCAGAGGAGTAGCTGCCTCTGCGGCTTGTTTCAAGAATGTGTCAGTGGCAGACATCTGTGCAGCTGCAACTTGGACTTCTGTCCATACCTTTACAAAACACTACAGTTTGGACATTGCCGCTCGCTGTAGAGCATGCTTCGGGTTGGCTGTTCTCCAAGGTCTCCTTTCATGAGACCCGTTCAGCCTGATGTTCCATGCTATGGATGACAATCCTCCTCCCGAGTACTCTTCCTTGTTCCAGACTGCTTGGGACTCAGTCCTATATGTGAATACCTACTGCAAGAGCCCTCTCGAAGTAAGATAGTACAGTTACGTAAGAACTTACCATAACAGTAGATCTTCGAGAGAGGCTCTTGCAGTAGGTATTGCCTTCCCGCCCTCTGTCCCCCTAAGCTTTTTTGCTCCATTTCCATGGGGGGAAATATCCTCTTCTCTCTCGCCTTGCCTCTTTTGGCCTTTGGCGGAAAGAACTGGAAGGCAGGTGTGGGGACCACTCTTATACTGATGTCGATGACGCTGGTCACCTGACATGGGGCGTCCCGCCGAGACTGCTAGCTAGAGATTTTTCCTGGGTCCTGACGCCTGGCTGGTCAGTCCTATATGTGAATACCTACTGCAAGAGCCGCTTCAACGATCTACTGTTACGGTAAGTTCTTACGTAACTGTACTTTCTCTGTACTTTAAAGGAGTGTGCACTACCTCCAAAAATCATAACCCACAAAGCATCCTTAGCTGCTTCAAATGTATACACTTTGCACGTATGCCTGCCACAAATAACATTTGGTAATGTTTCCTACTATGTGCCCTGCTCAGAGTACCAGGTCTTACCATGTCACCAGGTGCTGTACATAAAGATTATAAGGGATCAGAGGGCAGGGTGCCACCGCCACCAGGGAATAACTTATTTCTGTATGAGGACCATGATCAGAGGTGGGGGTGCCACTGGACACCAGGGAAGTACTATTTCTGTGGGGGAACTGCGATCTCAGGGTAAGGTGCCACTAGACACCAGGGACTATGTCTGAACATAGGGGGCAGGGATCGGATGGTGGGGGTTGCCACTGGACGCCAGGGAATAACTATTTCTGTATGGGGACAGCGATTGGAGGGTAGGGAGTGCCACTAGACACCAGGAAAGTATTATGTATGTATGGGGACAGGGATTAGAGGACGGGGGTGCTACTAGACACCAGGGAAGTATTATGTATGTACAGAGGTGGGGACCAGAGGGTGGGGGGTGCCACTAGATACCAGGAAAGTATCATGTATGTATGGGGACAGGGATTGGAGGATGGGGGGGCTACTAGACACCAGGGAAGTACTATGTATGTACAGAGGTGGGGACCAGAGGGGGTGGGGGATGCCACTTGACACCAGGGAAGTACTATGTACGTACAGAAGTGGGAACAGGAGGGCGTGGGAGCCACTAGACACCAGGGACATCATAATGAAGTACAGAACAGGAATCGGGGTGGTGCCACTAGACACCAGGAAGCAGGTGTGGTCCCCCAGGTGCCATCTTGGTTGTTGGGTGCAGTCTCTCTGCCCACCTCTAGGGTTTTCCCAGAGTAAGTTGAACTTTTGGCAGTAATTGGGCTGCACAAAGTGGCCTGTGCTATTCCTTTAGCACAGTGCTAACGCACTAAATGTTGCACTGTGCCGAAATTCATGTCCCCGCCTCCCTTGCACACCGACACATTATCTCCTTGTCCATAGCTACCCCATTAAGCCCACTCCTGCCCCCTTTGCATATTGCGTTCAGGTGCAAACCCCAGGCAAATGGCACGCTATCACTTTGTGTACCGGGCAAAGCTTTGAATATTGGGCCTCAGGCTTCTTCCAGTTTTACTTGGTGGTAAAATGTTCTTGTTCCACCAAAATTTTAATATTTTATGAATGTTTTTAGTTTTTTTCTCAAGAAAAAAAGGCCGCCACATTTCATATATAGGAATAGCACTGCAGACCTGGCAAGGGTTAGGAATGAGTAACAGAAAAAAAAAACACCCTTGTGGCATGCAGCACAGGAGCTAGCTATGAAAGTAGATTTGACAAGTATGGTAATATTTTTATTAACCATAGCTAAGGCTAACTTTTCCAGAAAACATTTTTCATTGCACAGCTGCTTTAATTGTCTTTCATTCAGTTTAAATATGTTGGACCAGATGCCTGAAATGACTTTTGGACCAGATGCCTGAAATGACTTTTAGCTCTACTCCCATAGTACAGTCACATTTTGAAATCTTGTTTTATATAGCACCTTGCATACTCAGCATTCGCCTCTACTTTCTGTATTCTCCCACCAGTGATTTACACCTGGAAATGCCCTTGGGCCCAGTGTGCGTTTCCTGGTTATCATTTTCTAAATAAAGTATCATTAGGTTCCAAGGTACTCCATAGGCAGGTCCTTTACTCTGCTGTCATGATGCTCCTGGATCTCCCCTCTGAGGCACCTTACCTTACTCCAGCTGAACGGAGGTGGCTTGCTGTCCTCCATATTCAGGCCAAGAGGCTCTTCCTTTGCAGGTGGCGCTCAATGGAGATCCCCTTCCAACAAGAACTCTTATCTTCCCATACGCAAATCTCCATGTTGGACCTCCTGTCTCATCTGGCTACCAACACCCTTCCTGCGTACTGTACTTGTTGGCAACCATGTCTAAACTATGTGTCACCCAGAACAGGAGTTCAGTAATTGAGTCCAGGTTGTTATCTCCCAGCATCAGTAGTTCATTTAGGAGAATTGACCTAGGTACCCATAGTCCTACTGTTAGTTTACCTCTGTGGTGTTGGCACTTGTGGTTTGTTTTTGTGTGAGTTTTAGGTGAAAGGCATATCCCTCATTCTAATGCATATTCTGTCTCTATGCATCCTGCCGCCCTCAGTAACTGAAAACTGCTTCCATGTACTCAGTACTGAAGCATGCATTTGTGTTATTTTTTTTGGGGCTCTCCAGCCGGGTATCCACCCTGGTCACGGCCCGGTCTGCCACCAGCTGTCACCTGGGACCCCCTGATCATCCCCGGCTATTCCCCCGGAGAGTGGGGCCGTGGAGCTGGGACCCCCTATCCAGCCCCCGCGGAACCAGTAACTAGTTGGGGGGACCCCAGTGGCAGTGGTTAATTGAAGCTCCGAGGAAGGCTTCATAGAGGCGGAGGTGCCCATTTTTCCCCCTTTAATTCTTCCGAAGAGTCGGACATGCAATGATGTCAACTCACTAACGTGCAGACGTCCGCCGACTCTTCTCCCCAATGTAGATGCCTGCAGTCTGCTGAACACCCAGCCTCCGCTGGGTGTCAGTACAGCGCGGTGCATGACCCTTGCCCACCCCGAAGGAAAGAGAGCTGTCGCAGGACACTCAATCCTCCCTTCCCCCTGCCAACCCGAGTCCGTCCCCGAACCCGGGTCGCCGGCATGGCATGAGGTGTGGCGTCCAGCGCCTCAACCCTCAGCGCCACCGGGCCGGCCGCATTTGTGTTATTTATCTGTGAGGTGGGATGTATTCCTACAATAACTGTTTTGTTGTCTGTGAAAGTATAATTTTGTTTGTAATTAATTTTTTATACTTCTGCCCAGCCCTTCCCCCTTTTGCATGTTGCATACGCCTCTCCTGGACTTACGGTACTTCTTTACTCCTCCTGAAAAGCCCCAAGGCTAGCCCCCCCCCCTTTGGCGGGGCCTTCTGGATGACCCCAACCCTTCCAGGGAATCCAGCATACAGAAAGAGGAGCCTGTTCTGCGGTGCAGAGATCCTGAGAGCGACACATGTCATTTGTCGAGGTAGAGGATTTTTCCATTTTATCAGCCCTCCCACGAGTTGGCGATGCAGTGTACACCTCCAGACAGTGCACACAGTGGGCATTCACAGGGGCTGTCCATGTGATTCGACCTCCCCTTCTTAGCCAAGCTGTCGCACCACCACTCCCTGGTGAATTGCAGATAAGAATCTACCCCGGGGGAAGCAATGCCTTCTTTCCCTGCTGGCCCTCTGATAGTTCAGAACCCATTTTGTCAGCGTTGCAAAAGGCAGTGCTGGTCTGACTTAATTTATTTGTTATTTTAGGTCAGGAAAGTCACACTGAGATGTAGCAGCTTGTTCCCAGGTGTCCCGGCGGGGGAGTAGGTTCCTGAATCTGACTTATCCAGGTCAGCAACATGGCAGCCCAGCGAGTTTATGTGCTGTTGGGCTGCCCCCAACATCCTTAGAATATTACACACACAAAAACAGGTGATGAGAGGCTGGCATCGTTGGTACAAAAGCTAGACATCAATCTGAGACAGGAGACGCAGCACTGGTTTGTCTGTACAGTTTTATTTCGATGAATGAAACACTAGGTTTACAAAATGGATTTAAAAGAACAGCACTGTACAATGAACAAGCATTTCATTTTAAATACACTAAAAGGCTATCCGCTACCACGAGAAAAGAACCCACTAACCGCCTACGCATGGAGGAAATAAAAGAGAGGAAGGAACAAAACCAAAGAACTACAGGTCATAATCCCAGGAAAAAGAACATTCTTGTTTAATCATATTATTATGATTATTTTTCATCATTTTAGTGTTTGAGTCAATGTCTTGTTTACCTCCCTTGCCCACCCCACCCAACCTCTTTCTAGGTAGGATTAGGGATGAAGTTTGTATTCACTTACAGGCTTATTTTCTTTGAGAATGTCAAAGAGTACTTTCTTCATTCATTCTGCAAGGCGGTATTATTTTGTGTAACCCTAGGGGATTGCAGAGACCTCCTTTATAGCATTACTTGCTATTAACACCATACTCTGAAGATCTTTTTTTTCGTTAACCCCCACTTAATGTTCACATTTGTTAACAAAAAATTCAAATTTGTAGCCAGACGAATATTCTGAGTTCTGCTGGAGGTGACTTGTTAGAGGTAAAGCAGGCAGAGAGTTAAAGCACAGAGAGAGAGACTGACTACAGAGCAACATTAAATGAACTGCACTCCGGCCAAGAGTGTGGGCAAGCATCTGTCTTTACAGCTGAGCCAATGTCAGACAACAGAAAGGATGCGTAAAGTTACACACACTCTCCCTCCCCAGGACTCGGGGTCAAATGCCTTACCTCTGACATTTTCGCTTCTTCCGCCAGCCTCAAGGCTGGACTTCTAGCCAGAGTGCAAAGCAATGCAATGTTTAATAAATTTTTTAAATATTATTTTAGAATTTTGGCCAGGAAAGGCACATCGAGTCAAAGCTCATTTCCTGGTGTCCAGGAGCAAGGGCGATTAAGTGACTTGCTTAGGGTCACAATGTTTGCAAGTGGCAGTTGTGCGTTTCAAATCCAGCTTTTCTGGTCCGTGGGTCTACAGCTTAGTGCTTTAACCCTCTAGGATATAGTGTCTCCCATAAAATAGCATAACATAGCACCCTATCTACTGATCCCAGGGTAATGTACAGTGAGTTTCACAAAAAAAGTGAAACGGACTGAAAAAGCATTTAAATTCTGGGAAGGTCAGGCTGAAAAAGTGGATTTTTAGGTTTGATCTGAAGCAGTTCACGCCCAGTTGATCAGAGGGATGCTGGGAGGGAGTTCAAAAGTGCAGAGACAGACACTTCAAACACTAAGTGCCACAAAGATTTTAAACCAGATCAGTTTGGGGGTGACGACGTTACCTCAGTGGAGTGCTGGTAGTGGTTTCGGATATTCAGAATGAGAAGGGTGTGGATGTAGCAGGGAGCACAGTCTGTTTGGGGCTTTGTCAGTGAATACTAAAACTCTGTTCAGGTCTCTTGTGTTTCTGCATAAAGTGTGGTCACTTGGCCAGCTCTATATGAGTCTTCTCTTGTGCCCCCAAACCCTGTAATCAACTGATTTGGTGGTGTCAAAGACAGATAGCTGGATATTTTATTAAAACCTTGAATTTGTGTGATGTACTCCTACAACATGAGAACATTTTTAATGCCTCCAAAAATTCGCAACATTTTTTTTACCCCAGGACTTTGTGGATGTAAAACAGAGTTTTGTAACTACCACCAAAGTTTGGTAAACAGGCAATTTTTTGCATCAGCAAAGGGACACATAAGTCACCCATCACCATAAATCCTGCAATAAATTACAACAAAAAATGACATCATGCAAGCCAGTGGGCGTGTGAACTCCAGTCTGCAACGCCAAGCCCAGTGGGTAACTGTTACAAGGGTGACGGATCTATTCTAGGGCGGTGGGTGGGTGGATGGGCAGCACTACTGGAAGATAAGCAACAGAAGTGCACACATCCTCATGTTTGGAAAGGCACTTCCGAGTAGGGGTTCAGTCTGTGTTTTTTTTTTGGGGGGGGGGTTCCCTGGCCCAGTGGCAGCGCATTGTGTTGCCGTGCAGATGACTTGGGTCTGGGACCGAGCTCAGGGTCACCACGTCGAGAAGCAGGCCAGGTCTAGACATCTGATGCCTGCAATGCGTCTAGGCTGGGGAGGGCTGATGTCTTGTTCAGTCACCTCAGCAACCCCTGCAGCTGGGCCAAAGAGCTAGCTCTTGCCGCAGATGGAAGCTGTGCATGCGTGCAGCCAACACAGGTATCATCTACACGGGGGTGTGTGTAGAAAACATGGGAGGAAAACCCAGCACCAGTCTATAATATGGCCAGGACCCTTGGCTTGATAGGTATATCCCTGTGAACAGGGTATATTGCTGTGAGGACTGGCTACTGGTTGCAATTAGAAGTCAAAATATTTCTGTTTTTTGAATATCAATATTTTTAGAGGGAACCATTTGTGGAATTTATTATTAATGCTGTATTACTGGCAGAATGTCCTTTCAAAAAAGTTCAAACATGCAGCAGGCTCGCTGGTGCTGGGGCCGGAAGCCTAGCTGCAATGCCAGCAACCTGGATTCGGGAACGGACCCAGGTTATCTGAGGGCCAGCCGGGGGAGAAGGATTGAGCGTCCGATGACTGCTGTCCTTCTCCGGGGGGAGGGGGGTAGAGCAATCGGTGCAATACAGACACCTAGCGGAGGCTGGGTGTACCAATTGCGCCGACGCCTAGTAGCTTGGGGGAGCGGGGTGGATGCTGGACATCACTGCACATTCCTGTCCTCTCACATCGGGGAAAAAAACGCTGCTACCGGCTGCCCTAGATGAAACCCGCCTCAACTTCAAGTAGCTTCCAGGCCAGCCCTCCAACCTATCCCATCGTCTGCAGCACTGTGTGGGTATGGTGCCACAACCCCGCCCTGGGGGGGTATGCCAGGGGGTATCAGAGGGTTGCAGCCAATCTGGAAGTAGAAGCCAGAGGTCCATGACTGAGCAGAAGTACTGGGCAGCTGGCGGTGGAAGAATAAAGTATAATAAAAATTTTTTTAAAAAAAGTTCAAACAGGTTTGACTTCCATACTCTGTAAACCTGGCTGTCACACTGAAACCACTGAAAGACAAGGGGAAGAGTCTGAGGGGAAAGTGTGTGTGTGTGTGTGTGTGTGTGTGTATGTACATATATATATGTGTGTGTGTGTGAAGACCTAGATACTCTCAAGGGAGACATGTAGGTATGCGGTGATGTATAGGGTGTAGTGAATCACGCTGAGGGATAAAACTGGAGTCGGTGGTGGGAGGTTAGGTGAACCTGCCCCCGGCTAGGAATAGGACCCGGAGAAGGGAGAAGCCTTTCCAGTTCTAAATGGAAACCCCAAAGGTTCTTGTCGCTAAACCTAATAATTGCATATTAAGCATATGCTAATTGCTCATTTGCATTTAGAATAATTTAAGGGTAGGTTCCTTTTGCCCTGTCCCTTGGTGACAGCTGGTAGTAGACTGCTGTGTAATATGAGATACTGTACTCAAAATCAAATCTTAATCTTGATTTGTACACCCGCACCAGTGGGGCTGAGGACTGCGCACTGGCCTGGGGCATGGGAGTAGACCAACCCCCTGTTCTAGCCTTCTGGCCATGGGACTAAGTGGTGATACCGACATTGTGGGTGTCCACACGTCAGCCAGCTCCCTTCCCATAGAACAGACAGACAGATGCTAATGGCTGTCCTTAGTAATTAGGTGGTGCAAGGGTAAATTGGGGTAAAAGTCCACACTGTACACATGACATCCGCATGCATGCCAGCCTTCCTTCCTCAGAGCTGACAATCTGCTGTGGATTCCACCTTCTCTCCTCTCCCAACAGGATACCTACTTTGGGGAGAGTCAGAAAGGCACTGCAAGGGGCAAGCCAGGGCAGTTCCTGGAGGGGGATGGTCTGGTAAGTCCTGGGCCCAGTAAGGGTGCCAGGAGAGTTGGACCTGTTTGACACCAGCCTGAAGAGGGAGAGGAGTTCATTCAGCTGTTTCATCACTGCCTGGGGGTTACTGATATTAACTTATCTGCCCTACATATGGCAGGGCCCATCCCAGTCTGAGGAGTCTGCAGCCAAAGCTGGGAGATCAGTTTTTATATGTGATGGCACAGGAATCCAGGGGTGATCCCAGACGTAGCCATCTTGGCAGTAAATGGAGATTCATTATACAAGTATGGATTCTTAAAAGGCTATCTGTCCCTTTTCCCCAGCACTTTGATTCACTGCAGCATGCTGCTGCTTAAACTGCACAGCATGCCCCTCACTGAAAGACACAAAAAGCGAAACCAGAAAAGCTGCAGGAAAATGAGATGTTCTGTTGTGCTTTCACCTGTGCAAGCATGAAACTGCTGAAGGAAGGTAGCATAACCTCCACAGAATGGAACCTTTTTACACCATCTGTTTCCCTGCTTTGTTTTGTTCCATTCAAGAGGAAGCATGTCTGGTAAAGGCAAGAACGTGAAGGGTGGGGGCTAACCTGTCTTGGTATATCATACCGGACTGTGAGGTGGGATGTCATTTATCTCACTATAGGGGTTGGCTGATGAGGAGTAATTTGTCTCACCATATGGTGTGGGGCTATGTGGGGTAGGGGCCAAGGTAATTTGTCTCACTATGTGGGTTGGTCTGTGAGGAATGGGGGTAATTTGTCTCACTATATAGTGTGGGGCAGAAGGCTGGGAGTAATTTGTCTAATTATATGGTGTGAGGCTGTGAGGGTGGGGTTAATTTGTCTCACTATATGGTTTGGGGCTAAGAGGTGCTGGGTAATGTGTCTCATTATATGGTGTGGAGCAGAGGATGGGGTAATCTGTCTTACTATATGGTGTGGGGTTGTTAGGAGTGGGCAGTGATTTGTCTCTGTAAGTTGTGGGGGTGGAGAGGTGAGAGTAGTTAATTTGTCTCACTGTGTGGGCTGGTTGGTGGGGAGGTGAGGGTAATTTGTCTCATTATATTGGCTAATGGGGGTTTGGGGTAATTTGTTTCACTATATGGGTTGGTTGATGGGGTGGAGATCTTGCTGTTTAGGTTGCTCCAGGAGGGGTAATTAGACTAGCAGTATGGTTTGGGGTCTATATTGTTCTTGTTGAAGCAAGTTAGAGAAAAAGAGTAAAGACACATCTACAAGCACACTAATATGCCACAAGTACAAAGCTATACACTTGTACAGACACACACAACACATGTATATACTGTATGCACTTGTGCAAGCACACACACAGTCTTCTGCAAACACACATACCCACGTATCCATATACACTTGTGCAAGCACAGCCCTACACACTTGTACATACACCATATACTGTATACACTTGTGCAAGCACACACAATGTATACTTATACAAACATATCCAACCACATATATACTATATACACTTGTGCAAACACTCACAGTCTTGTGCAAGCACGCATACTCCAACACATACCTGTATATACTATGTACACTTGTGCACACACCTACACACTTGTACAAACACAACCCAAAAACATACACACTGTATACACTTGTGCAAGCAGTCTTCTGCAAACACATATATACCATATACAGTTGTGCAAGCACACACCTACACACTTGAACAAGCACACATACCCAAACACATATATACTGTATATACTTGTGCAAGCATACACATCTTGTGCAGTCACACACCTACACACTTGTACAAACACACATATCCAAACACATATATACTGTATACACTTGTGCAAACACACACACACAGTCTTGTGCAAACATGCATACTCATATACTTATATACTGTATACACATATGCAAGCAGTCTTGTGAAAACACACATACCCAAACACATATACATTGTATACACTTGCGCGAGCACATACACAATTATAAAAATACACATATACTGTATACACTTGTGCAAGCACACGCATACCGCCTTGTGCAAAAACACATATCCAAACACATATATAAACTACTGCATACACTTGTGCAAGCACACATCTATACACGTGTGCAAGTACACACATACACTCTTGTGCAAACATATATACCCACATATATACTGTATACATGTGTGCTACACCCTACACACCTTGTGCAAACATACATACCCACATACATACTGTATACAGTTGTGAAAGCACACACCTACACACCTGTGCAAACATATAAACCCATATATACATAGCTACTGTATACACTTGTGCAAGCACACACCTACACACTTGTGCATACAAATTCACATACCCAAGCATTCAGATACACACTTGTACAAAAACACTAATATTCCAAAGCATATAACATGTGGAAACACAGTAACAGACCTATGTTTATTCAAATATACACTCGTTTTACCACACACACACATGTTCACAATCCCCCAAAGTGCTCAGCTGTGCAGACACAGCTTTCTGTCAGTGAAGAGTGTGCGGCTGGATTTGCTGAAGGGACAGTTTTTAAAGTGCATCTCTCATGCCAGTTATGGATTAAGGCCCCTATCCTAAGGGGGCTACACACCCTTTACACAGGGAAAAAGAGCGTTTTCTCCCTGTTTCTTACACAAAGAGTTGTCTTCATGCAGGTTGGATATTCCCAAAGTCAGGCACATGAACTAGTGCCCCCTTCTACATGACTTGCCAGGGAGCAGCAGGAAAAGGGCGTGATTACATGAAGCAGCACCTCATCACAAAGGCTGCACCCAGCAAACACCCTGCCTGCTTTCCATAAACTCTGTAATATTGATTAAAGAAATGGTTTGCCCGCCATTGATGATGCAGTATGGGCAGTAAATTGATTTTACAGCCTGCTACTGGAATTCTGGTTACCAATGAAAGAATGGTGGTAATCCTGCCATTGTATAGGTTCCTGGCTGAGGCTCACATCAAATACTGTGTGCAGTACTGGTGGCAACAGTTGAGAAAGGACAGGGATACGATAGATGGTGCAGTGAAGAGGCGGCAAATATTATTTATGGCTAGCAGAGAAAATATATGAAAAAGGCTGCAAATTCTAAATATGCGCTTGCCTGGATACCTGAAGGAAAGAAGAGATGACTGGGCCATATCATTACTGGATACAGCATGTCATTCATTGGGGGAAGGGAGGGTTCCCAGAGGTTTCATGGAGAATAATATTACTGGATATGGCATGTCATTCATTGGGGGAAGGGAGGATTCCCAGAGGTTTCATGCAGAATAATATTGCTGGTTACAGCATTTAATTTGTTGGGGGAGGGGAGGGTTCCCAGAGGTTTCATGCAGAATAACATTACTGGGTACAGCATGTAATTCACTGGGGGAAGGGAGGATTCCCAGAAGTTTCATGGAGAATACCTTTACTAGATACAGCATTTAAATTCACTGAGGGAGGGGAAGGGAGGATTCCCAGAGGTTTCATGGAGAATAACATTACTGGGTACAGCATGTCATTCATTGGGGAGGGGAGGGTTCCCAGAGGTTTCATGAATAACATTACGGGGTACAGCATTTAATTCACTGGGGGAAAGGTAAGGTTCCCAGAGGTTTCATGGAGAATAACATTACTGGATACAGCATTTAATTCACTGGGGAGGGAGGGTTCCCAGAGGTTTCATGGAAAATAACATTGTGTTGTCTGTATATCCATGACTCTCGATCCATTACCTTAGGGTTATGTAGCCTGATAGGCTGCTGATGCACATGTGACCTAAGTTTGGATTCGGTCTTCCACCAAGCCCCTTCCCCTCCTGGGTGTCTTCAGTTTTTAACTTGTGCATCAGATAAGAGGCTGCATCACTGTCCCAAGCTCCAGTTCACAACAAGGAAAAGGTATTTACCAAATTTAAACCTATGGCACAGACAGTAGAAAACAGTAGGTAAAGAAAGCTAACAATCTAGAAATGCCTATATAAAAAAAAAAAACATGAAGCTATTTATTAAGTATAACACAGCGAGAAGGGCAGCAGATTATACTGTTTTGTCTTTGCATTGCGTCTATAAGCGTCGCGTTAGTCAAACAATGGACAGACTTATAGGTGGTGATATTTCTTTAAACAAGCATGAGCCAGCTGCTTTTAAAATGACCGCCTTTATGACTCCTCCCTCATGAGTGAGGATATCCTGAGTCCTCCCTGCAGTTCCTGATCAGCAACTGCAGGAGAGAGAGAGCACAAATCCATATACCACGGCATATAAATTAACTTAGTGGTTGCAACATGTTCCCCTTAGTGGCAGATTGAAGGGACCCACCAGCATCTCCCTCATGAGTGAGGCGATGGTGCTCTTGCCTCTACCCTATTTGGCTTGGTGATTATGGGACTCCAAACAAGCCTGGGAAACTTGAAATAAGCATGGTTGCAATAGGGGAGACTTCAACAAAACAGCTTCCCCACGACATATCCCCCATTCCATTTTCTGGTGCTGGCTCATGCTTCTCAACGGAGGAAATAGAAGTAGAGACTGACCGTCCGACTGGGCAAACGTTGCGTCGACCACGGGCCCTGCGGCCTACTGCGTTCAAACATGGATCCCATTGTTGCTTTCCCTTCCTCCGTCTCCTTCTCCTTCCATCCATCTTCCCAGAAGTCGTGCATGCTCCGTATGCTCTTCATGCATGCGCGGTACGTGCTTGCCCCTTGGCGCATGCGCACTGCCCCACAGTGCCATTTTACAGAGAGGCAAGCAACAGATGATGCCACGCATGCTCCTGAAAGCCTACATGCATGCGCGGTAGAGATTTCATCACGACCGAGCATACTGGGCAAAGGAAACTAGCACAACAGAGCTCTGCCCTCATCCCTACAGGGATGGATAGTACACAACACTGGAACTATACAGTAACTGCTCTGTTGGCGATCAGACAGCCACAGCATAGAAAATAATAAAAAATTTCAAGGGAAAGGCCATTTAAAGGCCAGCCCCAATAACAACAGAGAACAGAAATCCATCTTTGTAGGATCAGAGTCCCCTTCTCCTGGGGGGGTGCAGGTTAAAAACAGAATATATAGCCCCTCTATGCACTAACTGAAGGAACATAACATTAAATAATAAGTAAATAAAGGACAAGCTTACAAGGAATTTTCAATCTAACACACCTTCGCTTGCTGTCTTTCAGATGTCAGCAGGAAGGGAATGCCAATCATGTGAGGTGCCTCTATTACCCCCAACAGAAGGGCCCATTGTGCCCCGCTTGTGAGACAGACAACCAGGGCACTTCTAGGGATGCCCACAGGCACAGCAAAGCAGGCGATAGCAACCAGTGGCATGTTGACCCGGCCGCAGAGGCACTCCAAGAGGCTACTGCGGCCATGATGGACAGCCAACAGAATTTCATGCTCCAAGTCTTGGAGCGCATGTCCAGCTTCTCCAAGCCAAGACCACTCCCAGGGACATCTTCCACATCAACTCCCCCAAATACCTCAGGGAGGTCTAAGACCAATCAGCCAAGGGACATATCCCCCGCAAGGGATGCAGAGGAAACTAATGACAATCCAGTGAATGGGCTGGACGAGGATAAAGCTGATGACTCTCATTCTCACCACGACAGCGATCGGGAATCAGAGCATGACTCGGATTCAGAACACCCTACAGGACCACCGACCCAGGAAGTACCGTCAATTGCTTCAAGGCTCTTCGCTTCAGAGAACGTCACCGACCTGGCCCTTTCAGTACGTAGCACGTTAGGGTTCAAACAACCACCACCATCACCGGATAACGAACTGGACCCAATGCTCCAGCCACCTCCCAAAACTGAACATTTCTTCCCTGTATGTCCTACAATACAGGATATAATCACAAGAGAATGGGAGGCATCAAATCCGGCGAGACTACTGGAGAAGAAATTCCTAGACAAACTGTACCCCTTACAGGAGGACAAACTGAAGTCATGGTGCACAGCACCAAGGATCGACCCCAAGATAGTGGAACTCAACAGGAGGACGGTTCTCCCAGCAGAGGGTACAGCTGCACTGAAGGACCCAGTGGACAAAAGAGTAGAGGATCTTATAAAGAAAATGCGCAAGATGACCAGTCAATCAGTCAGAACAGCCACGACTGCAATATATGCAGCAAAAGCCCAAATTAGGTGGTTGGACGAGAATGCCAAGTCCCTCGCACCAAAGTCACAAGAGGCGGTCCTACTTGAACAGGCTCTACAGGCGGCCAGATATATCGGGTACATGTCTGTGGACACACTCAAAATGAGCACCAGAACAGCAGCAATGGCAAATAAGGCACACAGGAATTTGTGGCTAAAACTGTGGAACGCAGACAATGAGTCAAAGACCAGACTGCTTAAATTACCACTCGGCGATGGCCTTCAGGAATTCCTGCGGCGCAGAAACCGAGGGTCAGACATAGAGGGTGACAAGGACGTGGGGTATCTACCGTCCAACAGAGAAAGAACCCAGTCCTTTCGGGCTCACTCAGACAGAAGGCATCACAATTCCTTTCGTGACAAGAGAAGCATGACCCAGAGCAGGTACAATTACTAAAACAAAGGGAGCACCCCCTACAGGGGAAGAAGGTCCTCCTTTAGAGGAAGATTTTCTAGCCAGAGAGGCAAACCTACCAGGAGATCCAATCAATGACTGCAACTTGACACCACAACCTCAAGTCATCCTAATCCAGCTACCCAAAAGACACACCCCACCAATAGGGGAGACTTCAACAATTCAAACATGGAGAAACAACCTCGGACAGATGGGTAAATGAAGTGGTAGATGGGTATGCGACAGAATTCTGGCGCACACACTACAAAACAGATTAGTAGTCTCACCAGTATCAAAGAAAAGATGCCGAACAAGCCACATTCAGGACACCCTGCAAACATTGCTTGCCACAAATGCCATACAAAAAGTACCACAGAACGAGAGCGGCATGGGATTATACTCAGTATTCTTCCTGATCCCAAAGAAAACAGGAGACTTTCGACCAGTTCTAGACCTCAAATATGTAAACATGTTCGTAACCACGAAAAGATTTAAAATGGAGACCATGAAATCAACGATCAGGTCAGTCGGGTGGGGGGGAGACTTCCTGACTTCCACAGACCTCAAGGACGCGTACATACACATTCCCATGCGACCCGCACACAGAAAGTACCTCAGATTCCAAATTCTGGGCCAACATTACCAGTACAAGACACTCCCATTCGGACTAGCATCAGCTCCAAGGGTGTTCACAAAGGTATCAGTGGTACTAGCGGCAAAATTACAAGAGAAGGGAATACACATCATTCCTTACCTAGACGACTGGCTCATCAGGACAAGAGCCTACAAAGATTCACAGAGAGCAATCTCAAGAACGGTATAGGTACTCGAGGAATACGGTTGGGTGATAAATACAGAAAAGAGTTGCCTAACCCCATCTCAGTGCATAGAGCACTTAGGGGCAAGAATAGACACACAAACAGGACTGGTGAAACCAACACAAATGCGAATGGACAACATTATAAGACTAATAAATCAATTACTAAGCACCAATGCGCCAAACATGGCCCAGGTCTCTCAACTTCTGGGATGCATGTCCTCATGCATAGACCTCATCCCCTGGGCGAGATGGAACATTAGACCACTGCAAATGTTACTACTGCAGTACAGATCCCCATCACAAGAGAACATGCACCAGAAAATAAAGATGACGGACAGAGTCTGGTCGTCACTGCAGTGGTGGACGAACCTGCAAAATTCATCCAGGGGACAGCCTCTGGAGATATCACACGAAGCCACCATCGAAACAGACACCAGCCTGTGGGGATGGGGTGCATCCATGGGCTACAGGTCAGCCCAGGGTCAGTGGTCAATCAAGGAAAAGAAGCTATCAATCAACGTGTTGGAAATGAAAGCAGCGTACAATGCATTGCTGGTCTTCAGTTCACAAATCACACAGAAGTCTGCACTGATACGTTCGGACAACAGGGTGACAGTGGCATACACAACGAAACAAGGAGGCACCATGAATCAGGCTCTCCAACGAGAAGCAAATTACATTCTGACCTGGGTGCAACAGAATGTCAAACACATCACAGCCATCCACCTGGCAGGCAAGCTGAACACGGCAGCAGACTGGCTGGGTCGCTGACAGAGATAAACCCAGAGCGACTGGCGACTTCACCTGCAAGTATTCCAAACCTTAACTTTATTTGTCTTTTTTTTTTTTTGGGTAAGTTCCATTGTTATGATCATGTTATGTTTTGTACCTTATTGCCTTGACGTGGAACCTTTGTAAAAGAGCCCTCAGCTCAGAGGCGTCATCCAAAATACAAATAAAATTAAAAAAAAATAAACCATTCAGGATAAATGGGGCACAATAACCAAGGACCTTATGGCGACCACCAAGAACTCTCATTCTCACAAGTTCTACTCCCGATTCACGGAGCCACTATCAATGGGAGTGGATGCACTATCAATCCCATGGACTCATGATTACGCCTACGTGTTCCCACCACTACCTCTGATAACACAGGTGTTAGTGAAAATTCGGCAGTCTCGGAGAATCACAATACTGATAACTCCCTGCTGGCCGAGGAGATCATGGTTTGCAACAATCATAGCCATGGCAATGGACAAGATGACTCTGCCAACCCGTCCAGACATTCTGATTCAAGGCCCAGTCACTCACCCCAATCCAAACTTCAGACTCACGGCCTGGCTCCTGAAAGGGAGAGACTGCTAAGGGTAGGCTACCACGACTCAGTTATAGACACCACAATACAACCATGTCGAAGTTCCACCACTTGACCTACTCCACAATGGTCAATATTTACATCCTGGTGCAAGTTGAGGAACATCTGCCCTCAGTCACCATCGATACCCAACATATTGATGTATTTGCAACAGGGCATGGACAAAGGGCTAGCAACTGCGACACTGAGAGTACAGGTGTCAGCAATAAGCACAGCAACAGGATCCATAGAAGAACCTCCGGGATCTCACCCAGACATTATCCATTTCCTCAAGGCAGCAGGCAACCTCGCCCCAGACTAAAATGACCATTCCCCATGGAACCTCACCTTAGTACTAAATGCCTTGACAGTCTCCCTTGAACCAATCTCAAACATTGAACTGTACTGGTTAGGCCTGAAAATGGCTCTACTGGTAGCGGTGTGCCCGCCCATGGTGGGAGGTAACAGCCCTGTCCTGCAAGGAACCGTTCACTACATTCACGGATCAGGGTGCCGTACTAAAACGGTTCTGTCATTCATACCAAAGGTCAACACTGTGTTCCATACAGACCAGATCATCGAGCTCCTGACCTTTTTCGCGGAGCCGGCCGATGAGTGGACCAGGGCCCTTCACAAACTGGACGTCAAAAGAACACTACAAGTGTACATTGAAAGGACAGCACCACTCAGGCATTCAGAGAGGCTGTTCATCATATCGTCAGGTAACAAAAAGGGCCTACCAGCGGCAAGGAGCACTATCACTACTTGGATAAAGAAAGCCATCACGGAAGCATACAAGTGAAACACAGGTACCACCCATAGGAATAAAAGCACACTCAACCAGGCGGTAGGCGACATCTTGGGCAGAGAGAAACAAAGCTACAGCACAGGAGATATGTGCAGGGCAACCTGGTCCACTATACATACTTTCACAAAACACTATAGATTGGACACAGATATTACAACCAAGAATTCCTTTGGACATAAAGTCCTAATGACTGCCACAGTGAAGGACATTTAAGAGACTCATGAACACTGGTACACGATATAAATACAATAGAACATCATGCTTTCCCCTCCCATATTACTAAGGCACTGCTTTTGAATCACCCTAAGGTAATGGATCGGAGGTGCCATGGATATACAGACAACACAATGGTAGTTTACTCACTTGGTAAATGTGATTGTGTTACTGTATATCCATGACACCTCATCCCACCCAAGGAAGCAAGATAAAGCAACCAGTAACATCTAACATTAAAGTGGCACAAGACATACAAGCATTACAAATGTATTATGATAACGGAGTAAAGTAGTATTAGAAACTAACCACGATTCCGAGATTATGATTACTATCTGTGCATATACATAACCATTTATTTTACAGCTACGGAAGCATTGAAAGTGAAGACACCCAGGAGGGGAAGGGGCTTGGTGGAAGACCAAAATCCGAAACTTAGGTCACATGTGTATCAGCAGCCTATCAGGCGTACGTAACCCTAAGGTAATGGATCGGAGGTGCCATGGATATACAGTAACACAATCACCTTTACCAGGTGAGTAAACTACCATTATTGGATATAGCATTTAATTCACTGAGGGAGGGGAGGGTTCCCAGAGGTTTCATGGAGTATAACATTACTGGGTACAGCATTTAACTAATTGGGGGGGTCCCAGAGGTTTCATGGAGAATACCATTACTGGATACAGCATTTAATTCATTGGGGGAGGGGAGAGGTTCCAGTGGTTTCATGGAGAATAACATTATTTAAAGGGCACTGTCAGCAGCTTTCCCTCGTTTCTGACTCAAAAATTAAGCAGTGTGTCTACAGGCTTATATTAACAAAGCAAGTACCCTAATATGCCACTGTCTAACATAAAAGTAATTTATTTACCTAGATTTTGCATTTTGAATACATTTCTGTAGTGGCGGTCTGCAAGTAGATCCCCAGGCAGACACTGGCACAGAGCAGCGCCTCTACCATGGGGCCGTCCTGAAGATAGATTTTTTTACATCCGCATTGCAAACAACTTTTACTGTACAAGAGTGTGGCATACTGAGTCATTTGCTTTATCTTTAATGTAAAACCGAGCACTCCTTGAGTAGCAAAATGAATTTAAACTCTGTCACTGAAATCCTGTGAATGTGCAAGAGAGGAGAAAAGATCTCACACATGCGTGAGAATGTGCGCTCTTGCACATGCGCAGGATTTTAGTGACAGTTTAAACTCATTTTGCGGCTCAAGGAGTGCTTGGTTTTACATTAAAGATAAAGCAAATGACTCAGTATAACACACTCTTGTAGAGTAAAAGCTGTTTACAATGCGGATGTGAAAAATCAACCGAAAGCGCCTACGGTAGAAGCGCTGCTCAGTGCCAGTGTGCTTCCGGGACGAGGGGTTTATTTATGACTGCCACTAAAGAAATTTATTCAAAATCTGAAAATCTAGGTAAATGAATTACTTTTATGTTGGACAGTGGCATTCTAGGTACTTGCTTTGTTAATATGAGCCTGTAGACACACTGCTTAATTTTGAGTCAGAAACAAAGTGAAAAGCTGACAGTGCCCCTTTAATTCACTGGGGGAAGGGAGGGTTCCCAGAGGTTTCATGGAGAACAACATTACTGGGTACAGCATTTAATTCACTGGGGAGGGAGGGAGGGTTCCCAGAGGTTTCACTGAGTATAACATTACTGGGTACAGCATTTAATTCATTGGGGGAGGAGGGTTCCCAGGGGTTTCATGGAGAATAACATTACTGGGTACAGCATTTAATTCACTGGGGAGGGGAGGGTTCCCAGAGGTTTCATGGAGAATAACATTACTGGGTACAGCATTTAATTCACTGGGGAGGGAGGGTTCCCAGAGGTTTCACAGAGTATAACATTACTGGGTACAGCATTTAATTCATTGGGGGAGGGAAGGGTTTCCAGAGGTTTCATGGAGAATAACATTACTGGGTACAGCATTTAATTCACTGGGGGAGGGGAAGGGAGGGTTCCCAGAGGTTTCACAGAGTATAACATTACTGGGTACAACATTTAATTCATTAGGAAAGGGAGGATTCCCAGAAGTTTCTGTCAGCACAGCACAGTTACTAAGTCATTATTGCAGACAAGATAATATTCCTGCTTGCCTACTAATCCCCAAAAGCCCCTAGTGATGGGGTCTCAAAGGAACTGAGTGCCTTACCCCACTTTGTGGGATTCCCAAGGGTAGAGAAAGACCTTCTGATAAGGGATACCACTGTTCTTTTTATTCACAGGGGCTCAAAATAAAAGCCCAGGGGCCAATAATGCAGGATCTGCTACATAGTAGCACCCAAGTCCCACATGCAGGCCGTTTCTCTCTAGTAGCAGAGATGGAAAATTCATCATCCAACACACACAGATTTTAAAACATTTCACGTGCTATTTTGTTGTATCAGCACATGTTAAACCACATTTTTTGAGGGAAAGGTGCTAAAAACTGCCACCCCTTGTATATGGTTCAGACATAAACTCCCATACGGTGTTATTTCAGAGTGGGGACTGGGATAATTGCCACACAGTTATTTAATTTTGAATCCTCTTTTCTTCTACCCTGGGGACAGCCTACTCACTGCTGTTTTATAACTCTGGGCTTAGTTGAACAATACGATCCATTATCTTTTTCATTTGACCCTTACTTTTTATTCTCAGTGGGTCAGTGCCCCCACATAAATATCTGAAATTAACCTTTGCACAAGTGTTATTTTCTCCAAGTTCTCTTAGAAATATTGTTAAAAGACTGAAATTTCTGTACAGAAATATGGATGAATCTGATGAACATATAACCGTGTGCTCAAAAAGACCCATTCACACATAAAATTCAAGTGCAAAAAAAGGCAACTATCCGCCCTGGAGTTCTAATGGTATCATCACCAGAACTAAAAATACTGTCAATTTTGTTAATATACTTAGACATTCTAGTTGACTGGCAATTTTCTGTCTCCCCCCCCCCCTTTAAAAAAAAGTGTTGTGTGATTTTGTGGCGCAAACAAAATTGCATGTGCAAATGTTTTAAAGATCTGGACTGATCGTCTGTTTAGATGAAAAGCTCTGCACCTCCAGCAGAAGTAGTAAGTACTCGTCTGGTTCTAAAAACATACATAGTTGTTTTTAAATGCTGGGGGTGTGCTGGCCAGTCTACCAGAATTCCATGGTTCTTTTCCTGCTGTCTTTTCTAGAATATTGCTAGCGAGGACCATGCATTACATGGCATGTGTCACTCACCAAAAAGATAGTGCCCCACCCCAGGCTGCACAAGCTTGAAAATAATGTTCCCCAGCCTCCCACCCTAACTAGCGAGCTCCTGGCTTTCCCCAGTTTCCAGCACACCCCTTACAATCTTCAGCCTTCTCACTTACCACTGGCTTTCCCCGAATATTATTGAAGGTTTCCATTCAAGGGCTTGTTCGAATCATACTGAAGCACAGTGTTTATTTACAATACAATGACATAACACAATATTGTACAGTTGCCTTTCACACAAATTGCAGATTTTTTATCCCAATTGTAAATACCCCACCACCCTCCTTACCGATCCCCTTTTTGGAAGTGTTGTCCCATCACATGGAAACCTCAATAACATTGATTTAGTCTCTCTTTTTCCTTTGTTTTGTTTTGAAAAACAGGGTTATTTTCTCAGTATAAGAACTGATTCTGCATTTTGTTTTACAAAGACGCTGAGACATAGAAAAAATACAGAAGGGAGAGAGGCAGAGAGAGAGAGAGGAGAGAGAGAGAGAGAGAGAAATAAAAACCTCTTAGATTTCCTGTCACCAACGGTCTCCCGCATCAACGATTTCGTCAGCACAAAGAGAGAAAGAACAAACTTACAGAATTACAATTAATAGTAGTAGTATTACGAGAAGCTAAAATTCCAATCACAAATAGTTAAAAATATACAATTTGTTTTTTTTTTTTTGTTTTTTTTTTTCACTTTGGATTGCTGAGGTCAAAGGTCAAATGTCACCATGCTGGGTAACTGCATTTAAACACTACAGGTAGCGGAGTTGTGTGTGTGATAAATGAAGGTCTTTGGTTTTCATGATAGACAAGTGTTTTTTTATTTTTTTTCAGTTACTCTGTTAATACCTTTGGGTTAAAGCTGTGTTCAAACTGTCAACGCTCGTGCTGAAGAGAGGTGGGGACATTACAGCTTCTCTCTCTCTCACATTTGTGTGCATGTTTGTTTTTCATAAAAGTAAAATGCAATTTAAATAAATAGAAAGCAATTAATTGTTAAAGTTAATTCTTAAACTTAAGTTACAATCTTCTCACATAAATATTGTAAATTGTTCTGTTTTTCTGTGTTGTCTTGCAAGGAAGTGTGACAAAATAAAACTAAGAAGAAATATAGTTCTTGTTAAAAAAACAAGACTACACTTTAAAAAAGATTCACATAAAAACAGTTTAATCGTTTCTTTCTGCCAGAGAGGTTTAAATACAGGAATCCTTTGGTATCTCTCAGGGGCTCGCAGGCAGAAAGAAGACATCAAAACTGCAAATTAAAAAACGCTAAAAGGTTGTGTTGTGTGTGTGTGTGAAACTTTTCACCCAGCAAAGATTAACGTGCTGTTTGGTTCTGAGCAGGAAGTTGAGGCCTACAGGAAGTCCCTGCTTCCTGTGACATCAATGGACTGGGAAGCAGTTGTCCCATCATGGCAAGAAAGCTACCAGCTTTCCAAGGCTTCAGAAGTGAGGTCAAGACAGCTGCATAGGCAACCCCAGATATTTTGGTCTGTTCATTTGGAATAGCTCATCTTTTTCAATTAAGCCTTTCACGCTTCAAAGCGAATGCAAATCCCAACATACAGGCAGCCCATCGAGCCATGGTATCACCTTTGCATTTCCTTTCCTCACACAGCTAGTATGACACAGTATGAAAGGGAGCCAAACATCGGATTCCCAGCAGGACATTCCAGAATTTTGGCCTTTTCCAAAAACCGAAGACCATAAAGGAAAGGAATACACTATGCTGTGATAATTGTGGGGCTGCATTAACAAATCATCCCTGTAGTACCTTTAGACAAGGTCTCTGAAAGGGAGAGCATGCTTAAAAGCTTCAGGAGAGAGAGAATGAGCTGTAATGTTGGCTGTTCCAAAGAACAGTGCCCCTCCCCCTGGGAGTGTATAAATCCCAATCACCCAGCACTGAGTGATTTCCCCTCTTCAGTCTAAGTGCCAGCAATCACCCACAAAGCCCCGCCTGCCGGGGTGTTTGGGGCCGGAGCCTGCTTCAGGGTGTCCCTTTCCTTAGTAAATAGAGCACCAATGTACAGACATGCCCATGCAGACTAGAACTATCAAAATGTCCAAAATGAAGTTGAGTATCCCAGAACCCAAATAAATTAGAGCAAGCGGTGACACCAGAACCCCCAAATCCCACTAGACCTACCATCACTGGAGTAAGACAGTGCCTCCTTTTCCACCACTGCCCTTCCTGACTTCCTCACTAGGGACACTTACCAATACTCTCTTCCTCATTAAAGCTGAAAACGAATGTGTGGGCCTAAACTTGTAGTTGCTGTGCCAACAAAACTGCTTCCATAGGACCCTAACACTTCCGAGCCTGTGTCTTTTAGTTTTCCTAACATCCCAGCTAATTCTTCTTTTAATGAGTCAGCCCCACCGACCTGATGGCTTTAAATCAAAAGAACCAGTTTGGAGCATGTGTGCTGCATTTACATTTCTCTACACTTTCTGGTCCTGAACAAAAATGTTCCCGTGGAGACAACACTGACACATCACCAGGCACTTCCTGACAGCGGTCTTGTCCTCCCCAGAGGAACTGGCTTTGGTATTTATTCATTCCTACATTCCTGAAGGATTTCACAACATCCCGGAGCTGGTCCACAAGATGGAAGACAGACTGTCTGCTGGTTACTACTCAGGATGCTGCAGCCAGATCAGCTGTTTCTCAGTTGCTGTCAGAGAACTCAGTAGAGACCAAATGCACCTGCAGTCTAGAAAAAGTCATACTAAATGGCTGTAGCTGCCGGCATGGTTAAAGTAGCGCAACCAGCTGAAGAATCTGATTGCTGCACACTGAATGTGCTCTACTGTTCTTCCTTCTTTAGGGTGCCCACTCCGTTTCCAGGTCAAGTGCAGAACAGAAAGCCTTTTTTCTAAGTTCTGAACTGTTGGGCAGTCTTTATCACAACTGTGTTCCCCGCAAACCTGCAGCAAGTAGGACCACAAGAGGGCCAGATCACACTATAGGGTCTTTCCCAATGCCAAGCACCCTGCTTTAAGAAGGAATCCACTGAGTAAGTAAATCAAAATAAAATGGATGTGGGGTAAGGTGCCTGCCCCTTCACAGCTACCCTGTTCTGAAGCAACTATTTTGGTCTATGGTGTCACATTATGATACTGACATACTAGTTCCTATAACTTAGTACCTTGCAGAAGTATCTGGTGAGGAAACTCCAAAGTATCTGTCCTAAATATCCCCCAAACAAAACATGGCTACAAGTCACTGCTAGTCTGCATGCACGGCTAGGCTGCAATCGCTACAAAATAACCCTCCCCTTCTTCCTAAACAGGTTTCCCCGGAATGCTCTAGTTTTTATTTGGCACTGAAAATCCCTCCTAAAGCAAGCCCCTTCCCCACCGGCAGCTCAAGCAGCCAACCCCGCTAAAGCCCTGCATGGCCTTTAAAGGGCCGGTATGCAAGGGCAACACCAAACTTCCCCTCAACATGTCTTTGGTTGCAGTTTTAAAAACATTTATGAGTATTCTTCTGTTACATATTTAACAAGTTCCAGTCCACAGTACAAATCGAAAAAACAAGAGGATAAAAATCAAACGAGGAAACAAAGCAGGATTCTGGAAGTGAAAGATAGAAGGCTAGGACTACCTTTGGCAATAATATTTTACATCGTTCTATCATAAACATTTGTTTTCTTTGAGGGAAGCCCTAAGTAGCTGCAATGTGACTGCTGCCCCATTTGAACTGGAGGGAGTACCTAGTTTAAACTAACAATGCCCAACGGCAGATGATCACAGCATGGCATACAGTTAAAAAAACAAGGTCAGAACTTAACGACAGACCAAACTCGTTTCAAAGTAAACCAATGTGTGAGAAATCTTTTAGTTTCTTCATTGTCTAACATTTTTTGCCATTGTCTCTGGGTGTTTATCCCTGTAATCCATCATTTGATGAAGCAGCACTACTGCCCTCTTCAGTGACTCTTGATGAGATGGGAAGCTGCTGTGGTGGGTGGGGACTGAAGTTCTGGTAAGCTTTCTGACAGCCCATGTTCTTGAATCACTGTCTACAGTGACTCCTGCTGAGAGAGGGTAGGAATGGGTGTCTGTGGCTCCCCCTCACAGTGTTCCTACCCTATTGTTTAGAGTGGCTCCTGTTGGGAGAGGCTGGAACTAGAGTAGCTGTGAGTCCCCCACCAAAGTCAGTGCTCCTATAACCTATAGTGACCTACTGGGAGAGGCTGGGATTGGAGTAGCTATAGGTCCCCACAGCCAGTGTTCCTACACGACTGTCCAAAGAGACTCCTGTAGGGAGAGGCTGGGACTGAGTACCTCTGAGCTCACCCACAATTAGTGCTCTTACATCATTACCTACTGTGGCATCTGCTGGGAGAGGTTGGGACTGGAGTAGCTGTGAGCCCCTACAGTCAATAATCCACACCCATTACCTACAGTGACTCCTGCAAGGAGAGGCTGGGACTGCAGTAGCTGTGAGCTTCCCACAGTTAGTGTTCCACACCATTACCTACAGTGACTCCTGCTGGGAGAGGCTGGGACTGCAGTAGCTGTGACCTCCCCCAGTCAGTGCTCCTACACCATTTCCTACAGTGACTCCTGTAGGAGAGGCTGGTACTGGAGTAGCTGTGAGCTTCCCAGAGTCAGTGCTCCACACCATTACCTACAGTGACTCCTGCTGGGAGAGGCTGGGAATGGAGTAGCTATAGGCTCTCCCACAGTCAGTGCTCCTACACCATTACCTATAGTGACTCCTACAGGGAGAGGCTGGGACTGGAGTAGCTGTGAGCTCCTTCACAGCCAGTGGTCTTACACCATTACCTACAGTAACTCTTGCTGGGAGTGGCTGAGAATGCAGTAACTGTGATCTCCCACACAGTCAGTGATCCTACACCATTACCTACAGTGACTTCTGCTGGAAGAGACTGGGACTAGAGTAACTGTGAGCTCCCCCACAATCAGTGCTCCTATTACCAATAGTGACCTGCGGGGAAAGGCTGGGACTGGTGTAGCTGTGAGCTCCCTCACAGCCAGGGCTCCTACACCATTACCTACAGTGACTCCTGGGAGAGGCTGGGACTGCAGTAACTGCTAGCTCCCCCACAGTCAGTGCTCCTACACCATTACCAACAGTGATCCCTGCTGAGAGAGGCTGAGAATGCAATAACTGTGAACTCCCACATAGTGATCCTACAGCATTACCTACAGTGACTCCTGCTGGGAGAGGCTTGGACTGGAGCAGCTATGAGCTTCCCCCACAGCCAGTGCTCCTACAGTGACTCCTGTTGGGAGAGGCTGGGACTGGAGCAGCTATGAGCTTCCCCCATAGCCAGTGCGCCTACAAAATTACCTACAGTGACTCCTGCTGGGAGAGGCTGAGAATGCAGTAACTGTGATCTCCCCCACAGCCAGTGCTCCTACACCATTACCTACAGTGACTCCTGCTGGGAGAGGCTGAGAATGCAGTAACTGTGATCTCCCATACAGTCAGTGATCCTACACCACTATCTACAGTGGCTCCTGCTGGGACGGGCTAGGACTGGAGTAACTGAGCTCCCAAACAGTCAGTACCATTATCTACAACCTGATGGGAGAGGCTAGGACTGGAGAAGCTGTGAGATCTACTCAGCCAGTCCTCCTACACCATTGCCTACAGTAAGTCCTGCTGGGAAAACCTGCGACTGGAGTAACTGTAAACTCTCCCACAGCCAGTTCTCCTGCGCCACTACCTACAGTAACTCCTGCTGGGAGTAGCTGAGATTGGAGTAGCTGTTAGCTTCCTTCACAGTCACTGCTCTTTACTGCTGACCGTAAAGACTCCTACTGGGAGAGGCTGGGACTGGGGTAGCTGTAAACTCCCCCACAGCGAGTGCTCCTGCGCCATTACCTACAGTGACTCCTGCTGGGAGAGGAGTAAGCTACGAGCTCCCCCCCAGTCAGTGCTCCTACAGCATTGCCTGCAGTGACTGCTGCTGGGAGAGGCTGGGAACTGGAGTAACTGTGAGCTCCACCACAGTCAGTGCTCCTGCACCATTACCTACAGTGACTCCTGCTGGGAGAGGCTGGGACTGGAGTAACTGTGAGCTCCTCCACAGGCAGTGCTCCTACACCATTACCTACAGTGACTCCCACTGGGAGAGGCTGGGACTGTAGTGGCCGTGAGCTCTCCCAGAGCAAGTGCTGCTTCACCATTACCTACAGTGACTCCTGCTGGGAGAGGCTGGGACTGGAGTAGTTGTGAGCTCCCCCAGAGACAGTGCTGCTACACTATTACCTACAGTGACTCCCACTAGGAGAGGCTGGGACTGCAGTAGCTGTGAGCTCCCCAGAGCCACTGCTGCTACACCATTACCTACAGTGACTCCTGCTGGGAGAGTCTGGGACTGTCCAACCATCACTGCCAATGGCTTTACCTTTGTCAACAGTGAGTGACCAGTTCAAATGAAAAACTGAAATGTGAATAGCTTGCTGTCACAGGCTACAGTCAAGTATGAGACACTTTGAGTTGGGTATTAAATAAGATTGGGTTCTAATAGCCGCTCCTTCAGATTCTCCTCTCAGAGAGTCTGATTTTACTAAAAATGGGATCTTCTTTCACTATGATCAGTATCCCAGTCTGTAGCAGAGGGAATACCTGCTGTTCTAATCTCCCATAGGAATTATGAGAAATCATGGAGTTGGACCACTCGCTTTGTCCTAGGTGTGTAAGAGTCGCTAAATGTAATCTCTTTCTTGGAGCTGGTGATTTGGTGTTGGGGTCATAATGCGTAACCATCCTGCTCCTTAAGTAGGGGTGCTCAGGGAGCATGAAGTATAGTCATCCTTTCTTTGAGATGGAATTCTGGTACAGTCCTTGACAATGATGCTCCAGGTAATTTCTGAGTATGAATACCCTTTCAGTCAGGGTTCGGGACAGTCTTCAGGTATGAAGGCCTCTTTGGCTTGGGGTTTTGGGGAAATCTTTGGGTATGGAGACAGCTGTGAACATTATAGTTCAGGTTTGTCTTTGAATATGATGACATCAGTGTGGGGTTCTGGGGTAGTCTTTGGGTAAGAAGACGTTCTCTGTGGGTTGACTTCTGGAATATTCTTTGGGTATGAGGAGTCCTCTAGGATTTGTGGTTCAGGGTAGCCTTTGTGTGTGAAGACCCTTCTCTTTATGCTGGGGTTCTTGTGCAGTCCAAAATTAGGATGACAACCACAGCACCTTTAAAAGGTATTGAACTGTTTGATGGCCCTAGTCCTGGCTGATGCCTAATCATAAATTTAAGTAATAAAGTTGGTTAACAGTATACTCCAATGAGTTAGATAAATCTCCAAGATTTCCAGACAGTTTGCTTACTTCCAAATCTGGGGAGCCAGCACCCTGATACTCAAGGCAGAGAGAATGGTGAAACAGCTACAGTAGCTTTTAACAGAAGTGTAAAATCTTACTTATAAAATTTAACAGGTCTACACGTACACACATTGATTTACCTTAAACAACTTCACATTGACCGGAACAATACAGTATTTTTAAAAAAGAAAACATTGCTGTGTCATATCTATGGCATCACACTGATTCACCTGACCAGCTGACGCACATTCCGTTAAAGCATTTTTTTGGTTTATCAATAAAGTATATGAGGTATATGACTGGCTATCTCCACACCCCGTGGTGGGACGTCCAGCACAAAAATAACATTAGAGTTTTGACCGTGCAGGTGTCTCTGCTGTGCATTTCCATGCTGAAGGTATGTTAGAAATATTTGGTTTCATAGCTGGTTAAAGCTCTTTCTTTGATCAAGGGTAAGGCTTAGGCAAACGTGACACAGAGTCAACTCTGAGAGGCCCAGGTTTCCACCAGGCAATACAATTTCAGAATAACAAGCCTGCCACTAAGGCAAATTAGGAGGTGTTCTCTTCAAGTTAGTAATATCCCCATCTTTTCACTTCCTGTATAATAGTATGGGTATGTTTTTACTCCATGGCTAAAAAATGAGGCGCAGTTACACCTCCTATCCTATAGGTAGAGGGACACCACATACAACACCTTTCACTGCTACACTAATGGGCCAACTCCTTTCTGCTTGGTTTCCCCGGAGAGGCCTTCATGGTTGAAAGCACCACATACAAGGTAGGTTTTTGAAGTAGGACTGTGTCTGCTGGAGGCAGTATCCAATCATACCTTATTATTTATTCTGCCTACCTCATTGTATGAAAACTATTATAATGACAGTTTGCTTAAGCATCACCCTTTCTTATTTAAATCTTTTAAAAAAAATTTTTGGAGTTATAGCATTCCGCCTCTTGCGTCCACCACGTGGTTAATTGAGAGATAGTTAAATTTTTGGTCTAGAATCAAGTCTTTTTTTTTTACATAAGCAATAGGCAGAACATAGATTCTTTCTATAAAAACTAGTAAGCACTAACAGTTACATTCCATCTAAAATATGTTCGGTAATTGGTTTTCACTTGGTCTTCAAGAGCCCAGCATCAGGAGGAGGGGGGCTATGCCTCACCACACCACTATTTCCCCCACACACGCATTCACAATCAGGCTTTGTACAGGGCATCTGATGCTCTGTGAAAGTCCTATTAAACTAGTTCTGAAAGCTAAGTTTCACAGTATTTCTCCACCACCTGAAATCTAACACAACTAAGCGATAGCTAAAATGAGGTCAAGATTCAGTTTAAGAAAGGTCAAAGTTCAAGATCCCTCTTTTTGTCTTTTTTTTTTTTGGAATTTTTACATGGCTGACTCCTTCTCTGCGAAGCAATGCTTTGGTTCAGAGGAGAAAAATAGAACAGTTTCAAGAAGCCATTTTAAAGCTCTATAAAGGCGCACGTGGCCGAAGGCGACGTTCCATCAGGCTAACACGTCCACGCTGGCAACCTCCCTTCTATTTTTTTTTTTTACTTGTTTTCATATGAACTGGCTTCTGAATAAATCATCATGAGGTATTTTTTAGACAGAGAAAGAGCGCTACCATTTTGTCTATCCTACAAAGTCAAAACATTTTTCTATTTTTGACCCCAAGTTGTGAAACAAGAACTGACTTTTTTTTTTGTAAATGTCAGAAACCATAACTCCCACTGATAGGCACTGGATTAATGACAGTTTTTTTCCAGAAAAGAAAAGCCAACAAAAGTAAAAAAAAAAAAAAAAATGGTTGATGAAATAATATTAAAAAACAACAAATAAATAAATCCCTTTTTACATTAAAAACACGTATAAACAGACAAACTAAACATTCTGAATTATAATTAATAAGACAAAAAGCAACATTTTGAGATATAAAAATGAAAATAAAATGATGTGTAAAAACAGATAACTGATATCTCAGTCTAAAATGAATAAAAATTCTCAAAAACCTTTCAAATAAAGTACTTAATATAAAAAAGCTATGTACAGAAACTTTGGGTCAAGCTATTGTTATTTGGTGTGAGATTTGAATTGGTCAGATTTTTGTCCCCCAATGTCCATTAAAGCTAGCGGACAAATACTTTTTTTTTTTTTTTTTAAATAAAGAAGTTTTGTCAAAGAAATGTTTGGGAGTTTTGCTGTTTTCTCTTCCATGTGTGGCACCACTTCCTGTTGGTGCTCTGCTCAGCTGGCTGACGAGAGTGCTCACTCATTCTTAACCCCTGCCTCAGAGGTTGACGCTCCCATACCAAGTGTGGTGAGGTTCTGTGCTGTCTCGCTGGAGATGGAGGAGGAGCAGGAGGAGGAAGAGGAACAGGAGGAGGAGGAAGAGGAGCTGCTTGGCGATTTGGTAGGGATGGATGCTACAGCAGCAGCGGCAGAGACAAGGCTGACCCCTTGACTGGCACTAATCAGGGGCAGCCCTGCGTGGTTCAGGAAGAGGGGTGATGTTACAATACTCTGAGTTCCCGCACTTCCCGGAGTGCTACCCAAAACCAGGTTACCTCCTGCGTCAAGACTGGTAAGGGGAAGGGTGCCACCAGTTGCCAGTGCTGGAAAAATGAAGAAGAGACCAAAATTAGAAACTTTCATTATGTTAAAGGATTACTGCGTTGATGTGAGAAGCAGCCATTTTTCAGAGTCCCTTGGCCTGACATGTTAGATGTTTGAGTCAGCTGTAAAAAGCTTATGTCACAAAACTGCACTGCCACCTGTAAATGGCTGGCAGCAGAGAGAAAGCAGAGACTAATGTAGTGTAGTCTAGTGGTTAGGGCACCAGCTTGGGACCTGGGAGATCGCAGGTTCAAACCCTGCTAGAGCCAAAATACTCACTGTGTGACCTTCGGCAAGTCACTTAACCTCCCAGTGCTCCAATCCACCCTGCTTCAGAATGGGTAGAAGCAGGACCCACTGTATACCAGGTGTTGCATCTTAGCTGAGCTATCCTGAGTAAACTGCAACAAAAAAAAGGCTGAGGGGATGCAGCGATCATCATGTTACTATCAGCCTGCACATTATCAACACAACACAGCAAGATCAGAAACACATCAACAGAATTTGTTAGCAGAAAAGGACCGCTTGGCCCACCCAGTCTGCCCTGATGGTCCCTGCCTAATCTGTCTCCATAGACCCTAACTGGTGTACGGTGACCCCTCCCTCCTCCATGCCTATTCAGTAATATTTCCCCATGACTAGCCCATGCATGCTTAAAGCACCTTTCTGTTTTCACCTCCACCACTTCTACTGGCAGTCTGTTCCAGGCCGCCACCACTCTTTCAGTGAAGTAGTACTTCCTCATATCCCTCTTAAACTCCCATCCCTCCAGTTTCATTGTATGACGTCTGGTCCTGGTGCTCTTTATCATTTGAAAGAAACTTCCCTCCTGTACCCTGTTTACATGCATGCAAACATAATATTAAACCAGCAGAAAAGGCCTTGCAGGCTATCATGTCTGCTCGAGTTTAGACATCACTATCTACAGTGGCGTGAAAAAGTATTTGCCCCTTCCTGATTTTCTCTATTATTGCATATTTGTCACATTGGATGTTTCAGGTCTTTAGAAAATGTAATATTAGATAAAGGGAACCTGAGTGAACAAATAACACTTGTTTTTATTTTTTATTTCACCTATTTAATGAAAAAGTTAACCAACACCAACTGGCACTTGTGTGAAAAGTAATTGCCCCTTACTAACTTAATAACTGGTTACGCCACATTTAGCTGCAATGACTGCAACCAAACACTTCCTATAATTCAATATCAGTCTTTCACATCGCTGTGGAGGAATTTTAACTCACTCTTCCTTGCAGAACTGCTTTAATTCAGTAACATTTGGTAGGTTTTCAAGCATGAACTGCTCGTTTCAGGTCCTGCCACAGCATCTCTATTGGGTTTAAGTCTGGACTTTGACTAGGCCACTCCAAAACTTTAATTTTACTTTTTTTGCCATTCTGATGTGGACTTGCTTTTGTGTTTTGTATCATTGTCTTGCTGCATAACCCAACTACGCTTCAGCTTCAGCTGATGGAAGGATGACCGGACATTCTCCTTAAGAATTTTCTGGTACAGAGCAGAATTCATGGTTCCTTTAATTTTGGCAAGTCATCCAGGTCCTTAGGCAGCAAAGCATCCCCACACCATCACACTACCACCACCATGTTTGACTGTTGGTATGGTGTTCTTACTGTAGTGAATGCTGTGTTTGCTTTTAGCGAGACATTATGGGATCCATGTCGTCCAAAAGTTCCACTTTGGACTCATCTGTCCATAGAACATTTTCCCAAAAGGCTTGTGGATCATCCAGGTGCTTCTTGGCAAATGAGAGACAACATTTATGTTCTTCTTGGTTAGCAGTGGTTTCTGCCTTGCTACTCTCACATGAAGCCAATTTTTGCCCAGTCTCTTTCTGATTGTGGAGTCATGAACACTGACCTTAGCTGAGGCAAGAGAAGTCTGCAGTTCTTTGGATGTTGTTTTGGATCCTTTGAGACTTCCTGGATGATTTTACGCTGTGCCCTTGGAGTAATTTTTGGCAGGCCCACTCCTGGGAAGATTCACTACTGTTCCAAGTGTTCTCCATTTGAGATTATGTGCCTCACTGTGGTTCTATGGAGTCCCAGAGCCTTAGGAATAGCTTTGTAACCCTTTCCAGACTGAAAGAGGGCAACAAATTTTTCTGATCTTTTCAGGAACTTCCTTTGATCATGGCATAATGTGCTGGTTGAATCTTTGTGTTGGCAACGCGACTCTGATGGTAAGGGGCCAAAATAAGTGAGGTTTATATTGAGCAGGGCTGGCTGTAATCAAGCCTGGCTGTGTTCAATCAGCTGACTCTAATTATCCTTTAATTGGTGATTTAACTAGGGGGCAATACTTTTCACACAGTGCCAGTTGGTGTTGGTTAACTTTTTTCATTAAATAAATGAAATAAGTAAAAAAAAGTTATTTGTTCACTCAGGTTCCCTTTATCTAATATTATATTTTGTCTAAAGACCTGAAAACATCCAGTGTGACAAATATGCAATAATAGAGAAAACTGTGGAAGGGGCAAATACTTTTTCACGCCACTGTACCAAAGGAGCTGCCCTCCTCCCTTTACCCCTATGAGGTACTTGTAGGTCTCTATTCTAACCCCAGTAATACTCGGGTATTCATAACTTCATGCAGTCAGCCTTCTAAGTAGAACTGCCCAGAAAGAATTCTGAACATATGCAAATGATGGAATCTTTTGCATGATCCACTTTTCAAATGCCGCCTTGTACTAACTATCTTAGTTATAACCCCTCAGATTTCTCTCTCTCTCTCTGCCTGTCAAGACTAGCTGCTCAGAGAGCCTCTCCTCATCATCGTTTGTTCTGATGTGAGAAACCTTATAAAATATTATAAGTATTCCTTACATTTCATTTGCTGCCTTTTACTTTTTGTTATTTTAGGTAAACCCATAGTTTTAGTGCTTAAATTGTAAGTTTTCTCGGTTTCTCCCAGTACGGTATAACTGGGGGTAAACCGAGGTTTTTTTATAGTTATTGGAGTTTTCTGACTAAAAAACTCCATTAGTTATGCTTAATTTTATTAAATTAGCTTGTTTTAAGAACCGCTAATACTGGTTCCTGGACCAATAGCCTCGGTTCATTTTATCTCGGTTCCCGGGTCCTGCAACAGTTCTGGAACCGACAGTAACTGCTAAATAAACAAATTAAAATATTTATTTTTTTAGCGGTTACAACTGTTATTGGCTTTACATTTAAAATGTTATAAAAAGAAACTGGTGATCCCAGTTTCAAACCTTGTATTCAGTGTAGTGAAATTTTGTTAAGTCATTCTTTTGTTTTGCCTGTCTAGACATGAACATTTAAAAGCACAGTGAAATCTGCATTACATGTCCTGAAAAAACTACTGAAATGCCTGGATAAGGCTTAAAAAAAAATATCACCACCTAAGGGTCCCTCCAGCTCTAACCAGCTGACACCCTAAGTTACTGTGGGTGACTCCACAACAAATACTGTAACTGCTACCCTGAGCTGGGCACATAAGCAGTTTTTAAGAGGCTTGTTGAACCAGCTGACTCCCTGGTTCCCTCAGTGAAATTGAAGAAAACTAAGCACACATAACCCCCTGCTGACAGCATTTTGGGGACTTCTTTGTCTGCTATAAAGCCTGCCAACTCCTTCAGAAATTGTAGGCTGGTTCTGATTGGGGAAGTACTTGCCAAGACAGGTAAGCACAGCTGTGTATTGCTTCCCTTGGCTATGGTCACCTAAATGAATATTCTAAAATTTGTAAACTTTCCCGGGGGTAAAAAGTGTGGAGAAATGCCTGGAACGACTAAAGAAAACACTTTCAGGCTTACAAGGGCTGTCTGTGTCTCAGCCGCAGGCCTTTGCAAAGCAGTCTTCCTAATATTTAAAAGGAAGAATATGTAATTATTATGAAATGGAGGAGAACCTATTGAATCTGAGGTTTCCTCTGAACATGAGTTTGTCTCTCCCCACAGAACATCTGAGGATTATTCCTCATTCTTCACATTGGTGAGAAAGATGGGCTGACATCCACTAAAAGCTTCCCATTCCTATGAATAAATTATTCAGGGAAAATACTTGAAAGAGTTTACAAACTCCAAACTCTGTTCCCCCTCTGGATAAGAGGATGTACAAGAAATTTCAGCTGGACAGGGAAGGAACTGAAATTTATTCCCCCGCCCTGTCCACCAAGGAGTGGTTGAAGTGACAGCCTGTGACAAGGCAAAGATACCCCTGTCATCCTATTCTCTTAACAAGGATTCTGAGGAAAATTGACAACATGGCTTAAAAATATATATTTATCAGGTGCCTTGGCCATCAGGCAGGCACACATTTCAAGCCTATGTCAATACCAAAGTCACTGTGGTAACTGGCCCCTGCTATGTCAGCCAAGGCCCAGACTCCCCTGTCAGATCTAGCTGAAACAGCTAAATGTGGTTTGAGAGGAGCCAAATAACAGTTCAAGTGGCTGCTGCCAGATGGATGGCAAGGAGGGTTGCCTGGCTGCAAGTCACAGACCTCACTCAGGATACCCAAACCAAGGTTATAGACTTTCCAGTCGAGGGTAATTCCTCTTTGAAGAAAGATAAAGGCTTACATGAAAAAGGTGGATATATACACCACAGCAAGCCCCCTTTGTTTCTATCAGGCTGGGGCTGCGCCTCAGTATCAGCAGTACCCACAGCAGGGGTATTTCAGGCACCACAGACAAGAGTCAGGGATTGTCTCTGAGCTCAAATTCCTTCCACCAAAAACAGTGGAAAAAGGATTAGAAAGGTTGCAAAAGAGACCAAATAAGGGCGCTTCAGGCTCTGACCAGCCGATACATAGATACATGGATACATAGTACTGGCAGATACAGGCCTACGGCCCACCCAGTCTGCCCATTTGAGCTTGTAAGTTCTCTTTATGTTTTCCTAGAAGTCTGTGCCCTCACCCCTGACCTCCAGAATTCCTTTATTCTATCCCATGCATTCTAAATCCTGTGATTATTTCAGCCCCCACCACTTCCTCTGGCAGGGTGTTCCACTTGTCCACCACCCGTTCTGTGAAGAAATTCTTCCTCATGTTTCCTCTGAATCGTCCTCCTCCAACTTCATCCCATGCCCTCTCGTCCTGGAACATCTTTTTCGCTTAAAAATAGTGTATTCCTGCACCCTATTCCTCCCTGTAAGATACTTGTATGTTAATTCCTGCACCCTATTCCTCCCTGTAAGATACTTGTATGTCACCTTCCAAAGCTGCATGTGAAACTGCTGTCTCTTACTTACACACCCCTGAGAAAGGTTATTCAGGTTTTGAAAAAAAAAAGGGGGGGGGTGAGTGGCCCAACTGTTTCTCCGTTCCCTTCCATGAAAACCAAAAAGACAAAGCATGTTAAACCCCAGGAAAAACCTAAAGGGGTTCCTGGCATCACTGTATTTAAATTATTTTCACACTCCCATAAGGGAGTCTCACAGAAAGTACTTCAGGTTCAGACTCTCATTAGGTCACTCTCTGGGAGTGTACACAGTGGTTGGAGCACCTTCAAAGATAAGGTGTCATAGTTTCCCCATATCTAGATGATTGGCCGGTGGTTGTACAGTCACTTCGGCAAGTGAGTCTGCAACTCACCTAGGGTCTCCTGGACTCTCTAGGGTCCTTGATAAATCTAAAGAAAGTCTGACCTTCAACCTGCTCAAGCACACCGGTTCATAGGAGCAGAGCTAAATACCCTACGCAGGGCAAGAAGTATTCCACTAATGGGCTCATTCGGGCTGAATGGACCAAAAATTGCAAGACAGTTTTCTTCAGCTACTGGCAACATGGCACCTGCCACTGGCACATGCTTGCAATCCAGGATACAGACCAGAACCATTCAGCGTTACTTCATGGTTCAATGGTGTCAGAGACAGGACCCTCTTTTAAAACTAATTCTAGTAACAAGGACATTGTTACAGGCCTCCAATGGAGGAAAAGAGGGAACCAATCTAAGGGAAGGGACTTCTTTTTCAGCAAGAGCCCCTATCAGTTGTCTGACAACAGATGCATCCCCACTAGAGTGGGGCGCCCATCTGGGGGTTCACACCTCCCAAGGCACATGGTCAAACGCAGATTCACTCCTGCACATAAACCTGCAGAGGCTAAGAGTAGTGTTACTGCACTAAAGGTCTTCACACGACTACTACAAAGGTGGTACAGGTCAGAACAGACAATACCACCACAAGGTATTACATCCACAAGTAGGGAGGGACAAGGTTAAGCCCTCCCTGCTCAGGACTTAGAAAATATGGAGTCTAGCATGTTTCATAAGTCCCTGCAGAATATTCATTTGCCAGGTAGGAACACTACCTTGGCAGATACCTTGACTCTTAACAACCAGTCCCATCAGGAATGGGCCTTGAATAGTCAGGTGTGCATGTTATCTTCGGGAGGTGGGGCATACCAAGGGTAGACTTGTTTGCATCCCACCACCACGACAGTACTAAGACAGTCAGATCCAGGACCAATCCCCCTGAATTCTCCGGTTCTGAGTTGGCCAGAGAAGCACCTGTTCACTTTCCTTCCTTCCCTCTGGCATACAGTGCATTTCTCAAGCTCAGGTCCCAGCCAGCATCAACGGTCTTGATAACGCCAGGCAGACATGCTACTCTCCATGTCTGGTTCCAAACCAATACACCTTTTCTCAGAGGAACAACCTGCTAACCTCCAACCGGGAGGCTTCTGTAACAAAACCTTGGGTCACTCAGGCCAGAGTCATATCTCTTGAGGGCCTACTGTACAATATGCAACCTTGCATCTTTTTCACAGTGTCTTGGACATTTTATATGGTTACAGGAAGCCCTCCATTAAGAAACGGTATGCTTAAGAAGGAAAAAAGTTTACTATTGGTGTTCAACCAGAAAATGGTTTCCAGCACGTGCTGGGATCAAGCAGTGCTTGACTAACTTACCTTTTTATATTCATTGGACTTGCAGTCCAGCATCCTCAAGGTCCACCTAGCTGCAGCATCTGCTTGCATATTAGTTGGACAAAATGTTCTAATGGCCTCAGATCCTAGCCTCAAAGAGGCTCTTTTAGGGCCTGGCACATATCGGCAGAGGCTGGTGTTCCAGCTGTGCCGGACTATTTTACCTATTTGCTTTCACTGGACTGGCAGACCAGTACCTTAAAGGTCCACCTGGTCTCAGCATCTATTTACTTCTCAGTTGGACAGAATGTTTTTTCAAGCCTCAGACCCTATCTTCAAAGGGTTCTTTAAAGGCCTGGTCCATGTGCACCTCCTCACATGTAACCAGTGCAAGCATGGGACCTAGATGGGTGCATAGTTAGGCTCATGGGTCCCCCTTTTTTGAGCTTATGTTTTCAACTTATTTGAAATATCTTTAAAAAAAAAAAGTTTTTTTCCTTGTGGTAATGATTTCTGCCACAAGAATCAGTGAGCTCAAGTCTCTCTCTGCATTGAACAGGACAACATTTCATTACACAGAGACTAAATTATTCTGGGAACAAACAAGGAGTTTCTCCTTTAAATGACTTATGATTTCCATTTGAATCAAACTATTGTACATAAATACATAGATACATACATACATAAACAGTGTCGGCAGATAAGGGCCTATAGTCTGCCCATCTTATCTATCTTTTTCACTGAACACTTTAGTTCAGTGAAAATAGTTTTTATGGTCTGGACGTCAAAGGAGCTTTTAGCTGTTACTTGACAACCACTAAAGTCCATAGGCAGGACAGAAAACAGCTGTTCTTGACCTGTGAGAATGTGGGAAAGGGTAACCCAGCTTCAAAAAGATTAATTTCTCACTGGATAGTGCAGCATTTTCAGTTTTTGTTATTTTAAGGCTGGAAAGAAGCCCCCAACAGGGTTCGGGGCCCATTCCACAAGGGCCACAGCTGCTGCCATAGCAGCTGTTGGGGATGTTCCCCTGGTGGGCAGCTGTAAAGCAGCCACCTAGAAAACAGTACACACCTTTACAAAGCATTACAGTCTGGATATTCCCTCCAGGGGTGATACCAGGTTCGGCACAGCAGTCCTGCAAAGTCTGTTCACAAAATAAGGTTCTGTGCCCACCTCCAAAGGTACTGCTTAGTAGTCTGTAATAGTTATGAATACCTGAGTATTATTGGGGTTAGAAGAAAAATACTTACCATAGTAATCTTGTTTCTTCCAAGTGATACTCAGGTATTCATAACTTTCCCACCCTACCTCCCTTCTGGAACTTTTAGCCTCTGCACTCCTGAATACTGTGCTCTCAAGGGTATAAATGCCATTTCTGGCACACATGTGATTGTGTTCACTATTGTTGTCCCCCTCTCCTTTTTCAGGTGATTTGGACATTCAAGGGTATCCTTTCATTTGTTATGCCCTCCAGTTGGAGGCCCCCTTTTTGGATGTTAAGGAAGCTTCCTCTATTATGATTCATAGTGTGTTGTTATTATTATCATTATTGTAATTATCATTAGTACACTTAATCCCCATGGGCCTGTCTTTCCAGGCTTCCAGGAAATCTGAGGGGTTAGAACTAAGGCAGTTAGTACAAGGCAGCATTTGAAAAGTGGCTCATGCAAAAGATTCCATCATTTGCATATGTTCCAAATTATCTCTGGGCAGTTCTACTTAGAAGGCGGACTGCATAAAGTTATGAATACTGGAGTATCACTTGGAAGAAACAAGATTACTATGATAAGTAATTTTTTCTTATGTCCTCTCTTGCTCTCCTCTCTTCCAAGTTGTACATGGTGAGATCCCTCACTCTCCTCTTGTAAGGCTTTTGGTGAAACCCCTCCAGCACTTTAGATTACCTCCTCTGGACTGCCTCCACCCTGTGTATGTCTTTTCTGAGGTGCAGCCTCCAGAATTGGACACAGTACTCCAGGTGGGGTCTCATCATCAAGTGATACAGTGGAAACACCACCTCCCTCCCTCCTCCTGGTGGAGATACCTTTCCTTATGCATCCCGGGATCTCACTGGCCTTTCCCACTGCTCTGTCACACTACCCTGCCACTTTGAGGTCATCAGATAAGATAACCCCAAGATCCCTTTCCTGCTTAGTGACTGTCAGTACCTCCCCCCATCATTTACTCACCTCCTGGGTTCCTATGGCTTAGGTGCATGATTTTGTGGCACTGAACCCCAACTGCCATGATTTTCACCACTCCTCGAGTTTCCCACGATCCCTACGCATTTTCTCTACCCCTTCCTGAGTGTCCACCCTATTAAAGATTTTGGTGTCATCTGCAAAAAAAGCATATCTTCCTTTTCAGTTCTTCTGCGATGTCACTTTTGAAGACACTGAAAAGGACCGGCCCCAATACTGAACTCTGTGGCACCCCGCTGGTCACTCTCCTACCATTAGAGTGTGAGCTGTTAACCATCACCCTCTGTCTCCGATCCATTAACCAGTTTCTAACCCAGTTCACCACTTTGGATCCCACACCTGAGCTTCACAATTTCTGTCTCAGTCTCCTGTGTGTTACAGTGTCAAAGACCTAGGTTTTCCATTAATTTCTCACCAGTGAGATGAAACTGACCAGCCTATAGTTACGCCTCCTTTGCCGCCTATGAGGAGGCCCTGCTTGTTCCAGTCCCCAGACGATGCTTGTTTAAAAGGCTAACAGTAGGGGTCTTAGCACCTCCTTGAGTTCCTTTTAGTACCCTGGGGTGTATCCCATCTGACCCATAACCTTGTCCACTTTCAGAGCTGCAAGTTTCTTCAGGACCCTTTCCTCTAAAAATGGACTTGTGTCCACCCCCACCTTTGTTCCTGCCGATCACTGGTGGTTCGTTCCCTCCCTCCCCGCCACTGTGAAGACTGAGAAGAAATACCTGTTCAGGATGTCTGCTTTTCCTCGGTCCTCATCTGCACAGTCTCCCCTGCGCCCTCTTTATCCTCACTATCCCTCCCCTTGCCTTCCTTTTCCTACTTGTGTACCTGAAGAAAGCCTTAACCCCCTTAGCTATCTCTATGGCAATCCTTTCTTCTCTCTGTAACCTTGCTCCCCTCACTGCCTTTCCTGCTTCCCTCTATTTTATTTGGTACACCTCCCTGTCTTCCTCCATCTGAGTTTCTTTATACCTCCTGAATGCCACCCTTTCTTCCTTCACCACACTGTCCAGTTCCCTAGAGAATCACAAAGGTCTCTTTTTCTACTTTTAATCACTTCCTTCATCTAAAGGGGTGCCCTCTCGGCCACTGCCACTACTCCACACCTGAGACCACTCATTGACTGCATTCTCCCCAGGACTTCCCAGCCTCCTGGGATCACCGGGAGGCCTACCCAGCCTGTTCAGGTTATGAGGGCTGGTCCTGGTGGAGAGCCGGGGAACCGAGAGAGATGGTCCATGAGGGGATGTGGGCAGGGTCCCTGGAGCCACTGCCTCCTAATCCACTGAGGAATTTTCATGGCGGTTTCCCCTCAGAGCGTGGATGTGCAGTGACGTCATCCGGGTACTACGTGCCGACGTCTGCCAGCACTCCACCCCCATTTCTCAGCACTGCAGTTCTTGGCAGTGCCCCTAGTCTCCACTAGGAGCCACCGAGGAGTGGTGCTAGCCTCAGATCCCTCCCCTAGAAGAGAGAGCAGGCCTCCAAATGCTCAATCCCTTCCCTCCCCGGCGAGGTATGGCGTCCAGTGCCTCAACCCTCAGTGTCTCTGGGCCGGCTTACCTGTTCCTATTTTAATGTTAAAACATACTGTATGATGATCACTGGTACCTAAGGAACTGCCCACTGTGATGTCCGCAGTGCCATCCCTGTTTGTAAGCACCAGGTCCTGCACTGACCTGTCTTTACTGGGTTTACTGACTAGCTGCCTGAGAAAAGCCCCTTATAGGGAGTCAAGGATGGCCCTGCTCCTTCACAAAGCTGTAGTTGGAAGGCTCTAATCCATGTCTAGCAGACTGAAGTCACAACTAGCTGCACCTCCCCCTGCTCGCCATCCTGATGATAGCTTCCCCAAGCGACTTATCCAACTCCTCTCCTTGTGCTGGAGGTCTGTACACCACCCCTCTACAGACAGCAGCCCCAGCGCCTGTCTCAAGGATGACCCATAGCACCTCCAACCCTTCTTTTTCCTCTGAATGCCCCTGCACTTTCATGGCCTTGAATCCCTCCCTTACATACAGTACAACCCCTCCTCCCTTTCTTGTCTCTCCCGAACAGAGAGTAGCCCTGTATAGCCATGTCCCAGCAGTGGCTGTCAGTGCATTACAACTCCGTTATGACCACCAAATCCAGGCTGGCAGGCTAGCTTCTGCCATGATGGCCTCCAGGTCTGGAATTTTATTTTCTCAGGCTCCTTGCATTGGTGCACATGGCTCTCCATACCTTACACCCCCCCCCGCCTTCATCCCTGCTTTCCCATGTACAAATGATCCAATATAACCTGTTTCTGGAACTGTCAGTCTCTTAACTGAACATGACAGCCCATATTTGACAGACTCATATTACCTGGATAGGTAATCCTGCACCAGGGCTGAGTAGCTGTGCACCTGGCAAATTTGGCCTGTATCTGAGCAAGGTACACATGACAGGCCAGTGAACCCTGGGCAGTTCAGTCCATACCAGGATGGCTATGTGTGTACCTGGACAGATTAGCCCTTACCTGAACAGGTCAGCCTTTCCCTAGACATCTCAGCTCTTACCTTAACAGTTCAGCCCATACTCAGACAGGTCAGCCCTGCTCAGGTGTTGTGAACCAGTCCTGTAAGAGTACTCCTCATCCTCATCGAGGCTTCCTTGTTTGTTTCAAAACTGACTGAAGACCACACACACTGGCATAAAAGTATTCAGGATTCCAAATCGGAGGTGCAGTCCATATTTAGGCAGCAAAATAATCATTTCAGAAGTACATGTACATGAAGAAATACAGTAGGTGTCACATACACTGAGAATGGGAAGGTGAAATTCTAGCTATGAAGGGCGGAGTGAGAAACAAAATGGATTGGACTGGATGGAACAGAAGATGCCTTCAATTATCCTCCCATCATTAAATATTAAGGCCCCCCGCACGCATTTTGGACACTGTCCAGAGTGGCGCACCTCTCTCTACCACCAGTTGACTCTACACTAAGGGGAGCCCAAGTCAGTGTCATTGCAGACATACTTTGACAAGGTAATAATTAGTCTAAGAAAAGTGTCAGGTATTTCTTCTGAGCTGTGGGCACAGAAACATGAGTCAGCAGGAGACACACAGGTCAAATAACAGCCAGCATGTTAAGAGAGATGGAGTCCTGCAAAACTGAAGGGAGAAAAAGAGGAGAACCGTAAAGGGAGAGAAGGAGAGTGAGAAATAGAGAAAAGGGGAGATGAAGAGGGAAAAGACAGAGCGAGAGGGACAGAGAAAATATTACTTGAAGTGAGCCTCAGTCAATTTGTAGGGAAGAACAGACATTTCTGAATTTCCCTTCATTAGCAGATTATCCTTTCCTGTAAAAGGGGTCTTTGCCATAGAAGGGGCCATCTTGCTGTTCCCAGGAAAGAGGTTTCTGCTGTGAAAGAGGCACTCCTGCTGTTCCTATGGAAGGGGCCTCTGGCGTGAAACGGGCAGTGCTGCTGTTCCCATGAAAAGGGTCTCTAGGGTGAAAGGGGCAGTCCTACTGTTCCCATGAAAGGGGTCTCTGGGGTGAAAGGAGCAGTCCTGCTGTTCCCACCGGAAGGGGTCTCTGGGGTGAAAAGGGCAGTCCTGCTATTCCCACGAAAGGGGTCTCTGGGGTGAAGGGGGCAGTCCTGCTGTTCCCATGAAAGGGGTCTCTCAGGTGAAAGGATCAGTCCTGTTCCCATCGAGGGGGGTCTCTGGAGTGAAAGGGGCAGTCCTGCTGTTCCCATGGAAGGGGTCTGTGTGGTGGAAGGGGCAGACCTGCTGTTCCCATTGAAGGAGTGGTCCTGTTGAATCCATTGCAGGGGTCACTGTGGTGGAAAGGGCGGTCTTGTTCCCATGGAAGGGGTCCCTGCGGTGGAAGGGGTGGTCCTGCTGTTCCCATGGAAGAGATCTCTGTTATGGAAGGGGCAATCCTACTGTTCCCTTGGAATGAGTCTCTGTGGTGGGAGGGCACACCTGTTCCCCTGGAAGGTGTCTCTGTGGTGGAAGGGCACACCTGCTGTTTCCTTGGAAGTGGTTTCTGAGGTGGAAAGGGTGCTCCTGCCATTCCAAAGGAAGGGGTCTCTGCAGTAGAAAGGGCAGTCATACTGTTCCCATGAATGGGGTCTCGGTGGAAGGGGCAGTACTGGTATTCCCATGGAAAGGGTCTCTGCAGAGGATGGGCAGTACTGCTGTTCCCCATGGAAGGGGTCTCTGTGGTGGAAGGTGCAGTCCTACTCTTCCCATAGAAGGGGTCTCTAAGGTGGAAGGCGCAGTCCTGCTGTTGCCATGGAAGGAGTCTCTACGGTGAAAGGGGCAGTCCTGCTGTTCCCATGGAAGGAGTCTCTGCGAAAGACGGTCCTAGTGTTGCCACAGAAATGGTCTCTGCAATGGAAGGGGTGGTCCTGTCTTTCCAAGAAAGGTATCTCTGTGGTGGATGGGGTGGTCCTGCTTTTTCCCAGGAATGGTGTCCCTATGATGAAAGGTGAGGTCCTGCTGTTCCCATGGAAGGGGTCTCTGTGGTAGAAGGGGCAGTTGTGCCATTTCCTTGGACGTGGTCTCCCTGGTGGAAGGGGCGGTCATGCAGTTCCCAAGAAAGGGGTCTCAGCGGTGGAAGGGGCAATCTTGCTTTTCTTATGGAAGGGGTCTCTGTAGTGGAAAGGGAGGTCCTGGCCCTAACTTTCTTCTTTTTTCTACCAATGGGCAGTCATTGTACAATTCAGTGTTGGGACACCCTTGGGTTGTTTCAGCTTGTGTCTGTTATTGCACTGCCTCTTCCCCTTCCCCCACGTCCAGCTCCTTCCCTGTCTACCTTGATTACATTGATGTGATATGTTGTGTGTGGATTTGCTTTAAAATTGATAGATACAGAGCGATAGAGTGAGTGACATGCACATAAAATTAAAGAGAGAGAGGGCGGTTTCAAATTTTGCAGCATCCCCCTAAGAAATGCACAGTGCAAACATAGGGTAGACTAAGACTTGTATGGCACTACCGCATTCTGCCCATCCAACTCCATTTTTCCATCTACAGTCTGTTGTAAGGTACATAGGGTTACAATGGATGACTAGAATCGACGCCGAGGCACAGGTGAACATAGACACAGATTATCCCGTGGTGTTACAGAGAGGGAGTGAGGAAGTACCAAGGTATGTGGCTAAGTCTGACACAGTACCCCGTTCCATCCTCTCCCTTGCCAGTAGGGCTATAAAGGTACGATCCACACATGGCACCCCTGTCTTATGCCAGTAGAGCTATACAGGTACAATCCATGCATGGTACCCCAGGGCTGTGCAGATATGAACCGCTGTATTTCTGGTCCGGGTAGCAGAAAAAATGTGTTACTAAGGAGTGGATTGAGTGGTACTCAGATCAGTTACCCAGTAAGTGATGGAATCCCCTCAGCACATTAGCTGAGCCTCTTGATAGCCTGGCAAATATGATACTGTAACGTCCACACAAACTGGAACACCTGTATGAATTATTTGTTGATATAGCTGTGGACAGGGCCACCTAAGAATGCTTCAGGAGGAAAAAGAGGCTCAGACAGGAGTTCTGGACACCAGTCAGAAAAACAACAAAAGGTTGTTTTCGGCAAAACTCAAAATAACATTCCAAGAAATCCATTTGCATTTCAGTCCATTCCACTCAGAACATTTGCATGAGTGTGGGATCTGTGTCTTATAAAAGCTGAGCTCCTGATACTCAACCCTCAGCATGTGACATCCCAGACGTTTCCATAGCAGCAGCGTGCAGTGTCACAGGCCGGTCAGAATGTCCTCATTGGAGGAATGACTAACAGGGACCAGTGAGCTCCTTGCAGGCAAAGAACTGGTTCTCATGCAAATATCTCAAATGGGACGGGTTGAAGTGCAAATCTGTTCTTGGAATGTTGTGTTGCTGAGTTCTGTGGCTTCCAGCTGGGATTTGTCTTTGCCATTCTGTAAAAAACTGAATGCAAAGCACTGTAGTGTTCGTAATTCAAATCGTCCTACCCGGATATTTTCTGTCTTGGTCTCATTTTTTATTTTTATTATTTAGATATTAATGCTCCTTTTCGACCAGCCCTGTTATTCCTGGCCCATGAAGCCCCATCAGCCACCTTCTGGGACTTACGTGGCCCTCAAGTCTCCCATGTCTGAACCGGGGCAGCATCCCCAGTACACAAATCAGTACCTGAGTCCTGCCCAGCTGGTGGTGTGGGGCCTGCAGTGGACCAGGAAGTCATCTAACTGGTCAGGGTTCCCCGCTAGAATTTTCTTTCCAGGAATCGATGCATCAGTGTTGGGGGTGGCCCTTCCCCACAAGGTGATCCCCTGCTATGCTTAACACCTAGTTTCCACCAGGTGACAGCCACCTAGCATGATGCCTGACCCCCGCCAAGAAAAGAAAGCTGACCCTTGGACACTCGGTCCTCTCTCCACAGGCTGATCCCTGAATGACTGGAGTCCACTTCCGAACCTCGGTATAGCAGGCAGTAATGTTGCCGCCATACAACCAAACCAGCATGGTATCACTTTTTGTTTTCTGTCTTTGTGAACTTTAAAACCCAGCCTGTACATGATCCCCCACTGTGGCAATAAAGGGTCTCCGACTGGTGATCTCACAGGCTGCAGTCAGTGGCTCCTGACACTGACATTGCTACATCTCACAGGCTACAGTCAGTGGCTCCTGATGCTGACATTGCTACATCTCACAGGCTACAGTCAGTGGCTCCTGACGCTGACATTGCTACATCTCTCAGGCTGCAGTCAGTGGCTCCTGACGCTGACATTGCTACATCTCACAGGCTGCAGTCAGTGGCTCCTGACACCGACATTGCTACATCTCACAGGCTACAGTCAGTGGCTCCTGACGCTGACATTGCTACATCTCACAGACTGCAGTTGGTGGCTCCTGACGCTGACACTGTTACATCTCACAGGCTGCAGTCTGTGGCTCCTGACACCGACATTTCTACATCTCACAGGCTACAGTCAGTGGCTCCTGAAGCTGATATTGTTACTTCTCACAGGCTACAGTCAGTGGCTCCTGACGCCGACATTGCTACATCTCACAGGCTGCAGTCAGTGGCTCCTGACGCCGACATTGCTACATCTCACAGGCTGCAGTCAGTGGCTCCTGAAGCTGATACTGCTACTTCTCACAGGCTGCAGTCTGTGGCTCCTGACGCCAACATTGCTACTTGTATAAGTGCTAGTTCAATGAAAATAAGGTACCCTGAGGAGCAGCTCTGTTTCATCAATAAAGCAGCGCATGCAAATACAGATCACAGAAGCCTCATGTGACACTCTCAACCAATCACAGTGCTTTCTTCAGTTCCATATGAGACACTCTTATTTCTGTAAGTGTCTCACACACTGCATTGCTGTAGCAGGCTTCTCATTGGCTGCATGTGCCATACACTTTTTGAAGAAATAAAGATAATTATAACAAAAAAATATCTGAGTAATGAAAAATAAGATCATGGGTCTGGCTGGAGGGCCCCTCATGGATATGAGTGTCACTTCTTGCGTCCTTAGGGCACCAGACGTACTTACCCTTTGGTTTGCAGTCCTCTTGTCCTAAGAACATGTGGGATGACCTCTGTATCCATAAGAGGCCCTCCAGCCGGACCCATACACTTATAATACTGGTGTCCGAAACCACTGATGGATTGCAGTCAGTGATTCACTGGCTGGAGGGCCTATATCCAATTCTGGTTATAAAAACTATGGACAGAAAACAAAAAGTGGGATGCACACAGAAAGAGAACAACGGTAGCCAAATACTAATCAGGAATGATACAATCCTCCTTCTCCTTAAAGGAGAACAGCATGTAACCTGCAAATCAGTGCTTCCGCTACTGGTCAGCATTCTGCCATGGCATCACTGTTGATGAAATGGTTTTTTTTGTTCCACTAATGGCAGAGTGGATTGAACCGCCTTCTAGCAACGTGGGCCATCGTGCTGCTGCGACAGAGGGGATTTACCCCTTCGGTCTCCACTCCTCCCCTATGAGGACATCCATATGAGAGTCAAGGCTGCAGTGTGCGAGGGCATGCCCCTGCCATGCGCCTAACCATGTCCTCCCCTCCCTACACTGCAGCAACTGCACAAGCACCGAGCACCCACAGCTGGCTGTAGCAAAGAGAGGTGTTGCTACCCTCACTCACTGGAGGACAGCGTCCACTGGGATGCTCAGACCTCCTCCTCTCAGCTGGTCCTGGCATCCTGGACTAGTTTCTGACCGCAGCTCGCTGTAGTCACGAGCGCTAGCCCTACCATGATCCAGACGGGCTGGCTGTGGCTGAACTTTGTAGCAAATTCAGTGTTTTTTCTCCTGATCTACACACCGATGGTGAGGACCATATGTAGAACTGTATGATGCCATTCATTTCCTTGTTAAAGCAGCAGTATTGGTTAGTTGGCAAAAATGTCATATCGTTCTTTTTTGTTTTAGCAAAAATATATTTCTGATATCCCAGTATCCATGCTCAATGTGTTTTTAGTTTTCTCTGATATTGTTCCACTGTTGTTGCAGCTAAGTTTGTAATTAATCACTCACGTCAATAAAGATGGCCACGCAGTTTTTAAAAATCTCTTCCATTGAGGTTACCTGTTGAATATACATGCTAAATTCATACAGTGGATGCATTAGGATGGTGCTGCCACGTGTTTCTGATGGGAAACAGCACAACACTGTACTTTTTTCATGGCGGGCACGGCATGGCAGCAGGAATTTTTAAAAACTTTAGGGTCAGCCGGCCCGGTGGCGTGGAGGACCGAGGTATTCTGCCTCATCTGCTGCCACGCCAGTGAACTGGGGTTGGAACCGGGCTTGGGTCACTGGCGGTTGACTGGGGAGAGGAGGACTGAGTGTCTGACAGACTGCTGTCCTCCTCTGGGGAGGGGGGGACATGAGTCCCAGGGTTTGTTTGGCCTCTGGCGGTACAGGCAGCCAGGGACCACAACCTGGGGATGGGAGAATCAGCATCCGGTGACATCCTGTGCATAGGAGCATGCGTAGGTACATCTGGATGGCATTGCACATCCATTCCTCCAGGGAAGAAAAAGCCAAGGAAAATGGCCAGCACAGGGCAGGATGATACCGACCCTTAGCAGGCTTATCTGCCAGGCTACAGGGCCCTCTTCTCAACACTGGATCCACTCGTTGGCAGGCAGAAGCCACCAACCCCCGCCACAGGGGAAGCAGTAGGATCAAGGCAAGTCCCTGAGATGCCGGGTGTTGGGGCTGGGGGGAGGGGGAGTCTGGGGAAGGCACAGCCTGCAAGGGCCAATGAAAAATAGAATAGAAAAAAAACTTCAGTGTCATGTATCTTGGTTCAGAAATGAAGGAAAACAAAAAGGAAAATGTGTGTCTTAATATTTTTGCCAGACAAACATTGCTGAAAATAAAATATAGTTGTCAACAAATACTGCTGATTTAAGTTCTCACGTTGTCACAACACATCTGTGTTCTACTGTAAAACTATGTCGGGCAAAAGGATATAAACTGCATACTACAGTCCCACCACTCAACACACTGAGCTCACTAAAAAGCCAGTAAAGACTAAACAATAACAGAATTGAAACCAGTATTTAAAGTGCTGCTGGCGCCTCAAAGAAAACTTTGAAAAACATAGTATTTAGATGCAATTTAACTTGCATTCTATGGGGGACATTTTCAAAGGAGATGCGCTGGCATATCTCAAGAAATGCGCTGCAGTATGATATTCAAAGGGAGGAGATGCATCACGCATCTCCAGCTGTGACCATGCGCAACGATAATGTATGAGGCGCATCTCCAGGGGGCGTGCCCATGAATATGCGGCACATGTTGAACCATTTTGTTGAAGCTAGCCTTATATATGTAACCTAATTTACTCTATGTTGTTGTAATTCCTTGTACAATGTAACTCGTATTCCATGTATCAATGTGTACAGCTGCTGTCCGTCTGTAAGCCCCCCAGGTCACACCGTGAGATGAGCATCTTGTTGCTCAGTGTGCCTTTATTCAGCAGAGATGTGTGGTGCAGCTGCCCACGCATCTCAGAGATGTGCTGCACAAAGTCCCAGCCACCCACAGGTGGGCTGCTGTAATGCACACAGGAGCCACCAGCCCCTGCAGCCCAGTGACAATGCCCCATCCCCGAACCCTGATCGCGGTGTACATATGTGAATATTAAAGTCCCCAGTCCTTGGTAGTCTAGTGGACCCCCAATCCCTGAACCCCATTTACCGTAACTGTATCCGTGCCCCCCCTTCCATAGTGTAGTGGCCCCTTCCCGTCCCAACTCCCATTCGAAATATAATTTCAGCACCCACCCTTTTCCATAGTGTAGTGGCTCCCCGTCTCGATCCCCATTTGAAATATAATTTTAACCCCAACCTTTCCATAGTGTAGTGGCCCTCCTCCTCGTATCAATCCCCATTCACATAAAATCTAAATTATTTTGCCAGCCCTTTTTCCATAGTGTAGTGGCACCTCACCCACTTAGGCACCCACATCCCACCCTGCTCCACCCGTCCCAGCATGGCCAGTCAGCCGGCGAGCATCACAGTCCTCTGCACACCTCCACGGCTGCCCGCCGGCTGAACTGTCCATGAATGACAGCTTACAGTGATCACTACAAGCCCATTGGTCAACACTGTTGACCAATGGGCTTGGAGTGTATACTGGAAGCTGTCATTGTTTTGAGTGATGGCTTACAGTACACACTGCAAACTCATTGGTCGACAGTGTCAACCAGTGGGCTTGTGGTGATTACTGTAAGCTGTCATTCATTGACAGTTCAGTCAGCATGCAGCCGTGGAGGTGTGTGGAGGGCTGTGCCGCTCACCAGCTGACTGGCCGTGCTGGGATGGGGGGAGCGGGGTGGGATGTGGGTGCCTGAGTGGGTGGTGGTGGGGGGGCCACTACACTGTGGGAAAAGGGCTGGTGAAATTCTTTTGTTTTTATGTGAACAGGGATTGGTACGGGGAGGGAGGCCGCTACACTATGGAAAAGGGTGGGGGTTGAAATTATATTTTGAACGGGGATTGGAATAGGGAGGGGGGCCACTACACTATAGAACAGGGTTAGGGATTATGATATTAATTTGAACGGGTGTCGGGACAGGATGGGGGGGTCCCTACACTATGGAACAGGGCAGGGGGTTGCAGTTACATGGGACTGGGCAGAGGGGCAGGCCGCCCGCGGCATCCTGCTGGTTGCACCCTGCAAAATGTATGCAAATGTGGCTATAATGAGTATGCAATGGCCTGCTTATGCTTAGTATGCCTAATGGCTGCATTTGCATTTTTGGGCTGGAATATCGGGAATTTTGAATCAAGACATTTGGGGATGCACCGCATATCCCCATTCCAGGTATTCAGGCTATTTCCTGGGATGCGGCTGGTACATCATCAGCGGCCCTCAATTTGCGCTACCCTTGATTGCTATATTCAGACGAGATGCACGATCGCACATCTCGCTTGAATACTGCATATTGGCGCCCGTCCCATTTATTTGGACATCCCTGGGCTTTGAAAATGGTGGCCTATATGTATTATATAGATTCCGCCTCCCCATTATTTATTTCTGAGGAAATTTGCATGAAAACATGCTCTGTATCCATAAGGATTCATCTGCCGCTTTAGCTTACTCCCTACTTCATGTCATAATCCTCTGTTGTGACATCACCATCTGTTGCAATGGGAGTAACTGTAATGTCACAAGCAGAGCGTTATGACCTCAGGTAAGGAGAAAGCAACAGGAATACATTAACTCTTTAGGAGCAAAGATCCTGTTTTCATGCAAATGATCTCAATAATAAATAATGGTAGGGAGAAATACAGAACTAATGTGAAATACAAGCAGAACTGTGTTTTGTTAAAGTTCTCCTAATGGTATCAGCTGCTCTTTAAAAACAGCTTTTACAGGAACAAATGACTTGCTGGTTCAGTGCTGTTCTCCCTTAGGATTCCAGCCGAATCTGCAGGCCTCATTTCAGCCAACTACTGACAGTGAGTCAGAAAGAGGGATACTGCTGCTTAGCCGGGCCTAGAAACGTTGATAGGACAAAATGGAGTATGGCAGATGATGGATGGGGGGGACGGACATGGGAAGCAAGTGTTTGCACAAACCTTGGATTGTGGCCAGTGGGTTGTTGGCCATGAGGGCGGAGTTTATAGCTGGGTTCACTCCCAGCAATGTGTTTCTGGAAACCAAAACCAAAACAGAGAGTGTTATATAAAAACACAGAGCGGAAAAAAAAGAAGAAAACACACAAGTACAAAGAGAACAGCTAGAGGCCACCCCCCCATTACAGTTTTGCAGTAATATGGTCTCAGAACAGAAGGCATGACTACCACAGTGCAGTGGGATGCACTCTTTGTGCCAATTTTTAATCAAATATACTAGTTTACTACATTATTCCTAATTTTCTCCCTCTCCTTGTCCTGAAGCTTGACCCCCCACCCCATGCATGATATAAGATGTCACTGATAATTCACAAGGAATCCCAATGATCACTGCTGAAGGAGGAGCAAGAGCTGGGTGACAGAAAGGGTCTGGAACTGAAGACACTTTTGGGGGGACAAGGAACTGGGTGATTTGTGGGGTTAGTGTTTACATAAATTTGAAGCTACTCAGAGGGGTCTGGAGCAGGGTGGCTGTGGGTTGGATCTGGATATGAAGGTAGTCAAGGTCTGGAGCAGGGTGACTGGGGGTTGGTCAAGGCAGGCTGCAGCAGGGTGACTGGGTGTTGGTTGAGGAGATCTAGAGTAGGGTGATTGGGGGTTGGGTCTGAATGTGAAGGCACTCGAAGGGGGGCAAGAGTAGGATAACTGGGGGTTGGGTCTGCATGTGAACTACCAAAGGGGACTGGAGCAGGGTGACTGAAGGTTGGGCCTGGATGTGAAGGCATTTGAGGGGGAGCAGGGTGATTGGAGGTTGGATCTGGATATGAAGGCGCTAAAGGTGAGCAGGGTCTGGGTGATTGGGGTTGGGTTTGGATCAGAAAGCACTCAAGGGGCAGCAACAGAATTGACTGGGGTTGGGTGTGGATGTAAAGCACTCGAGGGGACAGAAGTAGGTGACTGGGGTTGGGTTTAGATGTGTAGGCACTCAAGGGGCAGGAGCAGGTGAGATCGGGTTGGATTGGATGTGAAGGCACATGAGGGGCAGGAGCAGGGTGATTGGGGTTGAGTATGGATGTAAAGGCACCGGGCAGTAGCAGGGTGACAAGGTTGTCTGAATGAGAAGGCACTCTTGGGGGCAGGGGTTGAGACTGGGTCTGAATATAAAAGCACCTGAGGCAGCAGCAGGGTGACTTGGGGTTGAGTCTCGATGTGAAGGTACTCAAGGGGGCAACAGCAGTGTAACTGGAGGTTGGGTCTGAATGTGAAGGCACTTGAGGGGCAGGAGCAGGGTGACTGGAGGTTGGGTCTGGTTGTGAAGATACTTAAGGGGGGGCAGGAGCTGGGTGATTGGAGGCTGGGTCTGGATGTGAAGGCATCCGGGGGGGCAGAAGCAGGGTGATTGGAGGTTAGGTCTGGATGTGAAAGGACTTGGCAGCAGGAGCAGGGTGATTGAGGGGTTTGGTCTGGATGTGAAGGCTTTTGGGTGCAGGAGCAGTGTGATTGGGGGTTGGGTCTGGATGTGAAGGTACTCGAGGAGACAAGAGCAGGTTGATGGGAGGTTGGTCTGGATGTGAAGGCACTGGGGGCAGGGAGATTGGGAGTTTTATCTGATATGAAGGCACCCAGCTGGGAGGACCAATGGGTGTGGATGTGAAGGTACTCAAGAGGGACAGGAGCAAGGTGACTGAGGGAGGGATGGGTCTGGATGTGAAGGCATTCAAGGGGTAGCAGCAGGGTGACTGGGGGTTGGGTCTGGATGTGAAGGCACTTGAGGGAGGCAGAAGCAGGATGACGGGGGTTGGGTCTGGATGTGAAGGCACTCGAGAGGGTATGAGCAGTGTGACTGGGGTCTGGATGTGTAGGCACTTGGGGAGGCAGGAACAGGGTGACTGGGGATTGGGTCTGGACATGAAAGCATTCGAGAGGGGGCAGGAGCAGGGCGATTGTGGGTTGTGTCTGGACGTGAAGGCACTCAAGATGTTCAGCAGCAGGGAGACTGGAGGTTGGGTCTGGATGTGTAGGCATTTGAAAAGGGCAGGAGCAGGGTGATTGGGAGTTGGGTTTGGATGTGGTAATACTTGAAGGGGGCAGGAGCAGGGTGATTGGGGGTTGTGTCCAGATGTGAAGGCACTCATGGTGGGTAGGAGCAAGGTGGCTGGGGGTTGGGTCTGGATGTTAAGGCACTCAAGGGGAGCATGAGCAGAGTGATTGGGGGTTGGATCTAGATAAGAAGGCATTAGAGGAGGGCAGGGTGATTGGGTGTTGGGTTTGCATGTGAACGCACTGGAGGGCAGCAGGAACAGAGTGACTGGGGGTTGGGTCTAGATGTGAAGACATGGGAGGGCAGCAGGAACAGGGTGACTGGGGGTTAGGTTTAGATGTGAAGGCATTCGATGGGGCAGGAACAGGGTTATCTGGCATTGGGTCTGGATGTGAAGGCATTTGGGGGCAGGAGCAGGGTAACTGAAGGTTGAGTCTAAATGTGAAGGCATTCGAGGGGGACAGGAGAAGGGTGATTGGGGTTGGGTCTGGATGTGAAGGTACTCAAGGGGAGCAGATGCAGGGTGCTTGGAGGTTGGAATAGGATGTGAAGGCATTCAAGAAGGGCAGGAACAGGATGATTGGAGGTTGGGTCTAAATGTGAAGGCATTCGAGGGGCACAGGAGCAGGGTGATTGGGGGTTGGGTCTGGATGTGAAGGTACTCTTGAGGGGCAGGAGCAGCCTGACTGGTGGTTGGGTCTGAATGAGAAGGCACTTGAGGGGTACAGGAATAAGGTGAACAAGGGTTGGGTTTGGATGTGAAGGCCCTCAATAGGGCACAGGAGCAGGGTGATGGGAGACTGGTGCCTGTGTTATCTTGAAGACGGGCTGAATTTGAAGGTATTGGGAGAGAGGCAGAAGCAGTGTTACGGGATTGGGTCTAGGTCTGAAGACATTTGGTTTGGGGGCAGGAAGTAATCTTGGGGTTAGTGTCTAGATTATTTTGAAAACAGGAAGGATATGAGCAGGATGATTGGTGGTTGGGTTCTGGATTTGAAGATAGGGGGCACGAAGGGGGATGGTAATTTGGGGGATTGGTGTCTGGATTATTTTGAAGATGTTTGGGGGCATGGATTTGAACACACCAGAGGGAAAGGCAGGAGCAGGGTGACCGGAGGGAGTTTGGATTGGAAAATACCGGAGGTCGGAGTGGGTGGGAACAGGGTAACGAGAGATTTGGATCTAAAGACAGGGATATGATGACAGAAGAGTTCTGGATTTGAAGACGCACTGTGGGGACATAGGAACAACAGGGCAATAGGAGAGATTTGTATTTGAAGACTTTCTATGGGGTAGGTAGGAACAGGGTGACGGGAGAGTTCTGGATTTGAAGACACTGCGTGGAAGGTAGGAATAGGGCAACTGGAGAGGTCTCGATCTGAAGACGCACTGTGGGGAAGGTAGGAACAGGGCAGCTGGAGAGATCTGAAGACACTGGGGAAGATGGGGACAAGGTGATGGGAGGTCTGGATTGGAAAACACTCTGGGGCAAGAGGGTTATAAATAGGGTGAAGGGAGTGATCTGGATTTGAAGACACTATGACGGAGAGGGGGATGTGATGTTTGGATCTGAAGACACTACCACAGAAGCAGGGAAAGGGGAGGGGGTCTGGATTTGTAGACACTCCAGGGGGCGGGAAGGCAAACTGTTCACAACTAAAATGGATTTCAGTCAGTGCGCAAAACTTGACCATAATGGGGAAGGAAGCACAACACCAGAATTCGGGAGAGAATTCACTTACATATAGAGAACTCATTAACATCACAGAAAAAACTGAAGTATGTCATAGGCTGAAGCCATCTCTTACTTGAGGAGGCTGTGTCATATGGCTTCCTTATAATCCACCCAGCCACATAGATGCCCTAAAGCAACCTGTATCCAGACACCTCAGAGTTTTTATCAACCTCTTTACTTTCAAGTTCTGACCTAAGAGCATACTGGCATTCTGCCCACTTCTACAACCTCCTCTGCTGAATAGATTCATTCTAAGACTTTCAGACTACTTACCCTGCTGGGATTCAGCCCTGATAAGCTGGCCGCGTACGTGCAGTAGCGGCACATTATCGCATGCACGGGATCTTTAACCTGGTCGTAAGGCGCATGCATTGGGATTTGGGGCACCAGTGTTTTTAATAGTATTTACACAAGAACGAGCCCTCGGTTTTGGGAATCAGATACCAAGAGAAGTTTAGAGGAACTAGCGCTAACAGTTTTTTTTTTCCAGTGGCCATGATAAAATATGCAAGCCAGGACAGCGCTACAGGTAGACGTGCGTCCCCAGCACCTTCTCTACATAAACTGACTTCCGGTGCATGGAGACTTTCACTCGGAACAGCAGGAGTACAACTAATTCATATTTAGTGAAAACTGGTAAGCAGAATCCTTTGTGCTTCACTTACATGCATTCCTCAGAAACCATGCAGCAGTCATGTGCATAGCAAGCTAGTGATGGTAAATTTTCAAAAAACGAGGGGCAAAGCTGACAGTGCCCCTTTAAGTAGTGATTTTCTTTGCAATTTTTGTTGCTTTCATTTATTATTTTTATAACGTTTGAAAAATAAATATCACACCATGGTGTGTTAAACCTGTAAATTTGCCTCATCTGAAGTTTATTCCCACATGCTGTGACACACACATTTTATATATTATATATATACATATACACACACACACACATATACACACACACACATATATATACACACACACATATACACACATACACACACACAATATACACACATATGTATATATATATACACATACACACACACACACACACACATATATATATTATGGTAGTACAGTAGTGCTACCATAGTTAGGGTTGAGGAGTCATTAACATGTTAAACCTATAATTTTGCACCTTAATAACTTTGCAACCATTCAACGGAGTTGCCTGAAATTTGGAATACACGATCAAGAACCATAGCTCTTGGGATCTGCCAACTTTCGTACTGTTCGGATATACGGCTATGGAGTTATTAAGCATGATTTGCACGTGCATTTACTATTTTTTGGAATTCTTTGGTCGTCTCTAGAGGTTGCATGGTTTGTGTGACTGATCCGAAATCTTCAGGGAACATGCGGCCAGGGTCCCTGATGTGCCTTTTGAAGATTTCATGAAAAAATATTAAACGGTTCAAAAGTTATTCAAAAAACAAGTTCCTATTATAAGTCAATGGGAAAAGTTAACAAAAAAGTTCGACTGTGTCGCAAATGCAGTTTTTACTTTCGCAAGTGGCCCTTTTACTGTCGCAAATCCACCATTTTGTTTTCAGTTCGTCATCAGAAAAATGCTTGCCATTTAAATTTGGGACCCTGTAGCAATCTAATTCTTTTTGTATTCACCTAGTTGGACCCTGAGGATGCTAGACATGTTTTTTATTTTGGGGTAAAACACCCCAGAAATATGTTTTTCAGATTTCTGGAAAAAGTACTTTCGCAAAGTACTTTCGCACTTGCAACAGTGTTGAATGAATTTGCGAAAGCTTTCGCAAAGTTAGACAGTACTTTTCCAGGCTGTGTGAAAATGACATCAATTCTTTGGCACCCTGCTGCAAAAGAATGGTTTGGTCTTATGGGCTGAAATTTGGAAGGAATGTAGCCAACATCTCACAGATGTGCCTTTCAGCAGTTTGGTGAAAAAATATTACAGGGTGGCAAAGTTACAGCAATCCAAAGTTGACGCTCTTTCCCATAGGATAACATTACAGAGTCTGCCGAATTACAGGAATAATTTACCGCCCTGCTGCAAAATAACGGTTTGGTCTTTGGGGCTGAAATTTGGAGAGAAGAAAGCCAACATCCCACAGATGTGCCTTTTACTGGTTTGGTGAAAAAATATTAGACGGAGTGAAAGTTATGGCACTCCGAACTTCTCTTTTTTTCCCATAGGATAACATTACGGCATTCGCCGCGCCTTTTAGGGCCCGTATCTCGGAAACGGTGCAAGATATGGACTTTTCGTTGGAAAAATACTTAGCCCCCTCATGGGGCTAAGAACAAAACTAGCCAGGAAAGTCATAAATCATATGACTTTTAAAAAATGTTTCTACGTCGTACGGTTCCTGAGATATAAGCGATTTACTATTCCAACTCCTCATTTTCTGCTCCGAGACCCATTATTATGCATACATTCTTTGTACTCAGTGTCTTTCTCTATGCAGCTTTTGGGGAAAACTAGCCTGTGCGCTTACATTACTGTTACCCTTACCGCTTCTGCTTGCGGTTCCGTAACCGTTTCACTCTACTGTACCCGTATACGGCACCATGTGCATTACCCTTCACGTTTCCATTTGCGCTTGCATTTGCGTTATTTTAACCATTTCTGTCTACAGTACTGTTTATCTGTCTGTTTCGCTTTGCGTCACCATGCGCATTACTATTTGTGTTTGCAGGCACCATGTTACTATGTGAAAAGACATCACGTTTGGGCCCCGCGCTCCCACCGCAGCATTACATTCACTATTTCTCATTATACTTCTCAAAAAGAAGGGAAATTAGAGGCAAAAAACTCTGTTTAATGCATTAGTTAGGGTTGTTCCACAGCGACAAAAGCGAGGAAATTCGGTGTTAGGGTTGAAAGACCCCCTTTGGACCCCCCTGCCACACCCCAACCGGCATCGGGTTTGCGCGTTGGGGTTGTCGGTCCTAACTCTCACCCCATTCTCCTATACCTCTGCTTCTTCACATCTGATGGGTGACAGTTAGGGCCAATGACCCCAACATGCACCCTGATGCCGGGTTGGGGTGTGGCAGGGGGGTCCAAGGGGGGCTCAACCCTAACACTGAATTTCCTCGCTTATCACTGTGGAACAACCCTAAGTAATGTATTAAACAGAGTTTTTTGCCTTTATATATATATATATATATATATATACACATACATACATACATATATACATATACATATATACACACACAGTATATGTGTGTATATATACACACACACACAGTATATGTATGTGTGTATATATATATATATATATACACATACACACTCACACACACACATATATATATACGCAAGTATATGTGTATATATATATATATATATACACACACACACACACACACACACACACACACACACACACACATACATGTGCAGTTTGGGTTTGATAGGTCATATTTTATAAAAAGTAACTGCGTTTCTGTGGCGGATTTTGTTGACAAAAAAGCAAAACAAATCTGCTTTTCTGTATTTTTCCAAGGTATAGAAAAAAATTATTACTTTGGCTTGCCTACCATCATTAGAAAGGTAATTTTCCGCTGAACAACTCCGCTCTCATTCTGTGTGTGTAGCCATTATGTTTTTTTCAGATGTCTGCATTTGTTTGAGGTATGGGGCCTTGGACTGAATGTCAGTGTTACAACTGCAAATTGAAATAAATCTATAAAATGTACATTTTTCACATATACAACATTTATATTTTTGTAAGTACACTAAATAACTACATTACATATGCCTGTGTAGTTTGGGTTAGATATGCCTTATATCTGACAAAATACTGTATTATTTTTGTGAATTTTGTTGAAAAAAAATGTTGTATTTTTCAGTATTTCCGAAGGTATAGGGAAAAATGGAAATGATTGGCTAGGTTTATTTACCAGCATTAGAAAAATAATTTTGTCATAAAAAACTTTGCCACTCACACTGTTGGTGTAGCTGTTATGGTTTGTGAGATATTTGTATGTATTTGAGGTATGAACATTAAGCTGCATTTTGCCTGTATAGGCTCAGGATAACACCTGCAATGTGTTGTGGACACAAGGGCGAAACACTCAGAGTTGTACTCTTGAGGGAATGATGAACAACATACATTACAGGAACTGGCTGGTCAGAAGGCATAGCAGGTTGTGCTGCCACTTGGGAGACCCATGTTCCACAGTGGACTTCAGACTTCCTTGTCGGCATTGGCAGTAGAGCAGGGAGGGGGATGGGACAGGATCCCTTGCCACTGTTGCACGTGAGATTTCTGTAGGGGCTCAAGAGATCACTGCCTGCGTCCCCCATGGCCAAGGTCAGATCTAAAACAAATGGGGTGGGTGAACAGGTGTAGAGGGGCTGTGGGTGAAGGGCAGTTTTTGACCCCAGTTCAAAAATGGAAACTGGCTAGTAAAAGACTTGAGCGCAGACTGAGCTTGGTTCAGGCCAAGTGCAAAACAAGAAGGCCCCACTAACAGCATCAATATCAACTATGAAAGGAATATGCATTCCCTGCATGGAAACATCCAGTCCTGTCAGTTCGCTTGCCTCCTAAGTAGGTGTAATATTTTCACATTTTGTGCAAAATGAACAGAGGCAATTGGATCTGAAAAATGAAATCATGGTGCCATTTCGCCATGTTGGAGGGGATAAGGCTACAACAAATTTGCTGTTTTCAATGGAACCTTTCATTCCAGTGTTTCACCAGGAAAGGCAATCCGAGCTGTGGCAGCTCATTTCCAGGTGTGTAAATGAAAGTGTGTGTTACACAGACTTGTTTCATGTTTTTTTTTTTTTTTAAATATTTTACTGGGGGGGGGTGTGCTAATGAGCACAGCGGAGTAAAGATGCGCTTCTACCTAGCTTTGCTCCTTGCAAGAAATATAGATACAAAATCATCAGAATCTCATAATATTTGGCTCTAATGTAATTTAATACCTTGTAGTTGTCAAGATGGACGAGTATTTAATGCAGAATCCAACTAAGAACCTCTGGGTGGCTTCAAAACAACAACAGAAGCAACTGCTAACGGCCCTGGTGGAGAGTGCAAGCCTGATTTCATTATCAGCTGCAGAAGTCAGTGCTCTGGGCAGGGAAGTCACGGGCCAAGTACTAGCAGCCCTGACACCAAGACTCAACCAAACAGAGAAGAAATTAGACCATAAGCTACAGGAATTGGTCGATCAGCATACTACCCGATCCACCCGCTTGACTGAAGCAGAACAATGGATCTCGGACTTGGAAGATGGAGTGGGTCATGTACCTGAACAAATGGCAGCATTAAAAAAAGTGCTTAAAGAATTTAAAGAACTTTTTAATCATCAAGAAAATTATCAAAGGAGACTGAACCTGTGGATGAGAAGACTACTTGAGGGCAATGAGGGTACGGCTGTCTTAGAGTTTTGTGCTAAAATACTCCCGGAGTTACTGGGCCCATCACCGAAAAATGGGCGCTACAAGCTGGAAAGAGCCCATAGAGCGGTAACGCAGAGGCCTGCTGCTGATCAACCACCCAGACAGATAATTATGCAATTTCATAGTTTACAAGACGGGGGCAGTGCTGAATGCATACAGAGCTACAAACAACCTGCAACTTGATGGGAAAAGGCTATACCTGTTGCAGGACTATTTGGCATACCTGTTGAAGAAATGTCGCATGTTCAACCCGATTATGACACAATTAAGAGAAAGTAAAGTGGAATGCTTCTTGGCTTACTCGGCAACCCTCAAGATAAAACATGAGGGTGCAACATATTCCTTCTGGGAGGTTCCGAAGGCTACAAGCTTTGTGAAGAAACTCATTGGGAAACTGGGCTGAGATCAACTACGGAGGAGAACTGAGGCCTGCGCTTTGGGCTTAGGCTGCGAGTGATGGTGTTGCTGGACTTCCCTATTTGTGCTACTACCTGGGCCTACTTGAGCCCATGCCCTATCACAGACTGCCCGCAATTAAAGCTATGGGACTGGAACAAGCAGAACTATCTGAGAGTGGGGGGGTCGATGCTGATTACAGATGCAATGGTCTGGTGGGGCTTTATGCCCTCTGCATGGAAATATTGGTGACTGCAACCCTATGAAATGGAAGAAGGTCCTGAAGTATGACCCCACAACATGAGGTAAGCCGACTGGGAGGGGGCAGCATTGCAAATGGTTTTATTTCGTGCAGCTCCTATCCTCGCCCAGGACAGGCTACAGCTGGGACTGCTGGACCTCCTCTGATAAAACTAAAAATAAATTAGCAGAGACAATAAAATTTGATGTGCACATATGGTCAGTGGAGGCATTTTGACTGGGCCAGAGGGAAAAGAAATGGAGGGGGGGAGCGGGCCACAGAAGACCGAGTGTGTCTTAGAAAAAAAGATAATTGTGTGGGGGGAAAACAGAAGCAAATGGACTGGGGGGAGGGCCCGGGAGAGCTGGTGGGGAAGAGTTCAGAAACACTGAAGCTGGAGGGCAAAAAGACAGCCTGGAGGGTTAGGCCTACGAGATAGCGCTGAGTATTCAAAGAATGATAAAAGTTATATTAGAGATGCAAGGTACAATAGACCGAAGAAACTGGCCTATATAGGTTAAAAGAATTGAGATTCTGTAATGAGGCGAGGGAAACACGTTCTACTAATGGGGGATACGAGTAATTCTTTGCAGACACTGCAACTGAGATTAGGGCGTTTGCTGGAGCAATACACGGGGGGGAGGTGGGGGAGGAGGAATAGAGGATTACTGTTTATTGTTATTTCTAAGGTTTTACAAGTTCCTGTTTTGTGGACACGTAGTACCGTTTGTTTTCTAATAAGGGTCCTTAGATGTATGGCAACTATAATGCACTTGTGGGTCTTCTGGACATGGGATAGGGAAAGAGTATCTAGTAATGAGAAATTTGTAAAAGAAACATCTAAACGAATGCAATGGCTTTAACAAAAAACATAACGATGATCACATGGAATGTTAGAGGGATTTAATCACTGGTCAAAAGGCCTGGCCTGCTCACTGCCTTAAAGAGACAGGGTATACAAGTGGCAATGTTACAGGAAACCCACCTCACAGACAGTGAGCATGCCAAATTGGCTAGGGGATGGGTGGGGAGTGGTTATGCAGCTTCTTATAACTCACATAAGAGAGGAGTTGTGGTGTTAATACATAGAAAGGGACAGCATCAGATCTGTTACAGTAAAGTAGGTTCTTCTTGTTTTTACATTGCTTCTTGTGGATTCTACTTGGTATAAGGTTATTTATTTTCTTTCTTACTACTTCTAAGGGGCTAGCAGGGTATTGTTTGGGGCTGTTGGAATTTTGAAACCTGTTTTGGTAGCTATAAGTGGGCTCATTTGTTTGAATTACCCTGTATAGCAGGCTGCATTTGTAGTGGCCTATTTCGTCTGATTTAAAACCTATTTGGTGTGATTTAACTGGGGCTGTTTCTTTGAATTTGAGACCTATATCTTCTAATTTCAAGCCTATTTTGATGTGTTGTTGGTGAAGCTGTTTGAATTGGAGTCCTGTTCCTTTTGGTAGCAAACCTATTTAGGGGGCTTTGAGTAGAATTGTGATTCAATGTTGCTGGCTTCACTGGCTGCAAAGTTTAGTTCATAGTGGGGGAAGGGTGCTAATGGTCTGACCAGGGGCCTCAGCTACCTGATTGTTCCTGGAAGACTTGGACTGGTCCCACCCCAACCCCTCACCCCACCCGCCCCTGGTCCATGATTTCCTTTATACCAGAGGTTCTGACATCACTTCCTCAAACGGGCAAAGGATATGCACCTTTCACAGCAGAAGCAGACATCCAGGAAAGGAACAGCAGCAAGTGAAGAGGTGACTGCTATCTCAGTGGAAGGGAAGTAACTGCAAATCTAGGAGATTTCATTGTTACTTATTTGCATTGCTATTGCATTGGGGAAAGGTGGAGTAGGAGTTTGAGGAAGGTTGTGCAATAGCTACTTAAAGTCTCTTTTTGAACAACTCAGCACAATGTAGGAAGGCAGCTGCAAAGGCCAACAAAATGTTGGGTTGTATCGCAAGGGGTATATCCTCGAGGAGGGAGGAGGAGGTGATTTTGCCACTGTATAGGTCATTAGTTAGACCGCACCTGGAGTACTGCATGCAGTACTGGTGCCCGTATCTGAAGAGGGACATTAAGTTACTGGAGGGGGTGCAGCGCAGGGTGACAAAGATGATCAAGGGGCTGGGGGACTTATCATACAAGAGGAGGCTGAGGGAGTTGAACATGTACTCACTGGAGGAGAGGAGGGACATGATTGAAACCTTCAAGGACATGAAAGGAATAAACAAGACAGGTACAGAGGGGCTGTTCAAAGTAAGGGAGGGGAGGGACACCAATAATATGAAACTGGAGGGAGGAAGGTTCAGGAGGGAAATGAGAAGACACTTTTTTACAGAGAGGGTGGTGGCTGGGTGGAATGCATTACCTGCAGAAGTGGTATCCAGTAGAACAGTGGACTGCTTCAAAAGGGGGATGGAACAGGACAAGGGGAAGGGTTAATGAAGGGGAAGGGTGGAAGGGAGGGGCAGCTGCAGAATAAGGGGTGCTAACTGCACATTCAAACAGACTTGATAGACCTCTAGGCCTTTATCTGCTGGCAAATTTCGTATGTTCATATAAAAGACTCCCTCTCCAGGTTAGCCGTGTGGTGGCAGACCCTACAGAGGGAAGATTTGTGTTTGTAGTAGAGGAATTATATGGGGCGTGGGTTACATATGCGAGTATCTATGCACCAGCAATCTTTGACCCTACATTCTTTCAGGTAATGCTGGACATTATTACAAGTTAACAGTTCTGGGGACTAGTGCTGGGGGGGGGGAAGAGAACCTAAACAGCCTTATGGATCCAGTACTGGATCACTCAGAGAAAAAGGGGAAGGGTGCCATCCGTAATTGGTTAATAGGAATGAACGACTTGGACCTGATTGACAGCTGGAGAACAGCTCACCCAAGCCTCGGAGTGTATACATTTTATTCCCACCCCCCACACAGCCTGGTCCTGTATAGATTATATATTATACTCCATAGCTGTTTGTTTAATGTAGCACAGGTAAAACACAGCCCTATCCAGATTTCTGATCACGCCATGGTTATCCTGACTCTGAAAATGAAGGAGTCACATGGGGGCCGCCCCATGGAAATTCTCTAGCTACCTTTTGGGCAATTCAGGATTTAAAAAACACCTACAGGAGCAGTGGGAGCAATATATGCAGACAAATAAGGAATCCGCCCCAAGTAGAGCCACCATGTGGGATGCGAGAAGGCCTACATGAGAGGAGCCATCATAAGCTATGTTGCCCTACATAGAAAGAAGATTAAGGAGAAACGAGCAAATCTGGAAAATAGGCTCAAGGAGTTAGAAAGGAGGGTGGCAACAGGCGAGATGGGGGAGGTAACAAGACAACTGCAAGTGGCCAGGGAGGCACTAAATGCTCTACTATTGGGAGAGGCCCACAAATCCTGGCTGTTCATCAAAAAGCAATTTTTTGAGTGGGGAAATAAGCCTGGACCCATGCTGGCGGACTTGATTCAGGGAAGGCAGGGATCTAACCTGGTGGTGGGTATCAGAGATGAACAGGGGAACATAGCAAAGGAAAAGAAGCAGATACAGGGAAAATTAGAGAATTTTACCAAAAGTTATACAAGGCAGAGTGTCAGGGCAAGTTAGATCTGGCAAAGGGGTTTCTAGCAGGAGTAAAGCTACCAAAACTGTCGGATACACAAAAACAAAAATTAGACTCTGATTACCAGAGAGGAAATCCGAAGGGCTATAAATACATAAAAAAATGGGAAGGCAAGTGGGCTTGATGGATTTATGGCTGAATATTACAAAGCCATGATGGCTCAAGTGGTGGACCCGTTATGAGAGACACTGCAGGAGGCAAGAGGCGAGTGGTGGATGCCTGCCTCCCTCATGGAGAGATATGGTCATCTGTGTTATACCTAAACCTGGCAAGGATCAGTTAGAATGTGCCTCGTACAGACCAAATTCACTTTTAAATTGTGATATTAGAGTCCTAGCGAAAGTCTTGGCAGGGAGGCTTGAGAAGTTCTTCCGGAACTGATACACCCAGACCTGACCAGGTTCATACAGGGTAGGTTCTCCTACCATAGTGTGGGGAGCTTTTCAGCACCATGAAATTATGTATGTGATACCCATGAGAATTTATGGGAATGGTCAGGGCTATGTAGAAATCACCAGTGGCACAGATTCTGGTGAGTGGCTCCTTGTCGGAGAGATTGTCACTTGGGAAAGGAACTCGGCAGGGGTGCCCACCCTCCCTTGTAATATTTGCACTTGCATTAGAGCCACTAATGGCAGGAATTAGGGAATATGCTGACATAGTAGGGGTGAGGGGGAAAACAGGGAAGGAACATAATGTTACCCTTTATGCAGATGACAAGTTACTGTATGTGAGAGAACTGAAGAGATCTATGCCACCGCTCTTGCAAATGATCAAAGATTTTGCCCAATTTTCAGGATACAAAATTAACTTAGGGAAGTCAGAGTTGTTGAAAATGGGAGGGAGAGGGACAGAATCACATAGGGAACTGGGGATTTAGGGAGGTGGAAGCATCCTTCACATATCTGGGAATTCAAGTAGGGAAAGACTTGGGTTCTCTCTATGAATTAAATTATACACCAATTATAAAAACAACTGAGCAAGATCTAAATAGGTGGAGATCACTTCCCATTTTGTGGCTGGGAAGAATTAATTTACTTAAGATGACCATCCTTCCAAGACATCTTAAGATGAACGTCCTTCCAAGACATCTCTGTGTAATGCAGATACTGCATGTGGGGCTGACCAGAACAGAGAGAGTGAAGGGAGCTTTTACGAAGTTTATTTGGCAGGGGAAGAGGACAAGGGCAAGTTTGCAATGATTGAAAGCTAGGGTGGAGGGTGGAGGCATGAACTTCCCACACACACAAAACTACCACTTGGCAATACAGCACTGATACATCCAAGATTGGGTCAACCGTCCCCCAGCAGCAGGGTGGCTGGATTTAGAGGGGAAGGGTAGTCTGGCAAGGCTAACGAGTTACCTAGCACAAAAAGGACGTAGAGCGTATATCAATACAGGAGGGAGTAATCTCATGGTATCTGCTGTCCTGGGCTGCTGGGAACAAATAGGCAGAGTTATGAATGTAAGAGAGGAAGAAACATTGCTACTCCCAGTTTCAGGGAACCCATTTTTTGTACCAGCGGTGGGGGATGCAGGATTTAGAGAATGGGAGGATAGAGGAATACTCTGTGTGGGAAACTTGTATAGTGGAGAAGGTATACGGCCCTTTGCTGATGAGGTACAGGAACAAATGGGGTTGGGCCACTTGCACTTTTTCCGCTACCTCCAGGTCAGGGCGTACAGCAGGGGGTTGGGGAGAGGAGAGGACAGGTCCAGGCCTCGCCATTAGGTCATATAGAAAATAATGGCGTACTCTGCCAGAAGAGATGCCAAGGGCACAATCCGCAAGGTAGCAATAGAGGGGAAACAATTCCATGGGGATACCACCCAGAAAACGAGACAACTGTGGGAGAGAGACATAGGAATAGAAATTACAGTAGATGATTGGAAAGTGGTACTAACACTCCACATGGGTATCCTGATATGTAACAAATACAAGGAATCTTTTGATAAATGTATTCATAGGCTGTACTGCCCCCCTCTGATAGTAAATAAGTTTAACCCAGCGGTGTCCCCAATATGCACAAGATGCAATGAAGAATTAGGCTCCTACTACCATTATTTTTGGACATGCCCAGTTTTACAAACTTTCTGGAAAAGGATAGCAGGGGAGATGGGGAATCTATGGGGGAGAGATATACTGCTCCTGTTTGGTATAGAAGATTTAAAAGAGGAGGGCTGGGCCCCATTACCAAGATGGATAAGAGTGCTTCTTGTTCTTGCCAGACACTGCATCCAGAATACCTGGATGTCAGGGGCAGTGCCCACAATACAGCAGTGGCAAAGCCTTGCACTACAGTCACTTGCCATGGAACGATTGTCACATGTACTGAAGGGAAGAGGGGAAATGTTTTACAGGGTGTGGGAGCCCTATCTCTCCTCTCCTCTTTCTTGGTAGCAGAGAATCGGATATTATGTGAAGGATGGGTGTAGGGATGGGTCGGGTAAAGATGTGAAATTATGGGAGGGCAACGGAAGCTGGATGATCACCCTAGATACTAATCAGAGAAGGAAGATCTCACAGAACTGGCGGAAACTCCAACAGACAGACCACAAGGAAAGAATAAATCAATTCAGCTATTTTGATTTTAGTTATATAATATGAATAAAATAACTACTGTATGAAAAGAGAAGAAAAGGATTGGTGTAATGAAATAGACCCTTATATATAGTTTGTATTTGGTTTTAATTTAGGTGTTAAATGTCTATAATTAACGGCTTCCTCTTTTTCCCATAGGGAAACCGTGGCGTAATTTGCCATTATAAAGAGCATTTATAATGGCAAACAAGTGCACGTGTTTCCACTTAAGCGCATGCGCCTGTCAACTCCTCGCTTGTTGTTGCCTTGCCGAACGGCAAATGCAACTTGAAGAGAAACTGCCATGGACACTCGGCAGTAAGTAAAACAAAATTAAGTTAAATGTATCCTCCCTCACAATACTGGGGAAAAAGAAACGGTTTAAATAAGAGAAAGCCGACAGCCCGCCATGACGGAATTGGACTGCGGTGGCACAGCAGCCTTTCTTATTTTATATAATTGCTGAGGCATTTATGCAGCATCAAACCCCTTGGGCATGTGTAAATTCTTGTTACACACCCAGACTCATATTTTATTCTCTATATAATTAACGGCTTCCTCTTTCCCCCACAGGGAAACCGTAGTGTAATTTGCCATATATAATAAAACATATTCTGCAAAAAAAATTAAATATTTTACTGAACTCAAAGCACTTTACAAGTATATGTAACCATGAATATGGTTTCACAACAGTTGATTAACGTCCCTGACTCTTATGGCATTTATGAATGCCCTGACATACTAAGTTACATTTGTCAACATGTTAGCACTTGACTGAATGTAAAAAAGCACCTGTAACATTAACTGGTAATGTCTGACCAGAAAGGCAATCTGAGCTGTAACAGCTCATTTCCAGGTGTGTCCAGTTGGGGAAGAGATACATGAGACCTGTTTTACTTAGTTGTAATTTTAGAACAAGAAAGGCAATCTGGGCTGTGACAGCTTATTTCTGGGTGTGCTGGGGAGAGGTGTGTTTTACATGGATTTGTTTTTCATTTGCTTGCAGTGTTTGATGAGGAAAGGCATGCTGAGCTGTAACAGCTCATTTTAAGGTGTGCCCCAGGGGTACACGAGACCCATTTTATTTATTTAGTTGGAATTTTAGACTAGGAAAGGCAGCCTGAGCTGACACAGCCCATTTCCGGGTGTGCCGGGGGTGTTTTATGGATGTTTTATTTATTTACTTCCAAAGTTTGACCAGGAAAGGCACGCTGAGCTGTAACAGCTCACATCAAGGTGTGCCCCGGTGGGCTACATGAGACCAGTTTTATTTAGTTGTAATTGAGGCCAGGAAAAGCAGTCTGTGCTGTGACGGCTTATTTCCAGGTGTGTAAAAGAAGCTGTTAATGTATAAACTGCACTGTGCTGCAATTATGGACACTGAGGCAAAGGAGCCTCTGTACAGTAAATTGTAAGCACCACCCTGTGCTATAAAGGGTTAAGAAGCCATCAGTCTTCCTGATATGAAGCTCTGCTTCAAACACTATGAATATAGATAAATAGAGAAGAATTTTTAATCATTTTTATCTTTTAAAACAAAGAATTTTTCTTTTTCCTTTATTTTACCTTCACGTCCCAAAACACTTTTCTTTTGGTTATGTCACTGGTGGTCCACATCATGTTTTTAACAGGTACTACAGCACAACCTACTGGCAATGTTAACTAATATCATCTAGTCCTCTACACTGGAAGAATGAACTGGTAAAGTTCAGTTCTCCTACTAGCTGTTGCATTATTGCTCAGTAATCAAGCATTGCTCGTGTCACAACTCAAATGCCCTTTTCCTTCAGGTCCTTTACACTGTGTATATTAAGTGTAGAATAAACAATGGGAAAGTGCAAATGACAAGGTAGTAACTCCATCAATGGGTTTATGGAACACTTATCCACGAGGCCCAGTGAATGGTATTGTTCCATAAACCCCAGAGATTGGCTTTTGAATGCCTCAGAAAGTTGCTTTCTGCAAGGGCCTTGGTTTAGAAAGTAGGCCGAGGCTTCAGGCCAGTGTGGCCTCCTTGATTCTCTGCGTAAATGGGACAAATCCTGCCCAAATCATAGGCGGTTGAACACTTGCTCACTGCAGTCCCACCAAAGTCTCCATACCCGAGGCAGGTCCAGAATCACCTGAACCTGTGGTCTCAAGAAGCGTAACTGAATTACCTCATGGTGGCCTGCATAATTATGGGTTGCCAAAACCTCTTTTGCTCTGAGAAGAATTTTCTAGCTGTGGCTAACCAGCAACTCCTGAAATGGATTGAGTCAATCATACACAGACATCATAAGGAAAACAAGTAGTCTGGCACTTGAAAGCGTTGCTCAAGAGCACCTGTCAGCTTGTGATAATCCACAGTTTGTGACTGAAAGATAGTGATAATCCACCCTTAGAAATGGATTATTGCAGCTGGCCCGCCAACCTCAGGAGTCAGCCAGGGGGGAGAAGGATTGAGCATCCGCAGGGCCACTCCCCTCCGGGGGAGAGGCGGAGCCCGCAGCTCACCTGGCCCTTGGCGGTAGCAGGGGGGAAGGCAGCATGGTGCCTCAACAGATTGGGGACCTGGCAGACGTCATTGTAAGTCATACATGGCATGCACCATGACGTCACTGGGGGGTTACTGGGATGCATAGGGAGAGGCATCACCAGTAGAAAACAGGAAGTTGTTGGCCCTCTGTACAGACAGTTGGTAAGACCACATCTGGAGTACTGTATACAGTTATGGAGACCCCATCTCCGCAAAGACATAGACAGGGTGGAGGCTTTCCAGAGGAGGGCAACCAAAATGGTGCAGGGTCTGCACCAGAAGACATCTGAAGAAAGACTAAAGGAGCTTAAGATGTATAGCCTCGAGGAAAGGAGGGAGAGGGGGGACATGATATAAACTTTCAAGTACCTCAAGGGAATCAACAAAGTCCAAGAGGGTAGCATCTTTCAGAAAAAGAGATGTGCAAGAACAAGGGGGCACAATTTGAAGATAGAGGGGGGACAGCTCAGAGGTAATGTGAGGAAGTATTTTTTTCACAGAGAGGATTGTGGCTGCATGGAACAGCCTTCCTGAGGAGGTCATAGAGTCAAAAACAGTGTGGGAATTCAAGAATGCATGGGACAGTCATAAGGCAATTCTAGTGGGGGGTAGGAGGAAGTAGGCTGCTGGTTAACTAGGATCTGCAGCTTATCAGTTAGGTAGGGAAATGGGCAGACTAGGTGGGCCAAGCGGTCCTTATCTGCCATCAAAGTCTATATTTCTATCATGTCCTCAAGGGCTCCAAACTGGATGAAAAACACTGGCAGCGGGATGATGAGGAGGAGCACCCATAGGCCTTGCACCTGACCACCTGGGCATGCTGCCAGAACCAGATCCGTTGTGTGGCAGGGCTTTGGGGACCCCTGGGGGTGGGGTCAAATTCTGGGGAAAAGACATCGGCTGCTAAGTCCCGGTGGACGTCGGGGTGACAGGGCTGGGGCGCTCCTCTGAACAAGGGCCATCCGGGCAAGGAGAAGGAAAAAAATGGATTATTGCTGTCAGTCACAAACCATGGATTATCACATTAAGAAATGTGTCCTGAATGTGGGTTATTGGCCTTAGTCATATCATATAACACCATCACTGATGAGATGAACCAAACACCACCACCATCACCCCCGGACCATTTTATAAACCAAAAGCAACGTATACTTAACACAAATGACCAGCACCACACACACACACACACACACAATGAAAGAAATCCCCTGCCTCCAAAACTGTTCTTCTTATGCATCTATTGTTGGGCCAGTCAGTTGCCATTTTCATTTTGTCCCAAAGCACAAGAAGGACCTACAGTCCACCCTGAAAGTACAGTTATGCAAGAACCTCCCATAACAGTAGATCTTTGAGAGATACTCTTGCAGTACGCAAACACCCTGAGGACTATGCCCCCTGGTGTCAGGACCACACGGAAACCTTTGCTAGCAATGTCTGGCGGTGGACCGTCTGCCCACACGTCAGTGTGACACTATATAGTGGGCGGTCCCCATGTCAGCCTTCCGATTCTCCCGCCAGAGACCTCTGGAAGGAGCGACTGGAGAATGGAAAAGGAAGAGAGGCTCCTGGAGCCAAAAGAAAGGCATAAGGAAGAAGAGCAGCAGAAGATGGGTGAAGGAGGGAAAAAGGTTAACTACTGCAAGAGCCTCTCTCAAAGATCTACTATTACGGTAAGTTCTTATGCAACTGTACTATCTTACTGAGAGAGGGCTCTTGCAGTGGGTAATCACCTTGAGGATTGAGTGTAGAACAGACAAAGTCTGAAGCACAGGAGGCAGAAAAAGCCTGCAGGAAGCAGATATTTAAGAAAGAAGGCCCTGTAGGACAACCAGTCCAAAGCCAGTCCTGCACCTAGAGGCAATGTCCAGACTGTAGTGTTTAGTGAATGTATGGACAGAACTCCAAGTCACCAACACACAAATGTCAGCGGCAGACACATTCCGAAAACAAGCGGTTGAAGCAGCCACTCCCCTGATGGAATGCCCCTTAACTTCCCCAGGGAGGGTCTTACCATACTTGTGGTAACAGAAGAAAAAATTACTCACCTTAGTAATTGTGTTTCTTCTGATGGAGTCTTGCTGTATTCTGACAATTGCAGTTAGCTCCAGCCTTTGAACTGCCCTGGAGAGTATAGGGTTAAATTTCTATGCAGGGCATAGAACGTTGAGCTCAATCTCGGTTGAAGACTCTCTGCAGTACTTTGAATCCAAACTGTCAGATTCTTACAAGCTAAAAATTCGCTGACCTATCAGAATGTGGAAATTGTAAAATTTCTACTAGCCAACTGGCAACTAACGGTCTAGGTTCCCAAAGGAAGACTCAAGTCAGAAAACCCAAAAAACAAACAAAAACTAGGTAATAAAGCATAACAAATTCTTAATAACCAACCTAAAGCACCCAACAAGAAGTGTGCTGAAGACACCCCTGGGGTACAGCACTGCACCTGCCCACCCACTTCCCAAAAACAGGTTCTGAGAGAGGAGGCAGGGAGGGAGGTCAGAATACAGCAAGACTCCATTAGAAGAAACACAGTTGCTAAGGTGAGTAATTTTTTTCTTCAAACAACATGAAGTCTTGCTGTATTCTGACAGTTGCAGACTACCAAGCAGTACCTCCAAGGAGGAAGGACAGAACCTACTTTGGGAATAGGCTCTGAAGCACTGCTGCGCCAAATCTAGCATCACTCCGAGCCTGGATATCCAGGGAGTAATGCTTGGTGAAAGTATGAACTGTTTTCCAGGTGGCTGCTTGGCAAATTTCTAACAAGGGAATATCCCTGGCCGCAGCCAGAGATGCAGCTGTACCTCCTGTGGAATGAGTCCTCAGGCCTGAGAGAGGAATTTTTCTCAGTTTCTCATAACAGAATTGGATACAGGACACAATCCACCTGGCAGTAGTTCTCTTGGTGGCAGGTTTGCCCTTACCTACTTCCCCATAAGTGAGGAACAACTGGAGGCAGTCAAACCTGTGACCCTTTGTACATTCTATGTAGTAACTAAGGGCTATTTTAACATCTAAAAACTGTGTAACCTTCGCTCTCCTGAGGAAGCATGATCAGTGAAGAACACAGGAAGAGACATGGATTGGTTCAAGTGGTAATCAGAAACCACTTTGGGTAGGAACCTCCTATTGGTTCTAAGGACCACCTTATCCCTATGGAATGAGATGACAAGAGAGCTTACAATTCACTGACACGTCTGGCAGAGGTAACAGCAACCAAAAACACCGGTTTCCAAGTCAAGTACTTGAGCTCTGTTGAGGACATAGGCTCAAAAGGGGGTTGCATAAGTTGAGCAATGCAGACATTCAAATCCCAGGGAGGAGCAGGATCCCTAAAAGGAGGATTGATATGAAGCAATCCTTTGAAAAATTTACAGAATACAGGATGAGATGACAGAGAGGAAGGCTTTCCCACTGACAGAAAAGCAGAAACAGTTGACAAATGTACCTTGACAGTAGCTGGTCTGAGACCTAGACCATTAAGATGAACCATATAATCCAGAACTGTAGACAATTCAGCAGTGTCTGGGGATATATGCTTCTTGGAACACCAAATGCTGAATCTTTTCCATTTGGAGTTAAGTTTTTCTGGTGGCAGGCTTTCAAGAGGCTTTGAGAATGTCTAGAACCCCTTGGAACAGATGCAAATCTGCATATTCTAACTTCAAGAGCCATGCCTTGAAATTGAGGGACCAAAGATTGGTGTACCAAATCCTCCCCTGAGATGAGGTTAACAGATTGCACTTCCTGGGGAGAGAAGGGGAAGATGGACTGCTAGGGACAGTAGCAGGGGATACCATGGCTGCCTGGCCCAGTCTGGAGCAATCAGAATTAGTTTGCAGGATTGTGACCTCATTTTGACCAGAACTTTGAACAGAGGAAAAGGAGGGAAGGCATAGAGGAATTTCCTTTCCCAGTTCAGAACCAGAGCATCCAGAGGGACTGAGCCCAGTACTGGAGGTCTGCAACAAAACAGAGGAAGTTAATGATTGTCCGGGGCTGCAAAGAGATCTATCTCTGGAGTGTCCCACCTGGAAAAAATCACTTCTAGCACCAGGGGATCCAGAGACCATTTGTGATGGCCCTGGGAGATTCTGCTCAGTGCATCTGCTATCACACTGTCCTTTCCCGGAAGGTGGACTGCAAATAAGGATGTCTGCAGAGAGTAAGCCAGAGACCATAGTTTCATGGCTTCCGTGCACAAGGCCGTGGACTGAGCGCCTCTCTGCTTGTTGATGTACCACATGATGGTGCTGGTGTCTGTCCTGACCTGTACCACCTTGTTCTGCACTGACTGAGAGAAGGCTTGCAGAGCCAGGAACACTGCCCTGAGCTCCAAAAGATTGATATGCAGGAGGGACTCTTGATGGGACCACTGTCCCTGGGCTGTGAGAGCCCCAAGATGGGCTCCCCACCCCAACAGAGAAGTATCTGTGGTAAGGACCACAGAGTGGGGCTGATTGACGAAAGGAACCCCTTGCCTGAGAATGTCGTGATCCTGCCACCATTGAAGTGCCTGGATCAAAGTCTGAGTCACTGGAACTAGTTTGGTAAGGGGATCCTTCTTTTGGGACCAGAAGGACCTTAGATGGAACTGAATGTCCCTCATTTGAAACCTGGCTCCTTGGACCACTGCTGTAGAAGCTGCCATGTGACCCAGAAGCTAAAGGAAATGCCTTGCTGGTCGAGAGACCAGAAGGCGGAAAGAGGATGCCAGCTCGGAAATGGTTGTAACGTTCTGTATGGGTAGAAAAGCTCTTGCCTTGACTGTATCCAGCTCTGCTCCTATAAAAGTGAGAAGCTGTACAGGTTCGAGAACTGACTTGGAAAGGTTGAGAAGAAACCCCAAGGAAGTGAGCACTTGCTGGGTCACTTGGAGGTTTGACTTGACTTGATCTGGGGACTGTCCCACAGTGAGCCAGTCATCCAGATATGGAAACACTGCAATCTTCTTCCTTCTTAAAAAGGCCACCACTACTGCCAGGCACTTTATGAACACCCTTGGAGCTGATGTTAGGCCAAAGGGCATTGCTCTGAACTGACAATGACCTGAAGGCAATTTGAACCTGAGGTACTTTCTGTGGGAGCACCTGATGGGAATGTGAAAATAGGCATCCTTGAGGTCCAGGGAGGCTAGCCAGTCCCCTGGCCTTAAAGAGGGAAGAATTATTCCCAGAGTCACCATTTTGAACTTTGGTTTTAACAGATGCTTGTTCAGATATCTTAAATCCAGGATGGGTTGCCACTCCCCTGTCTTTTTTGGGATAAGGAAGTATCTGGAGTACAGACCTTTGCCCCTGTGTAGGTAAAGCACCCTCTCTATGGTCCTTAGAGCCAACAGAGATGAAACCTCTGCTTGCAAGGTAAGAGATTCGGAGGTGCTTGCAGGTGGAAAAGATCTGGGCCTCAGTTTTGTTAATATTTTGAAGCTGAGGACCAGCCCCTGGCTTACCACTTCCAGGACCCATTTGTCTGAAGTAACAGACTTCCAGTCCTGGACGAACTAAGCCAGCCTGCCTCCTACTGGAATGGGGGAGTCGACCCGGGCTGACACCTCAGGGTGTCTGCTTGGCAGGAGCCTTAGGCTGAGGGGTAGATGCAGCCCTGCTCATCCCCCTTCTGCCTCTCCCTCTAAAGAACCCCCTCTGGGAAAAGGTAGAAGAGGCCTGCACTTGGTAGAAAGGCCTGTGAAAAGGCCTGCACCTGCCCTTGGCTTGCTGCCTTTGAGAAGTAGTATGCCTTTCCTTGGCCTGTTCACTCCTGTAAGTGGTCCTGTATTCGTCCATTTTCTTCGTGTAATTTTCTGTCTGCTCCCCAAACAAAGAATTACCCACCACAGGGAAATCCATGGCTTAGCCTGGGTGTCCTGAGAGAGACTAGTACATCTGAGCCAAGCCATTCTCCGAAGAGCCACAGATGTAGCCATGACTCTTGATGACACATTATTGGAGTCCACAGCAGCATGAAACTGAACCTTGGATGCCTCAATCCCATCAACAGCCACCCCCTGCAGCTCCTTGGCCAGCTGAGGGGAAGCCTGCTTAGCCAGTGCCAGTACAGTGTCCCATCTGGACTTCTGGTACCTGGCTGTATAGACCATATAATTAGCCTGCCTGAGTCCCAAAGAGGATGCCTTGTACAGTTTCTTTGCCATGGCATCCAACTTCCTGGAATCTTTATCTGGGGTGTGTGAAGCCAAGGGAGTGCCTGCACTGTCACAGGCTGCAGCCTGCACTACCCCAACATGGCTGCATTGCTGGTAAAGAAACTCTGTATCCGAGCCTGACAGAGTATACCTCTTGTCCATCCTTCTGTCCACAGGAGGTATAGAGTTAGGAGACTTTAGAATGTTTTGAGTCTGCTTCCCAAAAGACTTATGAAGAGGAATAGACAGTCTCTTAGACTCTGGGATATCCATCATTTCAACAAAGTCAGGCTCTTCCTGGTCCTGCAGAGCCTCCTCCATAGGAAGCTGGAGGGTTTCTGCCACTTTCCTATAAAACAGAAAGTGGGGAAGGGACTTAGAGAACCTAGGAGGGGAAACACCAGAAGGTCTGTCTGGGGAGATGTCCGGTTCTATAAGCACATCCAGACTTTCTAAGCACTCATCATCATAATATTCACGTTGTTCACAGTCCCCCTCCTCAAAATCTAGTTCATAAAAATCTTCAGGGGCATAATCCTGAACCGGAGAAACTGACCAAACCAAACCGAACCGAACCCCTGCCAACCGGGACCGGATTGGTCGGAACCGGATGAAGCGATTCCACAATCCGAATTGCTCAGGCAATTTCTTCCGTGGTCAGAACATGAAATTCTGGATCCAAACTGGCAGATTTTTCCTTTCTTTTCCTTTTTGTAGGAACTGACCCCTCAGGATCAGCTCTCCTCTTGCCCAAAGAAGTATCGCCCTGGTCAGAGGGCACTCCTTCTGGTTCGGTGGTAACCGAACTGAGCTGGCCTTCTGGGTTAGCGGATTTCTCGGCCTCCTTCTCCCTAAGTCTACCTAATCTCTTATCCAGGGTAGACTTGAGAAAATTCTTATATATTTGGCAGTCTGAATCGAGGTGGTCAAACCCCAGACAGTAAACACAGGTGGTGTGGGGATTGGCCTTAGCAAAGACCTCCCCACACTCACTGCAGTGTTGAAACCCAGTGGGCTTGGTTTTTATCTTGGGTTCTCAGACATGGCCAACCTAAGCAAACTTACCCTTTTTTCAGCAACCGCCAGGCAAGACTCTCTTATCGGTTTCTAACCGTGTTACGGGTGTTTGAAAAAAATGCTAAAAACACTTTTTTTTTTTTTTTTTCAAAACGATAAGAACCAGTAACCACACACTAGAATGACAAAATCAAAAGATCTAAAGGATCAGTTCAGCCAAACCGATCGGGACTTTTACAATTTCCACAATCCAAAAACAGTAAGTACTTACTGTACCACAGACAGAGTGAACTGAATCGCGGTAAAATAATTTGGAAAATCGAGACTTTAACCAACACTTTAACAGAGTCTTTGAACCAAGCAACAGGAGACATCTCCGGAGCGACTGTTCAGCGAAGCGGAGTAAAGAATCTGACGGTTTGGATTCAAAGTACTGCAGACAGAGTCTTCAACCAAGCTCGAGCTCAACGTTCTATGCCCTGCATAGAAATTTAACCCTATACTCTCCGGGGCAGTTCAAAGGCTGGAGCTAACTGCAATTGTCAGAGTACAGCAAGACTTCATGTTTGAAAACAATGCAGTTCGCTAACCATTTGGATAAACATTGTTTAGAAACTGCCAAGTGCTTCCTCTGGGGCACGAAAGAAACAAAACGCTGATTCGATTTCCCGACAGGCTTGGTATGGTTAGTGTACGAACATACAAAGAAGCCAGAAGAAGAAGGCCATTTGGCCTATCAAGTCTGCTTGTATTGCAGGGTCAACAGCTTAGCTAATGTCCCTACCCTCCCTCCCCACTCCTCCCATCCTCCCTACCCATGATCCTTACCTTCCCCTTCCCCTATGTTTATCCCAGCCTCTCTTAAAGCTGCCAACTGTCTTCAACGAGATGACCTCTTCTGGCAACGCGTTCCAAGTGTCCACCTCCCTCTCTGTGAAAAAGTGCTTTCTAACCTCCCTCCTAAACCTTCCACCCTCCAGCTTAAGACTGTGCCCCCTTATGTTATGGTTGTCACTTTGCTTAAAGAGACTCTCCTTATCAACCTTATTTATCCCTTTCAAGTACTTGAAGGTCCCAATCATGTCCCCTCTCTTTCTCTCTCTCTCCCTCTCCCCCAGGGAGTACATGTTCAGTGCCCTCAACCTCTCCTCATATGCCTTACACTGCTGACACATCACCTCTGTAGCCCTCCTCTGAACTTTCTCTAGCAGGTTATGTCCTTTTTGAGGTGTGGATACCAATACTGAACTCCATACTCTAGATGCAGCCTTACCAGTGACCTGTACAAGGTCAGTATAACCTCCTCTCTCCTACTGCTGACCCCCCTAGATATGCATCCCAGCATCTTGTTTGCCTTTGCTGTTGCTTTGATGCACTGCGCAGCGTGCTTCAGGTCACTAGTGATCATCACACCTAGGTCCTTCTCCTCCTCTGATGCAGATACTCGGACTCCACCCAGGTAGTACTCTGTCCTGGGATTCTTGGCTCCAATATGCATAACTTGCATTTCTTGGCATTGAAGACAAGCTGCCAGATCCTGGACCACCTCCCCAGCTTTTCCAGATCTTCCTGCAAGTCCTGTATCCCTTCAGCTGTGTCTACTCTTCCACTGAGCTTGGTGACATCCCGAATAGGCACATTTTGCCCTTAATGCCATCCCCAATGTCACTGATGAAGACACTGAACAACACCGAGCCCCGCGGAACCCCACTGGTTACCTCTTTGGTAACAGATAACTTTTCTCCCCACAACCACCAAACTGGGTTATGTCCCTCAGCCAGTTTTCCACCCATTTTGCTATCTTTTCCCCAACCTGAGATCCACCAACTTCCTGATCAACCTTTTGTGGTAACGTCAAATTCTGTGAACATCTAAGGTATGAAGAATGGCCTCACTTTGATAGAGTATCCTGGGTAATACACCGGCAGTTGAATAGATTGATTCAACGTAAATTCAGAAACCACTTTTGGTAAAAACTGAGGATTTGTACACAGAACCACCTGGTCATTGTGAAAAAATTAAATAAGGCTCCTTACACATCAGGGCCTGAAGCTTGGAAATTCTTCGAGCAGAAGTAACTGCAACTAAAAAGAGCGCTTTCCATGACAAGTAGCACATATCACAACTACTAGCCAGTTCAAAGGGAGGCAAAGTATGTTTCTCTAGAACAAAATAGACATCCTAAGGTGGTGCAGGACTGTGCACTGGGGGTTTCAGGTGGAGGATGCCTTTCAAAAAGGTTTTGGAGACCTCCAGCTAAGCCACAGCGCTGTCCTCCACCAAGGTGTGGTAGGCAGAGACAGCAGACAAGTGAACCTTCTGCGACAAGTAACTCAGGCCCAGGTCATAGAGATGAAGCAAGTACTCCATGACCTGGGGAACAGGGCACGAGAAAGGGTCCCACCCCTTGGAAGTGGCCCAAATGGAGAAATGTTTCCACTTCATAGCAGAAGTCGTCCTCTTGAAAGGCTTTCTAACCTCCACGAGGACCCGAGACACTCTAGAAGAGACTCCGAAGCACGAGGCCGCTATGTTAGCAGGTGCCACATGCGCAGGTGAAGGGACTTCAAGCCTGGATGGACCAGTGTGCCCCTCTCCTGAGTCAGGAGATCATGGCAGAGGAACTGGAGGCTCCACTGCAAGCTGCTGGAGAAGCGAAAGCAGATCTGGCATGGCCAATACGGGGCGATCAGAATCATGTGAGCCCCCCTCCGCTTGAAGCTTGAGCAGCACCCTCTACAGAACTGGAAAGGGAGGAAAGGTGTACAAAAACCTCCCTGTCCAGCAAAGAGATAGTGCATCTCACCAGAAAGCACCATGCCCAGGAGTGAGCGAGGAAAACCTGGGTCGTCTTGCGTTGTATGGGGAGGCGAACAGATCTAGATCTGGATGACCCCATAGGTCGAATGTGTCTTCAACCACTGCTTGCTTGAGCTCCCATTAATGAGCTCTTACTCTGCTGCAGCTGAGACTGTCCACTAGGACGTTTTGCACGCCCAGAATGTGAACTGTTGTGAGGTGAATTTGATGCAGAACTGTCCAGTTCTACACCCGCTTTGCCTCCCTGCAGAGGGGATATGAGTGAGTGCCCCCTTGTTTTTTTTTTTTTTTTTTTATACTTCTTTTATTTTCTCAATACTTTCATTTTCTTTCACTGAATTCAGTTACAGTAGTTCAAGGACTTGAATTCCATACATAAAGTTCCATCTGGTTAATATACATTTCTCTGTTATTTTTCCTCAGATTTATACCAACAGAAGATACTTAAAATATAACACACATATAAATTAATAATAAAATTCAAGTTCGAACCAGGGATAACCAAGGTGAAGACAGACATTGGGCATTAAAAAGAATATTCTAGTTGATTATATCCTTGTTCAGAGGTACCTAACAGTAACAGATTACATTTATCTATTGCATTATCTACTTTCAGACAAGGAGGGCTCCGGGAGATTCCGCAGACTATGGTTACATACTATCTCTGTAGCTTTTCTATTTGTATTACCAGCTATTCCCTTGTTTACCTACTGATTCTGATTTTGGTTTAGTTCCCATCTGGCCCATCTTGTAGTGTAAAGTTGCACCTTATTATGAAGAGCATATGACATTTGCTCATTGTGCTGCCCCCTTGCTTGTTGAGATACTAGACTACACACATACTATCTAACTAGACTAACAGTGGGCCCTGGCAGAGCAAGTGCTGGAAGGCTTGCAGAGCATACATCACTGCCCTCACCTCCAGCACGTTTTTGTGTAGGGAAAGTTCCGACTGGGACCACAGCCCGTGTTCTATGAGTCTCCAAATAAGTTCCCTAGCTGCCCCTGAAGTGTCTGTAGTCAGGGAGTGGATGGGGGAAGGGGACTGAAAGGGTACCCTCTTGGTAAGATTGCTGAAATCTTGCCACCACAGGAGATATCTCTGCATCGAATTAGTGACCATGACCTTGTGGTCTAGGTCATCCAACCTATGATCCCACTGCACTCTGAGCATCCACTGCGAGATATGCATGTGGAGTCTGGCCAGAGAAACAGTGGGAATGGCTGTTGTCATAAGGCTAAGGAGCCTGCGAACCGACCTGGCCAAAACCCACCTGCTGGAGACTATCATACAAGCCTGTTTCTGCAAGGTGTCTGCCCTGTTCTGAGGGAGGAAAGCCATATCTTGGGCAGTATCCAGCACCACTTCAATGAACTGGAGATGCTGGGAAGGAGCAAGGTGGGACTTGGGGCAGCTGACTGTAATAAGAGGTCCAGGGTAGCAGAAAGGGAAAGCTCCAGTTCTTCCCTCGATGGGGCTGACAGAAGCCAGTCGTCGAGGTAGGGGAACAAACAGTGGCCCTGGTGTCTCAGGGCCGCTGCCACCACTGCAAGGCATTTGGTGAAAACCTGAGGTGCTGAGGATAATCCAAAGGGAAGGGCCCTGAACTGGTAATGCTTCCCTTGGAAGGAAAACCGGAGGTAGCGGTGATGGACTGGAAACACGGGATATGTAGTTGTGCATCCTGTATGTCCCTGGTGCAGGAGGAGCAGCAGACCTGGGAGAGTCAGCATTTGAAACCATTTGTACTGAACGTACTGGTTTAGAGAAGAGTTCCACAACTGGACGCAGATCTCCTGTTTTCTTTGGAACCAGGAAGAAGCGAGAGTAATACCCCTTACCTACCTGTGTGCGGGAATGGGCTCTATGGCTTGTTTTCACAGTAGAGCCCAGATTTCCTCCCTTATGAGGGAGATGTGTGCCTCTGGGTAGTGGGACACCCCTGGAGGCCTGTTTGGAGGTGGGAAAGTACACAATGAGTCCAGGGGAAGAGTACATAATGGGGGGTGAGACACTAACAACAACAAAAATGGAAAGGGACCTGGGGGTAGTCATATCAGATGACTTAAAGGTGGGCAAGCAAGGTGAGAGGGCAGTAAGGAGGACTGAGGGGATACTGGGATGCATAGGGAGAGGCATCACCAGTAGAAAACAGGAAGTTGTTATTCCTCTGTACAGACAGCTGGTGAGACCCCATCTGGAGTACTGTGTGCAGTTCTGGAGGCCCAGTCTCCGCAAGGACATAGAAAAGATGGAAGCTGTCCAGAGGAGGGCAACTAAAATGGTGCAGGGTCTGCACCGGAAGACATATGAAGAGAGACTAAAGGAGCTTAATATGTATAGCCTCGAGGAAAGGAGGGAGAGGGGGGACATGATAGAAACTTTCAAGTACCTCAAGGGAATCAACAAAGTCCAAGAGGGTAGCATCTTTCAAAAAAAGAGGTGTGCAAGAACAAGGGGGCACAATTTGAAGATGGGGGTGGATCAGAGGTAATGTAAGGAAGTATTTTTTCACAGAGAGGGTTGTGGATGCATGGAACGGCCTTCCGGAAGAGGTTGTGGAGTCAAAAACAGTAGTTGAATTCAAGCTTGCATGGGACAAGTCATACGGCAATTCTATGGGGTGGGGGGTAGAAAGAAGTAGGCTGCTGGTTAACTAGGATCTGCAGCTTATCCATTAGGTAGGGAAATGGGTAGACTGGGTGGGCCAAGCGGTCCTTATCTGCTGTCAAATTCTATGTTTCTACGTCTCCAAGAGTTCTGTGTGGCCTTGGCTCACCAGCTGCAGGACCCAGGCACCTGAGGTGACTGCCTCCCACACCGGCAAGTGACTGGTGAACCTTCCACCCACCGGCTCCCCCAAGGCAAGGGGGGGCCGCGAGTCAAGAGAGGGTTGGGGAGAGCTGTGCCAGAGGCCCTTTGAGCTCTGGCAGGAAGGGCAGCTGCTGCTGCTGAAGATGCGCGATTTTTTGCTTGACGTCTGCTGCCACTTCATCTCCCGCTTAGCCTGGCAACGAAATGGCTGTTTGGCCTTAAATATAGAGTGGTACATGGTGTGGACAGACCATAAGGCCTTGCCCTTGTCCTGAAGGCTGGTAAGAATGTCCTGAGCATCACCTCAGAAGAGGACAGAACCCCTAAAGGGAGCATCTTGGATTGCTGCCTGGATGTCGGGTGCCAAGCCAGACACCCTTAGCCAGAAGTATCTCCTGAGACAAACTGCTGTAGCAGTGCCCCTGGCCGAGGAGTCCACGGCATCATATGTGGCCCTCAGCGAGCAATGACAGGCAACCTTGGTGGACCTAATAGTGTCTGCCAAGACAGTTTTGGACTCCGATCCTGGCAAAGCCTCAATAATAGGTTCCAGCTGACAGAAGAGACTTCTGGTAGACCAGCATGTGTGCCGCGTAGTTTAAGGTGTGTGTGGGCAAAGTGGAGGAAGAATAGAATTTCCTCCCAAATTGATCCAGCTGCCTCGGATCCTTGTCAGGAGGGGAGGTGCTCATGTGTCTCAGCTTAGTGGATCTATCATGAGCCGCCGTAATGACTACAGAGTCCACCGTGGGGTGGACACTAAGGTGATCCTTACCCTCTGGTGTCCTGTACGTCCTGTCAGCCTTTTTGGCTACTTCCAGTATGGAGGAAGGCATCATCCAAATGATAGAGGCCAGATCTTCATGTGGCTCTAACCAAGCAGGTATGAGGACAGGTGCTGCCTCCTAAATGTCCGGGTGCTCAGCCAGTCTTTGGTGCTTGGGATCCTGAGCATCAGACTTCCACTCATACACCTCCGCAATCTTTTCAGGAGGCCTGCGAAAGAAGGGTCCTCAGGAGGGGATTTAGGGGATTCTTTAGGCTTAGGCTCCTCTGTGGGAAGAGTTTCAAACCTCGAAACCGCAGAGGAAGAGGAGTCTGAATCACAGCCGGGATCCGAGGATTCTGAAGACTGGACATCAGGCCTTCAGAAAGCTAGGATGGGCTTTGTCCGACGTCAGCCTAGCTGAAGTTCTCTTTCATCAGGCCACACACAGACCGACACAGGTCCAGTGTAGGGGTGGACCTGGGCGTCTGGTCTGACGGAACCCGGATAACATCTCTCAGGGGGTGCCAGCTATCCAGCTCCAAGATAAGCTGGGCCGTGGTCTCTGACCACCAGGACTGAAGGATGTCCTGGAAGTCCACCTGAGGCTGAAGTGGCGGCAGTGGGGGCAGAGGAGGCTGACAGACTGGCAGATACCCCAGAGAGAACCATGGTATCAGGTATCCTGGCACATGGCACGTCACTGGTATAGAGTAAGCAGGCATGTATCCCGGCGTCTGACAGCCTGATGGCAGGTAGCCCGAAGGAATGTAGGCTGGTGTATAATGTGGCGTCGAGTGACCTGGAGGGTAATCTGATGGAGGCCCGGACTGCGGTGCTGTGGGACCCGAAGGAGAACCCTGAGGAAGCCTGAAACCCGATCTAGAGGGACCTGGGAAAAACGTCAGATGTAGGTCTGGTGGGAGGCAAGCCCGGTGTCGGCACTGATGTTCCTGCCGCAGCATCCATTGGGGAGGGGTCCAAAGGGTTACCTGGAAGATCAGACGTCAGATACAGAGGTGAACCAGGAAAGGTGCCACCTGTCTGATGACCATCATCCTCTGCGCTTCGCTGATCTGGGGAGGCCGAGGAGGCCCTTCTAAAGGGGGGGGTGATCCGGAGGGGAGACTCAATTGGTGAAGGCTGTAATAAATTCGGCAGTAGGCTCTCGTCCAGCTGGACGTTGGGACCAGAGCCGGACCCTGACATGAATGGATGTCAGGTAGACAGATGACCAGTTTATCAACTGTGGCCAGGCACGAGCCGGTGACCCCGGTGCCCAACTTAACAGCCTGGGCACTTTTCGGAGGGCTCGATGAGTGACTTATTGGCCCCACCAGACTGCTTAGGCCCTCCGATAGAAATGGACCTAAGAGCGACGGATGCCTCGGACTCTGTCTAGGCACCCGTGGCCACCATAGCTAGTGGTGGCGGAGGACCCATGGGCTGCTGCTGGTGTGGCAGGGCAGGCTTGGAGGCAGCAGCAGACTTTCCAGAGGAAGAAGGCTGCTAGTCACCCAAGGGCAGCTATGGGTGAGAAGAGGACATATACTGGTGCTAGTGTGTCTATTACTCTTTTTTTTGTGCTTATGGGAGTCCGTAGGAGAGGTGGAAGTGCTTCTAAGCTTCTGGAGCTTTTTTTCATCATGGCCATCTTTTTAAATAAATGAGCCTCTAGGGTCTGCTGTTGATGCTTCCGTGTGGCCTGGTTGAAGCTGGAACAGGCCTCACAATCCTCGACCCTGTGCTCCAGACCTAAGCAGAAGAGTCTGAGGGAGTGAGTCTTTGTGCTGTAGCTGCATGTCGCAAAAATAAAAAAATTGCACTTATTTTTATGCGACTCGACGGAAGACAGCGAAGACATACACAAAATAAGAATTTTAACATTAAAGAAAGAAAAAACAGATACTCATCTAAAAAAAAGGTGGCAGAACTGCAGCGACGATCTCTGTGAGGTCCGATATGCTCAGGTCAACAGCGGGAAAGGGGACTGCACACTATATAGTGTCATGCAAATATCAATCATGTGAAGGGTGGGCGGTTCCCCATCAGACACTGCTAACAAAGATTTCCAAGTAGTCCTGATGCCGGGGATGCAGTCCTCAAGGTGATTACCTACTGCAAGAGCCCTCTCAAAGTAAGATCTTAAATTACTTTATTATGTTTAGGTATCTTAAAAGATGAAATTGGCCTATTAAGTTCAATGCTTCCTGCATCATTTGTCTTTTTGTTTTACAAAATACGCATTTATAGTGTACAGCGTAATACAGTAAGGGTTGAATAATTATGTAGATAGGTACCAGGAAATTGTTACCTTAGAACATTACGAGCTTCCTGTGCATTAAGATATAAACTTAAGAGTGTAACCAGTATACAGTACACTACTTGTACAAAATGGGAGATGCATATAATTAGCTTTTTGACATGGATGGAAGGACTACCTCTATACAGTTCTATGGTTTTTATTTACTGTGTGTTTTGTCTTATTCCTTCGCTGGTGTGTTTCACATGGTAAGATTATGAAAGAACAGTTTCCAAGATGGATTGAATGGACATGGTGACCAGTCAGTGCAGTAGTAGGGCTACTGCTTGCAACGCTGGTGACCCAGGTTTGCTAATGAGCATGGGTTGCAGGAAGGCCAGTTGTGGGGAGGGAGCCTGAGCGTCCCAGAGGACACTCGCTCTCTTGGAGAGGTGGCCACATACTTTGTTGCATGAGCACCTCCTGTGGAAGCGCAGAAGGTGCATTTTTGCATGGGCAGCAGAGGGGAGGGTGAGTTGGAGGGCTCCGCATACACACACTCTCACTGTGTGCATGCATGCGTTCACACTGAAGATTCCGGGGAGGGAAAGGAAAAGGGAAAATTACTGACCCAGACACAGGATGACTCCCAGTGCCTCACAGGTCCCGCATCCACTAACCAGGCACTGCTCCAACATGTGCATCACCCATAACTTTACAATTTTTTAACATTTTAATCCCAAATTTTGGTGACAGACTATTTACCACCACCCATCACAACTTCCCACGTGGTAACTTTCAGACCTACCTAATGGGTCTTTCACTTCACATGGGGCCCACTAGGCCCTGGGCAAAGCATCCTGCAGACTCAGCACAGTTTCTTATGGGTCTGCTTTGTCTAGGATCTGCAGGACCCACTGCAAAGCAAATCATAGGTTCGGCGCCATGCCCAGCTGGTCAGCTGCTACACTTAGGGCCCAGAAGATCCTGCGCAAAAGCAAGCTATAGGTCTGTCCCCATGCCCAATAAGTCTGCCACTTTAGATCAGTGCCTCTGCACAATGGGTTTCTTGCCTCGGGACCTGTGTAGAGCAAGTTACAGGTCCAGTGTGTTGGTCAATAGGGCCCTGCCTCAAGAAAGCTAAAAGCATCAGTTGTTATACATCCTTTTCAAATTGATACAACTGTTGGGGTTGCAGCACAAAAAACAAACATCAGGAAATAAAGGGGGGTGGGGAAAGAGTCCTCATGTAGGCTTGGCAAATCTGTGGTGTACTTCATGATCGCATGATTCAGCGTTGACATTTACCTACCACAGTGATGCTTGGCTAGAGGGTACTGAAGCTAGGGTAATACCAACACTGCATCATGTGATCATTCAAAACCCGTGGAACAGGACACCAGATTCACAATGGCTCTATGGACTTTTCCCAGAACTTATTTCTTTACTTTTATGTTCTCCATCCTCATCAGAGCTGCACCAATCCAAATACAGGACAACAATTCAGAATAAGAATCCCTGTAAATAAAACAAACAAACAAAAAAGGAATGGCCTAACAGCTGTAGGACAGACTGAAAGACGGAGGGTGATAGACTAGGGGGCGTATTCTCATGTCAATCTGTTCCCAGCTGAGAGGGGACGACGGCTCATTCCATTCTACTGTCTGCTCACAGAAACTGACGCGTGATTTAGTTTTTTGCAGTCTATTTGTATAAAAATGGAAGAAAATCATTTGTCATATTTTTAAATTACGGAGACATATTTGGAACTCAATGAAATTCTGACAAGAGATGGGGGCTGGATTGTTGACATGCTGTGGAGGCACATCACCAAAGCAGTGTGGGTGAAAAAGTCAGACAGTTTATCACAGTGTATTGTGTTGCACAATAACTGCTGTGCTGTATTTTAAAAACAATAAATTATTGTCAGCATGAAATATTGTGATGTATTGCCGTATTAAGTTTTTGTGACATCCCTATACACAAACCGTGCGGCCAGTTGTTGACAATCATTTCGCTTTTTAAACTGAGCAAAACTGCTTGTTTAAAAGAGCAAACTTAGAAAGCAATTCAAGCAGCAGAATTTGTTCTCTGGCAAAAAATTCTTCCTATACCATTTTTGGACAATTCTGTGTTTCAGGCATCCTTAGCTTTGTCACCAACCTTCTCGTGGACTTACTGGTAATTAACCACAACTTAACACAGGACCTATTAGGTGAGTGGCCTCACGTCAGTTATGTGATGCCTGCTGGGGATGCTTCGTGGGCCGGGGCATCTTCCTCTCTGCCCGCCCCCAGGGCATCTGAGTGCAATGACTTACATGCATTGGCAAGTCTGTATGCCGGCATCTGCAGTTAACCCTGCCCCATACTGCTGCCCTCACCAGCACTGCTGCTTGACTTCCACCAGCTGGCACCCTGATTGTAAGAGATAGGATCACCCCACCAAGGGAGGAGAGCTGTCCCCTGGATGGTTAATCATTCCTCCGCTGGCCGGTCCCCATGACCCATGCTCATTCCTTAACACAGGTCACCAGCATTGTAAGTAGTAGTGGTGCTTTCACTGTGCCAACAGGACAGTTTAGCTTCACTATTTTTAATTCTCAGGTTTTTTTTAGTACATTTTTTCCTCCTCAAGCACACCTTTTGAAACTCCTTTTGTCGACATCACTAGCTTTCCACCCAGTGATGGGAGTCTCTCTGCAGCCACTTGCTCCACTGTTCTCCCTCACCCACAGCCCTGGTACATTCCCCAGGTTTCCACCTAGGGTAGGACTCTACTGTACATCTCCATGGCAGGCGTACTTTCACTGACCAGCTATTGTGCAGTCCCTAGAAGCCAGACAGAATTGCAGGGAAGAGGTGGAGCAAGGACCTTCATTGTCTATCAGTGGCCGACTCTGCTTCATCCGTCTCCTGGCTGCCGCTTTCCTCCACTATTTGCATCCTCCCAGCTTGTATACGAGTATTTGGTGTCCCTTAGGAGCGGTCATGAATGACACACTGACAACCACGTGTATTCTCAACTAGATTGTGCCTCTGCTTCCTACTACCTCACCTGTGGTCACCCATGTGGCAGCATTGCAGAAGAAAGCACCACCCACTCACCAGAGGAGGGTATCTTTTGGAATGTTCAGGCCTTTTTTGTCCGCCAATCCTTCTACATCTAGTGCTTGTTCTTGAACCTGGGATGCTGGTGTCACAGACTGCAGTGTTGCCTATCCACTGTTGGGCCTAGATTTTTGTACATTCTGATTTTACCCCACGGCCCTCCCACTACCCACAGCCCTTACCTTCCTTAGGGGATAACCCCCCCCCCCGGACCATCCACTCATTACAGCTGTTTGTGAACCATGCACATTAGTGCTAAAGAGTGGCTTCCTAATCTCCAGCTAGACAGCCACTACACTGAACCCCCTTCCCCCAATCCGCACATTAGTGCCAAAGAGTGGCTTCCAATCTCCAGCTAGACTGCCACTACACCAACACCCCTCCCCTAGTCTGCACATTAGTGCTAAAGAGTGGCTTCCTAATCTCCAGCTAGACAGCCACTACCCTGCCCCCTCCCCCCCCCGGTCAGGCCCTCTTCACCTACTCAGTTGACTATAGAAGGTGGTGGATGCCGTACCAGAAGAGGAGGTGCTTTAGACTGCTCAGCAGTGTGAGGTGATGGGTTCACCTGTGACAGTGCATTTGTGTTGTTGGGACACGTTCACTCATCGGGGGTGGGGCTTGGTGTTGCTACCTCCATGTCCTCCCACAAATGGGGCCCCCTCTCAAAAGGTTGGAATCTCCCAAATTCCTCCCTCCACCCTATGGCATCTGCAGTGCTTCAGTTGACTTTGCACACACACACACACACACACACACACACACACACACACACACACACACACACACACTGCCCCTGTGAGAAGAGCAAGCTCTCTGGCTCAGCCTCAGGGTTCACTGTGGCGCCAGACACGCCAACCCTCCCTGACCGAAGCAGACTGCCATGCAGCAGTTACCTCAGCCTGGCCTGCCTCCTGACGTGACAACTTGATGTCGCTGCTCAACTCAGGTCGCCTGAACGGCAGAGTGATGTATTGCTGTTGGGCCATCAGGGTGGCCAGTTGAGGTTCCTTTTTGACCACAAAACCAGATCCATGCTACGACGGAAGTATTCGGATGTTGCTAGCACATGCTGCTGTTAGTAAACCACACAGCACCATACCAAGAAGTTGGATTTTTCTACAAGTAGCATGGCAAGAGAGCAGCAACTTCTACACATTTCATAAGCACGTATCCGAGTTCAAGAGTGAAGTAACATGAAATGATGAAACTAGAAAACTGATGTTGGCGGGGCGCTTGTTGCCAGAAATAAGTAATTACTGAAAAATAAATAACATGATGAAATTGCTTTGTAGAATAATTAACACTGCTGCTTTAAGAGGTAGGGATTTTCATCCTAGATTTAATCATCCTGAGGAAGAGACAAGCTTGGGAGCACAGCCAATTACCACTTTACAGGATTCCATATTAATGAGAGGAAGAACACTGCTATTGGCTCTCAGGAAATGTACTCTTGTCCTTTAATTACATAAACAACCATGAGTTAGATGGAAATCAGTGAAAAAAAAGTCCCGCAACTGTTGTAGGCAAAACAATTGTCCTGACTATAGTGGAACTGATGAAGAAACTGTCTTGTATTTGACTGCACTGTTTGTCTCTGATGTGGAACCACTGTAAAAGAGCACCTGTGCTCAAAGGTACTTTCTGAATGAAAAAAAAAAATTCACCTATTTTTTTTTCCATTTAGTTGATAATAGACTGTGAAGTGCTTTTTTTTTTTCTCCCAATCAAGGTGTTTAGCCTCCTAGCCAGGTACCCCCTCAAGTAACTCCAGTCCCCTTCCGGACCAAACAACCCCCTTACCTATTCCTGATGTTCTCCAACAGTTTACCCACCATAATGGGACCACCAAAGCACAATCCAGTGTGGAGCAACTAGGGGTCAGGAGAGTGCCAGCACTGTCATACTGGCAGTCACAATTCTCTCCAGTTTTCTTCCTGCCCTGTTGGCGCCATGCACATCCTTGAAGGGCTCCGTGCAATCAGCACGCCCCCATGGAGGAGTGAGCTCCCTGGCCCACTACAGGTGCTGCTGCAGTGGCGGGACCCTCCCTGGGTTCTGACATGGTGTCACTCTCCACTTTTCTCCAGTTCTGGCTACTCCAGTGCTAGCAAACTGGGCTCGTTCCCAGCCCCAGGTCATCTGTGTGGTGGGATGAAGCACTGTCATGGGATTATTGTGCAGACCCTGCCAGCTTTACACCTTAGTGACACAAAGCTACTAAGTGAAATGTGCTTGAGGCGCTAAACCTTTTGGCCTGCCAGTAGAAACAACGGTACAGTCACACAATAAAATAAGGGCCTCCTAGCAGTGTGCATTTTCAACATCCTGCCTGACAGAAACTTAAACAAGGAACAAAACCCTTGATGCAAAGGAACCGAAGCAAGCGTTATGCAAACAGCACAGTGGGAATAGAGCCAGAAACAGCGTTACACATACACAGCACTGTGGGTACTAAATATGGTAACAGCAATTTAAAGAAGCAACAAGCATTTATTCATTATGTCCGTGTTTTTCCAGGGATAAGGTATTGCTGGCAAAAACATCAATATGCTAATTTTTCATTTTCCTTCATGCCTGAACAGAGATATGCGATTTTGAAGTTTTTAAAGTTCCTGCTTTTTTGCAATGCCCACCATTAAAATTAAACATGCTGTTGTGCTGCAGTTCTCACAAACACATGCTACCACCACCATAAAACACGTACCTGCAGTCAAAAGTTACACGAGATTTTTTACATTTTGCGAGTGGTGGCCATCTTTATTGATGTGAGTCATTAATTACAAACATAGTACTAAAAGTTGTTTTTTTGAAATATAGGGGGAAAAATATATACTAATTTTTAATCTAAGGATATCAGAAATTACTTTTTGGTTAAACAAAATGATAAAAAATACTGCCTTTAAAAATACAACTGCTTTTAAGGGGAACGGCATTTAACTTTAAAGCTTGTGGTGTCTGTAGAAGCTGATTTTTCAGTAAACACAGTGGGTGTTTTTGAGTTACTGCTGGTAAGGGGCCATTTTAGAACTGTATGATGTAGTTTTATGTCGTCCTCAGCACCTTCAGTATTGGCACAATCAAGCCATGTTCTGCTACAGAACTCTGTAGCTGAGAGATCGAAACCACCAACCATCTACCTGTCCCAAACAACATGTTTTCCCCAGGGACAGATGATTTAATTTCTCTGCCTGTCTCTGGGACAGGCACCAAGTGAAAATAATTTGTGGGCATGGAGACACAGCTGCTGCCTGTGAGGCTGGGCTGATGGATGTCCCAACGTCACATGGTGAGGGATGTCAGTTAGGGCCTCTTCTGTGCAGCTGGCAGTTTCAGCGGGCATGAAGAGCGCCGCAGCAGGACTAGACTGCACATCCCTTCCTCACCACTGTGGATGTGTACTTGCTTATCTTCCTGTTACGTGCTGCGCTGCCTAACTTTCTTTGTATGCTGTACATGACGTAGCAATGTAAAACAAACTCTTGTTCATGGGCAGCACAGTTTTGAGAGAACAAATTTAAACCTCTTTTTGGGCAGACTACTTATGGGGAAGGCTAATTAAAAGCATATGCAAGGGCTAGAAAATCAGATTTGAAAGCCATTTTCAGGGCAGGCAGTCCAAACAGCAAGTGAAGGGTGCTCGGATTTGGAGGAGACTTAAGATACTGTCAACCCCCCCATTAGGTCTGTAGTTTAAAAAAAACACGTTAGAATTGGTCACATTATGTACAGATTGCTGATGTAGTAGGTAGTTTGATTTTGATTAGTTTTTTCATTTTAAAGCAGCAGTGCAACCAGAAATATTTTTTTCCCCAAAAAGTTTGTTTCAATTACAATTAATACAAATATTAGCATACCTGTCAAATGTACGTATCTAGGTACCGGCTATGCTGCACACCATGGCCCTGTTTTATTGTCTTGATCCTAACCCTTGCCAGGTCTACAATGCTCTTTCTATGCAAAATGGGGCAGCCATCTTTTTTTTTTCCTTGAGAAAAAAACTAAATTAATAAATGTTTGCAGAATTAGAAAATTATACCACCAAATAAAATGGTAAGATGCCTGGAATCTTTTATAGTGAAAAAAAGGGTAAGGTCAAATGTTTTGCCTAATTTCATTGCACTGCTGCTTTAAAAGTAAAAACAGACTGCCCACCATTCTGGTGTTATTACACAAAGAGAGGAGAGGAGGCCATTACGTCATGAATGGCTGCACTGTTTGGGGTGTTCATAATGTTCAGAAGTATGCAATAAGAGTAGATAAAGGATTAGAAACAAAAGTTTGTCCATCATTGGCATGCATTTCAGTTCTACAAAGAAGGCAGTTAAAACAACTTGCAACACCAATGAATTTTAGAGGAGGTAAGCAATCATAAAATGTGGGTTTTCACCCAAGACTAATGATGCAAAAAGTGTTGACAGTTTGCCTATAACAGGAATGGACCAAGGTCATTGGAGGGGCCAGCCGGGGGAAGCATGACCGAGCATCCCATGGACTGCTTTGCTCCTTCATGGAGGGGGGTTAGGACACCTCACTGAACTGTCACCACCTAGTGGAGGCTGGATGGTGCAACAGGCAAGTGCTGCAGGAAGGGGCTGCGATGCAGACTCCACAATGTGTGCGTCCGCACACACGAGGCACTGCACACAGCTAGGCCCCCAAGGAAACTGGAGGAAGAAAAAGGTAAAAAACTATCAGCCCCAGCCACCAAGGATGATGGCATCAATGCCCTCGGGTCCTACCCCGTACGAATCCATACTAGTATGTTGAGGGAGCAGTGGGAGGGATTGGAAGCAGCAGCAACAAGCCTGAAGCAGGCAAAGGAGGCGGCCAAGGGACAAATAGCTATATGAAGAAAACATAAAACTGCCCAAGTAGTTATACCCCACTTAATATTCTAGACATATTTTCTCCTAATCATGTAAAATTATATCTCATTATGCATAGGTGCCTATGCTCAGTGGTAATTTATCATGAAGCTGCGGGGGAGAAGAGCCCTCGGCCATGTGGTTTGTTCTACTCCTAACTTCACTTAGTGAAGCTACCACCTTACTCGTGGAAGGCATCCATGCATTCGTGATGTCTCAACTGCACATATGCAGTTACACAATATGTGTAAAAAATATCTCAACATAGTGTCACAATAATCTGCAGCATTTCTAGTTCTGTCATCACAGAACTATGTTACTATGTATAGTCACTGCTGAGCAGCAGGAGGAGCAGACAAGATGGACCCAAAGTCCTTCTGTCATCACAATACTTATGTATAGTCACTGCAGTGCAGTAGCAGGGGTAGACAAGATGGACCCAAAGTCCCTTCCATCACCTCAATACCATTAATATGTATAGTTCTGATTTACACTTCTACAGTGTTCTATTAGGACTCAGGTTATACAATGCAGCAGCAACCACTGTGCTGCTTTTTTCCATTTTTTTCCATTCAAATAAGGCCAGACCTTCCAACGTGCCCAATTACACAACCTTATTTTTATAGCATCTGACCCTATAAATTTCCATCTATAGTACAGGAAGAAAAAAATACTCACCATAGTAATGTTGTTTCTTCTAATGGAGTCTTGCTGTGTTCTGACTGTATGCAGTTAGTCCCAGCACTGGAACTGCCCCAGAGAGTAAAGAGTTAACTCTATGCAAAGGCATAGAACGTTGAGCTCAAGCTCGGTTTTCAAACCTGTCTGTGGTACTCTGAAGTGTAACCGTCAGATTCTTACGAGCACTAAACTAGCTCAAAGGAAGAAATAGTTTCTAAGATGTTGTGCCAAATGGCAAAACAAAGCTTTAAGGTCAGAAGACTCAAGTCGAGAACACCCAAAAAGAACACAACAGGTAGTGGTTTACCAAAAAAACTTAAACAAACAGAACCCCCCTAAGAGATGGAGGCATGACCAGTACACCTCTGGGGTGCAGCACTGTGCCTGCCCCACCACATCCCAAAACTACTAGGTTCCAGAAGGGGAGGCAGGGAAGGAGGTCAGAATACAGGATGACTCCATTAGAAGAAACAACATTACTATGGTAATTACTTCTTCAAACAACATGAAGTCTTGCTGTATTCTGACTATATGCAGACTACCAAGCAGTGCCCCCTTGGAGGAGGGAGTCAGAGAACCTATTTTGGGAACAGGCTCTGCAGCACAGCCGTGCCAAACCTAGCATCATTTCGTGACAGAATGTCCAAAGAGTAATGCCTGGTAAAGGTGTGAACAGATTTCCAGGTAGCTGCTTTACGTATCTCCACTAATGGTACATCTCTAGCTGCTGCGATAGAAGCAGCTGTACCTCTGGTAGAGCAAGCCTTCAGGCCTGAGGGAGGCTCCTTCCCAAGTTTGGAATAGCAGAATTGAATGCAAGAGACAATCCAGCTGGCAGTAGACCTCTTGGTAGCAGGATTGCCCTCTCCCACCTCACCATAAGTGAGAAATAATTGAGAACAGTCCTTCCTATGGGTCTTAGCATGCTCAATATAGTAACCGAGAGCCCTTTTCACATCTAGACTGTGTAGCCTCCTCTCTCCAGAGGAAGAATGATCAGTGAAAAAGACAGGCAGAGACATAGACTGGTTCAGATGAAAGTCTGACACCACCTTGGGAAGGAACTTTCCATTGGCATGAAGGACCACCTTATCCCTATGAAAGGAAAGAAATCAGGTTCCACTGATAAAGCCTGTAGTTCACTGATCCTCCTAGCTAAGGTAATGGCTACCAGAAGAAAAAATTACTCACCTTAGTAATGTTGTTTCTTCTAATGGAGTCTTGCTATATTATAGACATTAGCAGTTTGTTCCAGCTCTAGAACTGCCCCGGAGTGCAATGGTTAAAACCATTCCAAAATAGAATTTTGGCATGAGAGCAGCTCTATCTGTGTCATTTCAAACTTGAACTGTCAGATCTTTACGAGCCAAACTCACTAAGGTCTGTGTGGAAGCTGTAACCTACACTAGCCAAATGGCTACCTAAATAATAACAACCATTGATGGTCCCAACACCCAAGACTCAAGTCAGGGACCAGAAATACTAACACCATTCTAATAATATGAAAATGGAACATAAGTATAATAAAACACACACACACGCATACACATACACACCCCAAAGTCCCAAGGGGACAAAATGCTAACAGGACATAAGTAGTGCCTACACTAGTTGCCGACCCACCAAGTAGAGGTTCTGAGCAGGGCAGGTTAGGAGGTTATAATATAGCAAGACTCCATTAGAAGAAACAACATTACTAAGGTGAGTAATTTTTCTTCAAACAACATGATGTCTTGCTATATTATAGACATAACAGAATACAGCAGTACCTCCATGGAGGAGGGCAGAACCTACTTAGGGAATAGGCTCTGAAGAACAGCTATGCCAAACCGAGCATCTCTCCTGGCCTGGACATCCAGGGGTAATGCTTGGTAAAAGTTGTACCGTTTTCCAAGTAGCAGCCTGGCAAATCTCTAATAAAGGGATATCTCTGGCAGCAGCTAGAGGCGCTAACACCCTGGTAGAATGAGCCCTCAAACCCGAGAGCTCTGCCACTTTCTGATAACAAAATTGGATACAAGAGACAATCCACCTGGCTATTGATCTCTTAGTGGTAGTTTGCCTTTCCCAACTTCACCATAGGTAAGGAAAAGTTGGAGGATTGAACCTGTGACCTTTAGTGCGCTCTATATAATAACTAAGAGCTCTCTTAACATCCAGGCTGTGCAACCTCCTCTCACCAAGAGGAGTGATCAGTGAAAATACTGGAAGGAGATAGATTGATTAAGATGGAAATCTGAAACCACCTTAGGCAAAACTTCCTATTAGTCCTAAGGACTACCTTATCCCTGTGGAAAGAAATAAAGTCAGTCTCCACTGACAAGGCTTGCAATTCACTTATGCATCTGGCAGAAGTGATAGCCACTAGAAAAATAGTTTTCCAAGTTAGGTACTTAAGCTCTGCAGAAGACAGAGGTTCAAAGGGGTTGCATTAACTGGGCAATGCAAACATTAAGGTCCCAAGCAGGGCCGGTTCGAAGGGAGGATTAGTATGGAGTAATCCTTAAAAACTTGGAAAACACAGGATGAGAGGAAAGAGGGATGACTTTCCTGCTGACACAAAGGACACAGCTGCCAAATGAACTCTCAGGGTAGCTGGTCTGAGACCCAAGGAATTAAGATGTACCATGTAATCTAACAAAATGGGCAATTCAGCAGATTCTGGGGAAATATTTTTCCCAGCACACCAAATGGAAAACCTTTTCCATTTAGAACTATAAGTAGCCCTAGTGGAAGGCTTTCTGGAAACCTTTAGGATCTCAAGAACACCCTGAGAGAGGTGTAAATCAGCAAACTCTAACTCCTCAAGAGCCAGGCCTTGAGGTTGAGGGATTTGAGGTCCGGATACCAAACCCTTCCCTGGGCACAAGTCAACAGATTGTGATTCCTGGGGAGGCACAGGGGAAGATGGACTGTCAGAGACAGAAGGAGTGGGTACCAGGGCTGCCTGGCCCAATCCGGGGCAATCAGAATCACCCTGCAAGGCTGAGATCTGATTTTGACTAGTACTTTGAATAGGAGAGGAAGGGGAGCATAGAGGAACTTCCTCCCAATCCAGAAGAAGGGCATCAGGGAACTGAGCCCAGCACTGGAGGCCTGCAACAGAACAGAGGAAGTTTGTGATTGTCTGGGGCTGCAAAAGATCTATCTGAGGGATGCCCCACCTGGCAAAAACTATCCCCAGCACTTGAGGATCCAGGGACCATTGGTGATGGCCCTGGGAAATCCTACTGAGGGCATCCGCTAGGACATTGTCCTTCCCTGAAGATTAACTGCTATGAGGGAAGTGTTCAGGAATAGACCAGAGACCACAACTTCATTGCCTCGGTGCACAAGGTCAAGACTGAGTGCCCCTGTTTGTTGATGTACCACATTGTTGTGGTGTTGTCTGTTCTGACTTGTATCACCTTGTCGTGGACAGATGCAGAAAAAGCTTGAAGAGCTAAAAAGACAGCTCTGAGTTCCAGCAAATTGATGTGGAGCAGAGATTCCTGGGGGGACCAAACTCCCTGAGTGGAAAGGTCACCCATGTGGGCTCCCCAACCCAGAAGGGAAGCATCTGTAGTGAGAGTCAAGTGGTGAGAAGGGGAAATGAAGGGGACCCCCGCTCTTAAATTGCTCTGATCCTTCCACCACTGGAGAGCTAGGATCAAGGTTCGAGTCACTGGGACCAACTTGGAAAGGGGGTCTCTTCTCTGAGACCAAAAAGTTTTCAAGTGAAACTGAATGTCTCTCATCTGAAATCTGGCTCCCTGCACAACAGCTGTGGATGCAGCCATGAGCCCCAGGAGCTGCAGAAAGTGTCTTGCTGGTTGAGAGACCTGCAGAGTGAAGGAAGAGGCCAGAGCCACTAAATTCCTTACCCTTTCTGGGGAAGAAAGGCTCTGGCTAGCTTTGTGTCCATTCTGCCCTATAAAGGTGAGTACCTGGACTGGTTCCAGAACCGACTTTGGTAGGTTTAGCAGAAAACCCAGGGAGATGAGAAGCTGCTGGGTGACCTGCAGGTGAGATTTTACCTGTTCTGGGACTGGCCTACAATGAGCCAGTCGTCTAGATAGGAAAAACAGCAATCCTCTGCCTCCTTAAGTGGGCCACTGCCACTGCTAGACACTTTGTGAATACCCTTGGAGCAGAGGTAAGGCCAAGGGCATTGCTCTGAACTGGTAATGACCTGAGGGCAGTTAGAATCTGAGGTACTTTCGTGGGATCTTCTGATTGGGACATGGAAATAGGCATCCTTGAGGTCCAGGGAGGCTAGCCAGTCCCCTGGCCTTAGGGAAGGTAAAATCATTGCCAGAGTTACCATTTGAACTTATCTGGAATACAGACCCTGCCCTGATGCAGGGGAGGAACCCTTCACTGCTCTGAGAGCTAACAGGGATGAGACCTCTGTTTCCAGAGCGAGGTCTCTGAAGCACTTGCAGGTAGGAAAAGTCTGCTTCTCAACTTGGGAAACTTTTGAAGCTGAGAACCAGACCCTGGCTTACTACTTCCAGAACCCACTTGTCTGAGGTTAAAGCCCAATTCTGACTGAAGCAAGCCAGCCTGCACCCACTGGTACAGGAGAATCGGCCCTGGGCACCCCATCAGGGTGCCTGTTTCAGGAGCTTTAGGCTGGGGTGGGAGCAGGTCTGCCCACCCCTCATCTGCCCCTGCCTCTGAAGAAGCCCTCTGAGCATAGGCAGAGGAGGCCTGAGTCTGGTAGAAAGGCCTGTGAAAGGCCTACCCCTACCCCTGGGGCATGCCTTTGAGGAGTGGCTTGCCGCTCCTTAGCCTGGGCACTCTTGTAAGTAGTCCTATATTCATCCATCTTCTTCATGTAATTCTCTGTCTGCTCTCCAAACAGAGAATTTCCCACCACAGGAAAATCCATAGCCTTAGTCTGGGTATCCTGTGACAAACTAAGTACACCTGAGCCAGGCCAACCTACGAAAAGCTACAGATGTGGCCATGACCCTAGAGGAAACATCATTAACATCCACAGCAGCATGAAACTGAACCTTAGAGGCTTCAATGCCATCAGCAGCCACCTGTTCTAGTTCACTAGCCAGCTGGCCATGGGCCTGCTTGGCCAATTGCATAACAGTATCCCATCTAGATTTCTGATACCTAGCTACATAAGCCATACAATTTGCTTGCCTGAGTCCCAAAGAGGCTGCCATATACTGTTTTTTTGCCATGGCATCAATCTTCCTGGAATCCTTGTCAGGAGGATGTGAAGCCAAGGGACTATTAGCTTTATCACAGGCAGCAGCCTGAACTACCCCAACATGACTGCATTGCTGAGAAAGGAATTCTGTATCAGGGCCTGACAATGTATACCTTCTGTCCATCTTTTTATCTACAGGAGGCACAGAATTAGGAGCTTTTAAAATTTTAATTTTGTTTCCTAAAAGACTTATGTAGGAATAGACAATCTCTAGACTCTGGAATATCCATCATTTCTACAAAATCAGGCTCCTCTTGCTCATCCACAACCTCTTCTAAAGGAAGCTGGAGGGTTTCAGCAACTTTTTTATAAAACATAAAATGAGATGGGGACTCAGACAGCATGGGGAGATTCTAAAGGTCTGTCTGGGGGATGTTCCGTTCAATGGGCACACCCAAACCTTCCCGCCACATTCATACTGTTCATAATCCTCCTCCTCCTCTGGTTCATAAAATTCCTCAATATCATAATCCTGAACCACTGGGACCGGATGAACCAACCTTTACCAGATAGTGGTGGTTCTGACGGACCCTGAGACAGTGACTGGACAATTTGTATGGCTTTTGCTATCTCTGCAGCAGTTGGAGAAGGAATTTTGGACTCCAGACCTGCTGATTTTCTTGTTTTCTTTACTGGAATTGGTTCCTCAGAACCAGCTTTTCTTTTGGCCGAGGAAGTCTGGCCCTGGTCAGAGGGCACTCCCTCTGGTTCGGTTGGCACCGAACCGGGCTGGCCATCCGGGTCAGCGGACTTTTTGGCCTTTCGTTCCCTGAGCCTGCCCAATCTTTTTTCCAGGGTGGCTGCAGGGAAATTCTTACATACCTGGCAGTCTGACTGGAGGTGGTCAAACCCCAGACAATAAACACATGTGGTGTGTGGGTCAGCCTTGGCAAAGACTTCCCCACAAACATCACAGTGTTGAAACCCAGTGGGCCCGGTTTTTCTTTTGGGTTTCTCAGACATAATGCCAGCCTAACCAAAAACTTGCCCTTTTAACGGCAGTGCCAGGCAAGACACCCTTATCGGTTCCTAACCGTGTCACGGGTATTGGAAAAAACCGTAATAAATCCGGTTTTTTAGAACCGATAAGAACCGGGAACCGCACTCTAAAATAGTAACTTTTAGTTTTAAATGAGTTTTAAACCCACTGATCGGGTTCAAAACCGAACCGATAACACAAGTTCCACACAGACAAAAACCTTCATTTGCTTACGGTTACCACAATAGAGCTTGAACCGAGCGGTTTTGGCGGTTAAAATAAAACTATTCTCGGTTAAATCCAACCGAGAAAACACTTTTAAACTGAGAAATGAACCGAGCAGAAGGAGAAATCTCCGGAGCGACTGTTCACTGAGGCGGAGTAAAGAATCTGACAGTTCAAGTTTGAAATGACACAGATAGAGCTGCTCTCGTGCCAAAATTCTATTTTGGAATGGTTTTAACCATTGCACTCCGTCGCAGTTCTAGAGCTGGAGCAAACTGCTAATGTCTATAATATAGCAAGACTTCATGTTGTTTGAAATACAATTTTCCAAGTCAAATATTTCAGCTCGGCTGAAGATAAAGGTTCAAAAAGGGGGCTGCATAAGCTGTGCAATACAGATGTTCAGATCCCAAGAAGGAGTAGGCTCCCTGAAGGGAGGATTGACATGGACCAAGCCTTTGAAGAACATCTTGAACGCTGGACGAGAAGCTAGGGAAGAGGTCTTACCAGCCAAAAGAAAAGCAGACACAGCTGCCAAGTGTACTTTAAGAGTAGTAGGCCGGAGGCCTAAACTGTTATTATGCACCAAATAGTCCAGAACAGTGGCAATGTCAGCCAGCTCTGGCTTAATATGCCTACTGGAACACCAGAAACCAAACCTCCTCCATTTGGAATTATAAGTCTTCCTAGTGGCAGGTTTCCTGCTAACTTTTAAAATATCCAAGACTGATTGGGACAGATGCAAACTTGCATATTCTTTTTTGTTTTTGTTTCATGTGTTTATTAATGGACAGTTATCCATATACAATTCATAGCCAACAGCTATAAAAAATCCATATGGTATAGTCATATACATTTGCCACAACACTTAGTTAATAGCATTTCAGACTTCAAAGGTAAGGGGCAACAGACTTCTAGGAAAACAAACTAAACTTACAAGCTCAAATGGGCAGACTGGGTGGGCCATAGGCCCTTATCTGCCGACACTGTCTATGTATCTATGTATCAATCCACATTACTGTCCTTTTTTCATTTATTTTTAAATATCCCCCCCAAACCACTAACCCCTAACTATTAACTCGGTCTGTGTCCCTTCTTCTATCTCATCCCCGTCTTACCCAGAGGTCCATTCTCTCAATTAAATAACCCACTACCCTCCAGCAGCATTCTTTCCCCCACGCTCAGAGCACCCAAATATTCTGCCCAGGTTCTCTCAAATCTGTCTTCTGTCCCTTTTAAGCTGTATGTCAGCTTATCCACAGCTAGAACTTTCATTGTGAGTTCTTTCCATTGACCCACTGTAGGCCCCGAAGCCGTAGTCCATACATTTTGTATTCCTATCCTAGCCACTATAAGTAACCCCTTATCCATCTAGGATAAAGAACCCATTCCCCATTTTCTTCTTCTACCCCTAACAACAATGATTTTTGGGTGATCTCAATGGGCTTTCCTCTCATAGATGTAATTTCTTTGGGTATGTCTTGCCAGTAGGACTTTATCACAGGGCAACCCAATAATAATGTTGGTATGTGCCACTATTTATTTTGCACTAATTGCAAAACGGCGAGACCCCCGGACAGAAGCTGTGCACCATAGTTGTTGGATAATATAGCCTCTGAATATATTTGAATTGGGCTTCTTTATACTTGTTACACACTAGCAGTCCCTGGTGGGATTCTAACATTAGCTGCCAGTTAGCTTCACTGATTTCTTCCCCAATATCCTGCTCCCACCATACCTTCGCCTTCTGGGGAGGGTCCTGAAAAAAAACTTTTCTTGTCCAGCCTCACAGCCCTCCCTATTAATCCCTTCTCACGCCTATTGGCCTCTATTATTTCTCTTTCCACATCCTCCATCAGTCTCCTAGTTTCCCTAGATCCGATGAGCCGCTTATAATAATCCCTTACTTGGAAGTATCTATATATGTGCCAAGTGGGCACATTCACTCTCTCTTTAACCTCCTGGAATGTGCATATGCTCCCCCGATGTCAAGGTTGCCATGCATTTTACTCCCTTAGCCTGCCATAGTTTGAATCCATCATCCTCCAGCCCTGGCAATAAATGCGGGTTCCCCACCACTGGGACCAGTAAAGTCTGACATACCTCAATGCCTTGTCTGTTTTTACTTTTCCCCCATGCACATAAACCCGCCACCACCATCGGGTTATAGGTGCATCCAGCTTTCTGTACCGCCCAAGGCCTTCTTCACATAGGTAACTGGAAATTCACCCTGGGGCTCCATCCGCTTCTAGATCGACCCACCTGGCCGCCTCCTGTCTGTGAACCCAATTTTGTATGTACCTATATTGCGTTGCCAGGAAGTACCCCATCATGTCTGGGAAATTTAACTCCCCTTGTGCTACTGGTGCTTTTAATGGTTTCAGACTAATTCTGGGGTGCTTGTCCCTCCAGACAAAGCTTGTAAATGCACCTTCCAGTTTCTTTATATCCTGGGCTGTCAGACTGAAAGGGATCATCTGCATTTTATATAAAATTCTGGGCAAAACGTTCATTTTAAGGAGGTTGATCCGTCCCATCCAGGAAGTATTCAGCTCTTTCCACCTACTCAAGTCTTGTAAAACTTCCCTTATCAATGGTCTATAATTCTCATATAGGCTCCCCACTTGCTTTCCGACCCAAATTCTCAGGTATGTGAATGTATGTTGTACTCTTTTTAACCCCCAGGCCTCCTTCCTGCTACTCCCTCCCAGAAACATGATTTCGGACTTTTGCACATTAATTTTATATCCGGAGAAAACTGCGAATTGTTCTGTTACTGACAGCACCTTAGGGACGGACACATTTGGTTCTGTCAAAAACAGCAAGACATCATCTACATAAAGATATGACATGTCTCCCCCTGATACCCTTTATAGCAGGCTCATCTCTAATTTTGATTGCCAAGGGCTCTGTTGCCAACAATAATAGCAAGCGTGACTGGGGGGCATCCCTGTCTTGTTCCCCTATATAGTCTGAATTCCGGGGTTGCTGCTCCATTAATTAGAATCTGTGCACTCGGATGTGCATAGAAAGCCCCTACCATCTTTACAAACTTTTCCCCCAGCCCACATCTCTCCAAAATATGCAGCATATATTCCCACTCAATTCTATCGAAGGCTTTTTCGACGTCCATTGAAAGGATGCAAGCCTCGCCTGGATGCCTCTCCCCCCACCCGATGACATTCAACAGCCTTCTTAGGTTATGGTAGGAGTGCCTTCCTTCAACAAACCCAGTCTGATCCGGGTTGACCAATAGAGGGAGTACCTCTTCCAGTCGGTTTGCCAAAACTTGTGTCATGATTTTGCAATCATGATTCAAAAGCGAGATCGGTCTAAAGGACCTGCATTCCTCCAAGTTCCTTCCTACTTTGGGAAGAACAGTGATCAGAGCCTGGCAGCACATGCTAGGTATCCCTCCCCCTTCCCTGGTCTCTTGTAGGATATTACACAGTGAGCCCACCACCACTTCTTTCAACGGCTTGTAAAACTCCGCCCCCAGCCCATCGGGTCCTGCGGCCTTCTCATTTTTCAGCTGGCTGATCACATTTTTGACTTCCATTACCGTTATTTTCCCCCCAGCTTTTTCCTTTGTGCCTCATTTAGACTTAAGGAAGCTGTCTCTTCACCTTTCCCTTGACACTTGGCCCTGTATAACTCCTCGTAAAACTCCTTAAATCTATTACGAATTTCCCCTTCCTCCTGAAGTATTTCCCCTTCCTATTTTTAATTTGCACTATCCTATGGCTACTTTTCCCTTCCTTCATAAGCCGGACCAGTAGGGGGCCTGCTTTATTGCCCCACTCATACATCCTTTGTTTTGCAAAGAAAATGTTAGTATTCATTTCCTTGCCCATATTCATATTAAGCATCTCCCTCGCCAACCTAAGCTCTCCGTTTTTCTTCTCCTCCTCCCCCAAGGACTTCCTTCTCCAGGTCACCTATTTTAACTTGCAAATCCCTTTGCTTCTGCCTTTTATCTCTTTTTTGCGTAGCTGTGTATCCAATTATAACCCCCCTTATATATGCCTTACCAGCTTCCCACTATATACCCTCACTTTCCACTGTACCCTTATTTGTCTCCTCATAAACCTTCCATTGCTCTTTTACAAAATCCCGAAACTCCTCTCTCGCCAACATGTATGTGGTAAATTTCCAACGACCCCTCTGCACCTCCTTCTGACCCAGGGCGATCTCCATTTCCACCATGGCAGGGTCAGATAGAAATACTGGGCTATGCCCCATTGCTCTGGTATACTGATACAAGTCTCTATGGATATACATAGTCCAGCCATGACCAGGAACGATGTGGGTTGGAGAAATATGTATATTCCTTCACCCAGAGATTAGCTGTTCTCCATCCATCAATCAGGCCTAATTCTGCTAATCCAAGTAGCCATTGTTGCATGTCCCCGTCCATCCTATCCCTATTCCCTGAATAATCCATTTTAGGGTCTGCCACATAATTAAAATCTCCCCCCCCATATCAAATTCATAAATTGTTCCTTAATCATGACATCCAACACCTTCTGATAAAAGCTCCGATCCCCATCAGCCGGTGCATATAGATTTCCAAGACTGATTATTTTACCCTCGAGCTCCCCCTCTACAAAAACATACCTCCCTTCTATAGTGTCTCTCACCACCCTCAACGTTTTAAAGGGCAGGTGCCTGTGAATTAGAATTGCTGCCCCCCTCTTATGCGAATTGTAGGCTGCTGCATAACACTCCCCCACCAGCCTCGCACAAGTTTTTTGTGCTCACTGTTTGATAAATGCATCTCTTGCAACATGGCCACTGAGACCCTGCATTTTTTAAGGGCCATTAAAATGTTTGCCCTTTTTGCGGGAGACGCAAAACTTTTTATGTTTCAGGAGACTATTTTAACCCCTCCCAAAAGCTGGGGCGTATCATTTGTCATATTCTCCAGTATGAACATCCATAAAACGTCCTGGTTACAGCTCAACCTTTTACCTCTAGCAAATACCATATGACACAGACCGTTCTAAAAACAGTAAAAATACAAGTGAACAATAGAACAATCATAAACTGTGTAAAAAAAATTAAATAAATAAATTTGCCCCCTCCCTCCCTGGATTCATTTTCAAAAACAGCCCTTCTTTATCCCTACCTCCCCTACATTGACCCTTCCTCCTCCCTAACCCCAACTGTTCCCTCCCTTCTGCATATACTACGATCTTCAGTATATAATCACTCCCCCATACACACTATTCCTGCTCTGCCTTTCTTAACCCAAACTTATCCACATGCTATATTTGCCTCAGAATGCCCCGTCTATTTTGTTATGCTGTTACTATACTGCCCGCGCGCCCCCCCCCAAATCGGTGTCTGCACCCTTTGCCCAGGCCCCCCAACCTCCCTTCTACTGGTTGCCACATCCATCCCACTTCCCTCCTGCCCCCTGCTATGTTTGCCCTTCATGTTGTCGCCAGGCATTTCACCCCCACCAGATCCTAGAAAGCCATAGTCCAACAGCCCATTCATTACGTTCCCCCATCCATCAGGGCTTCTCCACATCCTCCCCACATGATCCTTGATTCCTACTTTTGCTAGGTATGCCCACTTAATTCGAGCATTATGTGTATCCCTGGATTGGCGCTTTTCTATTTAAGCCCTCTCTTATCACCAGGAGAGAGAGAGAGACAAGAAAAAGGGGGACACTCGCACCCCACGGTGCCACATGCTCCTGGTGGAGAAAAAGTTCTGTCTCTAGTCCCCACTTGTGGGGCTGCCAGCAACCCTTCCACCTCCCCGTGTTAAACTTTATAGACTTGCAGCATAACCGCCCCACAGAGTAGTCTGCCTCTTTTCAAAGGCCCAGTTCTGTCTGTAGTCCACACCAATCGAGGCCTATGGGGATCATATCCCTGCCGCTCTTTAGTGCCAAGTTATAACTCACCAGCATTCCTCCTCCTCCTCCATCACCTGTAAATCCCTGGAAATCTGCTTCTGTTAGCCACCCGCAAGATTAAGGGGAGGGCAACCAAACACAGGTATACAGGGCAATCTGAACAGATTTCCGTCTCCGCCATGCTTTTCCTCCCCAACTGTTCAACTCTGGTGAGTGCAGCCACCGATCCACTTCTGATCCTCAGTCAGCCCTCCATCTTGGCACTCTCAGCGTACTCTGGTCTCGCTCAAGTTCTCCCATTCTTCCTGTCCCAGTCCTCCAGGAACGTTTGTAGCTTCTCCGATTCCCAAAATGAATATGTAGCCCCCTTGATTTTTACTTTGACTGTAGCCGGGTATACCATGAAGAAATCGAGCCCTCGTTGTCTCACCCCATCCATCAGTGTATTAAACTGCTGTCTCTTCTTCTGTATTCTTTGAGACATGTCTTGATGCAGAGTAAGCCTATGGCCTTCGTATACTACCTCTTTCTTATTTCTATAGGCCACCAATAAGGCCTGCCTGTCTGGATAGTGATGCAGCCTGAAGATCACCTGTCGGGGCAGTTGCCCATTCTGAGGCCTCGGGGCCAAGGCCCTGTGTGCTCTCCAGACTTTAAGCTTAGGTTTGGGCAGGTCCATGTCTAGCAACTTCAGCAGAGTCTCTGAGCAAAACTTGAGCAGTTTCCCTCCCTCCGTTCCCTCCGGCAGGCCCTGATGCGTAGATTACTTCTCCTGCTGTCATTTTCCTGGTATTCTTAACGCTTCTTTAAGCTCCTCTACCTCTTTTTCTAACTTTTGTATTTTGGAAGGGCTTTCACTGCTTTGGTCCTCGAGGTCCGAGAATCTCTGCTCCACCTCCGCGATCTGCCTCATGTGCTGCTTCAGTTCTCGTGCCAGCCCCTTCAAAAGTATGCTCCAGGCTTTCCAAACACAGTTTAAAGTCAGCCAGAATTTGCTCCGACACCACCCTGCTGATCGCAGCTACCTCTGCTGCCGATAATAAGACTGGGCCTGGTCCACCGCTTGTGCTTCCCTCGTGGAGTGGAGTTTTCTTGGCATTTTTACCCGCTTGGTGCGTCGACTTGCCCGAGGTGATGTATTCATCCATCTCCCCGATATTAAAACAGTTCTTTTCAGTTAGGCAGATTATCCAATTATTCAATTAAGCACTTTTATTTACGTATTAAAGACGGAGCTCCGGTGTAGTGCGACCAGCCAGATCAGCTGCTCATTAGCGCCCCCCCCCCACACACTTGCATATTCTGACTCTTCAAGAGCCAGGCCTTGAGGCTGAGAGTCTGAAGGTTGGGGTACAGAATCTTCCCCTGAGAGGAGGTGAGGAGATTGTACTGCCTGGGAAGACACAAGGGCAGTGTTACTGACAGTGACAACAGAAGAGGATACCAAGGCTGTCTGGCCTAGTCTGGAGCCACGAGAATCACCTTGCAAGGCCGGGACCTGCTCTTCAACAGGACCCTCAATATCAGAGGAAAAGGAGGAAATGCATACAGAAACTTGTTCATCCAGTCTAGTAGAAGAGCATCCTGAGGAACCGAACCCAGTAGGGGTGGTGGTCTGCAGCAATACAGAGGGAGTTGATGATTATCTGGGGCTGCAAAGAGATCTATCTCTGGGGTGCCCCATCTCCTGAAAATGGCTTGAAGAATGACAGGATTCAGGGCCCATTCGTGGAGACCCTAAGAGCATCTGCTAGAATGTTGTCCTTCCCTGGGAGGTGCACAGCCATCAAGGAAGCCTGCAGGGAATAAGCTAGAGACTAAATTTTCATGGCCTCTGTGCACAAGGCCAAGGACCGAGTGCCTCCATTTGTTGATGTGCCACATGGTTGTGGTATTGTCCTTTCTGATCTGCACCACTTTCCCTTGGACAACTGCTGAGAATGTCTGAAGTGCCAGAAAGACAGCTCTTAACTCGAGAAGATTTATATGCAGAAGGGACCCCTGGTGTGAGCAAGTTCCCTGAGCTGTGAGATGATCTAGGTGGGCCCCCCCACCCCAAGAGAGAGGCGTCTGTAGTGAGAATCACAGAAGAGACCCAACTTATGAAGGGGACCCCTTGTCGAAGATTGTCCTCATAGAAACATAGACTTTGACGGCAGATAAGGACCACTTGGCTCACCCAGTCTGCCCATTTCCCTACCTACTGGATAAGCTGCAGATTCTAGTTAACCAGCATCCTACTTCCTGCCACCCCCACTACAATTGCCTTATGTCTGTACCATGCATGTTTGAATTCCCCCACTGTTTTAGGCCCAACAGCCTCCCCAGGAAGGCAGTCCCATGCATCCATCACTCTCTCCGTGAAAAAAAATGTCCTCACATTACCCCTGAGCCGTCCCCCCTCTATCTTTAAATTGTGCCCCCTTGTTCTTACACATCTCTTTTTCTGAAAGATGCTACCCTCCTGGACTTTGTTGATTCCCTTCAGGTACTTGAACATTTCTATCATGTCCCCCTGACCCTCCTTTCATCAAGTATATATATATTAAGCTCTCTCAGTCTCTCTTCATATGGTTTCTGATGCAGACCCTGCACCATTTTAGTTGCCCTCCTCTGGACTGCTTCCATCCTGTCTATGTCCTTGCGTGAGATGAGGTCTCCAAACTGCACACAGTACTCAGATGGGGTCTCACCAACTGTCTGTACAGAGGATAACCACTTCCCTTTTCTACTTGTGATGCCCCTTCCTATGCATCCCAGTATCCCCTGGCTGTCCTGACTTCTCACATTGCTTACCAACCTTTAGATCATCTGATATGACTACCCCCAGGTCCCTTTCCATTTTTGTTGTTGTTACTAACTCCCCTGCAATTGTGTACTCTTCTCCTGGGTTTTTGTTTCCCAGCTGCATTACTTTGCACTTCTTTGCATTGAATCTAGGTTGCCATATGTCTGACCATTCCTCCAACCTTGCCAAGTACCTTCTCATCCGTTCTACCTCACCTTGTGTATCAACTCCGTTACAGATCTTTGTGCCATCTGTAAAGAGGCATACCTTTCCCTCCAGACCCGCTGCAATGTCACCTATAAAGACGTTAAAGAGGACTGGACCCAGTACTGAGCCCTGAGGTACTCCACTAGTGACCTCCCTTTCTTCGGAATGTGTTCCATTCACTATTACCTTCTGTGTCCTGCTTTGCAGCCAGTTTGCTACCCAGGCTACCACCCTGGGACCCACTCCCAGGCTGGCTAACTTGATTATTAATATTTTGTGTGGGACTGTGTCAAATGCCTTGCTAAAGTCTAGGTAGGCCATATCCACAGCCCCTCCCTGGTCTATTACTTTGGTCACCCAGTCAAAGAAATCAATTAGCTTCGTCTGACATGACCTTCCTGCTGTAAATCCATGCCGCTTTGGGTCCTGTGCCCCGCTGGCCTCTAGCTACTCGACAGTTCTTTCTTTCAGAAGTGATTCCATCATTTTCCCTACCACTGAGGTCAAACTTACAGGTCTGTAGTTTTCTGCTTCTGCCTTGCTCCCGCTTTTGTGAAGGGGAGTCACATCTGCCCTCCTCCAGTCCTCAGGTACCACCCCATCCTCCCATGATTTGTTAAAAAGTGTGGTCAGTGGTGTCACTAGGTCCTCCCTTAGTTTTTTTAGGATTCTGGGGTGAATCCCGTCAGGCCCCATTGCTTTGCCCACCTTGAGTTTTAGGAGTTCTTTCAGGACTCTTTCTTCTGTAAATGGACTTGTGTCAACCCCCCTACCCAGAGTGCTTCTATTGTCTGTTGTCTATTGTCCTCATCCAACCACCACTGAAGGGCCTGGACCAGGGTTTTGGAGACTGGAACCAATTTGGAGAAAGGGTCCTTTTTCTGAGACCAGAAAGATCTGAGATCAAATTGAATATCCCTCATTTGAAATCTTGCTCCCTGAACTACTGCTGTGGAAGCTGCCATGTGTCCCAGCAGCTGCAGAAAGTGTATGGCTGGACGAGACACCAGAGGGCGAAAAGAGGAGGCCAGAGTGACCAGACACTGAATGCTCTTGCTTGAGCTGTATCTATTTCCACACCTATGAAGGTGAGAAGCTGGACTGGCTCTAGAACATACTTCTCTTAAGTTCAGAATTAAGCCCAAGGATTCTAGAAGTCTTTGGGTGACCTCTAAAGCTGACTTGACTTGGTCCGAGGACTGGCCCACTAGAAGGCAGTCATCCAGATATGGGAACAGAAGGATGCCCTGCCTCCTGAGGAATGCCACCACCACCACTTTTAAGACATTTGGTGAACACTCTTGGAGCAAATGTTTAGGCCGAAGGGCATGGCCTTGAATTGGTAATGGCCCGAGGGCAACTCGAACCTGAGGTACTTTCTGTCGGAATGTCCGATAGGAATGTGGAAGTAGGCATCTTTGAGATCCAGGGAAGCTAGCCAGTCTCCTGGTCTCAGAGAGGGAAGAATCACTCCCAGTCACCATTCTGAACTTGGGTTTTGTCAAATGTTTGTTCAGGTACCTTAAATCCAATATGGGTCGCCACTCCCCTGTCTTTTTGGGGGTAAGGAAGTATCTTGAATACAGTCCTTTTCTCCTGTGACAAAGAGGTACCATCTCTACTGCTTGCAGAAGCAGAAGAGAGGAGACTTCTGCCTCTAGGGCCTTTGTCTCCAAGGGAGAGAGAGTACTGAAAGACTTTTGCTCTCATTTTTGGGAACCTTTTGAAACTGAGAGCAAGTCCCTGGCTCATTACTTCCAGGACCCATTTGTCTGAAGTAATAGACTCCCAGGCCTGGGAGTAGTGAGCCAGCCTGCCTCCTACTGGGATTACGGAGGCAACCCAGACACCTCAGGGTATGTGCTTGGCAGGGCACTTGGACTGAGTAGCTGATGGGGTCCTAGTCACCCCACGTGTACCTCTTCCCCTAAAGAACCCCCTCTGCTGGAAAGAAGAGGAGGAGCAGGCCTGAGCTTGGTAAAAAGGCCTGCTCCTGCGCCTAAACTGCTGCCTCTGAGGAGTGGTCTGCTTCTCTTTGGCTGCAGCACTCCTATAGGTGGTCCTGTACTCATCCATTTTCTTCATGTAGTTCTCCGTTTGCTCCCCAAACAGAGAATTACCAGTTACAGGAAAGTCCATGGCCTTAGCCTGGGTATCCTGAGAGAAGTTGGTACACCTAAGCCAAGCAAATCTCCTCATGAGGATAGATGTAGCCATGACCCTGGAATGAACATCACTGGAATCAACAGCAGCATGGAATGGCACCTTAGATGCCTCTATATCATTTGCAGCCACCTGCTCCAGTTCCTTGGCTAGCTGGGGAGTGGCACCCTTAGCCAGTTCCAGAACCGTATCCCACACAGATTTCTGGTACCTGGCAGTGTATGCCATGTAATTAGATTACCCGAGTCCCCAAGATGATGCCAAGTACTGCTTTTTTGCCATGGCATCAACTTTCCTGGAATCCTTATCTGGGGGGTGGGATGCCAAAAGAATATTAGCCTGGTCACAGGCTGCAGCTTGCACTACCCCAACATGGTTGCTATGAGATGAAAGGAATTCCGTCCCAGGACCTGACAAAGCATACCTCCTGTCCATTCTTTTTTCCACAGGAGGAATGGATGTAGGAAACTGTAGAATTTTCTGTGTCTGCTCCTCCGAGGATTTGTGTAAAGGGATAGACACCCTCTTAGACTCTGGGACATCCATCATTTCCAAATAGTCAGGTTCTTCCCGATCCTGCTCAGTCTCTTCCATAGGAAACTGAAGAGTCTCAGCCACTTTCTTGTAAAACAGGAAATGGGAAGAGGACTTTGAAAACCTGGGAGGAGAAGCCTGAGAAGGCCTATCTGGGGAGAAGTCAGGCTCTACTGGCTTATCTAGGCCTTCACATTGTTCCTCTTCATAATCTTCATCCTCCTTCTCCCAGTCATCCTCATAGTATGCCCCAGGATCCAATTCTGAAGCAAGTACATCCGACTGAACCGATCGGCTCTGAACAGAGACTGGTTCTGTCAGAAACAGGCAAAGCAACTGAACAACTGAAATCGCTTTCGCTATCTCATCAGTGGCTGGACCATGGGAAGCCGAATCCGAACCAGCTGATTTCCTTTTTCTTTTACTTGGAACCGATTCCGCAGAATCAGCTCTCCGTTTGCTCGAAGAGGTATCGCCCAGGTCAGTGGGCACCTCCTCAGGTTCGGCCACAACCAAACTGGGCTGGCCATCTGGGTCAGCCGACTTCTCGGCCTCCCTCTCCCTTGGCCTAATCAAATGTTTTTCCAGAGTGGCTTTGGGAAAGTTCTTACTTATTTGGTAGTCCTCTTTGAGGCGGTCAAACCCTGGACAATACACACTTACGAGGTGAGGGTTGGCCTTAGCAAAGACCTCCTTACACTCGGTACAGTGCTGAAACTGAGTGGGTCTGGTTTTCTTTTTGGGTTTCTCAGACATGCCTTCCAATATGAAAAGTCACCCAAAACAGCGGTTAAGCCAGGTGACTGCAAACTTATCGGTTCCAACCATGTCATGGGTCGGTTAAAAAAAATCCTAAACCGGATTTTTTTAGGAACCGATAAGTACCAGAAAAACACACACAGTTAATCACAAAATATATAAACAGAATAGGTTTCGGTTCCAAACCGGACTGATCGGCAAAGAACCAAAAAATAAACAATTTCTTTATGAAAAACTACCACTACCACTTACTGGTACCAAGACAGAGGCAAGAATGCTGAAATTCAAACGAAGCGGGTTGAAAGAACCGACCGATTCGAACTTTTACCGAACCAAAGAGCAGGAGGGATCTCTGGAGCAACTTTACAGTTAGGCGGAATAAGAAATCTAATGGTCTCACCTCAGAGTACCACAGACAGAGGTTTGAAAACCGAGCTCAACGTTCTGTGCCTTTACTCTCCGGGGCAATTCAAGTGCTGGGGCTAACTGCATATAGTCAGAATACAGCAAGACTTCATGTTGTTTGAATAAAGACAGGAGTCATACTTAACATGTCTAGGGAATACAGCCAGAACTCATGCTTAACATATCTGGGAAATAAAACACGCTCCGGCAGGACAGGACTGATGGGAGGAGGCACCCGTGGTAGCGGCCAGGGAGGATGTGGGGAGGTCCCAAGGTGGGAAGTAGAGGACCCCCGCAGATGAAGAAGCAACTTCTGGTGGGGGATTTTATTGTTGGGGTGCAGTTTTAGGAGCAGGAATGGAACTCTTATCGTTTGGGGGGGAATTTTGGGAGCAGGAATGGAGGGAGGCGAGATGCCTGCTTGGCACCTCGGCAAGGAGGGATGGAGAGCGGCTCCTAAGTATCACAAGGGTGGCAGGGCAAGAGGGGAAGCTGGATGTCAGTGTTCACCTAGGGATGAATGACCTGGCTAGGGACAGGCCTGTAATTGTGCCGGGAGATTTCAGGTAGCTGGGGAGGGGTCTTTGGCAGGTAGCACACTCAGTGGCTTTCACTGAGGTGCTGCCTATGATGTGGGGGAGGATAGGTGTTTTTGCACAAGGAGCTTCAATGTGTTGTTGAAGGAATGGTGTAGAGAGGAGGGAGTTAGCTACATTGAGGACCAACCTGGAGGGATAAGGGCCGATATGGGGTGATGGCCTGCATCTGTCTAGGAAGGGAATTGCAGTCCTCCATGGACGTTTTAAATGTTACTTTGTTAAACATGTAAACTAGCCAAAGGGGGGGTGGCAGAAGAAATCGAGGAGGCATAAACTCCCCCCAACAGACTGAAGCAGGGAGAAGGGAACATCTGACGGAAGGTAAATCTCACAAGGTGCAAAATAAAAAAAAAAAAAAAACAGAGTGATAGAAAGAAAAGGAGACTGGAACAAGAGTTGTAAGGAGGGGGGAAAGGAGAAAAAGCAAAAAAAAAATAAACACACACACACACACACCACCACACTGGCCAGAGCCGATAGGGCTGCAGCTGAAGAATTTGGGGTAAAAATATTGTAAATTACCAAAGCTACAAGCCTGCATTTGCAAAATGTAACCAAGGCTCAAAAATGTGTTTTGTAATATTTTTACACCAGATTTTCAACATAGCCTTGTTATGACCCTGCCTTATGAAGACAGGCAGACAAAATGTTCGACTCCTGGCTTAAAGGTGATTTTGCGTAGGGAGTGGAAATCAACTTTAGGGACACAAAAACACATTTTGGGCAGGAGTTGAAAAATGACAGCTGTAACATTCGTGAGGTGCTTTAAAGAAATAGCTATGTTGTAAAGTTGGGGTAAAAATATTGAATATTACAAACTTATGAGCCTGCAGTCGCAAAATTCAACATAGGCTCATAACTTGGTTGTTTAATATTTTTGCACCAAATTTTCAACATAGCCTTCTTATGACCCCACCTCATAAACAAGGCAGAGAAAATTTTCAACTCCTGCCCAAAAGGTGATTTCGCACAAGGACCGCAAAATCATCTTTCCGGATGTAAAAAAAAACATTTTGGCCAGGATTTGAAAAATGACAGCTATCACATTCATAAGGTGCTGTGAAGATATTGCTATGTTTTAAATTTGGGGTTAAAATATTGAAAAGTACCAAAGTTACGAGGTTGCGTTCGCAAAATTCAATGTAGGCTCATAACTTCGTTGTTTTTCTTTTTTTTTTTTTTTAATTTTCTCTTTATCCTCCTCCCTCCTTGCAGCCCCCTCCTCTTTGGGAGACACCTATGGCCTTATCAGCCTTCGCTCATCTACCTGGAGCCGGTGCAGTCCATGCCCCATGGAGCCGTGGCTATACCCCCCAGGCGGGTACGGGGTGGGACCCCCAACCACCCCGACGTTCCGCTAATCTTCGTCGGCATGCTGTCCCCGGACAGGTAGGGGCATTGAAGGTCGGGGCCCTGGTGCTCCATCTACTAGGCGGCTGCAATGGTTTTTCCTGGTGTTTCTCGACATGCCAGGTCCAGTGATGTCAAGGCGCCGAAGTCTGGTACGTTGCTTCCCCATCTGTTGGAGCATCGGGCTTGCTGTACCTCAGGTCTCCACCCGGGGTCAGACAAGCACCGAGCTCAGGTATTCCCCCTCCCCCCGGAGAGGACGAGCAGTCCCTGGGACGCTAAAGTCCTCCCCTCCCGGCCGGCCCTCCAGAACTTTGTTGTTTTTCAATATTTTTAGACCAACTTTTCAACATAGCCTTCTTATGCATAGTGGCCTGGAATACATTCTGGTAAAGGTAGTTTTTTTGATATGATGGTCTGCACCTCACCAAGGAGGGCACCTGGGCGTTAGGCCAGAAATTTGATGTTTTCATTTCCTTTTTCAAATTAAGTATACTTTATTGATGCGTAAAAACAACAACAAACTGATCAGACAAATACAAAAACGTTTGTGGATACGTACAGTTCCAGTAAATTGACATAACTTTGGATAAATTTATTTAACAAAATAAAACAAAACAAAACCTCCCCCCTAGCCCCCAAGCAATGTTTTCATTTCTAATTTAAACTAATAAATGGGAAGTTGGCAGCAACACCCAAGGAACCACAGGGGACAACTGTTGCCACTCCCCAACAATCTCCTATGAACACATAACCAGAACAAGACAGCACTAACACACACCTTATTGGCACACTTAAGGACCCTACAAGGCTACTTAGTATAAAGACAACATCTCCTGCAAATATACAGAAAAAGGGAAGCTCCACAGTGATCAATTCTAACCAAGGAAGGTGAGCACTGAGCATCAATGCTCGTAGCCTGGTGAACTAAATCCCAGATCTCACCGCCATAATGGCGGAGGTAGACCTAGACTGGGTTGCAGTCACAGAAACATAGTTCACCGAGAACCACACCTGGGATGTAGCTATCCCAGGATACACACTATTCCGAAGAGACTGCAAAGGTAAGAAAGGTGGAGGGGTAGCAATGTATGTAAAAAACAGCATCAATGCTATGGAAACCCAGGGACATAGCAGCAATATGGAGGTCCTCTGGGTCACCCTCGGAGCAGGAAGCAAGTACCCTGTCCGAGCTGGGGTTCTATACAGACCCCAGTCCAGGATAAAGACTTGGACAGGGAACTCCTGGAGGCCATCCTACAGATGGCAGACAGGAGAACTGCTGCTGGTTGGTGATTTCAATCTACTGGATGTGGACTGGCTCTTACACAATGCCTCTACGGAAAGGAGCAGGTAATTCCTCCTAGCACTAAAGGGAACAGGACTAGAACAGTTGGTGACCACACCAACACGAGAGGAAGCCATCCTGGACCTCATGCTCTCAAACAGCGACAGGATATCTGACAACGGTGAGCAGCAATTTGGGTACCAGTGACCATAGGACCATCTGGATCACCATCACCAGAAAAGAGCAAGTCAGCCACAGCAAACTCAGGGTCCTGGATTTCAAGAAGGCTGACTTTATTCAAATGAGGGCTTCCATAAAACAAATACATAGCAAGGAAACAGGGGGCACAGTGGAACAGCGGTAGAAAGCCCTGAAGAAAGCTTTACTCTCAGTAACTGCCCAGTGCACGAAGCAGATCTCTAACTGAAGAAAAAGGAGGAAACCACTATGGTATACCAAGGACGTAGCAACAAAAATAAAGGATAAAAGGAAAGCGTTCAAGAGATTCAAGGATACTAACAAGGAGGCAGATATGGAAATCTACAAAACGAAGCTAAAAGAAGCAGGGCAGGCAGTAAGAGCAGCCAAAGCCCAGACAGAAGAGAGAACTGCACGAGGAGTGAAGAGGGGCGACAAAACTTTTTATAGATACCTCAGAGAAAAAAGGAAAACAAAAGGAGGCTTTATAAGAATAGCAACCAAGGAAGGCAAACAGGCAGAAAATGATAACGAAAAACCGGAGAGTCTGAACAGTTTCTTCTGCTCAGTCTTCACAAAAGAACGATGGCAATGGACCCAAAATGCAAAACACAGGCGGACTCACCATAGCAGCAGATGCAGGACCATTTACAAGAGACGGTGTCCTAATACAGCTTCTCAAATTAAAAGCAAATAAAGCAATGGGCCCAGATGAAATTCACCCTAGAATTCTGAAGGCATTGGCACAGGAAATTGCAGGTCCACTGGCAGAATTATTTATACAGTCTCTAGAGAATGGGGAAATGCCTCAGGACTGGAGAAGGGCTACAGTGGTACCATTGCACAAAAGTGGGAGCAGGGAGGAGGCTGGAAAATGCTGGCCAGTGCGCTTGACCTCAGTAGCGGGGAAGCTTATGGAGTCCCTACTTATGGAAAGAATAGTGAAGTTCCTTATGGAAACAGGGCAGCTAGATACTAAACAGCATGGATTTACAGCAGGATGGTCATGTCAAATGAATATTATTCAATTATTTGACTGGGTCTCCAAAACAGTGGACCAGGGAGGAACAGCAGACATAGTCCATCTTAGATTTCAGCAAGGCTTTTGACTATGTCCCACATAGAAGATTGGTCAATAAGCTAGAGCACTCTGGGTTAGGGCACAAAATAGTCAAGTGAGTTCAAAACTGGCTCCACAATAAAATGCAGAGGGTCATAGTCAATGCAACACTGTCTAGCGAGGGAAGGGTGATCAGTGGTGTGCCCCAAGGATCTGTCCTTGGCCCAATCCTCTTCAATATATTCATCAGCGACATTGCTGATGGCCTGCAGGATAAGGTATGCCTGTTCGCAGATGACACAAAGCTCTGCAACAGGGTAGATACAATTGAAGGAACGGCAGCAATGGAAGCAGATCTAAAGAGACTAGAAGCATTGTCTAGGGACTGGCAGTTGAAATTCAATGTCAAAAAGTGCAAAGTCATGCACCTAGGTAAAGGGAACCCAAGAAAAACATACACATTCGATGGCGAACAATTAACAGAAACAAAACTTGAACGGAACCTCGAAGTGCTTAATTCTGATGATTTAAAGGTAGACAATGTGAAAAGGTGGCGCAGAAAGCTAGTAGCATCCTCGGATGTACTGGCGGGGCATTGCAAGTAGGAAGCGAGAGGTCATACTCCCTCAGTACAGGTCCTTGGTGAGGCCACATCTCGAGTACTACGTACAGTTCTGGAGGTCACACCTAAAAAAAAGGACACAGACGGCCAGCCCGATGGCACTGAGGGTTGAGGCGCTGGACGCCACACCATGCGCCACGCCGGCGACCCGGGTTCAGGAACAAGCCCAGGCCTTTGGGGGTCGGCAGGGGAGAGAGACGATCGAGCGTCCGGAGGACTGCTCTCCTCTCTCGGTGAGGGATCCAGGGTCAGCCTGGGACAGCAGCGGCCCCCGGTGGAAGCTGGAGTCACTGCCATGCACAGGGCTCGAGTAGTGGGTATCTGAGCCATGGCAGACGCCACTAGACGTCATTGCACATCCAGGCTCGGGGAGGGAAGGTGTAACAAAGAAAATCCCAGCTAGTGGGTATAGGTGAAGGCACCACGGACCCTGGGAAGCCACACTCCATGGCCGAGCACCTCTCCTCGTGTCCCCCCCCGACCACCTGGCAAATTAGACTGTAGATAGAGCACACTGGGAGGATAGGGCAGCCCTACCTCAGAGGGTGCAGAACCGGGGGGTCTGCCAGGGTGGCTCGGGGTGAGGAGAAGAGTGCTTCAGGCAGGAGGTAGAGCTCCGGTGGCAAGTGGATGCTGAAGAGAGAGTTTCCCACCGGCGGAGCAAAAATAGAGTTCGAAAAAAAAAAAGGACATAGACTACTTGGAGGCTGTACAGAGGACAGCTACTAAAATGGTACAGGAACTGCACCAGGAGCAATATGACTCTAGATTACAGCAACTGCAAATGTACTCCCTTGAGCAAAGGAGAAACGGGGGATATGATAGAAACCTTCAAATACATAAAGGGCATAAATAAGGTACAAGCAGAAAACCTTTCACAGAAACGAGACCATGCGAATGACGGGGCACAGTTTGAGACTAACAGAGGGCAAGTTTAAAACCAATATTCATAAGTTCTACTTCACAGAGAAGGTGGTAGACCCTTGGAATAGCTTAGCACCAGAGGTTGTGGAGTCCAAAACAGTCACTGCTTTTAAGCTAGCGTGGGGCAAGTACTGCGGTAATCTCGGATGAAGAACAGAATGGGGGGTAGGCAATCTGGGCAGACTAGATGGATCATACAGTCCCCTTCTGCCGACACGTTCTTATGACCCCACCTCATGGACAAGAGTGGAGAAAATCTTCGACTCCTGCCTGAAAGGTTATTTCACACAGGGACCACAAAATCACCTTTCAGGACAGGTCTGCCTGACAGTGCCATTGTTCATGAGGTGGGGTCCCAAAAAAGGCATGTTGAAAATTTGGGCCAAAAATATATAAAAATGCCTAAGTTATGGCACTAAGTTCAAAACTCCATTGAAATACGTTGAATCACATACCTGTATATTCAGTTCGTGGTCCAGCTTTGAAGAGTGAAGATGTGTTTGCGGTCCACAGAGGATTACGGCATTGGACCCCCAATGGGCAAGTAAGGGCCTGGGGAGGGGTGCAGGGTAGTGGGCGCTGAGTGGGTCGAATGGGGGGTAAGAACGGCTGCAAAAGACATCGATGAGCGGTTTCTTTTACAGGGGAGGCAGGACCAAGGACCCCCAATTGCAACACTGGGGATTAGGCACCCCCAGTGTCACAGTTATGTTTGGTAGTGCTGAGAGGAGGGGCGGTGGGGAAGAAAAAAAAAAGGCATCGCGGGAGAGCAGGATCGCGACACTGGGGATTAGAACTTCCCGTGTCACTACTATGTTTCGAGGAGGTTATTTTAAAAAAAGAATAAAACAGATAGTCACAGTGAAACAAGGCCCACTCTATCAGTGATGATGGCCACCTACATGCTACTGCTTATGTGCGACTGCTAGCACATGCACAGTAGAGTGTGGTGGCCATCTTGGACACAGAAGTGGGCTGTGTTCCACTGTGACTGCCAGCACTGCAAAACAGTGCAGTGCTGTGTCAATACGGACAACATGGGCGGACTGCTTCATGGATGTGGAGGCAACAGTGGTGCAAGGCTGGAATGTTGTTCATTCGCAAGGAATGAGGAGTCCTTTTTTTCTCTCACAGCAAAAGGTCTGCAGGGCTCCATCCACTGCAGCCCAAAAACAGGAGGTCACAGAAGGTGGTAATAAAATAAGGAAGGCCATGTGTGCAAATGCAAGGAGTCTAGGAAATAAAATTCCAGACCTAGAGGCCACAATGGCGGAGAAAGACCTGGAAATTGTGGCCATTAACCAGTCGTGATGCAGAGGAAAACATGACTGGGACATGGCCATACTCAGTTCAAGAAAGACAGGGTGGGAAGAAAGGAAGGAGGAGTGCTGTATGTAAAGGAGGGTATAAAAGAAACAGAGGTGATTCAGGCATAGCAGAGGGACCCAGTCAAATCTCTCCAACAATAAAAAGACCTAAATGGCTGATACACCTGTACAGATGTTGTCATTAAATGTTAATGGGCTTGGCAGTCCAGTCAAATGTACAAGAATGCTCACTCTGTTTAGTAAAAAAACAAGCGGGGATCATCTATGTACAAGAGACACATATGAACACAAATGAGCATAAAAAGCTAGTAGGTAAGGGTTTTGCTCAGGTTTTCTCATCCTCACATACTGGAGGTAGAAGGAGAGGGGTCGCCATACTGGTCTCGGGCCATACCCCTTTTTGGGCCATGATGGAATGGGCAGATGCGGAAGGCCGCCTCGTGATTGTCCAGGGATTGTTGCAGGACAAAAAGGTGACCTTGGCTAACGCCTACTTCCCCCCAGGGTCGAAAACAGAGACAATAAGATACCTTTTGAGGAAGGTGTTAGAGTCGACTAAGGGGACCCTGATTCTCGTGGGGGGACTTTAATATTGCCCCAAGCCCTCATTTGGATTCCACGAGTGTCACCAGGTGTAAACAGCCCGCCCCACATAAGTTTTTTAAATGGTTTATACAAGAGGTGGGCTGGTTGGATGTGTGGCGTACCCTCCACCGTAGAGATAGGAGATACTCATTCTACTCAGCTGTACACGGAACATACACTAGGATAGACCACCGCTATACACAAAAAGAAAGTTTAGGACTTCTTCGGGAGACTACCATTGGAGACACTGCACACTCCGATCATGCCCCAGTAATTACGACATGGGGAATGGGGCTCGAGAAGCGGAGATACCTTGTGGAGACTCAACCCAACCAACTTTAAAAATGAGCCGTTTCAGGAATTCCTAAAAGATAAGATACAGGACATCCTAGAGGATAACCCTGAAGGGGAGACCACTCCAGCGATCAGGTGGGATACGTTAAAGGCAGTACTCGGGGGTCACTTAATACAACATACCGCTTGCCTCACAAGACAGCGCAAGGAAAGACAATTACACCTTGAGCAAACTCTTGGCTTCCTCCAAATGGCCCATCAACAAGGTGATCTGTCGGTGTTGGCGCAGCTTAAACAGGAACTGGATAGGCTGTGCCTGCAGCAAACAAAAATAGCACTGGCATTTTTGAGGCAGCGGTATGGAGAAATAGGTCCTCGAGCCTCACGCCTATTAGCCTTCCGTCTTCATAAGCAGAGATGGCTTGCCACAATAGCCAGCATTAGGGATCCAGTAACCAACACCCAACTTATAAAGGTGAAAGGCATCACACAAGTATTTTGTGATTACTACAAAAAATTGCATGCCCCTGACCATTTGTTAGATCATAACAACATTGCAAACTTTCTTTCCTCCCTTGACCCCCCCTAAGCTCAGTAGAGACCAACAAGAGGGACTGACCTCCCCATAACCCAGATGGAACTGCGAACAGCCATTTCTCATTTAAAAACAATGAAGGCCCCTGGCCCCGATGGTTATGGTACAGAGTTCTGTAAGTATGCAGAGCCCTTGCTCAGCCCGCTATTAGAGCGGGTTTATGAAGGGGTGCTACGGGGCCTTGATGACCCTCCTCCAAGCTGGTCATATGCTGTGATCTCAGTCATCCCCAAACCCGACAAGGACCCTCAATTATGCTCTTCCTATCGCCCCAATGGCCAAGAGAATAGACGAGGTCCTCCCTCCCCTGATCGGCCTGGATCAGACGGGCTTTGTTAGCTCTAGATCCACAACAGATAGTACCAGGAGCCTCACATATAGTCCAGAGAATGCATACATGCAGAACCCCTTCAGTCTCCTTCTCAGCCTAGATGCTGAGAAGGCTTTTGACAGGGTCTCCTGGCCCTTTCTATTCGCAGCCATGTCAGGGATGGGATTCCCCACCCCCTCTAGTCTCCCTGATTAGGACTCTGTATTCTTTACCTCAGGCCTGTGTTAAAGTTTCCGGCCATTATTCTGCCTACTTTCCCCCTATATAGGGGTATTTACCAGGGTTGCCCCTTATCCCCGGGACTTTTTGCTATCTTTATTGAACCATTGGCTCAGGCCATCAGGCAGTCCACACACATCATTGGGATCCAGCTGGTAGGCAGAGAGCACCACATTGCGCTCTATGCAGATGATATCTTGCTCTTCCTTTTGGACCCTACACATTTAGTGCCCGCTGTATTTAAAATAATTGGAAGATTATGGACAATACTCAGGGTACAAATTAAATACCTCCAAAACAGATGCATTAACATTTAATTTTGTCCCACCTCCACAGTTTAAACAGACTTTCCCTTTCTGATGGGACCTTGAAAAGCTAAAATATCTGGGTATATACCCATCACATGACGAGAAAGCAGTGCAAAACAGTTATGTCTCATTCCACTCCCAACTTCAAGCAGACCTGGTCAGGTGGAGTGTCCTCCCACTTAATTTGCTTCAGAGGGTGGAGGTCATCTGGATGGTGGTCCTCCCTCGGGCTTTATACCTTTTTCAAAATGTCCCTATATACATCCCAATTAAAACATTTCAAGCTTGGAATAAAGCCATATTGGGATTTATATGGGCAGGTAAACGTCCCAGAATAAGGACTTTGATCCTTTTCCTCCCTAGACAGATGGGGGGGTCTGGCTCTTCCAAACCTCAAACTGTATAATTGGGCCTCACACCTTTCATTTATTGCTACACGCCTTAGGTGAACTAGCCCGGCTATTTGGAGGGAGACTGAAGAGGGACTATTCCTGTTTTTCACCAGACACAACACACTAACCCCCAGCTGAACCCAGGCCCATGGATTTTATACCAGACCAAAACCTGGAAAACGATCTGTAAACAGTCTGCCTTATCCCCCATTTGATTTATTTGTGTCCCCTACACCTACTGGAGCACTTCCCCCCAGCCCAGATGGACCACACATTCAGTCAGTGGGACCGTCTCCACCTCACCTTCATATCACAACTACTAAAGGGGGATGACTTTATTACCTTCCAAGAGTTAAGACGGAAATATAACCTGAAGCAGGAAGACTTCTTCAGGTACTTGCAACTGAGACATTTCTTTTATTCCCTCCCATCGGGAGTACAAAGATTAGAGGATCTCCCCCCATTAATATCTTTTTTGCAGAGCACCATAACTACCACTGAAACTCCACATACAGTATTATCTCTCATACATACAGGGCACTTAATGAGACCTTTGGAGCAAACACACTTGGGACACTGGGGAAATGGAACCAAGAAATAGGTACAGAGATCACCTCACAACAGTGGGACAGAGGCTGTCTTTCGACCTCTAAACTCACATAACTGGTGACTCTTTTCCTGGCAATTAATAGTAAGATACTTCCCGAACCCCAGCAATAACTGCCCATTATTCGGTGACAGGAACATCGGAATGCTGGCGCCAATGTGATGAACCACAGGCACACCATACCCATGTTTTCTGGTCATGCCCCACCATACAACCTTTCCTGACTTCCTCCAGGCAGAACTAGTAGAACTAATAGGGAGTCCAGTCACCCTAACACCAGAACTATTTATATTGCAAACCTTCCCATGAGAGCTAAGGGACTCTCATACACGCTACCTGTTAGGGATAGCCCTCTTAGCTGCAAAAAAGGCTCTAACTAGACACTGGCTCTCACCCCAGATCCCTACGATACCTGAATGGAGGGAAATAACACACATGCACACACACATATTTTATATATATAAAAACAGAAAGGATCTCATTCCCTTTGAATGAGCGCACTGATTTGGGCTCGCTGAAATGGACTAAATGGATAATTTATATAATGGCCAGAGACCCTGGTTTTGTACCCTTAAAGTAATCACTACATAGTCAATTAGTACTGCAGTAGGAGCCGCATTAGGACAGAGAGGGAACGGAAGTGGACAATCCTGTTGGGATCGAGGAATGGGGGTGACTTATCCTGAATATTTGGGTCTGTATTCATTAGGAGAGTCCCAGGAAGATATGAAATAATGAATTACTGAACCTTATGTATATATTTGACTTGAATTTTTCTTAACCTGTATATGTTAAACAATGTATAGCAAGATGAACTTGTGACTGCCCCCCCCGTACCATGTGGAAAATCATTAATAAACACTATATTAACAAAAAAGGAAAAAAAAAGGTACAGGGAAACTGGAAAGGAGTGGAGGGGTTGGAGGTACTGTGGGCCACCCCAGAGATGGGAAAGGGAGCCACGATTCACAATAGCGTGATCTACAGACCTCCAACATGGGGAGAATTTAGATAATGCACCAGTGGAAGCTATTGGCATAATGGCAGAAAAAGGGGCGGCGCTGCTGCTGGGGGACTTCAACCTGCCAGATGTAGACTGGAGCCTCCCAGCTGTGGCTTCAGCTAGAAGCAGTGAAATGCTTGACTCCCTGCAAGGGGTGTTTCTCAGACAAATAGTCAGGGAACCCACTCGTGATGGGACAATACTGGACCTGGTGCTTTCTAAGACCCTGTCTACACTTGCGTTCTGGTTAACACTACTGACCGTGTCCACACTGTAGCACAGTAAAACTGTGCTACAGTGGCGTGAAAAAGTATTTGCCCCCTTCCTGATTTTCTCTATTATTGCATATTTGTCACACTGGATATTTTTAGGTCTTTAGACAAAATATAATATTAGATAAAGGGAACCTGAGTGAACAAATAACACTTTTTTTTTACTTATTTCATTTATTTAATGAAAAAGTTAACCAACACCAACTGGCACTGTGTGAAAAGTAATTGCCCCTAGTTAAATCAACCCAATTAAAGGGATAATTAGAGTCAGCTGATTGAACACAGCCAGGCTTGATTACAGCCAGCCCTGCTCAATATAAACCTCACTTATTTTGGCCCTTACCATCAGAGTCACGTTGCCAGCACAAAGATTCAACAAGCACATTATGCCATGATCAAAGGAAGTTCCTGAAAAGATCAGAAAAAATGTGTTGCCCTCTAGCAGTCTGGAAAGGGTTACAAAGATATTTCTAAGGCTCTGGGACTCCATCGAACCACAGTGAGAGCCATAATCTCCAAATGGAGAACACTTGAACAGTAGTGAACCTTCCCAGGAGGGGCGCCTGCCAAAATTACTCCAAGGGCACAGTGTAAAATCATCCAAGAAGTCTCAAAGGATCCTAAAACAACATCCAAAGAACTGCAGGCTACTCTTGCCTCAGCTAAGGTCAGTGTTCATGACTCCACAATCAGAAAGAGACTGGGCAAAATGGGCTTCATGTGAGAGTAGCAAGGCGGAAACCACTGCTAACCAAGAAGAACATAAATGCTCATCTCTCATTTGCCAAGAAGCACCTGGATGATCCACAAGCCTTTTGGAAAATATGTTCTATGGACAGATGAGTCCAAAGTGGAACTTTTGGACAACATGGATCCCATAATGTCTAGCGTAAAGCAAACACAGCATTCCACAGTAAGAACACCATACCAACAGTCAAACATGGTGGTGGTAGTGTGATGGTGGGGATGCTTTTGCTGCCTAAGGACCTGGATGACTTGCCATAATTAAAGGAACCATGAATTCTGCTCTGTACCAGAAAATTCTTAAGGAGAATGTCCAGTCATCCTTCCGTCAGCTGAAGCTGAAGCGTAGTTGAGGCAAGCAAGACAATGATCCAAAACACAAAAGCAAGTCCACATCAGAATGGCTAAAAAGAAGTAAAATTAAAGTTTTGGAGTGGTCTAGTCAAAGTCCAGACTGAAACCTAATAGAGATGCTGTGGCAGGACCTGAAACGAGCAGTTCATGCTCGAAAACCTACCAAATGTTACTGAATTAAAGCAGTTCTGCAAGGAAGAGTGGGTTAAAATTCCTCCACAGCGATGTGAAAGACTGATATTGAATTATAGGAAGTGTTTGGTTGCAGTCATTGCAGCTAAATGTGGCATAACCAGTTATTAAGTGTAGCAAGCAATTATTTTTCACACAGTACAGTTGGTGTTGGTTAACTTTTTTTCATTAAATATGAAGTTAAAAAAAACAAGTGTTATTTGTTCACTCAGGTTCCCTTTATCTAATATTACATTTTCTCTAAAGACCTGAAAACATCCAGTGTGACAAATATGCAATAATAGAAAATCAGGAAGGGGCAAATACTTTTCACGCCACTGTACAAACTGTGTTTATTTTTTTTTTATTTTTATGTTTTATCCCCCAGCCACCTGCACCCGACTCCTTTGGGAGTCGCCAAGGCATCCCATCAGCTGTCGTCCCCTGTACCTGTGCTCGGTGCCTTCGTCCTTCCCCATGGAGCCGTGGTTTACTCCCCAGGTGGGACAAGTCCGCCCCCAGAACTTCCGATGCTTCATCGGGAAGCCAGGGCTGTGGGACAGGCAGGAGATCCAGGACAGTGCCAGACACTCCGTCATTCTGGTGTGTAAGGGCCATTTTACTCTTTCGCCTGTTCCACAAACACAATATGCAGAGACACAAGGGTCTCAGACATAAACAAAAGCGTGATGGCGCTCCCAGATCCAAAAAAGTGCTAAAACCCGATTGGCACAGTGTTTTAGCACGGTTTCGAACTCAACATGGTTGCTTTAAACTGTGTTGGCAGTGTGGATGCAAAAGCGTGTACTGCCACAATCATGCCTGGGAACTCAAGCAGGCAAGCACTACGTCAGAGAGCAATGTGGATGCTTCAACAACCAAGCTTTAACACAAAAATCAAAACATTTTTAAAATGCACGCCAGTGTGGACAGGGCCTAAAGGGACAGTACTGCAGACGTCAAGGTGGGAGGCTACCTAAGGACCAGTGATCACCATACAGTGTGGTTTGACATAAGGACAACAGAACTGAACCACACATAGATGAGGGTCCTGGACTTCAGAAGGGCAGATAAAAATTAAAAAAATGGGTGAAAGTGCCTGAGAGAAGACCTAGTGGGGAGAATGATCTGGGTGGAGTGGAGGAACAGTGGACGAAGCGGAGGGCATAGTGAAGGCAAAACAACCTCTGCGCAAAGGAAGTGAGCAAAAACAGGAGGAAAAAGACATGCTATGGTTCTCAAAAAAACCTGAGTGAAAAGGTAAAGGCTAAAAGGATATCATTCAGGATGTTTAATGAGATGCAGAGGGAAGAGGAAAGGGAGGTTTATCAGGGGAAACCAAGGGAAGCAGTAAAGAGCAGAAGGGCACAAATTGAAAAAAGAATAGCCCTGGGGCAAAGGGAACAAGACATTCTTTAGGTACATAAGTGAAAAGAGGACCAGGGAGGGATTGTAAGGTTAAGAAGTGTGTATGTGAGTGGGGGGACCTGTGCAGAGGGGATTAGTAAAGGTGGATATTCTGAACAAAGACTTTGTTCAGTGTTCATACAGGAAGGGAGGGACGGCACACTGGTGGGAAGAGAGGTAGACAGGAGAGAGCCCTGAAAAGACTCACAAATCTGAAAGTGGACTAACCTATGGGGCCAGTGGGGGTACATACAAGGGTATTAAGGGAGCTCAGGGAGGTACTGGCTACATGTCTGGCAGTCCTATTTAACAGTTCATTGGAAACAGGAGTGGTTCTGGAAGACTGGAGGAAGGCAGATGTAGCCCCGCTTCACAAACATGGTAGCCGGGAGGAGACTGGCAACTATAGGCCAGTCAGCCTGACATCGGTGGTGAGGAAGTTAAGAGACACTGCTAAAGGAAAGGACTGTGGAGCATCTTGAATCCAGCAGGTTACAAGACCTGAGGCAGGACGTTTGGGAGAGAGTCTTGTCTGATAGATTTCTTTCACTGGGTGACAAGGAAAATAGATCAGGGCGGGCAGTGGACGTGGCCTACCTAGATTTCAGTAAGGCTTTTGATCGCTCCACACAGGCCACTCCATAAGAAAACTGGGCAGCTTAGGTGGCCTTAAGGTGATAAACTGGGTAAGAAATTGGTTAAGGGATAGGCAACAGAGGGTGGTTGTAAACAGAGTTTACTCCAGATAAGGGATATGACCAGCAGAGTGCCTCAGGGCTCAGTACGGGGACCGGTCCTCTTTAAGGTCTTTATAAGAGACACTGCAGATGAGCTGGAAGGGCAGGTCTACCTCTTTGTGGATGACACTAAAATCTGCAGCAAAGTCCTCAGAAAACTCCAGGACTGGTCAGGGGCGTGGCAGCTGGGTTTTAATGTGAAAAAGTGCAAAATCATTCATTTAGAGCACAGAAACCCAGAAGCAGAAAACAGAATGAGAAAAGACGTACTGATGGTCACCAAACAGGAAAGGGACCTGGAGGTAATCATATTTGATCTAAAGGCAGCCAGGCAGTGTGTCAAAGCAAGATGCTGGGGTGCACAGGGAGGGGGGAATCACCAGTGGAAGGGGTGAAGTGGTGTTTCCATTGTACAGATAGCTGGTGAGACCCCACCTGAGTACTGTATCCAGTTCTGGAGAACACATCTCCAGAAGGGCACAGAGTAGATGTCCAGAGGAGGGCAACTAAAATGGTGCAGGGTCAGCATCAGAAGCCCTATGAGGAGAGATTAAAGGACCTTAATATATATTCCCTGGAAGAAGAGAAAAGGAGGATACCTATAAATACCTCCATGGATAAATAAGGTACAGGAGTGAGGTTTTTCAGAAAAAAGATGCATGAGAACAAGGGGACATGCAATGAAGCTGGCGGGGAGGGTACATTCAGGAGAAATGAGAGGAAGTACTTCTTCACAGAAAGAGGGGTGGATACCTGGAACAGTCTTCCAGCGGAGGAGGGGGAGGCAAAACAGTGGTGGGATTGAAAATGCATGGGACAGGGAGGTGTATCGGGAAACCGAGGGAAGCAAGGAATCTTGGTAAAAGCAAAGGGGGACAGAGATCAACGAGGTCTGAGGTGAAACTATAGGCAGGAAAATAAAATGGCAGACTGAGTGGGCCATCTGCTGTCAAATTCTATATTTCATAAACTCAGGAGTCATACTTAACATGTTTGGGGTGGTGGAAAATGTTTGGGGAATAAAGCCAGGAGTCCTGCTGAACGTGTTTGGGGAATAAAGCAGGAGTCCTGCTGAATATGTTTGGGTGATAAAGGCAGGACTCCTAGTGAACATGTTTGGGACATAAAGGCAGGAGTCCTGCTGAACGTGTCTGGGGAATAAAGGCAGTAGTCCTGCTGAAACGTGTTCAGGGAATAAAAGCAGGAGTCCTGCTTAATATGTTTTAGGAATGAAGCCAGGAGTCCTGCTGAACATATTTGAGGAATAAAGCCAAGAGTTCTGCTTAACATGATTGGGGATGAGCTGCACAGAAAGCAGAACCAGTGTGCTGATGTTCCGCTGATGACTGCACTCATCCATGGACTATAATCAGGACTGGGTTTTGCTTGGGCCCTGTAGAACCATACAGCTTTTTCTGACTTCGTGTTCCACACTTGAGGTTCATGAGTCTTATAAAAATTAAACTATCTTGAATGTCTGTTCAATCACTTGATACCTCAGGAGGGTATCAACCTTGTCCGCATTAACTTGTTTGATAATCACTGTATGTACTATTGTCTACTGTTGCACCTCTGTGCAACAAGTGCTCCATTGTAGCTGCCTCCTATACTCTGCCTGCTTATACCCTGTACCACCAACTGTGATAGGAACCTTTGTATATGAGCTCATGTGCCCAAAGGTGTATTTCCAAATAAATAAAATGGCTACAATGGCAACATAAAGGCAAGCGATATCCAAGGCCAGTGAGACAATGTCAAGATCGACCGCTGTAAAACAGAAGGACCTTAAAACTGCCATCCTGGCTCAGAGGCTATTTGTCCATTCGGACAAGTGACAGAAATCCTGCAAGTCACGGAATCAACACTATTATTCCCATGTTCAATACTGTTCACTCCCAGCTTTATTTAAAAGAAAAAAAAAAAAAAAGACACAGAACATCCCAATGGCTCAGCGTCGGCACACTGCCCTGCAGGCAACCCAGATTTTGGAGGGGAACCTGAGATGGCGTATCGGGAGGCGGGTAGGTCACAGCAGCTAAACCAAAGAAATTCCAGCACTCCATCAGGTTGCCAGGCATAACCACCAAGTAAATTTTATTGCAGTCACAAAATGTGAACTTGGGGTACCGTCCCCTTTGAGAAAGAGATTAACTCACTGGGGCTCGTATGTGACATTTGGTCTCCGCCTTGCAACATTGTCATTTTTTTTTACGTTTTGTGACTGCAATAAAATTTACTTGGATATTATGCCACGCGAACCTGATGGAGTACTGGAATTTCTTTGGTTTGGCTGATCTTGTATTTACCAGCACCTGGCCTTATTGGGAGTGTGTCTGTCTGCCTGCTGTTGTTGACGTTCGGTCACAGCAGCTACTGCTCCAGTGTTTCTTGTTCATTAAATTATATATTTTTTATATAGAGTTTTATGGGTTTTCTTTGTAGGTTGTCCCAATTTCCCCACCCAAGGCACATGGTTGTATGTGTGTGTGTGTGTGGAGGCATGCATGCCGTAGCACCAGCTCAGCCCCTTTCACCCTCCCGTCCTTACCGCCCCCTCTGCCTACGCTATCCCACCGGACCTCCACCCGGTGGGAGCAGAACTAAGGGAGGGCGACAACCCACCCCCACAACCCCCAGGAGAGAAGAGCAGCCTACTGGCTCCGCTCTGTCCTGCTCCTCACCCCCATACGCCAGCACCCCAATGACCCAGGTCATTCCCGAACCCGGGTTGCCGATGTAGCACGTAGTGAGGCGTCCAGTGCTTCAACCCTCAGTGCCACTGGGCCGGCTTCTCGTTCATTATTTTAGCATGGTGGCCCACCACCCCTAGATTTCCACCACCACCACCACCACCCTATTTTTGGGGGGCCACTCCCTAATTTGTTCTTATAAAATACTGCAAAACTGTATTTTACCTCCATGTTTTATTACACTGCTACTTCTGTAGTGATACCAGCACATATAGGAAGTCCAAGGCATAATGGGTCCTTGACCCTAATCATCACAACCATATGAATGTGACGGCAGAAAAGGACCACTAGGCCCACCTAGTCTGCTAAGAATGCCTAGGATTCCACTTGGCTTTTGCTGTAATCCTTCCCCCACCTCAGTAATCCTTTATGTTTATCCCAGGCCCTCTTGACCCCCGCTCTTCTCCCTCACCTCCTTTGGAACCCATTCTAGTCATCTACCACCCTCTCAGTGAAGAAATACTTCCTGAAGTTACCCCTAAATGTCCCTCCCTTGCTCTGATATTCATGACCCCTCACCCTAGGTCTTTCAATTGGAAAAGGCTCCCCACAGGCACCTTATTGATACTCTGAAGTATTTAAAAGTCTCGATCATGTCTCCCCTCTCCCTTCTCCAAAGAGTACATGCCCAGTTAATTCAGTTTCCCCTCGTATGGCAAGTGCTTTAGCCCCCTCACCATCCTTGTCGCCCTCCTCTGAATTCGCTCCACCCTCTCCACGTCTTTTCCAAGGTAGGGCCTCCAGAACTGGACCCCATACTCCAGGTGCGGCCTGACCAGCTGTGTGTACAGGGGTACTATAACCTCCCTCTTCCAACTGGAGATCCCGCTCTCCATACAACCTAATATTCTGCTTGCCCTTGCCACTGCCCCTCCACACTGCTTTCCCACACTCAGATCATGTGAAATCACGATGCCCAAGTCCCTCTCTTACGTTACCTGCAGGATCTACCTCCCAGCTGAATACTCTGCTCTTCCATTTTTTTTTTTTTTTTGCCTAAATGCATGATCTCACACTTAGCCGTAGTGAACAATTGCCACTCTTTGGACCATTCGTCCAGCCTCTCCAGGTCCCTACGCATCATCTCCACCCCCTCGGGTCCATTCTATTGCAGATCTTTGTGTCGTCTGCAAAGAGACTCACCCTCCCTTCTAGACCCACCGCTATATCCCCTATAAAGACATTAAACAGAAGAGGCCCTAGCACTGACCCCTGGGGAACCCCACTGATGACCTCTGACTCCTCCAAGGGTGCTCTATTGACCAATATCCTCTGAGTTCTTCCCTCCAACCAGTTACCCATCCACTTTATGACCACCTCCCCCAGCCCCAAGCAGGCCAATTTGTGCAAGAGCCTCTTGTGCGGCACAGAGTCAAAAGTTTTTCTGAAATCAAGGTAGGCCACATCCACCGAGCCCCCTGATACACCACCCTGGTGACCCAGTCAAAAAACGTTGTCAAGTTTGTTTGACAGGATCTTCCCTCAGTGAACCCATGCTGCCCCGGGTCCTGAAGTCCGTTTGCCTCCATGTAGCTGTTAATTCTGTTCTTGAGTAGTTTCTCCATGAGCTTTCCAGCCAAAAGATGTCAAGCTCACTGGCCTGTAGTTACCCACGTTTCCTTCTCCTTCCCTCGTGTAGGGTATTACATCTGTACACTTCCAATCTTTAGGTACTACCCCTGAACTTAGGAGTTTTTAAATAGAGCAATCAAGGGAGCAGCCAGCACCTCCATAATACCCTCAACACCCTTGGATGTACCCGTCTGGCCTCATGGCTTTGTCAACTTTCAAGTCCCTAAGCTCCCTTTGCATCTCCTCTTCCCGAAAGAGGCTCAGTCCATTCCCTCCACTGTGGTTTCTGCTACTCTAGTTGCCCCTTTCCATTCTGCTTCGTCCGTGAATGCTGAACAGAAACAGTTATTCAGCAGTGCAGCCTTCTCCTGGTCCCACCGCCCGTTTTCAGGCTGGAGTCCTTTCTCCATTTCCTCCTTTCACATATATTACCTAAAAGGTCTTGTCCCCTTCTTGACTGCCTTGGCAATGTTCTCCTCTGTCCTAGCCTTTGCTCGCCTGCCCACTTCTCCCCTTCGTTGTTTTAAACTTCCGAAAGGCTCTCTTCTTAGCCCTGATGCTGTCCTCCACTTCCTTGTTGAACCACAGCGGCTTCCTCCTTCTTGCTTCTTCTCACCCTCCTCGCGCAGAGGTCTGTGGCTCCCACTATGGCCCCCTTTATCGAGTACCACATCTTGCACCCCCCCATGCTGCCCCACTCCTTCTAAAGCTTGTTTAACATACCCCCCCATCTTCCTAAAATCCACTTGTTTGAAGTCGAGAACCTTCACCTTGGTCTGGTTTAGGGCGCCAACGTGCAGTACCATCAACCACACAGTGCTATAGTCACTGGTACCAAGGTTATCCCCACCGATAATTTCCCTGCCCTGTCCTCGTTGTTAGTACCACATCTAACACCGCCCATCCCTAATTGGTTCCCGGACCATCTGTCTAAGTAAGGCAACTTGAAGGGAGTCCAGTATCATCCTGCTTCTGGGGATGCTGCGCGTGTCCCATGCCATGTTCGGCAGGTGAAGGTCCCCATCAGTAGCACCTCTCCCTTTGCTGACATTCTCAGAATTTCCTCCATCATCTGGTTGTCCACCCTTCTTGCTGCCCCAGTGGCCTGTAGACCATCTATGTGCAGACCACCTCACTCTCCGTGGTCAACAAGACCCATAATGCCTCTGTGTCCCATCTGCCCTGTACCTCTGTTGCCTGAATCCCCTCCCTCATGTAAAGCGCTACTCCCCCCTTCCGACCCGGTCTCTCCTAAACAGCATGTACCCTGGTATGGTCATGTCCAAACCCTGCCCTCTGTGGCAAAATGACTCCGTGATTCCCACCAAGTCTAATTCTGCTTCTGCCATCACTGCTGCCAGGTCCGGGACCTTAACTGCCCAGGCTCCTAGCGTTTGTGCATCTGGCCCTCCAATCTCCCCTGTCCTAGTGTTTCTTACTGTCCTGACCCTAACGCCTATAGCCCCCACTGGGTGTCTCATAGTCTGCCCCCCATGTCAGCTATCCTGTTCTTGGTTTCATGTGCAACACCCCCCATTTAGTTTCAATTGCATCATCGTTCAACAAACTTCTCCATTTTCCACCTCAGCACTTCTTCACCCTCCTCACTGTTGTGTGTAACCTATCTGGGAAGAACAAGCCATCCTGCCAGGTGGCCCCCCATTCCCCCACCAGCCAAAACCCTTCCTACCACAACAACCAGATAGCCAGCTATTAAATTCAGTTATCCTCCGTTTCCTTTCTGAGCTAGCTCTTGGAACAGGCAGTACCGCAGGAAACGCCACTGATCTAAAGTTTAGGTTCTGACAGAACCTTGACATGGCTTCAGACATAGCATGCACCTCCATCACGCTATGCCTGCAAGGTCATTTGTTCCCAAGTGGAACACCAGGTGTGTTCTCTCATCTTGCAGCTTCCCCCTGGAGGGGATGTGATGTAATGTATCATCTCAGCTGCTGTCATGCCCAGCAAACAACTGACCCAGCCCGTGCCTTCTGTCCCTTCCACAGCCATGGCCCTTATACTTGGAGTCCCAGACAATCAGAATCCTGTCCGCCACCTTTTTGAGCTCGATCCACAACCTGCCGCTCACCTGCCCCCTTCCACCAATCTCCCTACCTATGCCCCCGGCTTGATCTTCTTCCTTGCTCCCATATTCTGTCCTCTCCAGGTGCTAGATCCTGGACCCAGCCCTGTATCCCTGCTGCCCCAGGCTCTGTGTTGCCCTCCTCTCACCCCATCCCACTGTCTGTGGCCAACACCCTTGTTTGCTCCCTCTGCTGCATTGCTGCAAGTTCCCTTACTTGTCTCTGCTATGCCCTCTCCTGTCTAGTGTTTGGTTTCTCAATTCCTCCTCCCTCACCCCCTTTTCCCCTTAAACCCTTGTCTGGGCCCCAGCTGCCCTACCCTCCTGCCCTTGCCTGGCCTCTTTATCTCTGCTCATTATACCCGGCCCACTTGCAGCACTATTCTGATCTCTGTCCTGTATTGTTCGGTGTCACCAGAGCTGGATGCCACTCTTAACTTGTTGCAGCACATTGCCGAGCACAGGGTTCCTCCATTCTGTGCCACCAGAGCTGGACGCCACCCTTCCTGGTTGAGGCATAGGTCAGAATGGGGGAACCCTGTGCTCGGCAGTGTGCTGCAATCAGGGAGGGTGGCATCCAGCTCTGGTGCCACACAATGGGGGAACCCTGTGCTCGGAAGTGTGCTGCAACCAGGAAGGGTAGGTGTCGAGTCCTGGTGCCAAAGAATGGGGGAACCCTGTGGCGGCAATGTGCTGCAATCAGGGAGGGATGGTGCCAAGCCCTAGTGCAACAGAATGGAGGAACCCTGAGGTCAGCAGTGTGCTGCAATCAGGGAAGGTTGGTGTCGATCCCTGGCGCCACAGAATGGAGAAACCCTGAGGTTGACAGTGTGCTGCAACCAGGGAGGGTGGCGTCCAGCTCTGGTACCACAGAATGGAGGAACCCTGAGCTTGGCAGTGTGCTGCTACCAGGGAGGGTTGGTGTCGAGCCCTGGTGCCACAGCCACCCTGGCAATGGGCCAATGCTCCCTCTGCAGAATGTCACTGCATGCAGTCAAGGCTGCCAGGAAAGCTCTATGGAAAAATTAAAAATAAGACACAAGATTTCGTACTCAATTCATTTATCTCATATCAATATACACCAGAACACAAATATTTGAACAGACTACACAAAAGATCCTTTAAGTCAAGTATTCTCTACAAATGTGAGAGTTTGTAGACTATCGACCTTGAGATTTTCCACTTGCACATTTTCAACAGTCATGTTTTCAAGCTGGAGGTCTTGGACTTGTATGTCTCCGTCAAAGGTGGCCTGGTAAATCTCAATCCCTTCTACTACAGAGATGGGTTCCACAGTCTGTATGATGGCAATGGCATTGCTGTATTCACTGCTCAGATCTGTCTGAGGTGGATTGCTGTGGGTCGATTGCTGTGGATCTTTTTGTGTTTCCACAAGTTGGAAAAGGTCCGGTAGGTCTTCCCACACTCTGTACAGGTGTATGGTCTTTCTCCAGTGTGGATACGGCGGTGTTCAGCAAAGGCGCGCGGAAAGGGTAAAAGCTTTGCCACACTCTTCACACTTAAAGGGCTTCTCACCGGTGTGCAAGCGGCGGTGGTCCTTCAGGTGAGTTGACTGCCGAAAGGCCTTGCCACAGTCAGGACAAGGGTAGGGTCTTTCACCTGTGTGAATACGCCGGTGAACTTGGAGAGAAGTCTCTGTGCTGAAGACTTTCCCACACTCATCGCATCTGAAAGCTCTACCACCTACATGCCGACGCTCGTGCACCATCAGATTTGCCTCGCTGGTAAAACCTTTGCTGCACTGCTTACAGCAGTATGGCCGTTTTCCTGCATGTGTCATCTCGTGCACTTTCAGTTTAACAGCAGAGCCAACCTTCTTACCACAAATCGTGCACTCAAACATTTCACTCCCATGTTTGCATTTGTGCTCCTGAAGTTTTACAACGTTGGCGAATGTAGTCCCACATTCTAGGCACCGGTGAGGCTCCTGCCCCACATGGCTGAGCTGGTGCACTTCCAGCAGTCTCTGCTATGAAGAAAGACTTGTCACATTCTTTACACTTGTAGTGATACTCTCCTGTGTGATGGAAGCGGATGAAGCAACAACCTATATGGTCGATGAAAGCTGATGCCGCACTCCTCACACTCGTATGGATAGTGATGGTTGTGCACAAACATGTGTTGCTGGAGACTGGAGGACTGAGTAAAGGCTTTGTTGCACAGTGCACACTTGTAGGGCTTTTCACCAGTATGAGTCAGTCTGTGACGTAACAGGTTGGCTTGAGAATTGAAAGACTTGCCACACTCCTTGCACTGAAACGGACGCTCACCAGTGTGGGTTAACAAGTGATTCCTGACATGCGATTTCTTTTTGAACATTTTACCACAAACCTGGCATTTGTGTCTCCGTTCCAGTGTATGTACAAACCTCTGGTGACGAGCCAACTGTATGCGTTTGGAAAACTCTTTCCCACAAACTTCACATCCAAAGGTCTGTCCATCTTCCTCCGTAGAGCTGCTTGCCTGTACAGGTTCTGGTTCTACTACGCTGGTGTCTTCTGAATCAAGTACATATATGCTGGAAGGTTCCGATCCTAAACTCAATTTCTGAACAGGTAATGTCTCTAGTTTCTGTTCTTCGGTCTTTTCCAGTGTTACTGGAGTGTCTTCACCTTTTCCTGAATGGCTGCGCCGGTGGTAAAGAAACTTTGTCATATTAAGAAAGGTTTTGCCACACTCACAGCGGTGAAGGGGGTTGGGGTGTGGCTTCGCCGGTGTGCAAGCAGAATCCCTTCCGTGCTGAATCCCAACCCACAGTCAATGCACAAAAAGCGCGTTTCCTCGCTGTGAACCTTCATGTGCTCCTTCAGCGAGTACGCTTTTTTGAAAACTTTGCTGCATAAGCAACATTTGTGTGTCCCTTCTTTCTCACAGTGCTGATGCCAGTGGAGCGAACTGGCAGACGGAAATATGCTGTGGCAATCTGAGCATTTGTACTCCTTCCCAATGTGGTCCTTTACATGCCTTTTTAACTCCTCCGAAGTGATAAACTCCTTTGGGCAATCGGAACATTTAAAACATTTCTGCTTGTTAGGGGGCTTCTCTTTGTCACCTGGCTTCACCAACTCTTGCCCCGAAGCAGAGGGCTGCTGTTTGCTCATCTCATTATCACCAGTGATGATACCAACGCTCGTACTGCCTTCAGTCACTGTACTTGTCACTGGGGACTGTTGCATTTCTAAGGAGTCTTGTGTTTCTGCCCCTCTCACCTTGTTCAGTGCAAGCTGGAGTTCTTGGTTTCCAGAGCTGAAAGGCATTAATGCCTCCACACTTTCCTTGTCTGCCTTCCTGAAATGAATTAACTGGTGTTCCAAAAACTCCTGAGGCACGTGGAACCCCTCAGTACATTCCAAGCACTTATAAACATGCACTTCATTGGGAATGTCTGGCTGATGTACCTCTTGGCTCTCTACTTTCTTGTAGGAATGCTCTCGACTAACCGATTCCCAGTTTTGGTTCAAAGTCACCTTACACAATGAATGTTCATTTTGGACCTGGAAGCTGTCTGTATCCTTTAGGTTTTGCACAAAGGCCTCTGCTACATTTAAAGACTCCCTGTTTTCGGGCTGCGCCAATACTACAGTTGACAAACCAACATCCAACTGGACTCCAGGTGTGTTTGGAGCTACATTCAGGGGCTGTTCGTTCACGTGCGAATGCCGATGGGCAAGCCACACGTCCGGACTGTCAAACAGTGCTTTACATTCTCCACACTCATACCGAATCTGGCTTGTGGCCACAGACTTTGGTACTGCAGTCTGCAAGTCTGGTCCTTGGGACAGAGCCCTTATGTGCATTTCCTGGTGCTGCAAGAGTTCAGTGGGTGTCACCAACAGCACCCCGCATTCTAGGCACTGGTACTGGTTCTCCTGGACTGTCACAGCTTGAATCTCCCCATCCATGTCAGACTCAGCAATTCCAGCCACCTCATAGCTCTGTATCGTTATGTGACTCTGCTGATGAACAAGCACGTCTCCCAGGCTGTTGTAGAGCTGCCCGCACTCTGAGCACATGTACTGGTGCTGGACGTACACGGAAGGCTGCAGTTCCTGTGCTTCTGCCATGTCTACCTCTCATGTGGCAGGGCTGTGTATGCAATCTCGATCTCCCACTTCTTCAGTTATCAAAACCAATTCTCCTTCCAAAACAGCATCAAGTCAAATGGACAGCTGTAAGAAAACAGGCAACAGGTTAGTTTATGTTACCTATGAAACAACTGCCTCTAAGTACTGGACACAGTGATGAACTTCTAGTATAAGGCAAAGAATTTGTTTTATATGACTGATACCGTTTACTGGAACCACAAAGACACTGCACGTAAATGTTACAGTACACAGGCTTGGGCTACAAGGTCCTTTTGCCAGAAGTATTCCAGAACAGGCTTTAGAGTTTGGAGTGCCTCTAGTGAGATGAGTCTTGGGTTCCTTACCTTACCCCCAACCTGATTATGTCTTTTACTCTGCCCAAAGTGCACATTTTTAATACAACCAGTTACATGTGTGTGTTTTTAAGGGGGAGGCAGCAATGTTAGTCCTTGGGGCCCCACTGCCCATCCAGTTGGAGTCTATTCACCAGCCTAATTGGCTGGGCCAGACCTTGGCGAGTAAGTTCATGATGCTATGACACCACCTGAGAATGCACCACAGGACTCAGTGGTGCTCCCTACTGCTGTTTTAGACATGAATATGTATTAAAACAATAAAACGTGGCACTGCAGATCCTGCTGAGCCCCCCCCACCCCAAGCATGGGGTCCCAGTAACAGCAGGGTTCAGTGGTGCCTAAAAATGGCGTGAAGTACTACTCACACCTGATAATAAAAGCCATGCAAACCTAACAAAGGGACCAGTGGGGCCCCAGAAGCTTGTGTACTGCAATATCCAAGTACAATTTCTCTGTTGGTTCAATAATAAGTTTGCAGTGTCAGTGGCCCAGCAGGTTGCACACTTGCCTCTAAGGCCGGAAAATCTGAAGCTTGTGAGTTCTAGCCCCACACCATGCACTTGGGGTAAACCTCAGTAAGCACATCAGTGCAGCATGAGGGATGTTGCACTGCAGGAGGTGCCGCCTTTCAGATGAGCCATTAAACCAAGGTCCCCACCTACCAGTTCTAGTGGTTGTTCAAGTGAAGCTCAAGATCCCATGGCACTTCTTGAGAACAGTAGGAATTTCCTTTCACTATAACTGCCACTAACAGCTTAAACTAGTTCAATTTCACTTTGTTTCCATCGTATTTCCTACCCACCCCCTGGGACAAGGCTGAAAATATGCAGAAGCATCAAACACTTTCATTTTAGGTAGTAGTAAAATGTTATTTATACAGTGTTAACACCATTAGGGCTGTATATACTCTTTTCACAAGGTGTGACTCAAGTCTTTTCATTATCGCTAATCAGCCCCAGAGAAGTGAAACATTCCTGCATTACTGAAAAATCAGTTTGCAATTTGTTCTCAACCTCTCTAGGACAGCTGACTTTCACCACCAAAATGGTGTCATCTGAATATAACCGAATGCAGGAATGTTCCATATATCCCAGTAGACGGTCTATATAAATAATGAACAAAAAGGGGCTCAGGATTGATCCCTGGGGCACCCCTCGTGTTATGGGTAATAGTTTACATTGATACCCGTCTACTGTAACTACCTGGGTTCTGCTGACTAAATATGAACACACCTATTTCTTCTGAGTCTATTCAGGAAAATCTTATGATCCACCACATTAAATGCTTTTGACAGGTCCACATACACAGTGCCCACGGACCTCGCAGCCCCAAGAGCAGTAGCAACCATATCTAAAAGGTCCGTGAGCGCGGTGGCTGTGGACCTGCCCCTCCTAAAGCCAGACTGAAATTTTGGTGAGTGATCATGGCACCAGACAACTAACAAGACCCTTGTTAGTCGCCCGGTGCCCTTGATTACTCACCAAATGGTCACTTTGATGCATGAATATTTTGGTAAAGTTGCCCCGTAGAGGGCTATAATGGAGCTCATCCCCGCACTCTCCCTGGGTTCACGTCATAATTTGGCAGAGCACGGGGGCGGATCTATGAGCTGGGAAATAAAAGTGACCCGGTGAAAATTTTTTTAGGAGCCCTGTATCTTCTAAAGTATTGGAAATTTTGGGGCCAAATAAACAGCAGCAGCAGCATTTCGGCAGGTAAGGCACAGAACTAGGTGGTGCATTAGGCTAGGCTAGTAGGTCTCTCTAAATACTTTTTTCTGACTGTATCCCAGAGCAATTCACTATTCTTATTGTAGCAGCAGTGATGGTAGTTTACTATACTTATTCTATTACTTCCACCTGGCTGTTGCTGTAAATATTTCCGGTATAAAGACCGCCGTGGAAGCAATGAAATAAGTATATTAAACTACCATCACTGTTGCTACAATAACAGCAGTGGTGGTATCAGCGATCACTAAATTGGTGGAATACCCATGAGCATGTGCACCCGCTCAACTGGGACCCGTCGGTGCTTCCACATTCAGCTGTAAGTTTTGGCAGTTTATTAAAATATAACCTTTGCATTAAAAATAACAGTCATTGCAGCCCTGACTCAGCAGCAGCACTGGAAGGTATGTGGGGATAGGCGGGCTGCAGAGTTTCTTTGCCGTCACCTTGAACTTTTATAAAAAGTAGTCAAATGTCAATTTTATATGTGAACTATATATTTTATTGTTTAGCTGATCAGACAGTATTAGAGTGTGATGTGTGGAACAGCACTGTACCAAGAGGCTGACCTATTCAGTTCATCCCCATCATACCTAATCAGCAAAACAACCAAAAGCCTAGTGCACAAACCGTGAGTTGCAGCAACCCTAACAGGTAAACTCAGGCCAAACAAATTTTGCAAAGAGAGACGCTGCTAAATAAGCCAGGTGACAAGCTAACTGCAAACCAGCGCTTTGGTTCAAACATGTCCTCCTTCAGGGGCGGGACTCCAGCAGCTCAAAGGACTTGTACGTAGCTAAACTTAAGGTTCAGTCAGTAAGAAAGTGGATACTGAGTCCCTGCACATATCAACACTTTGAAGCGCTAAACATACATTGTATTGTTTTTTAGCCAATTAAAAAATGTTCTACTGGACAATATTAGGTGTGATGTGTGGAACAGCACTGCATCAGGAGGTCGATTATCTAGTTCCAGCCCCCATCATACCTCTGCAACACTGGCATCTCACTCATGATAACATCACACCTGCCCATGAAGAACTGCTGATCTGCTGCCAGATTGCTGACTAGTGATGTTACAATAAGTGACATCACAATGCTTACTGATTATGAAGGGAACTAGCACTAGAGTGCTGTTCTACATATAGCACCTAATACTAAGCTTACTAGGCAGGGTGAGTGCTGTTCCATGTATCACACCCAATACTACCAGGGAGAGTGCTGTTCCACGTATCACACCTGCTACTAAGCAGGGAGAGAGCTGTTCCACGTATCACACCCAATACTACCAGGGAGAGTGCTGTTCCACGCATCACACCCAATACTACCAGGGAGAGTGCTGTTCCACGCATCACACCCAATACTACCAGGGAGAGTGCTGTTCCACGCATCACACCCGATACTACCAGGGAGAGTGCTGTTCCACGCATCACACCCGATACTTCCAGGGAGAGAGCTGTTCCACGCATCACACCCAATACTACCAGGGAGAATGCTGTTCCACGCATCACACCCAATACTACCAGGGAGAGAGCTGTTCCACGCATCACACCCAATACTACCAGGGAGAGTGCTGTTCCACGCATCACACCCAATACTACCAGGGAGAGTGCTGTTCCACGCATCACACCCAATACTACCAGGGAGAGTGCTGTTCCACGCATCACACCCAATACTACCAGGGAGAGTGCTGTTCCACGATCACACCCAATACTACCAGGAGAGTGCTGTTCCACGATCACACCCAATACTACCAGGGAGAGTGCTGTTCCACGATCACACCCAATACTACAGGAGAGTGCTGTTCCACGATCACACCCAATACTACCAGGAGAGTGCTGTTCCACGATCACACCCAATACTACCAGGAGAGTGCTGTTCCACGATCACACCAATACTACCAGGGAGAGTGCTGTTCCACGATCACACCCAATACTACCAGGAGAGTGCTGTTCCACGATCACACCCAATACTACCAGGAGAGTGCTGTTCCACGATCACACCCAATACTACCAGGAGAATGCTGTTCCACGCATCACACCAATACTACAGGAGAATGCTGTTCCACGATCACACCCAATACTACTAGGAGAGTGCTGTTCCACGATCACACCCAATACTACCAGGGAGAGTGCTGTTCCACGATCACACCCAATACTACTCAGGGAGAGTGCTGTTCCACGATCACACCTATACTACTAGGAGAATGCTGTTCCACGATCACACCCAATACTACCAGGAGAGTGCTGTTCCACGATCACACCCGATACTACCAGGAGAGTGCTGTTCCACGCATCACACCCGATACTACCAGGAGAGTGCTGTTCCACGATCACACCATACTACCAGGAGAGTGCTGTTCCAGATCACACCCACTACTAGGAGAATGCTGTTCCACGATCACACCTGATACTACCAGGGAGAATGCTGTTCCACGATCACACCCGATACTACCAGGAGAGTGCTGTTCCACGATCACACCCAATACTACTCAGGGAGAGTGCTGTTCCACGATCACACCCAATACTACCTAGGAGAGTGCTGTTCCACGATCACACCCAATACTACCAGGGAGAGTGCTGTTCCACGATCACACCTAATACTACCAGGGAGAGTGCTGTTCCACGATCACACCCAATACTACCAGGGAGAATGCTGTTCCACGCATCACACCCAATACTACCAGGGAGAGTGCTGTTCCACGATCACACCCAATACTACCAGGGAGAGTGCTGTTCCACGCATCACACCCAATACTACCAGGGAGAATGCTGTTCCACGCATCACACCCAATACTACCAGGGAGAGTGCTGTTCCATGCATCACACCTGATACTAAGCAGGGAGAGAGCTGTTCCATGTATCACACCCAATACTACCAGGGAGAGTGCTGTTCCACGCATCACACCCAATACTACCAGGGAGAATGCTGTTCCACGCATCACACCCAATACTACCAGGGAGAATGCTGTTCCACGCATCACACCCAATACTACCAGGGAGAGTGCTGTTCCACGCATCACACCTAATACTACCAGGGAGAATGCTGTTCCACGATCACACCCAATACTACCAGGGAGAGTGCTGTTCCACGCATCACACCCAATACTACCAGGGAGAGTGCTGTTCCATGCATCACACCTGATACTAAGCAGGGAGAGAGCTGTTCCATGTATCACACCCAATACTACCAGGGAGAGTGCTGTTCCACGTATTACACCTGCTACTAAGCAGGGAGAGAGCTGTTCCATGCATCACACCCAATACTACCAGGGAGAGTGCTGTTCCACGTATCACACCTGCTACTAAGCAGGGAGAGAGCTGTTCCATGCATCACACCTAATACTTCCAGGGAGAGAGCTGTTCCGTGTCTCACACCTAATACTTCCAGGTAGAGTGCTGTTCCATGCATCACATCCAATACTATCCAGGGAGAGTGCTGTTCTATGTATTACACCTGCTACTAGGCAGGGAGAGTGCTTTTTCATGTTTCACACCTAATATTAGGCAGAGAGTGCTGTTCTATGTATCTCGCCTAGTACTATCCAGGGAGAGTACTGTTCTATGTATCTCGCCCAATACAATCCAGGGAGAGTACTGTTCTATGTATAGAATTTGACGGCAGATAAGTAGACTAGGTGGGCCAAGTGGTCCTTATTTCCTACCTAACGGATAAGCTGCAGATCCTAGTTAACCAACAGCCTGTATCTTGCCTAATCCTATCGAAAGAGAATACTGTTCTATGTATCACATCTAATACTATCCAGAGACAGTACTGTTCTATGCATCGCATCTAATACTATCCAGGGAGAGTACTGCTCTATGTATCACATCTAATACTATCCAGGGAGAGTACTGCTCTATGTATCACATCTAATGCTATCCAGGGAGAGTACTGTTCTATGTATCACATCTAATACTATCCAGGGACAGTACTGCTCTATGCATCACATCTAATACTATCAAGGAAGAGTACTGTTCTATGTCTCTCACCTAATACTATCCAGGGAGAGTGCTGTTTTGTGCATCACACCTAGTACTATCCATAGAGGGTGCTATTGTATGTTACCTCACCTAAAACTATCAAGGGAGAGTGCTGTTCTATGTATCACATCTAATAGGGATCAGTGAGATACATAGGGATCTACAAAGCTTAGAGAGGTGGTCTAAGGTTTGGCAGTTGATACGTTAAGAAATGCAAGGATATGCACCTAGGGAAGAAAAGAAACAAAAAAAGGAAAAACAAACAAAAAAATGAAAACACAGGACAGAGTACTGGATGGGAGGGATTAAATATAGGGTGACCAAGATGATTCATGGTGAAGAGGGCAGATCTTATGAATACTGTCTGACAGCACTGAACAGGTACTCAGTGAAGACCAGGTAAGAGAGAAGAGATATAATAAAGACCTTCAAGTTCCTGAACTGAATAAAGAAGTTGAACTGCAGGGAACTATTTAGCAGGAGTACAGAGTCAACATGGGAGGGGGAAGATTAAAGAAGGACGTGAGAAAGTTCTATTTGATGGGAAGGGTGGTGGAGCCGTGGAACAGTCTGTCATCAGAGGTGGTGGGCACCAAGATCATAAACAGTTTCAAGCATGGCTGGGACAGAGTAAAGGGTTTGGTGGTAGCTCTGGTCAGTAGCAGCACGGAGGGGAGCAGGAGTGTGGACCAGGAGGGATAAAATCCCATATGGACAATAGGTCCCGGGGCAGATAGGGAACTCCAGGCAGACTAGATAGACCTGTGGCCTTTTTCTGCTGTCATTGTCTGTGTTTCTAATACTATCCAGGGAGAGTTCTGTTCTACGTATCACACCTAATACTGTTGGGCAGAAAAATTTCTAATTAAAGGAAATTTTTTTTTTTTTTTTTAAATAAGTGGTGACAACTGGCTACTTTCAAAAGGTAATAACACTTTCTTATCAGACTTTTTGGTGCTACAGACTTTCTTAATAGCAATCTCTGTCACAGACCCACTCCAGTGGGGCAGGATTCCCTGGACTACAGCGAATCCTCGTGACTGGGTCAGGAAACCCTCCTCTGTCCTTCTAGGGCACTCGCTGGATTAACAACTATATATCCGCCAGCGGATCCTGGGGCTCCTCTGTGTGAGGGGTGAAAATACTGCCTCGAGTCTGTACCTGGGAGAGAACCCTCCTTGGTACCTGCGCAGTGGGTGGAAAATACAGGCATTACAGGCCTTTGTGGTGCCCTTGTAACCCTATATGCGTCTTCTCCCACAGGAATGCAGGAACTGGTCCAAATCACACAGACTCCAGCGTGAGACCTTTTCTATCCCCCCTTCCTTAGGCCACAGAGTCCCTTCTTGGATTCTGTTTCTGTAGCGTCTTGCCCTTCAGCATTAGACAGGCACTTTCTTGTCAACCAAAAACGGCCGACAAGAAAGCGTTATTACCTTTTGAACACTGTCCTCCTTGTGGAATTGCAAAAAAAAAACTGAGACTGAGGTCACCCATCAGCATCTCAACTTTCAAACTCTTATATCCACGTCTCAGAAATGATCAGTGCAACTGTTTCCCATGACCATGAATTGTCATCATGCTAACCTGTACCATTTAACCATGAACAAATTACTTCTAGTGCTTGTCTCCTCCTTGGCCCTGGTCTGTCATCATGCTTTCATGTAACACCTTGATGCCTCTGTCCTCCCTTTGATACTGGTCTATCTTCCCGCTTTCTCCAGCCTTCTTTTCACAACTCTATACTGCACTCATCCACAATCTACACGCAATCATACTATAAAAGTCCTAACTCCCCTTTCCCTCTCCCCCGTAGGCCCCCACCGCCGCATCAGTTCTACCGACCTATCCTTGGGACTTCACTTCTCACAATGTTTATCCTTCGCTTACATATTACATACTCCTGGTACCCCATCTGCCATTAGTTGGTGGTTCTCCAAGCCATTTTCATGGCTAGTACTAGTGACTGCCCCTGGTAAATGAACTAACTGGTACTTCTATGTTTGAATCCTCCTCTGTAATGGCTTGCCTAGTCTTCCTTTTATCATTTGACTCCTCTATTACTGCACCATTGTGTTTGTGTTTATATACTTATTTACAAGTATTTATATGTTTTTATGATGGATGTTACCTGACCCTGTTCTAACCAGGTCCATCTTGTAAAAGAGCTCTGCCCAATGATGTTCACCTGGATAAATAAAGATTTTGACTGATTGATTGGCACAGAATAGTTGAACAAACTTTCCCAAACCAAACCAACACACACACACACACACACACACACACACACACACACACACACACACAATAGACGCTGGCAGACTTAGTTTAAAGTAAGCCAAAAGCTTTACTAATTTGTCAGTAAGTACTGTAAATATATCATAAAGAAATTGTACACTTAATACTGGTTACAGAATATTAAAAAACTTAGAACTATACCAAAAAAAAAAAAGATATATTGTTTAAAATCTAGCAAATCCAGTTCTACCTTGAAAAGTCCTTAGTTGCTTGAAATGAAAGGTGTTCTTAGCAGGCTGCCGATTCTCCCGCCTGACCGGTGGAAATTCAGACAGGGGTCAAAGTTCTTGATGCTGCCCGGAGAGTCTTGGGGAGTGTGTCTGGCAAGCTCTGCAGGCTCTTTAAAGAAAGTTCAAAGGCCTGCCTCAGGGTTCCTTGCTGTGACAAGCTGGCCCTGGCACATGCTGAGAAAGGACGAACCAGCACCCATGTTCAAGTTTTAAAAGTCTAACTGAGGAGGGGTGCTGATGAGCAGCTAAAGTAACTGGTCACACTACTCCAGAGCTCCGCTCTAAAAGGACAAAATTGTGCTTTAAAGACCCAATTTCCTAGAAACTGATCGAAGTATTGGCTAAGTGCGATATTGCTGGGATGGACGAATACATTACTTCAGACAAATTGGCCCGACAAACGGCCAAGAACTTGAAGAAAAATGGGAACCAAGAGGGTGGCGCAGCAAGTGGACAGGGTCCGATCTCTATCGGCAGCAGAAGTGGCAGCAATCAGCAGAGCGGTCGCTGAGTAAGTTCTGGTGGATCTGAAGCCGCGCTGGGACAGTATGGAGCATATGCTCAAGGGGGTGGCCCAAGAAATAAAACAGCACTCGAGACAAATCGGCGAAGTAGAGCAAAGAATCTCGGATTTGGAAGACCAGGTCACAGAAGTGCCAAATAAGGTGATGCGCTTGGAAAAGGAGCTGGAGGAATTAAAAGAGGCCCTGGACTACCAAGAGAATTATAGCAGATGAAACAATCTACGTATCAGGGGACTACCGGAGAATACAGAAGGGGGAAATTTGTTGAAGTTTTGTTCAGAGACTCTGCCACAACTGCTCAACGTGAATACAGAAAAAAACAAGCTCAAAATCGAGAGGGCGCATAGGGCCCTGGCCCCCGAATGATCAGCCTCCAAGGCAGGTAATTTTTCGACTACATAATTACCAAGATAGGCAAGCTCTGCTGGCAGCATTTAACAACAAAAAAAGATTTGGCATACGAGGGTCACAAGCTGTCACTGCATCAGGACAGGTCACTCAGAATACAGAAAAAAAGACACCAATTTAACATACATATGGATAACCTGAGAAAGCGAGGTTTAGAGTTTTTCATGATATACCCGGCAACAGTTAAAGTGAAAGTGGAAGGAGCCACCTTCTCCTTCTGGGAAGCGGAGAATCTGCAGGCCTTTATAGATGAATGGGATAGGAAAAATAAGAAAACACGGGAGACTGTATTTCGCCCGTGAGATGGGAGGTACCTTTCCTACTGGACGAGGCATCCGTTGGTCAGCTAAACCAGATATGCAGTTGATCAAACATTAAAATAAAAACTGTATAGTTAAAATATAAAGCATTAGAATGTAGGTCCTTGAAAACCTCCCTGCTTCATAACCTTCCTATTGTTAGCTGGAACACAATGTGATGACTGCAAACCCTGGTGGAATTGCTGATATAGGCCGGACACATTTAATATGGGGTGAAGAAAGATCTTACCGCTGATTTTATGGGAGTTCGAGGCATTGAGTGTCCATAGCGATAAACCGACCCCCAGATGTGGACTAGAGACAGAACTTTTTCCCCTTAAGGGGCAGACTGCATCGAGGAGGTCGAAAGCTAAGTAGACGAGTAGAGGCTTTAGTGAGAACATGGCGATGGACTGCACAGCTTTCCACGAGAAGAAATAACAGGTGGAACACTCGCAGACAGAGGAGAAACTCTGCAGAACTATAGGGAAGTGGAATAACGGCCAATATATATTTAATAACTGATGGGAGGAATTACTGGGGCATGAAGAGTTGGGGATAAAAGGGAAGCGGGTTAGATAAAGGGATACTAAAGGGCAATTTAAAAGTTAAAAATCTAAAAGTGGAAGGTGATAACAAGAAGCACTTAAGTTGGAGGGGTTAAGCAGGGGAGTGGAGTGGAAAGTAAAACATGAGGGACATATATGTGCCTAGGAGAAATCAATTCCATGCCTGAAACCACATCGCAATGAGGTGAATTAAATGGGGGAAAAAAAAAGGGGGGAAATATTGCAAGCACGCCTGGGAGAACACTTTTGTAAGAGTGGAGCTGCAGTATGACATAGTAGGGGATGAATAACATACTTATAGTAACAGTATGTTTTGAGAGGGGGAAAAAGTTGGGCTTAGGGAGGGAGAACAAATGTTTACAAGTGTCAAAGAGGGAAAACAGATGGGGTTTGGGAGAGAGGGGGGGATTGTCTGTTTATTTGCAGAGACAGTTGGGGAGGGGGGTTAGAGTTCATAGTATAGGTTTAAAGTTTATAGAAGTTCTTAGTAATGTTAGTGTTAAAATGGTCTGTGTATTGTATGTCTGAGGTGGAAAGAGTAGTCAAACCGATGCCTGGATGTTTAAGGAATGTGACATGTAGGAAGATGGCCAATGTAAATCAGGGACCTACCTATGGGACCAAAATAGTCTCATGGAATGTGAAGGGTTTTACGTCCCCTGCTAAGACAGCGAAAACACTGGTGGCTCTGAAACAGAAGTAAGTATCAGTAGCTTTGCTTCAAGAAACTCACTTATCTAAATGTGAACATAAAAAATTGGTGAGGGGATGGGTTGGGGCCTGCTATGCAGCGGCATATAATAAAAATAAAAGAGGAGTAGCAATTCTAATAAATAGTCTCCCTTTAAGGTTCAAAGGGTAGTACGTGATCCCATGGAAGGAAGATATATTTTTGTCATGGGGGAATTGGCAGATAAGCCACTTACATTTGGTAATGTATACGCACCAGCGGACAATGATAAGGCCTTTTGTCAGAAGCTACTTGATGTGTTAATTAAGGAACAATTCCCTAACCTTATTCTTGAAGGAGACTTTAATTGCGTAACAGACCCCAAAATGGACTATCTGAGAAATAGGGACAGAGCAGACAAAGCGATACAACAGTGGCCAGTTGGGTTGGCAGAACTAGGACTTACTGATGGGTGGCGAATGCCTAACCCAGGACTGAAAGAATATACATTTTATTCCAGCCCACATAGTTCATGGTCACAGCTGGATTATATCTATATTCAAAGGAATGTGTATCAATATACGAAGGCCATGGACCATAGCCCAATATTTCTCTCGGATCATGCTATGGTGGAGATGGAGACAGAACTAACACAGGGTAATGACCAGAGGGGAAGATGGAGGTTCCCTACCTATATGCTGTACAGGGAAGATTTCAGGGAGTATATAAAAGAACAGTGGAAATTCTATGAGGAGCAGAATAAGGGAACAGTAGAAGCTGAGAGTACATTGTGGGAAGCAGGTAAACATATATGCGAAGAGTTATAATAGGGTGCACAGCTAAGAAAAAGAAAGAACAGAGACAGAAACAGAAGGAGCTAGAAATCAGAATAAGAGATTTGGAAAAAGAGGTACTTAAAGGAGGAGGGGGGAGAAAAAAAAAAAAGAGAATTGAGGCTGGCGAAAGCTAACGCAAATCTAGATAAGGAGGTTAATACTAGAATCCTCTTTGCAAAACAGAAGATATATGAATGGGGGAATAGGCCGGGCCCTCTGCTACTTAGGTTAATGAAAGGAGGGAAAAGTAGCCATAGAATAATCCAAATAAAAGACAAGATGGGGAAGACTATTAAAAGAAGAAAAGGAAATTAGGAATAGATTTAGGGAATATTATGAAAGCTTATACCATGCGGAATGTGGAGGTAAAGAAGGGGAAAAAGAAGATTTTCTTAGAGACCTTAAAATTCCGGAGTTGAATGAGGGACAAATGGAGAAATTATGGGTAAAAATCACTACAGAGGAGGTTAAGAAAGCGATAGGGCGGCTAAAGAATGGTAAGGCTGCTGGTCCCGACGGGTTTGGGGCAGAATATTATAAGCTGTTGAGGGAGGAAATTGCAGATACCCTGTGCAACATCATGGAGGAAGCTAGAGAGGGTCGAGGAATACCTGGAACATGTTGTCAAGTTCTTATTACAGTTATCCCTAAGCCAGGCAAAGATTCAAAGGAATGTGGGTCATTTAGACCGATCTCTCTTTTGAATCAAGATTGTAAAATAATGACAAAAGTGCTAGCTGGGAGGTTGGCAGAAATGCTTCCCCTGCTGGTTAGCCCAGATCAGCCAGGATTTGTGCAAGGGCGGCAATCGTACCACAACCTAAGAAGGTTATTAAATGTGATATGGTGGGGCACTAAACATCTGGGGAAGGCTTGTATTTTGTCAATGGACGCGGAAAAAGCGTTTGACAGAATTGAATGAGAATATCTCTTGTAAGTTTTGCAGAGATATGGACTGGGGGAGGGATTTAAGATGGTAAGTGCTTTTTACAAAACCCCGAGAGCACAGGTTTCGCTCAACGGAGTACCCACCACAGAATTTAAATTGCAGAGGGGGACACGACAGGGATGCCCATTGTCACCCCTGTTTGCTTTAGCAATAGAACCAATGGCAATTAAGATTAGAAATGATAGCCACATTCAGGGAGTCAAGGGGAAACAGGGAGGGAAACATGTTATTACGTTATATGCGGATGATATTCTGCTGTTCCTCACCAAGCCAGAGGTATCGATCCCAAAAGTTTTATCAATCATAGAACAATTTGCAGAATTCTCAGGTTATAAAATTAACCTTCAGAAATCGGAGATTCTGTTTATGGAGGTGGGAGGTGAAAAGAAAAGGGAGGCATGTGGTTTAAAAGTAGTGCAAAGAACATTTACATATTTAGGTATAAGAATAGGGAAAACATTGGGAGGACTATATAATGAAAATTATAAGCCATTAATAAAAAAAATCATACAGGACCTCAGTAGATGGAAGGAGTTGCCAATATCCCGGATGGGAAGAATCAATCTATTAATAATGAATGTGCTTCCTAGAGTGTTATATATTATGCAGATGCTACCTTTTGGCCCAAGGAAACAAGACATAAAAAAGTTACAAAAAGCTTTTACAGGCTTCATTTGGAGGAGTAAACATCCAAGAATTAGTCTGAATGACTAAAAGCGCCTATAGCACAGGGGGACTTAATTTTCCAGATATTATGGGATACTGCCTAGCAACACAGTATAGATATAGCTAAAACTGGATAAAGAGAGAAAAAGTAGCTAGTTGGCTGGATTTAGAGGAAGAAGGGATATTAGGAAGGGTCTCAGGATATTTGGGAACAGAGGGCCTAAAAAGATATGGTAGAATAAAAGCACCCAATCCCATGGTTGTGGCGAGTTTGAAAGCGTGGATAAAATTAGGAAGAGGCAAAGTACAGATAAGCCTGATATACTGTTGGTGCCACTGGTAGGGAATCCGGAATTTTTTCTGGGATTGGAAGAGGATGGATTTAATTTATGGCAGACTAATGGGATAAGATGTATGGCAAATCTAGTTATGGGGAATGGAATGTATACCTTTCAGGAAGTAAAAGAGAGATTAAATCTCCCAGCCTCACATCTCTATAGATACTTCCAGGCGAGGGACTACTATAAGCAGCTAGTTGGTACCCAGGGTAATTCGGATCAGCTGTCCGAAAGAGAAATATTAGGAGCCCTTAAAAATGAGAAGGGACTTATAGGGAGAGCAGTGAAAATAGACAGAAAGTTCTTCCAAACATCTACACAGGTGGCTAAAAAGTGGTGGGAAAGAGATATAGGAGAGGACATTAGTGAAACTAACTGGCAACAAATGCTGCAGTCTCATAAAGGACCGTTTGTCTGCAATGAATATAAGGAAGCAGAATTCAAGTTTATACAAAGATTATATTATCCGCCTGACATGGTATATAGATTTAGTCCTGGGATATCTCCAGTGTGCAACAAATGCAAAACAACACAGGGTACGTATAAATATTACTATTGGGACTGCGTCATGATTGTGTCTTACTGGAAAGATATTGCAAAGGAAATATCAGCTGTGAAAGGGCAACCTATGGAATCTCATATAAATCATTATTACTGGGTGTGGAAAGGGTAGAAGAGGATGGGGAATGGATTATGTACCCCAGATGGATTAGACTCCTTTTGGTAGTTGCTAGACAGGCAATTCAAAATGTTTGGACCTTAACCTGGGCCTCCATGTTAGAGCAATGGAAAGAGATCACACTAAAAGTCCTTGCAATAGATAAATTAACATACTTTCTGAAAGGAGAAGAAAATAGATTTGAAAGGGCCTGGACTGAATATCTAGGCACATTAAATGTAAGAGACAGATTATTGTTAGAAGGTAGTGGCACGGTGTACTAAAAGACGCTAGTGGGTAAGCAAGAGGATGTGAGGGATACTTTGCATAGAGAAGTAAAATTGGAAAAAAGGAGATACACTTGTATAAATTATACTGAAATAAAACAGACATAGACCAGATTAAATTTTAATTTTAAATACCAAAAGTCATTTGGTTATTGACTTTTGTTTTTGCTGTCATTTATAGGTTTGTTCCTGATAGATAGCTATAGAATGTAGATAGTGGCAGACCTGGAAAATAAAAAAGAGAAAAATGACAGTAAGAAATTGAATTATCTGTAAAATGGCACATAGAGTAAGATCGAGTTGATCTTTCAAACTGCTATTACTGATGTATTAATCAAATGTAATGATTGTAATTGACTGTCAAGCAATGTCACATGATAACTGTCATTCAATAAAACAAAAACAAAAAAAAAGTCTAACTGAAAGTTTCTTAGCTGGGGGGGCTTCTTCCTTCCGCCTCCCCAGGGTTGAAAAAAGAACAACACAAAAAAAAAAAAAAAAAAAGTGCACTCCAGGCCTGTGACTGGAATCAGCATGCCTCCCCCCTGCTGGTTTTGCTAGTTCAAAGTCTGTTGCTCCCAGTAAACCACCTGATTTACTGGGAACATTATTTGATGTGGAACTTTATTTTAATGTAATATGGAACTTCATTGAAAATGAGCTTTGCTCAATTGAACGTATCCATTTATTCGTACATGAATAAAAAAATGATTTACTACTTACTACTACGCCCTTAAGTGACTTCCCTCAAGCTATAATGACTGTAATCCAGGTGCAGAAGTCCCAAGACTTCCCAAGACACCCTAGGACTCTAGACTCCACGGCACCGTTATGCCGATTTTAAGCCTAGGGCCTTTTGTAAAGGCAAATAGTTCCTGTAACCCAGGCTGGGCTAAATGGGCCTGCTAGCAACCTTAAACAACCATCCCATGTAACACAGGATTCTGGAGGCCCATATCCCTTTTACAATTTAAAGCAATATTATTTGAATGAAAAAGACAGGTCACCTAGTAAATTACAGGGCTGCCTACCAAAACACAAGGAATTGTACCACTCAAGTAAAACATACTGGATCTTTACCCAGACTCATACAATTTTTATGAATTCATAACTAAACTTACATACGTGAGAACACAGCAATGGGACATGACATGATCCCACCACAATCTCAACCACAGAGAAGTTATAGCGTGTGGTAACCTGTTCTGCTTATATGTTTTATAAATGGAACTTTAGGGCCAGACTGACAGCATGCACAAAATATAACTGTGCATAAATTCTGCATGTGCCCAAAACAAGAGTACACCAGCCTGCCAAACAGGATATCACAATACGAACATTTTTACAGTATGCTATCCTTGAAAAAAAAATTAGCATGGTTATCATATGATCATAATATTATGGTGTCTGGTTTGGGTTTTGTGGGTGGGACCCTCCACACCCTACCGGGGGGGGGGGGGAATATTACTCACTGCAGTAATCTTTCTTCCAAGGGGTCCTTTAGCATCAATAACTTTAGCAGTTAGCTGGCTAGGTGCAACTGCCCTGGAGGTGTGTCTTTAAGAGAAATTTAAATGAGCTTAGGGCCATAGCCAATCAGAAAACAGGAAGGGTAGTGAGCAGAGTCAGAGTTGCTGAAGACTTCAGAATTTTTCAAAGGAAAAATGAGGGCACATGCCCTGAAAAAGAATCAACAGGATTCCAAAAACATGCCAATGTCCACAACAGTGGAAACAGAAACAACACCAAGAGTTAAAAAAAAAATCATCACTAAAAACCCCCACGTTTGGCAAGAGATGTGACAAAGAGCCCTTCTCTGACAGGTGAACCGGGGAGGAAGGGTGGGAGCTTACTGATGCTAAAGGACCCCCGGAAGAAAGAAGATTACTGCAGTGAGTAATTTTTTCTTCTTACCCCAGGAGTCCTTTAGCATCAGTAACTTTAGCAGACTACCAAGCAGTACCAAGTGGGAGGTGGGCAGAGAACCTACTAGGAAAGAGGCTCTGCAGAACCGCCCTGTCAAATTTGGCATCAGATTTGGTCTGCACATTCAAACTGTAGTGCTTCACAAAGGTGTGCACAGATTTCCAGGTAGCTGCTTTGCAGACATCCAGCAGTGGAAGGGCCCTTGCTGCTGCAAGCGAGGCTGCTGTGCCCCTGGCATAGTGGGCCCTGAGCCCCACTGGAGGTTGGTGACCAGCTTTTTAGTAGCAGAACCTAATACAAGAGACCTACCACAGGAAATAGTTCTCTTGGTAGCTGGTCTTCCCCTGCCTACATACCCATAGGTGGGGAACTGAGACGAACAGCCTCTGGACCGTCTAGTATGCTCTAGGTAGTAGATGTCTCTTTTGACATCCAAGCTGTGGAGCTTTTGCTCGCCAGGAGTGGATGTCTCAGTAAAGAAGACAGGCAGAGTAATGGTCTGGTCCAAATGGAACTCTGAAACCACCTTTGCAGAATTTCTGTTCATCTTGAGCCCAACTTCATCGTTGTGAGGGAAGATGTAAAGTGGCTCAGTGCACAGGACCTGTAGCTCTGAAAACCTTCTGGCAGAGGAAATGGCAACCAGGAAGCCCGTCTTCCAAGTTACGCACTTGATGTGGGCCGTGGACCTAAGCTCGAAGGATGGCTTCATGAGCCTGTCTGTGCAAAGGTTAGGGCTCCTGGATTGGAGGCTGGAGGTGCAAGAGACCTTTGAAAAACTGTTTAAATACGGCATGGGAAAAAACACTGATTTTTTTCCTTCCCACCGAAAGGTAGGCCGAAACTGCTGCCAGGTGTAGCCTGAGGGAAGATGGTTTCAAGCCTGACACCTGTAAGAGTACTAAGCAGTCTAGCAGCTGAAGGTCCGAAACTGAATGGGATTTGACCTTTTTGCTCTTGCACCAGAGGGAAAACCTTTACATTTTGCATAAACCTTTTTATTTATTGATTTTTTTTTTTTTTTTTTTTTTAACCACCCTCAGTATCCTAAGGACCTATTAAGAGTACAGTGAGGATGCACTGTTCCAGAACAAGGCCTTGATGTGACAGGAGTGTATGCCTGGATATTGCACTCCTGTCTGAGGAAGGGTCAGCAGGGAGTGAGGTTAGAGGCAGGCAAATGGACTGCTGCAGGACATTAAGAGAAGAAGAGGGTATCATGCTTGCTTGGGCCAATCCAGAGCCACCAGGAACATAGATACAGACTGCTGTATGAGTTTCAGAAATGCACTGAGAATCAGGGGGAAAGGAGGGAATGCATAGAAGAACCTCCCTGACCAGACCAGGATCAAAGCACCCAGAGGAGGCGATCCCGGGACTGGAGCCTGCAAGAGAACTGAGGAAACTGGAAGCTGAGGGGAGAGGAAAACAGATTCACTTCTGGGTGCCCGACTGCCTGAACACCATGGCTAGTACTTGTTTGTTCAGAGTCCATTAACTCTGGCCTTGACCAATGCGACTAGAGCCTCTGCCAGAGTACTGTGTTTGCCTGGGAGGTGAATCACTGAAAGGCCGACTCCCAGGTAGAAGGCGAGAGACCAATTTTGATAGCACCTGCGAACAGAGTACTCCTGATCTGGCCACTGCAGTAGTGTTTGTTCGACTCTGCAAGTCTGTCCTTTTATGACAGGAGCAAATACTTTCAACTAGAAAGATTTCTCAGAGTTCCAAAAGAAATATGATTAACTGTGACTTTTGGAGAGTCTTGGTGCCACTTACTGAAGCACTGTCCAGACTGCGCTTCCCACTGCAGGGGGAAGGTGTCTGTGGAACTGCTCTGTCAAGAGTTCTCAGCTTTGAAAATTGTTGCTTTCCGAGACCAGCAAGCTACAAAGAGACTTGCAGGTGACACATCCTGTATCTGAACCATGGCACCACTGCAGGCACTGAAGCCATGTGTCCCAATAACCTGAGGAAATGTCAAAGTTATGTGATTTGCTCAGGACCGCATCATATACTAAACCAGTGAGGGTTAATGATTCAAACCCAGTCACATGCTTGCTGGCTGGTCTCGCTGTCCCTGGGTGAAGAAAACTGCCAATGAGGGACATCTTGAATTCTTGCCTGCATAAGGAAGGCATGTCCTTCCTGGATGCTGGGAGGGTTCCAGGTGAAACTTTTGTTTAGATTTACCTGGGAACCCCGCAACTACAGAGACAGCCCTGTAAGTGGAAAAGGGACTCCTTGACCTGACAAGGAGACTTTGGCAGGCTAATTGGCAACTTGGGTATACCTAGAGACGCCCAGATTCCGGAGGCGTGCTGCTACCACCGCGCAGCACTCTGTAAAGACTCTTGGGGCTGAGGAAGGCCGAAGGGCCACAGTGAGCCCGCCCTTGTGTGAGACCTCATTAAAGGTATATGGAAAAAAGGGGACCCTTTTTTGGACCAGGGAGGCTAGTCCATCTCCCTACTATAAGGACTGTATAAATAGTAACAGAGTGACCATCTGAATTTGGGTTTGAACAGCAAGATGGAAGCCACTCCCCAGTTGTCTTTTGTTTATTTATTTAGTTGTTTAACCAGGAGTAGCACACTAAGCTGAAAGTTTTTTTTACAGGAGCAACCTGGGAGCACAGGGAAGTTAAGTGACTTGCTCAGGGTCACACCGTATGCAAGTGGAAGCTGTGGGATTCAAACCCCGGTCTGGTCTGCTGGATGTCACCAGATTTGCAGCTCAGAGCCTTAAACCACTGCGCTATACTGCCTCTATATTTGTGTCAGAAATTACATGGAGTAGAGGCCCCTTCTTATTTTCATGACAGGGACCCTCTCCACCATTTGCAGAGCTAGAATGGTTTTTGCCTCCCACTCCAACAGTAATGTCTGTGTTGGGGATAGAGGCTTGGACACCTGGGTACGCACAAGGTCTGCCCACACTAATGTCAGGCTTTAGACTGAAGATGCTGGCTGGGTAGAGGTGGCCACCCTGGGCCCCTTCTGCCCCTCCCTCTGAAAACACCCCTGTACTGAGAGAAGGGGGTAGCTGGGAAAAATCTCTGACCCTAATGCCCTCGGGAGGAATTTCTGTGGGGCAGGGGGCCTGTTGCAGTGAGACTTTTTGGAATCGCACAATATGATTTGATCACAAGGAAAGTCTATGGCATTAAACTAGGAGTCTGAGAGTAGACCAGTAGTTCTAGGCCAGACAAAGTGCCTCAGAGAGATGGCATCAGCCATGACTCTGAAGGAGGTATCCTTGTTATCGTCCTGTGGATCTGGTACTACACAGCTTCCGAAGCAGGTTTGCCGTATCCACCAGCTCCTGCACCAAGAACCAGGACAGAGTTTCTGCAGTGCCCCCCTTTTTGTTTTTTTTTTGATTACTGGCCAAAAAGCCAAGTAGGGAAAAATTTTGACAAGCATCTGCTGGTAACTAAGAAATCTATTTTCTGGAGTCCTTATCCGGGGGTAAGGAGGACAAGGAGACCCTAGCTTTCTCACAAGCTGCCTGATGCACTATACACATGTCTAGGATGTACAGACAGGCAGTCACTCACTATTGTTAATAAATAAATACATAAATATATCAATTGTTTAACATTTCCAGACCACTTGCAAACCTCTGCCATAGAAGTGGGGGTTTGAAGCAGTTTCATGGTATATTATATACACACACACATATATATATATATTTTTTTTCATTATAGATATGTACAGTCAGACTTTTAGGAGGTGGAAACTTTAATCTCCCTATAATCTTTTATTTATCCTTATCCTTACCTTGGAAGGACTCTTGAGAAGGGAGGTCCAGGTGTCCAATATGTTTTGGATAAACGAAGGCATAGAGGGAGAACCTCCTTGGATACATTGGGTTCTAAGCCCTCCATAGTCATGTCAGGAGACTCATAAAAATGATCGTTATCATCTGCATCACTCTCACAGTCTCTGGGGTGAGAACTGTGGAAGAGTGAGAGCAGCCCCTATAAGCAGGGGCATCATAAAATTATTTATCATCAACTGTATCACCCTCACACAGTCTCTGGGGCGAGAACTGTGGAAGAGTGTTAGCAGCCCCGATTCCCAGTAAAAAAGGACCCATCTTTTGTGGGGTCTGAAACAGTGGCCATGCTTTTTCCATATGTTGCACAGATGGAATACTGCGCAGACTTCGCAAGTACTTTTGTTTTTTCTGTATGCTTTAAGCTGCCTGTTGTTTCACTATTGGCTTTCCCAAGAGCAATGGAAGCATTTATGTCTAGACAAAGTTTCTTTTAGCCACTTCATCAGTGGCTTGAGCAAGCTTCCTTCCTTCATCACTTCTATTATTTTTTATTGTGAGGAACTTCAGTTTTTGGAAGCTTTGTTTTTGCTGGGATCTGGAGGGTTCTCAGCACCTCTTTACATTTTTATTATTAGTACTTTTGGATGGTCCCTAGTCGGAAGCCTTTAATATGTCCTTAGCCATAATGATCAAAGGTTTGTCTGCTATGTTTGCCAATTTAAGCAAAGCTGCAGGATTCTGTGAAAATGCCACTGACCAGTCCTGCCCCAGTTAATCAGCTCTGTTTATTGCAAGTGCTTTTTTTTGTTGTAGAACTGGGATCTATACCAGTCTTAATAGCCCAGTAATAGTGGTCAGCTGCCACAGGTGGCTGCTGGACCCTTATGAACAGTCCTATGACAGATGATCCCTTAGGTCCAGTTTATATATCGAGAGAGACAGAGAGAGAAAAGGTTCTCTCAATTTGCCAATCCTGAGAGAAACCCCCAGGCACTATTAAGATCTGAATTCCACTGGGGTGCCTTGCGGTAAAACCCGCGAGGTCCGAGGTAAAAAAACAAGGCAACTGTCCCCAGTTCAACGGTTTCCACAAGAATTTGGTCAGAAAAAGAGAGGAACTGTCGAAATTAAGCACCAGCAATAAATTTAACATGTGAAATGAACAGTCACGGTAAAAATAAAGTCAGGGAGTTTAGGGAGGCAGTATAGCGCAGTGGTTTAAGGCTCTGAGCTGCAAATCTGGCGACCTGGGTTTCAATCCCACATCCCCCACTTACATATACTGTGTGACCCTGAGTAAGTCACTTAACTTCCCTGTGCTCCCAGGTCACACCTGTAAACAAACTTTCAGTATAGTGTGCTATTCCTGGTTAAACAATTCAAAAAATAAATAAAAATTGTGTGGTTGCACTAATAATAAAAAAATTAGTGTGGTGCTAACAAATTTGTAAAAAACTTTCATTCAGCACACTATTCGCTGTCAACAAGGAAAAATGTGTAGTTATACACTTTGGGAAAAATAACCCCAAACACATCTACCACCTTAATAACACCCCTCTTAAAGAATCAGATAGTGAGACAGATTTAAGCATTTTGGTGAACAAACTTTCCCCCTCGGACCACTGTACAAAAATCGCCCACACGGCTAACGAACTTCTCAAAAAAATTTAACATACCTTTGTTACAAGAACAGAACAATGTCTAATTCCATTATATCGAGCATATGTTAGACCATACATGGATTACGGATCCCCTTTCTGCAGCCCATATCTAAAAGGGCGATATAGCACGTCTCGAGAGAGTGCAAAGGCGGACAACCAAAATGGTCCCAGATCTTTCCCCACTAGACTACCCCCATATACACCAGGAAACAAGCCTTCATTCACTACACTCAAGAAGATGTAGGGGGATATTCTGTTTTTTGCACAAAATATTAAAGTCATCTGAGCGTATGCACCAATGCGGACTTATCTATTCGAACAGATGCACTGTACCCAGACATCACAATAAGCAGATTGTAATTATGAAAGCTAAAACAAATAAAAGGGACAACTTTTTTTTTTACAATTCGTTCTGCAAAACTTTGGAATTCTCAATCTCAGGAGCTTGTTCATATTGATAACATCAACCACTTTAAGAATGGCCTTGATGTTTGGCTTGAAGGAAATCTGCCTCGAATCTAGTGACTCACAAGGTGGGGGACAATCTCGATGGGCTTCCGCCTACTTTTGTCCAAACTGACCTAGTAAACCTCAGGGGCAATGTTGCTCAGTCCAGCGGAGAAAAAAAATTCTGAAGCCTTCAGCAGCTCTCACTCAGCTCACTACCCTGTTTTCTGATTGGCTATGGCCCTAAGCTCATTTAAATTTCTCTTAAAGGCACACCTCCGGGGCAGTTGCACCTAGCCAGCTAACTGCTAAAGTTACTGATGCTAAAGGACTCCTAGGGTAAGAATGGGGTGGTAGTTCGAGAAACAATTTTTCATAACATATCATAGTATACTATGAAAAACTAACTGCAATACAGGAAAATGGAATCATTATCAGTATTGTCAGTTAAAATAATTATGGTTATGGTGATACACAGTTATCACAATGGCCTTTATGCCAAATGGACTCGGCACCAGAGCACTAGATTAGTCATTAAACAGGCACCGACTGAAACTCTTAGCTGTTTTAGCATCCTCACATCTACAGATGAAATACTGGCAAAAAGCATGTCACTACACTAGGGGGAGGGACCTTCACATGGCGAAGGGCCTCTCTTGCTGCAGTACAGAAGGACGAAGATTTGGGGTTCATAGTGGACACAAGGCTGCGGTACAACAAGCAGTTTGTGGCTGCTGTCAAGAAGGTTGGATGAATGCTGTGGTATGTTCAGCAGAGGAGGAGGAGAAGTAACCCAGAGCCTTTACAAGGCCCCTTTTGAATACTGCATGCAGCTCTGGGCTCCCCAATACAAAAAAAAGATGTCGAGGCAATCGTGACAATGTAACGCAGAGCCACCAAAATGATCAGGAGTATGCGGGACAAAGGCTGTGAGAGGCTGGGGGCCCCCAGACGTGTTCACCATGAAGAAAAGGAAACTTGGGAGTGGGATGGAGAGAAATAATCTAAATCTTCCACATAATCAAGGGCATCGACAAGGTCACACACACATACATCAATGTTAGTTAGACCTGATGTGCTTCAGCTGCTAGGACACACCCTGAAGCTCAGGGGAGGCACATTTAGGGTCGTTATGAGGCACTTCTCCAGATGACGGCAGTAAAAATGCTAGTTTTTTTTGAATATTTTTATTTAATATATAGGGGATACCCAAATGGCTATCAGATCCTGGTTTTGTCTTCATGAGTGGTCAGTCGGTCATCTCTTGACCCTCACGAAAGCCGAAGCCACAAGTGAAGGTTTGAGAGGTTATTTACCACAAAAAGATAAAAATCATATCCAAGGGCCACCTATAAGATGACCAGTTCATACAGTCTACGTCAGCGTCTTATAAAGACTGTAGAAACCGCAGCTGCAGAGCGCTTCAGCAGAGCATGAGGCACAACACTCAGTGCAGGTACAGAGCGACATACCCCACTAACAAGATAAACGAGATGACGTACCCTACTAGCAAGACAAAAAAACCAAAACAAACAAACAAAAAAAACTAGCTAGCTAGGGTTCTGTGCATTTGATAGCATCTTATCTTACTAGAGAAAAAAAAACACTAGTGTATAGTGTGTAAACAAGTTTATACACTGATATTCCACGCCTGACCTCCTGCTGTGGGACTTAGTGCACTGTAATGCCCCTTTGCTGTGTGTTAGTGGGCTAGTAAGCACATGCTCCTCACGGCACCATTTGGACCTGGACTACTGCTTCCATTTTCCTTTTGTGCTATGCAACAGCCTACTAGCAGAGACCCTGGATATGAAAACAGTATAGGCCTTCAAGGTAAGCCTAAGCAAATGTATGGTTGCCAAGGAAATCACAGTGTACCTTGGGTAGCAGAGTGGGTAGGGAAATCCTCTGAATTAGGATTGAATGAGGAGTGGCACTGTATGTGAAAAATGACATAAGGGCCACAGAGATCCAGGAGGAACAAAATGGGGGAGAGATACTGTGGGTGAAGCTGGAAAGGAAAATGGGGACAGCCATCTGCACAGGTGTGGTCTACAGACCACCAGCCCAGGAGGAAGAAACAGATAGGGAGCTGATGCTAGCCATCCAAAGGATGGCAGACAAGGGTGAGGTAGTACTGGTTGGAGACTTCAATATTCCAGACGTGGACTGGAGCATCCCAGCAGCATCAACTAGGAGCAGATTTATCCTGGACTCCCTTCAGGGTGCCTTTCTCAAGCAACTGGTCATGGAACCAACTCAGCAGAAGGCAATACTGGACCTTGTGCTCACAAACAGGGACAGTGTGATGGGGGAACAGTGGGGAGCACCTGGGAACAGTGACCACCAGTCACTGTGGTCTGAAATCACAGAAAGAGCAGAACCAAACCACACAAAAACACGTGATCCTGGATTTTAGGGAGGCAGACTTTGGGAAAATGGGAGATACTTGAAAGAGGCATTAAGGGAATGGGGCAGGAATCAGGGTTGAGGAACAGTGGGCAGTATTTAAAATGGGGATTACAAGAGCAACAGAATTATGTATTAAGCAGGTTAGCAAGAGGAAGAGGAGACCATTATGGTTTTCCAAAGAGGTAGCAAAGAAAGTGAAAGCCAAAAAGATTGCATTCAGGCAATACAAAAAGACATAGGCAGAAGGGGATAGGGAGAAGTACCAGGAGAAGCAAAGGGAGGCAGGGAGGTCAGTAAGGGAAGCCAAAGCTCAGACAGAAGAACACATTGCAAAAATCAGTGGGTAGAGGGGACAAAACCTTTTACAGGTACATAAGTGAAAAAAGAAAGGCAAAGGGAGGGATAGTGAAACTGAAGGGGAGGATGGGGGCTGTGTGGAGGATGACAACAGTAAAGCAGACATATTGAACAGGTATTTCTGCTCAGTTTTTACTGAGGAAGAGGAAGGTAATGGGTCTGAACAGAGTACAAGGGGTGAGAATGGTGCAGAAATGGACACAAGTCTCTTTACACGAGAAAGGGTCCTGAAGGAACTGGAAGTAATAAGAGTTGATAAAGCAATGGCCAGATGGGGTGCACCTTGGATCCTTAAAGAACTAAGAGAGGTGGTGGCTGAACCTCTGGCTATCCTGTTTAGCCGATCACTGGAAACAGGGAGGTACCCAAAGACTGGAGGATAGCAGATGTAGTCCCCTTATACAAAAGTGGGAACAAAAAGGAAGGGAACTACAAACCAGTCAGCCTCACCTCGGTAGTGGGAAGATCATGGAAGCACTACTGAAGGAGAGATTGGTGGAACATCTGGTTGTTAATGGACTACAGGACCCAAGGCAGCATGATTTACCCAGGGGAGGCCATGTCAGACCAACCTCATTGAATTTTTGACTGGGTGACTAGGGAGGTGGATCAGGAGGCAGTGGGCATGGCCTATCTGGACTTCAGCAAGGTCTTTGACACTGTGCCACATAGAAGACTATTGCACAAACTGGGGAATATGGGTGTGGGCAGGACAGTAGTGTGGTGGGTAGGTAACTGGCTGGGCGGCAGGACACAGAGGGTGGTGGTAAATGGCTGTCACTCCACAGAGGGAAGAGTGACCAGTGGGGTACCACAGGGATCAGTGCTGGGACCGGTCCTATTCAGTATCTTCATCAGTGACATTGTGCAGGACCTAGAAGGCAGAATTTCACTGTTCGCTGATGACACAAAGCTCTGTAACAGAGTAGACACAGCAGAGGGTGTAGACAGAATGAGAAGGGACTTGCAGAAACTTGAAGAATGGTCAGGGGCTTGGCAGTTGAAATTCAATGCAAGGAAGTGCAAGATAATGCATATGGGGCACAAAAACCCTGGCACAATATATCAGTTGGGGGGTGAGGATATAGCATGCACCAAGCAGGAAAGGGATCTTGGGGTTATCATCTCTGATGACCTCAAGGCAGGGAAACAGTGTGACAAGACAGCAGGTAAAGCAAATAGGATGCTGGGATGCATAGGCAGGGGCATCACCAGCAGGAAAAGGAGGTCATAATTCCACTATACAAGACACTAGTGAGGCCCCACCTGGAGTACACTGTACAGTTCTGGAGACCTTACCACGTGGAGACATAGACAGGGTAAAGAAGGTTCAGAGGAGGGCAACAAAGATGGTGCATGGATTGCATCACTAGTCCTATGAGGACAGGTTGAAGGAACTGAACATGTACTCCCTGGAGGAGAGGAGGGAGAGAGGGGATATGATAGAGACATTCAAGTATCTTATAGGGAGGAACAGGGTGCAGGAATACACTATTTTTAAGCGAAAAAGATGTTCCAGGACTAGAGGGCACGGGATGAAGTTGGAGGAAGGACGATTCAGAGGAAACGTGAGGAAGAATTTCTTCACAGAACGGGTGGTGGACAAGTGGAACACCCTGCCAGAGGAAGTGGTGGGGGCTGAAACAATCACGGATTTAAGAATGCATGGGATAGACATGAAGGAATTCTGGAGGTCAGGGTAAGGGCAACAGACTTCTTGGAAAACATAAACTGAACTTACAAGCTCAAATGGGCAGAATGGATGGGCCATAGGCCCTTATCTGCCGACACTGTCTATGTATCTATGTAATTAGCACATCTTTGTACAGATTATTTATTCATCTCTGCTTAAATAACCGGGGATGGATATGACAGAGCTAACAAGTTACCATGGGATAACCATATATTACTACTTATAAAATGGGTTGTAAATGTCCTGCTTACTGATTGGCTAAGGATGGCGGAGGAAGGTTGGCACCTATACATTCATCTCGGCCTAATGACAGGTTAAAAAAACAAAAGCAAAAAAAAGTACTGGTGCCAGCCTGCCTCATTGCCTAAAGTATTACCCTGCCAGTTTAGAATCTTACATTTTTTAATCTGTGCCATTTTTTTTTTCTCTCAGCAAGTCTGCCTTGAGCCGGGCTTACCATAGCAGCCCTGAGATGCTCCCCACCACACAACCTCCCTACATCTTCACTCCTGGACCCCTAAATTCCCCTCATGGCCAGGAATCAGGAAAAGTTTGGACCTTCACAATGCTAACCGCTGCCAAGAAATAATCGCTGCCAGCCAAAACAGTGCTTGTGCTCAATCCCTACTGGCCAAGGACCTGGAAACAGCAACAGGAAACAGCTTGAACAATGTGACACAGTGTTTAAATAACCACGCAAAGCACACACACAAAACTCAAGGTCCTCAGGGCAGTTAGCGAGAATCACAAAAAATAAACAACTTCATGTGTGTGCACATGCTGGGGGGGGGGTGGAGATGGAAGCAAGACACACATCAACCAAAACACTCCATAAACTGCAGCACTAAACAAATCATATATCCCCGTAGTAATGGCTATCAGCACAGCAGCAGAGGAACTAGCCTTCTCACCGACCTCCTCCAGCCCCGTCACTCGACGTCCCAGGGACTTGCCTCAATCCTAGTGCTTCCCCCACAGCTTACCCGTGGTGGGGGTTGACAGTTGGCGCTGTGCTGTAGAATGGATCTGGTTCTGGAAAAGGGCCCTATAGTCAGTGGGGAGTCTGCAAGGGGTTGGTGTCATCCTGCACTGCACCTTGCCATTTTCCACTTTACTCCCCTGGAGACATGGACGTGCAATGCTGGCCAAACATGCCCAGTGGGACACTGCCAGCTGACATCCCTCCATGGCAAGTTGCTATCCCTGGCTGCCTGCCTTGAAGACTCCAATAGAGGCCAGAATTTTTTTTTGCTTGTTTGCTTTTTAATTCTTTGGCAACCAGGTAAGACCCGCTAGGCACAAGTGCCCGTTTTCAGAGGTGACCCAGGAGCACTGGGGAGGTTAAGTGACTTGCTCAGAGTCATACAGTATGCAAGTGGAGGTTGTGGGAATCAAACCCAGGTCTGCTGGATGTACCAAGCTCATTTGCAGCTCCTTACCCTAACCTCTAGGCTATACTGCCAAAAAATGCGCTGGAATCCACAGCTCTCCCTTCCCCAGAGGAGGAGAGCAGTCTGCCAGATGCTCATTCCTCCTCCCCCCGGTGGCAGAAGGCCAGGCACAGTGCCTCAGCTATACGCGTCATCAGGCCGGCTTACTATGTTACTTTTAAATACATTTTTTTCTTGTTCTTTTCCTTAACAAAACAAAACAAACAAAACAAAAACTTCACAAGTACCCATTTTATAAGCTCAATAAGACACTGGGGTGGGCCTTATGCTGAGATAACCATCTTTTCAGGGGCTCCGAGACCCTCCGCCTGCAGCTTTGGCCCTCATGGTGCTCCTGCATGGGCACGTATCTCAGCATACGGCCCACCCTGGCATGTCGTATTGCTTCCATATGCACATTCTACTTATTAGTCAGTGTTTATGCAGCGGGGGAAAGGGGTTGGTAGGCCATGATGAACCTAGAGTCCCTTCTAAGCATAAAGAATTAGTGGAACCAAAACCGTCAAGACAGGAAGAAGATGCAAACATTTGTTTCCATAAAGCTTTTTCTCCGCTGGTCCCTACAGGGTTTCTCAGCCCTGCCCTGCCTCCCTCTCTCTCTCTCCTGTCCAGTGAGCCCTAGATCCCCACGGATTGTCCCCTCGCGGCGGGCTGGGAAGAGGAGGGCCATCTCCCCCAACACAAGTGACTCTCATCCAGACTGCTGGGCTGGTGAACGGCATGATGCAGGGACAGAAGTAGGCAGGCAGGGCTTCAGGTAGCCTGCACCAACCACTCCATTTTATCCCGCTGTCCTCCCCAGCAGCACGTAAATGTGTGTGTATGGAATGCACACATGCTACGGAACTCGCTGCCCTCACCTTCATGCCGCCCGAGCTGCCAGCACCATCTATAGGCTCCACCCGGGCAGCTAAGGGCTGAGTCAGTTTCCCCACCTCAGAAGAGTGGACAGTGGTCCTCCGACACCCAATCCCCGCCCTGTCGGGTAAGGCACAAAGCGCCAGCCTCTACGCCACTGGGCAGGCTATGATGCAAATTTTAAGAAGTAGTCAGTTGTAACTTTTTATTTCTGAAGATTTTTTTTTTTGCTCATTAAAAAGTTTTCTATGTGATGATGATGTGCTGGATGTGTGGAACAGCTCTCAGCCTGGCAACTGACATATCTATCCTTACTCCTCCCCCACCATTACAACATCAGCATTGTGATCTCACTGACTGTGACATCACAGGTGACCTCACAGCTACCGAGGTCACACTGCTGATGATGTAATGGAGGAAGAGCTAGATACGTCAGCTGCCAGGCAGACCGCTGTCCTACACATCACTCCCACTAAGATCCAGGTAAACAATCTTCTTATCAAATAAAGGAAAAGAAAAGTACTTCAGCTATAAAAGGTAATGGCTGGGGGGTGGCCAGCAGTCGAACAGCGTGCAGCTCTCTTGCATCGCTCTGGGGACGATAGTAGCTAATGATCAAATTTGTACAGTTAATGATCAAAGAGCAGGCTAACTCAGGCATAGATCAATAGAACTCTCTCCCAGCTTTCGAATGAACCTGAAAGTAACCCTATATTCAAAAAGAACACTCTGTGGTGGTTCGAGGCAATAAAGCAGTGGCTACTGAAGGGACCAGACTGAAAGACAGTAAGGCGGGAGGCAGCAAGGAGTGTACCGATGCCTTGGGGGATTCAGACAGCACGCAGCCCTCAAATGCAGCCCTACTGAAAGCTATTCAGGGGCTAGATAAAAAGCTTGACAATTTCAAAATTGAGCTAAAACAAATCCATACTAAAGTGGAAATTCTCACTGAAGAATCGAAGGAGCAGTAAAGACGGCGGACAGAGCATTTGCAGTTGCATCAAGCCTTGTCAAGAATACTCTTCTTCGGGCGGCATCTGGAGAATGCTGAAACACCATCAGGTCTACAAATATTCGAGTGCTTGGTCTGCCAGAGAAGTCTGAGGGAGAAGACCCGACCACCTTTCACGTGTCTGGCTGCAAGAAATTCTTCCGTTAGAAGACAAAACTCCTGATTATGAAGGCCTACAGAGTGACGCCACTTGGTGGCACTGGCAGGTCTAAGATGGCTACAGGGAATTAGCACCATGCACACTTATGGAAGCTTCAGTTTTCTGTCCACTGGGGTACAATTTTACAACATGCCAAGCTGCTTGAGCCCTATCAGCTGGCAAGAGGTTCGATTCACCTGTTTCCAGATTTGAGCTTCGCCACACGAACACGGAGGAAAAGTTCTGATGGAGTTTGGGCGCGACTCCGTGCCCTGGGGATTCATCACGTACTGTTGATGCCAGCAAGTCTAAGGGTGATTTACGGAGCATCTAAATTGGTCCTGAAGCTGGAAAAACAATTTTTGGCTAGACAGGAGGACTCAGAGTCTGAAGATGAACAGGAGACTTGAACTATAATTTTGTAATAGGAGACTCTTGATGCAGGGGGATTACCGGAGTTAAGGGAGCTGGAAAGTTTAATGGGGAATTTGGGTACAATTACTAGTAAATGTTAATGGCTTGTTGCTCCATGGTTTCTCTTATGCCCCGCCATCTAAGCTGTTCGTTTTCCAGCTATTGCCATAATCGCTGTAAGTACATGAACCTATAACAATGTGGGAAATGTGTTTAACTAAAATATTTAAGTTTGTATGTTATATTAATTTAGATGCCTGCTTTACTAAAAAATAAAGTTTAACTGAAAATAGCTCAATTTTGACTAAGTTCCAATTGGGCACTCTACTCTGGACATGTTAGAGGGGCATGCCACTTTCATTGGATCTCGATGTCACTGGAGATGGGAACTTTTTACTCTTTTTATTAGGGTGCATGATTTATAGAGGACTATTAGGGTATCTCACCTCACGGCAGCAATGGCCATATTTTAGGTCTCAGCTTCTTGGACTGTAAATTTCTGGAGTCAGCTAAATAAGTTGTTCTACTTTTGGAAAGAATAATTATTTTATTTATTTTGCCAACCCTCAGGTGTAGTAACACTTTCAGGAGTAGCTGAATATTAAGTTACTGTAACAATGCATGGCTTAATTTAAGCATTTGTATTATGTATGCTTGCCTGACGGATGCATCACCTAATGTCTGATTACATACTCAAAATATAAGTTTCAAAAAAAAAAAAAAAGGTAATGGCTGACTGCTTTTAAAAACTAATATTAGTTTTAGGCAGTACGCTATCTCTTTAAAGTACTATGTAAGGTTAGTCAAGATGTCAACTGTAACTTTATTTTCCATTTGCAGTATGCACCTAATTAAAACCTTTTGTTTTATCTGAAGAACAAAAATGCACATGCATCAGGCCTCCAAATGATACCACCGCTCATTACAGGAAACGTATTTACAGAATTGGACATGTCTGGTATACGATACCTGCTATTCACTTGGGGAACACAATGCGATATTTTTAAAATTGCTTTTTTCATACTTTTTTAAATGAATGACTAGTGTGCAGGAATTACTACATCTAGGTATTCTGAATAACAGAAGGAAAAGAGAGAAAAAAAAAAAATCGCTGCACTCAGGAGACAGATCACAACACACTCCTGATGAGCCCAATGCAACAGCGCAAAGCTGCTTTTCATAAATCTAAGAAAACTGCTTACCCTCTATATAAAATGCAGGCGCACTCTGTGAAAGAGATGACATTTCAAAGTTGTGATTACCATCACAAATGAAAGCGGGCCTTCACAGTTCTATCAGGTAGCTGTCGCTCTACATGAGAGTAAAACAAAAGAAATGCTTTTAGCTTCAATCCCAGCAGAAGACTTGGATTTCTCATGGCCTCTGGCAATTCTGAATTTCAAATAGACCAGCAAACTGTGCCCCCCCCACCACATTCATATTATTAGTTATGATCTTCACAATCTAACAATGGTTAGTGTGAAAATGCTCAACCAGGTCACATTAGGAGGATAAGACGAATTTCCAGCACTCTTCAAAGTGAAACACACTGCAATGTGGAAGAGAACCAGTAAGTGATCAAATCTGACCACGAGGAGGCACTGCATTGCTAGCTAAATCGATGGCTATAAAATGCACATTTTTTAAAGCATATGTATTTTTTTTTTTTTTTATTAAGCTGCTTACCCCATCCCAGGGCCATTTCTCAGCTTTGCCTCAGAGACAGATCAGATTCCCATGACACTCCGAAAGTGACCTCCAAGTCCCGACACCAGCAGGCAGAACTCAACAGTGAAGATGGTGTAGAGGGGGGCAAGTGGCCATCATGAACTTGGCTCCAGGAGTTTACACGCCTGCTTCCTGTGGATGGAGGCAAAACCTCATGGCCCAACACAGGGGCTGCTGATGCTGCAACCGCAGCAACAACCCTCCCTGGTCAGGGAAATGCTATCATCAGCAACACAGTTGGACTCGGCTGCTCTCCTTCTTGCAAGCTTCCAGGCCAGAATCTGAACCCAGGCCACTGCCTCCAGCAGAACTCTCCAACCTGGCCGCCCTCTTCACACTGGATCCCAAGCCAGCATCTGAAACCAGCAGTACTCTCTTACCTGGGTGCCCCACCACACAGCTCCTGAGCCAGCATCTGAACCCCGGTCACCTGGCTTGACAGCATTCTCAGGCCTGACCATCCACTTCACACAGGGTCCCAGACCAGCATCTGAACCCAGGTCAACTGCGCAGTAGGGTGGCTAAGCAATAGAACAGCCTGTCAACTGACGTGATAGGTGCCAACACCATAAATGGCTTCAAGCATGGCTGGGGCAGAGTTAACTAGCACACTGCTCATTACTCAGAAGGGTAGCAGCAAGGCAGAAGGCAAAAGGTTGGGAGTGGGGCATAAACCCCACCTAGACATTAGGTCCTGGGGGGCAGCATACAGTATAACTGGGCAGGCTGGATGGACCATTAGTCTTTCCCTGCCCACACTATGTTTCTATGGAACAGCCTACGAGCGGAGATAGTGGACGTAAGGACAGTACAGACCTTCAAGGGAAGCCTATACAAATTTCTGATCACCACAGGAATTACAAGGTATCCTGGCTAGCAGAGGGTGCAAGATAGCACAATACTGTGGTATATGTTTGTTTATAAAATGGGTCTCCAAGTTCCAGCCTTGTGATTGGCTAAGACCATGTGGCAGCTATACATTTTTGTTTGCCTTATACAGCATCATTTCAGGTGTTTGCCTGTGTGGGACACTGACCCACTGGGTATAAAAAGTAGGGGTTATACGAGACCCCCCCCCAAAGAAAATCATATTTAACTAAACCCACAGTGTAAATCCGTTGGTACAGTGAAACAGATTGTCTCCAAGGGATGAGAAAAGGTGGGTCAAAATTAAAAATGATGTGACATTTGTCCCAATCCCCACTCTGAAATGAACACTGCTCATACCACGCAAAGTAAGTGTCAATACCTGTGCCTGCATACAGTAGAGATCCATGCCCCACCAATGCCAGTCCTTCTGAAACATCTGGCCACTATTTTTTTTTGTGTTAGCGAGCAAAATTGAAAGTGGTAAAATGCAACAGAAAGTCTTACAACACTTAAAAAGTGTTGTTCTTGCTGTAAAATTCTTCTTGCTTTCCCTCCCGAGTCACTCCCTCACTCCCCTCCCAAGCCACACATATCACGGACTCTAGGAACTTTCACCCAACCCACAAGCAGAGTGAAACCCCCAACTACTGCAGATGGTAGTGTGCTGCTGGCAAGACATTAAGGAAACCTTGTTTTTTTTCCAGCAGCCTAAGATAGCAACCCCTGGAGATTATGTTATTCACACCACAGCACAGCATCCCTAGTGATACCAGCATAAAAAAGCACCCCTAGAGAGAGCAGACAGAAATTTCAAATAAAACTACATTTTTTTTACCAAATTTTTTTTTTTTTTTATAAATATCAGTTTCTTAACATGTACTCATTTTACAAGCACAATAACACACTCCAGAGTGTGGATTACTGTGTAATAAGTACACTTCTAGGGCCAGCAAGAGCACTTGGCCAACAGCCTTGTGCCTCACTACACCCCTATTTGTGCATTTATCACACACTAACCCACACCCCATCGTGTGTTACTGCTTACACAGCATATTTTTCATTCACTGTTTATGAAACCGGGGCGGCAGACCTGATGACCAATGCATCCCTTCCATTCTCAAATTTCCAAGTTTGTATGTGACATTTCTAGCCTTAAGCCCTGGTAACTATTAGTGGTAAGGCAGTTATAGTTTGGCAACTAGGAAAAGTTTATATTATTCCTTTTAAGTTTGCATGAGGTTATTAGCTGTGTGTTTACACTGACATCAAGTCACTTGTGTACTTAGTGTAGATTACTATTATTTTAGGCACTCTTCAACCAACAGAAAGCTTTAAACTTTCGGTTTCAGAATCTTGTGATCGATTAGGCAATTACTGCAGGCACGATATCGTGGATAAACTAGTGTTTGTTTTGTAGGTAACCCTGCCCAGCAATCAGTTCTCAGTTCCTCACTTCAGCCCCTAGCTCCCAGATCCCAGTTTCCGAGCTTCTAGATTCTTTCCACCCAATTCCTGGCTCTTAGCTCCCTTGCACCTAGCTCCAGTTCTTCAGCCCCCATCCATCAGCTCTTTATTCATTTTCTCCCTGTTCTTAAGCCCCTCATTCCCTGCTCCTAGTTCTCCAGCTCCCCATTCCCTGCTCCTAGTTCCCCAGGCCCATTCCCTGCTCCTAGTTTGCCAACCCCCTCCCCCATATTCCCCTGCTCTAGTTCTCTGGCCCCTCATTCCTTTTCTCCTAGTTCTCCGCCCCCCTACTCCCCTTCTCCTAGTTCTCCACTCCATCCTCTTCTCCTAGTTATCCACGCCCCCATTCCCCTGCTCCTAGTTCTTGGCACCCCCATTCCCTGCTCCTAGTTCACCGATCCCTGCCCCTACTCCTAGTTCTCCGCCTCCCTCATTCCCTGCTCCTAGTTTTCTGACCCCCATTCCCATGCTCGTAGTTCTCTGGCCCATTTCCCCTGCTCCTAGTGCTCCAGCTCCCCATTCCCCTGCTCCTAGTTCTCCAGCACCCACCACGCCCGTGCTCCTAGTTCTCCAGACCTCCATTCCCCTGCTCCTAGTTTTTTCCCCCCATTCCCTTGCTCCTAGTTCTCCAGTCCCCCATTCCCCTGCTCCTGGTTCTTCAGCCCCCCAACCATTCCCCTGCACTTAGTCCTTTAGCTCCCAGTTCCCCTGCTCTTATGATGCTCTTAGATCTTTAGCACTCCAGTTCCTCTGCTCCTACTCAGAAAATATTTTGCCTGGGATAGCACAGCACAGCAAAACTGCATAATTTTCATCAACTGCTACACAAAACTCTTGGGGTGGGATATTCAAGGGGTTGCACATGGCAAACCCACTGATGCACCCGCGCGATATTCAAAAGGGGATGTACTGCGCAGATCGATGCGCTGATTGTATGTCTGCGAGCGATCTTGAGGTGAAGGTGCCAATACATATTCCATGTTCTGATATTCAGCCTGGGATGTGCGGCGCATATGCTGATGCAACCCCTACTTGCGCCGCACATTGGTGCTCAAACTGAGCCACAAAGAAATAGGGGCAAGGGCCGGCCACCCACAGGTGAGCTGCCGTGTTGCAGGGCGCAACACAGCAGCAGACAGCTGTAGTCCCTGTGCCAGGGTCCGTTGGCATCACGCCCCCCACGCCCGATTGTGGGCATCAGTAATAAAGAAGTCTGATATCCCTGGTGGTCCGGTGGACCGCATCCAGCCCGATCGCAGGCAGTAGTAAAGATTAAATGAGTCCTACATCCCTAGTGATCCAGTGGACCGCTTCCAGCCCGACTGCGGGCATATGTATGCTAAAGCAGTTTAAATATAACCCTGGTGGTCAGCGGTACTCCCTCCCCACCCACCCACTGAGCCCCCCACCTCCCCGGTCAGTGGATCCATTCACATATCTGACTGTGTACGCACGGTGTCTGCACAGCCACTGGCCCACACTATGGACCAGTGGGCGACAGTCGTATTGTACGCAGTCAGTCGACTGACCGTGGTGGTGGGGAGCGGGTGGCAGGACTGAGTGTGCGGGTTGGGGTAGATGGACCACCGGGTATTTCAATTTTACTGTAAGCCTGCAATCGGGCGGTGGGATCGGGTCCACTGGACCACTAGGGAGAAATACATAATGAAAGCCCGCGATTGGCTGTGGGATCGGTCCACTGGACCACCAGGGATATCGATACATATTACAGCCCACCCATCGCGCTTGGGGTGCTGTCGGTGAGGGGCAGGGGGTTTGGCTCACCCCACGGCTGCCTGGCAGGGCCAGGCACAAGTCGCCGATCAGCGACCTGCATGCATAAGGGGCCATAATGACAATGTGAATGGCCCCCATTTGCGCCTTGCATGCATTATGGCCCCATTTGCATGACCACTGCTGAATATCGCGGTTGCTGCGCCTAGCGCAACGGCACTTGTGATGGCACATCCCCCTGCTCCTCCCTGGCCACTTGCACTGGTGCAGTGCCACTGCAGCATGCGCAACACGGGTGACCACGGAGCGATATTCAATGGTGCTGAGCCATGGCGCAGCACCGTTGAATATCACCCGGTCAACGCCCTGGAGCATCCCAGTTGCGCTGCGCCCAGGCTTGCGCCACAGCCTGAATATCCTACCCTTTATGTATAGCAATTACTTGCCATACCTCAGAGTTCTTCCAAAAGTCGTTCAACAGCTACTTTATACAAAGTTACCAGTAAACACTACACGTTTTTCCTACTACTCAACATTGTGTTTTTAGTACCGCAATTGCCATGCAAATATTACTAAAATGTTCCCTGCTCCTAGTTCTTGAGTCCTGTCCTCCTGCTCCCAATTCTTTAAACCTCGCTTCCTAGCTGTTTGGTCCCCACAATTTTTAATTCTTCAGCCCTCGTTCCCTGCTCCTAGTTCTTCAGCCTTCTTTTCCCCTGCTCCTAGGTCTTTAGCCCCAGTGGTGGATCTAGGGGTATCGAAGGTTGCACCCCCCAACCCGTAACACAGTTGCTTCCCGCTGCAGCATTTCACTTTATTTATTAAATTTTGATGACCGGGTAGGCACACTGAGCCACGAAGGTCCCTTTTTCAGGGGCGACCTGGAGAGACATTACATGGAGAGATACAGGCAGTAAAACAGGTATCAGCGTACATACAGGTTCAATAGTTACAGTTTTTGTCACTGATTCAGAGCAGTAGTGGCATTCTTTGCTGAAGTCTGATTTGTTGCTCGTACAAAACTTCATATTCAATATAATAGATTACATTTGTATCTTGTCAAAAGTGTACTGAAAGCAATAACAGCAGACAATACAAATTAATACAATCTGCTCTTCAGCCTTCTATCGCCTGCTCCTAGTTATTCAGCCCCCTACAAAATAAACTTATTCCTAGTTCCCAGGTACTCAGCCCAGTTGCCTGAGCCCACATCATAAGTTCTCAGCCTGTTCCTCTGCTCCCAGTTCCTAAGTTACTTGCTTCCGATCCTCGGTCCCAGTTCACACATCTCTACCTCCCACTTCCTAGTTTCCAATTCCTCAGCCCCCGAAATCCCTAGCTCCAAGTTTCAATTCCTAGTGCTCCGCTTAGACCCCTGTAACTAGTTCCCACTTATTCAGCCGCAGCCCCCTTCCCCAGCTACTGGTGGTGTCAGCCAGCTCTTATCTTGCTCTGGCAAGAGACCAGGTGGTTGATGCCAGTACCGCGGACCCGGTCCCTATTCACCTGTGGTGCCCGCGGTTGTCTCCGTGTAGCCTCCCAATTGGGCGCTGCTCGGGGGCCGAGTCTGGCCTGCAGCGTCGCTGCTTCACTCCAGTCGAGACACTCTATCCAGCTCGCGCCACCTCCGCGAGCCGCGCCACAGGACGACAGCCGAAACCCCACTGCGCGCCCCCGCCCCCAACCGCCAACCAGCGGGCACAGAGGGCGGGTCACAAAACCGAACCGGACTGGACTTGGCACCCCCCCATCACCAGGCCCCTACCTTCCCCGCGTTTTTTTGCGCCCACTTACCTTAGGGCCTGCTCGCGTTTCACCCGGATGCAACCTGTACTGCTATTGGTACTCCTGAAGCCAATCCCCCGTCCCGATATTCGAAAGGCTAGCGGTTGCGCGTGGCGTCATAGAAAACCAGACTGAGGCTGATGCCGCCATGGAACAAGTTCCCGAACTGTGGGACCGTTCCTGCTGCCGCCATGGTCGGCGCGACATGGTGGTGGCTCTGAGGTAATTATTCAGTTCGTTCACAGCCGTTCCCTTTTAATCATAGAGTTCCTAGAACTAGCGGTGACATCGCATGGAGTACTAGGGGCTTTCATGCCATATGCCAGTGGTCTACATACTCAACTGTCCCTGATTTTGCCTCAAAAGTTTCCTCTGCCCCTTGTAAAATTTTTGTTTTTGTGACAGAAGAGTGGGGATTAAAATCACAAAATAATGTCAAATATTAAAGATTCAGACTTCTTCTTCAGAAAATGCATCTTAACACCAATCCTCTTATTCTAGCAGCATTCTGAATGAATAGTATCAATTCTTAAGATGTGTCCCTGATTTTGGGTCTTTGTCCCTGATTTTTTTAAGCCTTGTCCCTGATTCAGGAGGTTGAGAGGTATGGTGGTCTATACTATGTCAATAGCATTAATTCTTAAATGTTGTCAGGGACAGATTAAGAAATGTTGGTGCCTTGGGCAATTTTGAATTGTGGGGCTCCCTGTGACTTAATCAATAGGCTGGGGGTTTGGGGGCCACCTAGTCCCCCGAAAGCCGAAACATTTTTGATGCCTTAAAATGCATTTGAAGTGTTTTCCAGCTACTCTGAATGCCATTCTTGGGGTGGAAATAGGCTATTGTTTGAGGTTGGATGGCTGGAGTGACATGTTCATAGACCTGCACAGCAGTGGCCATGCCCCCCCCCCCACGACATATATACACACACACTGTCAGCACTACCCTCCCAACACAAATACACAGAGTGTTGTGGAAAGAATACATTAACATGTGACGCCATTTGAATTTTTCTTTTATTACAAAAATCCTGCCAATAAAGAACAACATATCAAACATACTAACTGTGGAGAGATAAGGACTCGTAGTTGCACAGAATTTACATCACTCAATTTTTTTTAACTACAGGATTATCAGTTCATCAAAGACACACTCATTTGACACTGAAAAAGTCATAAGAGGTTGGTGGTCATGTGATTAAAATCAAATTGAGGGTGGTACTCTTTTTGTCTCAGTTTGGCCCACTGATGTTCATGCTCTGTGTGCTGCATTATATATTACTTATTTTGTCAGGCTGCCCCATAACACTGATCAAACCACGGCCGAACCCAAGCAATCATAGCTCACACAGTTTCCTCTTGCATGGACACCCATAGTATTTAGTAGGCATGAGGGCAAGTACTGTGTGCGTGCTGTCAGATAAATGGCCAATGTAGAAGGATTTTAAATACGTGCAGCTCTTCTTTCCATCCCTCCTGCAACAAACAGAAATTCTGATCTTTGAAATGATATGTCACCGGTGTTCCCAAGCAATAGTAAGTTAAATATGAGGAAGTTTATTCAACCGTTTTCTCTAGTGATTTGATTTGTGAAAGTGACTAGATTACACCAGTGCAGGCCTGTAGCCAGCCCCAAAAAATAAAATACAGTATATGTGTGTGTGTGTAGTTTTGGGGGTGCTATGGGCAATACTACTGTATATACACTTGTATATGGTTACTATATACAAGCATATATACAGTACTAATGTTTACAGGTAGTGGAATTGTCAAGTGTCCTCTCACATCATTTTTAATTTTTAAATAAAAACCTTCAGTAATCAGTTGTTCACCTCTCTGGCTCTGCTCTCATTTTTTTTTACCTGCTAGTGAAGGCAAGCAAGGCAGTGTGGTGGACGGTCTGGCATGGATTGGATCTGACTCCACTTTGCTGCTGGCGCTCACTCTTCACCGCCTCCGACAGAGACAGTTGCCGACAGTTTCAGAGTGACTGTGTAAAAATTAACAATTTTTACAAGTCTATCAGATTTGTCTGATGACCACTTCGACCTTGACTGGACCCTCGGCTTTCTTGTCAGACTCAGACAAGAAGACAGTCACTGAGTCCGGCGGTGGCCTGCCTGCATTCTCTAGCTGCACATGCACTGGCAGCCTAACCATGGTGGCTTTAAAGTCTTTATTTTTTTTTTCAAGGTTTTGATGACTGGACTGCTGATGGTGATAGACTAGTAGTGGTGGAGCTTACCAACCCGCCCGTCACCAACTTCGTTGACCAGTGGGCCTGGCGGGTGGCAGGCTCTAAAGTAAGTGATGCTACGGTCGTCTCTTCTTGACAAGGCAAGATTCAGCTGGAGGGACTAAGTCTGCTGCATGGTAAAAACGGCAAGAGAGTGGAGATTTTAAGCTTCGTATCATCATCATGATGTGAACACACACAGACCTGAGGCTGAGCCCTTTAATTGGCTGGCTACTGGAAGGGCACATGTTGTGGGAAAAAAAGATAAAGCAGCAAAGCGGAGTTACAGATGGCGACCAAGCTGTGTGTCTGCACCCACCACCCCTTGAGGTGAATCAAAATACAGGGTCAGGGAAGAAGGAAAAAAAAGAAACTCAGGTGGCCCCTCAAACTTGGGGGCCAAGGGCAACTGCCCCTTTTGCCCTATGGTTAATCTGGCCCTGAATGTTGTCATAGTGAGCCTCCCCCGAGCCATGGAAAAGATCTGGAGCCTCCCCCAACTATGCAAATAGTCTTGAGCCTCCCCATAGAAAATTAGCTTACTTTGCACAGCACATCGGGAATAAAGTGAAACTCTTTTGAGTAGTTGGCTCACACTGTATTGTAACCCCCTCCCAAAGGTTGGCCTACTTGCTTCGACATTGTTACCAATGTTGCCATAGTTTCATGGGTCAGATCGACTACATTTTCTACCTGGAATAACCTTCCTACCCACTTCTGACTTTCTCCCACTCTTTTGCTCTCTCCAGCTCTTGCTCTTGGTGCCTCTCTGCTTAACCCTTGTACTGGGGCTGTTCTGCTATCAGTCTTTGGTCAATTGTTACATCTCATTATTTGTTCATTGTTCCTATTTGCATATTGTTCATTTTGTACTGCTTGACTGCTTTGCAGTTACCTTTTGAATTGTATTCACTCCCTACCCTCCACGGGTACACTTAAAATTAGCCTTGGCTCAGTATGCCTTTCAACAATTTGTAAATAAGTACACAAATTCACCTACTGTCATCCTGTTTCAGTTTGACTCGTCCCTTCTCAAAATTTAAGTACAGTACTTTTCCAGACTTATTTGACCCTCCCCTGGAAAAAAAATATAAATATATATGTATATACATACGTATGTACGTGCATGTGTATATGTGTGTGTATATATATATATATATATATATGTATGTATATATATTCTCTATGCTCTAAATGACTCATGGTCAGAATATTGGAAGTTGGGGGCAGGGGTTGAGAGCCTTGCAAGGTTTTTAGTTGGTTGGCTATCCCCGTTCCCCTTTTTTCTATGTAGATTTTTTTCCTCCTGGCTAGGATGGGGCTATTTCATTCCCCTGTTCCCATCTGCCGCAGCCGTCTCCAACTGCTTCCAAGGTGGGGGGCTAGTGTCCTCCGTGGGTTACCCACCCCATGGCAGAGCCAGGAGGAGAGTCGTTCTCACCCCCCCCCAGGGTTAAACATCTAGATATGCCCCAGACCCAATGGACAGGAGTTCATCAGGCCCGTCCTCCACTTTTTTCCTCCATTTTCTCCCTGACCTGACACAAATGTACAGTGAGCACAATACGCGAGCTCCGCCTCTGTGGAGATCCCCCTAGTGCTCTTGACGTTGGACCCACTCGCTTTATGTGACCATATGCCTCCACCTGAATTCCTCCAGGTGGCGGTAAGCGACAGACCACAAGTCACCCTTCCTAGGGAGAGCTGTCCCGGGCGCTCGGCCCCCCGACTACCCGTGTCTTTTCTTGAACACAGGTCGTCGTTGTGGCAGGAGGTAAGGTACTTGCAGCGCCTCAGCCTTCCACGCCACCAGACTGGCTTGAGCAACCCTCCCCCCCCCGTGGTGGTTATGGGTGCAGAACCCTGCCAACTTAAACCAATTTATAACAGAAACATTGCACCCATACTAGCTAACCCCTAAGTAGCACAACTAGCATACTGTACTATACTAGTTACTCTGATCTGTTGTCCTCCACCAATGCTAGCTGCAATCGCTGATCTGTAGTCCTCCACCAACGCCACAGCAGCCACCCAAAAAGCACAAGAAATGATCACACTGACCCTTTCGGTGGTCAGGTGAACTCTAAAAACCAGAGGCACAGCTAGAAGACAGAAGGAGTAGCCTGCTGATGAAACCACGTGTAGAGGCGATGTGTCGGGGGTATTACTTTGCCAGACGTTAGCATGATTTGTTTCTGAAAATCAGTAGCTATTTACTGTGGCAAAATAAGGGACATTCAGAATGATATCTTTTAGAGTATAATAGTGACGAAAGTCATTGAAACAAAGACAGTGACGACAGGAAAAAACAAAGGTCCAAGCAGTCTGCCGGAGTTCCTATCTTGCCCCGGGACCTACTATCCATCCAAGGTCTTAGTCCTCTCCATTCTTCTCCTCATTCCCCTTCCAGCTTCTGCCGTCCCGAGCAACCACTATACCCTTCGTTCTATCCCAACCATGCTTGAACCCACCAACAGTCTTAGCACCTACCACTTCAGCAGGCAGACTGTTCCACAGCTCCATCACCCTTTCTGTAAAACAGTACCTCCGTATGTTCCTTCTGAGCCTCCCTCATGTCAATTTCCAGTTGTGTCCACGTGACCATAAAGTAGTATTCAAGCTAAATAAAATATTTCCCTGCAGTTCACCTCAATTCCTTTTAGGAACTTGAAGCTCTGTATCATGGCTCCCCTCTCCTTTCTGGTCTTCAGTGAGTGCATTTTCAGTGCCACTGAGGCACTCCTTACAAGACCTGCCCTGTTGGCCCTGAATCATTTTTGTTACTCTGTACTGCACTGTCTCTAGTCTATCTTTATACTTCCTGATGTGAGGGCTCCAGAACTGGGTGCATCATTCTAGGTGTGGCCTCCCTAAGAATCTACATAGGAGAAGTGTTGCCTCTTCCCTTCTGCTGTCAGTACCCTTTCCTATACATCCCAGCATCCTCCTTGCTTTGCTGTGTGCCTTGTTGCATTGACTCAATTGTTTTGAGGGAGTCACTGTGATAACTCAAGGTCCTGTTCCTCAGCTGTAGTGCTAAGTCTCACCTACCCATCCAGTACTCTGTCCTGGGTTCTTGTTCCCAGCTGCATTACCTTGTACTTTTTGGCATGTAATTTTAACTGCCAAACTTTAGATCACCCCTCTAGCTTTCATACATCACTCTGCATTTCCCCGATTCCCTCTTCACTGGCCATCCTCCCACAGAGCTTAGTGTCATTTGCAAAGAGACACTGCCTGCTCTGGATACTCTCACCCATGTCGCTAATGAACATACTGAAGAGGACGGGACCCAGAACAGATCCCTGTGGTAGCCTGCTTGTGATCTCCTTCTCTGCTGACTTGACCCCATTGATTATAACCCTTTGTTGACTCCCCTTTAGCCAGTTACCTACCAAGTTTACGTATGATGCACCCAGATCCTTCATCTTCTTCAGCAAGTGTCCGTGGGGTACCAAGTTGAAAGCCTTGCTGAAGTCGAAGTAGAGCGAATCCACTGCTTGTCCCCTGTCCAATTCCCTTGTAACCCAGTAGAAGAAAACTATCAGGTTAGTCTGACAAGACCCCCGTCACAAATCCATGCTGTTTACTGTCCTGAAGCCTGCTACTTTCCAAGTAGTCCACGGGGTCCTCTTTGACCAGTGACTCCATCAGCTTCCCTACAATAGAGATAAAACTGACAGGTTTGTAATTCCTTACATGTTCCTTGTCCCACCCCCACCCCAGCTTATGGAGCCAAACTATGTCCACCACCTCACTCCTTCAGAACTATCCCAGTCCTTAGAGAGCTGTTGAATATACCTACCAGGGTTCAGCCAGTTCTGCTTCCAGCTCCTGAGTAACCTCAGATGCAACCCATCTAGTACCAGGGACTTGCCCTTTCAGATCCTTTCGCTTGTAAATATTGGCTGCCTCATCTCGGGGCCCCTTAGGTGGCAGCACAGATGCCACTCCTGGCAGGGTCCACTGCTCCCCTTAGTGAAAACTGAGCTAAGTAATCATTAAGGACAGCAGCCTTTGCCTGTCCTCCTCTATCACCCTTTCCCCATCTGTTAACCTTACAATTTCCCTTCCTCTCTTCTTTTTTTTCCATAATTTATCAGAAGAACTTTTTCTCTGCTCTTGATCCCCTCCACAGTATGTAGTTCTGTGTCTGCTTTTGCCTCTCCATCCGCCATCTTTCCCTCCCTATTTTTCATCATGTATTGTCTCCATTCTTCCTCCCCCCTGCTTTTGTTTATAGTTATAGAAGGCCTCTTTCTTTGCCCTGTGTCCTGGACTCCTACCAATAACCATAACGGCCTCTTGAACCTGTTCATTTTGGTTACTGTTCTCATGCGTAACTTAGATGTCTCGAGTAAGGCTCCCTTAATTTTCCCCCATCTCTTCCACCTCCCATTTTGTCTACCCCAGCTAACTTTTCCCTGACCAGCTCTCTCAGCCTGTTGAAGTACACCCTTCTGAAATCCAAAACTTCAACTCTTGGTTGTTGTTTTGTGGGCCCAAGGGCAAGTTCAAACCAAATGGAGGTCCCTGTTCCCAGCAGCGCCCCTATTCTCACCGCTCTAATCACCTCTCAGTTGGTGAGCACCACATCAAGATTTGCAGACTGCCTGGTGGGTTCATTAACTAGCTGTAGCAACAGGCAGGCTTGTAAGGCATCCAGCAAGGTCTGACTGCTGGTACTCCTGGCCACTGGAATACCCCAGTCCCCATCTGGCAGATTCAGATCGCCCACCATCACTCCCTCCCCCTTCCCCTCTTTCAGGTTCTTCCCTGAGCTCTCTTTCCTTCTCTTCCTCTCATCCCAGAAGTCTATAGATTACTCCCAAGCGCAGTTTCTTGCTTGAGGCTGCTGTGAGTTGCACCCCTGTCTAATGTCTCCTCACCTAGCCTAGTTGGAGCCACAACCCACTTTGCACCTGCTGTGTTGCTACAACCCCCAGATGTGGAGGAGTACTAGCTAAGATCCCCTTCCTCTGACCTGCCACTATGGTTCCACTAGTTCCGTTCTCCTCTATGGTCAGTTTAAAAGTCTGATACAGACATCAGACTTCTGCCCCAGTGTGCAGGCCCTGTCTCTTGTAGGTGAAGTCCATCACCCTTGAAGAGTCTCCCATCCCAGAAATCTCCAATCCACCACAGAGTGGTACCCTTCTCCTGACACCATCCCTTAAGGCACCCGTTGAACTCCTCAGTTACATCACTCCTTATACTAGCCTGTTTTCCTTCCCTGCCCCATACAGGGAAGACTTCGGAAAAGGCCAGGAAGGTTGAGGGTGCCACCAATCTGTCCCCCAGCCTATGGAAGTTCTGCTTCACCATCTTTTTCGACTGTTTCGCTGGATCACTGGTACCCAGGTGTACCAGCAGCCCCAGCTCCCTCTCCACCATCCTCCCTATCTTGTTTAAATCCCTGATGTGCGATGTATCAGGGAAGTACCAGACCACCCCTCCCGCCCAGTTCCCCTCACTACCCCTCTAATCATAAGGCTCCCACCACCAAGACTCTCTGGTAGACTTTGCCTGGGGCCATCACGCTGTCCTGCCCTTTCCCACTGATTGGCTTGGAGTCCCTCCCAGCAGAGTCAGGTACCTGAGCCTCCTTTAGGGGTGCAAAGCAGTTCACCATCTGGATGGTGCTGGGTTAGCCAACCTCCTTATGGCTACCCCTGCCCCACTCTCCATCCCCCTGGACCAGTGGGGTCTCTGGAGGAGTGGGGATCTGTGTATGGGGAGTGGCTGCAGTTGAGCTGGTGGCGCAGTTGAGATATGTCTACCTTGCTGCCACCAGCTGTGCCTGGAGTTCTGCCAAGGTCCTGCAGATGGGCAGTGCTCCCTTCTCCAGAGCACATGCCTAGAGAAGAGCACCCCACAGCTGCCACAACTGACTGCCTCCGCTCTGAACTCCATCCCTATACAGGCTATTGAATGAGGCTAACCCTAGCTGATATATTTTCCAACAACAGGTTCACAATTAACAAAATACTAAGTCAGCTTGTAGTGCTCACCAGGATAGGGTGCAGCTGTTAGGCTCAGCTATAAAACAGGAAACAGGGATAAAAACTGCTTTGTAGTGCTCACCCAGATAGGGTGTAGCTGCAAGACCCAACTATAACACACATACTAAATTAACTCGAGTGCTCATCGAGTGAGGATACTGCTGTAAAGCTCACTGTAACACACTTTCTTCACTTACACACATACTCATACCTTCCTTACTTACTCCTTTAACTTTGGTTGGTTTAAACACTAAAGCAAATAACGAGCGGCATTTTTCTTTTTTTTTTTTTTTTTCACGGGCTCCTTCCACCCAGGTTTCCACCCTGGTCACGGCCCCTGATCTTCTACCTACACAGTCTACCGCGATCCCGGTCACCCCGGCTTTCCGAGGGCGGGTCGGAACTGGCTCCTTATCCAGCCCACGGAACCATTATCTGCTGGGGGATCCGTGACAGAGACTGAGCAAAGCCCAGGAGGCTTCATAGAGGTGGAGGTTCCCTTTGTGGGTTTTTTTCGCCCACTGGAGAGCCGGACGAATGATGTCAGCGCACCTACATGCAGATGTCCGCCCGCCTCCCCCATTAGCTGCACCCGCTATTGTCAGACACCCAGCCTCCGCTGGGTGTCGCTGTAGTGCGGCGCATGTTCCACACCCACCCCGAAGGAAGGAGAGCTGTTGCGGGATGCTCAATCCTTCCTTCCCCCTGCCAGCCCCCAGCGGCCCGAGTCCGTTCTCGAACCCGGGTTGCCGGCGCGGCGCCAGGTGTGGCGTCCAGCGTCTCAACCCTCAGCGCCACCGAGCCAGTTAGCATTTTCTTTTTAAGACTTACAAAACACTTAGTATGGTGGAACATTGTTGTTGAGGATGGAAATCCATCCCCACAGCAGGCTTGTTGTGCTGCAGTAGCTACATAATTTTGTTGTTGTGCTACACTAGATATATAGCTACTGCAGCACAACAACTTGGAACCTCTTTGCGCATGTGCGTTACGGTCTTCATGCATATGCAATATGAAAACTGCCAGTCTTCCTGAAACGGCCGCGGCGGTGACAGCTGGCCTGGAGGAGCGTGCGGTAAAAACATTTATTACTTTGTGTTAGGGACCATACACTATAAAATAATGTTTGTTTCCCCTATACACAACAAACATGAGTACCCATCTCAAGTTTGCCATGTTGACTGAAAACCCCTCGAGTTTCCCTCTTGAGGTTTGAATGGCCGCCATGGTAACCTTTTGATGAGAACACATGCTTGTTGTGTATAGCTGAACATATGTTATCCTCTATATTCTAGAATTTTATTCCTGGTATTTTAGAACTGAGTGGACTGAGTGAAATCAAACAGCTCAGGGTGCTGCTACTTCTGATTCTGTCAGAGAACCAGAACAGACTAGCGGAACAGTTGCTCGTATAGACAGATGCATAGCATTTGATGGTAGATAAAGACCCAGTGACCTATCTAGTATATCTGTATGCCTACCTACCTGAAGCCATGTCTGGCCTACACGGACAAAGTTATTTAAAGAGCACCTTTAGGCGCCCATCGGCACAGCGGTTGATTTCCGCCGCACCGGGTTCAGGAGCAGACTCTGGTTGCTGGAGGGTGGCCGGGAGAAAGCTTGAGCGTCCCAGGGCCTGCTCGCCTTCTCCGGGGCGGAGGGTGACAAGATCCGCGGCTTGTCTGACCCCAGGCGGAGGCCCGAGGTACAGCAAGCTGGTAGGACAGACCAATGGGGAGCTGTGTGGTGGACGCTGGCGTAACGCCTTGACGCCAGGGCACACACCACACAGCATAGCACAGAAAAAGCCGGAAAAAGCACCACCGAGCGGGTAGACGGAGCTCGTGCCAGCCTAATTGTGATGGGCCTGCTCTGATCACCAGGGGACCCGACGAACTCGAAGATGTCGGGCGCTGGGGCCCCACCCCTGTACCCGCCTGGGGGCATAGCCATGGCTCCATGGGGAAACCTCCAGGGATTCAGGTAGGCCAGTCACGGGGAGAACTTAGAGTCTCCAAGAAGCGCAGCTCCAGGGTGGAGGAAGGAGGAGAAATAGAAAGTAAAAAAAAAAAAAAAAAAGAGCACCTTTGGCTCTTTTCTGACATGCCTTCAGCTACAGAATTACATGTATAGTCATTGGAGTTGCAGGCTGCATTTAATGATTTTTTAATTATCTGGCTTTAGGGTGGAAAGGATCTTATTTTGGCTGTGTGAAGCTGAGAGCCCGATTCCTTCCTTTTACTTGTTCAGAGACACCCACCCACGCTCTCACTGTTTTGTGATGCCATAGTTAGAGTGGGGAGGCACACCAGTGACTTCAGTGGGGCTCCTTTTTCAATCACGGTTTTCAATATTCTGAATGCCTGATTTGTACAAATGAAGGCCACCACTCAGTTAAGAAAATTAAGAAGGCCCATCTGGGTGCTAAGGTGAATACCAGAAAAGGTGCTCTTTATGCAGTAAGGCATAATGGTGTGTGTTATGTACGCAACACAACAACAGCAGGGTGTAGGTTACTATTCCTGAACCGCCCACATGCACTGTGAGGCATGAGGCACTTGCATCGAAAGCCTTTAGCCACCTGGAAGTGCGGTTCAGAATAGTAACCCCACCCTGCCATGTCTTTTGTGTCTGTGAAATGGGTCTACAGTAAAAATAAATATTTATATTTATTTATTTGAAAATTGGTAACCGGAAAGGCACACGGAACTGAGGCTTATTTCCAGGTGTGACCTGGGGAAAGGGTTACAGGAGGAAAACAGTGAAGCACAATACAGTACGTTACGTGATCTAGGTAAGTGCAAACAACGTAACAGTAAGAGTACTTAACTGGTACAGATGTGGAACAAAGATAAGTCAAATAAGTTGGCATCAAAGCAGTACCAAGGTAGTCAAAACAGAGCACTAGGGAACAGCTGTGTCAAGGGGAATCAAAACCAAAATACCTCAATTGCTATGGGGATCTCCTAGGGGAAACAGGTGCAGCTGGGTGGTTGGAGCAGTTTCAGCCGACGCCTGAGGGACCCTAAGGAGGAGGAATGAGAAATGGAAAGAGGGAGCTGGTTTCAGAGTGATGGCAAGTGATAGGAGAAGGCAGATTGCTCAGCAGTGGAACAGGGGTGAGGAGTGGAGAAGGTTCACTGGTCCCTTGACCAGAGGGAGCATAGAGCAGGGGGGACTGGAGAGAGGGGCGAGGAGAGGTAGGATGGCAGGGAACCAAACCAGTACTTGCAGATGAAGGAAGTGCTGTGCGACTGGCGACATGAAGGTAGGGGGAGGATGGACAAGTAGGAGTAGGGAGAGTAATGGTGTGTACGTGGGTGTATGTGGAGGGGGGGTTATTCACAGAGTGACAAAAGGCATTGCAGAGGGTGTCCAGTCTGGCTAGAGAAGTGGAGGGGGCTGTACCATAGACCAGTCTGCATAGCCAGAGACCAGGAGCACCATTTTGGTGGTCAGCTCACGGCAGACTGGCAGGGATAAACAGTATTTGTTACACTACAGGGCACCAAGTTTAGGGCGGAGAGTTGCATGGACAGCATCGATCTGGGCTGAGAAGTCAAGCTTACTGTCAAGTCACATGCTGCGGTACTTGAAGGATGGCTACGCCTCAAGAGGGGCGCCATCCAGCGTTGAGAAAACCAGGAGCCTTGAGAGCCTAGTCAGTCTTTGGCTTGTACCAAAGGTCATAGACACCGTTTTTTTTTTTTTTTATTATTTCTGTTTTTCCCCTCCTACTTCCCTCAGAGCCGCATCATCGGGAGACGTCAATCAAGCCTGTCCCTGCCTAGTGCCTTACCTGACAACCCCATGTCCCTCCATCCTGCCTTGGAAACCCCCTGAGCGGGGTCAGGGTTGGGGCCAACCCCCGAATCTTGTGGTTCTTGTCAGAATCTGGGACTGCAGGCAGGCACTGGCACAACGGGATGTGGCTCGGCGCTCCATCTTCCCAGCTCTAGAGGTTTTTCCTTTTCTGTGGGACTTTTGCCCATACGTCAAAGTGACCCGACATCTGCAACATCCCTTCCTTCCTTCCATGAAGGAGCTGCCCCTGGAGCTGATAGGTCCCAGACCTACGCCTGCGACCAGTCATGCCCCAGTGGCTCCAGCTTGCTGTCGCGCCCCCAGGCTCCACCAGGGGTCACCACTTGCTGAACTGTAGGGCCCTCCCACTCACTGGAGAAGGCTAGCTGTCGTTGGACGCTCCAGCCTATCTTCCCCCCTCCCCCCCGGCCAACTCTCGGCGCCCCGAGCTTGGTCCTGAACCCGGGTCGCCGGCGTGGAGCAAGGTGTGGCGTCCAGCGCCTCAATAGTCAGCGCCACCGGGCCAGCTTAGACACCATTTTTTTTAGCGCTGACCATGAGATATTGGAGTGGAACCAGCATAGGAGATTGTTGAAATCCTTTTGGAGCAGGTTTTCCACTGAAGCTGTAGAAGGACTGGAGATGAAGATGACTGTGTCATATGTGTACATGCAAGCTGACACAGGCAGAGGGGAGGGCATTCAGAAAAACCAAGAGCACGATTGGGCCTAAGATGGAACCCTGCAAGACTCCACATGGATGGGGAGGGGTGGTGACAACATGCCTCAGCCTGAATGGATGGTTGGCATCCTGTCATGTAGGAACAGAACCAGTCAGTAACAGATGCTGAGAGGCCAGCCGGCGCAGCTTATCCAGGAGGGGTGAATGGGACATCGAAGTCAAATGCTTTGACCAGATTGATGAAAATGGCAGCTGTGATAGGTCCCTAATCCATCCCAGAGAAGATGGAGTCAGTGACACGCAGCATGGAGGAGATCAGTTTAGCTGCAATAACTCTTCCTGAATGGCACTGCTTTGGAACCTTCTCCACCACTCGGGAAGCAGGATTCTTACTACCCATTTTATTATGTGGGATACAGCACGCTTCAAGGTCACCTTTTGTCTGACACACCCAGCTATTATCCCACAATTATGCACCTCCATTAAAGCCTTGTTGCAGTTACAAAATGGTTTCTTTGATTTTTAATTTGAGAACTGTGTCATGAGATTCAGAAAGTAATGCATTTCTGACCTGTGCTGGAATGACACACAGTCATGTGACCAGACTCCACCATTCCTAGCATAGGATTTTCCCAGCCAGTTTTAGAATCACTAATTGCCCTTATGGTTTTTCGACACTGGCACAGGAGCTCTTTGAGGATGTGTAACTGAGCTGCTGTGAACTTCTGCCCAGTGCAACCACTGGGTACTTCCTTCGTAATGTGTGCCATTTGGGGCATATGGGAGGGGGTAACTTGGCTGTGTGGATAAATAATAACATGGATCTTACTCCCAGCGTTATGTGAGCAAAACAAATCTGCTGAATGAAATGTGTAAGTCCACACAATTCAGTTCAAGATCAGAGTGTTCCCTCCCTCTCCAGAGGAGGAAGGTGAACAAGATGGCACATTTATGGAAGCCATGAGTGCTAGTGTAACCCCCCTGCAAATGGGGGTTCCCAAAAGACTTCCAGGAGCTTGCTTGAATGCTCCAAGCCTGAATGGTGTTTGGCGTTTAAGCCATTTATCAGTGAGTGTTTTTAGAGCCTCTGGTACTCTCTCTTTAAGAGCTGTCTGCTTGCAGACATAATTAGTTTATATGGGGACTGTGTTTCTCTGTTTGAGTACCACTCGAACTGCTGCCAATTCACTCCATTTTGCAGTCACTAGGAGTACAAAGGAACCTATCTGAAAGATGTAACTGTTTGCCAGAAATAATTTAGAGTAATAATGAAAATACAGTTTGTCTAACCTGCTTTCTTTGCAGTCAGAACTGTGTCTGCCTAGTTCCCCATTCTGGTTTTGAACTGCTGAACTGGACCAATCAGTGTGGGGTAAGCTAGCTCTAAAATGGTGCCTTGACGAATCAGAACTTGGACTCATAATCTGAGCCAGCCACAAGAGGATTGTATGGGCAGTGACTCTGGGAGATGTAGTTTAGACTTCGCGCCTTTTGGACCAACAGCAGCAGTCTATTGTGAGTGACAGCCAATCCAGTCAAGAACTGGGAGGAACTCAAAGGAAGTGCCGGTTTTGTCTGTTGGAGTTTCAGTTTAGCTCTGGCAGTGAAGGAAAGAAACCCTGTGCTCCTTCAGTGCACAGTTTCAGTCAAAAACGTGTAAGGCCCAGAGTTCCGGTCTGCAGCTTGTGTAACTGCTTGTTAGGACTGAATCTGTCCCGAGAAAAGAATCAAAGGATCTCTGAAGAGTAGAAACCAGGCTCACCCTGTAGAAGACTGGAGAAATTGTTGAATTGCACTCGGTCTGTCAGGAACTGAATCTGCTGTGTGTTCTCCGGTATTGTGCAGTAATTGCGATCGATGAGAAGCAGCCTGCCTGGTATAGTACTTTCTTTTTACCATATAAATGTGTGAAGAGTCTCGTGGAGCTCAAGAGTAGCCCTGCTGACGTTGAAGGACCCGATCTTGTTTGGAGGTCGTGAGTACTAATTCAGGGTCGCTCCCTGTTGAATTGCCACATTAAATCCAAATGGAATCACTGTACTGCTGACTGTTTAAACTAATTTTTCTTTTCACTGTGTGAAAGGGCCCCTACCAGCTGCCACGGTTTGGACTAGCCACTAGGGCTTGGGTACCCAGGGACAGTAACTGGTAGGGATAGGCCTGTGCACAGAGCCATAGGTAGATAGTAAAGTGATAAGCTAATTAACCTGATTTCCCCTGTCCTTGTTATATCCCCTAAATAAATCAGAGCTGCTTGTTTCAGCAAAGTTATACTGCCTGAGGTATTTGTCTATGTTAAAGTACTGTACTGTGATTGTTGCACTGTATCTTATTTCACAGGAGGTCCCAGTGCGGAACTAGTCCTGGGGGTAAGTGTATACTGTGAAGGTAATTCTGATATATTGTGGGCCACTAGTGGGAAGAAAGGGGTTGCAGTGTCCCAGAGGGCTGTGACCAAGTAAGTTTAACTATTGCAAACCCTGACCTCTGGGTGGAGGCACCCGCCATTGGATCCAGGCCCTCAACCTGTTAGTGGCAAATCAGGCAGGGTAGTAGCCCCTGGGATAGCGCCATCTAGGGTTACACTAGTATCCAACAGATATACCACATTGCTGTGGCAATTGTTAAAAGCTCGCTGCTTGCTTATTTGTGCTGCTTCAACATTTTGGAGACATGGCTGGACAGCTTTGCTTCAGCAATGGCTGACTCAGCAGCTTCAGCTGGCAAAGTACTGCAGACTTTGGTACAGCTAGTGAAGGAAAATGGCTATGCCTCAGAATTTGATTGGAGCACCTGAAAACCAGATCAGAGCTTGCAATTTGTGAATTGTAGGACTGCCTGAGGGGGATAACCCGTAACTGTTTGTGCTCGACTGGCTTCCGTAAGTGCTGTGTCCGGATCTGGAGGATGAAGCGCCAACCATCGAGAAAGCTTGTTGTATCTCTTCACATATAGGTTCCATAGGTACTGATACCATGAGCCGGCCATCGATGCAGCAGCAGCAGTGCTACCACTCACAATGCCAGTGACCTGGGTTTGGAAGTGAGAGCAAGTAGTTGGGGGTCGGTGGGAGGAGCACAACATTGCCGCCTAGGTGGCCCTAGGAGGTGATATGAGGGGAGCAGTGTATTCAGGAAGTGATGCTCCCTGACGGAAGACGTTAGTGCTCCTAGTGTGCATGGCAAGTAGTCAACTCCACTAAGAATCTAAGGTTGAACGAAAAGTAGGAAACACCACCAGGCAGCAGGATGATGCCCACAGTTCCCACAGACTCCACACCACCTACTGGGCACAGTGAACCCAAACTGGGCAAGGTGTCCAGAGGGACTTGGAGAACCCCAGCGCCCTGTGGAGGAACAGGTGGGTCCCACTGAGTAAGTCCCAGAGACGGCGGGTGATGGGGTTGGGGGTACATAATATAAGGAGTAGAAAGAGCCTGATGTGTAATGATTAAATGTTTTGTGTAACAGGCATAGGAAGGGCAGATTACTCCAGCAATAGCAGAGTGTTATTGGCATCGTTGTGGCATCCCGTCATGCTGTTGCCTGACACCCAGGAGCCCGACAGTTGGTATCCCAACTGTCGGGAACTGCCCGCGGCGGAGTTGGCAATCAAAAATAAGGGTGCGAGGTGGGGCAGAGCCCCGGAACATAGAAAACGCAGGGCAATTCCAACTGTCGATACTGACTGTCAGGATATAATTTTCGGCTCCTGGGTGTTGGGCAACAGCATGTCAGGATGCCAGTAGACCCGTGTTATCACCTGCAGCAAAGGTGGGTTTACCATGAGTCAAAGTAACAAGAATGGATTTAATGTATTGTTTAGAAGAGAAAATTTGTTTCTGTGGTATGGTGCCTTTATATTGCTAGTAAGGAAAAAGGTTGTCCATCATAAAAGTATTGAATGGAGTTTATCATTTAAATACATATGGAGATTGTACATGAGTTGGTGGCTAACAGTGATGCAGTTGGTCATTATGACATACTTCTCTTTCCTTGCGCTGTATGTGCCATCTGTATGGCCCGGTCATATTAAAAATGGTCCCTGGGACCAGTGTACTTAGCTGATAGCCAAATAAATAACCAGTATAAATGTATTATATATTTAGATCCTGATGAAGTAGGGAGCAAACTACAAAACGTTGATCTGATTTTAGCAGTGTAGTTGAGCTGTTTGTCGAAAATAGAAAGACCGAATAAGTGAACTGGTGAGTATGTCTGCTTGTCTCCATATGTGCATTTGACTGTTTGAGGTTGTATGGAGTACAATCCCTCCCGTAGTTTCTTTACTGTATAGGTGCAAGAAGGGCCACATTGCTCAGGGTGCGTACTGTGGGTACTGAAGGGGGCCAGTCTGGTGAGAGGGCAAGGGAAAAAAAAATACTGATTTCCTGCATACACTGCAGTCCTAGTGATGGGACTCCGCTTTGGGACAAGGTGCTGCAAATCACTCTGAAATAGGAAGAATGTTGTGTGGAAGTAGGGGTGATAACAGTTTACCCAGACTTGAACTACGCCACTGGGCAGAGGTGCAAGCAGTCCAATGCCATTGAAGTTAACCTCAGCCAGAAGAGTACGCTACACTTCATGATGATTCTTGCCCTGCTGAGGATCGCACATGGAGCAAGTGTATATATTCTCCAGGTCAAAAGATGCCAGGAAATGACTGCAGAAGGTTGACTCGATGTCGGTAGTCAATGCAGAGGGTCCTGGGAAACAACAGAGTGATGGGTCTGTGGGTATGGGACTTGAACATGCATGGTACAGGCATAGGGCGCTGCATGACACCCAAAGCCCTCCGGCTTGCAGTAGCTAGTTTTTCATCATCGAATACGGTTAGTTATCGGTGGCTCTGCCACATATACTGTCCTCAGCAGAATAAAGATCACTCTTAGCAAAGCGTGTCACCTTCAACCGAGCCCCTAGACTCACCCACACGTGACCTTTACTCGCAAACAAACTGTCTAAACCTTAAGGGTAGGATTTCCTACCAGACCTTTTTTGCTAGCAAAGAAAATCACTATCGGCCTTGCTCCTCCCTCCTCACCAACACGCCTCATGCATGCTGTCACTCCCAGGAACACGAGGAGCGTCTCCAAAGTTTCCTTCAATGTCCCGCACTGTAGAACTTCCCAATGCCAGCATGCCTTTATGTACAGGGCTCTAGTTTGGTTAAATAGACTGCCCACTGAAGTCTTGGCTGAACAAAAGCTGGGGCCTTTTAAATCTAAGCTTTGGCAGCACCTCCTAGCAACTAGTACCTGTGAGCACTTAACCTCGCCTGTGTTAACCCCCCACGGTTCTGCCCCCGAATGTTTCTGATGACTATGTCTGCTTAGACTGTTACCTGCTATTTCTGTGCTTCATGAGTGTATTTACTGCCATGCATTTGCATCCCATATTCTTGTATTCTCCCACCATTATTCTACCCTTTGTATTTCAGCTCTGTTATCAAGCATTGCCTCTCCCCGGTTCTGCCCCATATGTTTCTGATGACTACGTCTGATTAGACTATTTACCTGCTATTTCTGTACATCTGTTGATTGTATTTACTACCGTGTATATGTTTCTCGAATGTTGTACTTCTCCTACCAATGTACTACCCTCTGTTTTAGCACTGTTCATCAAGCATTCACTCTGTATTGTAGCTTATCTCAGTGCTACTGTTGTTATTACTGCATTCACTGTACGTCTTTCTACACCTGAAACTAATACACCCTGACTTGGAGCCTTTGTAAATGAGTCTCTGACTCAAACGTATTGTAATTCCGAGATATAAATAAATAAATTTACATTGAATAGGCAGGGTTTAAGTAGAGTCAATCGGCACTTATCTTTACTGGTCCAGGCCTTTTGGGACTGGAGGCTTTTGTGTACTTAGGTTTGCAAACAGCAGGACCCATTTACAATGCACTGTGTGGTTCACAACTGGCTCAGTTAGAAGAAGAAAATGGCAATGGCTAGCTTCTCCACTTGACCTGAAACTGACTTTGTTTCCCTCCACAAACAGCTATGGAGGCAGAGGATGACTGGCCAGTCAGAGGCTGCGCTGTCCACTGAGCACAAGTGGGGGAAAACTGTAAACTTCTACATGTTACATTTGGAACTTGCTCCCTCTAGTGGACTTCTGGGCTGATAGTATCTTCATTGTTGTCTAACATGGCACAGTGCCTGTATTTTCAGCTTTTTCCTGATCCACTCTCACACGGCCTTGGGAGGAAAGGGTACCGGTTGTGCTGGAAACTGCAAATTACTTCATTTGTGTGAGACCTTATCTGCAGTATCTGGGTTGTAGAAAGGGTGTTAGACTGTTTTATGAAACATATGTAACCATTGCAGTTATGTCCCCTGCAAGAAAATGATTTTTTCAAAAGTTTTACCAGGAAGGACACACTGAGCTGGCAACAGCTCCTTTCTAGATGTGTCCTGGGTTGAGGTGGGAGCAAAAGAGACAAAATAAGTTGCAGTCGTACAATAAATGAACAGTTGTGCAAACAAACAAATAGACAGGGCAGAGTATTAATAAAGTATAACAGTGTTCCTAGGGTAAGGTAAACCCGTAAATGATCAAAAACAGTGAACAGACTGTGAATTTTGAGGGAAGGTGGGGGGAATAACAGCGCAAAAGCAGGGCTACAGAGAGCCGAGGGTGGAGGGCAGTAGAGCAGGAACTATTGCTGGTGTTAGTTGCGAACTTGCTTGTGCAACTTGATTATGCCCTTGCAAGACATATGTTTAAATATCACTTAGAAATATAATTTTGGGTGCTGTTCTATCATCTCTTATGTCCACTCACTGGTTTCCCCACAGTAACACCCCACGCCATTTCTAATGATCCCCTCCAGTTGTAAGGGTGAACCAAGCTGCTACGTTGACATCCCACCTCACCACTGTTTGTGTAATTTATCAGCAGGGTTATGTGTCACCACTGTGCAGTCACCTACCCACACATACACATATACACAATGATCACAATTGTCACCAGTGAGTTCTCTCTAGCAGCCCTTTGCCACCAAGCTGGCTTTGTTGTGGTACTACAACTATTTTAAATAAAATGTATGGAAAACAGTCTGGGTCAAGGAATCTCTTGCCGATTGCCAACCAAAGTCAACATTCTGTGCAGCAAATACTTAAAAACTTTCCTGCTAACATCAGAAAACATAATTAAATAGCAACGGTAAATGTATTTTGGATGAAAACACATTTCTTTCTTGGAAAGAGAAGGGCTTGTAGACTGCTGGGAAGAAGTGTAGTCTATTAGGTACTGTGCAGAGCCAAACGAGGAGACCCGACTGTTACTTTCTCACTGTGTGGCCCTGAGTAAATTACTTGTTAACCTCACTGTGTGGCCGTGAGCAAGTCACATGTTAACCTCACTGTGTGGCCCTAAGTTACTTGTTAACCTCACTGTGTGGCCCTAAGTTACTTGTTAACCTCATTGTGTGGCCCTAAGTCACTTGTTAACCTCACTGTGTGGTCCTAAGCAAGTTACTTGTTAACCTCACTGTGTGGTCCTGAGCAAGTCACTTGTTAACCTCACTGTGTGGCTCTAAACAAGTTACTTGTTAACCTCAGCATGTGGCCCTGAGCTAGTCACTTAACCTCACTGTGTGGCCCTAAGTTACTTAACATTTCTGCGTGGCCCTGAGTAAGGTATATGTGAACCTCACTGTGGGGCCCTGAGCAAGTCACTTGTTAATCTGTGTGGTCCTGAGCAAGTTACTTGTTAACTTCTTTGTGTCACCCCGAGTAACGTACTTGTTAATCTCACTGTGGGGCCCTGAGTGAGTTACTTGTTAACCTCACCGTGTGTGGCCCTGAGCTAGTCACTTGTTAACCTCACTGTGTGGCCCTAAGTCACTTGTTAACCTCACAGTGTGGCTCTGAGTAAGTTACTTGTTAACTTTACTGTGTGGACCTAAGTTACTTGTTGACCTCACTGTGTGGCTCTGAGTAAGTTATTTGTTAACTTTACTGTATGGACCTAAGTTACTTGTTGACCTCACTGTGGGGCCCTGAGTAAGTTACTTGTTGACCTCACTGTGTGGCCCTGAGCAAGTCACTTGTTAACCTCACTGTGTGGCCCTGAATTACCTATTAACGTCTCTGTGCTGAACCTGTCAATAATTTGCTTTTCTACAGTTTATTTAACCAGGATAACTCAGCTGAGATGCAGCATCTCAGTTACAGTGAGGTTCTACGCTTACTCCTTTTTACAGCTTTGTGCACTGAAGTACTGAGAGGCTGAATGACTTTCTCATGGCAGCACAGTAAGTAAGTGGCTCTGGTAGGATTTGAGCCAGGGTCTCCTGGTTCCAAGTTAGTGCTTTAATCCTGTACCACACTGCAGTTTTCCATCTCTGTGCTGTTTGAATTCCGTGTGCACCTAATGGCAGCAGTATTCTTCTCCTGAATTTTAAAGCACTTTTGGATACAGTCTGTGTGACAGGCACTATATCAGTATAAAATGTCTTCCTCTCTCCTTTCTTTCTTCCTCCCCATCCCTCAATCCCAGCCTTCCTTCCTCCCTTACCCCATCCTTCAATTCTTCCCTTCCTTATCACATTGCGGAATCCCTCCCTCACTTCCTAGTCCTCCCTCCCTCTCACCCCATCCCTCATTCGTTACCTCCCCTTCCCCTCCCTTCCCTCCCTCTCACAAATGTGTTTTATTTTCTTGTTGTCTTGCCAAATGGCAATTTGAATAATTCTGTATTACAGTAATTTAAATCAGATAGGGCAGCCTTCTTGTGACTATCACTCTTGCGCACTGCGGAGTCAAGTAAATAGCTCGTGTCTAGTTTTTCCATGCTTAATGAGGCAATTAATGAGCTTTAGAGAGTTTAAACACCACTGGAAGTGACCCAAGGGTGACAGGTAGAAAAAAAAGAGAAACTGATTTTTTGAAACTAGTGCTTTATCAGAGAGAAAAATAATGTTTTTTTTTTTCCAGTACATGATACATATTTAGTGGGTGGCAAATGTCTTGAATGCTGATTTAATTCTGTTCTGCATCAGGATGGTATCTTTCACAGTCTCTTAGGCAGCAGTGCATGATAGGAAAAACATGAAATAAAATGGAGCCATATGGGACTGAGATACCTGTTTCAATTACCAGACAGTAAGGGGGTACTGCCTTACAATATTCTCCTAACAACTTACTCCTTACCTCCCACGGACCATTATAGGTATCTGCAGGTCTGCTCCTGTGTTATGGGATGGGAAAGAAGTGGCCAGTCTACCTGAAAAGCTGAGAGGGTTACAGCACCTACTCATATGTCATATGAAGGGGGAGCTCTGGGCACATCTTACTGGCCAGATGTATAGGGTATTATTAGAGAGCTGCACTATGGTCTCAGTACTATCCCAGAAGAACGCGGAACTCGTACAGAACAATCCCTCTCCCGATGGTTAAAATACAGTATTCTGGCATATAGGGTCACATAGAAACATAAACAATGACAGCAGAAAAAGACCAGTGGTCCATTCTGCCTGCCCAAGTTGACTATTTAGCCCTGGGGCCTACTGTCCCTCCAGGGTCTTAGCCCTCCCCATCCTTCCCCCATTTCCCTTCCATCTTTTGCCGCCCCGAGCAACCACTATACCCTTCATTCTATCCCAACCATGCCTTGAACCCACCAACAGTTTTAGCACTCACCATTATGACAGGCAGACTGTTCCATGGCTCCACCATCCTTTCTATAAAATAATACTTCCCAGTGTCCCTTCTGAGCCTGCCTCCTGTCAGTTTCCACACGTGTCTACGTGACCGTGAACTAGAACTCAAGCTTAATACTTCCCCACAGTTCACCTTATTAATTCCTTTTAGGAACCTGAAGGTCTCTAGCATATCTTCCCCTTCCCTTCTTGTCTCCAGCGAGTACATGTTCGGTGCCTCGAGGCACTCTTAATAGGACTTGCCCTGTTGCCCTAAATTATTTTTGTTACCCTCGCTGCACCGTCTCCACTCTCCAGCTTATCTGTATCCTTCCTGAGATGAGGACTCCAGAATTGGGTGCCGTATTTTAGGTGTGGTCTCACTACTAAGGATCTACATAGGGAAGTATGACCTCTTTCCAGTTGCTATCGATACTGCTCCCGATACAACCCAGCATCCTACTGGCTCTGCTATGCCTTGCTGCACTGATTCAGTTGTTTGAGGGAGTCACTGATGATAACTTCAAGGTCCCATTCCTCAGCCATAGTGTCTCACCCCACCAACCTAGTACTCTATCCGGTATGCCGACTGTATGGCGACACCATTACAGCGAACACGTCGATGCTGACAACCTCGACAGTTCGCTGTAATGTTCCGCCCAAGACCCCAGTAGTCTGTCTCCTGGTCCTGCACCCCCTCTGAATCAACTCAGACTCAGAGTTGAAATCCTTTATTTTGGGAGGTGCGGGGGGCAGAGCCCCCCCCCCGATAGAAAAACAACCAAGGTCCCCTGCTGGATTTATATCAGCTGCAACTTGTGGTCAACATAAGTCCGTCGCTGTGATATCGCTTGACAACATAGTTGTCAAACTGGCATCGTAGATCCCTCTGTCATGGGGTTCTTGTTCCCTAGGTGCATTACCTTGCACTTTTTGGCACTGAATTTCAACTGCCAAACCTCAGACCACTCCTGTAACTTTTGTATGTCACTTGCATTTCTGATTCCTTCATTGCTACCCACTTTCCCACAGAGCTTAGCATCATCTGCAAAGAGACACAGCCTGTCCCGTTACTCTCACCAGTGCTGCTAATGAACATATAGAAGAGGACCAGTCCCAGAACAGATCTCTGTGGTACCCTGCTTATGAAGAAACTGATGGCAGATAAGGACCGCTGCCCCCGACTGCCCATGTTCCCTAGCTACTGTATTACGACAGACCCTACTTAGTCTCTGGCTTTAACCCCCCTTTCTAACCACTTCAAAGTTCCCTTATGCCTATGCCATGTGTTCTTGAATCCTATTACAGTCTTTGCCCCGTCCACCTTCTCTGGGAGGCTGTTCAGGGCATCCACCACTCTTTCTGTGAAGAAGTACTTTCTCATGTTTCCCCTGAATCTACCCCCCTCAACTTCATGGCATGACCCCTTGTTCTTGAGCATCTTTTTTAATTTTTTTATTTATACTTTTTGCCTGCCACTGAATGTCTGGACTCTGCCATGGTCACGGCGCCCCTGTACTTCCACCACCCATATTGCCTGCGCTCTTCCCAGTTACCTCTGACTTGCCCCTCAGAGGGCGGGGTCGCGGCACCGTAAGGGCACCAGTGCCGCGATCCTAGTATCTAGTCAGGAGAGCCGGCTGGGTGGCTAATTGAGGCCAGGGGTAGGCGTCATGGAGACGTTCGGGCAGTGTTTTCTCCCCTTGCTGAGGCAGTGACGTCCCCGCGCCTGTCCTGCCCCAGAAGTGTTTTCCATGCGTCGGTGCATGGTGTCAACCTGGCCTCCGCCAGGTGTCGCTCCTGCACCACTCACAGTGCCCCTCTCCCTCCTGGAGAAGGAGAGCAGTCCTGGGCATGCTCAGTCCTTCAAACAACATGACGTCTTGCTGTATTCTGACTAATGCAGTTAGCCCCAGCCTTTAAACTGCCCTGGAGAACAAAGGGTTAACTTTCTATGCAGAGCATAGAATGCTGAGCTCGAGCTCGGTTGGTGTCTCTGTCTGTTTCCCTTTGAAATCTAACCGTCAGATTCTTTACTCTGCCTCACTGAACAGTCGCTCCAGAGATTTCTCCTGCAGCTCGGTTCGAAAGTTGGTTGAAGTGTCGGTTTATCGTCGGTTTTTAACTGAAATTTATTTCCGCATAGTTGGTTCAGTCTCTGTCTGTGGTACTGTGAGTACTAGATAGGTTTTGTATTGTTTTTCTGTGTGGAACTTGTAAAAGTGTGGATCGGTTCGGCTGAACCTATCAGTTGTTAATTCTTGTATCTTACTTTAGTGTGTGGTTACCGGTCCTTATCGGTTCTAAAAAACTGTTTGGTACGGTTTTTTCCAAGACCCGTGACACGGTTAGGAACCGATAAGAGAGTCTTGCCTGGCGGTTGCCAACAAAAGGGTAAGTTGGTTAGGTTGCTCATGTCTGAGAAACCCAAGAAAAAAAACGGGCCCACTGGGTTTCAACACTGCAGTGAGTGTGGGGAGGTCTTTGCTAAAGCCGATCCCCACACCACCTTTTTTTTATTGTCCGGGGTTCGAACACCTCGATTCAGACTGACAAATTTGTAAAAACTTTCCCAAATCTACCCTTGAAAAGAGATTAGGTAGACTGAGGGAAAAGGAGGACGAGAAGTCCGCTGACCCGGATGGCCAGCCCGGTTCGGTTCCGACCGAACCAGAAGGAATGCCCTCTGACCAGGGCGATACTTTTCGGGCCAAAGGAGAGCCGATCCCGAGGGTTCGGTTCCGACAAAAAGAAAACGCAAAGAGAAATCGTCCGGTTCGGATCCAGAAGCCCATGTTCTGACCGCCAAGGAAATAGCCAAAGTGATTCGATTGTGGAATCGCTTCACCGGTTCCGACCGATCCAGCACCTTGGCAGGGCTCGGTTCTGGTCGATTCCCCGGTTCACGATTATACCCCTGAAGAATTTTATGAACTGGAGTTTGAGGAGGAGGAGGAGGGAAGTTTGAAGATGGATGGTGAAAATCTGATGTGCCTGTTGAACCGGACCTCTCCTAGACAGACCTTCAGTGTATCCTCCTAGGCTTTCTCTGAGTCCCTTCCCACTTTATGTTCTACAAAAAGGTGGCTGAGACCCTCCAGCTTCCTATGGAGGAGGCAATGGAGGATCAAGAGGAGCCTGATTTTTGTGGAAATGATGGACATCCCAGAGTCCAGGAGACTGTCTATTCCCCTTCACAAGTTTGGGAAACAGACACAAAAAATCCTGAAGTCTCCCAATTCTATACCTCCTGTTGATAGAAGAATGGACAAGGGGTATACACTTTCAGGCTCAGATACGGAGTTCTTGTATCAGCAATGCAGCCATGTTGGGGTTGTGCAGGCTGCTGCCTGTGATAAGGCAAACATTCCCTTGGCTTCACACCCCCAGACAAAGACTCCAGGAAGATTGATGCCATGGCAAAAAACAGTACATGGCATCTTCCCTGGGACTCAGGAAGGCGAATTATATGGCCTATACAGCCAGGTACCAGAAGTCCAGGTGGGACACTGTACTGGCACTGGCTAAACAGGCCTCCCCCCAGCTAGCCAAGGAGCTGGAGGAGGTGGCTGCAGATGGGATCGAGGCATCAAAAGTTCAGTTTCATGCTGCTGCTGTGGACTCCAGTGATGTGTCATCAAGAGTCATGGCTACATCTGTGGCTCTTCGGAGAATGGTTTGGCTCAGATGTACTAGCCTCTTGCAGAATACCCAAGCTAAGGCCATGGATTTTCCTGTAGTGGGTAATTCTCTGTTTGGGGAGCAGACAGAGAATTACATGAAGAAAATGGATGAGTACAGGACCACTTACAGGAGGGCTCAGGCCAAAGAGAGGCAGGCAACTCCTCAAAGGCAGCAGTCTAGGGGCAGGGGCAGGCCTTTTTATCAAGCACGGGCCTCTTTTCCCTTTTCACAGAGGGGGGTTCTTCAGAGGGAGAGGCAGAAGGGGGATGAGCAGGGCTGCATCCACTCCTCAGCTTAAGGCCCCTGCCAAGCAGACACCCTGATGGGCCTGCCTGGGTCGACTCTCCTATTCCAGTAGGGGGCAGGCTGGCTTACTTTGACCAGGACTGGATGTCTATTACATCAGACAAGTGGGTCCTGGAAGTAGTAAGCCAGGGACTGGTTCTCAGCTTCAAAAAATTTCCAAAGATGAGAGCTAGATCTTTTCCACTTGCAGGTCTCTCAGAAATCCTTGCCCTAGAGGCAGAGGTTTCATCTCTGCTGGCTTTAAGATCCATAGAGAGAGTACCTACCCTACACTGGGGCAAAGGTCTGTACTCCTGGTACTTCCTTACTCCCAAAAAGACGGGAGTGGCGACCCATCCTAGACCTAAGATACCTGAATAAACATCTTTCAAACCAAAGTTCAAGATGGTAACTCTGGGAATAATCCTTCCTCTAAGGCCAGGGACTCGACTAGCCTCCCTGCACCTCAGAGATGCCTATTTTCACATTCCCATCAGGTGCTCCCACAGAAAGTACCTCAGGTTCAAGTTGCCCTCAGGCCACTGTCAGTTCAGAGCAGTGCCCTTTGGCCTAACTTCAGCCCCAAGGGTCTTCACAAAGTGCCTGGCAGTAGTAGTTGCCTTTCTAAGGCAGCAAAAGATTTCCATTCTTTCCATATCTGGACGACTGGCTAATAGTGGGCCAGTCTCCAGACCAAGTCAAGTCAGACCTGCAAGTGACCCAGCCGGCCCGTCAGCGCAGCGGTTTGATTTCTGCTTGCGACGCCAGCGACCTGGGTTCGGAACGGACTCGGGTAGCTGGAGGGCCGGTTGGGAGAGGAGGATCGAGCACCCAGCAGCTGCCTCCTCCTCTGGGGAGGGAGGGGTGCTTGTCCCGCAGCCTACCGCCACCTGGGTGACCACGGGTGGAGGTGCAGCAGGACTGCATAGAAGGGAGGGAGGACGTGGGCCGGAAACTGGAGCGAGCGCCCCTAGGGTCTCCCTAGAGTGCTCACGTCCTGTGGGAGGGGACAGAAAAACGGAAAAAGGTACCTGTCATGGAGGACGAGACGGGACCTGACTGCCCCAGATAACCCATAACCGGGCTATCGTTGGATGCCACAGATGGACCTCCTGACACACACTAATGGACTGGAGGGGGTAAAATGGGTTCCTCCTCCCCGCCCGGGGGTAGGCCGAGGCAGCATGGAGGTAGGTCTGAGCGACACCACGGTAGGTACCCGGGGAGGGACTAGAGGAGTACAGTCTAGGGATTCCCAGAAGAAGTTCCACCACGGCAGAGAGAAGGGGCTAAAAAAAAAAAAAGACCTGCAAGTGACCCAGCAAGTGCTCACTTCTAGGATTTCTTCTCAACCTTCCCAAGTCAGTTCTCAAGCCTGTCCAGCTCTTACCTTTATAGGGGCAGAGCTGGATACGTGTCAAAGCAAGAGCCTTTCTTCCCTGGAAAGGGCAAGGGCAGGGTTCTTATAGAACTAGCCTCTTCTTCAGCCTTCAGGTATCTCGACCAGCAAGGCATTTCTCCAGATCTTGGGCCACATGGCAGCTTCTTCGCAGTGGTCCAAGGGCAAGATTCCAGATGAGGGACATTTAGTTGAATCTGAGGGCTTTCTGGTCTCAGAGTAAGGATTTCTTACCAAACTGATCCCAGTGACTCTGACCTTGATCCAAGCCTTCAATGGTGGCAGGATCAGGACAACTTCAAGGCAAGGGGTCCCATTTGCCACTCAGTCTCATTCAGTGGTCCTTACCACGGAAGCTTCCTTCTGGGCTGGGAGCCCATCTGGGGCTCCTCACTGCCCAGGGACTGTAGTCCCCCAGGAATCCTTCCATATCAATCTCCTGGAACTCAGGGCAGTTTTTTGGCCCTGCAAGCTTTCTCTCAGTAAGTACAGAACAAGGTGGTTCAGGGGAACAGACAACACCACCACCATGTGGTACATCAACAAGCAGGAGGCACTCTGTCTCACGGCCTTGTGCACAGAAGCCATGAAGTTGTGGTCCCTGCCTTATTCCCTGCAAACCTCTCTGATAGCAGTTCACCTTCCAGGGAAGGACAATGTGCTAACAGATGCACTGAGCAGGATCTCACAGGGCCATCACGAATGGTCCCTGGACCCTCTGATATTGAAGGTGATTTTTTCAAGGTGGGGCACTCCAGAGATAGATCTTTTTGCAGCCCCAGACAATCACCAACTTCCTCTCTTTTGTTGCAGACCCCCAGTCTTGGGCTCAGTCCCCCTGGATGCTCTGGTTCTAACTGGGAAGGGACATTTCTGTATGCCTTCCCTCCCTTCCCCCTTCTGTTCAAAGTTTTAGTCAAGATGAGGTCACAACCTTGCAAAGTGATTCTGATTGCTCCAGGCTAGGCCAGACAGCCCTGGTACCCCCTGTTGCTGTCTCTAACAGTCCATCTTCCTCTGTCTCTTCCCAGGAATTACAAGCTGTTAACCTCCTCTCAGGGGAGGATTTGGTACCCCAGTCTTCAGTCTCTCAATCTCAAGGCATGGCTCTTGAAGAGTTAGAGTTTGCAGATTTGCATCTGTCTCAGGGGGTTCTGGATATTCTCAAAGCTTCTCGAAAGCCCTCCACCAGAAAGACTTAGAACACCAAATGCTGAATCTCCTCTGTTTGGAGTTATAAGAAGCATATTTCTCCAGATACTGCTGAATTGCCTACAGTTCTGGACTATATGGTCCATCTTAATGCCCTAGGCCTCAGACCAGCTACTCTCAAGGTACACTTGTCAGCTGTTTCTGCCTTTCTGTCAGTGGGGAAGTCTTCCTCACTAACATCTCATCCTGTATTCTGTAAATTTTTTAAAGGATTGCTTCATACCAATCCTCCCTTTAGAGACCCTGCCCTGCCTGGGATTTAAATGTTTGCATTGCTCAACTTATGCAACCTCCTTTTGAGCCTATGTCCTCAGCAGAGCTTAAGTACTTGACTTGGAAAACTGTGTTTTTGGTAGCCATTACCTCTCCCAGATGTATCAGTGAATTGCAAGCCCTGTCAGTGGAACCTGATTTTATCTCATTTCACAGAGATAAAGTGGTCCTTAGAACCAATAGAAGGTTCTTGTCCAAAGTGGTTTCAGATTTCCACTTGAATCAGTCTGTGTCTCTTCCTGTTTTCTTCATTGATCATTCTTCCTCAGGAGAGAGGAGGCTACACAGTTTGGATGTTAAAAGAGCCCTTAGCTACTACACAGAGCGTACCAAGGGTCACAGGTTTGAGTCCCTCCGGTTGTTCCTCGCTTATGGAGAAGTGGGAAAGGGCAAACCTGCCACCAAGAGAACTATTGCCATGTGGATTGTGTCTTGTATACAATTCTGCTATGAGAAACTGGGAAAGATTCCACCCTCAGGCCTGAGGGCTCACTCTACAAGAGGTACAGCTGCTTCCCTGGCTGCTGCCAGGGATATTCCTCTCTTAGAAATTTGTCAAGCAGCCACCTGGAAAACAGTCCATACCTTTACCAAGCATTACTCTCTGGATATCCAGGCTAGGAGTGATGCTCAGTTTGACACACAGCAGTACTTGAGCCTATTCCCAAAGTAGGTTCTGTCCCTCCTGCTTGAAGGTACTGCTTGTAGTTCGTATTGTTAGAATACAGCAAGACTTCATGTTGTTTGAAGAAAAATGACTCTCCTTAGTAATTGTGTTTCTTCTAATGGAGTCTTGCTGTATTCTGACCTTCCTCCCGCCTCCCCTCTCAGAACCTGTTTTTGGGAAGTGGGTGGGCAGACGTAGTGTTGCATCTCAGGGGTGCCTTTACACCTCTGCTTTTTGTTTGGGTTTTTATCTTGTTGTTCTTCTTATTTGAAGGGGTTTTTGTTTTGGGTTTCCTGACTCGAGTCTTCCTTTGGGAATCCAAAACTTTTTGTTTCCAGTTGGCTAATTAAATTTTACAATTTCTACATAGGATAGCTAGTGAGTTTTTGCTCGTAAAGATCTGACGGTTAGATTTCAAAGGGAAACAGACAGAGACACGAACTGAGCTCAAGCTCAGCATTCTATGCTCTGCATAGAAAGTTAACCCTTTGTTCTCCGGGGCAGTTTAAAGGCTGGGACTAACTGCATTAGTCAGAATACAGCAAGACTCCAATAGAAGAAACATAATTACTAAGGTGAGTAATTTTTTCTTCTCTCTCAGCTGGCCCTCCGATGATCCGGATCCATTCCCGAACCCGGGTCCATCAGAACCCCTACCCCACCCTGCTTCGTAAGCCAGGACTAATTAATATAACACTGAGAGTGACTCCAACCAAGTTAGAAAAAACATACTTTATTACCCAATTAATACCTATACAGGATCAAGCAATTGTGGGTGCTCAAAATTTGAATTGAGCCACACAAAGCCTGGCTTACATAGTTATAGGCAGACAAGAGTACCAATACCTTGGTACTGACCTTGATAAATCCTTGATAAAGCGTAGTGAGGCTGCACAGAACATCGGTAGGGGCAAGGGTAGTTGCTGCCATGGTTTATCTTTAATAAATCTTTTGCTTCCAGTGCAGTACCAAGGTATTGATCATCTGCCTGAGACCGTGTGAGTCTGGCTTTGTGTGGTTCAAGTCACTTGATGCTCGCCAGGGCTCTGGTTGTTTGATTCCTATGAGCAGCCTTTTTGTTTCTGAACTGTGTTCAAACTTTACCCTTTTAGTGTTTCTGTACAGAGTTAGTCATTATAACATCAGATATTAACAAGCATTTGTCAATGCCAACGCTCACTTGCAGGTATTTGCAGTGGTGTTTGCACGATGGTGCTTTACCCTAATGCCTCAGCGCGATTGCTGGTATTTGCACAATAAATTTTCAGCATGACCTTTTGTTACCCCCATTGTGCGCTACATAGGCGGAACACGTTTTGGGCAAGATGTGAAAATGACAGCTGCACTGTTTATAAGGAGGTGGTAAATGGCAATGTTGAAAATCTGGAGTGAAATATTGAAATTGCGAACTTAGGAGCGCATTAGAACTGCGCAACACACACTCGAAAACAGTCATTTTTGGAATTTTTCACCAAATTTTCAACACAGCCATTTTAAGACCTCTGCTCATGATCAGTGTCACTGTGATTTTCTTAATGTGTCCCATACATTGAGTTCGACACACCGACCGCGCCATTGTGCGCTACATGGGCGGAAACATCGCTTGGGCAGGATGTGAAAAATGACAGCTGTACTGCTCATGAGGAGTGTGGTAAAATGCCAGTGTTGAAAATCTGGAGTGGAAATATTGAAAATCGCAAACCCACGAAAGAGACGGACGGCAATGCACGTCAGAAACAATCATTGTTAGAATTTTTTCACCAAATTTTCAACATTGGCATTTTGAAACCTCTGCTAATGAACAGGTCACTGTGATTTTCTTACTGTGTCCCATACATTGATTTCGGACAATCGAATTGCGCCATTGTGCAATTAGATGGGCGGAAACACGTTTTGGGCAGGATGTGAAAAATGACAGCTGTACTGCTTATAAGGAGGTGTGGTAAAATGGCAATGTTGAAAATCTGGAGTGAAAATATTGAAAATTCGCAAACTTATAAGCGTGCGTAGGAACTGCACAACGCACGCTCGTAAAACAGTTATTTTTAGGAATTTATTCACCAAATTTTCAACATAGCCATTTTAAGATCTCTGCTCATGAACAGTGTCACTGGGATTTTCTTAATGTGTCACATGCACTGAGTTCGCACAGCGACTGTGCCATTGTGCGCTACATGGGCGGAAACACGTTTTGGGCAAGATGTGAAAATGACAGCTGCCCTGCTCATAAGGAGGTGGTAAATGGCAATGTTGAAAATCTGGAGGAAAATATTGAAAATTGCGAGACTTAGGAGCGCATGAGGAACTGCGAACGCACACTTGTAAAACAGTCATTTTAGGAATTTTTCACCAAATTTTCAACACAGCCATTTTAAGACCTCTGCTCATGATCAGTGTCACTGTGATTTTCTTAATGTGTCCCATACATTGATTCTCAGACACCGATCATGCGCCCATTGTGCGCTACATGGCGGAAACACGTGCTTTGGGCAGGATGTGAAAAATGACAGCTGTACTGCTCATGAGGAGGTGGTAAATGCCAATGTTGAAAATCTGGAGTGGAAATATTGAAAATTCGCAAACCTACGAAAGCGCAGTGGAACTGTGCAACGACGCTCATAAACAGTCATTTTTAGGAATTTTTCACTAAATTTTCAACATTGCCATTTTAAAACCTCTGCTAATGAACAGTGTCACTGTGATTTTCTTAATGTGTCCCATACATTGATTTCTGACCCACTTGCCTACTGTGCGCCATATGGCGGAAACACGCTTTTGGGCAAGATGTGAAAATGACAGCTGCACTGCTCATAAGGAGTAGTAAAATGGCAATGTTGAGAATCTGGAGTGAAAATATTGAAATCGAACTTAGAGCGCATGAGAACTTAACGCACACTCGTAAAACAGTCATTTTAGGAATTTTCACCAAATTTTCAACACAGCCATTTTAAGACCTCTGCTCATGATCAGTATCACTGTGATTTTCTTAATGTGTCCCATACATTGAGTTCAAGACAATCACCGCCCATTGTGCGCTACATGGGCGGAAACACGCTTTGGGCAGGATGTGAAAATGACAGCTGTACTGCTCATGAGGAGGTGTGGTAAAATGCCAATGTTGAAAATCTGGGGAAATATTGAAAATTCGTAAACCCACGAAAGGCGTGGGAACTGTGCAACGCACGCTCATAAAACAGTCATTTTTAGGAATTTTTTCACCAAATTTTCAACATTGGCATTTTGAAACCTCTGCTAATGAACAGTGTCACTGTGATTTTCTTAATGTGTCCCATACATTGATTTCGGACACCGACTGCGCCATTGTGCACTAGAAGGGCAGAAACACGTCTTGGGCAGGATGTGAAAAATGACAGCTGTACTGCTCATAAGGAGGTGTGGTAAAATGGCAATGTTGAAAATCTGGAGTGAAAATATTGAAAATTCGCAAACTTACAAGCATGCGTAGGAACTGCACAACGCACGCTCGTAAAACAGTTATTTTTAGGAATTTATTCACCAAATTTTCAACATAGCCATTTTAAGACCTCTGCTCATGAACAGTGTCACTGTGATTTTCTTAATGTGTCCCATACACTGAGTTCAAGACAGCGACTGTGCCATTGTGCGCTACATGGGCGGAAACACGCTTTGGGCAAGATGTGAAAATGACAGCTGCACTGCTCATAAGGAGGTGTGGTAAAATGGCAATGTTGGAAAATCTGGAGTGAAAATATTGAAAATTGCAAACTTAGGAACGTATGAACGCGCAACGCAGACTCGTAAAACAGTCATTTTTAAGAATTTTTTCACCAAATTTTCAACATAGCCATTTTAAGATCTCTGCTCATGATCAGTGTCACAGTGATTTTCTTAATGTGTCCCATACACTGAGTTCGCACAGCAACTGTGCCATTGTGCGCTACATGGGCGGAAACACGTTTTGGGCAGGATGTGAAAATGACAGCTGTACTGCTCATGAGGAGGTGTGGTAAAATGCCAATGTTGAAAATCTGGAGTGGAAATATTGAAAATTGCAAACCCACGAAAGCATGTGGAACTGTGCAACCATCATAAAACAGTCATTTTAGGAATTTTTCACCAAATTTTCAACATTGCCATTTTAAAACCTCTGCTAATGAACAGTGTCACTGTGATTTTCTTAATGTGTCCCATACATTGATTTCAAGACACCGACCGCGCCCATTGCGCGCTACATGGGCGGAAACACGCTTTTGGGCAAGATGAAAATGACAGCTGCACTGCTCATAAGGAGGTGTGGTAAAATGGCAGTGTTGAGAATCTGGAGAAAATATTGAAAATTGCAAACTTAGGAGCTGCATGAGGAACTGTGCAACGACACTAGAAACAGTCATTTTAGGAATTTTTTTCACCAAATTTCAACATTGCCATTTTAAAACCTCTGCTAATGAACAGTGTCACTGTGATTTTCTTAATGTGTCCCATACATTGATTTCGCACACCGACTGCGCCATTGTGCGCTCCATGGGCGGAAACACGTTTTGTGTGAGATGTGAAAAATGACAGCTGTACTGCTCATAAGAAGGTGTGGTAAAATGGCAATGTTGAAAATCTGGAGTGGAAATATTGAAAATTCGCAAACCTACGAGCGTGCGTGGGAACTGTGCAACGCACGCTTGTAAAACAGTCATTGTTAGGAATTTTTTCACCAAATTTTCAACATTGGCATTTTGAAACCTCTGCTAATGAACAGTGTCACTGTGATTTTCTTACTCTGTCCCATACATTGATTTCAGACACCGACTGCGCCATTGTGCACTAGAGGGGCAGAAACACGTTTTGGGCAGGATGTGAAAAATGACAGCTGTACTGCTCATAAGGAGGTGTGGTAAAATGGCAATGTTGAAAATCTGGAGTGAAAATATTGAAAATTCACAAACTTACAAGCGCATGTAGGAACTGCACAACGCACGCTCGTAAAACAGTTATTTTTAGGAATTTATTCACCAATTTTCAACATAGCCATTTTAAGATCTCTGCTCATGAACAGTGTCACTGTGATTTTCTTAATGTGTCCCATACACTGAGTTCGACAGCGACTGTGCCATATGTACGCTACATGGCGGAAACACGTTTTGGGCAAGATGTGAAAAATGACAGCTGTACTGCTCATAAGGAGGTGTGGTAAAATGGCAATGTTGAAAATCAGGAGTGAAAATATTGAAAATTCGCAAACTTAGGAGCGTGCGTAGGAACTGCGCAACGCACACTTGTAAAAGTCATTTTTAGGAATTTTTTCACCAAATTTTCAACATAGCCATTTTAAGACCTCCACTAATGAACAGTGTCACAGTGATTTTCTTAATGTGTCCCATACATTGATTTCACACACCGACTGCGCCATTGTGCGCTACATGGGTGGAAACACGTTTTGTGCAGAATGTGAAAAATGACAGCTGTACTGCTCATAAGGAGGTGTGGTAAAATGGCAATGTTGAAAATCTGGAGTGGAAATATTGAAAATTCGAAACCTAGGAGCGCATGTGAACTGTGCAACGCATGCTCAGAAACAGTCATTGTTAGAATTTTTCACCAAATTTTCAACATTGGCATTTTGAAACCTCTGCTAATGAACAGTGTCACTGTGATTTTCTTACTGTGTCCCATACATTGATTTTCAAGAAATCGACCGTGCCCATTGTGCGCTACATGGGCGGAAACATCGCTTTGTGTGAGATGAAAATGACAGCTGTACTGCTCATAAGAAGTGTGGTAAAATGGCAATGTTGTAAATCTGGAGTGAAATATTGAAAATTAAACCTACGAGGCATGTGGAACTGTGCAACGATGTCAGAAACAGTCATTGTTAGAATTTTTTCACCAAATTTCAACATTGGCATTTTGAAACCTCTGCTAATGAACAGTGTCACTGTGATTTTCTTACTGTGTCCCATACATTGATTTCAAGATAATCGATCGCGCCATTGTGCGCTACATGGGGAAACACGCTTTGTGTGAGATGTGAAAATGACAGCTGTACTGCTCATAAGAAGGTGTGGTAAAATGGCAATGTTGTAAATCTGGAGTGGAAATATTGAAAATTCAGAAACCACGATGCGCATAGGAACTGTGCAACGACGTCAGAAACAGTCATTTTTAGGATTTTCCACTCAAATTTTCAATATAGCCATTTTAAGACCTTCTGCTAATGAACAGTGTCACTGTGATTTTCTTAATGTGTCCTATACATTGATTTCAAGACACCGACTCGCGCCATTGTGCGCTACATGGGTGGAAACATGTTTTGTGCAGAATGTGAAAATGACAGCTGCACTGCCATAGGAGGTGGTAAAATGTCAATGTGAAAATCTGGAGTGAAAATATTGAAAATTTATGAACTTTACGAGCCTGCGTAGGAACTGCATAACGACATCAGAACAGTATTTTGATTTTAATTAAATTCAACATGGTTTTGGGACCTCTTTCATGAGTGATGTCACTTGTCATGGCGTTAGCCAGGTTCGGCAGATTTCCGCAGTGACTGCGAAATCACCTTCGGGCCTGAATAACGCCATGACAGTGACATCATTCATGAGAAGGGGTCCCAAACCCCATGTTGAAAATTTGGTGCAAAAATTCCCAAAAATGCCTGAGATATGCAACAAAGTTGAAAACCCACTATCTAGCCCATTATACAGCTTACCGGCATTTCCTCAGTTCGTGGTCGGCTTTGAAGAGTGCAGACGTGTTCCCGGTCCAGCGATGATCGTCAGCCGAGCTCCAGAGAGGTAAGTATGGGGTGGGGGCGGGGTGCGCAGTGGGTGGGTGCGGGTTGGGGGAGGGGAGCTGGAAGACTACGTGGGACCGTTTTGCTTTTCAGGTTGAAAAATAAAAGACGGCCGGGCGTTTGCCACGCTGGGGTGGGCTCCCAGCGTGGCACCAAAACTTTGGGGCGTTTGGGGGCGTGGAGCCAGCGATAGGCACCCCGTCGGCAGAGGACTAGGACTTTTGCCACGCTGGGGTGGGCTCCCAGCGTGGCACCAAAGCTTTGGGGGCCTTTGGGATGGAGCCGACGGGGATTGGGCACCCTTGCCGGCAGAGGACCAGGACGCTTGCCACGCTGGGGTGGGCTCCAGCGTGGCACCAAAGCTCTGGGGGTGAGGCCTACCAGCGCTGTGTATGACAGCGGTGGTTTTCTTGAAGCGAAGACCACGCTGTCACTACACAGCTCCCGCACCCATTGGTGCAGGGATCGCCATGCCTGCTCAACGGAGCAGTGGATTGAACGGAGAGGCACACCTCCAAAGTGTGCTACTCTCCCAAAACGTTCCTTGCGCATGCGCGCAAGCAAACGTAAAAATGATTTACATAGATGTTCTTTTCGGAAATGATGTAGCCAGAAAGTGGGAAAATATACTTTTTTTTTGAAGAAGCAAATCCTTTAGTAAATGAAGTCTGATTGTCATAAAAATTTGCATGGTGGTACATCTTCTTATGAAATAGGGAACACATTATAGTTGAACTCTGACGCCATTAAGAACATTTTTTTTTCCAGATTCAGCACATTTCTATGAGGTACAACAGATCTGGATGCCTCACAGACTTTGTAACCCTGCAATATTTAGGCCAGCTTTGATCAGCCCTCTGTGGTGTAGTGGCTAAGTAGCTGAGTTCTGGAGTAAGGGATTGGGAGATTGAGTCCCACAACAACAGGTAGAGCTATCATTAACAATTATATTATTAAATACATGTTTTTTTACCTCGTGACACGCATGTCTGAATTGGAGCCTCCTCTGAATTCAAACTCCGGTTGCTTGTGTTACCTGCTTCCCGCTATGCCACAGGACGGGTCATTCACTTCAGCGCACCTTGGTCGTGCACTGGTAATATTACCAGCTGATGCTGACTGGTGAGGTGGAGTTCTGCATCTGCCTTGGTTGCCTCTTACCTTGGGGAGGAAGGGCACCTCCTTCCAATGCAAGAATGCCCCCTGGTGCCCCTGATGGAGGGAGGAACGTGTGGTTCCTTACAGAGCAGCCTTACATCGGCACGCACCCGTTCACTGGGTTTGTGGTGTAGAGGCATCACACACCCAGAAGCAGGGCCAGCAGTGGCATTCCTAAGGAGGGGTTGGGCTCACCTGTCCCTTCAACACCCCAATATGCGGAATACTGAATCATATCACAGTAGCATGTCCTTTGGGAGGGATAAGGGGTGAGGTTACCAAGCCAGAAAATGTAGAGCGGACCTGGGACAGATGAAGTCCCCTCATCCAAGTACACCGGTCTGGCCTGTCTCCTCCTTCCCACTTCTCCCTATAGTCACCTATCCAGTTGAAAGGTAATATGTCCTTGAAGACTTGATCCCACTTCTGAGGTCACACCTGTGGGAGATGAGCTGTACATTACTGGTTCACAGGCCAGAGCTAAGCATAAGCGAAGGCAGGAAAGGGGCATCAGATGCCAGGGGCTCCCAGGGCAGGAAACTGGCATTGAGGGAGCTGAGAGGAGGTTTTCAGGTCCAGCCCAAGGGTGCTAGAATGAAAGGATATGTAACTTGCTGTAAGAGCCAAGAAATTAATGGTTTGATTCCTGCCAGGAATGTTATGCTTGTGTAAACACACACCACAACCTTTACTCCTACCATGTGTTGATTTATTCTCTGTGGAAACACGTTGTTATTTGTGGAACACGTCTGTCCATGTTTCCATTGTGTGTAATGCCACTGTATTTATTGTTGTACACCCTCACCATTCATTGTATTTAAAGAGGACAGGAAAACTTTTTTTTTTTCCTTGCATTATTTGTTTATCCCTCCGTGCTCCTGGGGACCCCACTCCTTCAGGCCCCTTTCCAAGTCCTTGCCGACCCCACCGGCCTTACCCAAGCTCCCTCGCCTCACAACGCAGCCGATCCCTGGATATCCCGGACGAACCCTTCGCTGGTGTCCCCTTCTGAGGGGAAGGCACCGGGGGAGTCCAGTGCACTCCTCTTCAGTAGGGCCCAGGGATGCTGCTGAGGGAAGGAGGCCCATCGAAGGCAGCAGAGGAATCGGGGGATGGAGAGCCGTCATCCAGCGGCCACCAGCGAGTGGTATTTCCGGTTTTCTGGGTTCCCTCATCGTGCTGCTCCTGCAGTGCCTCCAGTCTCCACTGGGGGCTGCTGCTTGAGCGAGGCAGTCCCCAATCCCACCCCAGGATAGGAGAGCAGTCCTTCGGACGCTCAATCCTATCCTCCCCCTGCCGACCCCCGGCGTCCCAAGTCCGTTCCCGAACCCGGGTCACCGGCGTGCTTCGAGGTAAGGAGCCAGTGCCTTAGCCCTCTGCGCCACCGGGCCGGCTCGGAAATCATTTCTAATTGTCAGCTGTTTATAAAGTTCTTATTTTTAGAAATGATATTCAGTACTCTAAATTATCCATATTTTGACTGTACCTAAATAAAAAGTGATATGACAAAAATATATTTTGCATTGTTCTGTTTTCACAGGCAGCATTTCTGTTACAGTTCTCTTCCTGGAACCTGTGATTTTGAGTTTTAACTATCTCACAGTTTACATACAGAACTCTGAGCAAGGTTCTGATAGGTCAACAGCTCATAATTAGCATTCTGTACACAAACCATGACTTAGTAAAAACTCCAAATTACCAGTTCCATGAAAAGAGCTGTGCAGAATGTTGCCCATAAAAAGAAAACAATTGAAAACACAATTTTTCATGTCAGTGTTTATCCAGGTACAGTTAAACATGGTTCATTTAGATTGTTCATTGCTGTGAACAGGAACATTACTAACTGCTGCCAGCTCACACACATTTCCTGTCCTGCATTGTACGTGACAGAAAAAATGCACCCACTAGTTAATTGCCCTGGTTTGTATACATTTAGTGGCGTCTTTTAAACAAAATAATGTTGAACTGATGTGTTGGTCATGTGATTGATATATAAAGGCTAGCTTACTGATGCAGAGCACAAGGTCCTGAAAGAAAAGAAAATGTTCCTTTAATGATTTATGGCCTCTCCCTTGTAAGGCACCCTTCCACTACACCAACTTCTGTTTTTTTTTTTTTTTTTTTAAAACACAAGTCCACTTTTTTCTTCACATAATCTATCAGAAGTTTCGCCTCCAGGGTCTTAGCTGGCCTGTCTCTATCATGCAGACAGTGGAGGGGAGCTCATGGCACCATTCAAGGCAGTGTACAACATAGAGTCGAGGTTTGCTATACAGTGAAATTATTGTACAGTATGACATTGTGTGCAAGCAGCTGATATTCTTACTGATATAAAAGACAGTCTTTTTATATCAAATGTAGGTGGGTGCATATGATTAATTATGGGAAGTATCTTATAGATTAAGTGGTACCATAATGCTATATTTACTGTTGCAGTGGTTTGAGCTATTTACTATACCGCTAATTTTATTGTAAACATATGATGCTCTGATAGTAATGATTGTTAGATGAGTGTTGAAATAATTGCAGTACTGTACTTGGCTTTATATGTGATTTGGCTCAAACAGTACATTTAAATGTACTTCCTTTTGTGGCAACTTTGTATTACTTCAGCCCTTGTTTGGTGCCCCCCCCCCCACTACCAATGATGCATTCAGTGTTACACAGTGCCACCCTCCCCAGTCTGGAGTGCAGTTTTCTTGGCAGCACTACCAAACCCTGGCCACGCTGGATCAGGGCTCTGAGTCCACCCTGGAACTTAGGTCATCGGTGTGGAAGTGTGACGTGCTTCCACTCGGCCACTGGGCGTCTTCAGGTCCCACACTGGTAAATCTGAGTAGGCTGGGGCAGTACTTTGCTATCACTCATCAGAAACTCCTGCTTATGTGCCACCTTGATGTCTCCACACTGGGAAAACAGCTTTCACAGCTAAAGAGAGACCTCAGGGAAGGAACGTTTTAAAAACTGCTGGGGCTGCTGTCTTTATCGCAGATCCACATTTATTACACAACGAAAATGAAATCAAATACAAAAAAATGTTTGAATGGGGAATCATAATGCAGTTGAGAATCTTAAGACTAGCATAGCTAGCAGGCCCAGTGGCGCTTAGGGTTGAGGCGCTGGATGCCACACCGTGACCCGGTTCAGAGACTGACTCGGGAGCTGGGGTCGCAGGGAGGAGAAGATTGAGCATCGGAGGACAGCTCTCCTCTCCTTGGGAGGGATCCTGGCTGCCTCGGTGTCTCGCGACTCCCCAATGGAGATTGGGAGTATTGCAGATCACCAGACAGAACGTTAGCGGAGGCGGCAGACGCCAGCAGGCAGCCATGCGCGGGATGTCATTGCACGCTGCACTCTGGGAAACCTATATGTAGCTAAATCCCGACCTTGGGGATAGGTGATGATACCTCCACCCACTCAGCTACACTCCATCACTGCTGCCCTCCTCTCCCAGGGGCCAAGCCCAGCCCGGCCTGAATTCAAGATAGAGCGGATAGGGAAGCGCCCTACCTTGGGGGCTTCAGAGCTGGGGGGCATAGCCGGGCTGGTGCCAGGAGATGGAGGCCTCTCAGGCACGGAGGCAGAGCTGGGGCACTGGAGGATGCCCGAGAGAGTTACCCGTGGGTCAGTGCAAAATAGACGATAAAAAAAAAAAAAAAAAAGAATAGCATAGCTGCTAATAAGTACGTATATGAAGGTTCCTGCCAGTATGAACTTCTGCTTTAAAGCCTATAGCGACTTTTGTACAGTACATATCACTGTAACCTGCATGAGGGACAGAGTGGTTTAGATCCAACAGCAGGAAGAAAATATCCCTGGCTCGCTTCCCTACGTAAATAGGCATACGTCAAAGCTCTTGCCTACATACAGCATGGCCTCAGTACTGCCTTACCTGTGCCTTCAGATCATGTGATGCCTTCAACTTCAAGGTTCCCAAAGGAAAATAAAAAGAGAATGTGAAATATGAGGCACTGCATCCCTTGTGCCTGATTGACGGGACAAAATACCCACCCCCACCAAAGGAATTTTCCAGTGTCATACAAAACGCTGTCAGTAGGCATAGGTGGCACTTAAATTTCATAGTATTCCCACAAAAATCATAATGCATGTAATGATTTCAGATTTAAGAGCTTGTATCTTAACTTGTTGAAAAAGCAATAAAATATAAGTTAAAAAAAATCAATTCAAACAACATGAAGTCTTGCTATATTATGACATATGCAGTATAACCCCAGGTTAGAACTGCTCCGGAGGTGAAAGAGTTAACTTTCCATGCAGGGCATGGAATCTTGAGCGCGAGCTCAGTTGAACACTCTGTCTGTTGTAGCTCAAACTTAAACTATCAGATTTTTATCTCACTCACTGAACAGTCGCTCCGGAGATTCCTCCTGCTGCTCGGTTCGCTTTGTCGGTTTTAAAGTGTAATTTTGGTTTATTTTATCAAATTTAACCGCAATCGCCGGTTCAAGCTCTGTCTGTGGTATTGTAAGTAATAGATAGACTTTTGTTTATTTTCTTCTGTGTGGAACTTGTAAACGTTTTTCGGGTTCGGTTTGAACCGATCAGATTGGGTTTAAAATTACTTTCTAGTCCTTTAGAGTGCGGTTCCCGGTTCTTATCGGTTCTAAAAAAAACAGATTTTATTACGGTTTTTTCCACGACCCGTGACACGGTTGGGGACCGATAAGAGAGTCTTGCTTGGCGGATTGCCATTAACGGGCAAGTTTTGGTTAGGCTGGCACTATGTCTGAGAAACCCAAAAGGAAAACCGGACCCACTGGGTTTCAGCACTGTGGCCTCTGTGGGGAAGCCTTTGCTAAGGCTGACCCACACACCACTTGTGTATATTGTCTGGGGTTTGACCACCTCAATGCAGACTGCCAGATTTGTAAGAATTTTCCTGCTGCCACCGTGGAAAAGAGAGTTGGTAGGCTCAGGGAAAGGGAGGCCAAAAGGTCCGCTGACCCGGATGGCCAGCCCGGTTCAGTTCCAACCGAACCTGAGGGAGTGCCCTCTGACCAGGGCGATACTTCCTCGGGCCAACGAAGAGCCAGCTCTGAGGAGCCAGTTCCAACTAAAAGGACTAGAAGGTCAGCTAGTTTGGGGCCAAAAGTTCTTTCTCCAACCGTTGAGGAAATAGCCAAAGCTATTCAAATTGTCCAGTCTCTTTCCCCAGTTCCATCCGAACCGACACCATTAGGGAAGCGCTCGGTTCGGACGGTTCCTGGTTCAAGATTATGATTTTGAGGATTTTATGAACCGGAGGAAGGGAGGAGGGGTATGAGGAGAGTGAGTGTGATTTTGAAAGTCTGGATGTGCCCATTGAACCGGACATCTCTCCAGACAGACCCTCAGGAGTGTCCCCTCCCAGGCTATCTGAGTCCCCTTCTCATTTTTTGTTTTACAAGAAAGTTGCTGAGACTCTGCAACTCCCTGTTGAGGAAGCAGTTGATGATCAAGAAGAGCCTGATTTTGTGGAAATGATGGATATTCCAGAGTCTAGGAGACTGTCTATTCCCTTGCACAAATCTTTTAGGAAACAGACAGTAAAAATTCTGAAAACTCCTCATTCTATGCTCCCTGTGGATTAAAGGATGGACAAGAGGTATGCTTTATCAGGCTCTGATACGGAGTTCTATCCCAGCAGTGCAGCCATGTCGGGGTAGTGCAGGCTGCAGCCTGTGACAAGGCTAATATTCCTCTAGCCTCCCACCCTCCTGAAAAGGATTCCAGGAGGATGGATGCCATGGCAAAGAAACAGTACATGGCAGCATCTTTGGGACTCAGACAGGCAAATTATATGGCTTATGCAGCTAGGTACCAGAAATCCAGGTGGGATACTGACCTGGCCCTAGCAAAACAGGACCCTGACCAGCTTGCCAGGGAGCTGGAGCAGGTGGCTGCGGATGGTATTGAGGAATCCAAGGTGCAATTTCATGCTGCAGTACACTCTAATGATGTTTCTTCAAGAGTCATGGCTACATCTGTGTCTCTTCGCAGAATGGCCTGGCTCAGATATACGGCCCTGTCACAGGATACCCAGTCTAAGGCTATGGATTTTCCTGTTGTGGGAAATTCTCTGTTTGGGGAGCAGACAGAGAACTATATGAAGAAAATGGATGAGTATAGGACCACCTATAGGAGTGCACAGGCCAAAGAAAGGCAAGTCACTCCTCAAAGGCAGCATGTCAGGGGCAGGGGCAGGCCTTTTCATAGGCCTTTTTACCAAGCCCAGGCCTCCTCTTCTGCTTATGCCCAGAGGGGGTTCTTTAGAGGAAGGGGCAGAAGGGGTTCTAGTAAGCCTGCTTCTAGCCCTCAACCCAAAGCCCCTGCAAAACAGGCTCCCTGATGGGGTGGCCAGGGCCGATTCTCCACTGCCGGTAGGGGGCAGGCTGGCTTACTTTGTCCAGGACTGGAAGTCTTTAACATCAGACAAGTGGGTCCTGGAAGTAGTAGCCAGGGACTGGTTCTCAGTTTCAAAAATTTCCAAGATGAGAGCCAGGTCTTTTCCACCTGCAAACCCATCAGAGGCACTTGCCCTGGAAGCAGAAGTTTCTTCCCTCCTGGCTCTCAGAGCCGTGGAAAGGGTTCCACCCATACACCAGGGCAAAGGGTTGTACTCCAGGTACTTCCTTACCCCAAAAAAGACAGGAGAATGGCGGCCCATCCTGGATCTCAGGTATCTAAACAAGCACCTTTTAAAACCAAAGTTCAAAATGGTGACCCTGGGGATTATTTTACCCTCTCTAAGGCCAGGGGACTGGCTAGCCTCCCTGGACCTCAAGGTTGCCTACTTCCATGTTCTCATCAGAAGCTCCCATCGAAAGTACCTCAGATTCGAACTGCCCTCAGGCCATTACCAGTTCAGAGCAATGCCCTTCGGCCTCACCTCGGCCCCAAGGGTGTTCACAAAATGCCTGGCAGTAGCAGTTGCTCATTTAAGAAGGCAAAAGATTGCCATCTTTCCTTATCTGGACGACTGGCTCATTGTAGGCCAGTCTCCAGAACAGGTCAAACTACACTTACAAGTAACCCAGCAACTGCTTACATCTCTAGGTTTCCTTCTCAATCTTCCAAAGTCAGTTCTGGAGCCTGTCCAGCTTCTCACCTTCATAGGCGCAGAACTGAACACAAAAGAAGCCAGAGCCTTCCTTCCTCTGGAAAGAGCAAGGACCCTGGTGTCTCTGGCCTCTTCTTTCACCCTGCAGGTCTCTTGACCAGCAAGGCATTTTCTACAGCTCCTGGGGCACATGGCTGCTTCTACAGCAGTAGTGCAGGGAGCGAGATTTCAGATGAGGGACATTCAGTTCCATTTGAGAGCCTTTTGGTCTCAAAGGACAGATCCCCAACCAAATTGATTCCAGTGACTCAACCCTGATCCAGGCTCTTCAGTGGTGGCAGGATCAGAACAATCTGAGACAGGGGTCTCTTCACTCCACAGTCTCATTCCTTGACCCTTACTACAGATGCATCCCTCTTGGGGTGGGAGCTCACATGGGCGACCTTTCCACCCAGGGGCTGTGGTCCCTCAGGAATCTCTGCTCCACATCAATTTGCTGGAACTCAGAGCAGTTTTCCTAGCACCCAGGTTTTTTCCACATCTGTCCAGAACAAGGTTGTTCAGGTCAGAACAGACAATACCACTACAATGTGGTACATCAACAAGCAATGGGGCACTCGGGTCACGGCCTTGTGCAATCAAGCAATGAAGTTGTGGTCTCTGGCTTATTCTCTGAACGCCCCTTACGGCAGTTCACCTCCCAGGCAAGGACAATGTCCTAGCGGATACTCTCAGCAGGATTTCCCAGGGCCATCACGAATGGGCACTGGATCCCCTAGTACTGGAGGTAGTATTTGCCAGATGGGGCACCCGCAAATAGATCTCTTTGCAGCCCCAGACAATCACCAACTTCCCCTTTTTTGCTGCAGGCCCCCAGTGTTGGGCTCAGTCCCTCTGGATGCCTTCCTCCTCAGTTGGGAAGGGAAGTTTCTCTATGCTTTTCCCCTTCCCCTTCTTTTCAAAGTGCTAGTCAGAATCAGATCTCAATCCTGCAAGATGATCCTGATTGCTCCAGATTGGGCCAGGCAGCCCTGGTACCCACTCCTCATGTCCTTAGCAGTCAACCCTCCCCTATGTCTTCTCAGGAATCACAACCTGTTAACCTGTGCCCAGGGGAGAGTTTGGTATCCGAATCTCAAATCTCTCAATCTCAAGGCATGGCTCTTGAAGAGTTAGAGTTTGCTGACCTACACCTTTCCCAATGTGTATTGGATATATTGAAGGCCTCTAGGAAGCCTTCCACCAGGGCTACCTATAATTCAAAATGGAAGAGATTTTCCATATGGTGTGCTGGTAAACATATTTCCCCAGAATCTGCTGGTGTGCCCACAATCCTGGATTATTTGGTGCATTTGAATTCCTTGGGGCTGAGACCAGCTACCCTAAAAGTGCACTTGGCAGCTGTGTCTGTCTTCTTATCAGCAGGTAAGCCCTCTTCTTTATCAGCTCACCCTGTGTTCTCCAAGTTTTTTAAAGGGTTGCTTCACACCAACCCCCCATTCAGGGACCCTGCCCCTGCTTGGGATCTTAATATTTGCACCGCTCAGCTTATGCAACCCCCTTTTGAGCCATTGTCTTCAGCAGAGCTTAAGTACTTGACTTGGAAAACTGTGTTTCTGGTAGCCATCACCTCTGCCAGGTGCATAAGTGAGCTACAAGCTTTGTCAGTGGAGCCTGATTTTATTTCCTTTCATAGAGATAAGGTGGTCCTCAGGACTAACAGGATGCTTTTGCCTAAGGTGGTTTCAGACTTTCACCTTAATCAATCCATGTCTCTTCCTGTGTACTTCACTGACCATTCCTCCTCTGGTGAGAGGAGATTGCACAGTTTAGATGTCAAAAGAGCCCTTAGTTACTATATAGAACGTACCAAGGGTCACAGGTTCGAATCCCTCCAATTATTCCTCACTTATGGTGAGGTTGGTAAAGGGAAACCTGCCACTAAAAGATCCATTGCCAGGTGGATTGTCTCTTGTATCCAATTCTGCTATGAAAAACTGGGTAAGGTTCCTCCCTCAGGCCTGAGGGCTCACTCTACCAGAGGATACAGCTCGTCTCTGGCTGCTGCCAGGACATCCTTATCCTAGAGATATGTCAGCAGCTACCTGGAAAACAGTTCACACTTTTACTAAGCATTACTCCCTGGATATCCAGGCTAGGAGTGATGCTCGATTGGCACAGCTGTGCTTCAGAGCCTATTTCCCAAGTAGGTTCTGTCCCTCCTCCATGGAGGTACTGCTGTGTAATCTGATATATACAATATAGCAAGACTTATGTTGTTCAAGAAAAAATTACTCACCTTAGTAATGTTGTTTCTTCTAATGGAGTCTTGCTATATTATGACCTCCCCCCCAGCCTGCCCCTCTGAGAACCTCTATTTTTGGGATGTGGGTGGGCAGTGCAATGTTGGCACTTCATTGATGCCCACTTTATTTTCACCCTTTCTAGGGTGCTTAGGTGTTATGTTTATTTTTCTTTCTTGAATCCTCACTTGAGTCTTTGTTTTGGGATCAAGAACAAAAATGTGTTTTTGTAGTTAGTAGCCAGTGGCTAGTGTAGGTTTACGGCTTCCACACAGAACCTTAGTGAGTTTTTGCTCGTAAAGATCTGACAGTTTAAGTTTGAGCTACAACAGACAGAGTGTTCAACCGAGCTCACGCTCAAGATTCCATGCCCTGCATGGAAAGTTAACTCTTTCACCTCCGGAGCAGTTCTAACCTGGGGTTATACTACATATGTCATAATATAGCAAGACTCCATTAGAAGAAACAACATTACTAAGGTGAGTAATTTTTTCTTTCAGGGCATTCCTCTCTTTATTACCATCACGGTGCCCCTGGCAGATAGCTGGCTTAACACACTTCCCAATGCCAACACTGGCCTGCTGGGAATTTACCACTGGACTGTTCCCTTCTCTTTCCTACTTCAGGTACTTGTTCACACAGAACCAGGCCTCTGGATGTAGGAACTCCAATTTGCGTCAGGCACTCCTGTAGTAAAAGCAGTCTCACTTTAACTCGGTACGTGCTCTCGGAGATTGGGACACAGAATTTGACAGTAAAATAAATTAGCAGCACTTTAAAAAACACTGGCACAAATTACAGACAAATTAAATGTAAAATAGTATTTACTGAATTTACAAGAATTACAGAAACCAAATGGGAAAACACAGAACACTAAGGAAATCAAAATAAGGTTTTATAGGGAAGAATTACAAAGAGAAGAAAAAGGCTAACTGAATTAAACGCTAGATTTGTTTTACCTCACAGAATTTCTAAGACAGGAACTTTCACAGAGGATTCAGTTTTCAAAAAGACCACACAGCAGATTTAGAAAGGGTGCTGTCTCTGATGCTCAGTGCTTCCTTTGTGTGTTCTCTGACACTGCAAACACAGAGAAGGGAAAAAAAGACCTGCTCCTTGCCTGCGCACCCTAGTTAAAACATGCCTTGACAGCCAGTGAGGCCACAGGACTAGGGCATGGCCTCGCTATTGGCACTTAGCTGCTTTTTTTCAGCAATATCCAATCAGCTTATTTCAAACTCCAGCCGGTTTTGATTGGTTCTGGAGTTGCTCCACCACAAGGCAGACAAGTTAAGCAATTCATACGCAAGCAGGGAATGAGCCAACTTGCACAGTCTTACGTCTGAGAGGAGCAGTTCTATGATATTTCCCATCAGACATCAGTGACCTCATTCAGCAAGAGTTAACGCTATCTCCCCTCTCCCAGTATGTGACTTCTTATATAATTTAACCCTTTGCAAGTTGCTTGACACAAACAAGCAAATATTTATGAATCCATACAGAAAATAGTTTTCTGTATAATTGAGGGAATGACATTTCCACAACTACTGAAGGCATTTGTTTGAAAACAGGCCCTTTGCCCCTATAGACTCCATCTGTCCCTGCTTCTTTTCCTGTTTTTTTTGTTTTTTTTAATTTGCTCCTTCTCTCTGCTCGGCTGGTCCCCTGTCAGCAGAATCCTCCACCAGCCCTGTCACTTACCATCTCTGGGACCTATGCACCTGCCTGGTACAGTGCCCCAAAGTTTTCCCCCTGAGGTTTTCCAAGCCTCAGGGAGAGTTTAGTCCAGATATGGTAGGCAGGGAAGCCCAGTAGGTGGTGCAGGGCCCACAGGAGGATGCCATATCATACTGCCTCAGCTGGCAGTCTTTTCTATGTTCTTCCCCTCCCACCTGGTGCTTCATGGGCATTGACTGCAGTGATGTGAGCATGCTTGCATACTCAGCTGCAGACAGGAACTGCCTGTCCTCCTTTGGAGATCTGCTTGTACCACCACCTTGGTCACCCAGGTGGCAGTAGCACAGCAGAGCGCACGTTCCTCCCTTCCTGGAAGGGTAGAGCATCCTCTGGGATGCTCAGTCCTCAAGAACCTGAAATCGTTCCAGATCCCAGGTCGCTGGCATCACGAGTGGTAACACTACCGCTGTGCCAACAGCTTGACGCTGCTTCTCCTGCTTTGAAAAGTCGTAACCCACTGCTTGTGACATCAGAATCATTTGTATGGCAACAAGTTGTGGTATCATTAGCAGAGGACTATGACTTCATAGCAGATAAAATCAGTGAGAACAGATCTAAAGGAAAAGGATGATCTTTTGATGACTGTTTCTTCTGTAATAAAAAATCATATGTCCTGAAATTCAGATTTTGTGGGAATTTGAATTTTGCATTAGTTCTGATGCCAACTGTATTTTTTTGCAGAAACCTAGAAAATCTTTATAAAACACCTCCTACAAAAAGCATATTTATTTTCTTTTTTTCTGAATGCAACATTAACAGCTGTACAGTGGGTGAGGACTTGGAGAACAAGAGTTATGAGAACTGAATGGCAGTACTAGGGCTTTTTTATAGGAAAAGAAAGGACTCAGCCATGACATGATCATGGTATTCAAATACCTGACAGGGATAACACCCTCAGATCAAACACAACTCCATTATATCCCAAGGATGTGAAACAGTTGGATACACAACGACCCAAAAAGGAACTGTCAAGGAAACATCAGAAACAGAATGAGCAGTGAATATGTGGAACAGATCTCAGAGTAGCCGTGTCAGCTGATGCTGTAACTGTTTTTTTTTTTTTAATTCCGCTATGCCCGTCTTCCAGTGCTGCCCCATCCGGGGCCACCACCCAGTCCTATAACTGACCTGCACAACCACTTACTCCTTTCCAACCCCCCCCCCCTCAGCTTGCCTCCCGTGAGGCAGAGCAGGCATGGTTGGCCACTCTGGGCGAGGTGTAGGTCGTCCTTGCTGAGGACCTCCAGGGTAGGGTGGCTGTTCAGTTGGGCTAGGGCCTGAGTATACCCGTCATACTGCTGCATGCTGGGGGGGGGGGTTCTAATGTTCTATTGCTCCTGACCACTGAGGATGTCACCTTGCTAGGGAATTGTAGCACACGCAGAGCTTGACATTGCAGACTGTTGCTGCCATCCACCCCACTACCACCCATGGTCCCCCAGATGGCAGTGTGTCAGCAGAGGCAGCACCCCACCCTCCCTCCTTGGAGGAGAGCATCCTTTGGGAGCTCAGTCTTCTTACCCTTGAAAACCTGCACTCAATCTCGAACCTCTGTTGTTGGCATCATGAGCAGTAGCCATATTGCTGTGCCAACGGGCCACTGTAACTACCTTTAAACTTGATAGGTATTTTTAAGACTGTGGGGTACAGTAACAGTATCATCACTGAGCAGGTGAGGGAGGGACTTTTTTTCTTTACACTGAGGTTTTTCTCTCTGTCCACCAATGTCCTCCAGGGATATACCCTGATCTGTCAGGCCCTTGGCCCCTAGTTCTGCTGGACCCCAGTAACCCACTGTTACCCCCATGATTTTACCCTCCATGGGAGGGGGGCCAAGGAGCAGGGCCATCCTTCCCCCAAGGCAATCCACTGTGTGAGTTAGCATCCAGTGCCAGCAGGCACTAGGTCCAAGCAGAACTGCTGAGGCCCAGACCTTCATATAGGCAGAAATGGGCTTTTCTTCCCTTTTCTGTCCCCTTCCCTCTCTCCTGACATGAGCACAATCCAGGGCCTCACCTGCTCACAGCAGAGCTGGCCTGCGGTGGGAGCAAGCTCCCTGCTTCAGCCACAGAAGAGTACCGACCCTCCCTGGCTGAGGCATCCACCTGACTCCCAAAGCGCTGACCCGAGCTCGCTGTTGACCCTCTCCGGCTGAGGCACACTGGCTCGTGGCAGGTACCTCGGCTCGGCCTGACTCTCAACATAGTGACCTGAGCTTGCTACTGACAGTCCCCAGCTGAGGCACACTGCCACATGGCAGGCATCTTGGCTCAGTCTGACTTCCAACGAGGTGACCCAAGCTCGCTACCAACCCTCCTCAGCTGAGGCACACTGCTATGTGGCAGGTACCTCGGCTCTTAATGACTCCCAATGTGATGACCCGAGTTCGCTACCAACCCTCCCAGGCTGAGGCACACTGCCATGTGGTAAGTACCTCAGCTCGGTCTGACTCCCAACATGGTGCCCCAAGTTCGCTACCAACCCTCCCTGGCTGAGGCGCACAGCCATGTGGCAGGTGTCTTGGCTTGGTCAGACTCACAATGTGGTGACCCAAGCTCGCTACCGACCCTCCCTAGCTGAGGTACACAGCCCTGTGGCAGGTGTCTCGGCTTGGTCTGACTCCCAACGTGGTGACCCAAGCAAGCTACTGCCCCTCCAAGGCTGAGGTATGCTGCCACATGGCAGTGTCTCGACTCGGCCTGACTCCCAACGCTGTGACCAAGCTCACTACCCGACCTCCAAGGCTGAGGCATGCTACCACGTAGCAGGTGTCTTGGCTCAGTCTGACTCCCAACACAGTGACCTGAACTCGCTACCAACCCTCCTGGCTGAGGGTCACAGCCACGTGGCAGGTGTCTCTGCTTGGTCTGACTCCCAGCGCAGTGACCCAAGCTCACTACAGACTCTCCCAAGCTGAGGCACACTGCCACGTGGCAGGTACATTGGCTCAGCCTGATTCCCACACGGTGACCTGAGCTCGCGCGGATCCTCCCGGCTGAGGCACACTGCCACATGTGTTTCGGCTCAGTCTGACTCCCAATGCAGTGACCCGAGCTCGCTACCAACCCTACCAGGCTGAGGCACATTGCCATGTGGCAATTACCTCAGCTCAGTCTGACTCCCAACGTGGTAACCCAAGCTCGCTACCAACCCTCCCAGGCTGAGGCACACTGCCACGCGGCAGGTGCCTTGGCTTGGCCTGAGTCCCAAAACGGTGACCCGAGCTCGCTACTGAACCTCCCCGGATGAGGCACACAGCCATGTGGCAGGTAACTCTGCTTGACCTGACTTCCAACACGGCAACCCAAGCTCGCTTGCGCTACTGCTGAGCCATCTGGGTGTCACCATAGCGCTTCCACTGTGCCATGGGGCACAGGAGGTCGCCGTCGCCTATCCAGGGAGCAGGGCTTTTTTTTCTCATGTGGAGCATGGACGTGCAACGACGTCTGCACACCTAATGTGCTGACATCTGCCGCTCCACCCCTTGATGTGGCATCACTCCTGCAGTGCCCCCGATCTCCATCGGGGGCCACTGGTGAGTGATGCAAGGCCCACTATCCACCCCAGGAGAGGAGATAAGTCCTCCGGATGCTCGATCCTCTCCCGACCCACGCGGGCCCGAGTCCATTCCCGAACCCGGGTCACCGGCGTGGCACGAGGTGTGGCGTCCAGCACATCAGTGCTACCAGGCTGGCTTCCAAAAATGAATGTTGATATGTATTCCAGTCTGCTTGTTTAATTTGCTGTATGTCTGAATGCTGCTTTTTTACAGGACAACATAGGAGTAGCAGGGTAAATTTCAGAAATTTGTGTAACTGGGACAATGTCCCTCTTAAACGTACAAAATTGAGGACATTTTGGGAAAACAGTGGGACAAACTTCAAAACTAAAGGGAACTAAAGTTTGTAAGAACTTTGTTTGCTTCATGTATTTGCAGCCCCTGATTGCATTCCATATTACAAAAGCACTTCTTTGCTTTATTCAGGCTGTAGTAACAGTGCTAAACATTTTTAAGCACAGAGCGGTTTGTACTTCTGTCAGTATTCACTGCAAAGACTTGTTCAAGCTTGCTGCCTCCCCCCCGCCAAAAAAACTCTTTTCTCCAACTAAAACCGATTTCTGCTAATTATCAGCTGCTACCTGTGTGTAAACTTCCTGCCTGCCCACAAAACTACATTCTTTTTTTATATTATTTCTATTTTTCCCTCCTGCAGCCACAGTCCCTGCCTACCTCCAGCCACCGCTCCTACTCACTGCCGACCCTGGAGTATGTGCATGCCCAGCTGGCATACGCTGCTGAACCGTCGTGAGGGACCCCCTCCGATGCCCCCGTGACCGGCCAGGATCCATTACCGGCACACGCCTCTTTCCAGGCTTTCGCCGGACGGTGAAGCTGCGGCTATCAAGCTGCTGCGGGCTTTATGCTGCCATTTACCTCATGTGGTCCCCTGGAGTGTGAGTGTGCAATGACATCGCAATTCACCGACGTCTCCCGCACTCCACCCTTTTTCTGCACCACTCTAGTAGTGCTCCCGTCGTCACCAGGGCCACCACAGAGCGGTGATTCCTGGATCCCTTCCGGGATGAGAGAGCAGTCCTCCAGATGCTCAATCCCATCCTCCCCTGCCGATCCCTGATGCCCCGAGCTGGTCCGAACCTGGGTCGCCAGCGTGGCACGAGGTGTGGCGCCCAGCATCTCAACCCTCAGCACCACTGGGCCGCCCACAAAACTATATTCTTCTTTTTTTTTTTCCCTTTTCAAGCACGCCAAGATGATCAGGGCTCTTCAGTGTCCAAATGCTGCTGTCCGATGCGTGTCTCTCTTAATTGCATCGCGTAGACATCAGATCATTACTGTACTGTGACAGAAAGAAACACACGCATTACAGTAATGCTGATAAAATATGAGTTACCTCAGCCCGTGCTCACTAATGGACCCCGAATCCCTAACCATCATGCAGTCGCATCGTAGCAGCTAGCCCACCCCCATCCCTCAGTGACTCACTGCTGTGACATGGTGGCCGAGGGTGATGTCCTTGATGGCAGTCCCACCCACCCAATACATACAGAGAAGTCTCATCCTGTAGTGTTCTCTCCTCCTTCCAACACCGCTGCCCGCCTGTCGAACGCCAGTGAATCCAGGCTGACTGACCTGGCCACTGTGTGACCGCTACAGTGTGACAGGCAAGTCCTGCCCCCCATTGCTTCTGTTGGCTGTGGAGACCCCATCCTCATTAGTGCTGCAGAGCTGTATGCTCAGACTTTTTTTTAAAAAAAAAAAAAACCCTTATACATCAGTGCTTTGATGTGACCTGCCCCACAGCCTAAATAACATAAGCTGTTACTGTGAAGCATGAGGTGCACCACAGTGTCTCCTAGCAACAATAAACAAAGGGCAAAACTATCAGAAAATGCGTCAGTGGCTCAAAACTTGACATGAAATGAACCCTGGGGTAGCATTCCAGCTGATAAGTCTGGTTATGAGTCGGTACTCAAACTGGGGTAATACAGTCACTGCCTTGCGCTTGATGGGGCAGATGAGATGGGACCCAAAGTCCTTTCTGACTCCACAGGACTTGTTACTAGGACCCATATATCCTGATGCGTATATCTTGAAACAAATAAATTCATCCATACTTTTCAAGAGACAACACTTTCCAAAATGTCACAACGAACCAAGATTTTGCAGAATTGCCTAAAATATATAATAAGGGGATTGCCCAATGACCCAAGTGGTAGGGTATCATGCTACTGTGCTGTCAACCCAAGTTCCTTTGTGGACCTGGGGACCTGTACACAGGTGTACTGCAACGTGCCAGGCTGATAGAGGCATGTCCCAACATTGGAGAGATAGGCTAGCCCAAAAAGAGGGGTATACACCATGCTACAGTTATGACAATAGCCGGTGACAGTCTTGGGCCTCATGCCATGAATCACACCCATGGTGAGCTGAGTAGGTGGGGCTAGGGGAGGATTGGCCATTTGTCATGGGGGTGTTAAGGATATAAGGTTTTATACAAAGATATATACATATCTTAGGCATACGTCTCATCTGTCTGGCTAAAAATGCTCGTCTCAGATCAGGGAGTGCTGACTGCATAACATTTCGAGAACCACGGCCGACCAGTGGAGCTATTTTTATACAGAAAGGGAAAGTTCAACTGAAAAGCAAGAAGCCCAGATGACTGCTCCACATTGCAGGGGCTAATAACAACTCCAACCTGAGACCTTTCGGAACGCCCACAAAGTAAGAAGTTTCCATTTTACAGCACTGTTATCCTGGGCTCGGGACAGGAGCAGTCCTCGATATGGGCGGAGCCCAAGAGAAGTTCTTCAGAGCAGGGAAATATTTTTACCTAGTGTTGTCAGACTTGTGTTGCAGTTTTCATCAGCTCTTGCCCGTAATGTTGTGGCTGGATAAACAGAGGGCTTCAGTCTCCAGTGCTGTCGACCCTCGCTTTCCACCAGTGCAAATTCATCATGGGGTGTAGAAGCCTGTCCTGAACCTCCCCTGTACTGTACTTCGCCCTGTGGATAAACAGGTGTCAGTTCCAACAGCACTATCATTCCTACACCTTCCACCAACACTAAATCCATCACAGGGAGGGGAAGCCTTCACTGCATCTGCTCCACACTGTACCTGTCCCCATGAATCAATACAGGGTTTCACTCTTCCATGCTGTCAGCTTCTCGCTTTTTACCAGCATGAAATTCAGTACGGTATGTAGCAGCCTGCTCTGCATTTCTCCTGCACTGTACCTGTCCCTGTGGATAAACAGAGGGCATCAGTCAGCACTGTTTATCCCTCAACTTCCACCAGCACTAAATCCATCACAGGGAGGGGAAGTTTATGCTGTGTCTTCGCCACACTGTACCTGTCCCAATGAATAAACAGAGAGTGCTTCAGTCTCTAATGCTGTCAGTCTCGGACCTTCTTCCAGAAATTCATCACGGCATGGGGAAACCTGACCTTCACCTCCCCACATTATAGCTGCCTCTGTGGATAACAGAGGGCTTCATTCTCCTTCTGTGTTGCCTGTCCCTCACCTTTCAACAGCACTAAATTCACCATAGTGTGGGGGAAGTGACGCTATCTCTAATGTACTTATACAGAATCATTGCCTTTACACAATCGCCAATTTTGTTTTAAAATAGCTTTTTGGCAACCAGGGCCACCTCCGCTTGCTTCAAGCTATTATTCCAGCACCCCCAGTCCCAGCTGCCACTACCTTCCCACCATCTCTCGGAGGGGATCCACATGAGGAGGGACCTGAGGGTGCCATTGCACACTGTTTTTTGTGTGTGTTTGTTTTCTCCCTGGTCTTCCCCCTCCCCAGCTCCTTGGTGCAGGATGAGCATCCCCATGAACGTCATCTTGGATGCATGCAGCGACATCCTGCGGGGAGAGAAGCTCCCTCAGTCCACCACAGGGGTCGCTACAGCACCAGAACCAGGGCACCTCCCTCTCCTGTCTGGGAGCGCTGCCCACACAGTAGCACTACCCCAACCCCCTGACTGCCCAATCGACTTCCTGGCTCCTCCCCCGAACCCGGGTTGTCAGCACAGAAGCCCATAGCGCTTCCGCTGTGCCATGGGCTGACAGTTGCTAAATTTTGATGCTTATTTATTTGTATTATTTGTACCTCATTATTCTACTCGGGTTCTCCCTCCCCCATCTCCTCAGGATGCATCTGGAAACGAGCTGTTACCAGCTCAGTATGTCTTTCCTGGTAAAACCTTTGAAATAAATAAATTCTATTCCAGAATGTATTTGAAACCAGAAATTATTTTGTCAACGTACTGTTCCCTGATGACATTTTTTAATAACTGACATTTAAAAAAAAAACACAAACCTATTGGATATCTTGATAGATGGGTGCCGGAGTAAAGGAAGGGAAGTGAAACAGCCAGGCCAAAGTTTAATTTACTCTGCAGTGCCAATATTCTTGTTAAACTAACTCCTCTTCCCCGGCTATTTTTCCCTGCCCCAACCCTGATGATGGAGACTGTCATCAGTGCACCTTTCCTCTGGCCTAGGGGATTGTCAAGTCACTTCTTCACTGCCCACACCTAAGCCAGTTCTTAAGTTAGTCTGCAGCGGGGCACACAAATGCCAGGCTGGCTGGTGGCAGAGGGATCAAGCATCCCAGTGACCACTCTCCTCCATAGAGGATGCTGTGTAAGAGTAACTATGACAGGGAAGAAATATTTGGTATCATCATTCTCTTCCCCCATGGATTGGAGGCACGAGGCGTTAGCCAAGTGCTCTTCAGCCACGGGGGGGAAGGGGAGTGCAGTAATTACAAAACAACTGCAAGCCCTGAAGTGTTTTATTGCATTTATAAAATGGCACCAAAATAATCAAAAAAAACTTTCAATTAAGAATAAATAAATCTTCATTGCTGGTAAATTACTTCTCACACAAAACAGCTGGGTTTGCCCCATCGGAGAGGTGTGATTGGCTGGCAGGTAAGTCACTCATGTTGTTAGTTGAACCTTTATTCCGTCAACTGCTGCAGTTACTGAGAATTTAAAAGCAGTATAGTTCCAAGTCTTGCAAGGCACTTTCCAGACCTGTGTATTTATTGGTCAGTTACCACACGGGTTTGGACTGCTATTGACCAATCAGATCACTGGATTTTTCTTGCCCATTTTATAAGTGACAGTGACTCTCTGGCACCCCCGGGTGACTGCAGGTGGCGTTACAGGCAGCAAAGCCCTTGGGGTTCCAGGGGGATGCTACTCGACAATGAGCAGCCACACATTCAGTGTGCAGGTGTGTGCATGACATATCCAAGGCTGACATCCCAGAGGGAAGGGACGAGAACATTGGGAAAACTGGCCCTGCTGTCTGTGGCTGACACACCTCAGAATTTATGTATCCCATGCCTCCAGTACAAAATTGCCATACCCTGACTCTGCTGGGGAATTCCAAGGCAGGATGGAAGCAGGTTAGTGTAGGGCAGAAAAGGCATGGGGAGTCGATGTGCTCATAGGGCTCCTGAGGTAGGCAGGTGAGTACAGAACAGGTGAGACGTGGGGGCTGGATGTGTGCCATTGGGCTCCTGAGGGAGGCAGGTGAGTGTGGACAGGTGAGGAGTGGGGGGCCTAGCTGTGCCATAGGCCCCTGAGGGAGGCAGACATCGCGGAACAGGTGAGGCAAGGGGTCGAGCTGTGTCATGGGGCTGTTGAGGAGGCAGATGCCGAGCAGGTGAGGGAGTAACAAAGTCCTGATTTAAAAAAAATGCAGGCATCTATCACCCTCCCTCTCCCCAATGGGAACCAAATTCCTAACCTCTGTGACATGCTCGGCCCAGTGTGGAATTGTGGGAGTCTCACATGCATTCTCTCAGGTGACAGCACAGCTGCAACATTTTAAAATAAACCTGGCAGTACCCTTGATGAAGAGCCAAATCTGTAGCTCGTTTCAGAAGCACTTTCATAGCATTTTATAGGTATTATATGATGTATGTAAATAACCGGTATCTTAATTGCCTAAACTATCTGGTTAAGTGTATGTGTATATATGTATATATACCCCCTTTGTATGTGTAAGTTCACCCTTGTACCTGGGTCACACTTGGAAACGAGCCTCGGCTCAGTGTGCCTTTCCCGGTTACTAAATTTTAAATAAATATAATTTAAAAAAATGTTAACAGAGACATCATTTTCAGTACAAAGTAAGGGTAAGGTTTCAGCTGAGTAAGCAGATCTTCTCTGTGGCCGGAATCTTAGGTTTTAAGAGAGAATACTGCAGTACTGAGGAGTGACAGCAGGTGGCAGCCCTCCCACAGTAGACAGTAGCTCAAACACAGCAGAAATAATACAACACACTTCCACACAAAGAGCAGCTCTAAGTTATTTCAAGGTCTTTGGTCCTATGAATTATTTAGAAGATATGTATGGGCAACAATGTGTAATATTTTAAACTACATTAACCATGAGATGAAGCTTGAGTGGTTTATCAGTAATCACACACACACGTGTGTAAAAAAAAAAAAAAAAAAAAATTACAAATAGAGTTTTAAGTTTTGACCATACTTTATTTACTGTAAGTACAGGTTAACAGAACTGTGATCGGCAGATAGGAGTTACCTTAGGAAGAGTTAGGTCCCAGCTGCTGGAGCTGCCTTAGACCGATAGTGTTAGGGCTCAGCTGCTGGAATTGCCTTTGACAGGGAGAGTTAGGTCTCAGCTGCTGGAGTTGCCTTAGTGAGAGTTGGGGTTCTGCTGCTGAAGTTGTCATAGATGGGGGAGTTAGGGCTCAGCTGCTGGAGTTGCCGTAGTGAGAGTTAGGGTTCAGCTGCTAAAGTTGCCATAGGCAGGGGGAGTTAGAGATCAGCTTTGGAGTTGCCATAGGTAGGGGGAGTTAGGGCTCAGCTCTGGAGTTGCCATAGGCAGGGGGAGTTAGGGCTCAGCTGCTGGAGTTGCCATAGACAGGGGAGTTAAAGCTCAGCTCTGGAGTTGCCATAGGCAGGGGGAGTTAGGGCTCAACTGCTGGAGTTGCCATAGACAGGGTGAGTTACAACTCAGCTCTGGAGTTGCCATAGACAGGGAGTTAGGGCTCAGTTGCTGGAGTTGCCATAGACAGGGGGAGTTAAAGCTCCGCTCTGGAGTTGTCATACACGGGGGAGTTACAGCTCAGCTCTGGAGTTGCCATAGACAGTGGGAGTTAGGACTCAGCTGCTGAAGTTGCCATAGACAGAGGGAGTTAGAGCTCAGTTTTGGAATTGCCATAGACAGGATGAGTTACAGCTCAGCTCAGGAGTTGCCATAGACCGGGGGAGTTAGAGCTCAGCGCTGGAGTTGCCATAGACGGGGAGTTAGGGCTTGGCTGCTGGAGTTGCATGGATAGGGGGAGTTAGAGCTCAGCTGCTGAAGTTACCATAGACAGGGGGAGTTAGGGCTCAGCTCTGGAGTTGCCATAGACATGGGAAGTTAGAGCTCAGCTCTGGAGTTGCCTTAGGGAGAGTTAGGTCTCAGATGCTGATGCTGCCTTAATGAGAGTTAGGGTTCAGTTGCTGAAGTTGCCATAGACAGGGGAAGTTAGAGCTCAGCTCTGGAGTTGCCTGAGGGAGAGTTAGGTCTCAGCTGCTGCAGCTGCCATGGATAGGGGAAGTTAGAACTCAGCTGCTGGAGTTGCCATAGACAGGGGGAGTTAGGGCTCAGCTGCTGGAGTTGCCATGGACGGGGGTGTCAGGGCTCAGCTGCTGAAGTTGCCATAGATGGGGAGTTAGGTCTCAGCTGCTGGAGTTGCCATAGACGGGGGTGTCGGGGCTCAGCTGCTGAAGTTGCCATAGATAGGGGGAGTTAGAGCTCAGCCTGGAGTTGCCTTAGTGGAGAGTTAGGGTCTCAGCTGCTGCAGCTGCCTTAGTGAGTGTTAGGTTCAGTTGCTAGTTGCAGACAGGAGTTAGGTCTTAGCTGCTGGAGTTGTCTTAGACAGAGAGTTGGGGTTCAGCTGCTGGGATTACCATAGAGTTAAGGATCAGCTGCTGGATTTGCATTAAACAGGGAATTTTTTTTTTTTTTTTAAATCTTTGGTAACCGGGTAAGGCCTACTAGGCACAAGTACCTGTTTTCAAGGGCGACCTGGGAGCTCTGGGGGCGGTTAAGTGACTTGCTCAGAGTCACACAGTATGCAAGTGGAGGTTGTGAGAAACAAACTCGGGTCTGGTCTGCTGGACGTAGCAAGCTCGTTCACACCTCATTCCTCTAACCTCTAGGCCATACTGCCAGCCAAAGTTATGAGAGCTATGAAACTGCTGCTGGAGTTTCCTTAGAGTGAGTCACGTGCCAGCTGCTGGAGTTGTCACATTCAAGGAAAGGTAGGTCTCAGCTACTGGAGCTGCCTTAGATAGGGAAAGTTAGGGCTTGGCTTCTGGAGTTACCTAAGACAAGCAGAGTTAGATATCAACTGCAGTAGCTGCCTTAGGCAGGGAGAATGAGGTCTCAACTTCTGGAACTGCCGTTGATGGAGAGTTAGGTATCAGCTACCGAAGCTGCCTTACACAGGAGTAGTTGAGTCTCAGCAGCTGGAGCTACCTTAGACAGAGTTGAATCTTAGCTGCTGGAACTGCTTTAGAAAAGGAGAGTAAGTTCTCCACTGTTGGGAGTTGCATTAGGAAGGAAAACTAGGGCTCAGCTGAGGAGGTGCATTGGACAGGAGTCAGTGCTCAGCTGCTGGAGTTGCCTTATACAGGGAGAGTTAGGGCTAAATGGCTGGAGTTGCTTTAAACTATGGGAGTAAGGGCTCAGCAGCAGGAGTTGCCTTAGAAAGGAGAGTTAGGCTCAGCTGCCAGAGGTGCCATTGACAGGGAGAGTTAGGGCTCAGCTGCCAGAGATGCCATTGACAGGGAGAGTTAGGGCCCAGCTGCTGAAGTTGTCTTGATGGGGAGAATTAGGGCTCAGCTGCTCGAGCTGCCTTAGGCAGGGAGAGTTAGGTTTCAGCTGCTGAAGTTGCCTTAGACAGAGAGTTAGGTCTCAGATGCTGGATTTGCCTTTGACAGGAGAGTTGGTCCTTAACTACTGGAGTTGCACGAGAGGGAGAGTTAGGGATGAGCTGCTGAAGTTGTTTTGACAGGGAGAGTTACGTCTCAGCTACTGGAGTGAACTTAGACATGGAGAGTTAGGGCTTAGATGCTGGAGCTGCCTTATTATTTATTTATTTTATTATTTATTCATTTAGCTTTTGTTAACCAGCTAAGCACGCTAGACAGTCCAGTGCCTATTTTCAGGTGCGACCCAGGAGAATTACAAGGTACAGGCAATAACAATACAGAGTTAAGGCACAGCAATCAACAAGGAACAATCAGGTACGGTCAATAACGACACGGTAACAATACAGAGTCAAAGCATGGCAATCGAAAAGAAACAGTCAAGAAAGCAACATATATATCAGCAGGGCAGATACAGAGTATTCCCTAGACACACATGGCAACCGCACATAGTCCCTTGTGACACGGGGCCCACCATACAGGATGGGGCACTAAGAACAAGGGCAGGAGGATGCTTGCTTTAAGTAGCCCCAGAGGGAGGACCGGAAGCTGGTGTGAGGGGGCAGACCTTACACGGGTAGGGAGTAGGTTCCATTTTCTAGGAGCGAGGACAGCAAAGGCGTGATCCCCTGCAAGGGAGCGAGTTTTGGGGACCTTGAGGGCCTGGGAGTCACTGGACCTCAGCTGGTAGATGGGGGGACAGGCTTGAGCAGTTCGACAACTGTCAGTGGGGTGGACGTTCTGACAATGTTGTCTAGGAGGTTTCCCATGACAAAGGTTTGGTGGTTGCGGGAGAGCCACCCAAGCCTTGAGCTGACAGTGGTGGGAGAGGCGGGGGCTGACAGGGCGAATAGGAGTGGTATATGTTGTTCATCCACTCTTTGGCATGTCCCCTTCCACTTTAAATCTTGCCGGAAGTCTTCAAGCTGGCTCCTCCCACCCACCCGGGTGGTATATACCTCGGCTCCGCCCCATGATGCCAAATCTTAGCCCGCTGGAAGCCAGGTGTTGTGCATCTGCAGCCTGGGAGGTCGGGTGGTTCCGTGTGGATGAACAACATATACCACTCCAAGAACTACTGTTACAGGTGACTAACCTGTTGGTAGGATCGTGGATATATTGTTCATCCACACTCTTTGGCAGACTCCTAGCAGTTCTCCGGGAGGAAGGAGGCAAGGCGCACACCCCCTACTTGGGAAACAGAGATTGGAGAACTGAGGCCCCAAAACCAGCATGCCAGTGTGACTCAAGGTCGATGTGGTAATCGGTAATGAAGGTGTTTGCTGACTTCAGGTAGCAGCCTGGCAGATTTCCTGGATAGGGATGTCCCTGGAAGCAGCCACCGATGCAGTGGTATGGCGGGTAGAATGAGCTCTTATCCCTTTAGGAGGCTCCTTGCCCACCAACTCATAACACAGACCATGCAAGATGTAATCCATCTTGCAATAGTCTACTTTGCTGCAGGTCTGCCAGAAGCGACTTCAGTGTAGGTGACAAACAGCTGGTGAACCTCTCCCGATTTCCGCTGTCCTCTCCTTGTAATAGAGGGCACGCTTCAGGTCCAAAGTATGGAGCCTGTACTCAGCGTCCGAGGTGTAGTTAGGGTAATAAACATGCAGAGTTAACACCTGATTAAGGTGAAACTCTGACACCACTTTCGGAAGGAATTTTGGGTGGGGGCATAGGACAACCTTGTCCCTGTGGAAGACCAGATAAGGGGAGTCCACCAAAAGCACCTGGAGCTTCCCTGTCCTTCTGGCAGATGTGATAGCCACCAGGAAGGCCGTCTTCCACGACAAGTGTGACAAGGCAGCCTTGTGCACTGGTTCGAATGGCTTGCCCATGAGCTTTGCCAGTACCAGCAGAAGATCCCACAGAGGTGGAGGTTCATGCACCGGAAGGGATATGTGATCCAGGCCTTTGAAAAAGCGCCAGACCACTGTCTCCTGCACCAACGTCAGCTGACCAGCCTGCGCCTGGTAAGCAGAGATGGCTGCCAAGTGCACCCTAAGGGTCAATGACCACAAACCCCTTTTGGAGAGAGACCAAAGGTAGTCAGGAATGTTAGCCACTGGACAGGACAAAGGGTCCAGGCCCTTGCCCTGACGCCAAATGGAAAACCTTTTCCATTTGAAGGTGCAACATTTCCTGGTCGAGTCCTTTCTGGATGCCTCCACCATAGTGAAGACATCCTCGGAAAGACCCAAAGCCTGGAACTCCAGCTCAGGTACCAGGCTGTGAGGTTCAGGGATTGAAGGTCCGGATGGTATACTTCCCCTGATTGAGAGATATCAGGTCCTGGCATACTGGAAGCCGCTCCGGGGGCCTGCAGCTGAGGCTGAGGAGATCTGGATACCAGAACTGGTGTGGCCAGTCTGGGGCTACCCGGATCATCTTCGCCTTGTCCCTCCTCACCTTGAGAAGCACTTTGTGGATCAAGGGAAATGGAGGGAAGGCGTAGAAAAGGCCTGGGGTTCATGGCCTCGAGACAGCATCCCCCTGCAGCGAGCCCTGATGGGCATGGAACAGCCTCAGCTTGGTGTTGTCCCTGGAGGCAAACAGGTCCACCATCGGTTTGCCCCAGAGGGAGAACAGGCTGTAAGCTACCTCTGGATGGAGAGACCACTAAGCGGCTGAGAGCATCCGCCTGATGGTTTGAGGCTCCTGCCACATGGATGGCTAGGAGATCTGCCTCCAAATGGCTCATGAGGGTCCAGATGTGGAGCGCCTCCCTGCTCAGCAGACAGAAGTGCGTGTCGCCCTGTTTGTTGGGGTAGTACATGGTCGTAGTATTGTCTGTCTGGACTTGAACCACTTGACCCTGGAGCTGAGGAGCGAAAGCTGACAGTGCCAGTCTGGCTCATCTGAACTCCAACAGGTTGATATGGCATCAGGACTCCTTGGGAGTCCAGAGCCCGTGAGGCCCTTTGTCCCCATGTGGGCTCCCAGCCCATTAGAAAGGCATTGGTCAAAGGACACACCATTGGCTCGGGCAGACAAACGGGATCCCTTCCTACAACCAGTCTGGGGTGGTCCACCAGTGGAGAGCATCCCATATCTTCTGGGTTAGAGTGACCAGCTGGTCAATGACTGTGGCGTTGAGTCCACTGGGCGGCCAGCTCCTACTGGAGGGGGCGCATGTGCAACCGGGCCCAACGGACCACTGAGGTGCATGCCGCCATGTAACCCAGAAGGCGCAGAAAGTCCCAGGCAGGGTGCAGTTGCCCAACCAGAAATGATTGGGCAAAGGAGGAGAGGACCTCCGCCCTGTCCGCCAGGAGCCGAGCTCTGGTTTGACAAGAGTCGAGCTTTGCCCCTATGAAGCCCATCACCTGAGAAGGCATGAGTTCCGATTTGGCCTCGTTGATCTGGAAGCCGAGTTGGGAGCAGGTCTGGAGGGCCAGGTCCCTGGACCTCTCCACCTTCTGTTGGGTGGAACCTGCCAGGAGCCAATCATCCAGGTAAGGATAAATCCTGATGCCCGACACCTGAGATGGGCCACCACCACTGCAGAGCATTTGGTGAAGACCCATGGGGCCGATGACAGGCCGAACGACATGGCTCGGAACTCGTACAGGGTCCCCTCGACCCTGAAGCGGAGGAACTGCTGATGGGATGGACAGATTGGGACATGAAAGAACGCGTCCTGCAGATCCAGTGAACAGAACCACATGTTTTGCTCCAAGGATAGTATGATCTGGGACAGAGTGACCATCCAAAAGGTGCGTGACCCGAGATATTGATTCAGGTCATGCAGATCTAGAATGGGGCACCAGCCCCCCGTCCGCTTTGGCACCAGGAAGCACCTGGAGACAAAGCCTGGGTCTGCTGGAGGATCTGCCACTTGAGGAGGAGCTGAGCAATGTCATCTTGAAGAGCCGACTTAGTCTGGGCGGATACACTTTCCTCCTGAGGGGCGCAGGCTTTGCTTGGCAGGTACTGCTCGAATTCCAGAGGTAGTCCCTGACCGACCACTTCAAGAACCCACCTGTCCAAAGTGACAGCGACCAGGCGGAAAGGAAGTGGCAGAGCTGGCCCCCCACGGGAGGACCCAGAGCTGGCATGACGGGAGAGGGGGAGGCAGCCCCCGCCCCGTCACTGAGCAGGCTTGGAGGAGGAGGAGGATCCAGGACCCAAACCTCAGCCTCCTTTACGGGCTTGGGAGGGCCAGGGGCGCCAAGCTTGAGCCTGCTGCTGTTGCTGATGCCGCTGTCCTCCTTGAATGGAGGGCTGCAGCTGCGCCACAGGGGAAGAGTGCCGAAAAGGCTTCTTTTTCTTCTGTTGGTTCTTGCCCAAAGAACCCTTGGCAGAAGTGGTGTCCAGGGTGGCACTGGACTGTTCAATCTGCTGAAGGTGACCAGCCACACCTGGGTCGAAAAGGTCGGTCCCTGGGAAAGGCACATCAGCTAGTTTGTGCTGGAGTATCCACCGGGAAGGAGTCTCAGCCAAGCCCTGTGATGAGAGGCAACTGAGGCTGCCATGAACGGAAACAAGAATCCCCAATGTTCAGGGCTGTCTGAGCTGCTGTTTGGCAACAGCTCAGCCCTGATCCCGGACCTGCTTGACCATGGTCTGCATATCCGTGGGGAGATGTGGGAGGATTTCATCCAGAGACCCCAAGAGAGCGTGGGAGAAGTGTGCCATGATGATGGCCAAACTTGCCTGACAAAGGCCCAAGGAAGAAGCCGCATAGACCTTCCTGGTCGAATGGTCCAAGAGCTTGGACTCTTTCTCGGGAAGGTCGGTCAGTATCGGCAGAACTGCCAGTACGCCTGAACACAGAGGCGGTCACCAGGTTCTCGGCCAGAGGGTGCTCTATGAACCTCAGAGGGACCCCATGGGCACTGCATACTTGCAGGCCATGCGGGTGGATGGTGCTGGACAAGAGGCAGGCGCTACCAGAGTTCTAAGGCTCGGTAAACAATGGCCTCGGCCACAGGAAAAGCCTCCGGCCGGGAATCCTCTCTTGAGGATGTCCGTGAGAGGGTACTCTGCCTTTTCTGGATTGGCTCCAGGGGCATCCCTGTGGAATCAGAGATGAGGTGAAGAATGCCCTGAAAAGACAAAGGACCTTCTTCCGTCTCTAAGTTACCGGCCGATTCATCATCCCTGGGATGAGAATGCAGGCTGGTCACATCTGAATCTGAGGAATCCGGATACAGTGGTCGACCTCCCAGGTCACCTTCGACTCGCTGAGGGCGGTCCAGGTGACAGTGACCAAAAGATGCTGGGGAAGCCCGGTGTCCGGCCCATCTTCTTTAGAAGGAGTCCCTCCCATAGGCTGCTTAGACGGAGGTTCCACCACTATTGGTGGAGAGACTGGTTTAGGCCAAACCAGGGGTTTCGCCAGCTCTGCGGGTGGGGGAACCGACTTGATCGGCTCCAAAGGAGTTGGCTTCAGTCTAGGAGGCAAAAGCCAAGTAATGGCCGGGGTGTTGTGCCCAGTCAAAATCAGCTGCTGCCACATGAGGTCTTCGTAGCTCCGACGGAGTTTCAGCCGGAGCCTCTCCTCATCCGAGGAGGACGAAGACGACCGATAGCATTGCTTCTTTTTAGAGCATTTATGGCTCTTCCTCAGCCTTTTGGTTGAGGGGGTCTAGGACCTCGATCGAGATCAGACAGGCCGATTCGGTCGCTAGAGAGACACCAGCGGGACCGGTGATTTCCCGGGGTCGGGGACCACTTCCTCGATGGGAGTCCTAGCAGGCTGGGTCTCCTCATCGAGAAAAGTCAGAACTGGAGTTCAATCAAGGAAATCGTCGACCAGAGTTGGCGATAACGGGTCGATCGAGTCGATGACGATTTCCACATCGTCGATCGACAGTTCGGTTGACTGGCCAGATGGCAAAGCTGAGAAGCCAGCGGCCAAAGAAGCAATCTCGACCGAAGTCGAGACTGCATGATCCTGGGACCGAGATCTCTTCCGCTCCCAAGAGCGTCTCCGTCGGGACGAAGACGATCCCGGCTCCTTCTCCAGCTTATGGGATTGAGAGGAGTGCATGCCCGCAGGACCCCTCTCCCTTAGTCAGGAGAGACTGGCACAACTCTCGGAAGGAACCCGAGGAGGTGGAGCCTAGGTTGAGTGGAACGAAGAAGCTCTGTGTAGTTTCTGCAGCCTAAGCTGCTTCCTCTTCGAATGCTTGCATGCATTCCAATTGCTCGGCGGATCTCGCAGCCACGGAAACCACCACCGAGCCTCCTTGGATTTCACTGGAGGGTTCAGTTTCTCTGGCCTCCCCAACTTCAGGCGTGCGAGATGGTCATCGAGGACATTAGGATGGAAAGCGAGACAAAGATCGCATTTCGAGGTGTGATGGTCGCCACCGAGACAGTAAACGCACGTGGTGTGGGGATCGGTGTGCGACATCATCTGGCCACAAGGGCACCGGCGAAATCTCCGGGGGAAGACTTGTCTTCCATAATCGAAGAAATAAAGTTGCAATCGCTAATGCGAACTAGATGTATTTTTGGAATAACTTAAGGTTTTAAAACCAGGGCCTACAAAATGCGTGAGCATGAGGGAGGCAACCTAAATCTTCCAGTGGAAAGGAAGATCTGGCATCATGGGGCGGAGCTGAGGTTTATACCACTCGGGTGGGTGGGAGGAGCCAGCCTGAAGAATTCTGACAAGATTTAAAGTGGAAGGGAACATGCAAAAGAGTGTGGATGAACAACATATCTGCGATCCTAGAAGGAGGTGAGCCCATAGCAGAGCGTGGGGAGTAGAACCCCTTTTGCAAGGGCAAGTCGGGCAGCTGGGGTGAGGCAACGCTTGGCTCTGTACCCCAGACCCAGCTTGCAGTTTGGGGCCTTACATGAGTTGCGTATGTGCAGGACAGGTCAAGCTGAGGATCAAGGGTTACCCCAGGTACTTGAATGAGTCAACCACTGCACGGGGTGCCATCTGCTGCAATGACTTTGAGAGAGGCAGGCATGCTCTTGACTTGGCAGGAACCAAATAGCTTGTCCTCGTGCCTTCTGGAGGTTGATGACAAGCTTATGGGCCTTCAGCCAGGATTGAATGCAGTCAAAGTCAGAGTTTAGTCTGGAGTTGGTGACATTAATGTTCTGTGAACTAGTTAGTAGCATGAGGTCATTGGCATACAGGGTGGCGTGCCCAGAGGCAGGGACCGAAGGCAGCTGGTTGATGAAGAGGGAGAACAGTATAGAGCCAAGGACGGACCCTTGAGGCACCCCACATGTAACCGGTGTAAGCCCAGAGAGGGCTTTTTGGAACTTGTTGTACTGCTGCCTGCCCGAGAGGTAGTTGGCAAACCAGGCTAGGACTGGAGGGGAAAGGCCAAGGGACTGAAGGGCGGCACCCAGGAGTGTGTGGTCAACCAGATCAAAGGCCTTAGATAGGTCTATGAAGATGGCGCCAGTTAGTTTGCCTTGGTCAGTTGCAGTTCTGATTTCGGAGGTGACCTAAGCAAGGGCAGTGGAAGTGTTGTGTCCTTTGCGGAACCCATGCTGCACTGGGGAGAGAAGGCCGTGGGTGTGGATGAAGAGTGTGAGCTGGGAGGCCACCACCTTTTCGAGCAGCTTGTTCACAACATACAAGATCGCTATGGGGCACTAGTTTTCAAGAATTTTGGGGTCGCCATGTTTGAGGATTGGAACCACATAAGCCACCTTCCATATATCAGGGATTGTCCCAGATATGAGAGAGGAATTGAGGATGTGGGAGATAAGCCAGGCCAGAAAGGGGGCCCACAGGCAGAGCAGTTTAGGCTCAAGATTGTCATGCAGTGTGTGGGAAAGAGTCCAGCTAGAAGCTTCCATGTCTCTGCAGGAGACAGTCTTAAAGTAGAAATGGGGATGAGAGGACACAACATCACCAGAGGGACCCATCTCATTAGTGACAGGAGATAGGGGGATGAAGACAGACAGGTCAAAGAACTGGGCGTTAAAAGCATTGGCGATAGGGCATTGTTACAGTTGACTCCTCCAATTTGCATGTTGGAGACCTGGGGGCTGGCAGGTCTGCTTACTGTGTGTTTGATGGTGCACCAGAAACTCTGTGGGTTTTGGCTGATGCTTCAAGGAGGATTTACAGAATTCACTTTGCCAAACAGATACCCTCTTACAGGAGTTCCTGAGCTGCCTGTATTCAGCAAAGTCAGAACTGTCACTGGAGGCCTTGAATTTTGCCAGCGCTTATCCTTAAGTTTCATAAAGGCAAACAGGTCACCGCGGCAGCCATTTAGTGATAGGACCTCACTCTCCTTGTAAGAAGGCACCTGTGGGGGTCACTGGCGGCAGTAACTTGGGACCAGTCGATCCGGCAGAGGTCAGCAAGGAAGTCGTTAGTGTTAAATTTGAGTAGTCCTCATCTGAATAACTTTATTGGGGACCCTAGGGTGAGGACTTTCCAAACGCAGTAGGTGGGGAAGTGGTCTGAGATGGAATCTGGGAAGAGGCCAGAAGCAGTGATATGGTCTGGTCTGTTGCTCAGCATCTATCCCCAGAGGAGGATGGTCTGGTTGGTTCAGAGGTAAGTTGGCTGAGGACAAGGCCTGACAGTAGGGGTTCAGATAACTTGGCGTTCCACCCAGCCAGCTTAGGCTGAAGTCTCCAAGCGCTAGGAGTTCACTAGTACCCACCTTAGGACTGAGGCAGTTGAGGCGGTAGGGAGGCTGCAGCTCCACCTTTGGAGGATTATACACACAAGCCAGGTGGAGCTTTTTGCATTGCCCAACAGAAGAAGGCATAGCATGTAGGAACTCACATGAGGGGGAAGGGGTGGGGTATGACAGACACATTAAGATTGGTCTTGTAGTAGAGCAGTAGCCCATCCCCACCCTATCCTTCCTGACAGAGTTGTATCCAGGGAGGGCGCAGACAGAGTCTGGGGAGGCTGGCTTGAGTCAGGTTTCTGAGATCACCAGGATGTCCGGATTATAGGGAGCAACCCAGGCTGTCAGCTCTGGGAGGTTAGCTAGAAGGCTGCGGATGTTGATGTGAGCAATTTTTAGGCCCTTTGCTATGCCACTGGGGAGGGACAGGAGGAGACATATCAGGGGTCCAGGGATTAGGCAACAATCAAGTCCTGGCAAAAGGGTGGGATAAGCAGATGCTCAATAATACTGAGGGAGCCTAGTACAGTAGTATAGATAAGCAGCTACACTATAATACTGAGGAAGCCTATTGACAGGAGGGCTATACAGGTTCAGGGTGGAAGCAGGTAATAGCAGTGGAGAAACAGTACATGAAATTACAGTATGCAAATTGAGGAGGTGATAACCCTCCTCCAGTATGGAGCCTAGGACCTTTTAAATTATAGCAGAGGCGAAGGTGAAGAAATTTCCCTTAGTGTGGTCCAGATAGCGAGCGCGCCTCCCACAGACAGATTATATCTTAGCTTGATATGCAGGTAGCAAATTCCCTAGATATTTTTATAAACAGTTCTGCTGACAGGGAAGTCAGCAGTTAGGTTAGTGCAGTCAGGTATAGAGTTATTAAAATAAGCATAGCATTGTTAATTGCATTCAGGTATAGAGTTATTAGTATAAGCATTGCATTGTTGCTGGAAATCTGTCTGTGGATTTGAGAGGGAGGAAAGTTCCGTGAGTTTGTCCAGAGCAGAAGTGTTCAAGGTGAGTAAGTTCGACTGATGTTATTAAAGGCGCTGACGATTGGCCACCCGGTAGAAGGCGGGTTTGAGCACATTTAACAGGAGGAGGGAATGGGGTGGTGGGTGGAAAAGTTTTAGTTTTCAGCCGCAGCAGCAAATTCAGGTTTGGCAGCGGAGATTCTTGGGAGGTCTGCCCGCACTGAGCAGAGAGCCGGCGCCCAACCTCGAGGTGAGTTCGCCTTCAAAGCACAGTTCCAACAAGTCCAGGCTGAGGGGGACCTGCTACAAGAGGTCTCCCTCCACCCCAGCAGATCCGTGAGAAGTCAGCAAAATGCCTAGTCGCAGGGCTCGGTCTCAGCCTTTAAGATCGGGCTGAGCCTAGTGTCACGGCAGAGGGAGCCGAATCAGGCAGGTGTGTTTATTTTGAAATTGCACCCAAACTGTTGACATAGGAACTCTGGGGCCAGTCAGAGGAGATGCAACTGTTAGGTAGGGAATATCCGATTCAAACTACAAGAGGTCTCCCTCTCCACCCCAGCAGATCCGTAGAAGTCAGCGAGCCTTAGACAGGGAGAGTTAGGTCTCAGCTGCTGGAATTGTCTTATTCTGGGAGACGTAGGTCTCAGCTGCTGGAGCATACCTCTCAACCTCTGTCATCAAAAATCAGGGACAATGCTTAAAATGATCAGGGACAAATGACCAAAATCAGGGACACAACTGAAAAAATAGTAATATTAGTCCCAGAAGCTGTGTACAACATGCTTCTTAGTGTGAATAGCATTTTCTCAATAAGAACTAGACTGTAACACCAATGGCTGGCATTATTTTATGATTCAAATCCCTACTTTTCAGTGACAGAAATGCCAAATTTAGGAGGGACAGAAGAAACTTCTGAAGCAAAATCAGGGACATCCCTGAAAATCAGGGACAGTTGAGAGGTATGTGCTGGAGTTCCTTAGGCTGGGAGAGCTAAGGCTCAGCTACTGGAGCTGCCTTAGATAGGGAGTGTTATGTCTCAGCTGCTGGAGTTGCCTTAGACAGGGAGAGAGAGTCTCAGCTGTTGGAGTTTGCCTTAGGGCGAGTAAGGGCTCAACTGCTACAGTTGCCTTAGACAAGAGAGTTAGGTCTCAGCTACTGGAATTGTCTTAGATAGGGAGAGTCAGGGCTGAGTTGCTGGAACTGCCTTAGGAAGAGTTGGGTCTCTGCTTCTGGAGTTGCCTTAGACAGGGATAGTTAGGTGTCAGCTGCTGGACTTGACTTAGGCAGAGAGGTTAAACCTCAGCTACTGGAGTTACCTTAGAGTTAGGGCTCAGCTGCTGGGGTTGTCTTATTCTGGGAGACATAGGTCTCATCTGGTGGAGTTGCCTTGACAGGAGCTAGGGATTAGCTGCTGGAGTTCCCTTAAACAGGGGAATTAGGGCTCAGTTGATAGAGCTACCTTTTTATTTTATTTCTTATTTCGCTTTTGTTGACCGGGTAAGTGCACTAGACAAATCCTGCCTATTTTCAGGCATGACCCGAGGAGGGGGATACAGATGAATGCCAACCGACCTTGAACCAGATTAAGCTGTTGGTGGTATTTTTAGTGAATGAGGAAATTTGCCAGGACGCCGGGGAAATTCCCCTACCCTTTCGAGAAGTGCCATGGGATCTTTAACATCCACCTGAACTACCACCAATCCAGGCGGATGGGACCTCGGCTTAATGTCTCATCCGAAAGACGGCACCTCAGGAGTGCAGCACCCCTCTCATGCTGCACTACAGTGTCAGTACTGGGATATTAACCCAAGTGCCAGATGTGGGAACTGAACCCACAGCCCTCTGATCTCCCAGCCTCAGAGGCGAGTGCGCTACCTACTGAGCCACTGACACTAACAACACTTAGGCAGGGAGAGCGTGGACTCAGCTGCTGGAAGTACCTTAGACGGGGAGTTAGGGCTCAGATCCAGGAGCTGACTGAAGTAGAGTTAGGTCTCAGCTGCTGGACCTCCATTAGGGTGAGTTCAATTGCAGCTGCTGAACTTACCTTAAACATTTAGAGTGACGTCTCAGCTGCCGAAGTTACCTTAGATGGAGAGTTAGAGCTCAGTTATTGGAGTTACCTTAGATAAGAAGAGAGGGCTCAGCTGCTGGAGGTACCTTAGACGGGGAGAGTTAGGGCTCAGCTGCTGGAGGTACCTTAGATGGGGAGAGTTAGGGCTCAGCTGCTGGAGTTACCTTAGATGGGGAGAGTTAGGGCTCAGCTGCTGGAGGTACCTTAGATGGGGAGAGTTAGGGCTCAGCTGCTGGAGGTACCTTAGACATGGATAGTTAGGGCTCAGCTGCTAGGAGAGTTATGCCTCAGCTGTTGGAATTGCCTTAGAAGAAGAGTTAGGGATCAGCTGTTGGCATTACCTTAGACAGGGCGCGTTACGGCTCAGCTGTTGGAGCTGCTTTGGACAGGGAGAGTTATGTCCTTGCTACTGGAGCTGCCTTCAACAGTGAGAGTTAGGGCTCAGCTTTTGGAGCGGTCTTAGACATAAGTTTAGGTCTCAGCTGTCAAAATTGCCTTAGACACAGAGAGCCAAGTCTCAGCTGCTGGAGTTGTATTGGACTTGAAGAGTTAGGGCTCAGCTTCTGGAGCTGCAGGGGCAGACAGGGCTCAGCTGCTGACATTGCCTTAGACAAGGAGAGTTAGGGCTCAGCTGCTGGCATTGCCCTAGAAAAGAAGAGTTAGGGCTTGGCTTATGGGGTTACCTAAGATAAGCAGAGTTAGGCATCAACTGCAGTAGCTGCCTGAGGCAGGGAGAGCGAGGTCTCAACTTCTGGAACTGCCTTTGACAGAGAGTTAGGTATTCAGCTACTGAAGCTGCCTTAGACAGGAGGAGTTGAGTCTCAGCAGCTGGAGCTACCTGAGACAGAGTTCAATCTTAGCTGCTGGAACTGCTTTAGAAAGCAGAGTTAGGTCTCCACTGTTGGGAGTTGCTTTAGAAAGGGTCAATTAGGATGAGCTGCTGGAGGTGCCATGGACAGATTCAGATTTTATTTACCAATATATATATATATATATATCAAACACAATGTTTCTCATATGCACAAACAAAAAGTTATAATGTCATACAAATATTAACAGGCTCAGCTGGCTCAGGGCTCAGCTGCTGGAGTTGCCTTAGACGGGATAGGTAGGGTTCAGCTGCTGGAGTTGCCTTAGACAGGGAGTTGGGTCTCAGCTGCTGAAGTTGCTTTGGACAGGGAGAGTTAGGTCTCAGTTGTTGGAGTTACCTTAGACAGGGAGAGTTGGGTCACAGCTGCTGGAGTTGCCTTTACGCAGGAGAGTTCGGTCTCAGCTGCCGGAGTTGCCTTAGGAAGAGTTAGGTCTCAGCTGCTGGAGTTGCCTTAGGCAGGAGAGTTAGGCCTCAGGTGCTGGAGTTGCCTTATTCTGGGCGAGTAGGTCTCAGCTGCTGGAGTTCCTTAGACAGGAGAGCTAAGGCTCAGCTCCTGGAGTTGCCTTAGAAAGGGAGAGTTAGTGCACAGCTGTTGGAGTTGCCTTAGGCAGGGAGAGTTAGGCCTCAGGTGCTGGAGTTGCCTTATTCTGGGATATGTAGGTCTCAGCTGCGGGAGTTCCTTAGACAGGGAGAGCTAAGGCTCAGCTACTGGAGTTGCCTTAGAAAGGGAGAGTTAGTGCACAGCTGTTGGAGTTGACTTTGGGAGAGTTAGGGCTCAGTTGCTGGTGTTGCCTTGACAGGGCGGGTAACAGCTCAGCTGCTGGAGTTGCCTTGGACTTGGAGAGTTAGGCCTCAGCTGCTGGAGTTGCCTTCACAGGGTGAGTAAGGGCTCAAGTCCAGAAGAGATTGGTGCCACCCAAACCTCTAAAATAAAACAGACTCCAGGTTCCTTCTGAATAAACGTGGATTTATTTGCTTTTAAATCCAATAACAATACAGGAACAGAGTAGTAAATTCACCGCCCTTCAGAAGCGCTGAGGCAGTGCACACCGGGTGAATTTATTACTCTGTTCCTGTATTATTGGATTTAAAAGCAGATAAATCCACATTTATTCAGAAGGAACCTGGAGTCTGTCTAGTTTTAGAGGTTTGGGTGGCGCCAGTCTCTCCTGGATTTGTGGTACTGGGTTAGCAACCTTTCTGTGCGACTTCTGCCCCCTCCTGGAGTACAGTTAATTTACTTTGAACTGGGTAAGGCTCAGCTCTGGAGTTGCCTTGACAGGGTGGGTAAGGGCTCAGCTGCTGGAGTTGCTTTAGACAGGGAGAGTTCGGTCTCATTTGCTGGACTTGCTTTAGGCAGGGAGAGTCAGGCCTCAGCTACTGGGGTTGTCTTATTTTGGGAGATGTATTATCATTATCATTATCATCAATTTTATTTGGTATAGCGCTCTTTTTCATTGAGATTCAAGGCGCTGTACAAGTGAGCAGAATTATCTAAAAACAGTTAAATTTAGCATATAAACAATAAGACATAAGAACAATAAAACACTTTCCTGGTTAATCAGTATTAGATCAGCTAACGTAGGTCTTAGCTGCTGGAATTCCTTAGACAGGGAGTATTAGGTCTCACCTACTGGAGTTGCCTTAGATTGGGAGTTTGGGCTCAGTTGCTGGAGTTGCCTTAGATGGAGAATTAGGGCTCAGCTGCTGGAGGTGCCTTGGTAAGCTTAAAGTAGCAGAGCAACAAAATTAGGCAAAAAATGTAACCTCTTTTATCACTAAAAAAGGTTCCGGGGCCCGATATTGTAATATGGGCATAAGCAGAGCTCAAAGGTTTCTGCTGCACTTGCCCCTGAGGATGCTATAGGGGCATGTCGGTGAAGCGCTAAGTCAAGTAGCACTGCCCCAACACCATTCTGGAAATGCAGGGAACAGTGACCGCAGACCCGATAGTGCTGGGAGCACCCAACGTGATATTCAGGCGGCACCATGTAAATGAGCTCATTGGGCATGCAAGACGCTAAGAGGCCATATGCATGCCCGTCATGGGCTTGTTTGTATGGGAAGCAGCGGCAGGTTTGCGCCCATCCCCCAACTCGTCTGTCCATGAGTAATCATTCCCTGGTGTCCATTGGCACCCCACCCTCTGATCGCCATCCCTGTACAGAAATAGTTATTCCCTGGTGTCCAATGGCACCCCAACCCTCAGACCACTGTTCCCATACAGAAAGTTATTCCCTGGTGTCCAGTGGAACCCCCTGCCCTCTTATCCCTGTCCCATTACATAAATAGTAAGTCCTTGGTGTGCAGTTGCACCCCACCCTCCAATCACCATCCCCATACACAAACAGCAATTCCCTAGAGTCCAGTGGCACCCCCCCACCCTCCAATCACCATCCCCATACAGAAATAGTTATTCCCTGGTGTCCAGTGGCACCCCCTGCCCTCACATCTTCGTCCCCGTAAATGAATATTCTCTGGCATCTAGCGGCCCCCCCACCCGCACCGCCTGCAATGAACAAACCACTCTGCCATTCCCCCTTACCTCCATCACTGCCGGTGCTGCGTTGATCCAGTACAGCGACCAGCACAGTCCTCCCCTCACCACTTTAGCCAGCCACCTCACGGACTGACAGGAACGCATGATCTTACTTCGAGAGGGCTCTTGCAGTAGGTATTCACATATAGGACTGACCCACCAGGTGTCAGGACCCCAAAGGAAAAATCTCTAGCTAGCAGTCTCTGGCAGGGGACCGCCCCCCATGTCAGGTGACCGGCATCATAGGACGTTGGTATAAAGGGGTGGTCCCCCACGCCCGCCTTCCAGTTCTTTCCCGCCATCGGCTTGTGAAAGTTTCTCGCGGTAGAACAGCGCTCGTCAGTCATTCATTGGTCCCTAAGTTTTAGAACTTCTCGACCTATTTTCTCTGTCTTTCAATCCCACCCATCTTTGGGGAACAGGTTACTATCCCCATTTTTTCCTAGTTCCAAAGAAGATGGGAGATCTGAGGCCTAGCCTAGACCTCAGCTCCCTGAACATGTTCGTGAAGTACATATGCTTCAGAATGCTCTCTTTGCAGAGCCTTCTACCACTTCTTCGACAGACAGTGGCTATGCGTTCTGGACATGCAGGATGCCTACCTGCATATCCCCATATGCCCTTCCCACCGTAAATTCCTTTGTTTTTGCTTTCAGGGGGACCATTGCCAATTTAAGGCCCTCCCATTTGGTCTTTCCTTGGCCCCTTCCCCGAGTGTTTACCAAATGCCTGTCTGTGGTAACGGCCTACCTAGTACCCACCGAGTACAGGTATTCCCATACCTGGACAACTGGCTCCTGGCGGCCCCGTCCAGGGAGGAACTCCTGCATTCCCTTTCCCTTACTCTACAGGTTTTCACCAGCCTGGATATCACCATCAACCAAGCCAAGTCCCATTTGGTCCCTTGCCAACGCCTCCAATTTATAGGGGTGATTCTGGACACAACCACCAGCAAAGCCTTCTTGTCTCCAGACAGGGTAGACACCCTTCAGACTCAGGCCCGTCTTCTGTCCAGTCACAGGAGGGTCGGAGCCAGGTCAGTCCTCCGCCCCCTCGGGCTAATGGCGACTGCCATTCCAACAGTCCCACATGCTTGACTCCATATGAGGATCTCTCAGTGGACGCTTCCGTTGCAATGGGACCAGACCATGGACAATCTAGACCAAGAGGTACTAGTTTCCGATCCCATGATCAGGGACTTGCAATGGTGGATGGTTCAGGAGAACCTATGCCTGGGAGTTCACTTCTGCATCGAACCCCCCTCCCAGACATTGACAACAGATGCGACAGGAGAAGGTTGGGGTGCCCATCTAGGATCTCACAGGACTCAGGGCAGCTGGTCCAAGTTCGAACAAAATCTGCACATAAATGTGCTCAAACTAAGAGCAGTCCTTTATGCCCTTCAGGCTCTACTCTCCTTCATCCTCCCCGGTCATCTCCTCATACAGTCAGAAAACATGTGCGTAGTCTGGTATCTCAACAAGTAGGGAGGAACATGTTCCTACCCTCTGTGCCGGGAAGCGATGAGAGTCTGGCATTGGGCAAACCAACATCACCTTCACTTGACTGTGGTTCACATTCCGGGAGTGGAAAACACACTGGCAGACCGACTCAGTCGATCCTATGCAGGTCCCATGATTGGGAGTTAGATCAACAAGTCATAAACGACATCTTTCAGCGATGGGGGACATCTCAGATAGACCTCTTTGCCTCTCCCCAAAATGCAAAACTTCCTGCCTTCTGCTCACTTGCTCCAAGGCAAGACATTTTTTGGAGGGACGCTCTGTCTCCCACTTGGAGGAACAAATTCATTTATGCCTTTCCTCCCATTCCTTTAATTCCGAGGGTCCTGAACAAACTCAGATTGGATGGGAGCTCGAATGATTCTCATTGCTCCCTTCTGGCCCAGGCAAGTTGGTTCTCTCTTCTGCAACAGTTTTCAGAGGAACCTCCACTTCCTCTTCCTCTGTCGCAACAATTGTTGACCCGAGATCAGGGACCCTTTGTTCATCCAGGTCTCAGATCCCTTCATTTGCATGCATGGCTCCTGCAGATATAGCCAAAGCCCGCCTGAGTTTCTCCTCTTATAGCGGACATCTTGGTAGAGGCCAGGAAGCCTTCCACCTGGTCCACCTATGCCATGAAGTGGAAAAGATTCTCTATTTGGGCCAATTCAAAGGACTTCAAACCTTTCTCATGCCTAGCCAATAAAGTCCTGGACTACATGCGTCACCTGTTCAATCTGGGTCTCAGCCATTCCTCATTAAAAGTCCACATGGCCGCTATTTCAGCCTACCATGTTCCCTTTGGAGACAGGACATTTGCTCAGTTGTAAGTCTCCAAGACCTTTCTTAGAGGGGTTCTGCATTTGAGACCCCCCCCATCCGCATTCCTGCCCCTCCTTGGGACTTGAATTTTATTCTCGAGAAACTTACCTTGCCTCCCTTCGAGCCAGCAGCTACAGATGATTTAAAGTTCCTTTCTTGGAAGGCACTCTTCCTAGTGGCCATCACGTCTGCTCAGTGCATTTCCGAGCTTCAGGCCTTGATGTGCAAAATCCCATACCTGATTTTTCACAAGGAACGTGTGGCTCTACGCACCAACCCTAAGTTTCTTCCTAAGGTGGAGGCTGAATCTACGCTGAATCAATCTATTGAACTACCCGCTTTCTTTACGCAACACTCCAGTCAAGAGGAGTACCTCTTGCATACTTCCGATGTTCACAGAATACTGAGATACTACACCACTCGGACTAGAGATCTCAGGAAAATTGATCAGCTTTTTGTCTTCTTTGCTTACAAAAGAGAAGGCAATGCTGTTTCTAAGCAATGCCTATTAAAATGGTTGGCTCATTGTATCACTTTCTGTTACGACAAGTACAAGACCCTGCCGAGTCAAGTCAGAGGTCACTCCACCAGAGGAGTAGCTGCCTCTGAGGCTTGTTTCAAGAATGTGTCAGTGGCAGACATCTGTGCAGCTGCAACTTGGACTTCTGTCCATACCTTTACAAAACACTACAGTTTGGACATTGCCGCTCGCTGTAGAGCATGCTTCGGGTTGGCTGTTCTCCAAGGTCTCCTTTCATGAGACCCGTTCAGCCTGATGTTCCATGCTATGGATGACAATCCTCCTCCCGAGTACTCTTCCTTGTTCCAGACTGCTTGGGACTCAGTCCTATATGTGAATACCTACTGCAAGAGCCCTCTCGAAGTAAGATAGTACAGTTACGTAAGAACTTACCATAACAGTAGATCTTCGAGAGAGGCTCTTGCAGTAGGTATTGCCTTCCCGCCCTCTGTCCCCCTAAGCTTTTTGCTCCATTTCCATGGGGGAAATATCCTCTTCTCTCTCGTCTTGCCTCTTTTGGCCTTTGGCGGGAAAGAACTGGAAGGCAGGTGTGGGGGAACGCCCCTTTATACTGATGTCGTATGACGCTGGTCACCTGACATGGGGGCGGTCCCCCGCCAGAGACTGCTAGCTAGAGATTTTTCCGTGGGGTCCTGACGTCTGGCGGGTCAGTCCTATATGTGAATACCTACTGCAAGAGCCGCCTCTCTCAACGATCTACTGTTACGGTAAGTTCTTACGTAACTGTACTTTCTCTGTACTTTAAAGGGAGTGTGCACTACCTCCAAAAATCATAACCCACAAAGCATCCTTAGCTGCTTCAAATGTATACACTTTGCACGTGCATGCCTGCCACAAATAACATTTGGTAATGTTTCCTACTATGTGCCCTGCTCAGAGTACCAGGTCTTACCATGTCACCAGGTGCTGTACATAAAGATTATAAGGGATCAGAGGGCAGGGGGTGCCACCGGCCACCAGGGAATAACTTATTTCTGTATGAGGACGGCGATCAGAGGTGGGGGTGCCACTGGACACCAGGGAAGTACTATTTCTGTGGGGGGGAACTGCGATCTCAGGGTAAGGGGTGCCACTAGACACCAGGGACTATGTCTGAACATAGGGGGCAGGGATCGGATGGTGGGGGTTGCCACTGGACGCCAGGGAATAACTATTTCTGTATGGGGACAGCGATTGGAGGGTAGGGAGTGCCACTAGACACCAGGAAAGTATTATGTATGTATGGGGACAGGGATTAGAGGACGGGGTAAGCTACTAGACACCAGGAAGTATTATGTATGTACAGAGGTGGGGACCAGAGGGTGGGGGTGCCACTAGATACCAGGAAAGTATCATGTATGTATGGGGACAGGGATTGGAGGATGGGGGGCTACTAGACACCAGGAAGTACTATGTATGTACAGAGGTGGGGACCAGAGGGGTGGGGATGCCACTTGACACCAGGGAAGTACTATGCACGTACAGAAGTGGGAACAGGAGGGCTGGGGAGCCACTAGACACCAGGGACATCATAATGAAGTACAGAACAGGAATCGGGGTGGTGCTACTAGACACCAGGAAGCAGGTGTGGTCCCCCAGGTGCCATCTTGGTTGTTGGGTGCAGTCTCTCTGCCCACCTCTAGGGTTTTCCCAGAGTAAGTTGAACTTTTTCTTGGCAGTAATTGGGCTGCACAAAGTGGCCTGTGCTATTCCTTTAGCACAGTGCTAACGCACTAAATGTTGCACTGTGCCGAAATTCATGTCCCCGCCCCTCCCTTTGCACACCGACTACATTATCTCCTTGTCCATATGCTACCCCATTAAGCCCACTCCTGCCCCCTTTGCATATTGCGTTCAGGTGCAAACCCCAGGCAAATGGCACGCTATCACTTTGTGTACCGGGCAAAGCTTTGAATATTGGGCCTCAGGCTTCTTCCAGTTTTACTTGGTGGTAAAATGTTCTTGTTCCACCAAAATTTTAATATTTTATGAATGTTTTTAGTTTTTTTCTCAAGAAAAAGGCCGCCACATTTCATATAGGAATAGCACTGCAGACCTGGCAAGGGTTAGGAATGAGTAACAGAAAAAAAAACACCTTGTGGCATGCAGCACAGGAGCTAGCTATGAAAGTAGATTTGACAAGTATGGTAATATTTTTATTAACCATAGCTAAGGCTAACTTTTCCAGAAAACATTTTTCATTGCACAGCTGCTTTAATTGTCTTTCATTCAGTTTAAATATGTTGGACCAGATGCCTGAAATGACTTTTGGACCAGATGCCTGAAATGACTTTTAGCTCTACTCCCATAGTACAGTCACATTTTGAAATCTTGTTTTATATAGCACCTTGCATACTCAGCATTCGCTCTACTTTCTGTATTCTCCCACCAGTGATTTACACCTGGAAATGCCTTGGGCCCAGTGTGTGCTTCCTGGTTATCATTTTCTAAATAAAGTATCATTAGGTTCCAAGGTACTCCATAGGCAGGTCCTTTACTCTGCTGTCATGATGCTCCTGGATCTCCCCTCTGAGGCACCTTTCCTTACTCCAGCTGAACGGAGGTGGCTTGCTGTCCTCCATATTCAGGCCAAGAGGCTCTTCCTTTGCAGGTGGCGCAATGGAGATCCCTTCCAACAAGAACTCTATCTTCCCATACGCAATCTCCATGTTGGACCTCCTGTCTCATCTGGCTACCAACACCCTTCCTGCGTACTGTACTTGTTGGCAACCATGTCTAAACTATGTGTCACCCAGAACAGGAGTTCAGTAATTGAGTCCAGGTTGTTATCTCCCAGCATCAGTAGTTCATTTAGGAGAATTGACCTAGGTACCCATAGTCCTACTGTTAGTTTACCTCTGTGGCTGTTGGCACTTGTGGTTTGTTTTTGTGTGAGTTTTTAGGTGAAAGGCATATCCCTCATTCTAATGCATATTCTGTCTCTATGCATCCTGCCGCCCTCAGTAACTGAAAACTGCTTCCATGTACTCAGTACTGAAGCATGCATTTGTGTTATTTTTTTTGGGGGTGGGGGCTCCTCCGCCAGGTATCCACCCTGGTCACGGCCCCGGTCTGCCACCAGCTGTCACCTGGGACCCCCTGATCATCCCCGGCTATTCCCCCGGAGGGTGGGGCCGTGGAGCTGGGACCCCCTATCCAGCCCCCGCGGAACCAGTAACTAGTTGGGGGGACCCCAGTGGCAGTGGTTAATTGAAGCTCCGAGGAAGGCTTCATAGAGGCGGAGGTGCCCATTTTCCCTTTAATTCTTCCAAGAGTCGGACATGCAATGATGTCAACTCACTAACGCAGACGTCCGCCGACTCTTCTCCCCAATGTAGATGCCTCGAGTCTGCTGAACACCCAGCCTCCGCTGGGTGTCAGTACAGCGTGCATGACCCTTGCCCACCCGAAGGAAAGAGAGCTGTCGCAGGACACTCAATCCTCCCTTCCTCTGCCAACCCGAAGTCCGCCTCGAACCCGGTCGCCGGCATGGCATGAGGTGTGGCCCAGCCTAACCTCAGCGCCACCGGGCCGGCCGATTTGTGTTATTTATCTGTGAGGTGGGATGTATTCCTACAATAACTGTTTTGTTGTCTGTGAAAGTATAATTTTGTTTGTAATTAATTTTTTTATACTTCTGCCCAGCCCCTTCCCCCCCTTTTGCATGTTGCATACGCCTTCTCCTGGACTTACGGTACTTCTCTTACTCCTCCTGAAAAGCCCCCAAGGCTAGCCCCCCCCCCTTTGGCGGGGCCTTCTGGATGACCCCAACCCTTCCAGGGAATCCAGCATACAGAAAGAGGAGCCTGTTCTGCGGTGCAGAGATCCTGAGAGCGACATGTCATTTGTCGAGGTAGAGGATTTTTCCATTTTATCAGCCCTCCCACGAGTTGGCGGTGCAGTGTACACCTCAGACAGTGCACACAGTGGGCATTCACAGGGCTGTCCATGATTCGACCTCCCCTTCAGCTGTTGTCGCACCACCACTCCCTGGTGAATTGCAGATAAGAATCTCACTGGGAAGCAATGCCTTCTTTCCCTGCTGGCCCTCTGATAGTTCAGAACCCATTTTGTCAGTTGCAAAAGGCAGTGCTGGTCTGACTTAATTTATTTGTTATTTTAGGTCAGGAAAGTCACACTGAGATGTAGCAGCTTGTTCCCAGGTGTGTCCCGGCGGGGAGTAGGTTCCTGAATCCGCACTCCTATCCAGGTCAGCAACATGGCAGCCCAGCGAGCTTCTGCGGTGCTGTTGGGCTGCCCCCAACATCCTTAGAATATTACACACACAAAAACAGGTGATGAGAGGCTGGCATCGTTGGTACAAAAAGCTAGACATCAATCTGAGACAGGAGACGCAGCACTGGTTTGTCTGTACAGTTTTATTTCGATGAATGAAACACTCAGGTTTACAAAAATGGATTTAAAAGAACAGCACTGTACAATGAACAAGCATTTCATTTTTAAATACACTAAAAGGCTATCCCGCTACCACGAGAAAAGAACCCACTAACCGCCTACGTACGGAGGAAATAAAAGAGAGGAAGGAACAAAACCAAAGAACTACAGGCCGCAATCCCAGGAAAAAAGAACATTCTTGTTTAATCATATTATTATGATTATTTTTCATCATTTTAGTGTTTGAGTCAATGTCTTGTTTACCTCCCCTTGCCCACCCCCACCCAACCTCTTTCTAGGTAGGATTAGGGATGAAGTTTGTATTCACTTACAGGCTTATTTTCTTTGAGAATGTCAAAGAGTACTTCTCTTCATTCATTCTGCAAGGCGGTATTATTTTGTGTAACCCTAGGGGATCTGTGGCAGACCTCCTTTATAGCATTACTTGCTATTAACACCATACTTCTGAAGATCTTTTTTTTTTCAAGTTAACCCCCACTTAATGTTCACATTTGTTAACAAAAAAAATTCAAATTTGTAGCCAGACGGAATATTCTGAGTTCTGCTGGAGGTGACTTGTTAGAGGTAAAGCAGGCAGAGAGTTAAAGCACAGAGAGAGAGACTGACTACAGAGCAACATTAAATGAACTGCACTCCGGCCAAGAGTGTGGGCAAGCATCTGTCTTTACAGCTGAGCCAATGTCAGACAACAGAAAGGATGCGTAACAAGTTACACACACTCTCCCTCCCCAGGACTCGGGGTCAAATGCCTTACCTCTGACATTTTCGCCCCTTCCGCCAGCCTCAAGGCTGGACTTCTAGCCAGAGTGCAAAGCAATGCAATGTTTAATAAATTTTTTTTTAAATATTATTTTAGAATTTTTGGCCAGGAAAGGCACATCGAGTCAAAGCTCATTTCCTGGTGTGTCCCAGGAGCACAGGGCGATTAAGTGACTTGCTTAGGGTCACAATGTTTGCAAGTGGCAGTTGTGCGTTTCAAATCCAGCTTTTCTGGTCCGTAGGTCTACAGCTTAGTGCTTTAACCCTCTAGGATATAGTGTCTCCCATAAAATAGCATAACATAGCACCCTATCTACTGATCCCAGGGTAATGTACAGTGAGTTTCACAAAAAAAAAGTGAAACGGACTGAAAAAGCATTTAAATTCTGGGAAGGTCAGGCTGAAAAAGTGGATTTTTTAGGTTTGATCTGAAGCAGTTCAGCGCTCCAGTTGATCAGAGGGATGCTGGGAGGGAGTTCAAAAGTGCAGAGACAGACACTTCAAACACTAAGTGCCACAAAGATTTTAAACCAGATCAGTTTGGGGGTGACGAGCGTTACCTCAGTGGAGTGCTGGTAGTGGTTTCGGATATTCAGAATGAGAAGGGTGTGGATGTAGCAGGGAGCACAGTCTGTTTGGGGCTTTGTCAGTGAATACTAAAACTCTGTTCAGGTCTCTTGTGTTTCTGCATAAAGTGTGGTCACTTGGCCAGCTCTATATGAGTCTTCTCTTGTGCCCCCAAACCCTGTAATCAACTGATTTGGTGGTGTCAAAGACAGATAGCTGGATATTTTATTAAAACCTTGAATTTGTGTGATGTACTCCTACAACATGAGAACATTTTTAATGCCTCCAAAAATCCGCAACATTTTTTTTACCCCAGGACTTTGTGGATGTAAAACAGAGTTTTGTAACTACCACCAAAGTTTGGTAAACAGGCAATTTTTTGCATCAGCAAAGGGACACATAAGTCACCCATCACCATAAATCCTGCAATAAATTACAACAAAAATGACATCATGCAAGCCAGTGGGCGTGTGAACTCCAGTCTGCAACGCCAAGCCCAGTGGGTAACTGTTACAAGGGTGACGGATCTATTCTAGGCGGTGGGTGGGTGGATGGGCAGCACTACTGGAAGATAAGCAACAGAAGTGCACACATCCTCATGTTTGGAAAGGCACTTCCGAGTAGGGGTTCAGTCTGTGTTTTTTTGGGGTTCCCTGGCCCAGTGGCAGCGCATTGTGTTGCCGTGCAGATGACTTGGGTCTGGGACCGAGCTCAGGGTCACCACGTCGAGAAGCAGGCCAGGTCTAGACATCTGATGCCTGCAATGCGTCTAGGCTGGGGAGGGCTGATGTCTTGTTCAGTCACCTCAGCAACCCCTGCAGCTGGGCCAAAGAGCTAGCTCTTGCCGCAGATGGAAGCTGTGCATGCGTGCAGCCAACACAGGTATCATCTACACCGGGGTGTGTGTGTAGAAAAACATGGGAGGAAAAACCCAGCACCAGTCTATAATATGGCCAGGACCCCTTGGCTTGATAAGGGTATATCCCTGTGAACAGGGTATATTGCTGTGAGGACTGGCTACTGGTTGCGCAATTAGAAGTCAAAATATTTCTGTTTTTTTTGAATATCAATATTTTTAGAGGGAACCATTTGTGGAATTTATTATTAATGCTGTATTACTGGCAGAATGTCCTTTCAAAAAAGTTCAAACATGCAGCAGGCTCGCTGGTGCTGGGGCCGGAAGCCTAGCTGCAGTGCCAGCAACCTGGATTCGGAACGGACCCAGGTTATCTGAGGGTCAGCCGGGGAGAAGGATTGCCCGATGACTGCTGTCCTTCCGGGAGGTAGAGCAATCGTGCAATACAGACACCTAGCGGAGGCTGGGTACCAACTGCGCCCGACGCCAGTAGCTTGGGGAGCGGGTGGATGCTGGACATCACTGCACATTCCTGTCCTCTCACATCGGGGAAAAAAACGCTGCTACCGGCTGCCCTAGATGGAAACCCGCCTCCAACTTCAAGTAGCTTCCAGGCCAGCCCTCCAACCTATCCCATCGCCTGCAGCACTGTGTGGGTATGGTGCCACAACCCCGCCCCCGGGGGTGCCAGGGGGTATCAGAGGTTGCAGCCAATCTGGAAGTAGAAGCCAGAGGTCCATGACTGAGCAGAAGTACTGGGCAGCTGGCGGTGGAAGAATAAAGTATAATAAAAATTTTTAAAAAGTTCAAACAGGTTTGACTTCCATACTCTGTAAACCTGGCTGTCACACTGAAACCACTGAAAGACAAGGGGAAGAGTCTGAGGGGGAAAGTGTGTGTGTGTGTGTGTGTGTGTGTGTGTATGTAAACATATATATATATGTGTGTGTGTGTGTGTGAAGACCTGAGATACTCTCAAGGGAGACATGTAGGTATGCGGTGATGTATAGGGTGTAGTGAATCACGCTGAGGGATAAAACTGGAGTCGTGTGGTGTGCACGAGGTTAGGTGAACCTGCCCCCCCGGCTAGGAATAGGACCCGGAGAAGGGAGAAGCCTTTCCAGTTCTAAATGGAAACCCCCAAAGGTTCTTGTCGCCAAACCTAATAATTCGCATATTAAGCATATGCTAATTGCTCATTTGCATTTAGAATAATTTAAGGGTAGGTTCCTTTTGCCCTGTCCCTTGGTGACAGCTGGTAGTAGACTGCTGTGTAATATGAGATACTGTACTCAAAATCAAATCTTAATCTTGATTTGTACACCCGCACCAGTGGGGCTGAGGACTGCGCACTGGCCTGGGGCATGGGAGTAGACCAACCCCCTGTTCTAGCCTTCTGGCCATGGGACTAAGTGGTGATACCGACATTGTGGGTGTCCACACGTCCAGCCAGCTCCTTCCCATAGAACAGACAGACAGATGCTAATGGCTGTCCTTAGTAATTAGGTGGTGCAAGGGTAAATTGGGGTAAAAGTCCACACTGTACACATGACATCCGCATGCATGCCAGCCTTCCTTCCTCAGAGCTGACAATCTGCTGTGGATTCCACCTTCTCTCCTCTCCCAACAGGATACCTACTTTGGGGAGAGTCAGAAAGGCACTGCAAGGGGCAAGCCAGGGCAGTTCCTGGAGGGGGATATGGTCTGGTAAGTCCTGGGCCCAGTAAGGGTGCCAGAGGAGAGTTGGACCTGTTTGACACCAGCCTGAAGAGGGAGAGGAGTTCATTCAGCTGTTTCATCACTGCCTGGGGGTTACTGATATTAACTTATCTGCCCTACATATGGCAGGGCCCATCCCAGTCTGAGGAGTCTGCAGCCAAAGCTGGGAGATCAGTTTTTATATGTGATGGCACAGGAATCCAGGGGTGATCCCAGACGTAGCCATCTTGGCAGTAAATGGAGATTCATTATACAAGTATGGATTCTTAAAAGGCTATCTGTCCCTTTTCCCCAGCACTTTGATTCACTGCAGCATGCTGCTGCCTAAAACTGCACAGCATGCCCCCTCACTGAAAGACGACAAAAAAACGAAACCAGAAAAGCTGCAGGAAAATGAGATGTTCTGTTGTGCTTTCACCTGTGCAAGCATGAAACTGCTGAAGGAAGGTAGCATAACCTCCCACAGAATGGAACCTTTTTACACCATCTGTTTCCCTGCTCTTGTTCCATTCAAGAGGAAGCATGTCTGGTAAAGGCAAGAACGTGAAGGGTGGGGGGCTAACCTGTCTTGGTATATCATACCGGACTGTGAGTGGTGGGATGTCATTTATCTCACTATAGGGGTTGGCTGATGAGGGGTAATTTGTCTCACCATATGGTGTGGGGCTATGTGGGGTAGGGGCCAAGGTAATTTGTCTCACTATGTGGGTTGGTCTGTGAGGAATGGGGGTAATTTGTCTCACTATATAGTGTGGGGCAGAAGGCTGGGAGTAATTTGTCTAATTATATGGTGTGAGGCTGTGAGGGGTGGGGTTAATTTGTCTCACTATATGGTTTGGGGCTAAGAGGTGCTGGGTAATGTGTCTCATTATATGGTGTGGAGCAGAGAGGATGGGGTAATCTGTCTTACTATATGGTGTGGGGTTGTTAGGAGTGGGCAGTGATTTGTCTCTGTAAGTTGTGGGGGTGGAGAGGTGAGAGTAGTTAATTTGTCTCACTGTGTGGGCTGGTTGGTGGGGAGGTGAGGGTAATTTGTCTCATTATATTGGCTAATGGGGGTTTGGGGTAATTTGTTTCACTATATGGGTTGGTTGATGGGGTGGAGATCTTGCTGTTTAGGTTGCTCCAGGAGGTAATTAGACTAGCAGTATGGTTTGGGGTCTATATTGTTCTTGTTGAAGCAAGTTAGAGAAAAAGAGTAAAGACACATCTACAAGCACATTAATATGCCACAAGTACAAAGCTATACACTTGTACAGACACACACAACACATGTATATACTGTATGCACTTGTGCAAGCACACACACAGTCTTCTGCAAACACACATACCCACGTATCCATATACACTTGTGCAAGCACAGCCCTACACACTTGTACATACACACATATACTGTATACACTTGTGCAAGCACACACAATGTATACTTATACAAACATATCCAACCACATATATACTATATACACTTGTGCAAACACTCACAGTCTTGTGCAAGCACGCATACTCCAACACATACCTGTATATACTATGTACACTTGTGCACACACCTACACACTTGTACAAACACAACCCAAAAACATACACACTGTATACACTTGTGCAAGCAGTCTTCTGCAAACACATATATAATATATACAGTTGTGCAAGCACACCTACACACTTGAACAAGCACACATACCAAACACATATATACTGTATATACTTGTGCAAGCATACACATCTTGTGCAGTCACACACCTACACACTTGTACAAACACACATATCCAAACACATATATACTGTATACACTTGTGCAAACACACACACAGTCTTGTGCAAACATGCATACTCATATACTTATATACTGTATACACATATGCAAGCAGTCTTGTGAAAACACACATACCCAAACACATATACATTGTATACACTTGCGCGAGCACATACACAATTATAAAAATACACATATACTGTATACACTTGTGCAAGCACACGCATACCGCCTTGTGCAAAAACACATATCCAAACACATATATAAACTACTGCATACACTTGTGCAAGCACACATCTATACACGTGTGCAAGTACACACATACACTCTTGTGCAAACATATATACCACATATATACTGTATACATGTGTGCTACCACCCTACACACCTTGTGCAAACATACATACCCACATATACTGTATACAGTTGTGAAAGCACACACCTACACACCTGTGCAAACATATAAACCTACATATACATAGCTACTGTATACACTTGTAAGCACACACCTACACACTTGTGCATACAAATTCACATACCCAAGCATTCAGATACACACTTGTACAAAAACACTAATATTCCAAAGCATATAACATGTGGAAACACAGTAACAGACCTATGTTTATTCAAATATACACTCGTTTTACCACACACACACATGTTCACAATCCCCCAAAGTGCTCAGCTGTGCAGACACAGCTTTCTGTCAGTGAAGAGTGTGCGGCTGGATTTGCTGAAGGGACAGTTTTTAAAGTGCATCTCTCATGCCAGTTATGGATTAAGGCCCCTATCCTAAGGGGCTACACCTCTTACACAGGGAAAAGAGCGTTTTCTCCCTGTTTCTTACACAAAGAGTTGTCTTCATGCAGGTTGGATATTCCCAAAGTCAGGCACATGAACTAGTGCCCCCTTCTACATGACTTGCCAGGGAGCAGCAGGAAAAGGGCGTGATTACATGAAGCAGCACCTCATCACAAAGGCTGCACCCAGCAAACACCCTGCCTGCTTTCCATAAACTCTGTAATATTGATTAAAGAAATGGTTTGCCCCGCCATTGATGATGCGCAGTATGGGCAGTAAATTGATTTTACAGCCTGCTACTGGAATTCTGGTTACCAATGAAAGAATGGTGGTAATCCTGCCATTGTATAGGTTCCTGGCTGAGGCTCACATCAAATACTGTGTGCAGTACTGGTGGCAACAGTTGAGAAAGGACAGGGATACGATAGATGGTGCAGTGAAGGGCGGCAAATATTATTTATGGCTAGCAGAGAAAAATATATGAAAAAAGGCTGCAAATTCTAAATATGCGCTGCCTGGATACCTGAAGGGAAAGAAGAGAGATGACTGGGCCATATCATTACTGGATACAGCATGTCATTCATTGGGGGAAGGGAGGGTTCCCAGAGGTTTCATGGAGAATAATATTACTGGATATGGCATGTCATTCATTGGGGGAAGGGAGGATTCCCAGAGGTTTCATGCAGAATAATATTGCTGGTTACAGCATTTAATTTGTTGGGGAGGAGGGTTCCCAGAGGTTTCATGCAGAATAACATTACTTGTACAGCATGTAATTCACTGGGGAAGGGAGGATTCCAAGTTTCATGGAGAATACCTTTACTAGATACAGCATTTAAATTCACTGAGGGAGGGAAGGAGGATTCCCAGAGGTTTCATGGAGAATAACATTACTGGGTACAGCATGTCATTCATTGGGGAGGGAGGGTTCCCAGAGGTTTCATGAATAACATTACGGGGTACAGCATTTAATTCACTGGGGGAAAGGTAAGGTTCCCAGAGGTTTCATGGAGAATAACATTACTGGATACAGCATTTAATTCACTGGGGGAAGGGAGGGTTCCCAGAGGTTTCATGGAAAATAACATTGTGTTGTCTGTATATCCATGGCACCTCCGATCCATTACCTTAGGGTTATGTACGCCTGATAGGCTGCTGATGCACATGTGACCTAAGTTTCGGATTTCGGTCTTCCACCAAGCCCCTTCCCCTCCTGGGTGTCTTCAGTTTTTAACTTGTGCATCAGATAAGAGGCTGCATCACTGTCCCAAGCTCCAGTTCACAACAAGGAAAAGGTATTTACCAAATTTAAACCTATGGCACAGACAGTAGAAAACAGTAGGTAAAGAAAGCTAACAATCTAGAAATGCCTATATAAAAAAAAAACATGAAGCTATTTATTAAGTATAACACAGCTGAAGGGCAGCAGATTATACTGTTTTGTCTTTGCATTGCGTCTATAAGCGTCGCGTTAGTCAAACAATGGACAGACTTATAGGTGGTGATATTTCTTTAAACAAGCATGAGCCAGCTGCTTTTAAAATGACCGCCTTTATGACTCCTCCCTCATGAGTGAGGATATCCTGAGGTCCTCCCTGCAGTTCCTGATCAGCAACTGCAGGAGAGAGAGAGGCACAAATCCATATACCACGGCATATAAATTAACTTAGTGGTTGCAACATGTTCCCCTTAGTGGCAGATTGAAGGGGACCCACCCAGCATCTCCCTCATGAGTGAGGCGATGGTGCTCTTGCCTCTACCCCTATTTGGCTTGAGTGATTATGGGACTCCAAACAAGCCTGGGAAACTTGAAATAAGCATGGTTGCAATAGGGGGGAGACTTCAACAAAACAGCTTCCCCCACGCATATATCCCCCATTCCATTTTCTGGTGCTGGCTCATGCTTCTCAACGGAGGAAATAGAAGTAGAGACTGACCGTCCGACTGGGCAAACGTTGCTTCGACCACGGGCCCTGCGGCCTACTGCGTTCAAACATGGATCCCATTGTTGCTTTCCCTTCCTCCGCTCCTTCTCCTTCCATCCATCTTCCCGGAAGCAGCGCATGCTCTGTATACTCTTCAAGGCATACTGGTACGTGCTAGCCCTCTTGCACATGCAGTGCCCCACAGTGCCATTTTACAGAGAGGCAAGCAACAGATGATGCCACGCATGCTCCTGAAAGCCTACATGCATGCGCGGTAGAGATTTCATCACGACCGAGCATACTGGGCAAAGGAAACTAGCACAACAGAGCTCTGCCCTCATCCCTACAGGGATGGATAGTACACAACACTGGAACTATACAGTAACTGCTCTATTTGGCGATCAGACAGCCACAGCATAGAAAATAATAAAAAATTTCAAGGGAAAGGCCATTTAAAGGCCAGCCCCAATAACAACAGAGAACAGAAATCCATCTTTGTAGGATCAGAGTCCCCTTCTCCTGGGGGGGTGCAGGTTAAAAACAGAATATATAGCCCCTCTATGCACTAACTGAAGGAACATAACATTAAATAATAAGTAAATAAAGGACAAGCTTACAAGGAATTTTCAATCTAACACACCTTCGCTTGCTGTCTTTCAGATGTCAGCAGGAAGGGAATGCCAATCATGTGAGGTGCCTCTATTACCCCCAACAGAAGGGCCCATTGTGCCCCGCTTGTGAGACAGACAACCAGGGCACTTCTAGGGATGCCCACAGGCACAGCAAAGCAGGCGATAGCAACCAGTGGCATGTTGACCCGGCCGCAGAGGCACTCCAAGAGGCTACTGCGGCCATGATGGACAGCCAACAGAATTTCATGCTCCAAGTCTTGGAGCGATGTCCAGCTTCAAGCCAAGACCACTCCCAGGGACATCTTCCACATCAACTCCCCCAAATACCTCAGGGAGGTCTAAGACCAATCAGCCAAGGGACATATCCCCCGCAAGGGATGCAGAGGAAACTAATGACAATCCAGTGAATGGGCTGGACGAGGATAAAGCTGATGACTCTCATTCTCACCACGACAGCGATCGGGAATCAGAGCATGACTCGGATTCAGAACACCCTACAGGACCACCGACCCAGGAAGTACCGTCAATTGCTTCAAGGCTCTTCGCTTCAGAGAACGTCACCGACCTGGCCCTTTCAGTACGTAGCACGTTAGGGTTCAAACAACCACCACCATCACCGGATAACGAACTGGACCCAATGCTCCAGCCACCTCCCAAAACTGAACATTTCTTCCTGTATGTCCTACAATACAGGATATAATCACAAGAGAATGGGAGGCATCAATCCGTGAGACTACTGGAGAAGAAATTCCTAGACAAACTGTACCCCTTACAGGAGGACAAACTGAAGTCATGGTGCACAGCACCAAGGATCGACCCCAAGATAGTGGAACTCAACAGGAGGACGGTTCTCCCAGCAGAGGGTACAGCTGCACTGAAGGACCCAGCGGACAAAAGAGTAGAGGATCTTATAAAGAAAATGCGCAAGATGACCAGTCAATCAATCAGAACAGCCACGACTGCAATATATGCAGCAAAAGCCCAAATTAGGTGGTTGGACGAGAATGCCAAGTCCCTCGCACCAAAGTCACAAGAGGCGGTCCTACTTGAACAGGCTCTACAGGCGGCCAGATATATCGGGTACATGTCTGTGGACACACTCAAAATGAGCACCAGAACAGCAGCAATGGCAAATAAGGCACACAGGAATTTGTGGCTAAAACTGTGGAACGCAGACAATGAGTCAAAGACCAGACTGCTTAAATTACCACTGGCGATGGCCTTCAGGAATTCCTAGGCGCAGAAACCGAGGGTCAGACATAGAGGGTGACAAGGACGGGGTATCTACTCATCCAACAGAGAAAGAACCCAGTCCTTCGGCTCACTCAGACAGAAGGCATCACAATTCCTTTCGTGACAAGAGAAGCATGACCCAGAGCAGGTACAATTACTAAAACAAAGGGAGCACCCCCTACAGGGGAAGAAGGTCCTCCTTTAGAGGAAGATTTTCTAGCCAGAGAGGCAAACCTACCAGGAGATCCAATCAATGACTGCAACTTGACACCACAACCTCAAGTCATCCTAATCCAGCTACCCAAAAGACACACCCCACCAATAGGGGGGAGACTTCAACAATTCAAACATGGAGAGAAACAACCTCGGACAGATGGGTAAATGAAGTGGTAGATCGAGGTATGCGACAGAATTCTGGCGCACACCGCACGAAAACAGATTGGTAGTCTCACCAGTATCAAAGAAAAGATGCCGAACAAGCCACATTCAGGACACCCTGCAAACATTGCTTGCCACAAATGCCATACAAAAAGTACCACAGAACGAGAGCGGCATGGGATTATACTCAGTATTCTTCCTGATCCCAAAGAAAACAGGAGACTTTCGACCAGTTCTAGACCTCAAATATGTAAACATGTTCGTAACCACGAAAAGATTTAAAATGGAGACCATGAAATCAACGATCAGGTCAGTCGGGTGGGGGGGAGACTTCCTGACTTCCACAGACCTCAAGGACGCGTACATACACATTCCCATGCGACCCGCACACAGAAAGTACCTCAGATTCCAAATTCTGGGCCAACATTACCAGTACAAGACACTCCCATTCGGACTAGCATCAGCCCAAGGGTGTTCACAAAGGTATCAGTGGTACTAGCGGCAAAATTACAAGAGAAGGGAATACACATCATTCTCTTTCCAGACGACTGGCTCATCAGGACAAGAGCCTACAAAGATTCACAGAGAGCAATCTCAAGAACGGTTAGGTACTCGAGGAATACGGTTGGGTGATAAATACAGAAAAGAGTTGCTCTAACCCCATCTCAGTGCATAGAGCACTTAGGGCAAGAATAGACACACAAACAGGACTGGTGAAACCAACACAAATGCGAATGGACAACATTATAAGACTAATAAATCAATTACTAAGCACCAATGCGCCAAACATGGCCCAGGTCTCTCAACTTCTGGGATGCATGTCCTCATGCATAGACCTCATCCCCTGGGCGAGATGGAACATTAGACCACTGCAAATGTTACTACTGCAGTACAGATCCCCATCACAAGAGAACATGCACCAGAAAATAAAGATGACGGACAGAGTCTGGTCGTCACTGCAGTGGTGGACGAACCTGCAAAATTCATCCAGGGGACAGCCTCTGGAGATATCACACGAAGCCACCATCGAAACAGACACCAGCCTGTGGGGATGGGTGCATCCATGGGCTACAGGTCAGCCCAGGGTCAGTGGTCAATCAAGGAAAGAAGCTATCAATCAACGTGTTGGAAATGAAAGCAGCGTACAATGCATTGCTGGTCTTCAGTTCACAAATCACAGAAGTCTGTACTGATACGCTCGACAACAGGGTGACAGTGGCATACACAACGAAACAAGGAGGCACCATGAATCAGGCTCTCCAACGAGAAGCAAATTACATTCTGACCTGGGTGCAACAGAATGTCAAACACATCACAGCCATCCACCTGGCAGGCAAGCTGAACACGGCAGCAGACTGGCTGGGTCGCGAGCAGATAAACCCAGGCGACTGGCGACTTCACCTGCAAGTATTCCAAACCTTAACTTTATTTGTCTTTTTTTTTTTTTTTTGGGTAAGTTCCATTGTTATGATCATGTTATGTTTTGTACCTTATTGCCTTGACGTGGAACCTTTGTAAAAGAGCCCTCAGCTCAGAGGCGTCATCCAAAATACAAATAAAATTAAAAAAAAATAAACCATTCAGGATAAATGGGGCACAATAACCAAGGACCTTATGGACCACCAAGAACTCTCATTCTCACAAGTTCTACTCGATTCACGGAGCCACTATCAATGGGAGTGGATGCACTATCAATCCCATGGACTCATGATTACACTCGTGTTCCCACTACTACCTCTGATAACACAGGTGTTAGTGAAAATTCGCAGTCTCGGAGAATCACAATACTGATAACTCCCTGCTGGTCGAGAGATCATGGTTTGCAACAATCATAGCCATGGCAATGGACAAGATGACTCTGCCAACCCGTCCAGACATTCTGATTCAAGGCCCAGTCACTCACCCCAATCCAAACTTCAGACTCACGGCCTGGCTCCTGAAAGGGAGAGACTGCTAAGGGTAGGCTACCACGACTCAGTTATAGACACCACAATACAACCATGTCGAAGTTCCACCACTTCGACCTACTCCAGACAATGGTCAATATTTACATCCTGGTGCAAGTTGAGGAACATCTGCCCTCAGTCACCATCGATACCCAACATATTGATGTATTTGCAACAGGGCATGGACAAAGGGCTAGCAACTGCGACACTGAGAGTACAGGTGTCAGCAATAAGCACAGCAACAGGATCCATAGAAGAACCTCTCCGGGATCTCACCCAGACATTATCCATTTCCTCAAGGCAGCAGGCAACCTGCGCCCCAGACTAAAAATGACCATTCCCCCATGGAACCTCACCTTAGTACTAAATGCCTTGACAGTCTCCCTTCGAACCAATCTCAAACATTGAACTGTACTGGTTAGGCCTGAAAATGGCTCTACTGGTAGCGGTGTGCTTCGCCCGCGGAGTCGGAGAATTAACAGCCCTGTCCTGCAAGGAACCGTTCACTACATTCACGGATCAGGGTGCCGTACTAAAACGGTTCTGTCATTCATACCAAAGGTCAACACTGTGTTCCATACAGACCAGATCATCGAGCTCCTGACCTTTTTCGCGGAGCCGGCCGATGAGTGGACCAGGGCCCTTCACAAACTGGACGTCAAAAGAACACTACAAGTGTACATTGAAAGGACAGCACCACTCAGGCATTCAGAGAGGCTGTTCATCATATCGTCAGGTAACAAAAAGGGCCTACCAGCGGCAAGGAGCACTATCACTACTTGGATAAAGAAAGCCATCACGGAAGCATACAAGGCGAAACACAAGGTACCACCCATAGGAATAAAAGCACACTCAACCAGGGCGGTAGCGACATCTTGGGCAGAGAGAAACAAAGCTACAGCACAGGAGATATGTGCAGCTGCAACCTGGTCCACTATACATACTTTCACAAAACACTATAGATTGGACACAGATATTACAACCAAGAATTCCTTTGGACATAAAGTCCTAATGACTGCCACAGTGAAGGACATTTAAGAGACTCATGAACACTGGTACACGATATAAATACAATAGAACATCATGCTTTCCCCTCCCATATTACTAAGGCACTGCTTTTGAATCACCCTAAGGTAATGGATCCTGAGGTGCCATGGATATACAGACAACACAATGGTAGTTTACTCACTGGTAAATGTGATTGTGTTAGAGCGATATCCATGACACCTCATCCCACCCAAGCAAGATAAAGCAACCAGTAACATCTAACATTAAAGTGGCACAAGACATACAAGCATTACAAATGTATTATGATAACGGAGTAAAGTAGTATTAGAAACTAACCACGATTCCGAGATTATGATTACTATCTGTGCATATACATAACCATTTATTTTACAGCTACGGAAGCATTGAAAGTGAAGACACCCAGGAGGGAAGGGGCTTGGTGGAAGACCAAAATCGAAACTTAGGTCACATGTGTATCAGCAGCCTATCAGGCGTCGTAACCCTAAGGTAATGGATCGGAGGTGCCATGGATATACAGTAACACAATCACCTTTACCAGGTGAGTAAACTACCATTATTGGATATAGCATTTAATTCACTGAGGGAGGGGAGGGTTCCCAGAGGTTTCATGGAGTATAACATTACTGGGTACAGCATTTAACTAATTGGGGGGGTCCCAGAGGTTTCATGGAGAATACCATTACTGGATACAGCATTTAATTCATTGGGGGAGGGGAGAGGTTCCAGTGGTTTCATGGAGAATAACATTATTTAAAGGGGCACTGTCAGCTTTTCCCCTCGTTTCTGACTCAAAATTAAGCAGTGTGTCTACAGGCTTATATTAACAAAGCAAGTACCCTAATATGCCACTGTCTAACATAAAAGTAATTTATTTACCTAGATTTTCGCATTTTGAATACATTTCTGTAGTGGCGGTCTGCAAGTAGATCCCCCGGACGCACACTGGCACCAAGAACGCGCCTCTACCATGGAGCGCCGTCCTGAAGATAGATTTTTTTACATCCGCATTGCAAACAACTTTTACTGTACAAGAGTGTGGCATACTGAGTCATTTGCTTTATCTTTAATGTAAAACCGAGCACTCCTTGAGTAGCAAAATGAATTTAAACTCTGTCACTGAAATCCTGTGAATGTGCAAGAGAGGAGAAAAGATCTCACACATGCGTGAGAATGTGCGCTCTTGCACATGCGCAGGATTTTAGTGACAGTTTAAACTCATTTTGCGGCTCAAGGAGTGCTTGGTTTTACATTAAAGATAAAGCAAATGACTCAGTATAACACACTCTTGTAGAGTAAAAGCTGTTTACAATGCGGATGTGAAAAATCAACCTTCGGGAAAGCGCTCCATGGTAGAAGCGCGTTCTCAGTGCCAGTGTGCTTCCGGGGACGAGGGGTTTACTTGCGGACCGCAACTAAAGAAATTTATTCAAAATCTGAAAATCTAGGTAAATGAATTACTTTTATGTTGGACAGTGGCATTCTAGGGTACTTGCTTTGTTAATATGAGCCTGTAGACACACTGCTTAATTTTGAGTCAGAAACAAAGTGAAAAGCTGACAGTGCCCCTTTAATTCACTGGGGGAAGGGAGGGTTCCCAGAGGTTTCATGGAGAACAACATTACTGGGTACAGCATTTAATTCACTGGGGGAGGGGAGGGGAGGGTTCCCAGAGGTTTCACTGAGTATAACATTACTGGGTACAGCATTTAATTCATTGGGGGAGGGGAGGGTTCCCAGGGGTTTCATGGAGAATAACATTACTGGGTACAGCATTTAATTCACTGGGGGAGGGGAGGGTTCCCAGAGGTTTCATGGAGAATAACATTACTGGGTACAGCATTTAATTCACTGGGGAGGGGAGGGTTCCCAGAGGTTTCACTGAGTATAACATTACTGGGTACAGCATTTAATTCATTGGGGGAGGGAAGGGTTTCCAGAGGTTTCATGGAGAATAACATTACTGGGTACAGCATTTAATTCACTGGGGAGGGAGGGAGGGTTCCCAGAGGTTTCACAGAGTATAACATTACTGGGTACAACATTTAATTCATTAGGAAAGGAGGATTCCCAGAAGTTTCTGTCAGCACAGCACAGTTACTAAGTCATTATTGCAGACAAGATAATATTCCTGCTTGCCTACTAATCCCCAAAAGCCCCTAGTGATGGGGTCTCAAAAGGAACTGAGTGCCCCCTTACCCCACTTTGTGGGATTCCCAAGGGGTAGAGAAAGACCTTCTGATAAGGGATACCACTGTTCTTTTTATTCCGCAGGGGCTCAAAATAAAAGCCCAGGGGCCAATATGCAGGATCTGCTACATAGTAGCACCCAAGTCCCACATGCAGGCCCGTTTCTCTCTGAGTAGCAGAGATGGAAAATTCATCATCCCGCAACACACAGATTTTTAAAACATTTGCACGTGCTATTTTGTTGTATCAGCACATGTTAAACCACATTTTTTGAGGGAAAGGTGCTAAAAACTGCCACCCCTTGTATATGGTTCAGACATAAACTCCCATACGGTGTTATTTCAGAGTGGGGACTGGGTAATTGCCACACAGTTATTTAATTTTGAATCCTCTTTTCTTCTACCCTGGGGACAGCCTACTCACTGCTGTTTTATAACTCTGGGCTTAGTTGAACAATACGATCCATTATCTTTTTCATTTGACCCTTACTTTTTATTCTCAGTGGGTCAGTGCCCCCACATAAATATCTGAAATTAACCTTTGCACAAGTGTTATTTTCTCCAAGTTCTCTTAGAAATATTGTTAAAAGACTGAAATTTCTGTACAGAAATATGGATGAATCTGATGAACATATAACCGTGTGCTCAAAAAGACCCATTCACACATAAAATTCAAGTGCAAAAAAAGGCAACTATCCGCCCTGGAGTTCTAATGGTATCATCACCAGAACCAAAAATACTGTCAATTTTGTTAATATACTTAGACATTCTAGTTGACTGGCAATTTTCTGTCTCCCTTTAAAAAAAAGTGTTGTGTGATTTTGTGGCGCAACAAAATTGCATGTGCAAATGTTTTAAAGATCTGGACTGATCGTCTGTTTAGATGAAAAGCTCTGCACCTCCAGCAGAAGTAGTGAGTACTCGTCTGGTTCTAAAAAACATACATAGTTGTTTTAAATGCTGGGGGTGTGCTGGCCAGTCTACCAGAATTCCATGGTTCTTTTCCCTGCTGTCTTTTTCTAGAATATTGCTAGCGCGAGACCATGCATTCGCAGCATGTGTCACTCACCAAAAAGATAGTGCCCCACCCCAGGCTGCACAAGCTTGAAAATAATGTTCCCCAGCCTCCCACCCTAACTAGCGAGCTCCTGGCTTTCCCCAGTTTCCAGCACACCCCTTACAATCTTCAGCCTTCTCACTTACCACTGGCTTTCCCCGAATATTATTGAAGGTTTCCATTCAAGGGCTTGTTCAAATCATACTGAAGCACAGTGTTTATTTACAATACAATGACATAACACAATATTGTACAGTTGCCTTTCACACAAATTGCAGATTTTTTATCCCAATTGTAAATACCCCACCACCCTCCTTAACGATCCCCTTTTTGGAAGTGTTGTCCCATCACATGGAAACCTCAATAACATTGATTTAGTCTCTCTTTTTCCTTTGTTTTGTTTTGAAAAACAGGGTTATTTTCTCAGTATAAGAACTGATTCTGCATTTTGTTTTACAAAGACGCTGAGACATAGAAAAAATACAGAAGGGAGAGAGGCAGAGAGAGAGAGAGGAGAGAGAGAGAGAAATAAAACCTCTTAGATTTCTGTCACCAACGGTCTCCCGCATCAACGATTTCGTCCAGCACAAAGAGAGAAAGAACAAACTTACAGAATTACAATTAATAGTAGTAGTATTACGAGAAGCTAAAATTCCAATCACAAATAGTTAAAATATACAATTTGTTTTTTTTTGTTTTTTTTTCACTTTGGATTGCTGAGGTCAAAGGTCAAATGTCACCATGCTGGGTAACTGCATTTAAACACTACAGGTAGCGGAGTTGTGTGTGATAAATGAAGGTCTTTGGTTTTCATGATAGACAAGTGTTTTTTTATTTTTTTTCAGTTACTCTGTTAATACCTTTGGGTTAAAGCTGTGTTCAAACTGTCAACGCTCGTGCTGAAGAGAGGTGGGGACATTACAGCTTCTCTCTCTCTCACATTTGTGTGCATGTTTGTTTTTCATAAAAGTAAAATGCAATTTAAATAAATAGAAAGCAATTAATTGTTAAAGTTAATTCTTAAACTTAAGTTACAATCTTCTCACATAAATATTGTAAATTGTTCTGTTTTTCTGTGTTGTCTTGCAAGGAAGTGTGACAAAATAAAACTAAGAAGAAATATAGTTCTTGTTAAAAAAACAAGACTACACTTTAAAAAAGATTCACATAAAAACAGTTTAATCGTTTCTTTCTGCCAGAGAGGTTTAAATACAGGAATCCTTTGGTATCTCTCAGGGGCTCGCAGGCAGAAAGAAGACATCAAAACTGCAAATTAAAAAACGCTAAAAGGTTGTGTTGTGTGTGTGTGTGAAACTTTTCACCCAGCAAAGATTAACGTGCTGTTTGGTTCTGAGCAGGAAGTTGAGGCCTACAGGAAGTCCCTGCTTCCTGTGACATCAATGGACTGGGAAGCAGTTGTCCCATCATGGCAAGAAAGCTACCAGCTTTCCAAGGCTTCAGAAGTGAGGTCAAGACAGCTGCATAGGCAACCCCAGATATTTTGGTCTGTTCATTTGGAATAGCTCATCTTTTTCAATTGTTTTCACGCTCAAAGCGAATGCAAATCCCAACATACAGGCAGCCCATCGAGCCATGGTATCACCTTTGCATTTCCTTTCCTCACACAGCTAGTATGACACAGTATGAAAGGGAGCCAAACATCGGATTCCCAGCAGGACATTCCAGAATTTTGGCCTTTTCCAAAAACCGAAGACCATAAAGGAAAGGAATACACTATGCTGTGATAATTGTGGGGCTGCATTAACAAATCATCCCTGTAGTACCTTTAGACAAGGTCTCTGAAAGGGAGAGCATGCTTAAAAGCTTCAGGAGAGAGAGAATGAGCTGTAATGTTGGCTGTTCCAAAGAACAGTGCCCCTCCCCCTGGGAGTGTATAAATCCCAATCACCCAGCACTGAGTGATTTCCCCTCTTCAGTCTAAGTGCCAGCAATCACCCACAAAGCCCCGCCTGCCGGGGTGTTTGGGGCCGGAGCCTGCTTCAGGGTGTCCCTTTCCTTAGTAAATAGAGCACCAATGTACAGACATGCCCATGCAGACTAGAACTATCAAAATGTCCAAAATGAAGTTGAGTATCCCAGAACCCAAATAAATTAGAGCAAACGGTGACACCAGAACCCCCCAAATCCCACTAGACCTACCATCACTGGAGTAAGACAGTGCCTCCTTTTCCACCACTGCCCTTCCTGACTTCCTCACTAGGGACACTTACCAATACTCTCTTCCTCATTAAAGCTGAAAACGAATGTGTGGGCCTAAACTTGTAGTTGCTGTGCCAACAAAACTGCTTCCATAGGACCCTAACACTTCCGAGCCTGTGTCTTTTAGTTTTCCTAACATCCCAGCTAATTCTTCTTTTAATGAGTCAGCCCCACCGACCTGATGGCTTTAAATCAAAAGAACCAGTTTGGAGCATGTGTGCTGCATTTACATTTCTCTACACTTTCTGGTCCTGAACAAAAATGTTCCCGTGGAGACAACACTGACACATCACCAGGCACTTCCTGACAGCGGTCTTGTCCTCCCCCAGAGGGAACTGGCTTTGGTATTTATTCATTCCTACATTCCTGAAGGATTTCACAACATCCCGGAGCTGGTCCACAAGATGGAAGACAGACTGTCTGCTGGTTACTACTCAGGATGCTGCAGCCAGATCAGCTGTTTCTCAGTTGCTGTCAGAGAACTCAGTAGAGACCAAATGCACCTGCAGTCTAGAAAAAGTCATACTAAATGGCTGTAGCTGCCGGCATGGTTAAAGTAGCGCAACCAGCTGAAGAATCTGATTGCTGCACACTGAATGTGCTCTACTGTTCTTCCTTCTTTAGGGTGCCCACTCTGTTTCCAGGTCAAGTGCAGAACAGAAAGCCTTTTTCTAAGTTCTGAACTGTTGGGCAGTCTTTATCACAACTGTGTTCCCATAAACCTGCAGCAAGTAGGACCACAAGAGGGCCAGATCACACTATAGGGTCTTTCCCAATGCCAAGCACCCTGCTTTAAGAAGGAATCCACTGAGTAAGTAAATCAAATAAAATGGATGTGGGGTAAGGTGCCTGCCCCTTCACAGCTACCCTGTTCTGAAGCAACTATTTTGGTCTATGGTGTCACATTATGATACTGACATACTAGTTCCTATAACTTAGTACCTTGCAGAAGTATCTGGTGAGGAAACTCCAAAGTATCTGTCCTAAATATCCCCAAACAAAAAAACATGGCTACAAGTCACTGCTAGTCTGCATGCAGCTAGGCTGCAATCGCTACAAAATAACCCTCCCCTTCTTCCTAAACAGGTTTCCCCGAATGCTCTAGTTTTTATTTGGCACTGAAAATCCCTCCTAAAGCAAGCCCCTTCCCCACCGGCAGCTCAAGCAGCCAACCTCGCTAAAGCCCTGCATGGCCTTTAAAGGGCCGGTATGCAAGGGCAACACCAAACTTCCCCTCAACATGTTCTTTGGTTGCAGTTTTAAAAACATTTATGAGTATTCTTCTGTTACATATTTAACAAGTTCCAGTCCACAGTACAAATCGAAAAACAAGAGGATAAAAATCAAACGAGGAAACAAAGCAGGATTCTGGAAGTGAAAGATAGAAGGCTAGGACTACCTTTGGCAATAATATTTTACATCGTTCTATCATAAACATTTGTTTTCTTTGAGGGAAGCCCTAAGTAGCTGCAATGTGACTGCTGCCCCATTTGAACTGGAGGGAGTACCTAGTTTAAACTAACAATGCCCAACGGCAGATGATCACAGCATGGCATACAGTTAAAAAAACAAGGTCAGAACTTAACGACAGACCAAACTCGTTTCAAAGTAAACCAATGTGTGAGAAATCTTTTAGTTTCTTCATTGTCTAACATTTTTTGCCATTGTCTCTGGGTGTTTATCCCCTGTAATCCATCATTTGATGAAGCAGCACTACTGCCCTCTTCAGTGACTCTTGATGAGATGGGAAGCTGCTGTGGTGGGTGGGGACTGAAGTTCTGGTAAGCTTTCTGACAGCCCATGTTCTTGAATCACTGTCTACAGTGACTCCTGCTGAGAGAGGGTAGGAATGGAGTGTCTGTGAGCTCCCCCCTCACAGTGTTCCTACCCTATTGTTTAGAGTGGCTCCTGTTGGGAGAGGCTGGAACTAGAGTAGCTGTGAGTCCCCCACCAAAGTCAGTGCTCCTATAACCTATAGTGACCTACTGGGAGAGGCTGGGATTGGAGTAGCTATAGGTCCCCACAGCCAGTGTTCCTACACGACTGTCCAAAGAGACTCCTGTAGGGAGAGGCTGGGACTGGAGTACCTCTGAGCTCACCCACAATTAGTGCTCTTACATCATTACCTACTGTGGCATCTGCTGGGAGAGGTTGGGACTGGAGTAGCTGTGAGCCCCCTACAGTCAATAATCCTACACCCATTACCTACAGTGACTCCTGCAAGGAGAGGCTGGGACTGCAGTAGCTGTGAGCTTCCCCACAGTTAGTGTTCCTACACCATTACCTACAGTGACTCCTGCTGGGAGAGGCTGGGACTGCAGTAGCTGTGACCTCCCCCACAGTCAGTGCTCCTACACCATTTCCTACAGTGACTCCTGTAGGGAGAGGCTGGTACTGGAGTAGCTGTGAGCTTCCCCAGAGTCAGTGCTCCTACACCATTACCTACAGTGACTCCTGCTGGGAGAGGCTGGGAATGGAGTAGCTATAGGCTCTCCCACAGTCAGTGCTCCTACACCATTACCTATAGTGACTCCTACAGGGAGAGGCTGGGACTGGAGTAGCTGTGAGCTCCTTCACAGCCAGTGGTCTTACACCATTACCTACAGTAACTCTTGCTGGGAGTGGCTGAGAATGCAGTAACTGTGATCTCCCACACAGTCAGTGATCCTACACCATTACCTACAGTGACTTCTGCTGGAAGAGACTGGGACTAGAGTAACTGTGAGCTCCCCCACAATCAGTGCTCCTATTACCAATAGTGACCTGCGGGGAAAGGCTGGGACTGGTGTAGCTGTGAGCTCCCTCACAGCCAGGGCTCCTACACCATTACCTACAGTGACTCCTGGGAGAGGCTGGGACTGCAGTAACTGCTAGCTCCCCCACAGTCAGTGCTCCTACACCATTACCAACAGTGATCCCTGCTGAGAGAGGCTGAGAATGCAATAACTGTGAACTCCCACATAGTGATCCTACAGCATTACCTACAGTGACTCCTGCTGGGAGAGGCTTGGACTGGAGCAGCTATGAGCTTCCCCCACAGCCAGTGCTCCTACAGTGACTCCTGTTGGGAGAGGCTGGGACTGGAGCAGCTATGAGCTTCCCCCATAGCCAGTGCGCCTACAAAATTACCTACAGTGACTCCTGCTGGGAGAGGCTGAGAATGCAGTAACTGTGATCTCCCCCACAGCCAGTGCTCCTACACCATTACCTACAGTGACTCCTGCTGGGAGAGGCTGAGAATGCAGTAACTGTGATCTCCCATACAGTCAGTGATCCTACACCACTATCTACAGTGGCTCCTGCTGGGACGGGCTAGGACTGGAGTAACTGAGCTCCCAAACAGTCAGTACCATTATCTACAACCTGATGGGAGAGGCTAGGACTGGAGAAGCTGTGAGATCTACTCAGCCAGTCCTCCTACACCATTGCCTACAGTAAGTCCTGCTGGGAAAACCTGCGACTGGAGTAACTGTAAACTCTCCCACAGCCAGTTCTCCTGCGCCACTACCTACAGTAACTCCTGCTGGGAGTAGCTGAGATTGGAGTAGCTGTTAGCTTCCTTCACAGTCACTGCTCTTTACTGCTGACCGTAAAGACTCCTACTGGGAGAGGCTGGGACTGGGGTAGCTGTAAACTCCCCCACAGCGAGTGCTCCTGCGCCATTACCTACAGTGACTCCTGCTGGGAGAGGAGTAAGCTACGAGCTCCCCCCCAGTCAGTGCTCCTACAGCATTGCCTGCAGTGACTGCTGCTGGGAGAGGCTGGGAACTGGAGTAACTGTGAGCTCCACCACAGTCAGTGCTCCTGCACCATTACCTACAGTGACTCCTGCTGGGAGAGGCTGGGACTGGAGTAACTGTGAGCTCCTCCACAGGCAGTGCTCCTACACCATTACCTACAGTGACTCCCACTGGGAGAGGCTGGGACTGTAGTGGCCGTGAGCTCTCCCAGAGCAAGTGCTGCTTCACCATTACCTACAGTGACTCCTGCTGGGAGAGGCTGGGACTGGAGTAGTTGTGAGCTCCCCCAGAGACAGTGCTGCTACACTATTACCTACAGTGACTCCCACTAGGAGAGGCTGGGACTGCAGTAGCTGTGAGCTCCCCAGAGCCACTGCTGCTACACCATTACCTACAGTGACTCCTGCTGGGAGAGTCTGGGACTGTCCAACCATCACTGCCAATGGCTTTACCTTTGTCAACAGTGAGTGACCAGTTCAAATGAAAAACTGAAATGTGAATAGCTTGCTGTCACAGGCTACAGTCAAGTATGAGACACTTTGAGTTGGGTATTAAATAAGATTGGGGTTCTAATAGCCGCTCCTTCAGATTCTCCTCTCAGAGAGTCTGATTTTACTAAAAATGGGATCTTCTTTCACTATGATCAGTATCCCAGTCTGTAGCAGAGGGAATACCTGCTGTTCTAATCTCCCATAGGAATTATGAGAAATCATGGAGTTGGACCACTCGCTTTGTCCTAGGTGTGTAAGAGTCGCTAAATGTAATCTCTTTCTTGGAGCTGGTGATTTGGTGTTGGGGTCATAATGCGCAACCATCCTGCTCCTTAAGTAGGGGTGCTCAGGGAGCATGAAGTATAGTCATCCTTTCTTTGAGATGGAATTCTGGTACAGTCCTTGACAATGATGCTCCAGGTAATTTCTGAGTATGAATACCCTTTCAGTCAGGGTTCGGGACAGTCTTCAGGTATGAAGGCCTCTTTGGCTTGGGGTTTTGGGGAAATCTTTGGGTATGGAGACAGCTGTGAACATTATAGTTCAGGTTTGTCTTTGAATATGATGACATCAGTGTGGGGTTCTGGGGTAGTCTTTGGGTAAGAAGACGTTCTCTGTGGGTTGACTTCTGGAATATTCTTTGGGTATGAGGAGTCCTCTAGGATTTGTGGTTCAGGGTAGCCTTTGTGTGTGAAGACCCTTCTCTTTATGCTGGGGTTCTTGTGCAGTCCAAAATTAGGATGACAACCACAGCACCTTTAAAAGGTATTGAACTGTTTGATGGCCCTAGTCCTGGCTGATGCCTAATCATAAATTTAAGTAATAAAGTTGGTTAACAGTATACTCCAATGAGTTAGATAAATCTCCAAGATTTCCAGACAGTTTGCTTACTTCCAAATCTGGGGGGAGCCAGCACCCTGATACTCAAGGCAGAGAGAATGGTGAAACAGCTACAGTAGCTTTTAACAGAAGTGTAAAATCTTACTTATAAAATTTAACAGGTCTACACGTACACACATTGATTTACCTTAAACAACTTCACATTGACCGGAACAATACAGTATTTTTAAAAAAGAAAACATTGCTGTGTCATATCTATGGCATCACACTGATTCACCTGACCAGCTGACGCACATTCCGTTAAAGCATTTTTTTGGTTTATCAATAAAGTATATGAGGTATATGACGGGCTATCTCCACACCCCGTGGTGGGACGTCCAGCACAAAAATAACCAGAGCTCTTGACTGCAGGTGTCTCTGCTGTGCATTTCCATGCTGAAGGTATGTTAGAAATATTTGGTTTCATAGCTGGTTAAAGCTCTTTCTTTGATCAAGGGTAAGGCTTAGGCAAACGTGACACAGAGTCAACTCCGAGAGGCCCAGGTTTCCACCAGGCAATACAATTTCAGAATAACAAGCCTGCCACTAAGGCAAATTAGGAGGTGTTCTCTTCAAGTTAGTAATATCCCCATCTTTTCACTTCCTGTATAATAGTATGGGTATGTTTTTACTCCATGGCTAAAAAATGAGGCGCAGTTACACCTCCTATCCTATAGGTAGAGGGACACCACATACAACACCTTTCACTGCTACACTAATGGGCCAACTCCTTTCTGCTTGGTTTCCCCGGAGAGGCCTTCATGGTTGAAAGCACCACATACAAGGTAGGTTTTTTGAAGTAGGACTGTGTCTGCTGGAGGCAGTATCCAATCATACCTTATTATTTATTCTGCCTACCTCATTGTATGAAAACTATTATAATGACAGTTTGCTTAAGCATCACCCTTTCTTATTTAAATCTTTTAAAAAAAATTTTTGGAGTTATAGCATTCCGCCTCTTGCGTCCACCACGTGGTTAATTGAGAGATAGTTAAATTTTTGGTCTAGAATCAAGTCTTTTTTTTTTACATAAGCAATAGGCAGAACATAGATTCTTTCTATAAAAACTAGTAAGCACTCACAGTTACATTCCATCTAAATATGTTCGTAATTGGTTTTCACTTGGTCTTCAAGAGCCCAGCATCAGGAGGAGGGGGCTATGCCTCACCACACCACTATTTCCCCCACACACGCATTCACAATCAGGCTTTGTACAGGGCATCTGATGCTCTGTGAAAGTCCTATTAAACTAGTTCTGAAAGCTAAGTTTCACAGTATTTCTCCACCACCTGAAATCTAACACAACTAAGCGATAGCTAAAATGAGGTCAAGATTCAGTTTAAGAAAGGTCAAAGTTCAAGATCCCTCTTTTTGTCTTTTTTTTTTTTGGAATTTTTACATGGCTGACTCCTTCTCTGCGAAGCAATGCTTTGGTTCAGAGGAGAAAAATAGAACAGTTTCAAGAAGCCATTTTAAAAGCTCTATAAAGGCATACGTGGCCGAAGGCGTACTGCCCATCAGGTCAACTACGTCCACGTTGGCAACCTCCCCTTCTATTTTTTTTTTTTACTTGTTTTCATATGAACTGGCTTCTGAATAAATCATCATGAGGTATTTTTTAGACAGAGAAAGAGCGCTACCATTTTGTCTATCCTACAAAGTCAAAACATTTTTCTATTTTTGACCCCAAGTTGTGAAACAAGAACTGACTTTTTTTTTTGTAAATGTCAGAAACCATAACTCCCACTGATAGGCACTGGATTAATGACAGTTTTTTTCCAGAAAAGAAAAGCCAACAAAAGTAAAAAAAAAAAAAAAAAAAATGGGAATCTTGATGAAATAATATTAAAAAACAACAAATAAATAAATCCCTTTTTACATTAAAAACACGTATAAACAGACAAACTAAACATTCTGAATTATAATTAATAAGACAAAAAGCAACATTTTGAGATATAAAAATGAAAATAAAATGATGTGTAAAAACAGATAACTGATATCTCAGTCTAAAATGAATAAAAATTCTCAAAAACCTTTCAAATAAAGTACTTAATATAAAAAAGCTATGTACAGAAACTTTGGGTCAAGCTATTGTTATTTGGTGTGAGATTTGAATTGGTCAGATTTTTGTCCCCCAATGTCCATTAAAGCTAGCGGACAAATACTTTTTTTTTTTTTTTTTAAATAAAGAAGTTTTGTCAAAGAAATGTTTGGGAGTTTTGCTGTTTTCTCTTCCATGTGTGGCACCACTTCCTGTTGGTGCTCTGCTCAGCTGGCTGACGAGAGTGCTCACTCATTCTACCCCTGCCTCAGAGGTTGACGCTCCCATACCAAGTGTGGTGAGGTTCTGTGCTGTCTCGCTGGAGATGGAGGAGGAGCAGGAGGAGGAAGAGGAACAGGAGGAGGAGGAAGAGGAGCTGCTTGGCGATTTGGTAGGGATGGATGCTACAGCAGCAGCGGCAGAGACAAGGCTGACCCCTTGACTGGCACTAATCAGGGGCAGCCCTGCGTGGTTCAGGAAGAGGGGTGATGTTACAATACTCTGAGTTCCCGCACTTCCCGGAGTGCTACCCAAAACCAGGTTACCTCCTGCGTCAAGACTGGTAAGGGGAAGGGTGCCACCAGTTGCCAGTGCTGGAAAAATGAAGAAGAGACCAAAATTAGAAACTTTCATTATGTTAAAGGATTACTGCGTTGATGTGAGAAGCAGCCATTTTTCAGAGTCCCTTGGCCTGACATGTTAGATGTTTGAGTCAGCTGTAAAAAGCTTATGTCACAAAACTGCACTGCCACCTGTAAATGGCTGGCAGCAGAGAGAAAGCAGAGACTAATGTAGTGTAGTCTAGTGGTTAGGGCACCAGCTTGGGACCTGGGAGATCGCAGGTTCAAACCCTGCTAGAGCCAAAATACTCACTGTGTGACCTTCGGCAAGTCACTTAACCTCCCAGTGCTCCAATCCACCCTGCTTCAGAATGGGTAGAAGCAGGACCCACTGTATACCAGGTGTTGCATCTTAGCTGAGCTATCCTGAGTAAACTGCAACAAAAAAAAGGCTGAGGGGATGCAGCGATCATCATGTTACTATCAGCCTGCACATTATCAACACAACACAGCAAGATCAGAAACACATCAACAGAATTTGTTAGCAGAAAAGGACCGCTTGGCCCACCCAGTCTGCCCTGATGGTCCCTGCCTAATCTGTCTCCATAGACCCTAACTGGTGTACGGTGACCCCTCCCTCCTCCATGCCTATTCAGTAATATTTCCCCATGACTAGCCCATGCATGCTTAAAGCACCTTTCTGTTTTCACCTCCACCACTTCTACTGGCAGTCTGTTCCAGGCCGCCACCACTCTTTCAGTGAAGTAGTACTTCCTCATATCCCTCTTAAACTCCCATCCCTCCAGTTTCATTGTATGACGTCTGGTCCTGGTGCTCTTTATCATTTGAAAGAAACTTCCCTCCTGTACCCTGTTTACATGCGTACAAACATAATATTAAACCAGCAGAAAAGGCCTTGCAGGCTATCATGTCTGCTCGAGTTTAGACATCACTATCTACAGTGGCGTGAAAAAGTATTTGCCCCTTCCTGATTTTCTCTATTATTGCATATTTGTCACATTGGATGTTTCAGGTCTTTAGAAAATGTAATATTAGATAAAGGGAACCTGAGTGAACAAATAACACTTGTTTTTATTTTTTATTTCACCTATTTAATGAAAAAGTTAACCAACACCAACTGGCACTTGTGTGAAAAGTAATTGCCCCTTACTAACTTAATAACTGGTTACGCCACATTTAGCTGCAATGACTGCAACCAAACACTTCCTATAATTCAATATCAGTCTTTCACATCGCTGTGGAGGAATTTTAACTCACTCTTCCTTGCAGAACTGCTTTAATTCAGTAACATTTGGTAGGTTTTCAAGCATGAACTGCTCGTTTCAGGTCCTGCCACAGCATCTCTATTGGGTTTAAGTCTGGACTTTGACTAGGCCACTCCAAAACTTTAATTTTACTTTTTTTGCCATTCTGATGTGGACTTGCTTTTGTGTTTTGTATCATTGTCTTGCTGCATAACCCAACTACGCTTCAGCTTCAGCTGATGGAAGGATGACCGGACATTCTCCTTAAGAATTTTCTGGTACAGAGCAGAATTCATGGTTCCTTTAATTTTGGCAAGTCATCCAGGTCCTTAGGCAGCAAAGCATCCCCACACCATCACACTACCACCACCATGTTTGACTGTTGGTATGGTGTTCTTACTGTAGTGAATGCTGTGTTTGCTTTTAGCGAGACATTATGGGATCCATGTCGTCCAAAAGTTCCACTTTGGACTCATCTGTCCATAGAACATTTTCCCAAAAGGCTTGTGGATCATCCAGGTGCTTCTTGGCAAATGAGAGACAACATTTATGTTCTTCTTGGTTAGCAGTGGTTTCTGCCTTGCTACTCTCACATGAAGCCAATTTTTGCCCAGTCTCTTTCTGATTGTGGAGTCATGAACACTGACCTTAGCTGAGGCAAGAGAAGTCTGCAGTTCTTTGGATGTTGTTTTGGATCCTTTGAGACTTCCTGGATGATTTTACGCTGTGCCCTTGGAGTAATTTTTGGCAGGCCCACTCCTGGGAAGATTCACTACTGTTCCAAGTGTTCTCCATTTGAGATTATGTGCCTCACTGTGGTTCTATGGAGTCCCAGAGCCTTAGGAATAGCTTTGTAACCCTTTCCAGACTGAAAGAGGGCAACAAATTTTTCTGATCTTTTCAGGAACTTCCTTTGATCATGGCATAATGTGCTGGTTGAATCTTTGTGTTGGCAACGCGACTCTGATGGTAAGGGGCCAAAATAAGTGAGGTTTATATTGAGCAGGGCTGGCTGTAATCAAGCCTGGCTGTGTTCAATCAGCTGACTCTAATTATCCTTTAATTGGTGATTTAACTAGGGGGCAATACTTTTCACACAGTGCCAGTTGGTGTTGGTTAACTTTTTTCATTAAATAAATGAAATAAGTAAAAAAAAGTTATTTGTTCACTCAGGTTCCCTTTATCTAATATTATATTTTGTCTAAAGACCTGAAAACATCCAGTGTGACAAATATGCAATAATAGAGAAAACTGTGGAAGGGGCAAATACTTCACGCCACTGTACCAAAGGAGCCTGCCCTCCTTTACCCCTATGAGGTACTTGTAGGTCTCTATTCTAACCCCAGTAATACTCGGGTATTCATAACTTCATGCAGTCAGCCTTCTAAGTAGAACTGCCCAGAAAGAATTCTGAACATATGCAAATGATGGAATCTTTTGCATGATCCACTTTTCAAATGCCGCCTTGTACTAACTATCTTAGTTATAACCCCTCAGATTTCTCTCTCTCTCTCTCTCTGCCTGTCAAGACTAGCTGCTCAGAGAGCCTCTCCTCATCATCGTTTGTTCTGATGTGAGAAACCTTATAAAATATTATAAGTATTCCTTACATTTCATTTGCTGCCTTTTACTTTTTGTTATTTTAGGTAAACCCATAGTTTTAGTGCTTAAATTGTAAGTTTTCTCGGTTTCTCCCAGTACGGTATAACTGGGGGTAAACCGAGGTTTTTTTATAGTTATTGGAGTTTTCTGACTAAAAAACTCCATTAGTTATGCTTAATTTTATTAAATTAGCTTGTTTTAAGAACCGCTAATACTGGTTCCTGGACCAATAGCCTCGGTTCATTTTATCTCGGTTCCCGGTCCTGCAACAGTTCTGGAACCGACAGTAACTGCTAAATAAACAAATTAAAATATTTATTTTTTTAGCGGTTACAACTGTTATTGGCTTTACATTTAAAATGTTATAAAAAGAAACTGGTGATCCCAGTTTCAAACCTTGTATTCAGTGTAGTGAAATTTTGTTAAGTCATTCTTTTGTTTTGCCTGTCTAGACATGAACATTTAAAAGCACAGTGAAATCTGCATTACATGTCCTGAAAAAACTACTGAAATGCCTGGATAAGGCTTAAAAAAAAATATCACCACCTAAGGGTCCCTCCAGCTCTAACCAGCTGACACCCTAAGTTACTGTGGGTGACTCCACAACAAATACTGTAACTGCTACCCTGAGCTGGGCACATAAGCAGTTTTTAAGAGGCTTGTTGAACCAGCTGACTCCCTGGTTCCCTCAGTGAAATTGAAGAAAACTAAGCACACATAACCCCCTGCTGACAGCATTTTGGGGACTTCTTTGTCTGCTATAAAGCCTGCCAACTCCTTCAGAAATTGTAGGCTGGTTCTGATTGGGGAAGTACTTGCCAAGACAGGTAAGCACAGCTGTGTATTGCTTCCCTTGGCTATGGTCACCTAAATGAATATTCTAAAATTTGTAAACTTTCCCGGGGGTAAAAAGTGTGGAGAAATGCCTGGAACGACTAAAGAAAACACTTTCAGGCTTACAAGGGCTGTCTGTGTCTCAGCCGCAGGCCTTTGCAAAGCAGTCTTCCTAATATTTAAAAGGAAGAATATGTAATTATTATGAAATGGAGGAGAACCTATTGAATCTGAGGTTTCCTCTGAACATGAGTTTGTCTCTCCCCACAGAACATCTGAGGATTATTCCTCATTCTTCACATTGGTGAGAAAGATGGGCTGACATCCACTAAAAGCTTCCCATTCCTATGAATAAATTATTCAGGGAAAATACTTGAAAGAGTTTACAAACTCCAAACTCTGTTCCCCCTCTGGATAAGAGGATGTACAAGAAATTTCAGCTGGACAGGGAAGGAACTGAAATTTATTCCCCCGCCCTGTCCACCAAGGAGTGGTTGAAGTGACAGCCTGTGACAAGGCAAAGATACCCCTGTCATCCTATTCTCTTAACAAGGATTCTGAGGAAAATTGACAACATGGCTTAAAAATATATATTTATCAGGTGCCTTGGCCATCAGGCAGGCACACATTTCAAGCCTATGTCAATACCAAAGTCACTGTGGTAACTGGCCCCTGCTATGTCAGCCAAGGCCCAGACTCCCCTGTCAGATCTAGCTGAAACAGCTAAATGTGGTTTGAGAGGAGCCAAATAACAGTTCAAGTGGCTGCTGCCAGATGGATGGCAAGGAGGGTTGCCTGGCTGCAAGTCACAGACCTCACTCAGGATACCCAAACCAAGGTTATAGACTTTCCAGTCGAGGGTAATTCCTCTTTGAAGAAAGATAAAGGCTTACATGAAAAAGGTGGATATATACACCACAGCAAGCCCCCTTTGTTTCTATCAGGCTGGGGCTGCGCCTCAGTATCAGCAGTACCCACAGCAGGGGTATTTCAGGCACCACAGACAAGAGTCAGGGATTGTCTCTGAGCTCAAATTCCTTCCACCAAAAACAGTGGAAAAAGGATTAGAAAGGTTGCAAAGAGACCAAATATATGCCTGGCCTGACCAGCCGATACATAGATACATGGATATATAGTACTGGCAGATACAGGCTCACGGCCCACCCAGTCTGCCCATTTGAGCTTGTAAGTTCTTCTTTATGTTTTCCTAGAAGTCTGTGCCCTCACCCCTGACCTCAGAATTCTTTTATTCTATCCCATGCATTCTAAATCCTGTGATTATTTCAGCCCCCACCACTTCCTCTGGCAGGGTGTTCCACTTGTCCACCACCCGTTCTGTGAAGAAATTCTTCCTCATGTTTCCTCTGAATCGTCCTCCCTCCAACTTCATCCCATGCCCTCTCGTCCTGGAACATCTTTTTCGCTTAAAAATAGTGTATTCCTGCACCCTATTCCTCCCTGTAAGATACTTGTATGTTAATTCCTGCACCCTATTCCTCCCTGTAAGATACTTGTATGTCACCTTCCAAAGCTGCATGTGAAACTGCTGTCTCTTACTTACACACCCCTGAGAAAGGTTATTCAGGTTTTGAAAAAAAAAAGGGGGGGGGTGAGTGGCCCAACTGTTTCTCCGTTCCCTTCCATGAAAACCAAAAAGACAAAGCATGTTAAACCCCAGGAAAAACCTAAAGGGGTTCCTGGCATCACTGTATTTAAATTATTTTCACACTCCCATAAGGGAGTCTCACAGAAAGTACTTCAGGTTCAGACTCTCATTAGGTCACTCTCTGGGAGTGTACACAGTGGTTGGAGCACCTTCAAAGATAAGGTGTCATAGTTTCCCCATATCTAGATGATTGGCCGGTGGTTGTACAGTCACTTCGGCAAGTGAGTCTGCAACTCACCTAGGGTCTCCTGGACTCTCTAGGGTCCTTGATAAATCTAAAGAAAGTCTGACCTTCAACCTGCTCAAGCACACCGGTTCATAGGAGCAGAGCTAAATACCCTACGCAGGGCAAGAAGTATTCCACTAATGGGCTCATTCGGGCTGAATGGACCAAAAATTGCAAGACAGTTTTCTTCAGCTACTGGCAACATGGCACCTGCCACTGGCACATGCTTGCAATCCAGGATACAGACCAGAACCATTCAGTGTTACTTCATGGTTCAATGGTGTCAGAGACAGGACCCTCTTTTAAAACTAATTCTAGTAACAAGGACATTGTTACAGGCCTCCAATGGAGGAAAAGAGGGAACCAATCTAAGGGAAGGGACTTCTTTTTCAGCAAGAGCCCCTATCAGTTGTCTGACAACAGATGCATCCCCACTAGAGTGGGGCGCCCATCTGGGGGTTCACACCTCCCAAGGCACATGGTCAAACGCAGATTCACTCCTGCACATAAACCTGCAGAGGCTAAGAGTAGTGTTACTGCACTAAAGGTCTTCACACGACTACTACAAAGGTGGTACAGGTCAGAACAGACAATACCACCACAAGGTATTACATCCACAAGTAGGGAGGGACAAGGTTAAGCCCTCCCTGCTCAGGACTTAGAAAATATGGAGTCTAGCATGTTTCATAAGTCCCTGCAGAATATTCATTTGCCAGGTAGGAACACTACCTTGGCAGATACCTTGACTCTTAACAACCAGTCCCATCAGGAATGGGCCTTGAATAGTCAGGTGTGCATGTTATCTTCGGGAGGTGGGGCATACCAAGGGTAGACTTGTTTGCATCCCACCACCACGACAGTACTAAGACAGTCAGATCCAGGACCAATCCCCCTGAATTCTCCGGTTCTGAGTTGGCCAGAGAAGCACCTGTTCACTTTCCTTCCTTCCCTCTGGCATACAGTGCATTTCTCAAGCTCAGGTCCCAGCCAGCATCAACGGTCTTGATAACGCCAGGCAGACATGCTACTCTCCATGTCTGGTTCCAAACCAATACACCTTTTCTCAGAGGAACAACCTGCTAACCTCCAACCGGGAGGCTTCTGTAACAAAACCTTGGGTCACTCAGGCCAGAGTCATATCTCTTGAGGGCCTACTGTACAATATGCAACCTTGCATCTTTTTCACAGTGTCTTGGACATTTTATATGGTTACAGGAAGCCCTCCATTAAGAAACGGTATGCTTAAGAAGGAAAAAAGTTTACTATTGGTGTTCAACCAGAAAATGGTTTCCAGCACGTGCTGGGATCAAGCAGTGCTTGACTAACTTACCTTTTTATATTCATTGGACTTGCAGTCCAGCATCCTCAAGGTCCACCTAGCTGCAGCATCTGCTTGCATATTAGTTGGACAAAATGTTCTAATGGCCTCAGATCCTAGCCTCAAAGAGGCTCTTTTAAGGCCTGGCACATATCGGCAGAGGCTGGTGTTCCAGCTGTGCCGGACTATTTTACCTATTTGCTTTCACTGGACTGGCAGACCAGTACCTTAAAGGTCCACCTGGTCTCAGCATCTATTTACTTCTCAGTTGGACAGAATGTTTTTTCAAGCCTCAGACCCTATCTTCAAAGGGTTCTTTAAAGGCCTGGTCCATGTGCACCTCCTCACATGTAACCAGTGAAAGCATGGGACCTAGATGGGTGCATAGTTAGGCTCATGGGTCCCCCTTTTTTGAGCTTATGTTTTCAACTTATTTGAAATATCTTTAAAAAAAAAAAGGTTTTTTCCTTGTGGTAATGATTTCTGCCACAAGAATCAGTGAGCTCAAGTCTCTCTGCATTGAACAGGACAACATTTCATTACACAGAGACTAAATTATTCTGGGAACAAACAAGGAGTTTCTCCTTTAAATGACTTATGATTTCCATTTGAATCAAACTATTGTACATAAATACATAGATACATACATACATAAACAGTGTCGGCAGATAAGGGCCTATAGTCTGCCCATCTTATCTATCTTTTTCACTGAACACTTTAGTTCAGTGAAAATAGTTTTTATGGTCTGGACGTCAAAGGAGCTTTTAGCTGTTACTTGACAACCACTAAAGTCCATAGGCAGGACAGAAAACAGCTGTTCTTGACCTGTGAGAATGTGGGAAAGGGTAACCCAGCTTCAAAAAGATTAATTTCTCACTGGATAGTGCAGCATTTTCAGTTTTTGTTATTTTAAGGCTGGAAAGAAGCCCCCAACAGGGTTCGGGGCCCATTCCACAAGGGCCACAGCTGCTGCCATAGCAGCTGTTGGGGATGTTCCCCTGGTGGGCAGCTGTAAAGCAGCCACCTAGAAAACAGTACACACCTTTACAAAGCATTACAGTCTGGATATTCCTCCAGGGGTGATACCAGGTTACGCACAGCAGTCCTGCAAAGTCTGTTCACAAAATAAGGTTCTGTGCCCACCTCCAAAGGTACTGCTTAGTAGTCTGTAATAGTTATGAATACCTGAGTATTATTGGGGTTAGAAGAAAAATACTTACCATAGTAATCTTGTTTCTTCCAAGTGATACTCAGGTATTCATACTTTCCCACCCTACCTCCCTTCTGGAACTTTTTAGCCTCTGCACTCCTGAATACTGTGCTCAGGGTATAAATGCCATTTCTGGCACACATGTGATTGTGTTCACTATTGTTGTCCCCCTCTCCTTTTTCAGGTGATTTGGACATTCAAGGGTATCCTTTCATTTGTTATGCCCTCCAGTTGGAGGCCCCCTTTTTGGATGTTAAGGAAGCTTCCTCTATTATGATTCATAGTGTGTTGTTATTATTATCATTATTGTAATTATCATTAGTACACTTAATCCCCATGGGCCTGTCTTTCCAGGCTTCCAGGAAATCTGAGGGGTTAGAACTAAGGCAGTTAGTACAAGGCAGCATTTGAAAAGTGGCTCATGCAAAAGATTCCATCATTTGCATATGTTCCAAATTATCTCTGGGCAGTTCTACTTAGAAGGCGGACTGCATAAAGTTATGAATACTGGAGTATCACTTGGAAGAAACAAGATTACTATGATAAGTAATTTTTTCTTATGTCCTCTCTTGCTCTCCTCTCTTCCAAGTTGTACATGGTGAGATCCCTCACTCTCCTCTTGTAAGGCTTTTGGTGAAACCCCTCCAGCACTTTAGATTACCTCCTCTGGACTGCCTCCACCCTGTGTATGTCTTTTCTGAGGTGCAGCCTCCAGAATTGGACACAGTACTCCAGGTGGGGTCTCATCATCAAGTGATACAGTGGAAACACCACCTCCCTCCCTCCTCCTGGTGGAGATACCTTTCCTTATGCATCCCGGGATCTCACTGGCCTTTCCCACTGCTCTGTCACACTACCCTGCCACTTTGAGGTCATCAGATAAGATAACCCCAAGATCCCTTTCCTGCTTAGTGACTGTCAGTACCTCCCCCCATCATTTACTCACCTCCTGGGTTCCTATGGCTTAGGTGCATGATTTTGTGGCACTGAACCCCAACTGCCATGATTTTCACCACTCCTCGAGTTTCCCACGATCCCTACGCATTTTCTCTACCCCTTCCTGAGTGTCCACCCTATTAAAGATTTTGGTGTCATCTGCAAAAAAAGCATATCTTCCTTTTCAGTTCTTCTGCGATGTCACTTTTGAAGACACTGAAAAGGACCGGCCCCAATACTGAACTCTGTGGCACCCCGCTGGTCACTCTCCTACCATTAGAGTGTGAGCTGTTAACCATCACCCTCTGTCTCCGATCCATTAACCAGTTTCTAACCCAGTTCACCACTTTGGATCCCACACCTGAGCTTCACAATTTCTGTCTCAGTCTCCTGTGTGTTACAGTGTCAAAGACCTAGGTTTTCCATTAATTTCCTCACCAGTGAGATGAAACTGACCAGCCTATAGTTACGCCTCCTTTGCCGCCTATGAGGAGGCCCTGCTTGTTCCAGTCCCCAGACGATGCTTGTTTAAAAGGCTAACAGTAGGGGTCTTAGCACCTCCTTGAGTTCCTTTTAGTACCCTGGGGTGTATCCCATCTGACCCATAACCTTGTCCACTTTCAGAGCTGCAAGTTTCTTCAGGACCCTTTCCTCTAAAATGGACTTGTGTCCACCCCACCTTTGTTCCTGCCGATCACTGGTGGTTGCTTCCTCCCTCCCGCCACTGTGAAGACTGAGAAGAAATACCTGTTCAGGATGTCTGCTTTTCCTCGGTCCTCATCTGCACAGTCTCCCCTGCGCCCTCTTTATCCTCACTATCCCTCCCCTTGCCTTCCTTTTCCTACTTGTGTACCTGAAGAAAGCCTTAACCCCCTTAGCTATCTCTATGGCAATCCTTTCTTCTCTCTGTAACCTTGCTCCCCTCACTGCCTTTCCTGCTTCCCTCTATTTTATTTGGTACACCTCCCTGTCTTCCTCCATCTGAGTTTCTTTATACCTCCTGAATGCCACCCTTTCTTCCTTCACCACACTGTCCAGTTCCCTAGAGAATCACAAAGGTCTCTTTTTCTACTTTTAATCACTTCCTTCATCTAAAGGGGTGCCGTCTCGGCCACTGCCACTACTCCACACCTGAGACCACTCATTGACTGCATTCTCCCCAGGACTTCCCAGCCTCCTGGGATCACCGGGAGGCCTACCCAGCCTGTTCAGGTTATGAGGGCTGGTCCTGGTGGAGAGCCGGGGAACCGAGAGAGATGGTCCATGAGGGGATGTGGGCAGGGTCCCTGGAGCCACTGCCTCCTAATCCACTGAGGAATTTTCATGGCGGTTTCAGAGCGTGGATGTGCAGGACGTCATCCGGGTACTACTGCGGCCGACGCCTGCCAGCACTCCACCCCCATTTCTCAGCACTGCAGTTCTTGGCAGTGCCCCTAGTCTCCACTAGGAGCCACCGAGGAGTGGTGCTAGCCTCAGATCCCTCCCCTAGAAGAGAGAGCAGGCCTCCAAATGCTCAATCCCTTCCCTCCCCGGCGAGGTATGGCGTCCAGTGCCTCAACCCTCAGTGTCTCTGGGCCGGCTTACCTGTTCCTATTTTAATGTTAAAACATACTGTATGATGATCACTGGTACCTAAGGAACTGCCCACTGTGATGTCCGCAGTGCCATCCCTGTTTGTAAGCACCAGGTCCTGCACTGACCTGTCTTTACTGGGTTTACTGACTAGCTGCCTGAGAAAAGCCCCTTATAGGGAGTCAAGGATGGCCCTGCTCCTTCACAAAGCTGTAGTTGGAAGGCTCTAATCCATGTCTAGCAGACTGAAGTCACAACTAGCTGCACCTCCCCCTGCTCGCCATCCTGATGATAGCTTCCCCAAGCGACTTATCCAACTCCTCTCCTTGTGCTGGAGGTCTGTACACCACCCCTCTACAGACAGCAGCCCCAGCGCCTGTCTCAAGGATGACCCATAGCACCTCCAACCCTTCTTTTTCCTCTGAATGCCCCTGCACTTTCATGGCCTTGAATCCCTCCCTTACATACAGTACAACCCCTCCTCCCTTTCTTGTCTCTCCCGAACAGAGAGTAGCCCTGTATAGCCATGTCCCAGCAGTGGCTGTCAGTGCATTACAACTCCGTTATGACCACCAAATCCAGGCTGGCAGGCTAGCTTCTGCCATGATGGCCTCCAGGTCTGGAATTTTATTTTCTCAGGCTCCTTGCATTGGTGCACATGGCTCTCCATACCTTACACCCCCCCCGCCTTCATCCCTGCTTTCCCATGTACAAATGATCCAATATAACCTGTTTCTGGAACTGTCAGTCTCTTAACTGAACATGACAGCCCATATTTGACAGACTCATATTACCTGGATAGGTAATCCTGCACCAGGGCTGAGTAGCTGTGCACCTGGCAAATTTGGCCTGTATCTGAGCAAGGTACACATGACAGGCCAGTGAACCCTGGGCAGTTCAGTCCATACCAGGATGGCTATGTGTGTACCTGGACAGATTAGCCCTTACCTGAACAGGTCAGCCTTTCCCTAGACATCTCAGCTCTTACCTTAACAGTTCAGCCCATACTCAGACAGGTCAGCCCTGCTCAGGTGTTGTGAACCAGTCCTGTAAGAGTACTCCTCATCCTCATCGAGGCTTCCTTGTTTGTTTCAAAACTGACTGAAGACCACACACACTGGCATAAAAGTATTCAGGATTCCAAATCGGAGGTGCAGTCCATATTTAGGCAGCAAAATAATCATTTCAGAAGTACATGTACATGAAGAAATACAGTAGGTGTCACATACACTGAGAATGGGAAGGTGAAATTCTAGCTATGAAGGGCGGAGTGAGAAACAAAATGGATTGGACTGGATGGAACAGAAGATGCCTTCAATTATCCTCCCATCATTAAATATTAAGGCCCCCCGCACGCATTTTGGACACTGTCCAGAGTGGCGCACCTCTCTCTACCACCAGTTGACTCTACACTAAGGGGAGCCCAAGTCAGTGTCATTGCAGACATACTTTGACAAGGTAATAATTAGTCTAAGAAAAGTGTCAGGTATTTCTTCTGAGCTGTGGGCACAGAAACATGAGTCAGCAGGAGACACACAGGTCAAATAACAGCCAGCATGTTAAGAGAGATGGAGTCCTGCAAAACTGAAGGGAGAAAAAGAGGAGAACCGTAAAGGGAGAGAAGGAGAGTGAGAAATAGAGAAAAGGGGAGATGAAGAGGGAAAAGACAGAGCGAGAGGGACAGAGAAAATATTACTTGAAGTGAGCCTCAGTCAATTTGTAGGGAAGAACAGACATTTCTGAATTTCCCTTCATTAGCAGATTATCCTTTCCTGTAAAAGGGGTCTTTGCCATAGAAGGGGCCATCTTGCTGTTCCCAGGAAAGAGGTTTCTGCTGTGAAAGAGGCACTCCTGCTGTTCCTATGGAAGGGGCCTCTGGCGTGAAACGGGCAGTGCTGCTGTTCCCATGAAAAGGGTCTCTAGGGTGAAAGGGGCAGTCCTACTGTTCCCATGAAAGGGGTCTCTGGGGTGAAAGGAGCAGTCCTGCTGTTCCCACGGAAGGGGTCTCTGGGGTGAAAAGGGCAGTCCTGCTATTCCCACGAAAGGGGTCTCTGGGGTGAAGGGGGCAGTCCTGCTGTTCCCATGAAAGGGGTCTCTCAGGTGAAAGGATCAGTCCTGTTCCCATCGAGGGGGGTCTCTGGAGTGAAAGGGGCAGTCCTGCTGTTCCCATGGAAGGGGTCTGTGTGGTGGAAGGGGCAGACCTGCTGTTCCCATTGAAGGAGTGGTCCTGTTGAATCCATTGCAGGGGTCACTGTGGTGGAAAGGGCGGTCTTGTTCCCATGGAAGGGGTCCCTGCGGTGGAAGGGGTGGTCCTGCTGTTCCCATGGAAGAGATCTCTGTTATGGAAGGGGCAATCCTACTGTTCCCTTGGAATGAGTCTCTGTGGTGGGAGGGCACACCTGTTCCCCTGGAAGGTGTCTCTGTGGTGGAAGGGCACACCTGCTGTTTCCTTGGAAGTGGTTTCTGAGGTGGAAAGGGTGCTCCTGCCATTCCAAAGGAAGGGGTCTCTGCAGTAGAAAGGGCAGTCATACTGTTCCCATGAATGGGGTCTCGGTGGAAGGGGCAGTACTGGTATTCCCATGGAAAGGGTCTCTGCAGAGGATGGGCAGTACTGCTGTTCCCCATGGAAGGGGTCTCTGTGGTGGAAGGTGCAGTCCTACTCTTCCCATAGAAGGGGTCTCTAAGGTGGAAGGCGCAGTCCTGCTGTTGCCATGGAAGGAGTCTCTACGGTGAAAGGGGCAGTCCTGCTGTTCCCATGGAAGGAGTCTCTGCGAAAGACGGTCCTAGTGTTGCCACAGAAATGGTCTCTGCAATGGAAGGGGTGGTCCTGTCTTTCCAAGAAAGGTATCTCTGTGGTGGATGGGGTGGTCCTGCTTTTTCCCAGGAATGGTGTCCCTATGATGAAAGGTGAGGTCCTGCTGTTCCCATGGAAGGGGTCTCTGTGGTAGAAGGGGCAGTTGTGCCATTTCCTTGGACGTGGTCTCCCTGGTGGAAGGGGCGGTCATGCAGTTCCCAAGAAAGGGGTCTCAGCGGTGGAAGGGGCAATCTTGCTTTTCTTATGGAAGGGGTCTCTGTAGTGGAAAGGGAGGTCCTGGCCCTAACTTTCTTCTTTTTTCTACCAATGGGCAGTCATTGTACAATTCAGTGTTGGGACACCCTTGGGTTGTTTCAGCTTGTGTCTGTTATTGCACTGCCTCTTCCCCTTCCCCCACGTCCAGCTCCTTCCCTGTCTACCTTGATTACATTGATGTGATATGTTGTGTGTGGATTTGCTTTAAAATTGATAGATACAGAGCGATAGAGTGAGTGACATGCACATAAAATTAAAGAGAGAGAGGGCGGTTTCAAATTTTGCAGCATCCCCCTAAGAAATGCACAGTGCAAACATAGGGTAGACTAAGACTTGTATGGCACTACCGCATTCTGCCCATCCAACTCCATTTTTCCATCTACAGTCTGTTGTAAGGTACATAGGGTTACAATGGATGACTAGAATCGACGCCGAGGCACAGGTGAACATAGACACAGATTATCCCGTGGTGTTACAGAGAGGGAGTGAGGAAGTACCAAGGTATGTGGCTAAGTCTGACACAGTACCCCGTTCCATCCTCTCCCTTGCCAGTAGGGCTATAAAGGTACGATCCACACATGGCACCCCTGTCTTATGCCAGTAGAGCTATACAGGTACAATCCATGCATGGTACCCCAGGGCTGTGCAGATATGAACCGCTGTATTTCTGGTCCGGGTAGCAGAAAAAATGTGTTACTAAGGAGTGGATTGAGTGGTACTCAGATCAGTTACCCAGTAAGTGATGGAATCCCCTCAGCACATTAGCTGAGCCTCTTGATAGCCTGGCAAATATGATACTGTAACGTCCACACAAACTGGAACACCTGTATGAATTATTTGTTGATATAGCTGTGGACAGGGCCACCTAAGAATGCTTCAGGAGGAAAAAGAGGCTCAGACAGGAGTTCTGGACACCAGTCAGAAAAACAACAAAAGGTTGTTTTCGGCAAAACTCAAAATAACATTCCAAGAAATCCATTTGCATTTCAGTCCATTCCACTCAGAACATTTGCATGAGTGTGGGATCTGTGTCTTATAAAAGCTGAGCTCCTGATACTCAACCCTCAGCATGTGACATCCCAGACGTTTCCATAGCAGCAGCGTGCAGTGTCACAGGCCGGTCAGAATGTCCTCATTGGAGGAATGACTAACAGGGACCAGTGAGCTCCTTGCAGGCAAAGAACTGGTTCTCATGCAAATATCTCAAATGGGACGGGTTGAAGTGCAAATCTGTTCTTGGAATGTTGTGTTGCTGAGTTCTGTGGCTTCCAGCTGGGATTTGTCTTTGCCATTCTGTAAAAAACTGAATGCAAAGCACTGTAGTGTTCGTAATTCAAATCGTCCTACCCGGATATTTTCTGTCTTGGTCTCATTTTTTTAATTTTTATTATTTAGATATTAATGCTCCTTTTCGACCAGCCCCTGTTATTCCTGGCCCATGAAGCCCCATCAGCCACCTTCTCTGGGACTTACGTGGCCCCTCAAGTCTCCCATGTCTGAACCGGGGCAGCATCCCCCCAGTACACAAATCAGTACCTGAGTCCTGCCCAGCTGGTGGTGTGGGGCCTGCAGTGGACCAGGAAGTCATCTAACTGGTCAGGGTTCCCCGCTAGAATTTTCTTTCCAGGAATCGATGCATCAGTGTTGGGGGTGGCCCTTCCCCACAAGGTGATCCCCTGCTATGCTTAACACCTAGTTTCCACCAGGTGACAGCCACCTAGCATGATGCCTGACCCCCGCCAAGAAAAGAAAGCTGACCCTTGGACACTCGGTCCTCTCTCCACAGGCTGATCCCTGAATGACTGGAGTCCACTTCCGAACCTCGGTATAGCAGGCAGTAATGTTGCCGCCATACAACCAAACCAGCATGGTATCACTTTTTGTTTTCTGTCTTTGTGAACTTTAAAACCCAGCCTGTACATGATCCCCCACTGTGGCAATAAAGGGTCTCCGACTGGTGATCTCACAGGCTGCAGTCAGTGGCTCCTGACACTGACATTGCTACATCTCACAGGCTACAGTCAGTGGCTCCTGATGCTGACATTGCTACATCTCACAGGCTACAGTCAGTGGCTCCTGACGCTGACATTGCTACATCTCTCAGGCTGCAGTCAGTGGCTCCTGACGCTGACATTGCTACATCTCACAGGCTGCAGTCAGTGGCTCCTGACACCGACATTGCTACATCTCACAGGCTACAGTCAGTGGCTCCTGACGCTGACATTGCTACATCTCACAGACTGCAGTTGGTGGCTCCTGACGCTGACACTGTTACATCTCACAGGCTGCAGTCTGTGGCTCCTGACACCGACATTTCTACATCTCACAGGCTACAGTCAGTGGCTCCTGAAGCTGATATTGTTACTTCTCACAGGCTACAGTCAGTGGCTCCTGACGCCGACATTGCTACATCTCACAGGCTGCAGTCAGTGGCTCCTGACGCCGACATTGCTACATCTCACAGGCTGCAGTCAGTGGCTCCTGAAGCTGATACTGCTACTTCTCACAGGCTGCAGTCTGTGGCTCCTGACGCCAACATTGCTACTTGTATAAGTGCTAGTTCAATGAAAATAAGGTACCCTGAGGAGCAGCTCTGTTTCATCAATAAAGCAGCGCATGCAAATACAGATCACAGAAGCCTCATGTGACACTCTCAACCAATCACAGTGCTTTCTTCAGTTCCATATGAGACACTCTTATTTCTGTAAGTGTCTCACACACTGCATTGCTGTAGCAGGCTTCTCATTGGCTGCATGTGCCATACACTTTTTGAAGAAATAAAGATAATTATAACAAAAAAATATCTGAGTAATGAAAAATAAGATCATGGGTCTGGCTGGAGGGCCCCTCATGGATATGAGTGTCACTTCTTGCGTCCTTAGGGCACCAGACGTACTTACCCTTTGGTTTGCAGTCCTCTTGTCCTAAGAACATGTGGGATGACCTCTGTATCCATAAGAGGCCCTCCAGCCGGACCCATACACTTATAATACTGGTGTCCGAAACCACTGATGGATTGCAGTCAGTGATTCACTGGCTGGAGGGCCTATATCCAATTCTGGTTATAAAAACTATGGACAGAAAACAAAAAGTGGGATGCACACAGAAAGAGAACAACGGTAGCCAAATACTAATCAGGAATGATACAATCCTCCTTCTCCTTAAAGGAGAACAGCATGTAACCTGCAAATCAGTGCTTCCGCTACTGGTCAGCATTCTGCCATGGCATCACTGTTGATGAAATGGTTTTTTTTGTTCCACTAATGGCAGAGTGGATTGAACCGCCTTCTAGCAACGTGGGCCATCGTGCTGCTGCGACAGAGGGGATTTACCCCTTCGGTCTCCACTCCTCCCCTATGAGGACATCCATATGAGAGTCAAGGCTGCAGTGTGCGAGGGCATGCCCCTGCCATGCGCCTAACCATGTCCTCCCCTCCCTACACTGCAGCAACTGCACAAGCACCGAGCACCCACAGCTGGCTGTAGCAAAGAGAGGTGTTGCTACCCCTCACTCACTGGAGGACAGCGTCCACTGGGATGCTCAGACCTCCTCCTCTCAGCTGGTCCTGGCATCCTGGACTAGTTTCTGACCGCAGCTCGCTGTAGTCACGAGCGCTAGCCCTACCATGATCCAGACGGGCTGGCTGTGGCTGAACTTTGTAGCAAATTCAGTGTTTTTTCTCCTGATCTACACACCGATGGTGAGGACCATATGTAGAACTGTATGATGCCATTCATTTCCTTGTTAAAGCAGCAGTATTGGTTAGTTGGCAAAAATGTCATATCGTTTTTTTTTGTTTTAGCAAAAATATATTTCTGATATCCCAGTATCCATGCTCAATGTGTTTTTAGTTTTCTCTGATATTGTTCCACTGTTGTTGCAGCTAAGTTTGTAATTAATCACTCACGTCAATAAAGATGGCCACGCAGTTTTTAAAAAATCTCTTCCATTGAGGTTACCTGTTGAATATACATGCTAAATTCATACAGTGGATGCATTAGGATGGTGCTGCCACGTGTTTCTGATGGGAAACAGCACAACACTGTACTTTTTTCATGGCGGGCACGGCATGGCAGCAGGAATTTTTAAAAACTTTAGGGTCAGCCGGCCCGGTGGCGTGGAGGACCGAGGTATTCTGCCTCATCTGCTGCCACGCCAGTGAACTGGGGTTGGAACCGGGCTTGGGTCACTGGCGGTTGACTGGGGAGAGGAGGACTGAGTGTCTGACAGACTGCTGTCCTCCTCTGGGGAGGGGGGGACATGAGTCCCAGGGTTTGTTTGGCCTCTGGCGGTACAGGCAGCCAGGGACCACAACCTGGGGATGGGAGAATCAGCATCCGGTGACATCCTGTGCATAGGAGCATGCGTAGGTACATCTGGATGGCATTGCACATCCATTCCTCCAGGGAAGAAAAAGCCAAGGAAAATGGCCAGCACAGGGCAGGATGATACCGACCCTTAGCAGGCTTATCTGCCAGGCTACAGGGCCCTCTTCTCAACACTGGATCCACTCGTTGGCAGGCAGAAGCCACCAACCCCCGCCACAGGGGAAGCAGTAGGATCAAGGCAAGTCCCTGAGATGCCGGTGTTGGGGCTGGGGAGGGGGAGTCTGGGGAAGGCACAGCCTGCAAGGGCCAATGAAAATAGAATAGAAAAAAAACTTCAGTGTCATGTATCTTGGTTCAGAAATGAAGGAAAACAAAAAGGAAAATGTGTGTCTTAATATTTTTGCCAGACAAACATTGCTGAAAATAAAATATAGTTGTCAACAAATACTGCTGATTTAAGTTCTCACGTTGTCACAACACATCTGTGTTCTACTGTAAAACTATGTCGGGCAAAAGGATATAAACTGCATACTACAGTCCCACCACTCAACACACTGAGCTCACTAAAAAGCCAGTAAAGACTAAACAATAACAGAATTGAAACCAGTATTTAAAGTGCTGCTGGCGCCTCAAAGAAAACTTTGAAAAACATAGTATTTAGATGCAATTTAACTTGCATTCTATGGGGGACATTTTCAAAGGAGATGCGCTGGCATATCTCAAGAAATGCGCTGCAGTATGATATTCAAAGGGAGGAGATGCATCACGCATCTCCAGCTGTGACCATGCGCAACGATAATGTATGAGGCGCATCTCCAGGGGGCGTGCCCATGAATATGCGGCACATGTTGAACCATTTTGTTGAAGCTAGCCTTATATATGTAACCTAATTTACTCTATGTTGTTGTAATTCCTTGTACAATGTAACTCGTATTCCATGTATCAATGTGTACAGCTGCTGTCCGTCTGTAAGCCCCCCAGGTCACACCGTGAGATGAGCATCTTGTTGCTCAGTGTGCCTTTATTCAGCAGAGATGTGTGGTGCAGCTGCCCACGCATCTCAGAGATGTGCTGCACAAAGTCCCAGCCACCCACAGGTGGGCTGCTGTAATGCACACAGGAGCCACCAGCCCCTGCAGCCCAGTGACAATGCCCCATCCCCGAACCCTGATCGCGGTGTACATATGTGAATATTAAAGTCCCCAGTCCTTGGTAGTCTAGTGGACCCCCAATCCCTGAACCCCATTTACCGTAACTGTATCCGTGCCCCCCCTTCCATAGTGTAGTGGCCCCCTTCCCCGTCCCAACTCCCATTCGAAATATAATTTCAGCACCCACCCTTTTCCATAGTGTAGTGGCTCCCCGTCTCGATCCCCATTTGAAATATAATTTTAACCCCCAACCTTTTCCATAGTGTAGTGGCCCCTCCTCCTCGTATCAATCCCCATTCACATAAAATCTAAATTATTTTGCCAGCCCTTTTTCCATAGTGTAGTGGCACCTCACCCACTTAGGCACCCACATCCCACCCTGCTCCACCCGTCCCAGCATGGCCAGTCAGCCGGCGAGCATCACAGTCCTCTGCACACCTCCACGGCTGCCCGCCGGCTGAACTGTCCATGAATGACAGCTTACAGTGATCACTACAAGCCCATTGGTCAACACTGTTGACCAATGGGCTTGGAGTGTATACTGGAAGCTGTCATTGTTTTGAGTGATGGCTTACAGTACACACTGCAAACTCATTGGTCGACAGTGTCAACCAGTGGGCTTGTGGTGATTACTGTAAGCTGTCATTCATTGACAGTTCAGTCAGCATGCAGCCGTGGAGGTGTGTGGAGGGCTGTGCCGCTCACCAGCTGACTGGCCGTGCTGGGATGGGGGGAGCGGGGTGGGATGTGGGTGCCTGAGTGGGTGGTGGTGGGGGGGCCACTACACTGTGGGAAAAGGGCTGGTGAAATTCTTTTGTTTTATGTGAACAGGGATTGGTACGGGGAGGGAGGCCGCTACACTATGGAAAAGGGTGGGGGTTGAAATTATATTTTGAACGGGGATTGGAATAGGGAGGGGGGCCACTACACTATAGAACAGGGTTAGGGATTATGATATTAATTTGAACGGGTGTCGGGACAGGATGGGGGGGTCCCTACACTATGGAACAGGGCAGGGGGTTGCAGTTACATGGGACTGGGCAGAGGGGCAGGCCGCCCGCGGCATCCTGCTGGTTGCACCCCTGCAAAATGTATGCAAATGTGGCCATAATGAGCATGCAAATGGCCCGTTTGCGCTTAGTATGCCTAATGGCTGCATTTGCATTTTTGGGCTGGAATATCGGGAATTTTGAATCAAGACATTTGGGGATGCACCGCATATCCCCATTCCAGGTATTCAGGCTATTTCCTGGGATGCGGCTGGTACATCATCAGCGGCCCTCAATTTGCGCTACCCTTGATTGCTATATTCAGACGAGATGCACGATCGCACATCTCGCTTGAATACTGCATATTGGCGCCCGTCCCATTTATTTGGACATCCCTGGGCTTTGAAAATGGTGGCCTATATGTATTATATAGATTCCGCCTCCCCATTATTTATTTCTGAGGAAATTTGCATGAAAACATGCTCTGTATCCATAAGGATTCATCTGCCGCTTTAGCTTACTCCCTACTTCATGTCATAATCCTCTGTTGTGACATCACCATCTGTTGCAATGGGAGTAACTGTAATGTCACAAGCAGAGCGTTATGACCTCAGGTAAGGAGAAAGCAACAGGAATACATTAACTCTTTAGGAGCAAAGATCCTGTTTTCATGCAAATGATCTCAATAATAAATAATGGTAGGGAGAAATACAGAACTAATGTGAAATACAAGCAGAACTGTGTTTTGTTAAAGTTCTCCTAATGGTATCAGCTGCTCTTTAAAAACAGCTTTTACAGGAACAAATGACTTGCTGGTTCAGTGCTGTTCTCCCTTAGGATTCCAGCCGAATCTGCAGGCCTCATTTCAGCCAACTACTGACAGTGAGTCAGAAAGAGGGATACTGCTGCTTAGCCGGGCCTAGAAACGTTGATAGGACAAAATGGAGTATGGCAGATGATGGATGGGGGGGACGGACATGGGAAGCAAGTGTTTGCACAAACCTTGGATTGTGGCCAGTGGGTTGTTGGCCATGAGGGCGGAGTTTATAGCTGGGTTCACTCCCAGCAATGTGTTTCTGGAAACCAAAACCAAAACAGAGAGTGTTATATAAAAACACAGAGCGGAAAAAAAAGAAGAAAACACACAAGTACAAAGAGAACAGCTAGAGGCCACCCCCCCATTACAGTTTTGCAGTAATATGGTCTCAGAACAGAAGGCATGACTACCACAGTGCAGTGGGATGCACTCTTTGTGCCAATTTTTAATCAAATATACTAGTTTACTACATTATTCCTAATTTTCTCCCTCTCCTTGTCCTGAAGCTTGACCCCCCACCCCATGCATGATATAAGATGTCACTGATAATTCACAAGGAATCCCAATGATCACTGCTGAAGGAGGAGCAAGAGCTGGGTGACAGAAAGGGTCTGGAACTGAAGACACTTTTGGGGGGACAAGGAACTGGGTGATTTGTGGGGTTAGTGTTTACATAAATTTGAAGCTACTCAGAGGGGTCTGGAGCAGGGTGGCTGTGGGTTGGATCTGGATATGAAGGTAGTCAAGGTCTGGAGCAGGGTGACTGGGGGTTGGTCAAGGCAGGCTGCAGCAGGGTGACTGGGTGTTGGTTGAGGAGATCTAGAGTAGGGTGATTGGGGGTTGGGTCTGAATGTGAAGGCACTCGAAGGGGGGCAAGAGTAGGATAACTGGGGGTTGGGTCTGCATGTGAACTACCAAAGGGGACTGGAGCAGGGTGACTGAAGGTTGGGCCTGGATGTGAAGGCATTTGAGGGGGAGCAGGGTGATTGGAGGTTGGATCTGGATATGAAGGCGCTAAAGGTGAGCAGGGTCTGGGTGATTGGGGTTGGGTTTGGATCAGAAAGCACTCAAGGGGCAGCAACAGAATTGACTGGGGTTGGGTGTGGATGTAAAGCACTCGAGGGGACAGAAGTAGGTGACTGGGGTTGGGTTTAGATGTGTAGGCACTCAAGGGGCAGGAGCAGGTGAGATCGGGTTGGATTGGATGTGAAGGCACATGAGGGGCAGGAGCAGGGTGATTGGGGTTGAGTATGGATGTAAAGGCACCGGGCAGTAGCAGGGTGACAAGGTTGTCTGAATGAGAAGGCACTCTTGGGGGCAGGGGTTGAGACTGGGTCTGAATATAAAAGCACCTGAGGCAGCAGCAGGGTGACTTGGGGTTGAGTCTCGATGTGAAGGTACTCAAGGGGGCAACAGCAGTGTAACTGGAGGTTGGGTCTGAATGTGAAGGCACTTGAGGGGGCAGGAGCAGGGTGACTGGAGGTTGGGTCTGGTTGTGAAGATACTTAAGGGGGGCAGGAGCTGGGTGATTGGAGGCTGGGTCTGGATGTGAAGGCATCCGGGGGGGCAGAAGCAGGGTGATTGGAGGTTAGGTCTGGATGTGAAAGGACTTGGCAGCAGGAGCAGGGTGATTGAGGGGTTTGGTCTGGATGTGAAGGCTTTTGGGTGCAGGAGCAGTGTGATTGGGGGTTGGGTCTGGATGTGAAGGTACTCGAGGAGACAAGAGCAGGTTGATGGGAGGTTGGTCTGGATGTGAAGGCACTGGGGGCAGGGAGATTGGGAGTTTTATCTGATATGAAGGCACCCAGCTGGGAGGACCAATGGGTGTGGATGGAAGGTACTCAAGAGGGACAGGAGCAAGGTGACTGAGGGAGGGATGGGTCTGGATGTGAAGGCATTCAAGGGGTAGCAGCAGGGTGACTGGGGGTTGGGTCTGGATGTGAAGGCACTTGAGGGAGGCAGAAGCAGGATGACGGGGGTTGGGTCTGGATGTGAAGGCACTCGAGAGGGTATGAGCAGTGTGACTGGGGTCTGGATGTGTAGGCACTTGGGGAGGCAGGAACAGGGTGACTGGGGATTGGGTCTGGACATGAAAGCATTCGAGAGGGGGCAGGAGCAGGGCAATTGTGGGTTGTGTCTGGACGTGAAGGCACTCAAGATGTTCAGCAGCAGGGAGACTGGAGGTTGGGTCTGGATGTGTAGGCATTTGAAAAGGGCAGGAGCAGGGTGATTGGGAGTTGGGTTTGGATGTGGTAATACTTGAAGGGGGCAGGAGCAGGGTGATTGGGGGTTGTGTCCAGATGTGAAGGCACTCATGGTGGGTAGGAGCAAGGTGGCTGGGGGTTGGGTCTGGATGTTAAGGCACTCAAGGGGAGCATGAGCAGAGTGATTGGGGGTTGGATCTAGATAAGAAGGCATTAGAGGAGGGCAGGGTGATTGGGTGTTGGGTTTGCATGTGAACGCACTGGAGGGCAGCAGGAACAGAGTGACTGGGGGTTGGGTCTAGATGTGAAGACATGGGAGGGCAGCAGGAACAGGGTGACTGGGGGTTAGGTTTAGATGTGAAGGCATTCGATGGGGCAGGAACAGGGTTATCTGGCATTGGGTCTGGATGTGAAGGCATTTGGGGGCAGGAGCAGGGTAACTGAAGGTTGAGTCTAAATGTGAAGGCATTCGAGGGGGACAGGAGAAGGGTGATTGGGGTTGGGTCTGGATGTGAAGGTACTCAAGGGGAGCAGATGCAGGGTGCTTGGAGGTTGGAATAGGATGTGAAGGCATTCAAGAAGGGCAGGAACAGGATGATTGGAGGTTGGGTCTAAATGTGAAGGCATTCGAGGGGCACAGGAGCAGGGTGATTGGGGGTTGGGTCTGGATGTGAAGGTACTCTTGAGGGGCAGGAGCAGCCTGACTGGTGGTTGGGTCTGAATGAGAAGGCACTTGAGGGGTACAGGAATAAGGTGAACAAGGGTTGGGTTTGGATGTGAAGGCCCTCAATAGGGCACAGGAGCAGGGTGATGGGAGACTGGTGCCTGTGTTATCTTGAAGACGGGCTGAATTTGAAGGTATTGGGAGAGAGGCAGAAGCAGTGTTACGGGATTGGGTCTAGGTCTGAAGACATTTGGTTTGGGGGCAGGAAGTAATCTTGGGGTTAGTGTCTAGATTATTTTGAAAACAGGAAGGATATGAGCAGGATGATTGGTGGTTGGGTTCTGGATTTGAAGATAGGGGGGACGAAGGGGGATGGTAATTTGGGGGATTGGTGTCTGGATTATTTTGAAGATGTTTGGGGGCATGGATTTGAACACACCAGAGGGAAAGGCAGGAGCAGGGTGACCGGAGGGAGTTTGGATTGGAAAATACCGGAGGTCGGAGTGGGTGGGAACAGGGTAACGAGAGATTTGGATCTAAAGACAGGGATATGATGACAGAAGAGTTCTGGATTTGAAGACGCACTGTGGGGAACATAGGAACAACAGGGCAATAGGAGAGATTTGTATTTGAAGACTTTCTATGGGGTAGGTAGGAACAGGGTGACGGGAGAGTTCTGGATTTGAAGACACTGCGTGGAAGGTAGGAATAGGGCAACTGGAGAGGTCTCGATCTGAAGACGCACTGTGGGGAAGGTAGGAACAGGGCAGCTGGAGAGATCTGAAGACACTGGGGAAGATGGGGACAAGGTGATGGGAGGTCTGGATTGGAAAACACTCTGGGGCAAGAGGGTTATAAATAGGGTGAAGGGAGTGATCTGGATTTGAAGACACTATGACGGAGAGGGGGATGTGATGTTTGGATCTGAAGACACTACCACAGAAGCAGGGAAAGGGGGGGGTCTGGATTTGTAGACACTCCAGGGGGCCGGAAGGCAAACTGTTCACAACTAAAATGGATTTCAGTCAGTGCGCAAAACTTGACCATAATGGGGAAGGAAGCACAACACCAGAATTCGGGAGAGAATTCACTTACATATAGAGAACTCATTAACATCACAGAAAAAACTGAAGTATGTCATAGGCTGAAGCCATCTCTTACTTGAGGAGGCTGTGTCATATGGCTTCCTTATAATCCACCCAGCCACATAGATGCCCTAAAGCAACCTGTATCCAGACACCTCAGAGTTTTTATCAACCTCTTTACTTTCAAGTTCTGACCCAAGAGCATACTGGCATTCTGCCCACTTCTACAACCTCCTCTGCTGGAATAGATTCATTCTAAGACTTTCAGACTACTTACCCCGTGCTGGGATTCAGCCCTGATAAGCTGATGGGCGGGTGGCCTCCACTTTGGGGACTGGGGTTTGTGCTGTTGTTAGGAGGCGGGGTTACCGAATTCATCGTTTGGACGACTGCGGAATTTCCGACTGACCCAGAATGGCCAAGTGACGAAGACAAGGTTGTAACTAAAAAGGTGGAAAACAACATTTCTAATGTTATGACTTGACAAAAAAGCTGTTAAAAGAAACAAAAGACATGAGGATCAATGTGCTAACTAAACTCTCTCTCTGGCAAGATTCTTTTTAATTGTTACCCTTTATCGCCTCGTTACCCATAACCTTCTGTTGCTTTCTGTATCATGACCCAGTGCCTCTACCGTGTGGGGTGCAAGTGAACCATCTTCAAACAACATGAAGTCTTGCTGTATTCTGACAATATGCAGTTAGCCCCTGCACTTGAACTGCCCCGGAGAGGAAAGAGTTAACTCTACGCAGAAGCACAGAACGTCGAGCTCTGTTTTCAAACCTCTGTCTCTGGCACTTACCAGTGTAACTGTCAGATTCTTTACGCCACCTAACAGTGAAGTCGCTCCGGAGATTTCTCCTCTGCTTGGTTCGGTAGAGTTTGAATCAGCGTTCGTTTATTTAAGAGATTTATTTTTTGGGGGGATTTCCAGCCTCTGTCTACGGTACAGGTAGTGTGGTAGATAGGTGGTGACTTGTGTTTATTTAATTTTCTGTAGAAATTGTTTTTGTCTCGGTTTCTTATCGGTTGGTCCGGTTAGGAACCGACTTTATTGCTTGTATTTATTTGTACTTTTTCTGGGATTTAGTGTGGTGTTCCAGTTCCAATCAGTTTCAAAAGAAACAGACTTTTTCTGGTTCTTTTACAAAACCCGTAACACGGTTTGTAACTGATCGGGAATTTATTACCTGGCTTAAACGCTTTCAAGGGTAATCGAAACCCAAGAAAAAAAATGGTCCCACTGGGTTTCAACACTGTACTGAGTGTGGGGAGGCCTTTGCCAAGGCTGCCCCCACCTCATCTGTGTTTATTGTCCGGGGTTTGACCACCTCAAAACAGACTGCCCGATCTGCAAGAATTTTCCTAACGCCACTCTGGAAAAAGATTGAGTAGGCTGAAGGAAAGAGGAGGCCAAGAAGTCCGTAGATCCAGATGGCCAGCCCGGTTTGGTTGTGGCCGAACCTGAGGAGGTGCCTACTGACCTAGGCGATACCTCCTCGAGCAAAAGAAGGTCTGACTCTGAGGGGTCGGTTCCATCGAAAAGAAAAAGAAAGTTAGCTGGTTTGGATCCAGCACTGCATACTCCAACAGCTGACGAAATAGCTAAAGCGATTAGCATAGTTCAATCACTCCGCCCGGTTCCATCCAAACAGACACTGCCGGTTAGGCGGTCGGATCCGACTCCATCGGATTATGATCCAGATGCTTAGTTGGAGGGAGATGAAAAGTATCCCAAGGACGAGGATGAAGATAACGACTTTGAAGGTCTGGATGCGCCCACTGAACCACACAGACCCTCCAGTGTCTCCCCTCCCAGGCTTTCTGAGTTCCCTTCACACTTCTTGTTTTACAGGAAGGTGGCTGAAACCCTCCGGTTCCCAATGGTTGAAGCTGCTGAGGAGGAGGAAGAGCCTGATTTTGTTGAGATGATGGACATCCATGAGTCCAAAAGATTGTCTGTCCCTCTTCACAAGTCTTTGGGGAAACAGACAAAAAAGATTTTACAGACACCTAACTTCCTACCTCCTGTAGATAAGAGAATGGACAGGAGGTATATGCTATCAGGCTGAGGTACGGAGTTTTTATATAATCATTGCAGCCATGTTGGGGTAGTGCAGGCTGCAGCATGTGACAGGGCTAACTTTCCTTTGGCTTCACACTCCCAAGACAAAGACTCCAAGAACGGCAATGCCATGGCCAAAAAACAGGATTTGGCATCTTCTTTGGGACTCAGGCAGGCTAACTATATGGCCTACACAGCCAGGTACCAGAAGTCCAGGTGGGATACGGTTCTGGAACTGACTAAACAGGCCTCCCCTCAGCTAGCCAAAGAGCTGGAGGAGGTGGCTGCTGATGGAATTGAGGCATCCAAAGTACAATTTCACGCTGCTGTGGACTCCAACAACGTGGCATCCAGAGTCATGGCTACTACATCTGTGTCTCTCAGGAGGCATGCTTGGCTCAGATGTACTAGCCTATCATAAGACACCCAGTCTAAGGCTATGGATTTCCCTGTAGTGGGTAACTGGGGAGCAGACAGAGGCTTACATGAAGAAAATGGATGAGTACAGGGCCACCTACAGGAGTGCACAGGCCAAAGAAAGGCAAGCCACTCCTCAGAAGCAGTAGTCTAGGGGCAGGGGCAGGCCTTTCTACCAAGCTCAGGCTTCCTCTTCCTTCCCACTGAAGGGGTTCCTTCAAGGGAGAGTCAGGAGGGGGATGAGCAGGGCTGCATCCTCTTCCCAGTCCAAGGCTCCTGCCAAGCAGACACCCTGATGTGTCAGCCCGGGTCGACTCCCCCGTTCCAGCAGGAGGCAGGCTGGCTTACTACTTCCAGGCCTGGAAGTCTGTTACCTCAGACAGGTGGGTCCTGGAGGTAGTAAGCCAGGGACTGGCCCTCAGCTTCAAAAGGTTTCCAAAACTGGGGGTCAGGTCTTTTCCACCTGCATCCATCTCAGAAACCCTTGCTCTAGAGGCAGAGGTTTCTTCTCTACTGGCTCTCAGAGCTGTAGAGAAAGTTCCTACTCAGCACAGGGGCAAAGGTCTGTACTCCAGGTACTTCCTTACCCCGAAAAAAACGGGAGTGATGACCCATCCTAGACCTAAGGTATTTGAACAAACACATCACAAAACCAAAATTCAAAATGGTGACTCTGGGAATAATTCTTCTCTCTCTCTCCAAGGCCAGGGGATTGGCTGGCATCCCTGGACCCCAAGGATGCCTACTTCCATATTCCTATCAGGTGCTCCCACAGAAAGTACCTCGGGTTCAAGTTGCCCTCAGGCCATTATCAGTTCAGAGCCATGCCTTTCGGCCTAACATCAGCTCCAAGGGTGTTTACAAAGTGCCTTGCTGTAGTAGTTGCCTTTCTCAGAAGGCAGGGCATTTCCATCTTCCCATATCTGGATGACTGGCTAATTGTAGGTCAGTCCTCAGACCAGGTCAAGTCAGCTCTACAAATCACTCAAGACTTGCTCACTTCTTTGGGGTTTCTCCTCATTCTCCCAAAGTCGGTTCTTGAGCCAGTACAGTTTCTTACTTTCATAGGAATAGAGTTGGATACTTAGGGTAAAGGCCCTCACAGATCTTGCTTCCTCTTTTCGACCTCTGGTGTCTCACCCAGCAAGACAGTTTCTTCAGCTCCTGGGCCACATGGCAGCTTCCACGGCAGTGGTGCAAGGAGCCAGATTTCAGATGAGGGACATTCAGTTCCACATAAGGTCCTTTTGGTCTCAGATAAAGACTCTTACCAAATTGGTTCCAGTGACTCAGACTCTGGTCCAAGCTCTCTAGTGGTGGCTGGATCAGGACAATCTCAGACAAGGTGTCCCATTCCTCAGTCAAGCTCCCTCAGTAGTCCTAACCACAGATGCTTCTCTCCTAGGCTGGGGAGCCCATTTGGGAGCCCTCACGGCTCGGGGTGTTTGGTCTCCACAAGAGTCTCTCCTTCAAATCAATCTCCTGGAACTCAGGGCAGTATTCCTGGCCCTTCAGGCTTTCTCCGAATATGTCAGGGGCAAGGTGGTACAGGTCAAGAAGAACACCACCACAATGTGGTACATCAACAAGCAAGGAGGCACTCGGTCAGCCTTGTGCACAGAGGCCATGAAACTGCGGTCTCTAGCCTATTCCCTTCAGACTTCACCGACAGCAGTTCATCTCCCAGGTAAAGACAATGTACTGGTAGATGCTCTGAGCAGAATCTCCCAGGGATGTCACGAATGGTCCCTCAGCTCTTCAGTCCTGCAGGTCATCTTCACCAGATGAGGCACTCCAGAGATAGATCTCTTTGCAGCCCTGGACAATCACCAACTTCCTCTGTTTTGTTGCAGACCTCCAGTCCTGGGGACTGTTCCTCTGGATGCTCTCATTCTGGATTGGAAGGGCAGGTTTCTCTATGCCTTCCCTCCTTTCCCTCTGTTGTTCAGAGTCCTGATCAAAATCAGATCTCAACCCTGCACAGTGGTACTGGTGGTTCCAGATTGGGCCAGACAGCCTTGGTATCCTCTGCTGCTGTCTCTGGCAGTGTCATATCCCCTGTCACTTCCCAAGAGATACAATCTCCTAACCTCCTCTCGGGAGGATCTGGTACCCCAATTTCCAGTCTCTCAACCTCAAGGCCTGGCTCTTGAAGAATTAGAATATGCAGGCCTGCATCTTTCTCAGAGAGTTCTGGATATTTTGAAGGTTTCCAGGAAACCTTCCACTAGAAAAACTTATAATTCCAAATGGAGAAGATTCAGCATTTGGTGTTCTCAGAAGAGCATTTTGCCTGATTCTGCAGACATTGCTGCAGCCTTAGATTATCTGGTTCACCTTAATGGTCTAGGCCTTAGGCCTGCAACTCTGAAGGTTCATCTGGCAGCTGTTTCTGCATTCCTTTCAGCAGGGAAGGGCTCTTCCCTGGCATCTCAGCCTGTTTTCAGTAAATTCTTCAAAGGTCTGGTTCATATTAACCCTTCCTTTGGAAAGCCTACTCCGGCTTGGGATCTTAATGTCTGCATTGCTCAGCTTATGCAGCCACCCTTTGAACCTCTGGTTTTGGCCAAGCTTAAGTACTTGACCTGGAAAACTATGTTCCTGGTAGCTATTACTTCTGCCAGGTGGATTAGTGAATTACAGGCCCTGTCAGTTGAACCTGACTTCATTTCCTTCCATAGGGATAAGGTGGTCCTAAGAACCAATAGGAGGTTCTTACCCAAAGTGGTGCCAGATTTTCATCTGAACCAGTCTATGTCTCTTCCTGTGTTTTTTGCTGATCACTCTTCTTCAGGGGGGAAAGCAGGTTACACAGTTTGGATGTAATAAAAAAAAAAAAAAAAAGGGCTCTTAGCTACTTCATAGAGTATACCAAGGCACACAGGCATGACTGTCTTCAATTGTTTCTCACTTATGGTGAAATGGGAAAAGGTAAGCCTGCTACTAAAAGGACTATTGCCAGGTGGATTGTCTCTTGTATACAGTTCTGTTATGACAAATTGGGGCAGAACACCCCCTCCAGGTCTGAGGTCTCACTCGACTAGGGGTACAGCTGCCACTCTGGCTGTGGCCAGAGACATACCCTTGCTAGAAATCTGTAAAGCAGCCACCTGGAAAACAGTCCATACATTCACCAAGCATTACTCTCTGGACATTCAGGCTAGGAGTGATGCTAGGTTTGGCACAACAGTACTGCAGAGCTTGTTCCCAAAGTAGGTTCTGCATTCCCTTCTCCTGGGGGAACTGCTTGGTAGTCTGCATATTGTCAGAATACAGCAAGACTTCATGTTGTTTGAAGAAAAAAAAGTTACTCACCATAGTAATGTTGTTTCTTCTAATGGAGTCTTGCTGTATTCTGACCTCCCTCCCTGCCTCCCCTCTCAGAACCTAGTTTTTGGGAAGTGGTCTGACAGGTACAGTGTTGCACCTCAGAGGTGTACCTTGCACCCTACCTTTAAGGGTGGGGTAGTTGTTTTATTGTTATTATGTTTAATATAGATATTGTCACTACCTTTTTTCTTGGGTTCTCGACTTGAGTCTTTTGGACCCAGATTGTTGCCTTTTGGCTATATAGCAAACAATTTCCATAGGTTAGTACTTGCTTACTTAGTTTGCTAGTAAGAATCTGATGGTTACACTGGTAAGTACCAGAGACAGAGGTTTAAAAACCGAGCTCGAGCTAAATGTTCTATGCTTCTGCACAGAGTTAACTCTTTCCTCTCCGGGGCAGTTCAAGAGCTGGGGCTAACTGCATGGTGTCAGAATACAGCAAGACTCCATTAGAAGAAACAACATTACTATGGTGAGTAATTTTCTTCTTTTCAAAGAATGATGCTATGCTCCACTTAGTAAGTGGCTACAGGGGGCACTGTTTAGTGACAGTTGCTCAGTTTTCTTTCCCAGAGAGTGAACACATCCCCTCTGTGATGTGGGCACACTTCACAGGGTCGATAAGAGGGAGACCCAGAGATAACTCCCCCCAACTTAGGGTCTTCAGCAAAGTGACCAGGCACCTCAAAACTGCTATAGACACAGGGGGCTGGATTTTCAAAGTCTGGCACAGGGCTGCGCCATGACACTTGCGTTCTGATGCTGCCCCGCACCCTTTTGCTGCAACTGCACCCGATTATACAGTCTCGGGTGCAGTTGTAAAAGTTTACACAATTTGTGGCAGCTTGCGCCAAATATCTGGCACAGGCTCCAGAAAAAAATGCCCCTTGAATTGCTGCAAGCTAGACCACAAAAGATTGGCCTAACCTGTGGCAGTTGACGCACGGGATATAAACTCCTGATAGCCAACCATCCGCAAGCCTGGTGCACCATATCCTTGGTGCACCTGGGGCTTGCGGCATTCTCGCCCTTATGAAAATCCGGCCCATGGACTTTCCAAAGGGATGCGTACAGAGTAGCCATAGGAGCTTAGCAAGTCACTGACAAAAAGGCCCTGTGCTCACACTGGGGCAGTCAGGCAGGTCACAGTCTCATGGATAAACCTGAGGAGGGCATGGCAATTAATATCCAGTGCTAGTGGATCTCGGGGGGGGGGGGGCACAAGGACTTGAACCCTACATGTTAAAAGTTGTTCCATGGATATAGATACAGTACATAACACACCATCTACAATGAAATCACCCAGTGTTCAGGAAGTTCCCCATTTGGCTGGTGCCTTTGCCAACTGGGAGAAGGCACTTACCTCCCAATCATGAAAAATATTGTAGAAGACATTTTTTCAAAAACTTTTTTGAGGAGATAACAAACTGACTTCTGTAAGGACCAGCAGACACAGAAATGGAGCAATGGCAAAATATTCTGGGACAATGTCTCAGAGATCCTTGGCAAGGGAGTTAAAATCACTCCCCAAATGCTTATGGTGGAGGGTAGAGAGTTCCTTGATCTCTCTGAAATTGTCAGTTACTTCAACACAGCTTTTACTGACCTCAGTTCCGTCATTCCACTGAACCTTCCCAGACCCCATGCAGGGAACCAGGTCTTGAAGCTTCCCGGAGGGTGGGCTTTGAACTAAGGTACACCACATTCAAAGGCTGTTTCAGTCAGAGACACCTTGAAATACATCAGTATGGTACTTGGCAAAACTAAGTATGGTGGTGACTCAGTTGATATGAAACTCCTTGCCCTGGCAGTAGAGGTACTTTCCCACCCCATCTCTAGAATTAACTTTTCCCTGTGATACTCGCAGTTCCTAGACAAGTGGAAATCCACACTGGTTTATATCAGCTTTCAAAAGTGGAGACTGCACTAGCCTTGCCAATTATAGACCCATTTCTCTTCTCACTCTCTTGTCCAATGCCATTGAGAGTATAGTCTCTGACAAACTTGTCACATACCTCAAACAATACAGTGTCCAGTGTTTACAGCAGCATGGTTTCTAGAAGCTCCACTCCACCAACTTAGTGCTCTTGGAATACACCATGTTCATAAGGCCCTTGACAATGGTAACCTAGCAGGAGCTTTATATATTGACCTTACTAAAGCCTTCAACGTGGTCAACCATAAGCTCCTGCTTAACAAACTCCCTAGCATGGGTCTGTCACAGAACACAGTTGACTGGTTCCACAGCTATTTCATCAATCAGTACCAGTGGGTGAAGATCGATAAATCTTTGTCTGAAATTAGGGCAGTATGTGCTGGTGTCTCCCAGGGCTCCATCTTGGACCCACTCCTTTTTGGTCTCTTCATAAATCAACTGTCAAAGCTTGTCAGACAGGCAACGTGCACCTCTATGCCGATGATGCTGTCATGTAGTCCAAAAACCCTGACCTTGCCAGCCTTCCTGCTGCTCTCCAAAGTAACTTTAGGTCTCTTGAAAACTGGTCCTCAATTACAAAAAAAACAAAGACCATGCTTTTTTTTTTTTTTTTACAGAAGAGGAAAGTTCTACCCTTTGTTATTTCAAATGGCCAGCGACAAAATCTTGAAAAGGTGGAGACCTTCAAATATTGTGGAGTAACTCTGGATGACACCTTATTTATGCACCCCATGTTGACCATCTGATGGCTATATTTCACAGAAGACTGGGTGCCCTGTACTGTAACATGAGCAACCTCACTGGGGATACCAGATGCTTTATTGTGGCCAGCCTCATTCTGCCCTGCACAGACTATGAGCTGCCTGTCTATGCTGCTGCCTGTGACACAGTGGTAAACACAGTAAAGCTGCTCCACAATAAGGCATGCTGCTTTGTACTTGGTGCAGGTAACTGCACTCACACTAGTACCATTCATGCCCTCACTGGCTACCTTTACCCAGCAAAATAAAGCTCAAGACCCGTTTGCTAGCCAAAAAGGCACTCTTTGGCCTAACACCTCGTTTTAACAAATTGTTTCCACACTGTCTCTAACCAGTACAACACCAGGAACATGGCCAGGAATGCCCTTAAGCCTCCTCTTGGCGTACTCAGCTGGGAAAGAGGTCATTTGCTGTCAGGGTCACCAACTGGTTAAACAAATTGCTTGATACGCTGCTGAATTTCCCCAAGTTTAATCAGTGTAAGAGATTTTTGCAGTCTACCTTTGTAGTCCAATGCATTTGTAACTGTTAAAACAGTTTTATTCATTTTCTCACTGTGCATAACCTGTGACTTTTTATACAACGATCTATATCGAGTTTTTAAAAACTGTATGTAATTGTTCTGCCTTAAGTGCTTGGAGCCTGATTTGACTGCATTTCCACTGGAACTGCTTATTGTACTTAAATGTATTTTAAGACTCTGTACTTGACGTGAAACCTTTGAAAATGGGCACTTGTGCACAAAGGTAATTGCTGAAGTTTTCAATAAATAAATATGCACCTCCATGTGTATGTATGTGCAGCTCTACACGCATACATGTGCAACTCCATATGTATGTATGTGCAGCTCCACATGCATACATGTGCATCTCCATGTGCATGTGTGGCCCCACATGCATAAATGTTCATATATGTGTAGCTCCACGTGTGCACCTCCATGTAGATGTATGTGCAGTTCCACATGCGAACATGTGCACCTCCATGTGTATGTACAGCTCCACGTGCATACATGTGCACCTCCATGTGTATGTATGTGTAGCTCCACATGCATACATGTACACTGCCATGTGTATGTATGTGCAGCTCCATGTGTATGTATGTGCAGCTCCATGTGCATACATGTGCACCTCCACGTGTATGTGCAGCTCCATGTGCATACATGTGCACCTCCACATGTATGTATGTGCAGCTCCATGTGCATACATGTGCACCGCCATATGTATGTGCAGCTCCATGTGCATACATGTGCACCATGTAGATGTATGTGCAGCTCCATGTGCATACATGTACACCATGTGCATGTATGTGCAGCTCCATGTGCATACATGTACACCGCCATGTGTATGTATGTGCAGCTCCACATGTATGTGCAGCTCCATGTAGATGTATGTGCAGCTCCATGTGCATAAATGTTCACCGCTATGTGTATGTACGTGCAGCTCTACGTGCATACATGTGCACCTCCACGACGTGCACCTCCACATGCATGCATGTGCAGCATTGTAGGCTGGCAGTCCTTGGGGCAGGAATCAAAGCCCCCCCCCAATCAGGATGGCACTGACTCTCTTATAGGCCCTGCACCCCCCCCCCCACACACACCAGAAGATGGTCCTGTGTAGCTGGTGAGGTAAGCCCCGGAGATAATAGGTGTTGGGGCTGGGTGACTCAGGAATTAAACAGGATGAAAAAATGTGTTCCTCTCCCAGCATTCTAGTTTAATTCCCTGCAGTCTCTGGCTTTAGCCAAGTGCTCTCTGCTTTTTGTAAGTGGTGTCACAGGAGGTTGAGAGGTGTGATTACCTGTTGTGCTGAGGCTGGTGGACGCCTGTGAGTTCGACAGATTTATGCCTGTCCCCTGACTTGTCACCTGAGATAGAGAGGGAGAGGTGGAGGGTTACAAGAATGGTTATAAAATACAAGAATTAAAATAACCCAGAACCAGGAAATGAAATCTGTAGTCATAGCACATAACCTGCATCAGAGGGCACTGCAGAATCCAGTACTGAACCTGTGTCAGAGAATCCCCTGTAATACCAGGTTCCAGAGCCATTTCAAAGAAGGTAGTGAAAAAAACAGTACCAGACATATATCACAGCAAGTACTGTGAGAACTGATACCAGACACATATTGGAGCATGTATTGTAGAGACCATCACCAGACTTGTATTATAGCATGTACTCTTAAGAAGGGCTACCAGACCTGTATCAGAGAATGCTCTCAAAGAACTGACACTTGCCATATATCAGTGCATGTACTGAAAACCAGTGGCAGACACATAGAGCAGGAACTGTAAGAACTGGTACTGGGTATATAACACAGCATGAACTGCATGTACTGGTACCAGATTTGCATCACATGTACTATTGATGATGACACTGGACCTATATCAGAGCAGATAATGCAAAACCTGCTCCCAGACATAGAAGTATAGAGTTTACACAAAACACTTGGGCAAGAGACTGAGAATCCACTCCCTGTCACTGTATGCACACCGGGCAACATCCTCCAACACTGTGAGGAAAGACAAACCTCAGCAACTTCCAGAGATAAGGAAGGGCGGGTAGGTGTGGGCAGGAGTACTCCGAGCCAGTGGGAGGTAGGTGCTGGCAGAAGTACTCAGAACCAATGGGGACTAGTAGGTGCGGGCAGGAGTACTCAGAAACAGTGGGGGGATAGGTGCTGGAAGGAGTACCCAGAACCAGTGGGTGAGGTTAAAGGCAGGCAGGAGTACTCAGAGGGGCAGTTCTGTGATGTGCCGTGAATGTTTATGTTCACACTTCACTATGAATAGCATTAAAAGCACTTTAAATTTGCACTTAGGTGGAATGTGTCTTTCTTCAGGCTCATGAGTGCAGGTTTCTGGCTTTTTGGTGATAACTGGGCTAGCTGCCTCTTCTCTGCATTAGCCCTGTTCTGAGGATTCGTGGTTCTCGCCCTCGGGAACTTTTGGGTACTCAGAACCTATGGAGATGGGTAGGTGCAGGCAGGAGTACCCAGAACCAGTGGGCGGGTAGTTGCAGGTAAGAGTACTCAGAATCAATGGGGGCGGGTAGGTGCAGGCAGGAGTACTCAAAACCAATGCGGGGTAGGTGCAGGCAGGAGTACTCAGAACCAATGTGGGAAGGTAGGTGCAGGCAGGAGTATATAGACCCAGCGGGAATGTGACAGTGCAGGCAAAAGTACTCAAAACCACTGGGATTGTAGGTGCAGGCAGGAATTTATTTATTTGCTTTTGTTAACCAGGTGAGCACACTAGACAGCCAAGTGCCTATTTTCAGGTGCGACCCCGGAAATTACAAGGTACATACAAGAACATCAGGCATTTCAGGGTACATACAAGAACTTCAGGTATATACATTACAGAACAGAAGGTGGATAACAGCACGGTACAGGCATGGATGACAGTAAACAGTATAGACGGGAGCCATACCCTCAGGTGGATATGGTTAATGGGTTAAGCGAGAATAACAATGTGTAGGAGGGAGACCTAGGAAAACAAAAAAATAAAAAAAAGTACACTTACTCTTTATAGGAACAGTTGGGCTGAGAATGGACCCAGTACATTTAATACATCAGATAGTAACATCCTCGCCAGAGGATAGGGGGCATTCAGTAACAGGAGGCTCGTTTTCCTAAACAGTTGGGCCAAGTTTAATGACTTAGTCGGCCAGAGTGGTCTGGGTCGAAGGTGCAGGGGAAGGGTTTATGAAGTGCAGAGACAGGAGAAGGCCGATTTGAGGAAGCCCCATAGGGAGGCTTTGAAGCAGGTATGGGAGGGGGAGGAGCGAGTGAGTGCAGGGAAAGTGTTTAACAACCTGGGCGCATAAGCGGTGAAGTCCCGATCACCCATTTGGGTGCAAGTTCTTGGAGCCCGGAGGACCTGAGAGTCACTGGATCTTAAGTGGTAGGAGGGGGTTGCAGGTAAGAGGGACATGGCGAGTGCAGAATGGGTGGCAGTTCTGACAATATTGTTGATGAAGTTGCCTAGGACAAAGGCACAGTGCTTTTCCGGAGGGAGCCGCTCAAGCTGGGAGTAGAGCTCACATGGGTGCGTGAGGCAAGGAGCAGAAAGCGCAAAATGACATACATTGTTGTATGCGGTGTCCCATTTTGTGAGACTGGTTTCAAACAACATGAAGTCTTGCTGTATTCAGACATAATGCAGTTAGCCCCAGCACTTGAACTGCCCCAGAGAGGAAAGAGTTAACTCCATGCAGAAGCATGGAACGTTGAGCTCGAGCTCGGTTTTCAAACCTCTGTCTGTGGTACTTCCCAATGTAACCGTCAGATTCTTTACTCCACCTAACAGTGAAGTCGCTCTGGAGATTTCTGCTGCTCGGTTCAGTATAGTAAAGCGTTCGGTTTAAAAAACATTTTTTTTGTGTTTTTTCGGATTTCCAGCCTCTGTCTATGGTACAGGTAGTGTTGTAGATAGGTAGTGACTGCGTTTTTATTTTATTTAACTATGGAAAATCGTTTGTCTCTTTGGTTTCTTTTCAGTCGGTCCGGTTAGGAACCAACCTTGTGAATTCTCTAATTTTAAATAATATCTTTCTGGGATTAGTGTGGTGTTCCGGTACTGATCGGTTTCAAAAGAACCAGGCTTTTTCTTGGTTCTTTTCCAAACCCGTGACACGGTTGTTACCAATCGGTTGGTATTACCTGGCTTTAAAGCTTCTATAGGGTAATTTTGGTAAGTTGGCCATGTCTGAGAAACCCAAAAAGAAAACCAGTCCCACTGGGTTTCAACACTGTACTGAGTGTGGGCCTTTGCCAAGGCTGACCCCCACCTCATCTGTGTTTACTGTATGGGGTTTGACTACCTCCAGTCAGACTGCCAAATTTGCAAAAACTTTCCCAAAACCACTCTAGAGAAAAGACTGAGTAGGTTGAGGGAAAGGGAGGCCGAGAAGTCCGTGGATCCAGATGGCCAGCCCAGTTCAGTTGCGGCCGAATCTGAGGAGGTGCCTACTAACCTGGGCGATACCTCCTCGGGCAAAAGGAGAGCCAACTCTGAAGGGTCGGTTCCGTTAACAAAAGAAATGAAAGTCTCCCGGTACGGATCCAGTACCGCATACTCCAACCGCGGATGAGATAGCCAAAGCGATTAGTACTGTTCAATCACTTTGTTCGTTCCTCTGGAACCTCGCACCGCTGGTTAGGCCGTTTGTTCAGTCGGAACTGGCTCCTTCGGATTATGATCCGGATGCTTTCTATGAGGAGTGGGAGGGAGACGAAAATTATCCCGATGATGATGATGACGACCAGGGGGGTCTGGATGTGCCCATTGAACCGAACATCTCCCCAGACAGGCCCTCTGATATCTCTCCTCCAAGGCTCTCTGAGTCCCCTTCACACTTCTTGTTTTACAAGAAGGTGGCCCAAACCCTCCAGCTCCCTATGGCTGAAGCTGCTGAGGAGGAAGAAGAGCCTGATTTTGTGGAGATGATGGACATCCCAGAGTCCAAAAGGTTGTCTATCCCCCTTCATAAGTCCTTGGGAAAACAGACACAATAGATTCTACAGACTCTTAACTCTTTTTCTCCTGTAGATAAAAGAATGGACAGGAGGTATATATTATCAGGCTCAGCTGCGGAGTTCCTTTATTCACATTGCAGCCATGTTGGGGTTGTGCAGGCTGCAACCTGTGACAGGGCAAACATTCCTTTGGCTTCACACCCCCCAGACAAGGACTCCAGGAAAGTTGATGCCATGGCCAAAAAACTATACTTGGCATCCTCTTTGGGACTCAGGCAGGCAAACTATATGGCCTATACAGCCAGGTACCAGAAGTCCATGTGGGATATGGTTCTGAAACTAGCTCAACAGGCCTCCCCCCAGCTAGCCAGAGAGCTGGAGGAGGTGGCTGCTGATGGAATTGAGGCATCCAAAGTACAATTTCAGGCTGCTGTGGACTCCAACGATGTGGCATCCAGAGTCATGGCTACATTTGTGTCTCTCAGGAGGCATGCTTGGCTCAGATGTACTAGCCTATCATAGGACACCCAGTCTAAGACTATGGATTTTCCTGTAGTTGGTAACTCTCTGTTTGGGGAGCAGACAGAGGCTTACATGAAAAAAATGGACAAATACATGACAACTTACAGGAGTACACAGGCCAAGGAAAGGCAAGCCACTCCTCAAAAGCAGCAGTCCAGGGGCAGGGGCAGGCCTTTTCACCAAGCCCATGCCTCCTCTTCTTACCCACAAAGGTTTTTTTTCCGAGGGAGGGGCAGGAGGGGGATGAGCAGGACTGCTTCCTCTTCCCAGTCTAAGGCTCCTGCCAAGCAGACACCCTGAGGTGTCAGCCCAGGTCGACTCCCCAATCCCAGTAGGAGGCAGGCTGGCTTACTACTTTCAGGCCTGGAAGTCTGTTACCTCAGACAAGTGGGTCCTGGAAGTAGTAAGCCAGGGACTGGCCCTCAGTTTCCAAAGGTACCCAAAAAAAGAGGGCCAAGTCTTTTCCACGTGCATCAATCTCAGAAATCCTTGCCCTGGAGGCAGAGGTTTCCTCTCTCCGAGCTCTCAGAGCCGTAGAGAAGGTTCCTACTCAACACAGGGGAAATGGCCTGCAGGGCTCCCATATCTACAGGGATTCCTGTATTTTACAGGGATTTGGAGGCATCTACAGGAAAACTCTTCCCATAGACTTGCATTGGTCATACAGGAAAACAGGGCAATTCAGCTTCCATAGGAAATAAAGTAATCTACAGGAAAACCCAGGAATATTACCCTGGAGTGACAGGGAAAATGCCAAAACAATATGGGAGCACTGGGCCTGTACTCCAGGTACTTCCTTACCCCAAAGAAAACAGGGGAGTGGCGACCCATCCTGGATCTAAGGTACTTGAACAAACACATATCAAAACCCAAATTCAGAATGGTAATTCTGGGGAATAATCCTTCCCTCTTTAAGGCCAGGAGATTGGCTAGCATCACTGGACCTCAAGGATGCCTACTTCCATATCCCTATAAGGTGCTCCCACAGAAAATACCTCAGGTTCGAGTTGCCTTCGGGCCACTATCAGTTCAAGGCCATGCCTTTTGGCCTAACATCAGCTCCAAGGGTGTTCACAAAGTGCCTTGCAGTAATGGTGGCTTACCTCAGAAGACAGGGTATCACCATTTTTCCATATCTGGATGACTGGCTGCTGGTAGGGCAGTCATCGGGTCAGGGTAGCTCTGCAAACCACCCAGGACTTGCTCAGTTCTCTGGAGTTTCTTCTAAATCTGCCAAAATCAGTCCTGAAACCAGTACAGCTTCTCACCTTCATAGGGGTGGAATTGGATACTGTCCGAGCAAAAGCCTTCCTTCCTCTGGCAAGGGTGAAGGCCTTAGTAGACTTTACTTCCTCCTTTCGGCCTCAGGTTTCTCTTCCAGTGAGACAGTTCCTCCAACTCTTGGGCCACATGGCAGCCTCCACTGCAGTGGTTCAGGGAGCCAGATTTCAGATGCGGGACATTCAGTTCCATCTAAGGTCCTTTTGGTCACAGAGAAGGGACACTCTCCCCAAACTGATTCCAGTGACCCGAACTCTGGTACAAGCTCTCCAGTGGTGGCTGGACCAGGACATCCTCAGACAAGGGGTTCCATTTCTCCCTCAAGTTCCATCAGTAGTACTGACTATGGATGCTTCTCTCCTAGGCTGGGGAGCCCACCTGGGAGCCCTAACAACTCAGGGAATCTGGTCTCCGCAGGAGTCTCTTCTTCATATCAATCTCCTGGAACTCAGGGAGTTTTCCTAGCCCTTTAGACCTTCTCAGATTCGGTCAAGGGCAAGGTGGTCCAAATCAGGATGGACAACACTACCACAATGTGGTACATCAACAAGCAGGGAGGCACTCGGTCCACGGTCTTGTGCGCGGAGGCCATGAAGATTTGGTCTCTGGCCTATTCCCTTCAGACTTCCCTGGTAGCAGTTCATCTTCCAGGGAAAGACAATGTGTTAGCAGATGCCCTGAGCAGGATTTCACAGGGACATCACGAATGGTCCCTGAATCCTCACATTCTGAGGATCATTTTCTCCAGGTGGGGCATCCCAGAGATAGATGTATTTGTAGCACCAGACAATCATCAACTTCTTCTGTTTTGTTGCAGACCTCCAGTCCTGGGGACAGTTCCCCCAGGATGCCCTCATTCTGGACTGGAAGGGCAGGTTTCTCTATGCCTTCCCTCCTTTCCCTCTCCTGTTCAGAGTTCTGATCAGGATAAGAACTCAACCCTGCACAGTGATTTTGGTGGCTCCAGATTGGGCCAGACAGCCCTGGTATCCTCTTCTGTTGTCCTTGGCTGTGTCACGTCTCCTGTGTCTTCCCAGGAGATGCAATCTTCTCTCCTCCTCCTCCTCCTCCTCCTCCCAGGGGCGGTTCTAGTTCCCCAATCTCCAGTCCCTCAACCTCAAGGCCTGGCTCTTGAAGAGTTAGAATATGCAGCACTTCATCTGTCTCGGGGAGTTCTGGATATTCTAAAGGTCTCCAGGAAACCTTCCACTAGAAAAAACTTACAGTTCCAAATGGAAGAGGTTCAGTATTTGGTGCTCTCAGAAAGGCATCCTGCCTGATTCTGCAGACATTTCCACAACTTTAGACTATCTAGTTCATCTGAATGGTCTAGGCCTTAGGCCTGCCACTCTGAAGGTTCATCTAGCAGCTGTCTCTGTATTCCTCTCAGCAGGGAAGGGCTCTTCCCTGGCATCTCATCCTGTTTTCAGAAAGTTTTTCAAAGGTCTGCTCCACATTAACCCTCCTTTTAGGGAGCCTGCTCCGCCTTGAGATCTTAATGTCTGCATTGCTCAGCTCAAGCAGCCACCCTTTGAGCCTATAGCTTCAGCTGAATTGAAGTACTTGACTTGGAAAACTGTGTTTCTGGTAGCTATTACTTCTGCCAGGCGGATTAGTGAATTACAGGCCCTGTCAGTTGAACCTGACTTCATATCCTTCCATAGGGATAAAGTGGTCCTAAGAACTAATAGGAAGTTCTTGCCTAAAGTGGTATCGAATTTCCACCTAAACCAGTCCTTATCACTCCCTGTGTTTTTCACTGACTGTTCTTCTTCAGGGGAAAGAAGATAGAGCATACTAAGGCACACAGAAATGATGGTTTTCAATTGTTTCTCACTTATGGTGAAATGGGGAAAGGTAAGCCTGCCACTAAAAGATCTATTGCCAGGTGGATTGTTTCTTGTATACAATTCTGCTATGACAAATTGGGTAGAACGCCCCCTTCAGGCCTGAGGGCTCACTCCACTAGGTGTACAGCTGCCTCTCTAGCTGCGGCCAGAGATATTCCCTTGTTAGGAGATCTTTAAAGCAGCCACCTGGAAAACAGTAGATACATTCACCAAGCATTACTCCCTGGACATCCAGGCTAGGAGTGATGCTAGGTTAGGCACAGCAGTACTGCAGAGCCTGTTCCCAAAGCAGGTTCTGCATTCCCTCCTCCATAGGGAACTGCTTAGTAGTCTGCATTATGTCTGAATACAGCAAGACTTCATGTTGTTTTAAGAAAAAAATTACTCACCATAGTAATGTTGTTTCTTCAAATGGAGTCTTGCTATATTCAGACATCCCCCCGCCTCCCCTCTCAGAACCTGTTTTTGGGAAGTGGGCTGGCAGGTACAGTGTTGCACCTCAGGGATGTACCTTGTACCCTCCCTTTTGGTGGGGTAGCTGTTATGTTTATTATTCTTATGCTCATAGCCTAAATTGTCACTACCTTGTTTCTTCTTGGGTTCTCAACTTGAGTCTTTTGGACCCCAAAACTATTTCTTGCTTTTTGGCTATATGTTTCAAACAATTTCCATATTTTAGTGCCTAGTTAATTAGTTGCTCTTAAGAATCTGACGGTTACACTGGGAAGTACCACAGATAGAGGTTTGAAAACCGAGCTCGAGCTCAACGTTCCATGCTTCTGCATGGAGTTAACTCTTTGCTCTCCGGGGCAGTTCAAGTGCTGGGGCTAACTGCATTATGTTTGAATACAGCAAGACTCCATTAGAAGAAACAACATTACTATGGTGAGTAATTTTTTCTTTTGGGACATAGGCAAAGGAGACAAGCCCATAGCAGGGCATGGGCAGGAGGACCCCCCCCCTTGCTAGGGCAAGTCGTGCAGCCGAGGTGAGAGAGTTATTTGATCTGTATGCCAGGCCTAGTCTGCAGTAGCTTTACATGTGTTGCGAATATGCAGAGTGAGGTCCAGTTGCTGGTCAAGTGTTACCCCCAGGTATTTGACAGCATCAGCATCTTGTAAGAGGGAACCATCAGCTCCAGAGATTTTTACAGGGGCAGGAACGGCTTTGTCTTGGCTATGGAGCCAAACAGCATGGCCTGGGTCTTTTGAAGGTTGATAGTTAGCTTGTGGTCCTTTAGCCAGGTTCGAATTAGGTTGAAATCAGAGTTTAGCATGGAGTTGTTGACAGAGATGTCCTGAGAGTTGGTCAGGATGACAAGGTTGTCAGCATACAGGGTGGGGCGCCCATGGGCCAGGACCATGGGTAACTCATTTATGAAAAGGGAAAACAGAATGGTCCTGAGAACGGATCCCTGGGGGACCCTGCAGTTCACCGGAGAGGGATCAGAGAGGGCCTTGTTGAAGTTAGTATATTGCTGTCTGCCAGAGAGGTAGTTTGTGAACCAGGCATGGGCGGAGGGGGAGAGGCCAAGGGTCCAGAGAGTGAAGGACAGGAGCGTGTGGTCAGAAGCTTTTGAGAGATCCACGAAGATGGCTCCAGTCAGTTTGCCTTGATCAGCAGCGGACCGGATCTCAGAGGTGACCACGGCTAGGGCAGTGAAGGTGCTGTGCCCTTTTCTGAAACCGTGTTGTGCTGGGGAGAGTAGGTCATAGCTCTGTAGGTAGTGGGTGAGCTGGGAGGCAACCACCTTTTCGAGAAGCTTGCTAATCGCACACAGAATCGCTATAGGGTGGTAGTTCTTGAGATTTTTAGGGTCACCTTGTTTGAAGACCGGGACTTTGGCCACTTTCCGTACATCCGGGATGGTTCCTGAGTTTAGGGAAATGTTGAAGATATGGGTGATGGGCCAGGCTAGGAGGGATGCCCCCAGATGGAGCAGTTTGGGCTCAAGGCTGTCATGTCCAGATCCAGTATGAGGGGAGAGACCAGCAAGGAGCTTCTGGGTCTCCAAGATGGAGGCAGCTTTTAAGTAGAAGGGAGGTCGGGTTGTTATCCCACTAGGGGAGGGGCTTAGAGCCTTGGGGTCTGGGAGGGGACAGCAGGCAGGTCAGTGAACAGGGAGTTGAATGCGTTGGCAATTGTAAGGGGGTTGTTGCAGCTAACCCCGCCAATGTGCATGTCAATGACCTGGGCTCTGGCAGAACCTCCAACCATGTTTTTGTTGTTTTGCCAGAAGCTCTTCGGGTTCCTGGCTGAGGACAGCAGGGCACACTGACAGAGCTTGCTGTTAGCAGAGTGGATGGCTCTTTTACATGAGTTTCTCAGCTGCCTATACTCAAGGAAGTCTGTACTGGTGTGGGAGGCCTTGTATCTCGGCCAGCATATGTCCCTTTGCTTCATGAGGGGAAAATAGGTCACCATGGAGCCACTTGGTGATACTGCCCCTTACCCTCCTTTTAGTGAGGGGAGCGTGTTTGTTTTGCAGGGGAGTAAAGACAGTGAGAAAGTTGTCAAGGGCCCCTGAGGGGTCACTTGTGGCAGTGACCTGGGACCAGTCCATTTGTCGTCGGTCAGCAACGTAGTTATCAATATTAAGTTTCGAGTAGTCCCTCATCTGGATCACTTTACAGGGGATTTTGGGAGGGGAGATGCCTCATGTACAGTAGGTGGGAGAGTGATCCGAGATGACATCACAGAGAATTCCTGAGGAGACAGTATTATCGAGTCTGTTGCTCAGCACCCAATTAATGAGGGATCCTTTATCCCCACAGGAGAACAGCCTTGTGGGTTCCATAATGAGTTGGATGAGGGCCAGGTCAGACAGCAGAGGCTCAGAATCAGTGGGTTGGTAGTTGCAGGCAGGAGTACTCAGAACCAATCTGGGTGGGTAGGTGCGGGAAAGAGTGCTTAGAACCAATTAGGGCGGGTAGGTGCAGGCAGGAGTATTTAGATCCAGCGGGGTTGGGTAGATGCAGGCAGTAGTATTTAGACCGAGTGGGGGTGGATAGTTCTAGGCAGGAGTACTCAGAACCAATGGAAGATGGTAGGTGCAGGCAGGAGTATTCAGAACCCATGGGGGTGGAAAGGCCAAGCAGAAGAACTCAGGTGCAGGCAGGAGTATTCAGAACCAATGGGGGTGGACAGGTCCAGGCAGAAGAACTCAGAACCAGTGGGGGTGGGTAGTTGCAGGCAGGAGTACTCAGAAGCAATGGGGACGGGTAGATGCAGGAAGGAGTACTCAGAACCAATGGGGGTGGGTAGGTGCAGGAAGGAATACTCAGAGCCAATGGGGCAGGTAGGTTTAGGCAGGAATACTTAGATCTAATGGGCCGGTAGGTACAGAAAGCAGTACCCAGAACCTGTGGCCACTTACCATGTGAGAGGTGTAGATGGGCTTTGAATGTGATGCTAGCAGCGGGGTAGTGCTGATAGGGTTGATCCTCTTCTCTTTCTGCCTTCGGTTACAGAACCAAACCCGGATGACTTCCTTCTCCATGTTCAGCTGCTCTGCGATCAGCAGGATTTCCTCTGAGGTAGGCTTCTGGTTCTGCAAGAGAGGAAAGGCACAGTTACTGTGAATGTTACCAGCATCAGGACTACAGGTATGGCTCTGTACTGTATGACCTGTAATACTACAGAAACAGGGAACATGGTTCTGTCTCCACAGTCTTCTGCTGCAATAAAGCAAAATTCAGTTCCGTGTCAGTGCTCTTAAGTTCCTGGATGCCCTGCTGTAATATATCAGATGTAATGCAGTCTTGTCTCAGTGTTGTGGGTTCCTGGATGCTCTCCTGTAATACAACCTTATGTAATACAGTCCTTTCTTTACACTCTGGGTTCCGGGATGCTATGTGTGCTGTAATATAACAGGTAATGCAGTCCTTTAAAGATCCCCCCCCAGCTTAGTGCATTTGTAAATTGCGTCACATATTGTGGTGCCTTACCGCACTGAAACACAGTCTGTGTATAGCTATTATATTTTCTGACGTGGAAGGGATCGTAATTTTGCTCTTCCTGGATTCCACTTCCCGGTTTGATGGCGCCACCCTGCTCCACCCCCCCATGCTCAGGCACTTGATGTGAGCCCAGGGAGAGCGCTGGGACATGCCCCATTGAAATCAATGGGGTCAATTTTACATATGTTTTTATGGACAACTATGTCCAGGTGGAGAGAAATCATGCACACTGGTTGACTAACAAAGGCCTTGTTAGTCAACTGGTGTCCATGATTGCTGTCCACCTGGCCATATCTGTCCATAAAAATGTAAGTAAACTGACCCCACTGATTTCAATGGGGCGCTTCCCCACACCGTCCCTGGGATCACATCTTTAAGTACCTGAGCGCAGGGGTGGAGCAGGGTGGCGTCATCAAGCCGGGAAGTGGAAGGGATCCGGGGGAGAGCAAAATTACGATCCCTTCCACTTCAAAACTAGTGAAGAAAATTTAATAAGCTATACACAGACAGTGTTTCAGTGACGTAAGGTACAACATGTGGTGCATGTCAACAGCTTGGGGAGTCTCTTTAAAAGCCATAATACTAGAGACAGATGCTATCAGAATAAAGTTCCACATCTCAACACAAGCACACCATCCATAGCTGTTTTCCCAATCTGAGTCATGCCTTTCTCCATAGAGACTATCCCATCAGTTTTCTACTGAAATCCCACTCCATCGGAGTCCTCTACCCAAAGCTCTTCTCCCCCCAATGCAAGCCATCTATCTAGTTCTCCCACATCCAATCACTTAAATCAAATCTATCCTCCCCTGTCCAAGACCTCCACCTAAAGCTCTACTGCTCCATCCAAGCCCTCTACCAAAATGTAACCTCCCCAACCAAGCTCTGTACCCAAACTCTCTATTCAAAGCGCTACTTCCCTAATCCAAGACCTTAACGCAACGCTGTCCTCCCCATCCAAGCCCTGAACCACAGCACCCCATCCATGCCCTCTATTCAGAGCTCTCCCCTATCCAAGCCCTTTAGTACAAGTTCTCCCCTTCCACACCTTGTAGCTGAAGCTCTTCTCCCCACACAAACCCTCCACACAAAGCTCCCCTCCCCATATAGCCCCATCCAAGCCTTCTGTTCAAAGCTCTCATCCCCTTCTACACCTTGGATCTGAAGCACTTCTTCCCACACAAGCCCTCTATCCTAAGATCGCCTCGTCCAGCCCTCTACCCAAAGCTCTCCACCCCATCTAAGCCCTGTACTCAAACCTGTCTTCCGCATCCAAGTCATCAACACAAAGCGTACCTTCCTTATCCAAGCCCTCGAACTAAAGCACTTCTCCCCACCTAAGCCCTCTGTCCAAAGCTCCCACCCTCTGTCCAAAGCTGTTTCCCACAGAATCTGACATCTTTTACGCAGATCCCCTTCCCTATATGAATCCCTGCGCACAGTTCTCTTCCACTGCTCCCAGTTACAATCTCCCCAGGAACGTACCGCAATAAAGCTTTTTTCCAAGGCGAAGCGGACATTGGTCTCTATGCTGGTCCTCTTTTTCCGCCTGCGTCCTGGTAGCCCATCAAAGCCGATGGGTGGACTGCTCATCTGGTTGGGGCTTGGCAGTGTTGAGTCCACGGACATGGTTTCTAGATGCAGAGGAGAGAATGAGAGAGAGAGACAGATGTGACTTTGTGATGGCTGGGGGGCAAACTACCTTTACTCCTTGCTGTTTGGGCCTTCAACAGCAACTACCCACTCTGATTTGCAGGAGGCCCTTTCCTTCTGGAGTTCTGCATGTTTTTGATGTGTATCTGCATTTTAAGTACTATGACAGAAAGCCTTCAGAGGATCAGCCATTTTATGTTCTGATGTTGTGTGGCCCAGTGCCTTATCCCCCCCACTCTCATTTAGCCCCACATCCCCACTCCCCATCCACATCCTACTTTCTCCCTCAATGCATCACAACACCCAACTGGGGCAGAAGCCTTTTCTAAAATCCCAAGTCCCAACCCACACACCAACTGTAGGAGGCACTGCAGAACAACATGGTCTAGTCCTCTCTCCATTCTTGGGAGTCCAAACGTAACAGTAATATGACATGCCCCATGAACGTGAGATGTAACATCGCTTCCAAATCCAGGTCACCTGCAGTCACAGATCAGATCTGAAGGGACTTGGACAGCAAGACATCTGATTATTCTGTTTCTCTGTACTGGCTTTTCCCCCAGTAGTCATTTTGTTTTCCACTCCGTCAAGCGAAGTTGTCTCAATTGCCCTTCTTTCCATTGGGCAGTTGGCTTCTAGTCAAAGGAAATGTATTTCGCTCCTCGACTGGGCAGCAGGGGTAAGCAGATTCTTGTCAAACCTTGCTATGTTTTTTCTTGGTTAAGTTATAACTAAGAACTAACACCTTTAGCACTCAAAATTTGAGTCAGGAAATCAAAGGGCAAAATAGCTACTACTGAAGCATTCATCTCTATGCATACTTGTGATTTGGTAGGCATGCCTAGAAAAAAACAGAAATATGGAGACTGCTCTCTGATATCGTAAATTGGACGACAAACATTCTTTTTTGAGAGAGCTTTTGTAAGAATTTATAAAGTTGATTTCAACAACTTATGTAATCTATACCCCACTATGTATTTTTGCTGTATGTCTGATATATGATTACGTGCATAGTTCTGGAATCTCTTATGATTATGAGAATGCCTTCCTGACAGTCTGCCACCTGCAGTGCAGATGACCTGAGTCCAGGAACCAGACTGGGATGCAGAAGGGCGGGGGGGGGGCACAGGACGTTCTCCTGCTTGGGAGAGGGTGGGTGAATGTCCATTCTCCCTATACGAGTACCACTTGGAGGTGCCCAGATGGTGTGAGCCAGGTGGGAGAGCAATGGAAGGAAAGAGGCAGTTGGTTTGCTGCACACATGCCCACTGCTCAGCTCACTGCCTGTTCACAGTCCAGCGCCTAGGGGTAGGAGTACCCCCACCCCGGGCAAGACAATACTGGCATCTCTGGGCTCACCCATTATAATGGAGCTTGTCTGCCACCAAATGCAGCGAATATCAAAGAGAGAGGGATCCCCCCCTCCGCCGGGCAGGTAAGGGGAGCTCCCTAAGGTCTGTGACGGTGACGGAGCTGGACAGCAGCAGAGCAGATCACCTAAACTAAGTAAACAATAACAACAAGATTTGCATCAAGCTATATCATCACACAGTCAGGGGATGGGCTTTGGCCGATGATAGCTCTCCATTTGGTTACTACAGCCAATGATTTCCTGTTTTCAAACATGGCCAGTTTCCATTTGGCAGTCTCCTAAAATCCAATTTTTTGTTTTCAAAAATTGAGGGCAAATTAGCATGTTTTTAACAATAATTAGTTGCAAAATTGATGTTTTGCACAAAACACTGGTGTAAAGTGGATTTTTTGCATCATAAAGTGACGCAAATCAAGTTTTTATTTTTCCATAAAAATCGGCTCCCAAGTGCTGGTTTAAAAATGACAGATTCTGTTTTTTACCTGTGTTTTCCATTGAAAATGGAAACTCATTAACCCTACATTACCCATTTTCTAACTGGTAACTGTTGATTGTATTTCTACTTTTTTTTTTTATGATGCTCACTTGACTGCAGAACAAATGTAAAAAAATGGCGCAGACAAACTGGCGTATGCCCTGTATGTGGACGCTGTGGAGGCTTAGGTTTTGCAACTTTACTGAACATATGGTGATCCCTAATAATTGGGTATAATATAAATGGTACTTCAGCAAATCTGTTTCTAAAAATGTAAACATGATTTTCTTTTTTTGTATTGAATTTTGTGCTTGCGATAGGTTCTGGAGTGAAACTGAAGCCCTCTGTTTAGCCATGACAGGTATAAGAACATAACACAGGTAATGGCAGTGCAAACTTCTGCACACTTCCCCACCACCGTGATTCACCTCTAACATAGAGGGGCCACCTGTAGTAGGTGACGGTTGTTGTTCAGACACTTTGCCCATTCGGTCCTCGAGCCAACTGTGGTGGTGGTTCTTGAGTTGTGGACACCTGGACAGTCTCCCATACAGCTCATTTTACACAGGCCACCATACAGTCATTAGAATCAGTAATGGCCTTCTGCCATTTCTCACCTGGACTGGATTCAAACCAGTGATCTAGAGGTTACAGACACACACACACACACACACACACACACACACACACACACACACCCTCCCTCCCCAAGGCAGATGAACAATAACAAATGTAGAAACTTCAAGGGTTTTTCACCTGTAGGTTTGTTCACTATGAAAAGGGGAATTTTGAAAGCATCAATAATAAGGTGATAAACAGGAAAGTCAAACCTTGGGTGAACCTCAACTTCAGATTCGCTGTGGGTTTCAGATTGAGAAAACACAGGCTTTATCTCTTTACTACAACCAAACTAATATGACTTTAACAGGCCAGGACAATATAGGCACACACCCACAGGTTGATTTTGGTCCTCTTAAATGAAAGTTTGTGGGGGAGGATACAGAAAGTATCTTAAACATAGATTTTAATTCTGTGTTCATAAGCTATAGGGAATACTGTGGTTTTTTTTTTTATAAGGTGGTCTTAAACACAGAATACTGGTGTTGTAAGACTACAGCAGCGACCGGCACCAGGCTATTTACTTGTATTGTAAACATCGTTGGTAGCATGCTGTACTGCTAAAAATTTATCTTAAAAAACAGACCTTGAGCTGAGGTCATATATTAGAATTAAAATCCTGTGGGACAGCACTGATGCTGAGCCACCCCCCACTTTATGTTTAAAAGAGACAGAACTAGACTGTGTGTGGGTGGAGAGGTAATAGGAACCCCCTAATTAAATAATTTTTTATTGCAAACAGAAATTGTATTTATTGCAATTTGTGACCATTAAAGGCAATCTGAGCTGTTATAGCTTGTTTCCTGGTGTGTCCTGGGGTGAAGTGGAGGGTTGTAACAATGACCTGTTTTATTTATCATTTTTGAGCAGGATAGGAACATGGGACTGTAACAACTCATTTCCTGGTGTATCCTGGTGGGGGTGCGGGCACACAGGACCAGTTTGTTTGCGTTTACTTATTTTTGTAGCGTTTGGCCAAGAAAGACAGCTCAATTCCAGGTGTACCTTGGGGTATGGGTTACATGGATCGGTTTCATTTGTAAGGTTTGACCAGGAAGGGCATACTGAGCTGTGATAGCTTGTTCACAGTTGTGTCGGGGGGTGGGGGTTACATGGATCTGTTTCATGTGTGAGGTTTGACCAGGAAGGGCATACTGAGCTGTGATAGCTTGTTCACAGTTGTGTCGGGGGGTTGGGGTTACATGGACCTGAACCTGTTTATTCACAGTGAGGAATGGGACCAGAACAGTGGTAAAATTCCTATACTCTTAACAACAAGTGCCACCACCAGATCCCATACCTTTCACCTATAGCTATAAGAGATGGGCAGAAGTGAAAACACAGACACACACACCTGTGGCCTTATGTCTCACAAAATACAAGTGCAGGGGGCATAACTATATTCCTTGTTACATTTTACTTACAGTATTTGTGATGTTAAAACATTTGTTTGAAATCTGGACTGTGCTTTGGCATTCAGTTTGGTGTGGTTCACGGGAAGGGGAATGGTGCATGGGTGGGTGGAGTTAGGGTTAAAAAAACCTTAATGTTGAATTTTCTTATTTTTGTGGCTTTGAGAAGAAACCGGAACTTGTGCATTAATGTAGTTTCTTGCAATTAATAGAAATATACATATGTTCACACACACTGTCTGTGTGAATAGAAATATATGTACGCACGCACGCACTCCCATGTGGTCTGTGTGAATAGACATATGCGTATGTACACACGCAATCCCATACGGTCTGTGTGAATAGAAATATATGTATGTACGCACACACTCCCATGTGGTCTGTGTGAATAGACATATACGTATGTACACACGCAATCCCATATGATCTGTGTGAATAGAAATATACGTATGTACACACACAATTCCATATGGTCTGTGTGAATATAAATATACGTATGTACACAGCACTCCCATACAGTCTGTGTGAATAGAAATACTATGTACACACGCACTCCCACATGGTCTGTGTGAATAGAAATAAACGTATGTACACACGCACTCGCACAAGATCTGTGTGAATATAAATATATGTATGTATACACGCACTCCCATAAGATCTGTGTCTATATAAATATATGTATGTATGTACACAAGCAGTCCCACATAGTCTGTGTGAATATAATTCTAATATTGTGACAGACAGTATTCTGCAATCTGGGCAGTTAAACATGGAACTGTGAGAGGCTCTGCCTACCTGCATCATTCAGCCATTTCTCCAACAGCGGTTTTAGTTTGCACATGTTCTTGAAGCTCAGGTTTAGGGCCTCGAAGCGTGAGATGGTGGTTTGGCTGAAGTCGTTGCCATACAGCTTCCCCATGGCCAGCCCCACATCACCCTAAAGGGGAGAGAGAGGGAGGGAGAGATTACACCAAAAGTACAGAAAGTTACTTTTCACTTTTTGTTTGTTCGTTTAGTTTATCTTCCTGGGTTATGGGCAGGTCGGGACCTGCTGCCTCACTGCCTTGCCTCTGTGTCCTCCAGCCGAGATCCGCCAGCCATCCATCAGGAACCCCAGCCCACTCACAACACACCACTGTGCTGCCCCCACAGTTTACCCCCACAATATGGGCCAGGAACATCTTTCAGCTCTGCAGCATTTCCCTCCTCTGCAGTCATCTGGCCACTCATGGCAGAGGTGAAAACTGGTGGCACCCCCTGATGGGTGGTGGAATGGATCCAGCGGTGTAGGTAGTTGGTCGGCAGAGACTTCATCTTCTCGAGTCTGCCTCCATGTTCCCTTTTCTGGTCATCCCACCTCCCTGCTGGGAGCACATGAGGGGATAGACTGCCGGGTGTCCTGATGTAGCCAACCCGAAACCGTACTCCCAGGGCCCCACCCGTAAGCCACAGATCCCCTGCACCACCACCAGTGGTCACCCCTGGCAGCAGTAAAGCATGACATGACCCCCGTGGAGGAAAGCGCCCTCTGCGTTTCTACCATCCTCTCCCAGCTGGCCATCTGACCACCCAGGCTCATTCCCAAAACTCAAGTTGGCGGCGTCACAAGCAGTGACTTTACGCTGCACCAGCAGGCTGCCCACTTTTCACTTTTTGGACTCATTTTTTCCCTCTGAAAAGTGAGGGACTTCCAGCATTCTGACTAGAGAAGCTGCTAGCTGATCCACAGACTGAATCTCACTAATTGATCAGTGCAGCTTAGTTTTTTTTTCTATAATTCAAAATGTGCCTGAATTGCTCCCTAAATGCAAATTTACAGTACCATTCCTCCTATTTCTCAGGTGATGCACCCATTAGACCACTGGGGGCACATATGAGGGCAATGGAAGGTCCTACATGCTGCCTGTCTGCGCAGGTAAACCGGGAGGTAAACCTATGATGACACCTTGTGCCACTCTTTCTTTTGAGGGGATTTTCAGTTGTGCAGTGCTACTGGCAACACTAGTGCTTCTCGAGAGTACCTCAGCTCTGCGATGACCTGGCCCCCTGCAGGTCCTGGGTAAGAAACACAAGTTTGTTCTGAAACCTGGGTGTACGAAATGACTGAAGAGGTTGTATGGGAGATGGGTGAAGAGAGGCTATGTGTGTGTATGTGGGGGTGAGAAAAGGCTGTGTATGAGGTGGGTGCAGGCAGCTAGCAGGTGCACTCAAGTAACAACCTGCATACCCTAAATTATCATATCCCAATTCCTAAGGGTTACTTGACGGGCAGATCAGTGAAGTGGACTGTTAAAAAATGATTTTTTTTTTGGAATTATCTATTTATGCTCCCCTACGTGCTTCGGAGCTGCCTCTCCTTCGGGCTGCCATGACCCACAGACATTCCCCCTACTATCTCCCCCTCGGCCACCTACCTCGGATCTGCAGCCTTCCACACGGTATCCTGATGTAACCCTTCACCAGGCGGGTCCCCCTCCTCCGAGGGGGAAGGCACCGGCGGGAAGAGACCAGCACACTATTCATTGTTCGGTCCCAGGTGCTACTAAGGCATTTCTGCAGGTTCCGGGAGTCTTCGAGTGTGCCCGGGCCATCAGCCGTCTAGTCTTTGGAGCGGTTTTGGGTCTTCTAGTTCCACTCGTGTAGTGCCTCCAGTCTCCACCGGAGGTCAAGCACGAGCGAAGCCATCCCCAGTCCCACCCCAGGATAGGAGAGCAGTCCATCAGATGCTCAATTCTATACGACCCCCGGCGACCTGAGTCCATTCCCAAACCCGGGTCGCCGGTGTGGGTTGCGGTAAGGCTCCAGCGCCTCAACCCTTTATGCCACTGGGCCGGCATAAAAAATTAGTTTTGATCCACTGGTGCTCACTGGCTGTGTGCTATGTTGAGGCTTAGAATTCAGTCACAGGAGATAATTATCAGGAGGGCAGTGTAGTTTGGTGCTTAGAGCACTGGTATTAAGCTGGAACTGTCCAACGGGTGATAACTGGTGGCGGCGCCACCACAGAAAATCTATTTTCAAAAGTTTGCATATCATTTTTAAAGATCTGGGACACCCTTCGGTGTGTTAGAAGAAGCCATATGGGAGGTGGGTAAGAAGAGGACGTGTGGTGAGTGGGAAGAGATCATGTGGGGGGGTGAGGAGAGGCCATGTGGATGGGGTGGGTTGAGGAAAAAATGAAGGAGAAATACCACAAATAAATACTTATTCCCCTGGCAAAAATCACAGTCCTATATGGGTCATCCTGATGACCCTCCGGCCTACCTGAGTGAAGCCCAGTTTGATTCTACGTTGCTTGAATGTTCTGGCAAACTGCTCCAGTTCTTCCAGGTCGCTGGGCTCCTCCGAATGAGCTGAGGTTTCCAGACATTTGGCAGGCTGGGAGTGTGTTAGGTGAGAGTCTGGGAGGCCAGTCCGCGTCACCGCCTGAAAAATACATGAAACCAAAATAAGTATGAGAGGAAAGCAGCCCCCGTTCAAGTACATTTCCACAAATTACAAGACAGTACCAGCATTTATCAATCAAGTTTCTCAGTTAGCAACTACACTTTATTCTTTTTAGATCATTCCTGAATAAGACCTTTGGTCAAAACACGGACTCTTTAAGCTTTATTTTCTACTTTCAGCGTGCATGCAGGGTCACATTTCTCGACCTGTAGGCTGACAAAGTGTCCTTTTGCTTTCATCAATAAAACAAACCACCTTATGAAAACTGGCAACTGTCATACCTCTCAACTGTCCCTGATTTTGACTCAAAAGTTTACCCTGTCCCTCTTAAAAATTGTGTTTCTGTGCCCAAACAGCAGGGGTTGTAAGCACAAAATAATATCACACATTAATGTTACAGACCTGTTCTTCATTAGAAAAGGCATTTTACACCAATCCCCTTATTCTACCAGCTGCCTGAGTGGATATCACTAACTTTGAAGATGTGTCCCTGATTTTGGTCCTTTGTCCCTGATTTTTTTTAAGCATTGTCCCCGATTCATGAGGTAGGAGGTTGAGAGGTATGGCAACTGTTAAAAATAAATTCACAGCTGTCTTTAGTGTCTTCTCTAATTAAATGAAAACCATCTGCAGTTTTTATTTCAGATATGCATAATTTGGCATAAACCGGTGAACAAGGTATCCATTTTTGTTGTGCTGGAGAATTCTGCAGAGGCTCGGTAGGTGCACTGCAAGAATTCAGCAGAACATCATAAGTATTACTTTTCCTGTATTCTCCCTCTCCACTATCTCTCGCTCATCATCCTGATGCTTATGGGTCGCTCTGGCTGTACCTCTTCCGGGTGGGGAGAGTAAGTGCCTGCTTCACAGTCCATTCCAGTTCTAGCAACATCCGGAAGGAGGGGAACCTGTACAGCGGAAGAGTATACTTTCATCCCACCCTGAGAGTTGAGAAGGATGGGGCCTCTGACTTCCCTCCCTCCCTCCCTGGGAGTTCAGGAGGACGAGGGCCTCTGATATCCCTCCCTTCCTGGGAGTTGAGAAGGACGGGGGCCTCTGACTTCCTCCCTCCCTGGGAGTTGAGAAGGACAGAGGCCTCTGACTTCCTCCCACCCTGAGAGTTGGAAAGGACGGGGCTTTGACTTCTTCCACCATGGGAGCCTAGTACATCGAGTGGTCTCTTCCAGCCTGGGAGCTACAATGGGGTGTCTGACTTCTTTTTGCACCCCTGGGGTCAAGTTACATGGGGAGCTCTGCCTTGCCCTCCTACCCTAGGAGTGCAGTTCGCTAGGGTGGTCTCGAGTCCCTTCCAGCCTGAGAATCAAGTACAACGGGAAACACCTACTTCCTTCCAACCCTGGGAGCCTGGTATATACTGGGTGGTTTCCAAGTTCCTCCCTTCCAGCCTAGGGGTCAAGTACAATGGGGGGAGGGGGGCTCCGAATTCCTTCACACCCTGAAAGCTGGTTATACGAAGGGGGGGGGACTCCGACTTCCCTGCCACCCTGGGAGCTGATTACCTCACCTGTGTGACACCTCTGACCTCCAGCCAATCTGAGCATGATTTTCTAAGGATCCCATATGAACCAAATCTCCCAGATGACAGCGCAGTATGTGTCTGCAATGCCGCTACTCTGGCCATAACTACTGTTTCTGATGCACAGTATACAATAGGCAGCGAATAACAGACAACCTTATCTACAGACTGCATGAAAGAAAGGCTGCAGGCCTTAGAAGCCTGGCGTTCTCCTGTGTTTACTCACCTGTGCTGAGAGCCCTGGCCTAGGCGGGGCCTGCAGGCTTTGCTGAGGTAGCTGAAATAGATTTGGTGTCTGTAGCAGACCTGTTCAGAAAGAAGGGAACCAAAAGATTATCTGTCTCAGCCACAAAATGGGTGTAGTGATGACGATGATGATATACAGATGAAGATGGAGCAAACGGGCTTTTATGATGTTCAGAAAATTCAGTGCTCAGTTTATGGGGTGGTTTGTTTAATTAGCTCTCGCTGGCTGGCTCACAAGCGATGATGGTGCTGTTTCTCTTGGTGTCCATCTCCCTTCCCTCACAAAAAAAGCACCAAATTTCTAGGCGACAGGTCCCTGGCACCGGAACCACCTACACATAAGTGGCATCCTGACCTCACACCAAGGAACTGCCTCCACCAAATAAGAGTGCTCTTCCTTCTCGGTCTGCCAAACTCAAGTGTCTCCCAGTGTTAGGGTCATACTGGGATTATGATTAATGACTTACAGTATGGAGGCAGGAATCAGAGCAGAAGGTGAGATGTCTGAACTGGGGAAGGATTTTTTGGCCCATTGTCCCCACCCCCATGAAAATAATCATGATTATGATTCTGATGTTGTGTTTGTGTGTGGGGACTTTCTCGTTAATTTTCCCTCAGTATTCTTGTCCCTTATCCTCACTTTGCTAGCCATGGTGCCACACTAATACCGCAACTGATCTTCTGAGATTATCAGCAAGTCATGCTTAACTCTCAGCTGGGGTCAGGTTTAGTGATACAGCAATGCACTCCCTCCTTCCTTCCTTCTGCATTAATGCCATACTGACTATGGGAAGTGAGAAACCCAGTGCTCTGCCATTAAGCCATTGACCCATTTATGTGACATCTTCTGCGCAAAATGTTCTGGTGGGACACCCTTGTTTCTGCCAAAAAAGGCGACCTCTCTCACCCCTGAACCTCTGCTCACTTGAGCACTGAAGGAGGTGTTTGTCGGAAAAATGAGAAGTCCAGCTGGGGGGGGGGGGATTACTTGCACTCAGAACAGATCACGTGTTAAAAGATTCTTTGTAAGAAAGAAACGACTGACTTCCGGTGACGTCACGCGCATGGCTGCAGCTTGAATCAAGAGGCTCCGTCAAGACTCAAACAAATAACCTCAAAAACTACTCTAAAGTCAAAAAAAGCTTCTTACACTGGTAATAGACGAGGTTAAAAATGCCTAAAATAATGACCGAGTGAAAAACAGACCTCCAGACCTGCCTGATGGAGAAGGATTGCGAGAGGACGGCTCGGAGAGCGAGGGCTCGCAGGCCTCAACAAGCCCTCACCAAGACGACACAGCTAACGACCAGGTTCCCACCAGTATACTCCAGAGACAATGGCACAGATGCTAATGGGATTTAGAGAATTCTGTAAAGAAATGCTGTCCACTGCTACAGCACTGCGAACCGACATCACCAAAATTGAGAACCGCCAGGAGCAAGCGGAATCTGAGATCCAGAATACAGATAAGAGGGTAATGGAAACAGAGAAGGCTATAGTGCAGCTACACAATACGATCAAGATCCTACAAGATAGAGCAGAAGACGCAGAAAGCAGAAATCACAGAAATAATATCAGGATCTCCGGCCTTCCGGAGGGGGTAGAAGGCTCCAATATACTACAATTTCTGCAGGCTATGCTCCGTGAAACGCTGGACATTCCGAACACCTTAAGCTTGGAAATAGATAGAGCACACTGCACACTTGGGCCTAAGCCATCGGCAGGCTCTGTCCTCGGACAATCGTGATTCAATTTCTCAGATACCAGGAAAAAGAATGCGTCCTCCGTACTACATGGAAAGCTGGCACAGTAAGCTATTCTGGTAGTAGGCTCTACTTCAAAAACAATTACTCCCTCGAAATAATGTCCAAACGGAAGGCCTACATCCTGATCCTATGCGCACTAAAAGCAAAGGGACTCAGATTCGGGACGCCCTACCCAGCTCGGCTGACTGTCTTTTTCTCAGAGGGCCCACTCACCTTTGACAACCCGACCACGGCATTGCAGGAATTAAGAAACACGAAAATCGAGGTGCAACAGCAACAACTGAACACAGGGACATCCATCGCATCGAGGCTCTCACAGAAGGTGTGGAATGCAGGACAGAGAGTGGCCAGAAGGCATTAGGGAGCAGAGGCGATACGCAGCATAGCAGAATCGCTGAAGGCCACACAGCAGCAGACTGGTATAGGCCATGCAGAGGATGCAGGAACAAACGGCTGAATGACCTGCAAGTAGAACTGTGTTATACCAAATGAGGTTTTCATACCCTCATTCTCTTAATCTGTTGATAGCAGGAAGGACCTTGAACAGAGCATAGTTAAAAGCTGAGAATAATTATTTACAGCAGTAAATTCAGGGGCAACGCGCAACTGCAGGAACCTTTGATTAACAGCAGAGAGCAGCCCTGAAATTAATAGAGACATTTTTACCTTAAAAGAAAGTTGGGGGGGGGGATAATTTCTAAGAGAGACCTAACCTACAACTCCTGACTCAGTGGGTCTTAAATGTAAAGATGGCCTGTTAGCTGTTATGACTGAATGCTCCTCGGGGCCCACCACCAGCTCTGGAAATAAGATGATACCTGCGGGAGACTCCGGGAAGTACCTCAGTGCTTACAAATTAATTAATTAATTGCTTAAAGCTACCCTCTTGTGAGAGACGGGAAATAGTAGAATAAGGGGCAAAAAAGGGGGGGGGGAAGCGCTTAAGATAAGAGGGATACCTTGCGAACCACTCCAAATCGGGCTTTTTCACAAGATACTGAGTCAGATAAGTAGGAAGATTAAGCTACTTCACTGTGCCTGTAACTCTGAACATGTTTGAAAGGTCTAGGGGGTTGGAGAGGGAAGAACAGGGGGAAAAATTAGAGCACTATGCTAAGTATTAATGGAATATCCCTCTGGCGGGACATAATAAGGGGGGGTTTAAACTCCTGAAGACCCAAACTATAGAGATCTATCCATCAGAGTAAGAAGCACAAATCTACCCAAACAGAGAGTAGAAGGGGACAGTGTTTTCATTTGCCATTTGGCTAAGCACCAACTGTCGTTTTACTCCTATTCTACAGAATGGATAGGCCTTGGAAATGTTAATAGTAAATTACTGACAATCAGGCCCCCGTGAGAAAAATGGGGGGGGGGAGAAAAAGGGGAAGGGGCGGAAGAGGGATATGATGACTGCTTACAGAGCAGACCCAGGGAATGTCTCCCGATTACATCCCCCAGACAGCCTGAGTGGCTGCATTAAATAAAAGGCTGACATGCTTTAAGGTACACCTCATGCTAGAAGAAGTAGGAGATAATGTAACCATCTGAGAGCCGGTGTAAGCATAGGCTCAGACCTATACCCTACACTCAGAAGGCGCTGCTGCAGTGAAATGAAAACTCTTGCTGGAGAGTCTAATGAGGGGTCGGGCTACCAAGGAGTGCCCCAGTGCCTGCCAGGCCTCCCAGTATGCGGACATCATGGAGAACTTAAATTCCCTTGGCCCGGAGGACCCAAAATGGCCGACTTGAGCTCTCACATAATGGGAAAGCATTATTTCCATTGGACTCCCTTATAGTTTCCTCCCTCTGAGCTTAGGCCAGAAAGAACTCACCACGACAGCCATCAATCAGGTCCTAATGACAACTGTAACCACTACAGGTTTAAAATATAACAGATTGGAGAGTAGTCTCAGCGGACCAGCCGTGACGTTTTACCTTTATTCCTTTTTCCCATTCCCTAACAGACACTATAAGTGTCTAGAGGTGACTTATCAAGAATTGAAGCCTCAAGGTAAGGTTTGAACCTTACCACAGAATCCACATCAGATTCACATGTTTGGAAGCCCTGACACATTACCACCTGTGCTGAATACCCAGTTGGTCCCAGCACAGCATAAGTTTTGTTTATGTCTGTTTAAAATCCTTTTTAAAGTTAACTGCTGTAATAAGCAAAGTTATTGTTACGTTTGTTGTTTGTTCAATATGACAGGTATATGCCAACAGGTCTACAGTGCTAACAGATCATACGTAAGTTGGGTGCTTCCTAGGGAACAGAATCTATGCAGGGTTCGAAATGGCTAACCCACATATAAGGTTATTGTCCCAAAACATAAATGGGATCTCCTTCCCTGTTAAACGCTCACGAGTTATGTCATATCTGCATAAGAGTAAGGCAGATCTGATCTATCTCCAAAAGACGCATCTAAATGCTAAAGAGCATCTGAAGCTAGCCAAATTAAGTCGGGGAACCCTATTCAGCTTGTCCAGTGAGATGGGCAGACAGACAGGAGTGGCTATAATTATACCTCCCGGAACTCCCTTTCAACATAGCTACACAGTACAGGACCCGGAGGGGAGACTGATTATGGTCCAGGGCACAGTAAATGGGGTTGAGGTCACCCTGCCCAATGCATACTTCCCACCCGCTCTGCCTGTTTCCCAGCTGGGAACGCTTTTGGATAGAATTGTACAAAACTCAAAAGGTCTCCTCTTATTAGCAGGAGACTTTAACCTAACTCAGGACCCTGCTCTGGACTCCTCCAACTGAAAAACCCCAAGACAATCATCAGCGCAAAAATTTTTCAGCTGATTCACAGCGGAGGTGGGTTGGGTTGATGTCTGGAGACACTTACACCCACACACTAAAAATTATTCGCACTATTCTGTGGTACATAGGACATACTCGTGTATAAACCACACCTATACGCAGCAGGAAAACATTAGCCGGCTAAAAGATGCTCGATTGGACGATATAACCCTTTCTGACCATGCTCCACTAATTTCCTCATGGGAGATGGGCCTACAGCCTAAAAACACTAGATGGAGACTTAACCCATATTATCTGCGCTCCGAGCAGTTCAGGGAATTTGTTTCGGATAAATTATCTGAAATCCGAGAACTCAACCCCCTTAATGATACAACCCCAGCTATTCACTGGGACACAATAAAAGCAGTACTCAGAGGTCATATAATACAGCATACCTCGGAGCTAAATAGGCAGCGCAGGGAGGGCAGGGCTAGGCTGGAGGAGACTCTTCAATTTCTCCAGATGGTACACAAACAAGGGGATGCCTCGGTTTTACCTCTTCTCCAAGAAACTAAAGCTGAACTGGATATCTTGGCTTTACAACAAACAGAGATTGCCTTGACTTTTTTGAGGCAGAGGTATTACGAGGTAGGCCCTAGAACAACCAGATTGCTGGCATACCAGGTAAGAAGGCAAAGGAAGGCTACAACTATCACTACCCTTAGACACCCACAGGGCTGCCACCCTTTAAATAGCTTACATGATATTACAGAAGCCTTTACAAAATATTATTCCACTCTCTATACTCCCGAGGTAACTACTAGAGATCAACAGATTTCAGAATATCTGCAGGGGATAACCTTGCCTTCCCTTTCAGAATCCCAAGGTGAAGCACTAACCTCCCCTATTACTGCACAAGAACTTGCAATCGCAATAAGTTCCCTAAAGACATTAAAATCCCAGGCCCAGATGGCTATGGGAACGAGTTCTATAAGAGTATGAAACAACAAACTGCGCCTGATCTCCTTAGACTGTTCAACACGATTCTGGAGGGTGATCCCCCTTCCCCTTCCTGGTCCTTTGCTACTATTTCGGTTATCCTGAAACCTGGGAAAAACACCCAACTATGTAGCTCTTACAGACCAATCTCGGTCTTAAATACTGACTATAAACTCTTCATGCATATTCTGGCTAAACGCCTAGATCAGGTCATGCCCCAACTAATTGATCAGGATCAAACTGGTTTCGATAGGAACCATTCCACTACTGATAATATTAGACGAACGCTTCACATTTCCCATAAAATGCAAACGTCAAACACTCCCTCAATCTTGATAAGCCTAGACGCTGAAAAAGTGTTCGATAGGGTGGCATGGCCCTTCTTATATAAAATCTTAGAGAAGTTAGGCATCTCAAAATCTCTGATAACAGTACTACAAACTATCTATGCATCCCCTCAGGCATGCATAAAGGTGGGGGGGGGTCATCATTCCAAATACTTTTCTCTCAAAAGGGGGATCTGCCAGGGATACCCTCTATCCCATCTCCTGTTTGCAGCCTATATTGAGCCATCAGCACAATATATAAGGGAATCCCATGATATTAATGGGATAAAAATTGGAGACACAGAACATCATATAGCTCAATACGCCGATGATGTTCTTTTATAGCTCTCAAATCCTGAAAAAACTCTACCAGCCACAAGACGAGCCCTGGATGGGTTCACCCAAGTATTGGGGTATAAATTAAACCTAGCAAAAACAGAGATCCTAACTTTTCATTCTGCCCCTTATGCCAATATTTGCAACATGATACCCTACCGATGGAATTTAGCCAAATTAAAATACCTTGGGGTGTTCATCTCACAAAGAAGTGAATCGGCTTACAAAGATAACTATGAGAACTTTACATCTGAGTTAAAAGTGGATTTGGCAGCCTGGGCTACACTGCCCCTGAGCCTTAGCAAGAGGATAGAACTGATACGCATGATCACCCTCCATAGAGCCCTATATTTGTTCCAAAATATCTCGACTTTCATACCTGGGAAAGTGTTTAAGGCGTGGAACAGTATTATCTCAAAATTCATATAGGCTGCTCAGAGACCCAGGGTCAGGTTAAAAATGCTTTTTCTCCCACGCCAATCCGGAGGACTGTTTCTCCCTAATCAGCAATTATATTACTTCGGAGCGAACCTAACACACCTTATGGCCAGACAGAATAGAACAACCATTCCACATTGGCTCCAAACAGAACAGATGTTTATCCCTGACAGTGAATACTTTCAGTACTTATATAATCAAGAGGCGAGCAGGGGCCCAACTCCCTTTTTGAACTATTGGCTTAGATGTGGCTGGAGAACTTGGCAGGGCATTGTGAGTATGCAGCGGCTGTCCCCATTCCTGGCAATGATTTGTCCAATAGCGAGCCTTAATGACTTTCCCCCGAACAGACTGGATCATGGCTACCAAACCTGGGCGAGATACAACCTGAAATATCCGTTACAAATTACTAATCAGGGCGTACTCTGGACCTTTGACTCTATACAAAGAAGATTTGGTATCCTCCAGCAGAACTTTTACAAATATTTACAACTCTGGCATTTCTACCAAAGTTTGCCTAGGGAGGTTAGAACCCCAGCCAAGTACCCTTCCCTGCTGACTGCCCAGCATCACCTTAACATAAACCTCGAAGCCCCACACTTGGTCTCCTGGTACTATCGATCTTTAAATGACCAAGGAGAAACATATACTGAAAGCATACGCCTGCAATGGCAGGAAGAAATAGGCAGTCCTCTAACACATGAATCCTGGCAGAGAGCCTGCTGGAATGCCTCCCGAGTTACTAGTTCACCCCAATGACGTGAATACGCTTGGAAGCATCTTATTAGATACTTCAGGACCCCAGTGCTGGACAAGGCACTATTCCCCCAAGGGCATGGCATCTTGTTAGGGAAATTGCGGAGAAGAGAGCTACCCACACCCATGTTATGTGGTGATGCACAGCACCAACCCTTTTCTTGATCCAAATAGAACTGCAACTTAGGGAATTAATAGACCCCCAATTTCTCCTAACCAAAGAAATGTATCTCTTCCTTATTCTACCCAAAGAATACAGGAACACTAGCATTAAATATCTAATCCACCTACTAATAACTGCAGCTAAAAAAACTATAACCAAACTGTGGTTAACTGACAAAACACCTACAATAAGAGACTGGTGGGAGACCACTAAACAATTATACAAACTAGAGTGGATCAACTTCAAGTTAAATGAAAGAGAAGAAAATGTCTCCTCTAAATGGACTCGCTGGCTAATTTATTATAAGTTGCAAGACCCATCCTTTGTCCCACAGTATGTAAGTCCGGAGATCCTTAGGACAGTACATTTAACCATCAGAGTGGTTAGGTTACAGCAACTTACCCACTTAGGGCAGACAGTAACTGTAACAGTTATCACTAAGAGGCCCCACTGGGACAGTAACAGAGTCAGAATAAGTGGAGAGAATCCGTGGAACTCATTGATTCATTGCATAAACATAAAATTCCAACCAAAGGGCATGCAGAAGGGAATATATTTTAAAACCAATGCTGCTTAATATCAAATTGAAGTACCTATATTTTTGTCAGAAATGCACTCTGAGATAAGAAGATTATTACTCACTATAATTGAATGTCTGTAACCTGATCTAACAAGCACTACAAATTAATTGTTATTTATCTGTCAGCTGTTGTCTTGTATACATGTAAATAAGTTATTTTGTGTATAAAACCAATAAAAAGTGAATATCAAAAAAGGAAAAAACTTCTGTAACTGCACTCATTTAACTGACATTTTGGCGCTTATGTCTTCCTCAAAACACATAATAGATTATGCATTTTGAGCTCAAAACATGAGTTCTTTCTAATAATGAATTTCTAGTAAAGGAACTAGTCTCAGTATGCAAGTAATTCCCCTTCCAACCCTGGGGCACGGAAGAGGGTACTTTTTTTGTTGTTTGTTTTTTATTTTATGGGGTGAGGACAGGCGCAGCCATTTAAAAGCCTGGCTTGATGCATGTAACAAAGAAGGCTCCACATGGCTCCTTTAATAATAATGGGAGCATGTTTAATAATTTTATTTGTATCACTTAATCTCTTTAGTATGGGCTTACTATTCTAACTCCATCTTGCCATGGAACACCACTCTGGTGAAATGAGTTAAGAGAGGGAATCCAAAAAAATTTTCAAATTCAGTGCAGCCCATTCTCTGGACTCTGCAAATACTGGGGCCTACTCATGAACGGCTGTGGTGGCTATGCGCCGTGTAAGTCGAGCGCATAGCCAGCGTGCAACCGCCCGTGTCACCTCTGCTGCATTCACTACATGGATACGTGCACCCCCCTGCCACACACCTGATCACTGAGCTCTGTGCAGGGGGGGGTCGCCAGCACTTCGCGGCATTTACAACTATGTGGAGTGCAGTGCGCAGGGGTTGACAGATCCGCATCTGGAAGCCAGCCATAAACCACCGGGGCTGGCTACATGCCCCCTGTGGAGGCTGCCTCTGGACGCAGCAGCACGGCGGGGGGCACTGGCAGTCCCTGCCGTCGGGCACATCTGGAGTCCGAGATCAGGCAGGCGGGGTGACCACCCACAATGGCTTGGTTGGCACACTGCGTGTTGGCCAGCAGCATGGCACCAGAGGCACTCGAGGGTTCCTGCTTGGGCAGCTGATTGGCTGCCCGCTGCCCCCAGCGGACCTGCACGTGGGGGGGGTAGGGCCCGTGTAAGGGGAGGCAGGCGGGGTCCAGTGTTCATCAATGTGCCCCCGTGTGGAGATCCCTCAGGTGCGGAGCTGCGCGCCCCAATACACGCCTCTTGCACGTTCTGTTGTGAATAGGCCCCAATGTGCTGGATAACTAAATCACTCCTCTGAAGATTCACAGTTTTAATGCCACATTTCCCCCGATTACCACTCTGGTGAAGGCCAAATAACACAAAAAAACTAAACTTCCCAGGGCCAGAACACTGCACTGTGGTAAGGCTACCAATCACAATGCTGGCAACCTGGGTTCGGAAATGAACATGGGTTGTTGGGGGTTGACCAGGGATGGGGAAGATCGAGCATCCCAGGGTCAGCTCTTCTCCTTCAGGGTGAGGGACTCTGTGTCTCGCTGTGAGACCGCCACTGGGGGAGGTCCAGTGGTAGTGCATGCGAACACATCAATAGGGGAAGGGCTGTTGGCGCACTGGATGCCACACCTCTGACCATGTCGACAGCCTGAGTTCAGGAGCAGATTCAGTCTGGGGGGTGAGAACCGAGTGTTCGACAGACTGCTCTCCAATGGCTCGTAGCATGATGCAGGGGTACATTATTGCATGTCACTGGCTGAGGGGAGAAAAATGGAAAAACAGAGCCAGCAGATGACACCTGGCTCACATCTGACCCATGCTGGCACCCGCTGCTACCGGTCCAACTGGATTATGATCTGAAGTGGGGAGGATGATCCCTCCCCTCCCCTCCTTGCCATGGGGACGGGGCAAGCCGTGGGGAAATATGGCCAGTGAGTACAGGGGGAAGGCTGGCTTCTGGCTGGGAGAAAGCTAGGGCAGAAAGGGCTGACTAGGCTCAAGGCAAGAAAAAAACGATACAGAAAAAAAAAATAGGGGAAGGGCTGCTGTCAGATGCACCCATCATTACGCACTGCTACCTTGGAAGACAACATAGAGCAAGATTCACTGGTCCTATCCAGCACCCCCTGCAGGCAGCGTACGATCAGCGTGGCAGGGCACCCACTACCATGGGTGGTCCTGGGCAAGTGGTGGATAACCAGCAAGTCCATGAGAAGATCGGTGATGGAGCTGGGAGTGCCACAGGGCTAGGGGATGAAGAAGCAGAAACACATAACGGGGGGGGGTGGGGATTTTTAAGGCCCCGGTTAGGCACTGATGCAAGCCGAATGCAAATCTCAATCTCCAACTTGCTAAACTTCTGACAGAAGCTGTGGGACAGTGCTGATCAAAAGTGAGTGGAGCTTGCTGTAGCCTTGAGATTGTCACGTATATCTACAGTGGTGGCAACTTGAGGGATCTGGGTTTGAATCCAAAGCAGTGTCCTTGGTTAAAACAATTGCAGAAGTCCTAAGAGAGCCCTTTGGGGACAGATGTTGATATCCTGCCCTGCTACGTCAGTGTCCAGAGAAGTAAAGGACCCCCTCAGTGCCCAGAGAAGTAAAGGATGCCCTTACCTTGCTGTCCTTGCTGTGCCTGTGGCAGTAGGAACTGTGCAGGAGACTGGAGGTGGTGCCCTGGGACGAGGACCAGCTGCTGTAGTTGCAGTAACTGCTGGATGTCCTGAGTGAAGAGAAAAAAAAAAGACATCAAGTACTGCAAAGCACAAATTCAACTGCTTTCTAATAGAAAAGGAAAATACACTCTGTGGGCCCGATTCTCAAAGCCCCCCTGAATGGTGCAAGGGGCTCGCGCCACAAGGAATGGCGCAAGGTGCAACCTGCGCCAGAAGATGCACTGGGAGCAATTCACAAAAGCAGTCTGCCTCAAACGCAGGTTGCGTGCACCAAAGGTGGCTTGCGCCGTCCTTGCGACATAGAATGGGCTGCGACGGTGCTATGGGGCTTGCAGCAGATGCAGGCTGCCATATCCTTTAATTCGAGATTCTCGAAAACCTTCCCAGAGGGCACATTTCTAAGTACCCTTAGACCAGCCAAGGCTGGTCTAAGGGTACTTAGAGGTGTCTCCTCTGGGAGGGTTAGAAACCATGCGCCACCCCTGCAGCCCTCCCTGAGCAGGAGGGAACTTGTGCCATGGTCCCTCCCAGCCCTGATCCCCTTTTTAGTAAAAGTACTCAAGTCCCTGGTGGTCTAGGGGACCCCCCCTTCCTATCCCTGATCTCCCCATAAATAATTATATATCTTTACCTGGTGGTCTAGTGGACCCCCCTCCCTATCCCCATCTCCCTCATAAATAATTGTATATCTTTCCCCGGTGGTCTAGTGGACCCCCCATCATGGCAGGCAGTGGCCCACCACCCCGCTTTCCCCTTGTCCCATTTATGAGCTGGCGACTGGCACGGCCCTTCACTTTGCACAAGGGCCGGCCGCTGACTGAGCTGTCAATGAGCAAGTTCTACAGTATGCATTCATTGACAACTCAGTCAGCAGCCGGCCATGGTGGAGAGCAGAGGGCTGTAACGGTCACAAGCTCGGGGATGGGATGAGGGGGGAGCAGGTTTGTGGGAAACTCCCTGACGGGGTGGGAGGGGGTCCACTAGGCCAGCAGGGAAAGATATATAATTATTTATGGGGAGATTGGGGATAGGGAGGGGGTCCGCTAAATCACTATGGAAAGATATATAATTATTTAAGTAGGGAAAGATATATAATTATTTATGGTGGGGATTGGGGATCAGGATGCTAGACCACCAGGGAGTTTGTTCTGTCGGCATACAGGGACATCGGGGGGGGGGGCCGCCAGACACCAGTCGCTGTCCATGAGAGCAACTGCCGCCCAACCGCCCCGCAGCTTGTGGCAAACCCTGCAGATGTGCCGTCTGTTTGGGGCATGGCCACAGTTGCCACAAGCTGTTGGACTTTGCCACCAGGACCCTACCCGATAAGAGAATTGGGCACAGGGTCCCTGGTGCACTGGCAGTCGACGCAAGCTGCCGTTGGTGCAGTTTGAACCGAACTTTGAGACTCAAGCCGTTTGTTTATAGGTCCCACTGAATGGCACACTTCTTACTGCAGAAAGGGTCTCCCGTGCATTCTTATGGCATGAGAGCTGCAATAAAACGGTTAGTGTTGCATTCCTAAGGGTGCTTTTGAGAACCCAGAAACATACGACTACTGGAGCAGGGCCACAATTTTTTTTTTTAAATAAAAAAGACAACATTGATCCTACCCATGTCCAGGGCAGCTGTGCGTAAGATACTCTTTGCTGAAAAAGAGTGTGTCATGCTTAGGGGAACAGAGCCTTCTGAGTGGTCAGAAGCACTCTCTAGACCTAAATGCAGTCATATAAGAGCAGTCATTTGGATGGCAGTTAGACTGCAACTTGACAGTGGAATCTCAACATTACCCATGAGAACAGGCTGGGGCTGACCCGATACACCTAAGATTTTCCTAACAGGTTTTAAAGTCTCACCTGCACATGTAAATTACTTGACCCAGAAAGGGGCAGTCAACCGAAAGCAGTGACGGAATAACAGGAGTTTTGGAGCTGTGTGGTCTGTATCTGTACATATCTATAAACCGAGATCCCCCCCCCCAATTATAAGTAAATGGCAGTGTGTATGAGTTACTGGGGCTCACTTCAGAGTTATGGAGGCTGTCTAAAACATGACCCCACCTCTATATGTAAACATCAGTGTTATGGGGTCCCTGTCTATAAAATAAGCCCCTCCCCGATTATAAGTAAATGACAGTATTGTATGACATACTGGAGCTCATTTCAGAACTGTGGGGCCCTGTCTATAAACTAAGCCCCCCCCCCCATTATAAGTAAATGTTAGTGTTGTATGACATACTGAGGCTCACGTCAGAGCTATGGGGGTCCTGTCTATAACTAAGCCCCCCATCCCATTATAAATAAATGTCAGTGTTGTATGAGCTACAGGGGTTCACTTCAGAGCTGCTGGAGCCCTGCCTATAAACAGAGCCCCCTCTGTTATAAGTAAATGTCAGTGTCCTATGCATAACTGGGGAATCTATCCAAAGCTCAGGAGCCCCTCCTGCCCACCCCAAGTAATTACAACACTGGGACTCTGGGTTTGGTCTAAGCTCTGCTGTAAGGGTGTTAATTCACTGGAGTTTGGGGATCAGCAGCACCCAGATCTGTAGGAACAGGGGCTCCAACTGAATCTCAAATAACCATGACTTGTAATGGCAATCTGTTAACCCTGGGATCACTATGAGGGCCACTGATTCCATGCTTATGTCCCTGCAGGACCTTGGTTTCTCTTACCTGTGCAGTGAGCTGGATTGGCTGAGACAGGGCAAGCTGCGGTGTCTGAGGCGGGTTGGCAGTTTGCGACATATCTGCGCCGGATTGCTGAGAGGCTGCAGCAGCGGCGGCTGCAGCGTTGGATTGTTGGACAGCGGCTGCCAGCAGCTGCGCCTGAGCCTGCTGGAGAAGCAGCTGCTGCTGAGCGGGCATTAGCGCAGTGAGCTACAGAGGAGAAGCATAAAGAGAGGACAGTGACAGGAGGTCAGCAGGAAGGAAAGAGACAGCAGGGAAAGAGAGACAAGATGATGAGACAGCAGGGAGTGGCAGAAAGAGAGGAGTTTATGGGAAGGGAGAGAGTAAGAGGACAGTGAAGTGTAGCAAGAAGGGATGTAAGGATGTTGGTGGGGGAGAGCAAGATGGGAAGAGGGAGAGGCAGAACAACATTTGGGAGTGATGGACAAAGGAAAGGGGAAGGAGTGAGCAAAAGAGAACACAGACACATCCAGGGCATCATTATTGTTGAGTAGGGGGAGAAGGAAGGGAGAGAGGAAAAAAAAAAAAACAGAAGAAAGATTACATCAAGAACAGTATTGCAAGCAAAGCCATGAAAATAGTGCTTCTTCCACTGTGACCTCCCAACCCCCAGCTGAAGAATAGCTGCTAGCTTTTTAGAAACAGCAGTTCCTGGTGTACACAATGTGATCGGAGACATTTTTAAAGCAACATATAGCCTGCAATTAAGGAATCAACTCCAAACCAAAGATGGTTCAAAGCTAATGGTAGGTTTAGAAACACAAGCAAGGACCCAGCACGGAAATATGGCTAAAAAAGAGCCCCTTACTCTATCTTGATACCACTGCAGAAATTACTCTTATGCTTGTTAAGAGTAGTTTTATGCGCATTTTTAGGGTATGAGAGCTGTAAATCGAAGTAGACTGATTCTGATACCTTAAGGATGCAAGTGAGAGCACTCCTACAACTGTAAGAGTGATCACTGCGGTGGCATTAATATTTATTGAGAACAATTAATAATATATACTAACATTTTTAAAAAACCTTCCCTGAATGTTCCAATTTCTAGGTCACCTGCACGTCAGACACGCTACACAGAATAGTAGTGTCTCACTCGCAGAGGAAAGAAGAGCACTGATTGGTCAGGAGCACTCTTTCGATCTATAATGATGAAAATGAAGTTCTTCCAAGAGATTTGCGTCCAGATTGTAATAATCCTGAAACCGTGCTCGAACCCTGCTTGGAGGTAGTCTACAGCATGGTTTCAGATCAAAAGTTAGCATCGGGTGGTGAGGGATCACACCATGCTCTAAATCGCACTAAGGAAATCTGTTTCAAGTTACAACAAAAGGTGGGCTTAAATAGCCACAAAACAAAACAATAAAGCACAGACCAGGAAACTTGAAATGAGCTAAAGGAGTAAGCGGTCACCTTTTCTGCCATTTTCAGATATACTCCCTGTCTCGAGTATCCCAGCATGCACCTCGGTCTCCCCAGTGCCTTGTGCTGGTGCCGCAGTGGTGCTGGGGTTCTCGGTTGGGAGTAGCAGTGAGAGCAGAGTATCAGAGTGCTGTCTGGATGTTCTAGCTCACCATGCTTAAAAGCCATTTTAGAAATGTTTTTTCAAACATTTACTAGTATGTACAGAGCATAAGCATCAAGCTTTCTGCCATGAGCTACTGGAGTGTTCAAAGTCTGCCGGGATGGGGGAGGTACTGAACTGGTGTGAGGAGGCTTGTGTCTGCATTGTAGTACTGCAGATACTAGCAGCTAGGGATGTCACGATATCACATTTTTAGTATCACGATAGCTGTGTAACAACAACATTGCAATGTAGTGATTATCAATCATTTCTTATTATAAGAATAGTAAAAGGTCTAGCCGGCCCGGTGGTGCTGAGGGTTGAGGCGCTGGACGCCACACCTCGCGCCACGCCAGCAACTCAGGTTCAGGAACAGACCTCGGCTGTCGGGGTTCGGCAGCGGAAGGGAGAGGATTGAGTGTCCGGAGAACTGCTCTCCTTTCCTGGGGTAGGTTGATGGGGGCACCCGGCACAGTAGCGGCCTCTGGTGGAGACTGGGGGTGGCGCAGATGTTGGGCCACAGAAGGGGGCCGGACGTCAGCAGGTTGCAGTGGCGTGAGAGCTGCGCAGGACGCCATTACACATCGCGTCCCGAGGAGAGAAAACTCACGCAGAAAAAAACCCTACCTTGGCGGTAGGCAATGGTGGGGATCAGTGCCGGGCCTTCTGAATCGTGCTCTCAGCCATCGTTCTCTCCTCTGGCCACTCCACTTCATTGTAGATAGAGTGCCGGAGGAGTTGGCAGCCCCACCCCAAGGGGCTCAGAGCCGGCGGATCATGCGGCCAGATGGGGTTGGGGGTCCAAACTGGAGAGTGCGGCATTGGGGGCTTCAGGTGGGCAGCAGTGCAACAGCTGAGAATCCCTACTGGAGCGAGAGTCTGCCACAGGTAGCCTATAAACAAAGTATACAAAAAAAAAGAAGAGTAAAAATCTGATTGGAGGAAGATGAGGAGTTGGGAATCATGGTTGGACTCGAAGAGGGACACACTGCCGGAGCAGCAAGTTAGGACTTTTCATCACAGTATATCGTGGTATATACATGCTGAACAATAATAGCAATTATTTTTTTCTTTACAGTGATAAATCATCAGTGGTAGTTCTCGAGATCCATCGTCATAGCATGTTATCGTGACATCCCTGCTAACAGTCTTCTGTTCCTGTATGCCTCACTCTGACAAGGAGAACAGGATACATACAAACTCTGAGTGTTAGTAATATAAGGAACAAACTGAACCCAGGTGTGGCTCTGGTGCCATCGATGGATTCGGGAAGCATTTACCATTTAGGCATTCTAGGTTTACATTTTTCACCAGAACCCAAAAGCCATTACAGCCTTGTATGCACACTTATGGTATATTTTCTATATTATAATTAGCATTCTGTGGTACTATTTACTGGTGGTTTGGTTCTATTTGGGGCCCTGACCATGCACTAAATGAATTTACTTCAGCATGTCTGTTGATCACGGCTACTGTGCACTGTAGTTTCTGCCCCTTAATCCTGTTATTGTTTTGTCCCTTGTATTTGATTATCTTGTAACTATTGTATCTTCTAATACTCTGCATCTTGTCTGCCTTATTAATTGTATCAGTCTTATAACGTTATGTATGATCGTATGACTGCTGTTCTTGATACGCTGATCTTGCAATGACCTTTCTATAACTAATCCCAGGTCACCTCTGAAAAAGGGGCATCCTGTCCCAGCGGGCTTACCCTGTCACCAACAATCAGATTAACAATCAGATCAACAATCAGATCAATAATCAGATCAATAAGTAAATAAAAATACAGAAACTGCCTGTCCGTGCACCTCTTCTGGCGCCTCTGACAGTTGTGGCGCTTTACTTTTACTTCTGGTGCAACTTGAGGCAGCAGTGAGGCAGGAACTGGTTGATTAAATCATTATTATTGGTGTGTTCTTATTTCACAACTATCCGATTATAAGAAATTACATAGAAACTCCCTAGTTATAATTTTGCACATGCATGCAGTTTTCATGGAAATTAATGTTATAAAAAATTAAACCCCCACCACCACTATCATCATCAGACACACACACACAACATTGTGTATCTCTGTAAAAACTTTTATTTAATTAAACAGGCCTTGTGCTTTGTGCTAGGCCGCTATTCAACACCCAGGACTTACCCCGGCCAGCTGACTCCCGGCAAGCATTAGCTGGGTTGGAGGGAGGTGACTCTGCGGTTGCTGCCCTGCCCCCTGCTGGACTGTCTGTGTGGGTGCCTGTGCCATCTCGCTGGAGTCTTCGGCCTTGATCTAGAGACAAGCAGATAAACATTAACCCTGGAGATGAGACGTCTTGCCAGATCATAGCAGAAATTATTTTTTTTTTTGTGTGTGTGTGTGATCTATTTTTCCACCCCCGTGCTCGCTGGTCCACCACTCCTTCGGGCTCTACCAAGTTCCCCCCCAGCCCCTACTGTCCTTACCCAGCCCTCCTCTGATCCTCATATTGCAGCCGACCCCTGGGATATCCCGGCGTATCCCTTCGCCAGACGGGTCCCCCTCATCCAAGGGGGAAGGCACAGGGGGGAGAGGGATGACCCCAGCACATACTTCTAGGGCCCAGGAATGCTGCTGAGGAACTGGAGGCCCTGGGAATGCACTGGAGGCCCTCAGGGAACAGAGAGCCATCATCCGGAGGCCAGTGAGTGATTTTCCTGGCTTTCTTAAGGTACGTGAAGCCCGGACGTCAAGGCAAGAGTCGACGTCTGTCACGCACCACCCAATGACCCTGACGTGTTGCTCTACTCCTGGCCTCCACCAATGGTCGCTTCAACACCGGATCACAGCCCCTTCCCTCCCTGAAGACAGCGAGCAGTCGTGGGATGCTCAAGCTGCCTCCCCCTGGCTGGCTCTCCAGCGACCCAAGCTCGCTCCAGACCCAGGTTGCTGGCGTCATGGCGGAAATCCAACTGCTGCGCTGACGGGCCAGCTACAGCAGAAATTCTAATGTAATCATTTTCATTTCCTGCTTCCCCCAACCTTAAGTCCAGTCAACAATAAATATTTTTAAAGCAATATATCTATTAGCTGTGCCCATCTTAGTGTACTTCCTTTTTTTTCCTTAGATGGTCTTCGGTAAATGAAAGTTAAAAGCTCTCTGTGGACTCATGCTGATTCCCGATAGTGCAGCAGCAACTACACCTGCAGTGGGTCAACGAAAGCTCAGGCTGCATGAATCCTCATTTTATTCACAGGGGGCACTGTGGATTCTGAGTGGTTTCCTGCAGTGTGGGTGAGGTGGGTGGGGAGATGAGAACACATCTGTCAGCACTGTCCGTAGTGACCATGTAACTTACGGCTACCATGATGCCTGAACAGGAACAGAAATGAACTAGGGGAGAGAACAATGGCTAGGCCGACCTCACTACTTTATGTTGTCTCTCCCTGACTAGAGCGCTGGCCATGGGTACCTGAGGGGTGGCAAGTGGATCCTGAGAGACAGGGCAGACCAGAAGGGCTGTCGCCAACCGAAGCACAGAAAAATAACAAAGAACTGTGGTTATGGAAGGGCATGGGTGCCACATATTTCTTATCCCCGAGTCTGGGGCCTGCTGGAATGGAAGCTGGTTTGCTCCACACTGCCTCTTTAGGGGTGTACAGGGCAGGCTGCATACAAGGCACTAGGGATATAGGAAGTGAGGATATATTAAAGGATACCTAACCAACATTTTGACAACAAACTATTTAAAAATCTTACTCCGTAGGTGACTAAAGGAAAGGCTACTGTATTCATTAATGCTAAAACTACATTTATATAATTTACCTAAATGTGGTTCCAGAGCATTTGAAAATTGTAAAATCAGCCTTCCAATTTCAAAAAAACTGTCTTACCTGCTTCCTAAAATGGCCGCCAAATGTGTTAAGTGATGACATCATTGGAGCCAAAGTCAGAGAGATATATGGCTCTCTATAGTGCTAACTAGTTCTTTTTTCCCTTTGTATAGCATTGTTTCACCCAAATGGTCAAAACCATGTGCATTATTTTGTATAATACACATGTTAGGCTATGGTTCTGTTCATTTTGTTTATTTTAACATGCTGAAATTGTGTTTTAATCCAACCGACTTTCTCTGTGGCAAACCACAGTGCAGTACAAATCGTGAATAACCTGGTGGTCTAGTGGTTATGGCAGATCCAGGATGCTACAGTGGGGAGGTATGCATACTTAATATGCACTTTTTAAAATTCTTATTAAACCTTTACATTTTCTGCTATTATTTTTTTCTAGTACGTTTGTGACAGAACCTACAAATGTAATCCACAGTTTGAATGTAAACTTTTGTACAATCAATAAATCAGACTTCTTCAACAAAGTGAATGCTGCAGCAGCAAGCAAGTATATTACAATGTGGGGTGGGGGGAGTTGCAGCCACACCCCTCACCACCCCCTTGATCAACCACTTTTTTGTAGCAAAGTTCTTGTGCAGTCCAAAGTTAGAGTTCATACTTTCTCGAAAATCAAATGTATGCTTGCCTTGTCTTCTTTTTCCATGGGAAATAAGAAAAAGAAGAAGAATCAGCATTTATGTAGTGTTTTTCACGCACACTGTATCCCAAAGTGCTTTACAAGCAATACTAGACTGGTAGTGAAGTGACTGGACGTGTAGTAGCAGCCATTTCATACATTAATATTCACGCACAGCCTTGGACAATTGCATGAACTGGTTTTATGGGAAGGGGAATGTTGGCCAGAACAATGGGGTTAGGTAGTGATCATGGTGCTGGCAGCCCCACATCCTATTTCTCACAGTAATCTGCTCATACTTCTCTCCTTCTGTGTCCCCCTTTCCCTAAATATAGCAGTACCTTGCAAGAGTGGCATTCTCAGTCCCCCTCTGGTATTCATTCTTCACTACTCTTCCTCACACCGAAAACTGGTGAGCTCATCACCCTTCTGCATCATGAATGCAAGTAGTACAGTCCCCATTTGTATCTTATTAGCTTAATTTACGGCTGTTGTATCACAGTTCAGAACCTTGTACATATTCATCAGCTGTGACTGGAAAATGAGCCTTCCGAGGAGTGCGCAGTGTCTGAGCAGGCAGAGGTAACTCTGGATTCAAAGGATCCTCCATCTCATTATCAGTGAGATCCGGATTATACTCCTGCTTATCTTCCAGTAAGCCAGTGGCCCCTTCACCACTGACAGGGCTGGATCTGAGAGAGACTCACCATCCGGCACTGAGCTTTGCCCCAGTGCCAACAGCAGTATGTGACAAGGGAATCTTTTCAGCACTGAGGATGGCCCCAGCACTGACAGTGGCACCGGCACAAAAAAACGGTGCTGGCACCAAAGAAGATGCCCCAGCACCACACATGGCACTGCAAGTGGTACTGCTAGGGTGTGGATATGTCACTGCTCCTTTATAGTCGTCCACTGACACCATTCAGCTCATCCCACACATCCCCAATAGGCAGAAGGGGTGTCAGAGATGGAAGAGTCGGCCTTGAGGGTGTGAAAAGATCCACTATTGTACTGCCCCCCATTGATGGCGACGCAGGAGAGGACATCGAAATTCTCACAACCAGTTGAGATGGCTACCTTGGATGTCCCTGGAACTGGACACTGAGTGTGAGCGAGGCTAGGACTGTTTCTTGATACAGCTATGGAAGAACTGCCTGTCCTCCTGGTTGCGAGATTGCACGGTACCAGACCACTTGCCCAGAGATAAATGGTGGTCAGCCACAACCGTGATGATGGAGCAACTTGCCTTATCAGGTGCCCTACCTGCCATAATGGTTTTTGGGAATCATCCAGTGTGGTAGGGCTATGAAACACGTACTGTAGAAACAATAACGTCAATAAAGTGATAGGAATATGACAAACTAGGCTAAAATGCTATTTGTACGCAAAATGATGGTCTGGTCCCCGACGAGGAATGCAGTGTGCTTCAACAGTGAAAAAAAAAACAAGAAACTAAAGCAGTTGAGGCCCACGCCCCTCTATACCCTGCAGGTGCACGAAGGGCAACTTTCATCAGTGCCAAGCCCCAGTGCTGCCCGGCCATCCCCCAAGATTCTGGGTCCCGTGGGGGCCTGTCTCTTCTGGCTCCAAGACAAAAGAGTGGGACTCTATGAAGTGATTGATCTCGGAATACTGAAGGGCTCTGTACGCATGTGTATTTGGACAAAGGGAGGAGGGCTGGGTTTGCAGGCTGAATGTAGGACCTTAGATAAGCAGGCAGCTATAATCACCCTTACTGGTCTGGAGATTTGAGGTTAGGACATGCCGTTGCTGCACAGACCTTACTCCTATGCTGTTGATTTATTTCTCCCTCGTCCCTTTCATTGGTACCCAGTCAACATTCATCATTATTTTTTGTTTCTTTGTAAGTTACAGGTCAGTAAGGCACACTGAGCTGCTATCATCTCATTTCCAGGGGGGATCCTGGAGTAGAGGAAACAAGGAGAAAGGGTACAGAGGGGAGGTGAACAATGGAAAAGGGTACAAGCAGCAGGTATAAACACAAATTGTACGACACACCGAAAATACAGCAGTTCGTCAAGCAATAATTAGCCTGAACAAAGGTAGCATTATTCTAGTGCAGACAGACACTGTGCAAAATTACAGTGGTGTCCTAGTCAGGCAAACCAAGCAGATGAGATGCTGGAGGCTTAACGATGATGCAGTTACAAGTGCAAAGCAGCGCTGGTAAATACTTGTGAAGGAGAGGTAAAACACGAGTGAAAAACAATGCAGATGAGGTGCAGGCTGTAAATGACTGGGGTACATTTATTCCTCACTTGGATTTAAACCCTAGGCCTTACTGCCCCCACCACAGATGGTCCATGGATAGGAAAATAAACTGCAGAGTTCCAATTCATTCTTGTGGTTTAGTGTGACAGAGGAGTCACTTGTAAAGAACCCATTCCAGGCACAAAGCAAATTTCAGTTCCAGTTCTTTCCCAGTCAAATGATACAGCTGTATCCCAAGTAAAACGTGACGGAAAGAGTGGCAGTGATGGAAATATTGGGGGGGGAACGACACAGATGAACTCAGTTCCAGGAGTACAATTAAAAGCTCAGCTCCAGTTCCAGGAGTTAAATGGGGAAGGATTGCTCCTGTGTAAAATGTACCTACCTAAAGGCATAAAACTAGCTGGATAATGTGTGAAATGTACCATACAGTAGAATGATGAATCCTACATGGAAGTTGGGCTGGCAGTATAGCCTGGAGGTTAGAGGAATGAAGTGTGAACGAGCTTAGTACATCCAGCAGATTAGACCCGAGTTTGATTCTCACAACCTCCACTTGCATACTGTGTGACTCTAGGCAAGTCACTTGACCGCCTAGTGCTCCCAAGTCGCCCCTAAAAATAGGCACTTGTGCCTTGTGGGTCTTACCCGTTACTAATACTAAAATAAAAAAATAAAAGGTCGGGGTTCCCCAGTGATTTTTTTTACCATTTCAAACGCTAGAGGGCTGAGTGGGCTGTGCATGTGTGAAGTGGGCAGAGCAAAATATATTTCGGTCAGGCAAAACAACTAGCAAGAGAAATGAACACACCAGAAAATACGCCTTGGTTGAACTGTCAGTCATTCTTCAGGTTTGGGGAATCATGGAAAAATAACAGGTTTAAATAATATATTGTTTCTGCCCCGTGCACCAACACTGATTCCGTCCAGTGGCCTGGCAACCTCCCCAACCCCCTACTCCATCTTCCATTCCAGTACCCCATTGCCCCTCCCCCCTGTCCCTTCCTGAGGGCTGGGCATTTTGGGTTGGGGATCCCCTCAGAGAATGACTTGAAGGGCAGGTAGTTGGTAGGTGAGGGGTCTGGGAGTGTTGGTTGTTTTATTCTACACATGCAGGCAGAGTAAACAGCTGGCAATGAACATGCTCACTGTGGAACCCAAAGTAGGGAAGTTCTGTATCTTTTCTGCAAAATAAAAACCAAAAAAAAAACAAGTAAACAGAGGCTCTGCAAGGAAATGAGTTGCTAAGACCCAGCTGGAGTTGCTATGGCTGCTGCCAGAGGTATACCAGAGGAATCTGGAAAAAGCTAAGTAAGTACTCAAGGTTCAGCGTTTTGGCTAAACCATGTACTTGAAATAGAAGAAAGAGCTGCATTTATATAGTGCTTTTTATACACATTTTATCTCAAAGTGCTTTACAAGCAGTGAGAGATCCTGGTACTGAGGTGGCAGCCATTTCACTCACAACACCCACACACAACCTTGGACAACAGTTTTTTTTTTTTTTTTTTTATTTCTCTTTATTACTCCCCTACTGTCTGCCGGCCCGACCCTTCGGGGCATCCAAGGAGTCATCCTCTTGCCTCTCGCCCACCCGGACCTACCTCTTGATCCTCCACGGAGCTTCAGTTTGCCCCCCCCCATGCGGGGACGAGGTGGGGTGCCTTCACCCCGAGAATTCTTCATTGCGTCAGGTCGAGGAGGTGGTCCGGTGAGCGGGGCACATTGGAGGCATGCTCCAGGAAGCCCGTCTTCCCGGAGCCAGCAGGTGTGTTTCCTTTTTTCCTCCCTCCCCTACAGTGTGCGACCCCTGACGTCAAGGTGTTGATGTCCACGCTGTGTAGCGGCCGCCCATCCCCTACCATTGGGGGCTTGCAGTACTCCGAGCCTCCGCTTGGAGTCAGGCAAGTGCACAGGTTTCGGCCTCAACCCTCCCCGTAGAAGGCGAGCTGTCAGAGGATGCTCAAGCCTATCTCCCCCCGGCCGACCCACCAGCGACCCGAACCCGGGTCACTGGCGCGGAGTGAGGTGTGGCGTCCAGCGCCTCAACCCTCAGCGCCACCAGGCCGGCTCTGAAGCAGTTTTATGGGAAGGGGGCTGTGAGCCAGGATACCAGGGGAAGTCTGCTTCTCTTGTGAAAAGTGCCTTGGGTTTTTTTCCTTGCACAGACACCCACCAGGATAGCACCACAGATGGGAGGAAGAGACCCAAGTTTAACCTCTGATATAAAGGGTAGCATATTTTTAATTTTATTTATTTTATCATTTTTGGCCTGGATGAGACACTAAGCTGAGGGTTGTTTCCAGGTGTGTCCTGGGAGCACGGAGAAGTGAAGTGAATTGCTCAGGGTCATATTGTATGCAAGTGGTAGCTGTGAGATTCAAACCCAGTTCTCCAGGTCTCTAGCTCAGTGCTCTTAACCACTACATTATACTGCCTAGAAACCCTGCAGCAAAGCACCCCCTAATACCGCACTGGTATAAGCCGGAGTCCTGGTGAGAGAGGGAGAAAATGTTTGTGTGGAGATTGTTGTTAGTGAGGCTGGTTTGTTAAAACAACAATACTTAAATTAATGGGGGGGGGGGGTACTGGGATGGGGGCCCCCAGTGGCTCTCAAGTGAGCCCAGGTACCTCATACAACACTACATGTACTGATGAAGTGAAGGGGGCTCTGTTGAAGTGTGTGAGTGTGGAGACCTTTTTTTATTACATGACATTATCCTATGATATACCACACTGTTCCATGTCTTACTGCTTAACTAACACCCCCTTCCCATGGCTTTAAGTGCTGGAGGGTAGCACAACAAAACATCAGCAGATTTCTGCCTTTGTTAGAGGTTTTCTTGAGTATATCATCGTTTTTTATTTCATACAAACCACCATTCCCTGAGCCTTCCAACTCAAGCAACGAAGAAGCTACAAGGAGCCAGGATGTGTTTTTTGAAAAAGAGCAGGAAAAACGCAATGTGCTAAGTCTCCTTATCCAGGCTGACACGGTCCTAGCCGTGAGCCACGTGTCCAGTATCTGCCATGGCCACACACACACACTCACTCACTTTCTCTCTCATCCCCCCACAAACACTTTCTCTCTCATGCCCCCACACACTCCTCTCCATACCCCCCACACACATTTGTCTCTCTCTCATGCCCCCCACACACTCTCTCTCATACCCCTACACACACAGACACGCATATGCACACATAAGTGTATGCACACAGGCGCACATGTAAGTGCACATGCCCACAGAGACAGGCACATGCACACACACGTGCATGCACAGGCACACTTATGCACACAAGTGCAAGCATGCAGACATGTGCGCATGCACACACTCCTCACAAAGGGATACCTCATACTCGTACTAACAGCCCAGAGCACAACTCAATGCACCTTCATCAGAGAACAATATTTTTCCTTTCTGGCCCCAATTGAAGAACAAAAATGCATCTCTGTTTTACCCTTTTCTCTTGCCTTTCACTTTCTCACTTCTGAAAACAATCTCTATCGCTTTCAAGTGGAGCAGATATGAATGTGGGGCAGTTTCTGCCTGCCCACATCCCTAAGCATTAATGGTTAAGTACTGTGTCGTGGTCACAACACTTCATACAGTGTCAACTCATCTGACTTGCTACATAAATTTGGTCTTTGAAAAGAAGACAGAAAGTGCTCTTAATTTATGTCCAGTGCTCCCAGACTGATCTGGCATTTTCCCTGTGACTCCGGGCAATTTTGCTATTTTCTCCTGATTACATTATTTCATATGGAAGCTGAATTGCTGTATTTTCTCTGTATAACCAAAGCAAGTCTATGGGGCCAACTTTCCTGGAAATAGCTCCATTTCCAGGTAAAATACAGGAATCCCTGTGGACCTGGGATCCTTGTATATCTGATTCACCCTCACAAAGCATGGGCACACACTAAGATAAAAGCAGCCCCCCCCCCCCAGCAGAGACAAACTGAAACTAAGCTTATTTTCAAGGAGGGAGACCCACTGGCATACCTTTCCTTCATAAACACATCTACAGCTGTAAGCGAGCTCCCCATACGTCACTGCATACTTCACTGCAGCCCCACCCCTAAGTCAGCTGAAGCAACTATCCCAGGCTCCAAGAAAATGCAGCAGATGTGCCTTAGCCTCTGCTGGTCCAAACACCTGGAACAGACTTCCATGCATCCTGAAAACGACCTAAAATAGCGCCACACTTCAGAACCAGGCTCCACAGGCACCTCACAGTCCCTTGTTAGTGTAACCACCCAGAAACCTGACAACTACATAAAAACTGACTGTATACATATCCCACTTACATGCAGGGTGGGACAAATCAGGTAGCCAAGTGGCCAGTGGCCACTAAAAAAACTGGTTTGGCTACCAGATTTTGAAAGTCAGTTGCCAACTGGCCACCTGCCCACAATGGGATTTTCCCCACAGTGGGTGTAATGCTAAGTAGAGTTCTAAAAATGATGGCTACTAAAAAATGTGGTTTAAATACTAGATTTTAAAGCTAGTGGCGAACCAACCACCAGCCCAGCAACTAATTTGTCCCACCCTGCTTACATGTAAATACATAGATACATAGATACATAGACAGTGTCGGCAGATAAGGGCCTATGGCCCACCTAGTCTGCCCATTTGAGCTTGTAAGTTCAGTTTGTTTTCCTAGAAGTCTATTTCCCCTTACCCCTGACCTCTAGAATTCCTTTATGTCTATCCCATGCATTCTTAAATCCCGTGATTGTTTCAGCCCCCACCACTTCCTCTGGCAGGGTGTTCCACTTGTCCACCACCCGTTCTGTGAAGAAATTCTTTCTCATGTTTCCTCTGAATCCTGCCATCCTGTACACAGCTGCTTTGCCATACAGTGTAAAGTAGCTGCACTTTCTTTCACCTTTAATCGGATAAACTATAAACAAAAAGGCTATTTGTCAACTTAAAACTGTACTCATGAGAAGTTTGGGAACAACTGGCATTTAAGACCCCCATGAAAAGGAGATGCCACATATCTCTGCGCTATTCAGTCATCTGTAGACTTTCCATAAGTAAACTTCTCTCCTTAGAGCCGTAGGTAAAGTGGATTACTCCAGGAACACACCTCAAGGTTGTTCTGCTTGAACAGAAAGAATAAGAGTACTTGCAGGTTACTGGCCTTTTGTGAAGGTTCCCACTGGCCACTAAAGTGTTAAAACACTTAGATTATCACCTAGCTTGTGGAAAAAAAGTAAAACTGACACAAGCTCGAATAGTTTTTTATTTAAGTCACAGTTCCAGTTAATAATGGCACAGCATATAAATAAGATGTTTATAGCCAGCAGCCAGTGACTCAGAAGTTATAGTTTGGTCTACCGCTAAAAATGTTGCTGAATAAACCATTTGCTGTGCTTTCTTATCCTGGTTAGCACTCCACTTTTATTCACCTAGGATAGCCCAACTGAGAGGCAGTATCTCATTTTCAGTGGTATCCTGCTTCAGATTTATAGCAGAGTGGACTGAAGTGCTGAGAGAGTAAAGGACTTGCTCAAAGATAGCACAACAATTAAATGGCCCTGGTGAGATTTGAACCTGGGTCTTTTGGTTCTCAAGTCTGTGCTGTACCCACTGCACCTCTTAAACAACATTGGTTAAACGCCCACTCCCCCTTGCTTAAGAGTTTCTCGTTTATTTACCTTGCTTAAATCCAGTGGGTCCCAGCAGTGGGATTTGATCCCATTTTTCCAAGAGTCCGCACTATAAAGCATGCGTACAGGCTCGAGCACCATCATGTTCCCTAAGAGTGACTCTCTTTCAAAACACCCGTTTCTTTAGTCCCCTATTTGCTGTTTGTCTCTCCAGCGAGCACTCGCATACACTGCTCAGATTCTTTTTTCCGCCAAAGAGTGTTTCACCTGAACACAGGTGTGCTTTATTGATCTGACCACAAGGGCGCGGTCCCAAACAAAGATTTGCATATTGTGCTCAAATATGCAAATTAGCCACAGTGCCCCAAGCAAGAGAGAAGGAAGGGAATGAATCGCACACATGCTGCTGCTGTCACATTTTCAGATTCTGAGTACAGATGCCACTGAATTCCTGACTTAGGGTGGGGGGCAGTGGAATGAAGTTCTTTATAGGGGCATTCTTAGAACTCAGTATTACTCATTCCCTCACTTTCTTTCCAGCACTTTCTGTAAACCTCAAGAAGAAATAACAGTATGAGTGGATAGCAGCATTAGTTCAGATGCTGTATTCTTGATCTGCTGCCATTTCTGTATCGGGCATGACAGAAATTGTCTCTGGGAAAGTGGGAGAAGTTAGGTGGGACTTTGTTGTCATACAAAGCTCTGGGGATGACAGCAGTACAAAGCTGGCCTTCTGCCCAGGCCTCAAGAGGAACAAACCTTAAAAAAAGGCATACCAGCAACAGGAAGGAATCCAATCTAAGGAGAGCCAGTGTAGATAGAGGGTCACTGAGGTCTATGAGCCATGCATAATACACAATCAGGGACAGTAAAAAAGCAGAAGTGCTAAGTGTTGCTTGAAAGTTCTCATTACTGATCAAGGCAGAAAACTTTTGCTTTGAGTAACAGCTCTGTGAAGAGTCTTATGCTGTGTTCTCATTCTGAATAAATACTTCTAATACAAAAACAGGACCAAGTAATGTAACTTCCTATAAGACCCCCATTGTCTGTACAGACATTCTGTGTCCTATGTAAAAGGGGTTCCCTTTGAGTTCTCGCTCACCGAATCAGTGTTTTCTCATACAGTTTGGGCAAACGGACCCCAGTGTGAAGCAGAGTTGAGAGCTCAGAATGCTGGGGTGCATTAAAGGAGAGGGAGACCTGCACTGCTGGGAGGTAATACCGCCACTTTACTGCAGGCCCCATTCCATCACCACGGGCAGTACTGCATTCAGTTCTGAACTCGTCAGTAGAGAAAGGACATTGGGGTAGTCGAGGTGATGCAAGGCAGGGAACCAAAATGATCTGGGGTAATGGGGGACAAAAGCCATGAGAAGGGGTTGGTGACCCTTAACATGTTCACCCGGGAAAAAAGGATGGTGAGAGGGGATGTGATCTTAGTCTCCCCACTGCTCAAAGGCAGCGACAAGACTGAGCAGACAGAGATGTTTGAGCTGGTATCCTCTAGTAGGAGGCAGGGAGACACACTTTCACTTCAGGGTGGTAAATCAGAGGTAATGTTAGAAGGTATTTCTTTTTCCAAATGGTACAGACTCTCTGGCACGACCCACAGCAGACGCAGTGGGTATAAAAGCAATACATGCCTTCAAGGTAATCCTGGTCAGATGTCTGCTTGTAAAAGGAATCACTTGATACTCTGGGTAGTAGGGTGGGTGGGGAATCTATAAATTACTGCATGTTTCCACAGCATAACCCTGCTTATGAAGGGGGTGGAGGGGGACCTGCTGGACCCAGAGTCGCTTCCAACCTTAATTGTTATGTTACTAGGTAGAATTTCCATTATGGTAAACAGCACAGCACAACAGCAAAATGTTCCAACTTTTTTCATGTTGTGTGTGTGCAAAATTAGTATATTGACGTCCCCCATATTTATTTATTTATTTATTTGAAGCATCGGAAATAACCTTTTTTTTCTTTTTTTGTATATTACAGTTATACCCCGTCGTGCTCTAGGTCTGCCTCTCCTTCGGGCTACCATGACCCTCAGACACCCTCCTATCTCCCCCAAGCCACCTTACCTCAGATCTGCAGCCATCCTCGGGATAGCCCTGTGTAACCCTATACCGAGTGGGTCCCTCTTTTCCGAGGGGGAAGGCACCGGCAGAGGAGAAGACCGGCACACTATTTTTCTTTGGTCCCGGGCGCTGCTGAGGCTTTCCGTGGCTTCTTGGGAGTCTTCGGTGGTGTCCGGGGCCAGCAGCCATCATCCGGCCAGTCCCAGAGCGGTATTTCCGTTTTTCTGGTGTTCCCCCTTAATGTGAGCCCTCTGCTGTGCTCCCAGTCTCCACCGGGAGCTGCTGCAGAGCGGCCATGTGTCCCTAACCCACCACAGGGGAGGAGAGCAGTCCTATGGACGCTCGATCCTAGCCCTTCCCCTTCAGGCCCCGGCGCGAGTCCGTTCCCCAAATCCGGGTCGCCCGGCGTGAGGTGTGGCGTCCAGCGCCTCAGACCTCTGTGCCACTGGAACGACGGAAATAACCTTTGAGTCACAGACTCTTTTACAAAGGCTCCTCGTCACAGTTACACAAGGGCATTAGATTAACAGACACATAGGGGATAAAAACAAAGGAGATGTTGTGAATTGGACTACCACAGATGTACATCAAATGTAGTACTGATTGTAAGCCAGCCAGAGACAGGCCATAGTTAAGAAGCATAACAATCATTATACAGGAACACAAGGAGCTACAAATTTATACCGCAGGCCTAAAGGGCCTTTGTTATACAGGCAGTTAGTGACATTATATGCAGTTACCATAGTAGGGATACCAGAGCTAGCAGGTACCCTCCCAAATTATTCAAAACATCTGCAGGCTGTGTGCTCAAGCAGATAGTTCTTCAGGGCCTTTTTGAAAGGGACAATGGTAGGAAGATGGTTGATAGTATTTGGGAGCTCGCTGATCCAGTAGGGTGCCCTGTAAGCAAATGCTCTTTGATATAGCATGGTCCTGCAATAAGGAACTGTGAGGGAAGCCCTTGTAGTGTTTCTAGCGGTGCGGATGGGGTTAGCTACAGTGACCAGGGAGTCAAGCCCTGGAGGAGTGAATCTGAGGGATATTTTCTTTGCCATAATACAGGTAAAGTATTTGATTCTTTCATCTACGTTCAACCATCCTGCTATTGTGTATAAATCACAGGTGTGAGTCAGCCTGTTCTGGCCTGTGACTAGCTTGCAGGCCTTGTTCAGGGTGGTTTTAATCCGTGAAAGGGAGGTAGGGTCAGCTGAGCAATATGTCACTAGGCCATAGTCTACTATGGATAGGACAAACGAGGACACAGCCAGGTGGAGAGCCACTGGAGAGAGGAATTGCCTATGTTGATACAGCAACCCTATCCTTGTATTCAGTAGGGACAGAAGTCCCTGAATGTGGTCATGATAAGAATAATGGGAATCAAGAATAATACCCAGGTATCTAAAAGACTGAACCTGTTCAATGGAAATATTACTGGAGTTACAGATGTTTAGGGCAAGACCACGGTGAAGGTTTTGGCGATGAGTAAAGACCATGGATTTGGTTTTACTACAATTCAGAATTAACTTGTGGTTGACAAACCCGGATTCAAAAGCGCTGCAGCGCACTTGGAGCATACTTTGGAGCGTTCTGGGGTTGGGAAGAGAATCGAAGATGATGGCATCATCCGCGTAGAGGAGCAATTTACCAGGACAGGGGAAGGGGGTTAAGGAGCAGCTATAGAGAAGGGGGCCAAGTATGATCTTTGAGGGACACCTGAGCGGACAGGGCTTTGAGATGAGAGGGTGAGACCAATTCTGACCTGTTGGGTGTGGCTGGAGAGATAGCTAGCAAACCAGGACACTACTTCACGGGTTATACCCAGAGAAGGGAGGATTGAAGTAGTAATGCATGACTTGACCGTGTCGAACGCTTTGGTAAGATCTATATAAACAGAGCCTACCAACTGTCCACTATCTAGGGCCTGGTGAATGAACGATGTGTACTCCAGCAGGGCCGTCGTGGTGCTGCATCCCCTACAGAAACTATGCTGGACTGGTGAGGTAGTCGGTAAGCTGGTCAGCGATAACTTTCTCCAACGCTTTGAAGAGGTGTGGCAAAACAGAGATAGGGCAATAGCTGTTTGGGGCTGCGTAGTCTCCCTCTTTATGCAGAGGAGTGATAACAGCATATTTCCATGTGGAAGAGAACTGCCCCTGGCACAGGGATAGGTTGAAGATTTTAGTAAGAGGGGCGAGAACTTCTTCCAAAGTGAGTCTTAGCAGCTTAAGGTCCAGGGTATCCGCACTGTGTCTAGATTTAGAAATAAAGCTGGAGATATATTTTTGGGGCGTGTTGGGGATATAGTTTTAAAATGGAAAGGCAGGAGGTCGACTGAGGAGGTGGGGGGAGGCAAGCTGTCTAGAGATGTGTCGAAGAAATTGGTGGGTAGCACTTTGCTAAGGTCCAAGAATGCATGATTAAAGGTGTCCGCGATGTCTAGTGGGTCCTTTAGAAGTTTCCAATCGATATTGAGCTGGGCGGGTGGAAGGTGAACTACTTTTCCTGTAATTTCCTCAATATTCTGCCAGAAGTCACGACCAGAACCCCAGGAAGCCGAGACAGCCTGACGGTAGTGGCTTGCTTTGGCTTGGTGGATAGCCCAGGTGCATTTGTTCCTGGCTTCCCGGTAGAGTTGCCTATTCTGAGGGTACCTGAAGTCAAGGGCTCTCAGCCATAGGTTATCACAATGCCGTAGTAGTGCCAGCAGTTCTGGGGAGACCCAGGGGTTGTTTCTGTTTTTGATGTATTGCTTTTTTAGTGACACAAAGATGTCACAAGCGCGGTTGAACAGTGTGATAAAATGGGTAACGGAGGAGTCCACGTCAGTAGCATAGAAAATGAGGGACCAGTCACAAGACTGGAGAAAAGCTTTAAGTCTGGGGAGGGAGTCTTCCTTGAACTTTCTAAGGTAGGTGGGGGTGGGGGGGGCAGGGGATTTATTTGACCACAGACAGGTGACCGGGGAGTGGTCACTGAGGGAATTAGGGAGGACAGTGACCTGAGAGATGTGTTTTGGCCGGCTGGTGAAAATAAGGTCAAGTAGGGTAGATGAGCCCGTTTTATAGTTTAGACGGCTGGACCATCTGGACAAGGTCAAGTGCTGTAGCCGAGTCCATAAAGGACTTTGCAGATGAGGAATGCCAGTCTATATATAAGTCTCCAGCTAGGAGGGTTTCTAAGTTATTTGGTAGAGATGCAATGGCAGACATGATCATTTCAAATGCTGGCTGGGGGATGTAGGAAACTACAAGGTTTATGCTTTTATTCTGGTTGCCAAGCATCAGTTTGACAGCCAGGGCCTGGGCACCAAATGTGATGGGAGGGAGCGGTAGAGGGAGGGCCTGAAGAGAGTTCCTAATGTAAATAGCGCACCCTCGACCCTTTTTACCTAGCCTGTCTGATCTGAAAATTGAGTATCCGTCAATGGATACTGCGGCGTCTGGAGTGCCAAGAGATAACCAGGTTTCTGTCAGAGTTAGAATGTCAGGAGAGTGAAGGGTTATCCAGGCCTGCAGAGGGGTTATTTTATTTAGTAAGCTCCGGATATTCATGGAGGCAATAACTAGTCCATTCAGGTTTTTGCTAGGGGGGTGAGAAGATAGGAGGTCAGGGTTGGGGTGCATGTTACCAGACAGCAGAAGCAGTAAGAGGGCATGCCGAAAGAGGGATAGCCTGATGAGTTTGGTGGAGCTACGGGCCGAAGCACGGGGATGTGCAGAAATCTTTATAGGGATGGGGAGGGAAAGAATTGATGAAGCAGTAAGGAGGAGGGGAGGAAGCGGGTGAGGAGAAAGCACATATCGGCAGTGATTCCTTCAGTTGGTGGCTGGTAGTACCAAGGGCAATAATGGTCCGGTCTGCGGTATTGGCATTTAAAGGCAGGCTAGGTTGAAGGACAGGAGGTGGTGTAACCGTGGGATGGGGGTAGCATTGTAGGAAAAGGAGCCATGATAGGTAGCCCAGGTATGATGGAGCACGTGCAGTCATTATAGTTTAGTTAGCAAGGGAGTTGCATAGGGCAGACACTATGGTGCAGGGGAAAGGTGTTCGCTTTGAGTGCCGAAGGTCCAGGGTTCAAATCCCACTGCGCCAGGATCAGTTTACTATAACCACTGCCCCAGGATCAGTTTACTATCCCCACTGCTCCTTGATCAGTTTACTATTCCCACTGCCCCAGGATCAGTATACTATAACCACTGCCCCAGGATCAGTTTACTGCACCCACTGCTTGAGGATCAGTTCACTATCCCCACTGCTCCAGGATCAGTTTACCATCTGTACTGCTTCAGGATTAGTTTATTATTACCACTGCTCTGGGATCAGTTTGCTATTCCCACTGCTCCACAGAATCCCATGTCCCAGAAATCCCTACCCCGTCCCCAATGCTGGGCATCTCCCCGACAGGCCACGCACTTAGCCATGTCCCTGCAGAGGAAGCAAGCTCCCTGGCCAACAGCAGGGTCACTGTAGCAGTGGAACCACAGCACCATCTCTCAGTTAGCTGGAGTGCGATATAAACCTACACCCCGCCTCCTTGGCAATCTGACCCACTAAAGCTGGCGTTTGTGTATGTACCTTACTCGATGGAGAGATTCCCCCCAGCGACTGAGGCTGACGTTTGTGGATGCATCTAAGTCAGCAGAGAGACGCTTCCCCGCCAATTAAGGCTTGTGTTTATCTAGGCACCTTATCTGGCAGAGAGACTCCTCCTTGGCAGCTAAGGCTGGTGTTTGCGCATGCATGTTAGTTAGCAGAGAGACTCCTCCACAGCGACTAAGGCTGGCATCTGCGCATGCACCTTTGTCGGCAAAGAGATTCTTCCCCAGCAGCTAACGCTGAAGTCTGCATATGCACCTTAGTCGGCAGAGAGACTCTTCCCCAGGGACTCATGCTGATGCTTGCCTACGCACCATAGTCAACAAGGGGACTCCTCCCCGGCAACTAAGGCTGACGTGTGGGTATGCACCATAGTCAGTAAGGGGACTCCTCCCCGGCAACTAAGGCTGACGTGTGGGTATGCACCATAGTCAGTAAGGGGACACCTCCCCGCAACTAAGGCTGATGTGTGGGTATGCACCATAGTCAGTAAGGGGACTCCTCCCCGATAACTAAAGCTGACGTGTGGGTATGCACCATAGTCAGTAAGGGGACTCCTTCCCGACAACTAAGGCTGACGTGTGGGTATGCACCATAGTCAGTAAGGGGACTCCTCCCAGGCAACTAAGGCTGACGTGTGGGTATGCACCTGAATCAGCAGAGAGACTCCTCCCCAGCGATTAAGGCTGCCATTTATATATGTCAGCATTATGTGTTGATCCAATGGGAAACTTGTAGCACCCATAGGACTTTATATAGGGCCCCTGATATCAGGAAGACAGAAGGAGACAAAAACACTAGATTCTGTTCCACAGTTTAGTCAATAATTAAAATTAATTTCATTTTTTTTAAATTGTATTCTTTTATGTTGTGTTGTATGATACCGTGGTATGAAGGGCAGCATGTCATAACACCAACATGAAAAATGATTTTGTAAATAACCGCTGAGTAACTTCAGCGATGTCACATATAGCTCATGGGGAAACTGCCACACAGTCAAAGTATCGCACAGCATGGACCAAAAAAAAAAAAGAAATGCAGGCCACCAGACACAAGTCACACACCCTTGTGAATTAGGAAGAAAGCACGGTTCTGTCTCCGCACCAGCTCCACTCGCATAGTGACTCAAACGGTCCCCCAACACCAAGAAACAACACACAGTGAACCACTACGCCCCCTCACCAGCAGTAAACAGAGGTCAGTGGTGTCCTGGAGTTACACAAGCCAGCTACTCAGTGGACCCAGCCAGATCACTCACTGACACACACAAGTGAACTATGGAAGCACCTCGTATCCTACCTCCAGCACGCACAGTAAAGCAACAGCAGGCACTCCACACCTGCACATAGACTAGCAACACACTCACAAGTCACAAGATAAAACAGTGCAGGACATGCTGCACCTGCCTTATCCTAAAATGTGAGGGACTTTGCCCCCCCCAACAATAAATACAACAAACTCAAGTCCTCGCAGCACAGGACACATGGCAATCTTGCAACACGGCTATATGACCGATACAGCATTCTGCCATGTGACATTTTTCCCTTGCTATCATTCCTGTGCTGTCATTCAGTTGACATATTGACTGGTACACAGTATGAAGCATGCAGAAGAAAACCAAAATACTTAATATTCTGATTCTGTCTTTCCTTGTTTACCAGCTAATGTCAGTGCTGCCTCGGAAATCAGATATAGACAGCACACTGTTCCCTTGAACTGATCAAGGTTCCGATGCAGATCACTACAGGTGTGGGTCTGTACCTAGTGGCTGGCAGAACAGAATGTGTAGTAAATGTGAGGAGCTTGCTGTTTGCTGTGGGCTGCAGAACAGAATATGCAGTGAATGTGAGGAGCCTGCTGGCTGCTGTGAGTCACACTGACTCCAAGGATGAGGCTTGAGAGTACACATGGGAAACTTCACTCCGTTCCAGCTCCTGGCTTCACCTGAACAAAACACACACACACACACACACACACACACACAGCTGGCCCATCGGCACAGCAGTTGGATTTTTGCTCACGATGCCAGCAACCCAGGTTTGGGAGCGGATTCGGGTCAGTGGAGGGCCAGCCGGGGGAGAGTGGCTTCAGCGTCCCACAACAGCTTGCCCTCTCGGGGGAAGGGGCCAATGCCTGCAACTTGTCTGACCCGAGTGGAGGCTGGGGTAATACAAACCCATGAGAGGCAGAGGCGGTAGATCATGCTGTGGGCGTTGAAATCATGGCGTCATGTTCTATATGGCGTGGGGAGGAAATGGAGAATAACGCTGATAGGACGCGGAAGGCGGGCTACTCGAGCGTGCCTCCGATGTGCCCCTGCTCATCCAGCTGCCTCCAGACCGATGAAACAGTGTGTAGCTCGGGGTGTTGGGGCCGCACCTCGTCCCTGCCTGGGGGGGTAATCTGAGGCTCCATGGGGGACACAGAGGCGGACCTGAGTAGGGCAGGAGGCAGGAGGATGACTCCTAGGTGGCCCCGAAGGGTTGGGGCTAGCAGGACAAGGAGAATAAACTGCAATTTCAAAAAAACACACACACACACATTCACTTCATACTGAGACCAGAAATTTGACTTTTAATTGTTAATTACATTTTTTCTCTCCCTATTTGGGATGATTGAACTGGTTCTAAGAACCCCAAAAGGCTCCAGAAGGTTCTTGTTTTCCTGGTTCTGTTTGAACATAGTACTCTGACAGGTAGTGCAACATGATGAATAGAGCACTAGCTTCAGAACCAGGAAACCATGGTTCAAATCCCACCAGAGCCTCTTATGTGCTGTATGACCCTGAGCAAGTCTCTTAACCTCTCACTGCTTCAGTCCAGCCAGCTGTAACGATAACTAAAAGCTAGTTGGACCTTCGCCCGCTCTGATTCCCTAGTTAAGGCACTTGTCTTCTGCTTGGGTGACTGCGGGTTTAAGGGACACTGTCAACCTCCTTAGGCCTCAAAGTGTCTAGTTTAAAAAACACATTTTAGGGCTGGCCCAGTGGTGCTGAGGGCTGAGGCGCTGGATGCCTTACCTCGCGGCATGCCGGCGAGCCGGGTTCGGGAACGAACCCGGGCTGTCGGAGGTCGTGGGGGGGGTGGAGCTGGATGGAGCTGCCGGCAGGAAGCTCTCCTCTCCAGGGAGGTGTGGTGGCTACCCTTGGCTAATGGCCGCCTCCTGGTGGAGGTCAGGGGCAGCTCAGACCTAGGGGGTGCTAGGCATTAGGCCAGTGGGGTGGGGGATAGGGGTCATTACGGGGGCATGCATGCACGCCTACTCCTGGGGCCCCTGGGAGAAAATGAGGGGAAAAATCACACTGGTGGCAGGATGAAGATCGACTCCCCGTAGGCGCCGCTCCTGGACCGGGCGTAAGGTAAGCCCCGGTGATTCCAGGGGTTGGGGCTAGGGGAGTCGATCAGATGGGGCCAGCGGCAAGGTGCAAAAACAGTCGTTTAATCAGATTCTGAAGAGACTGCTGATGTAGCTGATAGTCTGATTCTGATTCTTTTTAAAAAATGAAAACATACTGTCCACCATAGAAACGTAGAAACATAAAATCTGATGGCAGATAAGGATGGCTTGGCCCACCTAGTCTGCCCATTTCCCTACCTAACGGATAAGCTGCAGATCCTAGTTAACCAACAGCCTACTTCCTCCTACCCCCCACTAGAATTGCCTTATGTCTGTCCCATGCATTCTTGAATTCCCCCACTATTTTTGACTCTACAACCTCCCCAGGAAGGCTGTTCCATGCATCTACAACCCTCTCTTTGAAGAAATGCTTCCTCACATTACCTCTGAGCCATCCCCCCTTCTAACTTCAGATTGTGTCCCCTTGTTCTTGCACATCTCTTTTTCTGAAAGATGCTACCCTCTTGGACTTTGTTGATTCCTTTGAGGCATTTGAAAGTTTCTGTCATGTCCCCCCTCTCCCTCCTTTCCTCGAGGCTATACACCTTAAGCTCCTTTAGTCTTTTTTCATATGTCTTCTGGTGCAGACCCTGCAACATTTTGGTTGCCCTCCTCTGGACAGCCTCCACCCTGTGTATGTCTTTGTGGAGATAGGGTCTCCAGAACTGTACACAGTACTCCAGATGTGGTCTTACTATCTGTACAGAGGGAAAACATCATCCTGTTTTCTACTGGTGATGCCTCTCCCTATGCATCCCAGTATCCCCCCCAGCCCTCCTCACTGCCTTCTCACATTGCTTTCCCACCTTTAGGTGATCTGATATGACTACCCCCAGGTCCCTTTCCATTTTTGTTGTTGTCAGTATCTCACCCCCTCATTGTGTACTCTTCGCTTGGGTTTTTGTTTCCCAGGTGCATTACTTTGCACTTCTTTGCGTTGACTGTAGGCTGCCATACATTTAATCATTCCTCCAACCTTGCCAAGTCCCTTTTCATCCTTTCCACCCCACCTTGCGTACCAACCCTGTTGCAGATCTTTGTGTCATCTGCAAAGTGACATACTTTTCGTTCCAGTCCCGCTGCAATGTCACTTATAAAGACTTATAAAGACATTAAAAAGGACTGGCCCAAGTACTGAACCCTGCGGTACCCCACTAGTAACCCCCCTTTCTTCACTGTGGACTCAGTTTACTATTACTCTCTGTGTCCTGTTGTCCAGCCAGTGTTTTACCCAGGCTACCGCCCTGGGACCCACTCCCAGGCTGGCTAATTTGTTTATTAATCTTTTGTGCGGGACTGTGTCAAATGCCTTGCTAAAGTCTAGGTAGGCCATGTCCACAGCCCCTCCCTGGTCTACTACTTTGGTCACCCAGTCAGAGAAATCAGTTAGATTTGTCTGACATGACCTTCCTGCTGTGAATCCATGCTGCCTTGGGTCCTGTGCCCCACTTGCCTCTAGGTACTCAACAGTTCTTTCCTTCCGAAGTGATTCCATCATTTTCCCTACCACTGAGGTCAAACTGACAGGTCTCTAGTTTCCTGTCTCTGTCTTGCTCCCACTTTTGTGAAGGGGAATCACATCTGCCCTTCTCCAGTCCTCGGGTACCACACCATCCTCCCATGATTTATTAAAAAGGGTAGTCAGTGGTGTTACTAGTTCTTCCCTTAGTTCTTTTAGAATTCTGGGGTGAATCCCATCACGCCCCATTGCTTTATCCACCTTCAGTTTTAGGAGTTCTTTCAGAACCCTTTCTTCTGTGAAAGGACTACTATCAACCCCCTCCCCCCCCTTCCAGAGTGCTTCTATTGATTGGATTAGGTATCTCCCCCTGCTCTTCCATTGTGAATACTGAGCAGAAGTATTCGTTCAGTATCCCTGCTTTTTCACTGTCGTTCTCTGCCCAACCACCCACCCACCTCTTTTTTTCAGCCTCAGTATCCCTGCCTTAGTCTTTCTTTGCTCCCTAATGTACCTATAAAAGGTTTTATCTCCCTTCTTAACCGAGTTGGCTATCTTTTTCTCAGTTTGGGCCTTTGCTGTTCTGACTGCCTTCCCCGCTTCTGCTTTAACTGGTACAGTTCTCTGTCCTGCTCCTTCTGTGTTTCCTTATACTTCCTGAATGCTATCTTTTCTCCCTAACCTTCCCATACTTCTTTTGAGAATCATAGTGTTTTTCTTTCGTTTTGATTTGTTTATTTGCTTCACACAAAGGCTTGTTGCCTCTGTGATGGCAGTTTTGATGTTTCCCATTGTTGCTCCACCCACCTTCTTGCCTGTTTGCTAGTGCTTTTCTGAGGCACTCTCCCAATTTGACAAAATCAGCCCTCCTGAAGTCCAGTACCTTCACTTTTGTATGGCTTGACTCTACAGCTAAGTTTATCGTGAACCACACTGTTCGGTGGTCGCCTGTTCCCAGATGGCTACCCACTTCTAGATCTGCGATCCTCTCTCTGTCCCCATTTGAGAGTACCAGGTCTAAGATTGCTCCCTCCCGAGTTGGTTCCAAAACTAGTTATCTGAAGCATGCTCCCTGGAGGGCACCGAGAATTACCCTGCTCTTGGATGTGGCTACAGCAAAGGTGCTCCAGTTAACATCTGGCATATTCAGGTGCCCCATCAGCAATATCTCCCCTTTCGCTGCTGTCCTAAGGATGCCTTCTGTCATTTCCTTGTCCATTTCCTCACCCGGAGCCGGAGGGGTCTGTATACAGCCCCTGTGTGGATTGTGGTGCCATTTCCAGTCTCCAGGGTGACCCACAGTGCCTCCTCTCCTCCCTGTTTATCCTTTAGTTCTGTTGCTTTGATCCCTTTCCTTACATAGAGAGCTACTCCTCCTTCTCTTCTACCCTCCCTGTCCCTCCTGTAGATTGTGTACCCTGTTATGTTGACATCCCAGTCATGGTTCTCTGTGTACCATGTTTCTGTGACTGCCACGATATCCAGGCATCCCTCTTCCATCAGGCCACCATTTCAGGGAGCTTTTTACCTAGACTACGGGCACTGGTACTCCTTACCTTCCATTTTTTTATGGCCTTATTTCTTTTTGCCCCATCCCTATCCTTATCTTTACTGCCTTTGTTACCACACAAAAATGTGTATGTTTGCATTCTTTGATCAGCTCCCAGTACATCATTCGTAACCTACCTGCGGACCTCCCGACCATGGTCAAGCAGGTCTGAGATCAGGGCCGGGCTGTGGCCAAGCTGCACCTGCAAATGGCTCTGGATCTGGGAGATTCCAGTGCCCGCTCGGTGCCATGCGCTGCAGGGCTTGGCTGCGGATCTCAGCCTTCATGGCAGACACTCAGCACAAGCTGGCGGATGTTCCTTTCCTGGGCACCGACCTGTTTGGACCCTGTGTGGAGTGTCACCTCCAGCGTATTGAGAAGTCCAGTGCCACCTTGGACTCCGTAACATCCGCTCAAAAGGATCCCAAGGGTTCCAGGTAGCAGAAGCGAAAGCCCTTTCGGTCCTCCATTCCTGCGGCAAAACCAGCCCAGCATCATCCGGGCCAGCAGGCTCAGTCTTGGCGACCCAGGCCCAAGTCAGCGGCCTCGGTGGTCCATAAGCCCGGAGAGAAGGGACCTGGTGGCTCCTCAGCCTGCTCCTCCTCCTTCAAGCCTGCTCAGTGATGGGATGGGGAGTGCCACCCTCATGCCTGTCACGCCTCCCTTGAGTTCTCCTGTGGGGAGCTGGCTCCACTACTTCCTTTCTGCCTGGTCCGCTGTCACCATGGACAGGTGGGTTCTAGAAGTTGTCGATCAAGGTCTGCCTCTGGAATTTGAGCAGTATCCTCCAAACCGAGCCCACTCCCCGCAGGAGGACTTGGTAAGCGCAGCCACTCGGTCAGCTCTTCAAGATGACATAGTCCAAGGATCCGCTGGAATACCAAGGTTTGTCTCCAGGTATTTCCTGGTGCCAAAGCGGACCGGGGGGTGGGGCTGGTGCCCCATTCTAGATCTGGATGACCTGAACAAGGTCCTCAGGTTGCGCACCTTCAGGATGGTAACTCTGTCTCAGACCTTACCATCTCTAGAGCAGAGCATGTGGTTTTGCTCCCTGGATCTTCAGGACGTGTTCTTTCACGTCCCGATCCTTCTGTCCCATCGGCGGTTCATCCGCTTTCGAGCTGAGGGAACCCTCTACGAGTTCCAGGCCATGCCATTGGGCCTCTCCTCGGCTCCCAGGGTCTTCAGCAAATGCAAAGCAGTGGTGGCAGCTTACCTGAGGCGCCGAGGGGTCCAGGTGTACCCCTACCTGAATGACTGGCTGATTGCAGATCCCTCAGGCAGGAGGTGGAGCGGTCAAGGTACCTGGCTCTCCAGACCTGCACCTCTCTTGGCCTCCTGGTCAACGAGGCCAAGTCAGAACTCGTGCCTCGCGGGTGATCAGCTTTATCGAGGCAAAGCTCGACTTCTGCTGAGCCAGAGCCCGGCTCCCAGCGAACAGGCGGAGGTTCTCTCCTCCTTTACCCGATCATTTTGGGACTTCCTGCACCTTCTGGGTTACATGGCGGCCTACACCAGCATGGTCTGATGGGCCCGTTAGTATATATACTCCCTGCAGTGGGAGCTGGCCAGCCAGTGGTCTCAGCGCAAAGGTCACTTCGACCAGCTGGTCACTGTGACCCAGAAGATGTGGGACACCCTCTAGTGGTGGCTAGTCCCTGAGCATCTGCAAGAAGTGATCCCGTTTGTCCGCCCCGAGCCCACAATCTTCCTGATGACTGATACCTCTCTCACGGACTGGGGTGTCGATCTGGGGGAACACAGAGTCTACGGGCTCTGGACCCCCGAGGAGTCCCGATGACACATTAACCTGCTGGAGCTCTGGGCAGTTCAGCTGGCGCTGACTGCATTCGCTCCGTATATTCGGGGTCAAATGGTCCAAGTCCAGATGGACAATACCACAACCATGTACTACCTTAACAAACAGGGTGGGACATACTCCTTGCCTTTGTGCAAGGAAGCGCTCCACATATGGACCCTCTTGGGCAGCCTGGAGGTGGATCTCCTAGCCATCCATGTGGCAGAAGCCTCCAATCAGCTGCCGGATGCCCTCAGCTGGGTAGGTGAGGAGTTTCACAAGTGGTCCCTCCATCTGGAGGTAGTTCACAGCCTTTTCTCCTAGTAGGGCACCCCTCGGGTAGACCCGTTTGTCTCCAGGGAGAATGCACAGCTGAGGGGGTTGCCTTCTTGAGTCCTTGGACCCCAGGCCTCTTCTATGCCTCCCCTCCACTCCCCTTGATCCACAAGGTTCTGCTCAAGGTCAGGAGGGACATGGCATGGGTAATCTTGGTGGCTCAGACTGGCCTACGCCAGTTTTGGTACCCCAACCTCCTCATCCTGAGCAACAGGCTCCCAAAGAATCTTCCATTCCACCCAGACCTGCTCTCCATCAATCAGGGGAAGGTACTCCACCTGGACCTTCAATCCCCGCACCTGACAGCCTGGTTCCTGAGTGGCTGGAGTTCCAGGCGTTGGGTCTCTCTGAAGATGTCCTCACCATGGTGGAGGCATCTAGACAGGAATCGACCAGAAGATGCTATGCCTTCAACTGGAAGACATTCTCCATTTGGTGTCAGGGTAAGGGGTTGAACCCTCTGACCTGTCTGGTGGCTAGCATGTTGGACTACTTGTCATCCCTCTCCAAAGGCAGACTTCGGTTGCCGACCCTTAAGGTGCACCTGGCAGCTATCTCTGCTTATCAGGTGTGAGCTGGTCAGCAGTCGGTGGCACAGGAGAAGGTGGGCTGGTGCATTTTCAGAGGGCTTGACCACATTTTTCCTCCAGTGCGTGAACCACCACCACCGTGGGACTTGTAACTGGTTTGGCAAAGCTCATGGGCAAGCCATTCGAACTGATGCACAGGCATGACATGTCTCACCTGTCATGGAAGACTGACTTCTTGGTGGCTATCACGTCAGCCAGAAGGATCAGTGAGCTCCAGGCACTTTTGGTGGAGACTCCTTACCTGGTCTTCCACAGGGACAAGGCTGTCCTGCGCCCCAACCAGCGTTCCTCCCGAACACTGTATAAATTTCACCCGAATCAGGTGATGACTCTTCCTGTGTTCTTCCCGAATAACACCTTGGAGGCTGAACACAGGCTCCATGCTCTGGACCTAAGGCCAGCACTCGCTTATTACAAAGAGCGCATGGCTGGAGTTCGGGGAGAGGTTTGTCAGCTGTTTGTCACCTACGCTGAAGCCGCACCTGGCAGACCTGCAGCCAAGCAGACGACTGGCAGGTTGGTCACTTCCTACATTGATCTCTGCTATAGGTTGGCGGGTAGGGTGCCTCCTGAGGGCTAAGGGCTCATTCCACCTGTCATATCACTGTGTCGGTGGCTGCTTCTAGGGACGTCCTTATGCTGGAAATCTGCATGGCTGCTACCTGGAAGTCAGCACACACCTTCATTTCCCATTACCATATTGACCTCGCGTCATGACGGGAATGCTGGTTTTGGGGCCTCAGTTCTCCAATCTCTGTTCCCTAAATAGGGGGTGTGCGCCTTGCTTCCCTCCTCCTGGAGAACTGCTAGGAGTTTGCCAACAAGTGCGGACAGAACAACATATCACATCCCTAGAAGCACAGGTTATTCACCTGTAACAATAGCTCTAGGAGTGGTATATGTTGTCCATCCACATGGACCCACCAGACCTCCCCTGGCTCAGGTGCACAACCTCTGCTTCTAGCAGGCAAGATCTGGCATTATGGGGCGGAGTGAAGGGATATACCACCCAGGTGGGTGGAAGGAGCCAGCTTGAAGATTTTCTGGCACATCTTAAAGGGGAAATGATACTGCCAACAAGTGTGGATGAACAACATATACCATTCTTAGAACTACTGTTACAGGTGAGTAACCTGTGTTTCTATATTTTTCCCCATTGGTTTCTATGTTGTGCGCAGCATTTTGTTACGGTCGATGTTTCTAGAACTTATTTAACACATTTACTTGCAACATTGTTTTGCCACGCTGTTTTTGTTCGTGGGGTTTTCACCCCATGCCGGTTGGTATAAGGGAAAACTTTGCAAAGAGATAATGCTTAAAAATAATGATATAAAAAAAGTGGACCTGAAAATAACATTATAGCTCAGTTGGCCTAGCCTGGGCCAATAAAGGGCAAAAACAAAATGCATGTATTTACATATTTATGATAGAGGTTAAGAACACTGAGCTACAAACCTGGAGAACTGGGTTTGAATCCCACAGCCACCACTTGTATACTGTGCAACCATGAGTATGTCATTTAACTTCCCTGTGCTCCCAGGACGTACCTGGAAACAAGCTTGGGCTTAGTGTCTCTCTCCTGGTCAAAAGGGAATATATATATATATATATATATACACACACACACACACACACTATAACTAGGATATTTAATTTTTATTAGTTTATGATATATTTTAAAATTCTGTGTCTGCATTCCTCTGCAACAGGATGACTTTGTAAATAGGGCTTTTCAGCCCTAACAGTTATATCCTGTATAAAAATATTGTTCCCACTACATAAAGGGAGATTTTCTTGAGGTTTATATATCAGAACTGACTGGGTATTATTAGGGAGTGCTTGTGTTCTCCATCCATGACTGACGCACCCTGTAAGTCTATCTGTGCTGCACTGGAGTCTGCCCTGGATCAGGCAGCAGTATTTTTTACTCCAAGTCTCCCACTAGCTGCTGACTGTCAACGGGGACCATGGAAGTCGGTAACTGCTTACCCCAGGAGAGGGAGGGAGGGAGGGAGAGAGAGGCCCCTGTGGCATTATGTGAGGAAGCCCACTCAGCACTCATCTGCTCTATAGCTGACCTGACCTTCACTTTCTGAGTCATGGGTTTCTCACTTTTCATGAGTCACAATCAAAAACTTAAAAAACAAAAAGCAAAAATTTAAATGACAACAGTACTCAGATCTCCTGCTGTGTGTCAAGAGAAAACCGTTCCACTGTGACCCAAATAGGAAGTTAAGGACTCAGTAATGTGGGCAGTGTTATCTCACATATTCAGCCACAAACTCACTCCACCCTCAAGAGAAGGCACACTGATACACCCACGTAGGGATGCCAGTGGCCATGACTTCAGTTCCGGACTCATACTGCTACCAGCTGTTCCACAGAGCCCCTACAAACTTGCTGCACCTCTGGCCACCCACTGCAGAGCTGCTGGATGTTGTGTGGGACAGGCAGAATGTGGGTGGGCCCTGTTGAAGAGAACCAGGCTCAGTGGGGTTCTACAGTGGTACCAGCAAAGAACAGTACCTGACAGACCCAGCACTGGGCTCAGAAAGCAGAACCTGCAGGCAAATAGATCTTCTCCATCTTTTGTTTCAGGAATTACAAAATAAAATCTGTGTCTGGATCTTGATGTTCCGGGAAGGGACAGAGAGGGAAATGGCATTGATATCCCACCTGGCACTAGCAAGGGTACACCACCGTATGGAAGATTGGCCTTAAGGAATCTTGCTCAGTGGAACCCAGTAGCACTAGTGTAGAGCAGGCCGAGAAGTGAATCAGGTCCACCACCAGCACCAGTGGATGTCACAGTGGGACGGAGGTATCACAGAGTATAGGAATCCAAGCTGGCACTGTCAAGGCATTGGGTTGACGGATGCCTCAACAGTATCACAGTGCTGTTGACAACATGTGACTACAGATATAGGCTGTAAGTTACCTTACTATATTAGAGAATGCATCACAGCGCTACTGACAACACACGACTAGTGATAGGCTGTAAGTGACCTCACCGTATTAGGGAATGCATCACAGCACTGCTGACAACATGCGATAGAGGCTGTGTGACCTCACCATATTAGGGAATGCATCACAGCACTGCTGACAACATGCGATAGAGGCTGTAAGTGACCTCACCATATTAGGGAATGCATCACAGCACTGCTGACAACATGTGACAGGCTGTGTGACCTCACCATATTAGGGAATGCATCACAGCACTGCTGACAACATGTGACAGAGGCTGTACGTGACCTCACCATATTAGGGAATGCATCACAGCACTGCTGACAACATGCGATAGAGGCTGTAAGTGACCTCACCATATTAGGGAATGCATCACAGCACTGCTGACAACATGTGAGAGGCTGTAAGTGACCTCACCATATTAGGGAATGCATCACAGCACTGCTGACAACATGTGACAGAGGCTGTAAGTGACCTCACCATATTAGGGAATGCATCACAGCACTGCTGACAACATGCGATAGAGGCTGTGTGACCTCACCATATTAGAGAATGCATCACAGCACTGCTGACAACATGCGATAGAGGCTGTAAGTGACCTCACCATATTAGAGAATGCATCACAGCACTGCTGAAAACATGTGACAGAGGCTGTAAGTGACCTCACCATATTAGAGAATGCATCACAGCACTGCTGACAACATGCGATAGAGGCTGTAAGTGACCTCACCATATTACGGAATGCATCACAGCACTGCTGACAACATGCGATAGAGGCTGTAAGTGACCTCACCATATTAGAGAATGCATCACAGCACTGCTGACAACATGCGACTATCGATGTAGGCTGTGAGTGACCTCACCTTATTAGAGAATGTATCACAGCACTGCTGACAACATGTGACAGAGGCTATAAGTGACCTCACCATATTACGGAATGCATCACAGCACTGCTGACAACATGTGACAGAGGCTGTAAGTGACCTCACCATATTAGAGAATGCATCACAGCACTACTGACAACATGCGACTGTCAATATAGGCTGTAAGTGACCTCACCATATTAGAGAATGCATCACAGCAGTGCTGACAACATGTGACTGTTGATACTACAGATATGGACTGTAGGTGACCTCACCATATTAGAGAATGCATCACAGCACTGCTGACAACATGTGACTATTGATACTACAGATATAGGCTGTAGGTGACCTCACCATATTAGAGAATGCATCACAGTGCTACTGACAACATGTGACTGTCAATATAGGCTGTAAGTGACCTCACCATATTAGAGAATGAAAATCAGTGGTTCCACCAAGTTTCAGTTGTCGACAGACTTTACATCGACTCTAATTTGCTGAAGGCGATCACATCGCCCAGCAAAGCGTCGACCGACAACCATGGCATGGGGCTGATTTACTGTTTGGGGGTGGGGGCTTTACCCCTGCAGCCCCTGGACCTATGAATTACCAACTCCGGGGGAAGGGATTGGGGGGAGAGCTGCCAACACCGGGAGTCACTGTATCCATACAGCGCTCTGACAACCCGTTGCAGATGTCGAACGGGTTGTGTTGCTGTATTGGTTTTGCTCTGCTGGTGTCGTAAAAATGGCACACAGAAAGCAATGATGGGAATTTTAAGGGTCCCCTCCCCCCAAAATTTCCCTTTTTAAACTCTCCCCTTGTGAGAAATGAAGCTGGGATATAAAAGGGTTTCACGATGGTGTGCAGAATTATGGCAATGCAAAAGAACTTGATCTTCCTCTCTCGTTTCTAGTAACATTGCAGGGACTCTATCACTGGAGTAGCCTTCATGGGGAGGGAGGGGTGCTGGCATTAGTGATCCATTTGGACTACTTATGACCAGCTCAGATTCTTGAAATGACATCTCAGAGTACCATGTTAGTTTCCCCAGGGGCTGTCATACTGCGTTTTACAGCTGAGCATGGGACTTTTTCTTTTTACTGTTTATTTGCCCAGGGCATCCCATCTAAGATGCAATATCTTATTTTTTTCTGCTTCTGCCATTTCCACAGCTGGGTGGACTGGAGCACCAGAAAGTTACATGACTTGCTCTGCACGGTTAGTACTTGGCTCAGGTGGGGTTTGAACCTATGATCTCCCAGTCCCCAAGTTGGTGCTGTAACCATGAAACCACAATGCCTCCCTATAGGACAGATGAAGCCAACCTTAGAACCACTCTCCAGCCCTCCACAGATGCTGTATGGGTAGCCACAGGAGTGAACCTAGGTCCTCCCAGCCTGGCTCCAGAGATCCTCACTATCTCCAGGGCTAATTATATTCTTGTCTGGTGATCTTGCCCTTGCTGCTGTGGGGGTTGGGGCTGGCACACAATTATATATACATTCTCTTCCCTATCTAATCAACATGCCCGCCCTACCCCTGCCTGATTTGCATATAAAGCCTGCTGCAGGGCAGAACATTTTATGACCTTTGAAAAGGGCTGGGTGGAGTGTTTAATTTTAACCTCAGAGCCCTGCCACATGGTATCTCTTGCCATGCTAATTAGCTGCAGGTTTCACCCTGGGGCTGCTGATCATTTTGGTGATTTTTTTCCTTACTGAAAACACAGGAAAAAACATGATAAACTGCAGACATTCTGTTCATGTCTGCCTTAACACTATCTCAACTGCAGATGAGCAGGTCTCATCCTGATTTTGGGGTGGGGGGTGGGCTGCTGATCATTTTGGTGTTTTCTTATTGTAATGATAATGAGAGGGGTGTAGCCAAGAATTTTAAACTTGTAGTCAAGGTTACCAAAAGATGTGCTGCCTCACCACACAAACATTGCCCCACCACCATTTTATTCAACAGTATGTAGTAAGTCCATAGATTCACGTTATTTTATCTAACACACACACTACCAATCAGACAAAAGTTGGCTGGCTTTTAGTTACAGTGTTTAGGATACATCGTGATAAACCTCTGTACCACATCAAGGTAGCAGCCTTACAGAAGTCCATTTACATCAGCACTGGGTTTTCCAAATATTACCGTAGTCAGCAAAGTACACTGAGTATGCCTGCCGACACTCATGGATAATGGTAACACTCACACACACACCAACAAAACAACCATGAACTGCAAACATTCTGCTCATGTCTGAATAAACAGGATCTCATCTGCAAATGTGGAGGCAGAAGAGTCTACTGTTTGCAGTGCAGTGCTTGGAGCCTTGAATCTGTATTTCAGTCCTACAGCCAGCTCTTACACACTGGGAGACCTTGGGCACGTCCCTTAAAGAGAGGCTTCATTCTTTAGCGATAAAATCAAAGCCAGCATCAGCATAACTCAGTTCCAGGCACCAGCCTGTTGGCGTAGCAATAGAGCCACCGTTCACGATGCCTGAGTTCAGGAACGAGCTGGGGTTGTCAAAGGCCGGGGGACTGAATGTCCCAAAGGACACTCTCTTCCTCCAGGGTGTGAGGTTTCTGTCCTCTGTTGCAATACTGCTATCTGGTTGACCACAGGTGGTAGTGCTGACAGAGGACTGGCAGAGGATACCGACTTCAGCCATCAGTGCTAGACACACCTTACATGCAAGTGCCATGACAACATGGCGTGCAACATCCAAGAAGTGGGGAGAAACTGGGGGAGTGGTCCCAAGTGCTGTGACAAAGGACCCCAGTATATGTGGACCCCACACCCCTTCTGGGTTAACCACTGTCTGATGAAACGCTAGAATCTTGGGAGTAAACCCTCCCTTCCCTATCCTGTCCCTGTGTGGGAGCTAAAACATGGCTACATAGAGGACCAGTAGCTGCCAGGTGTGAAGCTGCAAAGGGTGGTCCAGTAGGCAACAGGACATCGCCCCCCCCCAACATAGCATGATGGGACACCTCACACCCCAACACTGCCTGAGGAACAGGTCACCCCACGCAACACAGCCTAAGGGACACATCATGCCCCACACAGCCTATACTGATCAGTCACTACCCACACACACACAGCACACACACACACACACACACACACACACACACACACACACACACTCTCTCTCTATAGGAACATGTAACCCCAATGCAACCTACTGGGAAGAAACCGCTACCACCCCTTCTCCCACACACAAACACACAGCGTGTAGGAAAAGAGAAAGTTTCAACCTTTTTCTTTGCTGCTGCTCCCACCCACCAAGTTCATTCCTCCGTAGCCTTCCATCACCTCTTAACAAAGAGCTGCATGCCCTCCTCCTACAGATGAGTAACAAGAGTGGAACATGTGTGCCCGGGCAAGAACTTGCACAGGAGCTAGTGGGAAAAGGAGACAGTGAAACAGATCGCAGGACCTGAAGCAAACTTAAAATACCTTAGAAGACTATTACTCATATCAGCGGCCAGTGATCAAAACCTCCAGATTAGGACTGGCTGATGTGGGTTTATGCACTAACAGCATGAAGTGAGAGGCGACAATTTCGAAATGAAACAGGCGCTCCCAGCTTGATCTGTGGATGCGGGTGAGATGAGCATTCAAGTGACTGATTTCAGGTTGTCAGGGAATGGCTCATTCATTGGTTTTTAATAATCTCATCTATTATCCGAATAACAAGGGGTATGTCTGGTCAACGGGCCCTCTAGTTTCAGAAGCAATTTTATATTAGTGCTATGTTATCTGGGGGGGCAGAGCTGGCAGTACTGTAAGGCACAGCACAAGTTCTCAATGTTGAATCTGAATCCTCTTTACTGAATTGGCGTAAATAGATTGACCGCATTTTCACATGGAAAGAAAACCCCTTGTTTTGTTTTGTTTGTATATTAAAACCTGGTAAGTCCATGGGTCAAGGACCCATTGTTAAGAGCGACCAGGTTTCAGGTATCAGGGAATGGCTCAGTGATTGTTTTTTAATAAATCTCATCTGCAGTACCATAGTCAAGCTAAAGTTAGAAGTGATGAGCTGGCCCATCTGCGTAGCAGCAGGGTTATCGGTTGCGACAGAGGTGACCCGGAGTTGGAAATGAGCTCAGGGCACTGGAGGACTGGCATAGCAGAGTGGGCTTCAGCATCTCAAAGGACACTAGACCTCTCCGGGGCAGAGCTACTGTCTGTGCCATTTTCTACGCACACCTCCTCTGGTGGCATGGGAGGCATCATAGCTGGTGAGAGGGAGTCAGCTGGATTGCACTTGTGCACCAGTTGCAGACACGCATATGCATGTTAACACTGCCAACTCCATGGGGAGGGAGTAGAAAATAGTGGAAAGAACCAGCATGCTGGCAGGGTGACATTGGTACCCTGCCGACCAGGATCTTCCCTTGATCGTGGTTTCAGTTTCCCAATGACCTCCCCATGGGGGGCACACCAAGGGTCAGTGAGGACCAGTTAAGTCCTGGAGATGGCGGGGTAACAGGGCTGGGGGGCACCGCCCATAGCGGGCTGTGAAGGATTCTATAGAACCTTCACCTGGGACCCCCTCTCCACTAACACAATAACAAGAGAGCGGGGGGGGGGGTACTGAAACCCTGGCCTGATGATTTCTGGCCTGGCCCTTTAGAAGCCGTATGCTTCAAACTTTAGTGCGTTTCTCCCCAAACCATAAACCCGCCCAGATAAGCAGTATGTTTGGACAAAGAATCGGTTAAACAAAAGAGTAAAAAAAAAAAAGTTTATTTATCGTTTCATATTACAATTAGCCCAGCAAATTGTTATGTATGCTGGGGTGTTTTGTGTCTACATATGTGGCTGAGAATATTATAGTCTCATTTAACGTTGACTGTTTTATGTAACGACGGTTTAGATTATGCTGCTGCTGCTCACTGAGGAACTCAAATTTGGGTCATTACAAGTGCAACACGACCTATAAGCCGAGAAGGCTGGCTCACCAGTACTTGGAAGTTTGGGACTGATTACCGCACTGGCTGCATTGTGGTTCTTTTTTGTGTATATACCGTGAGGTGCTCTTTTCCATTATTTCCCCTCAACAGGTACCACAAAGAAAATGAGACACTCTAACCCTTGATTACTAATTTGTTGTGCATGTATGAACGTTGTTGTATTGCCATTTCTTGGAAGTCATGCATAGAGATGTATTACCCTGAAAAATGTAATAAACAAGAGGTTAAAAACAAGCCTCCATGCCATTCTCCCACAGGAATACGTTTAAGTCCTGTATTAGAAACATAGACAGGGACAACAGAAAAAGACCAAATCCTATCTGCCTCGGGATTTATTGTCTATACAGGATTTTATACCTCCCGGTCTACCCTCCTGCTCCCCTCCCAACTGCTGCTCACCTGAACAAGCACCAAAGCCTTCACTGTCCTGTTGAAGCCATTATGATCTTGGCGCTCACCACTAGGCAGTTCAACAGCACCACCACCCTTTCTGTGAAATAGAACTTCCTCACATCCCTCTTAAACCTCCCCCCTCCACCAGTTTCTATTTCTGACCTCATGTTCTTGACTCTGTACTCCTGCTAAATGGTTCCCCACAGTTCACCCTGTTTACTCCCTTCAGGAATTTGAAGGTCTTTATCACCCCCCACTCCAACCTGGTCTCCAGCAAATAATGTTCAGTGCCTTGTGACAGTCTTCATAATATCTGTCCTGTTGGCCCTGGAACATCTTGGTCACCAAGCACTGCATCATCTCCAGCTTGTCCCTGTCCTTCCTTAGGTGAGGACTGCAGAAATGAGCATAGCATTCCAGGTGTGGCCTCACCAGTGACCTATATAGAGGTAGTATCACATAGTAACTTAGAATTTGATGGCAGATGAGGACCACTTGGCCCATCCAGTCTGCCAATTTCTCCCTACCTGCACTATTACATCAGACCATGCTCAATCTACCTTTTAGGATTGCCTCCTTTTTCCTTCTGTCAGTACCCCTTCCGATATACCCAGTATCCTAGTAATCTTACTATGGGCCTTGTTACACTATTTTGATTGTTTGAGGGAGCCACTAATGGTGACTCCAAGGTCCGTTTCCTTTGCCATAGTGCTCAGTTTAACCTCTCCCATCTAGTACTCTATCCTGGGGATTTTTGTCTCCAGGTGCACAACCTTGTACTTTTTGGCTCTAACTTACAACTGCCAAACCTTAGACCACCTCTCTAGCCTTTGCAGATCCCTCTGTATTACCTCTAGTCATACTGTGTAGCCCTCAATGCAGTTCTCCCTCAAGTATCTGTCTAGTCCTGTGTTGCCCCTCCTCATGTTGTGTAACCCTCAATGCCACTCTCCCTCAGGAATCTAGCTAGTCCTGTGTTATCCCTACTTATGCTTTGTAACCCTCAATGCCATTCTCCCTCAGGAATCTATCTAGTCCTGTGTTACCCCTACTCTTGATGTGTAACCCTCAATGCCATTCTCCCTCAGGAATCTGTCTAGTCCTGTGTTACCCCTAAGATGGCAGCTGTGTGAGAGCCTGCCTGAACATCTTAACAGAGCCACCCTTTGTGGGGTTTTTTTTGTTTATTTTATCAGTTTTTAATTAGTTTATTAGTTAACGTTAGGGCAGAGACAGTAAGGTAGTAAGGTTACATCTTTTTTATCAGGTTGTAGATAGGGGTTTTGATCTTTGCCCAGGTGCTTACTGCTGGGGGATATTCCTGGAGCATTTGACTGCTAGCTAAAACATTATAGTAGTGCTAGCAGTTATATTTTTTCTCTCATGCAAGTAATCGAGTTGCTCCCGCTGTATTCAGTTCAATAGCGGGAGCATTTGCTTTTGCCATTTTTCAACAACAGTCATGGCAGACTGTCTGCTCACGGTAGATTGTGTGGCTGAAAGCCGTGACTTGGGCCTTTTCCAGAGCCGAGAGCCGTGGAAGTCTTCACCGTGAATCACTGTATTGGCAGCCCAGATTTCAAGCCTAGTGCTGACCGGGGCTGTCGGTGTAGTGTCAAGAGCAGAGATAAGCAGGAGGTGGGAGTGAGTACGACAGAGATGCCTGCGGGAGTGCTGGAGAGACTGTGCTGAAGAGGAATCTTGCTGGCATGGTGGGAGCATGGCCAGCACTTGGACTGCACAGTGACTTAGCTTGCCACTATCCTCTCCCCGAACTTTCAGGTATCTGCTCTTTCCTACCCTCGGCAGGGCTTGACTTGTTTCTTGAAGAGGACAGCAATGGAAGTTCTTGGCTGGAGGGTTGATCCCTGCAGTACTGTTTGGGCGAAGGGACTTTGGCCATTGGTGGGTGGCCAGGTTGTTGGTTGTCCCCTATCCTAGGTGGCTGGTTATTGGCCGGTGGCTACCGGTTGTCACTTCAGGGGCAAGGAGGAGGGCAGTGCCTGTGGCTCGGAGTTGTAACGCTTCACCTAGAGGGCGGCCTGGTCAGATCAGGAACCCAGAGGGGGCACCAGAGGGGTGCAGACCGGCAGGGGTGTGCACCTCCATGGGGCCCCAAGGGTTCAGCAGGGTTAGAGCTGGTCGGCTTTTCTCAGTGACCCTGGAACTGCTGGCTACTGATGGTGCCAGTTGCTGACTCAGGGGATGCTATTTACAGCTCGGAGGGGAAGGGGGGAGATGTGGGAAAAGCAATTTGTAGGATTTAGAAGTGCTGGTTGCTAAAAAAGACCACGGTGTGACGGTTGTGACGATTGGCGGCCCGAATCTGGGTATTAATGGGGAGGTAGTGAGAGTACCTCTGAAGACTCTTCTGAACCATTTCAAATTCAGTATTGCTACTGGTGGGACAGGAGAGCAAACTTTTGGATACTCATTGCAGGGATTGGGTGAGGGTAAGAGCCTCACTCACCCGAATACACTTTTTAGAAGTTTGGTTAACTTTCGATCTTTGGACCTTGGATTTGTATGTTGGACTATTTGGGACTTGTAAAGCACCTTGTCTTATGGTTTTTATTTTGGTGGGTGGGATTAAAATAAGAGTTTTGGGGTGGATAATTGGAGCAGGATTATTGTAGTGGGTGGGATTGTTAGTTTTAGTTATTTGTGGGGTGAGGATAGTTTTACTTCATTCTGTGGGTTGGTTCATTGGCCTAGTAGAAGAGTATGTGTTGGCCGGTGGCTCTCCCTGTCAGGCGCTACTCCTCTGTTGAGCTCCACGACCTCCACCCCTTTAACTCCCCTTTTTGCCTGCCGATGTGTATGGCTGCTGCTGGGCACTGGGGATAGTAGGATTGGGGGGGGCTAGGACCTCAGGGAGGAAGGGACCAGGGTGGTCGAATAGGGGTAGTGGGGATAAGAAGATGCCCTGGGGCGAAATGGAGATTGGAGAGGGGTCCTCCCTGTCTAGTCCCCATACCCAAGGGTCCTACTGTAAGTGGGCAGGTAGTGCAGTCTGCCTCGGAGTCTCATCCAATCCGGGCAGTGTTATGCAATGCCAGATCCATCAAGAACAAGACAGCAGTGATTGCCGACCTTGTCTGGTCAACGGATATGGCTTGCATCACCGAGACCTGGCTGGACGAGAATGCCAGCCCAATACTGGAGGCGTCTGTTCCAGCCGGGTTTTTGGTGGTACACCACCTGAGGCTGGATCATTGGGGCGGGGGTGTTGCCATCTGGTTTTTTTTTTTTGGTTTTTTTTTACTTTGGGTCATTTCTGCCCCATTTATACCCCCTCCTGTACTCCCCTCAGTGCTCCACTCCTTCAGGCCTTTGATCAAGTCCCTCCTAGGTCCACTACCACGGTATCCATCCCTAGAGTGCCCAGTAACTCCTTACCTCCTCCTCCTCCTACTCGCGGAGCACCTGCACAGTGGAGATCTGCCCGTGGGTTCTGGATTTGGATGGCTATTAGGAGCGGCCGTCATCTAGGTTCACTGGGGCATTTTCAATTTTCTGTGGTCCCCCTAGTCCACCCCTGGGATGCCAGCACGGACGTACATCCAGGAGGCGGCGTGCTGGCCTGCCTTCTTCAAGCACCTGACAGCGTCCCCTCCCCGACTCCAGTGAATGGAGCTGTCAGACATTCGAGGCCCGTGGCTTCCACCGCTTCTCGGGAAGTGGGTGCGCAAGGCACCCTGGTAACCCTCCCCAAAAAGGAGGAGAGCATCTGTTGGGACGCTCGATCCTCCCTTCCCCCTGCCGACCTGAGTCCGTTCCTGAACCCGGGCCACCGGTGCAGCGCGAGGTGTGGCGTCTACTGCCTCAACCCTCAGCATCACTGGGCTGGCTTGCCATCTGTTTTAAAGCGTAATTGGGCGTAGTAGTTGTTCCGGTGGGGGAGAACCGATCCTTTGAGTATATCTTGGGTGCAGGTGTGGGGTGCAAAATTCTTCTCATCTACCGTCCACCCGGGGATGGGAAGCAATTTTTGCAGGAAATTGTGGACTTCATTATCGACATGGTGTTGGAGTCCCCCAGAGTGATGGTGCTGCGTGACTTCAACGCCTGGATAGACGATGAACTGTTGCACTTTGGACAAGATATCCTCCAACTGATGTACTCATTGGGCTTCACACAGGTAGTTTCCTCTGCGACCCATAGGTCGGGACACTCACTGGATCTGGACTTCCTACTGGGTATAGAGAGTGCCGACCTGTTGGTGGAGCCGGTTGGATGGTCTAACCATTGCACTATCAGGTTCAATATCCAGGCACCCCCTTATAGGCCTGCCCCAGTGGAGATGGTCCGGTATCGCCCATTAAGAGGTTTGACCCCAAAAGGCCTGATGGTGGTATTTGACCTCTCAGGGTTTCCGAGTGCAAGCTCTGATCCAGAGAGCCTACTGCAGGCCTATAACAACTCCATGGTGGATGCTCTGGATTCCATTGCTCCAGTCCGTGTTCGCCCTCTCTCTATTCTTCCTCGGCCCCCATGGTTTGATGGGGCATTGAGGGAGATGAAGAAGGCTGGGCAAAGATTGGAACGTTGCTGACGGAAATCTGTCCTGGATGCCGACAAACTTAGATTGGTACATTGGCACATTATGTAGATGGCACATTATGTAGACTATCAATCAGCGATCTCCCGTAAGAAGGCAGAGTTCCTGTCTGGGGAGATCACTGCTGCACAGAACCGACCACCCCAACTCTTCAGAACTGTGGACAGACTATGCAGTCCAGCCTGTCTGCAGTTACGGAAAGCTTTGTCACAGGAGAAATATGACAAGTTTGTTCACTTCTTTGCAGTTAAGATCGCCAACATCAGGTCAGAGGTCGGCACAGCCTGCTCTATTGGAATTGGTGGCAATCAGTGGGAGGTCGCAACACCTTGAGCTGGCTGGTCGGCTTTTGACCAGGTGGCAATCTCGGATGTCATGGTCATCCAGAATATGCGGCCAACCTGCTGTGGTTTGGATCCAGGCCCAATCCATCTCCTTGTGGGATGTGTGGAAGTCATTGGCCCGGTTCTAGCGGAGATAGTCCGGTGTTCGGTAGAGACCAGGGAGTTTCCTGACTCTGAAGGAGGCAGCGGTGACCCCGCTCCTCAAGAAATCTTCTCTCGACCTAGACTGTCTCACGAACTACAGGCCAGTCTCTAACCTTTCCTTTGTCGGGAAGGTTATTGAGAAGGTGGTCACGCTACAGCTAGAGGACCATCTTGCTATCCATGGCATCTATGAACCCTTCCAGTCAGGATTTAGGAAGAGGCATAGTACTGAGACAGCCCTTGTTCAGGTGCTCAATGACCTCTTTATAGCGAGAGATCGGAGGAGCCGTTCCATCTTGGTCCTCCGTGATCTTTCTGCAGCATTTGACACCGTGGACCATGGGATATTGCTGGAATGCCTGCGGTTAATCTGTGGACTGTCTGGTACAATCCTCAGATAGTTCCAATCTTTCCTCACTGGCAGGTTTCAGAGAGTAGTGTTGGGGATTTATACCTCTGACGTTTTCTCCCTGCCATGTAGGGTACCACAGGGCTCTGTGCTGTCTTCCATGTTGTTCGCAGTCTACATGTTGCCACTGGGGGACATTGTAAGGCGGTACAGGCTAAGTTTTCACTGCTATGCAGATGATACTCAGTTGTACATGTCCTTTGCACCCAAACAGGATTTGATGGTCTCGGTATTTAACAACTGCCTATCCAAGACTGGATATGTGCCAACTGGTTAAAGTTGAATTCCAACAAGACCGAGGTGTCTGTGGTGGACCCAGGTCATCGAGTAGAGGGGTCCTCGGCAGGCGAGACAACTGGTCTTGTGCTAGAAGGCTGCCAGCTGAGGTCCTCTGAACGGATGTGGAGTCTGGGCATTGTTTTTGATGAGGGGCTGACCCTGAAATCTCAGGTCTTGTCTGTCATCAAGACCTCATTTTACAATCTGAGGAATATCGCCCAGATTAAACACCTTGTTCCACCCAGCGACTTACTGACACTGGTCCTCACCTTTGTGACCTCACGCCTGGATTACTATAACTCCCTGTACCTAGGGTTGCCGGGGGTGGACATCCACCGGCCACAGCTAGTGTAGAATGCGGCAGCCTGGTAACTGACTGAGCTTTCTCGATCTAGCCACATTACACCTGTGCTTCACGAGCTGCACTGGCTGCCAGTTCGGTGGAGGATCATCTTCAAGGTTGGTCTGCTGACCTATAAATCCCTACATGGATTGGGACCGTATTACGTGCAAGAGCTTCTGTGCCCCTACTGCCCCTCTCGAATGCTCCATTCCACTGACGAGGGATTGCTGGAGATTTCCAGGGTGCAGTTGAAGACATCTGGCTCTCGAGTTTTTGCTTATGTAGCCCCTACCCTGTAGAATTCTCAACCTCTTCGGGTTTGGGAGTGCCTGACGGTGGAGAGCTTTAAGACCACACTGAAAACCTACCTATATAATCAGGCTTTTTGTAATTGAGGTACAGGATTTTAGCTGTGAATATCTGCATTTTAATTGATTTATGCTTCTATTTTAATTGTGTAAAGTGCTTTGAGATGTTTGAATTGTGCTATATAAGTAAAGCCTATTATTATTATTACTCATGCTGTGTAACCCTCAATGCCACTCTCCCTCAGGAATCTGCCTAGTCCTGTGTTGCCCCTCCTCATGTTGTGTAGCCCTCAATGCCATTCTCTCTCAGAAATCTGTCTAGTCCTGTGTTACCCCTACTCACGCTGTGTAACCCTCAATGCTATTCTCCCTCAGGAATCTGTCTAGTCCTGTATTGCCCCTCCTCATTTTGTGTAGCCCTCAATGCCATTCTCTCTCAGCAATCTGTCTAGTTCTGTGTCACCACTACTTATGCTGTGTAGCCCTCAATCGCAGACTCCCTCAGGAATCTGTCTAGTGCTGTGTTTCCCCTATTCATGCTGTGTAACCCTCAATGCCACTCTTTCTCTCAGGAATCTCTCTAGTCCTATGTCACCACTACTTATGCTGTGTAGCCCTCAATGCTATTCTCCCTCAGGAATCTGTCTAGTGCTGCGTAACCTTCAATGCCATTCTCTCTCTCAGGAATCTGTCTAGTCCTGTGTTACCCCTAATCATGCTGTGTAACCCTCAATGCCATTCTCCCGTAGGAATCAGTTTAGTCTTGTGTTATCCCTACCCATGCCTTGTAAACCTCTACACCATTCTCTCTCAGGAACCTATCTAGTCCTGTATCACCACTACTCATGCCGTGTAAACCTCTACACCATTCTCTCTCAGGAATCTATCTAGTCCTGCGTTACCCCAGTTCATGCTATGTAACCCACAATGTCATTCCCCCTCAGGAATCTATCTAGTCCTGTGCTGCCCTCTACTCATGCTGTGTAACCCTCACTGCCATTCTCTCTCATGAATCTATCTAGTCCTGTATTATCCTACTCATGCTGTGTAACCCTCAATGCCATTCTCCCTCAGCAATCTGCCTAGTACTGTGTTACCCCTACCCATGCTATACAACCCTCAATGCCATTCTCCCTCAGGAATCTGTCAAGTCCTATATTATCCTACTCATGCTGTGTAACCCTCAATGCCATTCTCCCTCAGGAATCTGTCTAGTGCTGCGTTACCCCAGTTCATGCTGTGTAACCCACAATGTCATTCTCCCTCAGGAATCTGTCTAGTGCTGTGTTACCCATACTCGTGCTGTGTTACCCCCAGTGTCATTCTCCCTCAGGAATCTGTCTAGTGCTGTGTTACCCCTACTCGTGCTGTGTAACCCTCAGTGTCATTCTCCCTCAGGAATCTGTCTAGTCCTGTGTTACCCCTACTCATGCTGTGTAATCCTCAATGCCATTCTCCCCAAGAAATTTGTCTAGTTCTGCATTACCCTACTCGTGCTGTGTAACTCATAATGCCATTCTCCCTCAGGAATCTACAGAATCATAGAAGCTTGACGGCAGAAAAGGACCACACCGGCCCATTCAGTCTGCCCTTCCCCCACCCCCACACCTCCCGATACTCAGCCCCATATGCTTGTCCCATGCCCTCTTGAATTCTGTCTAGTATCTAGTATGGTCCTGTGTTACCACTACTGATTGGGGTCGAAATTAAACTTTGTAGCCAGTAGCCAGCTGGGCTAGTGACTGGGAGAATCCACTAACCCCACACATTTTTCCACTGGCCCAGCTAATGTACTTATAGAAATGTTACCTTCTCAACTACAAGCCCACTGGGTTCGTTGAAGGAAAATCTCACCAGCCCAGTACAAAATCTACCAGCATTTTGCTAATGGGCCAGTGCTAGTTTTGACCCCTACTCATGCTGTGTAACTCTCAGTGCCATTCTCCAGCAAGATTCTGTCTAGACCTGTGTTACTACTACTCATGTTGTTTAACCCTCAGTGTTATGCTTCCTCAGGAATCTGTGTAGTCTTGCTTTACAAGCCTCAGCAGTGGTATTCTCTACAACCTTGCTCGATAAGGTAAGCTATTGTACACTGTAACCCACCCACCACCACCACCACCTTCAGTTTGAGGGCATGCTCTCTCTAGTCTGTTTGCACTCACCAGCTCAAACATCTGTGTATTCCCCACCCTGACTGTAATACTTTAGAATTTGGAAAACCATGATCACATCCCCTCTCGGCCATCTCTTCTCTAGGCTGAATAATTTGAATATGTCCAATAACCCTTCATTGCTCTTGGCCCCCTAATCATAAAATAAGTGAAAAAGAGGAGTGTGATACTGACAGCAGGAAGGGCCCTGCTCCCGTGACTGCTGTCAGCAGGTTCTCTATTTCTCGCAGCTGGCTGTCTCGTTGATGATGGCTTGTTACACTGCAGAGGCTTCCTGTTTGTGCCTTCTGCCGTACAGAAGGGAATTCCCCTGGAGTTAAACGGGGAGCTCATTCTGACTCGCTACTGCAAAACCTGTGAATATTAAAACTGAAAAACCATTAATCAGCCGAAAGAGAAACCTCAGAAACACAGTGAGGCAGGACAGGCTGGCCCTTTTAGCCATTCTCTACCCCCCAACTCCACTTTGTAAATAGCCAGCTGCCACTGACATCCTGCCTCCAAGCAGGACAGAATGAACCGATGGTGTTAAGCAGTGAGGCACGTCCAGTGCTTTTTGGACGGGATGTTTCAGACCATTGTTTTTGTTAGTTTTCATCACAGTTTCCTCTCACAGTCCCAAAGCTGTGAGTAAAATAGTGGACATTTATGGGATACTGTGAGCTCTGAGAATTGGCAGGAGGTCGGAGAGCCTCTGCTTCTGAAGTTGGGGCCCTGCCCAGAAAACATGGGGCTCAGAAAGCTGCTGGAGTGCCTTTAAACTACATTACCAGACACCATCTGCCAATGATACAGTCACAAACCTGTCAGTGCTATTATGTTTAAATGCACAGTGCTGGCACCTCTTATGGGAATGAAAGTGTCTCCTTGAGTTCTTTAAATGGGAGAGTATTTGCCACATAAAGGGTCTGAGAAGCCTCTCTAATAAACATTAGAGGGGAGATTCTTAAGGGCACTGTTGTCATGTACTTTGGATATCCCAACTGTATTTCTGCATGTTGCTCTGTATGGAATATTGTATCCTCACAACCTACAGCTAGACCCATGCTATCTGCTGTACTGTGTACCACCTTGGAGGAGCTATCGAAAATATTTATGTATGTTATGTTTATATTTTTTAGCAACTAAAATAACAAAAACTAAAAAATAAACATTAGAGGTGCCAGAATTCTACATATAAACATGTTGTCACTCAGCCAATCATGTTCTCCCTTTTCTCAATGCTATTTTATAGCAGGGCTTCTGCTACTTTCATTTTAGAGGTATCTGTCTTTTAGAAATATGGTGAGAAAAAAAACAATCCTGAATAAAAGGTGGAGAACATATTTGACTACCAAAGGGGGAAACAGTAACATTAGGTAACATCCAAATTTGCAGGCAGGAAGGAAATAGTACTTTACCTGTAATATATATATATTTTTTCTTTTTTTTTTTTTTTTTTTAAATTATTTGGTAACAGATAAGGCCCACTAGGCACAAGGATCATTTACAGGGGCCACCTGGGAGCACTGGGGAGGTTAAGTGATTTGTTCAGGGCCACACAGTACGCAAGTTTGACCTGCCTAACTCCTTTGCTGTCACCTCCTTTGGTGAGCCTTTGGAAGTCGTCTCTAAATTTAAATATCTTGGCATTTGGATCAATAGCAAGCTCTCCTTTAATGACCATCTAGACAACCTGTCTAGGAGGTTAAAAGTCAGGCTAGGTTTCTTCTTCAGAAATAGGTCTCCGTTTCTGCTAGAGACTAGAACCAGGCTTGTCCAGGCCACATTCCTTCCCCTGCTTGACTATGGGAATCTAATTTACACCTCTTCTGTAACCTCAAACCTAAATAAATTGGACGTCCTCTGTCACCGTGCTCTGCGGTTCATTACAACCTCCCTGTACCGAACCCACCATTTTGATCTGTACGCACTTGTTGGCTGGACGTCACTTACCACTAGACGTATGCGCCATGCTGGTATTTGGACTCTCAGATTACTCCTGAATAAGCTCTCAAGCTACTTAACGTCACTTATCCACATCTCTCACAGCATATATTCACTCAGGAAAGCAGACCTTATTTTCCTCAACATGCTTGGGACTCGCACCACCTTTGGCAAACGTGCCATTTCACGTGCTGTTACGACCATCTGGACCCAGCTTCAGGCAACACTGAAACTATCCCGCATTGTCTCTTGTCAACTTCTATAAAAGGCTAGCTGCATCTAAACTAAAAGATATCTGTAGCTGTTTTTAGGACTCCCCTTTACTCCTATTAGCCCTCTCCCGTCTTCCCATTACTCTAACTTTCCAACTGTCCCTTTTCTTTTAACTTCCCTCTCCTGTTGACTTCACTCTCTCCACTATTAGTGTTTCTCATCAGGTTATGCTTTTTTTCCCTGTCTTGTTTTGTCTTAATTTGAGCTCTACATATCATATGAACCTAAACTGTACTGTATTTTACTCTTCTTCGTAATATGTATTTGACTGCTTACATGTTCTGTGTAATGAGTATTTGACTGTGTACAAGCTTCAGGACCTCCTTGTGAATGAGCTTGCTCAACAGAGTTTTCCTGCAATAAACCTGAATTTGAACCCCAGGTCTCCTAGCTGTACCAAGCTCATTTAGTGCTTGTTGTTCTAACCTTTAGTCTATACTGCCAGCTGCACAGTTATTTGACACTAACATCCCCCCAAAACTGGTTTCTCAAAATACTGACTTCCAAAACTTGGGACTTGGAAATTACTTTCACTTCCAAGAAAACTGGAATAACTTCCAAATATGGATACATGGAAGTTTTCGATTTCCTCTAGTAAAATATTACCTGAACCCCTAATGAAGAGAACTGGAGTTTTAAGGTATCATCTCCAGCCTAGCTTTGTGTGAGAAATCTGAGACGCCGTCTGCCCTCCCAGTCCTTCCCCTCCTCAACTTTGCATACTATATAGTCAAGGACTATAAGAGACCTATAAGTACCTCATGGGGGTAAACAAGGTACAGGAGAGGAGTATTTTTTAGAAGAGAATGTGTACCAGTACAAAACTGCATGCAATGAATCTGGAAGTGGCAAAGTTTAGGAGGCAGTGTTGCGCTGTGGTTTAGGGCTCGGAGCTGCAAACCTGGAGAACTGGGTTTGAATCCCACAGCCCCCATTGCATACTGTGTTACCCTGAGCAAGTTACTTAACTCCCTTGTGCTCTCAGATTGCACCTGGAAACAAGCTTTGGCTTAGTGTGCCTTTCCTGGTTAAACAACTTCCCCTTCTAAACCCAGTAATACGCAGGTATTCATAACTTTCTGCACTAAGCCCTTTAGCTAGAACTTCCCAGAGAGAATAGAACACATGCACATGTTGGAACTCTGCACATGATAACTTTTCAAATGCTGCCCCATACTAGCTGCCAATATTCTAAAACTCCTCAGATTTCTCTCCCCGCCTGATAAGTCTGGTTGCTCGGAGAATCGCTCTTCAACTCGTTCCTGTGACATGAAGAAACTTATAATATATATATGTATCCTTTTGTTTCATTTGCTGCCTTATACTTATTGTTTTTGTAGTTAAACTTAGTTCTTGGTGTTATTTAGTTATTTTTATCGGTTCCTCCTGGTTCGGTATAACTGGTGGGGAACCGAGTTAGTTTACTTAATTTTGAGGTTTTCTGACTAAAATAAACTCATTAGTTATCTAAATTTTAGTTTAATAATCATTTTTTTGTAACCGCTTTTCTCGGTTACTGAACTGCTAATTCTGGTTTGTATTCTTCATCGGTTCGGTTCCTTTTCAGTTCCAGAACCGACCACAACCGCTAAACTTCTACAAAATTAAAAAATTGTTTAGCGGCTTACTTTTCTCTCTCCTAAGCTGGTCTCCGGGCTTCCTTACTCCTGGGCTGCACCTCCTGACACCAACAGGCAGGCAAGAATCAGACCTCTGCAGCAGGGGACATCCAGCCCTACACTACCTGTCTCCCTCGATTTACTTCCTGCCTTCAGTGAAGCAGGTACTCTGCAGCAGAGTCCTGTCACACATGGCAGGGCTGAAGAGACTGTAAGTTGTACTTTTTTTTTTTTTTTTTACTCTACATGTGCAAGTGGATTTCTTGGATTCCTAGGGCGATTTGGGAATGCTCCATGGAGGGACCCAGTCTCAGCCATGCAAGCGGCACAGACTGGTCCCACCTATCAGCGTCTCACTAGTTTTTCCCGCGAATTTGGGCTCCCCCACAACGGACGTTTATTATCCCTCTGGGCTAGGGGAACCCCTAATTTAAGCACTGGAGTGTTTTTTCTGGGGTCGACTGCCTGTTTACCGACAAGCAGCTCGGGGAAATGTTCAGCCGCTCATTGATGTGCAGCTCCGCAACGCGGATTCAGGCAGCGAGTCGCAAGGCTAGTGGGACCACAAAGTTAAGCACTGGAGTGCTTCCTGAGGACAAGGGCCTGTCTAGCATTTAGCGGCTTGGCAAAAATATCTGCCACTTGCTGATGTGGATTCAGGCAGCATGTCGAGTGGCTCCTGGACGGTCAGCTCTCTCATCGAGCGTGGAGGAGAGCGCATAGCCTCTCGTCGACAAGCGCTGAGGAGAGTGCCAGGCTGTAGCACGACAAAGGGCGCTGAGGGGAGTGCCAGGCCGGTAAGAGTGCTGAGGGGAATGCCAGGCCGCTCCTCAACATCCAGCAGTGGTCCCTGTAGTTGACTGGGCTACAGCGCTGGAAGGATTCCCTCACAGAGGAGAGCGCTTAAAATAGCAAGTAGCACTGTAGGGGCATTCCTGCAGAGTACAGCACTTAGGGCTACAAAATGAGCAGGCATCCCTACTGAATGAAGGGCACAGCACTTGGGGATCCCCCCCTTCCTTAAAGGGACCAACGGAGCTCAGGCCTCCCCCTCCCCCCCCCAAACAACATCAAGGGGCAGGATGGATCTTTGTCATTATAAGCACTGGTCAGCAGGAATCCATGCAGCTCAGAGTTTTGCCCTTAAAGGGCCAACAGCATTTCATGCCACTTGAACCTCCGGGGGAGTGGGGTCGCAGGTTAAATGGAGAACGGCTCCGTACAACCTTCAAGGGGCAAAAACATGCCAGCGAGGATTCGCACCCACTTCTAATCCTTTTGCTGGGTTGCTTTGCCTAAGAAGTAAGAAGGCAGCATCTGTGAATGCCAAAGGCTCAAAGGAGGTGGCTCCTTCCTCGACTCAGACTGATCCTCTCTAGCTGTAGGCCTCTTTAACAGGTAAAATCAGGACCTTTGCCCTGGACCCCGCATTTCCATATGGGCAACCTCTGGGGTCACCAGATGGGATACTGCACAAGAAGGCAAACTAAAGCCCCATCCTCATTCGAAAAGGAGCAGTAGTCCTCTCATTAGTGTCGCAGGGAACGTCCACCACGGATTCCTCAGTCTTCAGTTCATGGTGCTTATTTTCAGACTGGAGGCCCTCAGTCTTTTTCGTAATGTGTTTAAAGTTATAGCAGGGATTCACCTCAGACCTTCCTCGGATGCTCCCACCCGGCCGAAACAGGCTTTCACCTTACAACTGCAAGAAACCAGCCTTAATCTTCCATATTCCCCCAGCCATTGGGGACTTGCTATGGAGGAATGGCAAAGTCCAGAATGCACCTATTTGGTGGCCTAGTGGATTTCTAAGCTTCTCAAGTCTAACAAGAAGCAATCTAAAAAGTGGGTAGAATGCCCCAGCATCTACCCTCCGATTTCAAACCTGACCAAGAAGTCGGTCATTCCAGCCGAAGGAGGGGCTTCTCTCAGAGACCCAGTGCATAAAGATGTGGATGCCTCTCTCAACTGGGTCCTGCAAGCATCAACAACGTTTCAGGCCGACAACCAGAGAAACCCCTGCTGGGATCCAAATTTTAGCCTTTTATTTGCCTGTAAGTTATCCAGAGAGGATCAGCTACTGTTCCTGGGGAGGTGGTCAGGTGCGGACCACGTATCCAACTTCGGCTCGATGCAGCCCCTTGGGTCTGGCAAACAACCGCCTCTACAAGAGCCAGTCAGTTAACTAACCCAGTGTAGGTAATCTCCTGTTTGGCTCAGACCTCAAGGAGGTAGTGAGGGATTACGAGGAGAGGCCAGGGTGCACATCCCACATCAAAAGGCAGAGGCCAGTCTTCATCCTCAGGCCCCAGATGCTTTTTGCATTACCTAGGTTACAATAAGGGGGCAGGTTTCTACAAATTCTTGAGGAATGGGCCCAAACTAAGTCGGACAGAGGGGTCATAGACCTTATCAGCTCCTAATACAAGCTCCCACTACCTTATGTCGTGCCCTCCACCATCACTGGCAACCCATCTGAAAGACCAGCAGTGCTACAGGCCATTATGGGATTACTGCAAATGGGCTAGTTCCCATTTCTCGTTGTGCCAAAACACACGGGGGATTCGGGCCAGTCCTAGTTCTCGAATTCCTGAATAGGTTTGTCCACAGCAAACCCTACAAGGTGGAAACCTTGTTGTCAATTCAGGGAATCACAAGAGGCCTATTTACCTTTCCCTCTCAGTAACGTCACACGCACGATCTCAGGTTCAGAGTGGCAGAGCAGTACTTCAATTCAGACTCTGCCACTGGGGGACTTCCTCAGACCCACGGACAGAACTGAAGGTGCTAGTACCAGTCATAGTCCACATAAAGGCCCCACAGCTCAAACATTTCAAGCAGTGGCAGAGATGGTCTGGTACCTGCCGGCACATAGTTTTCTCATCAACTGGAGAAAGAGTTCCCTAATTCCAAACCAGGCCTTGATCCTTCTGGGGGCAGGCAGCATATTCCAAGGATTTTTCCCCCCGAAAACTAAATTTCAGATTCGGCTAAAGCTCATCAAGGAGTTTAACTCCTCAGCTGCCTGCTTATTTTTTTTCATACAGCTCTTTGAGACAAAGTAAACCCTCCCTCCAGTGACAGTCTTGAAGGACAGAGGTCATGAAGGGTCGCAAGTTCGGCCATCTTCACCAAATGCGAATAGCGAGTGACGCAAGTCACGGGAGCTGGGGATGGCTCACCTGCATCAGCTGTTGGCACCGGGCAGGTGGTCGCTGTTAGAGGCACAAGATACAGCAGAAGTGTTCCCGACATGTAAACAGTAGGCCATGCCCTGAGGCAATCTGAACAGCAATTCCCCAATCAGGATAACCTGGTTCCAGCTGACAATCCGTTAACGTTGGCATACATCAACCGTCAAGGCGGCACAAGAAGCTCAAAAAGGCTAATGGAACTCCTTCTTTTTCAGTGGGCCGAGCACCACTGAGTGATGTATATACCAGGACGGGTAAACGACATGGCAGACTAGCTTAGTTGCAAGGTTGGTCGACCAGGGGAATGGGAGCCGAAGGATAGTACATCCTACATCTTGACATGGGGCAATCCTCAGACAGATTTTTTCGCCTGCTGGCGGTACTCAAAGGTAAAACAATTCTGCTCCCTGGCCGAGGAAGAACCAGCGGTGGCTAAGGACACCTTTTCCCCTAAATTGGGATGAGTTCGGCCTCCTGTATGCTTTTCCTCCAATGCTGCTTCTATCAGGCAATCCTCAGACAGATTTTTTGCCTGCTGGCGGTACTCCAAGGTAAAACAATTCTGCTCCCTGGCCAAGGATGAACCAGCGGTGGCTCAGGACACCTTTTCCCCTAAATTGGGATGAGTTCGGTCTCCTGTATGCCTTTCCTCCAATACCGCTTCTGTCAAGAATCCTTCACATAGTGGTTTGGGGCAGGACAGTCATGATTCTAGTCTGCCCCTTATGGCTTTTCCGCATATAGTTCCCGATTATCATTTGTCTGTCAAGGTGACCATGTCTAACATTCAAGTTCAGCCTGGGCATTCTTCATCGAGGTCTGGCTTTGCATCCTGTTTCAACAACTTATCTCTCTAGGCCTGGAGATTGAGAGGGAAAAACTTTAAAGGAGCTCGGCTACACAGCTCCTGTTATTGAAATGATGGGGAACTTGTCGCTCTTTTTCCTCCAAAGTGTATTATTGAATCTGGAGAAAACTTTGGTTCTGACTTTATTCAAAACACATATAGAACTATCCAATATAATTGCCTGTTCTACTGCAGTTCCTTTTAGATGTATGGACAAGGGACTGCAACCAGCCACCTTACAAGTTCAGGTTTTTACACTGGGGGCACTCTTGTTGTCGGATTCAGGGGAATCATTGAATTCATATACCCGTGTCTATAGGTTTCTAAAGACAGCAACATTAAGATGCCTTCCATCCCACCAAAGCTGCCAGTTCTCAAGACTGTGGCCAAGGCCCCCCTTAGGGCCTATCAAGGAGATATCCATCAAGCATTTCAAAATAAAGGTCACCTTTTTTCTCATAGCTGTTTGTTTTAGCCAGGAGGATCAGCAAACTAAAAGCATTGCTTACCCAAGAGCCATACACTGTTTTTCATCAGGCTCGAACAGTTCCAGGTTTTTCACCAAAGTTATGCTTCCCTGCCTTTACAATCAAGAGTTCATTCTTCCTTCCTTTTGCCCACTCTCCAAAAGCAATAAGAAAAGGAAATTGCATCCTCTAGTCCTGGTAGGTGTGATAGAAACATAGAGACATGGAGGTTGAGGATGGGGACCTTGAAGCCCATCCAGTCTGCCCTTGACAAAAAATGTATATTAAGAGAGAGGAAGCTATTCGCAAAACTTCAAGTTTGTTCATGTCAGCTATGGGCCCAAATTATGGGTAACAAGGATTCAATAGGCTCAACAGCCAGACGGAACCTCTCAGCCACTTCCAGGGCGTACCATCAGGCTGGAGTAACTTGCCTGGCCCAGGGAGAGCCCATTCCACCAGAGCTATGGCCCCTTCGTGGGCGTACTTCAGAGAAGTGTTGACAGCGCACTTATGCAGGGCGGCAACTTGATAATTCGTTCACGCATTTTCAACATTGTATTTACTGGAAGCGATGCCCTTGGATGAGGCATCCTTTGGCCGCAGAGTGCTTCAAGCGGTGGTGGATCCGTAAGAGCTCCTGACATTCTTCCCACCCGGGACATCTGGGGATGTACTGCTTTTGTATATCCCAGGAGTAAGGAAGCCCAGAGACCAGCTCTGGAGAGAGAAATCGAAATTTAAATACCTGTACATTTTCTTTCTCCAATGGCTGGTCTCGGGCTTCAGATTCCCTCTCAGAATGTATATAGTTGGCTGGCCACACGGTCATATATGCCTTAAAATTCTTGTTTTCTGTTTCCAAGTTCTTGTAGTATTACCACATTGGACTGCTTTAGGAAGAACTGAGGGAGACAGGAAGTGGAAGGCCGGATGTCCCCTGCTGCAGAGGTCTGATTCCTGCCTGCCTGTTGGTGTCAGGAGGTACAGCCCAGGAGTAAGGAAGCCCAGAGACCAGCCATCAGAGAAAGAAAATTTACAGGTATTTAAATTTTGATTTTTTATTGGTTCCCAATAAAAAATGTCAGAGAAACCGAAAAAGAAAACCAGTGAACCCGGTTTTAAAAATTGTTACCAGTGTGGGGAAGTGTTTGCTAAGGCAGACAAACATAATCTTTGTGTGGCCTGCCTTGGCTATGAGCATCTTAAGGAAGATTGTGAAAAAACTGTGGAAAAATGCCTGAAACGGCTAAAGAAAAAACTTTCTCCACCAAGGGGTCCCCCTGGCTATGACCAGCATATACCCCCTCCTAATGTGGGTGAAACCACTTCTGTTGTTGCCGCTACCCCTGAGACGGGTGACAAAGGTACAAAGAGGACTGCTGAACCGGCTGACTCCCCGGTTCCCTCTAAAAAGACTAAAACATTGAAGCACACTGAACCCCCAGCTAGTATAAAGGGGACTTCTGTGCCTGCTCTGACTTTATCTTCTCCCCCAAGAAATTGCTCAGGCTTTCAAGGTGATACATACCTTACAAGGCCTTGTACCAGCAGCCACCTGTCCAAGCTCATGTAGGACAGACTGGCAGTTCTGGGAGATCTTCCTTTGTAGAGGAGGAGGTTTATAGTGAGTGTGAGGAGGAGGAAGGGGATCCTATAGAACCTGAAGTATCCCTTGAGCAGGAGTTTGGCTCTCCTCCTAGAATCTCTGAGGATTATTCCTCACACTTTACCTTTGTCAGGAAGATGGCTGATGCCCTGGACATCTCCACAAAGGAGGAGATAGAAGATGAAGGAGAGGTGGAATACCTTAAAATGAAGGGGTTAACCCCCACAAAAGCACTCCTCCTGCTTGTTAACAAATTCTTTAAAAAGGATGCTCTGAACGACGGCCCGGTGACACTGAGGGTTGAGGCGCTGGACACCACACCTCCCACCACGCTGGCGACCCAGGTTCGGACGCGAGCCCAGGCCACCAGGGGTTGGCAGAGGAGGGATAGGATTAAGCATCCGAAGGACTGCTCTCCTATCCCGAGAGAGGGATCCAGGGAGCCACCACTCTGTAGCGGCCCCTGGTGATGACTGGGGGCACTACTAGAGCAGTGCCGCAAGGGGGTCAGAGTGCGGCAGACATCAGCATGCTGTGCCCAGACATCACTGCATGCCCGCACTGCGCAGGGAGAAAAAAACAGAGGAAATACTGGCACAGGTAGGACAGCATGATCTTCCGACCTCCGCGCCCCCACCTGAATGGTGCCTCCTCAGCTGGATCTGTTCTGGGCGAGTTGAGCTGTGGGTAGCTCCTCGCTGCCCTGCCACGGGGGGTAATCCGTGGGAGATATGAGGATGGGGCCTGATCTCGGGTTTGGGGGCCGGGGGGTTGGTCGGGATGACATGCCAACCGTGCCTAGGAGGAGAGAAAAATATACACCAAAAAAAAAAAAAGATGCTCTGAAACTCTTGCAAACCCCTAACTCTATCCCCCCTCTTGACAAGAGGATAGATAAAAAGTACCAAATGGAAAAAAAAAAAAAGGGTCAGCGTTCCTGTTTACCCACCCTGACCATCAGGGGGTGGTACAGGTGGCTACCTGCGATAAGGTTAGGATCCCTCTGGCTTCACACCCACCAGATAAGGACTCTAGAAAGATTGACAGCATGGCAAAGAAGGGGTATTTGTCAGTTCTTTGGCCATACGACAGGCAAACTTCCGGGCCTACGCTGCCTAGTACCAAACATCCTTGTGGCAGTCAGTATTGGCCATGGCACAGGAAATCTCCTCACCTCTGTCTGATGACCTGGCAGAAACTGCCAGATTTGGTTTAGAGGGGGCTAAATACCAAGTCCAGATGGCTGCTGACAAGCAACACTGCAGCCAGATGGATAGCGAACACTGTTGCCCAGAGCAGATTTGCCTGGCTAAGAGCCACAAATCTGACTCAGGACACCCAGTGAAAGGCTCTTGATTTTCCCCTGGAGGGAAATGTACTCTTTGGGGAGTCAACAGTGGCTTATATGAAAAAGGTGGATGAGTATAAGGCCACATATGGAAACAATTCTGCTAAAGAGAAAGCTTTATCATCCACCAAACCCTATTGAAGGGGAAGCAGGGGCAGGTCCTTTCATACCAGGCCCCTTTTCCAGCAAGTGGCTACACCCCAGTACCAGCAGTACCCACAGCAAGGGTACTTCAGGGGTAGTGGGTAGAAGGGGTTCTAGGTGAGGGTTCCAAGCCAAGCCTCAGCCCCAGACAAAGCAAATACCCTGACATGTCTACACAGGCCACCTCCTCCATACCTGTTGGAGGCAGACTGTCTCACTTCCTCTAGGCTTGGTTAAACATCACCACAGACAAGTGAGTCCTGGAGGTAGTAATTCAGGGGCTGTCTCTGAATTTCGAATCCCTTCCTCTTCAAAAAAACAGGGTTTCTAGGGACGTGGATATGTTGTTCAGTCCACACTGTCTGGCAGTGTCTTTGCCGCTTTAATTCTTGCCGGAAGGTCTTCAAGCTGGCTCCTCCCACCCACCCGGGTGGTAAAACCTTCAGCTCCACCCCATGACACCAGATCTTCCTTACCGCTTGGAAGCTCAGGTTCTCTCCTTAGCGCTCTGCATTTTAGGCCTGGATCCTAACCCTTTGGAATTTCCAAAAATTATTTTAAAGTTCACTAGACTTTCATCATCTTCCCTCGTGGCAGCGATGGATAAATCCACTCCTGGCTTCCATCGGTGTCCTTGCGGGCAGAAAATGTCCCAGACCGACCCGCACTTCACGTGTGTCTACTGCCTGCGTTTTGCACACGATCCGCAGGCCTGCGAGCTCTGCAAATCCTTCACGGCTTTGGTTCTGAAAGACTGCGCTACCCGACTCCAGCTGGGGCGCCCGAGAAACGAAAAACGCTGGTGACATCGGCGAGGCCTGCTGGGTGGTGTCTGTGGCTGCGGCTCATGGAGCAGCTGGAGCAGTTGATCGCCTCGAGGAGGAGGAGGTGGCCCAGACCGCATCTTCTTCTTCCTCGGCTTCAGCATTTATCCCGCTCTCCTTGGGCTCCTCGTACACTGCTTATTTCAAGGAGCACTGTCAGTCCCTCTCCACCAAGGGAGAAGGACCCTTGGGACACATGAGTAGGTCGAAGAAAAAGGAACCGAAAGGTAAGTCCCACCGTTGACGTTCGTGGGAGCGGGAGAGATGTCCTTCCCTGGGCCATCTGCTCTCGACTTCGGTCGAGGTTGCAGCTAAGGCCGCTGGCTTCACAATGTCCCCGTCAGGTCAGCGGGCCGAGACACCCATCGACACGGTTGAGACTGGAGAAGCCGACAACCCTTCCTCACCGGTTCCCCCGGTGGTTACAGAGGACTTGCCCATGCCTCCTGTGCCGAAGTCCCCGGTCAAGGACCCTGAACTGAGGGATGAGTGGGTTTCCCCTGCCCCCTCTTCGACCCACCATCGGCGACCCCGAAGGTCTCGGTCTCGGTCCTCCTCCATGTCGGGTAGGACCCGCCGACATTGGCGGTCCTGGTCCTGGCATCACAGAAAGCGGCATCGCCACTCGTCCTCTTCGGAGGATAGGCTCTGGCGTGAGTTGCGTTGGCACTATGAGGACATGATGTGGCAACAACTCTTGTTAGCCAGTAACAAGCCGACAACCCTTCCGTCGCCTTCTCCGGCCATTAATCGGTTGTCGCCTGAACTACCGAGGCAACCCCTTGTTGTAATCGAGAAGCCGACCCCGGCACCAGTTGCTCGGTCGAAACCGGCTGCTCCACTGATTGTGGTGGAATCACCGCCTCCTCAACCTAAGACTAGGGCCCCCGACCAAGGATTCTCGGTCGGGTCAGGGCTTGCCCCACAGGTTGTCGGTCACCCTCACTCCCGATCATCCTCGGCATGTGGAGGGTGGCTCAGGCACTTGACAGCTGTTCACGGACTCCTCGGAGTCCGACGACTCCTCCTTGTACTCCAGGCCTCTTGACCTGGAATCTACAGGGGGGTCAGTCGGTGGACGAGAGCCCATCCTCGTTCTTGGGAATCCTTCGGCTCATCTCAGAGTCCACTGGGATGCAGCTCGAACCCGTACAGAAACAAGCCAGATATCCCCTCACGGAGATACTGGACCGAGGGGATTCCCCCACGGAGGCCTTCCCTGTAGCTGAAGCCATCTCGATGGATAGTCCAATGTATCCAGTTCTGTTACACTAAAGCTGGTAGGGAACCCCCAACAGGACTGAGGGCCCATTCCACACGAGAGACAGCTGCTACCTTAGCAACTGCCAGAGATGTTCCACTGGTTGACATCTGTAAAGCAGCTACCTGGAAAACAGTACACACCTTTACGAAGCACTACAACCTGGATATTCAGTCCAGGGGTGATGCTAGGTTTGGCACAGCAGTCCTGCAAAGTCTGTTTCCAAAATAAAAGTTCTGTGCCCACCTCCAGTGGTACTGCTTTGTAGTCTGCAGAAAGTTATGAATAACTGAGTACTACTGGGGTTAGAAGAAAAAATTACTTACTATAGTAATGTTGTTTCTTCCCAGTGATACTCAGGTATTCATAACTTCCCACCCGGCCTCCCTGTCCAGACCCCTTAGTCTCTGCACTCCTGCATACTGTGCTCTCAGAGGTATATATGCCACTTTCTGAAACAATTTTAATAAACAGGATTCATGTTGTGTTCCCCCTTTTCCAGGTGACTGACTTTTTTTGGGGGTATCTGTTGTGTTTTTCCCCTCCAGTTGGAGGGTTTTATTTAAGGGGTTATGGGTTTCATTCCTAATGTTACGAGTATTACTGATTATTAATACTTTCCAGTATTCATAGTTCCAGGGGCATGCCTTCCCGGGCGTCTAGGAAATCTGAGGAGTTTTAGAACATTGGCAGTTAGTATGGGGCAGCATTTGAAAAGTTATCAACTGCAGAGTTCCATCATTTGCGTATGTTCTATCCTCTCTGGGCAGGTCTAGCTAAAGGGCTTACTGCAGACAGTTATGAATACCCGAGTATCACTGGGAAGAAACAAGATTACTATGGTAAGAATTTTTTTCTTCCCTTCCTTAGGAGGGATGTGAGGAAGTACTTTTTCACTGAAAGAGTGGTGGACGACTGGAACAGTCTACCAGTGAGGGTGGTGGGAGCAAAATTAGTGGTGGGCTTCAAGCCTGCATGGGACAAGCACAAAGGAATCATAGTAGAAAAGCAAGGGGGGGGTGTAGCTGGAGATCAAGTAGGCTATGCAGTGACAGTGTAGGCAGGGACAAACTGGGCAGAGTAGGTGGGCCAAGCAGTCCTTATCTTCTGACAAATTCTATATTTCTATGTTTATAGGTTATATCTCTTCTAACATGCTCTCCAGACTAAAACATACCACATGTACAATATCCACTGGCTGTTAAAAGCCCTGACAGATCCTTTCAGGAGACAGTAGTAGGGAAAGGGAGCATTGTTTAACCAGGAGTAGCACACTAAGCCGAAACTTGTTTCCAGATGTGACCTGGGAGCACAAGGAAGTTAACTGACTTGCTCAGGATCACACAGTATGCACCTGGCAGCTGTGGGATTCAAACCCAGGTCTCCAGATCTGCGCTCAGAGCCTTAATCCACTACACTATACTGCCTCCTGTAGTGCCTCAGGAATCAACATCTTGATCAGACACAGCTGAGCTCATATTTCATGACTTTTCTGTATTTCTCTTCTCTTTAGTCTTTATTACTAAGGAAAATGGAAGCTCTGTGTCCCTGACTCCCGGCTGCCCCTACTGTTTGTCTACCCGTGATGTCATACTCAGTTTCTGACATCACCATCTCTTGCTGTAGTAATGGTCACACAGTGCCATAAGCTGCTAGCCCACTGGTAGGTTACCACTCACAATGCTGGAGAACCGGGTTCAGGAACAAGCTTGGGTTGCTGGGAGGGGGGGAGCTTGAGCTTTCCTGAGGATGTGTGCCCTGTTTGGGGAGGGTGGTAGACTGCACCATGGCATGAGCACCTCCTGTAGAAGCATGGGAGGGGCTGTTCTGCCCATTCAGCAGAAGGCAGGGGGAGTCAGCTGACTTGTGCAGGCTTATTTCATGCTTGCACATGTGCAGTAATACCTCATACTCCAAGAAGGGACAGGAACAGGGAAAGTGCTGGCCTGGATGCAGGATGAACCCAGCATCTCAAAGGGCCCCACACCCGACGACAGGCGCAGCTCCAGTTGTGGATCCGTTCATCGCCGTGACCTATCGAGGTTGCCTTGACATGGGGGCACGGCATTGGGCAAGGCAGAGCAAAGGTAAGTGCCAGGGATGCTGGAGGATGGGGGCAGAGGCTGGAGTTGGGGCAACAGTGTGGACAGGAACAGAACTCAGAAGTGACAGAGCCATGAAGGAGTAAGTCCTGCCCTCTCACAAATGATGATAAACTGCGTAGCTTGAGTCAGGTCATTGTGTATTCGATATATACAACATCAGTTTACTAATTTAATGTTCAAATCTGCCATTTGTTTGAAGCTTTAACTGTTTCTCTTTGATTTCGGCTGCTGGCATCAGTGACACATTCGGCAAATTGTGATTTCATCAGCATTGTGAAATCTGCTCTCTGATTGGTTTAGTATTCCACTGTGATAATACTAACCTTCAAGATATCAGTTGTGACAGCAGTAACAAGTTCTACTGCATTTGTGTCATCTGGTTACTACTGTCACCAGCCAGGTTATTATTTTTTTATTATCTTGTCCCCCCCCCCCCAACTCCTGGAGTATGTGTATATTTAAAAAGGAGACTGAGGAGCATCAGGACAGGTACTGGAGTTGACCAAAAGTGGTCCATTATTAAAGACGGGGTATTAGCTGGAATGGATACGTCTTTGAGAGTCAGGAGAAAATACTCTAGGGTCAGAAAGCCAAGTTGGTTTAATATTAAGCTTGCTCAGGCAGTAAGAAACAAAAAGGTTAGCTTTTAAGAGATTCAAGAAAACTAACAGGGAAGAGGACAGGATTACTTATCTAAAAATGGCTAGTAAACAAATAGAGTAGTCAGGCGAGCTAAAGCTATAAAAGAACTGAAATTAGCAGAGGGAATTAAGGGAGAAATAAGTGGAAAAAGAGATAAGAAAGGGATAGTTGGGCTTTGGAAAGAAAATGGGTGGATGGAGGAAGATTGTGAACAAGCAGAAGTACTGAATGAATACATCTGCTCAGTATTTACCAAAGAGAAAAAAGGACCGGGGGGTATGTGCAAAAGGTAGTTTGACATGAACAATAACAGGGAAAAAGTGAGAAATGAGCTTTTGGCTCTGAAGGTGGACAAATCCCCTGGTCCAGATGGAATACATCCAAGAGTGCTGAGGGAACTAGCAGACAAACTTGCAGAACCACTGATGGACCTATTCAATACCTCGTTTGAATCAAGTGCGATGCCACAGGACTGCAGGATGGCCCATGTGGTACCCATCTACAAAAGTGGTCCTAGGGATGATCCTGGCAATTATAGACCGGTCAGTTTAACATTAGTCATGTGCAAACTTATGGAGACTTTTCTTGAGTAATGGTTGATACATTATCTTAAGGAGAATGGTCTTTATGATGCTGAGCTGCATGTGTTTATTGGGGGCGGGGGGGGGGAGATCGTGTCAAACTAATTTGTTTGAATTTTTTGACTGGGTAACCAAGACATTAGATAAGGGCCAGGCAGTAGATATCCTCTACCTGGATTTTAGAAAGGCCTTTGATTCTGTGCCCCACAAAAGGCTGATTAGAAATCTAGCAGACCGAGGGGTTGGAGAAAAAAATGACTAGATGGGTAGAAAATTTGCTGGGGTGTAGACCCCAGAAGGTTTTGGTGGGGGGAGTGCTCTCTAATGCTAGAAAAGTCACAAATGGAGTTCCACAGGGATTGGTTCTGAGACCGGTATTGTTCAGTGTCTTTATTAATGTTGTTGGAGATGGCATTAAGAACAGGATGTGCCTTTTTGTAGATGACACTAAGCTCCGTGGGAGGATGGACTCGGCTAAAGGGATTCAGGACCTTAAGGATGATCTAAAGTTGCTTGAAAGGTGGTCAGGGAATTGGCAGCTTTGATTCAGTGTCAAAAAATGTAAGGTGATGCATTTAGGAGCCAAGAATCCCAAGACAAAGTACTATAGGAATTAGGTTAACAGATACAAGAGAGGAAAGGACTCTGTATATGATTATTACTAATGACCTGAAACACTCCATGTAGTGTGAAAGAGTGGCAGCTAAGACGAACCAGATGTTGGGGTGCATTGCAAGGGTGGATCAGCAGTAGATGAAAGGAGGTTATTCTGCTCTTATATAGGTCTCTGGTGAGGCCTCATATGCAGTATGGTGTACAGTTCTGGTGCCATACCTTAAAAAGACATTATTTTGCTGGAGAGAGTACAGAGGAGGGCAACAAAGATGACTGCAGGTCAACAAGGGAAACGCTATGAAGAAAAGCTGAAAGACCTGGACGTGTACTCACTGGAGGAGAGGAGGGAGAGAGGGGATGTGATAGTGACCTTCAAATACTTAAAAGGAATTAATAGGTAGATAAAAAAGATCTGTTTAGGCTGAGTGGAAACAGTACAAGGGGGCATTGTCTTAAATTGGAAGGTGGGAAGTTTAGAAGGGAAATTAGAAGGCAGTTCTTCACTAAGAGGGTCATGGACAGTTAAAAAATGCACTGCCTGAAGAACTGGTTACGTTGAAAATGGTGGGAAGCTTCAAAAGGGGGTGGGATAAATATAAGTGAAAAGTAAAGTTATGAGTGTGGTGAGTGTAATGTTAGGAGGATGGGGGGCAGGGTTAATTAGCTCAGGTTATTGACCCTGCAGCTTCGAGCAGACTAGCTAGACCAATTGGCCTTAATGCACCAGTTAGGGTTCAACTTAATGCAACAAAAGTAGGGAAATGTGGCATTAGGTTTTCCAATCCTAACTCCCCCACTCCTCTCCCAAAGCAGCTAAAGAACACCACTACACAATAAATCAGACAGCCGTCATCAGGTAAGACAAACAACATACAGCTGTTTCCCAGGACACAAATGTAGTAGCACTTATGTGCTACCCTTAAGAATTTGTATCTGTGACTGTGCTTATGCAGGCACCCCTGTGTGTGTATGTTGTACTGCGTGCTTGTGTATGTGTGGCTGCAGAACGCAGGCCTCATGGTGGCCTGCCCTTCTGTACACAGAAGGGCTCAATGGGACCTGCGTCTCTGCAGCCAGAGGTACAGCAATGCCAGCCAGGATACAGCGCAGTAATGCTACACTATATTTTTTTTTTATTTTTTTTAGTTGTTTAACCAGGTATAGCACACTAAGCTGGAAACTTTTTTACAGGAGCAACCTGGGAAGCACAAGGAGGTTAAGTGACTTGCTCAGGGTCACACAGTATGCAAGTGGAAGCTGTGAGATTCAAACCCAGGTCAGGTCTGCTGGAAGTCACCAAATTTGCAGCTCAGAGCCTTAGACCACTGCGCTATACTGCCTCCCTATCATAGCATAAAAATGCTGCTGTATGGGGGTGTGGCTTGGCAGCAGATTGGGGCAGATGATTTCTTTTAGAGCTCCCCGAGGATTCGAGCCAAAATACTGTTTAAAACTCTTTAATTTTCATAATCCTGATCGCCTGACAAGAGTTCATCCTGTTTGTGTTGAGTCAGCTGCAAAAATGGGCAAACAAAGAAGCACAACATCCTCAACTGACTTTTTTAAGCCTAAGACGATGACTACACGTGGAGGTGGGCCTCAACAGCCTGAAGCAGCCTGCGGTGGTAGTGGTTCAGGGACCAAGGAGGTGTCCTTAGGCACAGTTAACTCTACTTTGGCTCAATTGGTGAAAACTGTGAGGGACATGGACAAAAAACTAGATGTCCTCACTCCCTGAGTTAGTGCTCTGGAGACCCGGGTTAACGAATGTGAATGAACGGTGCAGCGTGCCGAGGGGGGCCTTGCTCAAATCAGTGGATGCTACCACTAAACTTGTGAGAATTCTCTACTCCACCAGCACTTGGAGAACGTAGAAAATCTTGAGAGAGTGCAATATAAGAGTCATTGGGCTGCTGGAGCGGTCTGAAGGTGAGGATCCCCTTTCCTTTGCCTTAACCATGCTACCACAACTACTGAGACTATTGGAAGACGATCCCCCCATGGCCCTTGAAAAAGCATATCGCATCATTCCGGTGCGCGGGGCCTACTGCTACTGGACCTCGTACCTTCTTAGTGGTCTGCACCAGGGTGGGAGTTTGGGACAGGATCCTAGCCACCGCTAGATGTAAACGACACCTGTGTTATGGGGATGCGGACTGTCTCTGTTCCGCGATCTCTCCTACTCGATCAGGCAATGCAGGAAAGCCTTTGACCGGGTGCGAAGCACGTTGCGGTCCCTGAAGGTATTGCACCAACTTCTCCTGCCTGTTAAACTAAAAGTACAATGGAAGGGACATACGTACCTTCTTAATGACCCATCGGAGGCATGTAAACTACAGGAGAGAACGAGGGCAACTCATCGGATGATGGGGCTCTGTCAGGTGACTGAATAATAGAGGGACAGTGAGTACTGTGCAGTGATTCCTACAGAGTGCCCATGGAACTCTAACTTAAGGTCTTCACTTTTGACTTTTGCAGCTTTGATACTAGTTACCTTATTTTATACTAGATCTTGTTGATTTGGGCCTCATGGACACCCCGTGGCGTTCAATGTTTATAACTACGATTCTTTGCAGAGTTGATGCTGGTGAGGCTTGCTTCAATGTACATATATGATTTCTTAAACTTTCAAATTGGGCTCATCCTTGGGAACTAATCTTTTCTAGATAATAGTACACTAATAATGTGGGATATTGTGGGCAAGTTGCCTAAATGTTAAAAGATGGCATTACTTTATATTCTTTCCTTAAATTTATCCCTATCAATGCTCTATGCTATTATAGGCCGTTATATATGTGTTTTTCCTACTAATGCTACTTATGGTATTTCCCCCAATGCTGTAACTGTGGGGAGGATGTCTTGTGATGCCTTAGTAAGTGGATGTTTCAGGATAACCTAATCCTGTATTCCTCTGTGTAAACTCTTTCTAAGTTTTATGCTGAAACTTATAAATAAATAAAAAAAAATTCTGCTGTATGCTGCGGGGAACAGTGTAATTCAGTGGCTATTAAGCCATTTTTTTACTGCAGTATTTTGTGACGTCATTTACAGCAAGTTACTGCCTTACATTGTGGCTAGCTCTGCTGTACCCATGCATGGTCGCTGTACTAGCTGTCTCGCTAGATAGCATGATCCGTTAGTGTATGTTTTTCTTTATATGCATCTGTGTAACAAAAACTGCTACCCCTTGAACAAGTTCTACATCCACCACTGAAACCATTATACCCAGACTGAAACAATACTTCTGTCTGCATAACTGCAGGCCTCACCAGGGCCTGCCCTTCTAAAGCCAGAAGTTGGTGTGCACGTCTTACACCTGTGGCTGAAGAGGCACAGGCCCCTCAGGGGCCTGCGCTGCTGCAGACAGAAGTAGTGCTGCAATTTAGGTATCATGGATTTTGTTACACTCATGCTTTGGCAGCCAGCGGTCAGTATCTATGTCTTACATCTGTGGCTACAGAAGCATAGGTCCCTCAAGAGTATGCAAGACTCACAATGTGAATGAGTACCTGAGCCTACAGAAGTGCTGCCTTCATGGGGCGTGCAGTTCTGCAGACAAAATAACTCTTGTAATCTGTGTATTTGGATTTGTATCTGTGGCTACAGGGGCCTGTGATTCTGCATACAGAAGCAGTGTTGAGATTTGAGTATTGTATCTACAGCAGTGAGTATGTATGTTTTGCAGTGTGTATGCTGCAGATACAAATCCATGAAGGTAGCACATTAAAGTGCTACTGCATGTGTGTCATCTGGAAACAATTGTATGCTGTTTGTCTTATCTGACAATGGCTGTCTGTGGTTGCTTGTGTGGTGTTGTGTTTTGCTGCTTTGGGGGGGGGAGTTAGGGTTGGAAACCCTAGCTCCACATTTGTCTACTTCTGTTGTGTTAAGTTGAACTGTAACTGGTGCATTAACACAGTTTTTTGCAAACGCAAGTCCTTTTGGGACCTAACTGAACAGATCCATCTGGCTATGGAAGCGGAGGACCATCTGGGCCCTGCACCAAGTGAGGAGTCCATCTGGCTGCATAGGCGCAGAGCCCTTTGGGCCCTGCACTTCCATATGGCTATAGATGCAGATGTGCAGGGCCCTTTAAGCCCTGCACCAAAAGTGGAGTCCATCAGGCTGCAGAAGGGCAGGACCCTCTGGGCCCTGCACTTCCGTGTGGCTAGAGATGCAGATGCACAGGGTCCTTCCATCATAACTTTAAAGATTTTTTATTATATTGACCCCAAATTTTCAACATAGTCTTTTTATGAGCCCGTCTCATGAACCAGTCAGATGAAATTTCTCAACACCCTGCCTGTAAGTTGATTTTGCAGAATGACCATGAACTCACCTTCCGGGCTGGATTTGAAAAATTTCACCTTCCTAGTTCATGCGGTGTGGTCAAAAAAAAGGCCATGTTGAAAATTTCAGGTAAAAATCTTTTAAAACGGAATTGTTATAAACAAAAGTTGTTTTTCTACATAAAGTTCTTCTTCGTGAGTAGATTTTCTTCAAAATGGTATCACGACAGAAGAGCACGAAAGAAGAACTCTCATGAAAGAAGAATCTACCTCATGAAAGAGGAACTCTCACAAACGAAGATCACGAAACAAGAAAGCTCTTGAAAAAAGCTCACGATGGAAAATCCCAAAACAAGAAATTTCTTCTTTTGTGAGAGCCAGTTCTTTTTTTGAGAGCCATGATTCTTCTTTCATGAAACTCACAAAAGGAGAATCTCTGCCCATGAAAGAAGAATCAGGAGCCCTGGCTAAGCCTTCCACCTAGGATTTTAGGGATGTCCCAAAACCATATGTTGAGGTCACTTTTTGGAAAAACGAACTCCAGAACCAAGCTAAATGAGTCCCATTCAGCTAGATTCCTGTGTTTGTTTTTTCTCCAGGGCATCATTTTTATAGGTTTTCATTTTTTAACCCCCCCAAAAATAGATGGCTGCTGTACCACACAAGATTTTGTTTCTCACAAAAGAAGAATTTCGGCTCATGAAAGAAGAGTCTTCTTTTGTGAGCCGGAAATTCTTTTTCATATCAGACATATAAATGAAAGACCCTACTGAGCGTGCTCAGAACCAGAATTTCAAATCCTTATCGCTGGGGAGCAGATTAATATTTTTTCATCAAGCCAAAAAAAGGCATCTTTCTAGGGCAAGCCTCTTCTACCCTGAACATTTCAGAACAAAATTCCAAACTGTCTGGGCTGTAGGCGGGAGCAAAAAAAAAGGGCCCCAAAACATGTTTTTTCCACTTTGTGAACTATCCAGATCTCTAAATCTGGACTTCTGACCATCAAAAACTTGCCAAATAAAGAAACCTTGCCCCCTAAATTACATATGCAAAATATTATACAGTTCTACTGAATGGGACAAAAGTATCAAGGTGCAAATGTAGAGGTTTAACATTAAACACCCTACCTATAGGGGCGCTACCACCCCCCTGTAAAATATATATATATACACACATATACACACACACACATATATATATATATATATATATATATATATATATATATATTGGCAGTGAGCTGACTCAAAATATGCAGTTCCTTTTTAAATGTGAGAGGCAAGACCATAACTCATGAGTGGCTGAGCCAGTTTTAAAGCTGTTCTCAGATTGGTTCAGTATTCCATTGTGATGACTGCAATGTTAAAAATATCCATTGTGATAACAGTAACAATATATTTTTTATATGTTGCTGTTATCGATGTCACTAACCAAAATATCTTGTTTTATCTTGTAATTTGTGCCTCCACGCTTGTTGTGTGTGTGTGTGTGTGTGTATATATATATATATATATATATATATTAAAATGTATACATAAATACATAACGCAATACTAATAATGCATTACAGTGGTCACAGGAATTGCATATTTATTAAAATATTGATGAGGGGACATTAGTTAGCAATAATCCACGACAGGGTGTGGGGTTATAGGCATTTAATTCACACCTGGGGTGTGTCCTCACAGCGCCCCATGCGTGGATTAAATGCCTATAACCCTACACCCTGGAGTGGGTTATTGCGCTTATAACATGGGTTACGTTGAAAACAAGGCAAAAACAAAATAAAGGGTTTTTCTCCCTGTTTTCATACCAAAAAAGTGACTGTATCCTGCCACCTGGGCAAATAGTCCCCAACAAATAATCTAGATGTCAATGCTTTAATGCACATACAAATGTCAGACATAATGTACTCACATGATTTCTGACATTTGTTGTGTATTATATTGTTCCCTATACATTCTAGGAGGTTTAGTTTCCTGCCCCCCCCCCCAATGACAGACACACATGCAGCTGGGAATCTCAGAGGCAGCTCTCAGAGTATTTTTCTCACACACACACACACACACATATATACAGACATCACTGAGCTCCCGAAGTCAGTAATGAAGTGGGGTGGTGGCATTGTCTGTGTCTCTTTCTCCCTCTCTTTAATTGTCTCTCTCCGTCAGCTCATTCCCGCTCTTTTACTTCAGCCGATCACAGACAGAGACAGAACTACTGCAGGGAGCGAGCATCTCTCGGCGAAATGCAGGGGAGATATGTGACAGAGAGATGGACAGCTGCTTTAGGTCATCAAATGTGCTGTGTCTGTCTCACTTCCCATCACTGTGCCACTTACAGCGTGGGGCATAAGTGCTTTGAGAGCAGACGGCACAACCGCGGTGAGGTGCACTCTCTCTCTCTCCGTACACACACACACGCTGCCCAGCCACTCTCTCTTTCTCACCTGACAGCCGGGGACTGTTTTCTGCTGCCTCTCTCCTACTCCTGCACTTACAAACACAGTGCTACATGACGCATAAAACAGCCTACCGTGCTTCTTTAGAAAGTTCACTGCAGCTATACCTCATCCGGGGGGTGGGGGTGGGTTAGGTGCGTGTGTTGACGAGGTATGCAAGCACAGGGCACACTGCAGGACTCTCTCTCGGGATGGCACTCTGCGGCTGCAAGGGGGTATCAGACATGCAAGCTCAAATACAGAACGGGTTACTATTTTGCTGTCCTTACTCAGTGCCGCTCACTCTTTCTGTCTGTCATGACATCTGACTTCTTATACAGTGTGGGGGACAACTGGTTCAGGTCAGGACGGGATGGCCAGCAGAAACAATAGCTGTGTGACACTGTGTGGCAAGACTGCTGTCAGTGTCTCTCACATACTCCGCAATCTGTAAGAAAAGACAGCGCTGGAGCTCTCTCGCTTCACTATTTTTTTAATGGTTGCCTTACGCTGCAGATTATTCTCAGCGATAACAAGTTCTGCTCTGCCCAGGGATACTGTTGGTCGATCATCTCACCCCAACTGTGGATTAAATAGTGAATTTAATCCACAGTCAAGTGGTGCTGTTTGGCCAATTACCTTTCTGCCTTCTGTCAACCCATGTTATAAAATACAATAATGTAAGGTACATTGGTTAAACAGTGCTTAAATATTATAATTTCTATTATTTTCTAAGAGACATAGAAATGTATGCATTCTATATGAGTGTGATATCATCAGACCAAGGCACCCTTAACCTTTCAAAAAAAAAAAATTCCAGACTACTTTCTGTTTTATAAATAGCGTTAATTTCAGATTGTTTTCACTCTCTGCTCTTGTTAGTCCTCCTCCTCCACCTTGAACTCTGTAAAAACTCATGAAGGTGAATGTGTCTGTGGCAGCCAACACCAACCTGGGCAGCAGAGGGGAGACACTGTCACAGGAACCTTATGTACAGATGGAGAATGCATTAGTCGTGAAAGAGGGCCTCAAAGTGGCATTGGACAGGTTTGGAATCTGATTCCACCAGCCAGGTAAACGTTGGGAGTCTTCATAGCTTAATGTTGATGGTCACAACACACTGACATGACTACAACAGTGACTCGATTGACAAATTTTAACTCACACTCCTCCCAACAAGAAATGCCTTCAGTTTGGGAATTCTGAGTGCAGTATTGAAAGATCTGGAAGGGGAAGACTAGGAGGAGGAAGAGTTAGGGAGGAGTGATGCACCATTATATTTCTAAACATGTCGATCAGTATGTGTATTTACTGTCTGTAATTCTGCTGAGGATGCAGTCAGTGAGTCCCCAGCTGCATTCCTTGTTGATGGAGGACGTCACGGAAACTTACAATTTGCATACAGTGCTTCACTTCTCCCATGGTGCACTTTTAATTCATGGACTCTAAGCCAACAGCAAGCTGGGACAGGCACTTAAAGTACCAGTATCAGCTTATTCAACTGAGATCAGGCAGATTGCACAGATGAGTAGACCTGGAGGCCTTGTGGTAGTAACTTGGCATTTTTGAGTCCACACACAGTGCAGTAATGAAACTATATCATGGAAACTTGAATTTCACATATCCCCCCACACACACACACACAGACTAATGCCTGGCTCATTCTGTTTCAGCTAGTGCTACAATTACATGTTATAAGCTTTAGGAGCTATAGGGGCCCTATATTTAGAGATCCACTCCACCCCAAGACTTTAAGTAAGTGGCAGTGTTGCTGGGGCTCACTTTAGAGCTGTAGGGGTGGGGAGCCCCCAGTTCCAACACTGGTGTCAGTCACCCACACTTTTCTGCAACCTTCTCCGGGAAAGGGTGCTTTATAAATAATCTGTCTGTCTTTCTATCTTATCTGTCTATCTATTTATCTATCTGTCTGTCTAACAGTGAGCCTGCTGTATGTCTTAGAAGTCTGGGATTTCAAAGCCCCCCCCCCCGACTAACATTTGGTCTCAGCCAGCCACATGCCTACGCAGCACCTTCGGGATCACAGCTGAGCCCCAGTAGGGTGGGCATAGCCAGGCATAGTTTTCTGGCCTGATTTCTGTAACTGGGACTTACCGTATGTCAGGATAGGATTTGTGATTTAGGTTTTGGCTTGTTAGCTGCAGCCTTAGGCCTTTCCCACCATAGAGCCTGATCCCGTCAGATCTCAGAAGCTAAGTAGCATTGGGCTTGATCTGTAGTCAGATGGGAGACCTCCGATGAACACCAGGTGTTGCAGGAAGTGGTGTTGGTAGCTCTGCAGAGGGCACTGTCCCCTTGGTTATCAGCAACCATACCCTTAAATTCACCCCTTGTATATACTGTATTTTATATCATTACCTTATGTCAATAATGTCATTTGTACTACTGCTGTATATAGATAATGAACTTTATATTATTACAGTATGTATGTAATGTAATTTGTACTACTGCAGTATGTGTATAATGTACTTTGTATTACCATGGTATGTATGTAATGTGATTTATAATATTGCTGTATGTATATAATGTACAGAACTCTGTATTATTACCATTTGTAATGTAATTTGTACTGTTGTATGTATATACTGTGCTTTGTATTATTCCCATATATATGTAATGTTATTTGTACTATTGTGGTATATATATAATGTAGTTTGTATTATTTCCATATGTATGTAACGTAATTTGTACTGCTGCTGTATGTTTATAATGTATTTTGTTTTATTACCATATGTATGTTAATTTGTATATACTGTATATACAGTATATACAAGGGGTGATACAGCAGAGTTAAGCTAGCCCTGGCAAAAAGAAACACAGGTGAGGGGGTACAGGCAAAGTGGGCAAGCATTAAGGATGCAATACTTGAAGCAACATCCCATTGTGTTAGTCAGAAAAGGAAGTGCAAAAGAAGAAGGAAACCACTTTGGTTCTCAAATACAGTAGCAGAAAAGGTCAGAGCCAAAAGGCTGGCCTTCAGGAAATATAAGGAAACACAGCGGAATGAAGATAGGAGGCATACCAAACTGCCCTAAGGGAAGCAGGGAAGGCAGTAAGGCAGGCAAAGTCCCAAACTGAGGAAACACTAGCATGAACAGTAAAAGAAGGTGACAAGACTCTATAGATACATTAGTGAAAGGAGAAAGTCCAGAGGAGGTATTGCTAAGCTCAAAGGAGAAGAGGGGCATGTGAGGAGGAGGACCCTGTAAAGCATCTATCCCAAAAGATACTTTTGCTCAGTATTTACTGAAGAGAATGTAGGGCAGGGGCCCATAGCTCAGCACCATGGACACGGGAGGGGGCGGAGGTGAGCACTACTCCCTTCACAAAAGAAAGGGTCCTACAAGAGCTCGCTAAGCTCAGGGTGGACAAGGCAATGGGACCTGATGGCATACATCCCAGGGTACTTAAGGAGCTAAGGGTGGAACTAGCAGAGCCATTAGCAGAACTGTTTAGTGAGTCTCTGAGCACAGGAGAGGTCCCAGAAGACTGGAGAAGGGCTCATGTGATCCCGCTCCACAAGAGTGGTAGCAGGGAGGAGACAGGGAACTACAGACCAGTCAGTCTTACCTCAGTAGTAGGCAAGACTATGGAGGCACTCCTTAAGGAAAGGATAGTGCAACACCTGGAATCCATAGGGGCACAGGATCCAAGACAGCATGGGTTTACAAAAGGAAGGTCCTGTCAAATTAATCTCATAGATTTCTTTGACTGGGTAACCAGAGTGGTGGACCAAGAGGGAGCAGTTGAATTCGCCTACCTTGACTTCAGCAAAGCTTTCGACACTGTTCCACATAGAAGATTGATAAATAAGCTGGGTAGGCTCAGGGTGGGTCAGAAGTTGGTCAGCTGGGTGGCAAACTGGTTGATGGACAGAAAACAGAGTGGTGGTAAATGGTATACAGTCAGAAGAGCTGCAAGTCACAAGTGGGGTACCTCAGGGATCAGTCCTGGGGCCAGTCCTCTTCAATATCTTCATTAGTGACATTGCAGATGAACTAGAGGAAGGCTTGTCTGTTTGCAGATGACACCAAGATCTGCAACAGAGTAGATGATCCAGATGGGGTGGGCAGAATGAGAAGAGATCTGGATAAATTAGCAAAATGGTCAGAAGAGTAGCAACTGGGATTTAATGCAAAGAAGTGCAAGATTATGCACATAGGAAAGAGAAACCCTGAAGCCACCTATAGACTGGGAGGGTAGTTGCTGGCAGTCACAAAGGAAGAAAGAGACTTGGGCATCATCATCACTGATGACCTGAAATCATCCAAGCAGACCTCTAAAGCAGTAGGTAAGGCTAGGGGGATGTTTGGGTGTATTAGTAGGGGTATCACAAGTCGTAAGAGGGAGGTAATAATCCTTCTTTACAAGACACTGGTTAGGCCCCATCTGGAGTACTGCGTGCAGTACTGGAGGCCACACCTTCACAAGGACATTAACCAAATTGAAGCAGTCCAGAGAAGGGTAACCAAAATGGTGCAGGGACTGCATAAGAAGACATATGAGGACAGATTAACAGAGCTCAATATGTATACCCTTGAACAAAGGAGGGAGAGAGGTGATATGATCGAAACATTAAAACACCTTAAGGGCATTAACAAGGTGAAAGAGTCTAACATGTTTAAATACAAGAAAAATAGCAGGACAAGAGGACATAGCATGAGACTAGAGGGGGGCCGATTAAGGGGGAATGTGAGGAAATTCCTTTTCAAAGAAAGAGTGGTGGATGCATGGAATGGCCTACCTCAGGAAGTGGTGGCTATGAATACAGTGCAGGGCTTCAAACGGGCATGGGATGGGCATAAGGGAGCAAGACAGATGAGTATGAATAGATAGGCCACTGACAAAGTAAAGGCCAATGGCACATTTATAAGGTAGAAAAAGAAATGGGCAGACTGGATGGGCCTTGCAGTCCTTATCTGCCGTCAACCTCTATGTTTAATTTGTACTGTTGCTGTATATCATGCACCTATTATTGCAATATGAATATTATTTCTTTTTTGAAATTTGTTAACCAGGTAAGCCCACTGAGACAAGGCCACTGATTTACAGTGATTAAAACAAGGAAATTCCATTTTTAAGACTTTAGATTCCGGAATTGCACTGGTGATTGTTACTCTAATTTCTGGATTTTACCGGGATTCTACTATCATTCTTTTAGCATTTGCATAAAAAATCAGAATGAAAGAAGACTTAATATACAGAGTATTAAATAAAGCAAATTGAAAATAGTACAGGAAGTTATTATAAGAAAAATACAAGTTTTGTAGATTTACTGATCTGATATAAAATGTCAGATTCCATAAAATCTTTGTTTTTACTGGTGCTCAGGCAACCCTAATTCTGGAATTTTACCGGGTTTCCTAGTAAAAAAACCAAAACCAGTGGCCTAATTACATCCATATAAACAACATCAAATTACATTCATTTACAGATGCAACAGTTTACATGCAGAGACATAATTACAGAAATATGATGTAATTTGTTCTAGTGTACATCATAGTATTACAGTATGTTTATAAAGTAGTTTGTACTATTGCTGTATATATAAATTGTACTTTGCATTATTTCATACGTAAATAATGTAATTTGTACTACTGCTGTATGTTCCTAATTTGTACTGCTGTGGCATGTATATAATATACCTTTTATTATTACTATATATATATATATATATATATATATATATATATATACATAATATAATTAGTACTATAGTTGTACAGTGGCCAAAAATATTGGCGCCCTTGTACTTTTTCAAATAACTATTACTTCTTTGGGCAGACTAGATGGGCCACGCGGTCCTTATCTGCCATTACTTTCTATGAGCCTTGTGAGTTAGCTATAGTTTTTCTCACTTTGTCTCAATATTGTAATGAATTGAGAGTTGCGCAGAATAATAATTTGCACTAGTTTTATGATATCTCTTTCATATTGTATGAACTGGGCAGTAAAGCCATACACGTGACTGGGCCACCAGCCATGTGGCTCTTTCCGGCACAGCTGGTCTTGTTATATGGAACAAAGCCTGTAGTAAAGATTCAATTTTACAGTGCAATAATTCCTGTGCAGTATTTGTCTGGATGGCAACAGTAAGTCATTTTTTGGCACTTTAAACCTATACTGTCCAGGACATTTTCGATTAAGATACTTTTTGAGGCATTTTGACTTAACCTTTGATTTTTAAGTGCGTTTACAATCAGTGGCCCCTATGCATGAAGGGGCGGGTAGTACGCGCCAGTGGCGCATACCCCGCCTACACAGCTCCGCACCCACTGGAGATCCTTGGGTGGCCACATTCATGAACAGTGGCCACCACGCTTCTCCCGTACATGGCCCCGTCCCCTGGCGTGCAAGCCTGGTCGGTTGCGGAGCCACGGATCTGGGCAGGCGGTCAATCAGCCACCCGACCCGGACCCCTCAGTGGATCACCTGCGCGTGTGTGTGCCAGACGAGGCTGGCGCACAGAGCGCACATGCTGATGTGGGGCGGGTGGCCCAGACGCATCGCATGGCCCCAATGTGCCCCACATGCTGGGGCTTCCTTGTTAAGTGCAATGGACCCCACTACAGCCGCAGCCAGCGATTGTCGCCTCCTGGGGCTGTATAACAGGGGCCCCCACTCACGGCCGTCCCCAACCTGGTGGAGGCACACTGGCGCCTGCACTCCGCATCCATTCATCCTCAGAGTACCAGGGCGCCCCTATTACCTCCCCAGTCTGCCACTGTAGGTCACGCACATGAGAATCCGGTGCGGAGGATGTCCTGTCGTATATGCGCAGGGGCGAGAGTGGGCATGGGCGGGTGTGGAATGGCTACACGCCAGGGATACGTGATGCTGCATCCAGTCTGCACAATTTTTGCATAGGGCCCAGTGTGTAATAGCTATATTGGGGCTTGTACCGTTTACGCACCACCCGATTAATCCATTTGCACTGGTTTGTCAAGCCTGGCATTTATATCCCCATCCACAGTGTACAGCCCAATCTACAGTGTATATCCCTGTACACAGCGTGTATACCTGTACACAGTATATATATATACCTGTACACAGCATATATCACCATACTCAGTATGTATTCCTGTCTACAGTGTATATGCCCATCATCAGGATATATCCCTGAACTATAACAACTTCGGGGGCCGGGGATAAAAACCTCTGTGAAAAATAAAGCGGGTTCATATAACCCATCTGAAAATGAGTCGTCACAACTCCTTTGCTGGTTAAAAATGATAGATGAATCAACCAGCCAGCTAACCAATCACTGAATAAAAAGATCCAGTGTCTACAGAAAGTAAAGTCAAGTGAAACTCTGCCCTTGAAAGTTGTTACTTAAGTGCTGAGGATGAGCCTTTTACAGCAGGGCAGAACTTGCCTGCCGCTCCACATCTCTTACCTTTGTCATTCTTTCTATAAATAGTAAAAGTGACTCGTAAAACACGGACTGGACTTCTACGAAACTCAAAACAAGCTAAGACCTGAATCCACTTAAGGTGGTGATTCCCCAACAGTGAGACCAACCTCCCAGGTGAGACCCTGAACCCTCCCAGGAGGGTAACACCCAACACCACCCAGGAAAGTGTACGATAATGCTAAATTACTGCACAATGGAAATAGGTTGTGAGGCACAAGGTCCTGTCTTGTGTTACTACACTTATAAAAGTTTTAAAAGTAAAAAAAATAAACAGAAAAAAGACAGCAAAATCTGAACCATGCAATAATGTGAAATCAGTGCACAGTTGTGAGACCAGTTTTAACTAATCAGACTGCTTGTTGCGTGTTATATCCAAGGTATGTAATAAATGCAATGAATACCAAGTGAATGAACTCAGCCATTTCTTCAAAAGTATTTCATTTTATTTCTGTAGTCTGGTGCACAGAATTGTATTCTATGTCCTGTATAGGAGGTGGCCCGAGATGTTGTTCCATGGCTCAGGGAAGATTAGTACGACTGCATGAGAGCTAATGATATCATGCGAATGAAAAGTGATATTTGCTCTCTGTGCCAGAATACAGTTTTCTGTATATACAGCGTAGTAAAGCTGGCCTTTTGTACACACAGTCGGATTCTTTCATTGTGCTGCCATCCCCCTTCCCCTTAAAACTGAGGTGTTTTAATGACTCAATAAATATTTCTGATGAGATAAACTGATGCTGAGAGGGTAACATGCACCATTAAGACAGAAGCCTTGCTGCAGAGAGCAGCGGCCTGATGACAGACTTTTTTGGATAACACTCTGTTCAGTTTGCACAAACAAAAACAGGAAGCTCCCCAGCTAGACTTTCAATGTATTTCATTCCTGAAGTGAAATATGTGGTTTAAGTTCTCAAAAGCTTCTGCTCCTTGCCACGCCCACCATGCATACACCCGCCAGGCACACCATGCCCAGATTCATCATGGCTACATCCACCATGCACATCAGGCCCACGTTCATCATACCCAAGCCCAATATGCTTCCCAAGCCCACCTACACTAGGCCCACACCAATGCCCACTATGTCTGTGTCCATCATGCACACCAGGCCCACCATATCCACACCCACTAGGTCTATGCCCACCATGTCCACGCCCATCATGCACAACAGGCCCACCATACCCACTAGGTCTATGCCCACCATGTCCACGCCCATCATGCACAACAGGTCCACCATACCCACACCCACTAGGTCTATGCCCGCCATGTCCATGCACACCAGGCCCACCATACCCACACCGACTAGGTCTATGCCCACCATGTCCATGCCCATCATGCACACCAGGCCCACCATACACACACCCACTATGTCTATGCCCACCATGCCCACGATATCCACATCCACTACATCTTTCAAACAACATGAAGTCTTGCTGTATTCTGACTATATGCAGTTAGCCCCAGCACTTGAACTGCTCTGGAGAGGAGTTAACTCTATGTCAAGGCATAGAACGTTGAGCTCGAGCTCGGTTTTCAAACCTCTGTCCCAGGTACTCTTCAGTGTAACCGTCAGATTCTTTACTCCGCCTTACTGTGAAGTCGCTCCGGAGATCCTCTCCTTCACTTCGGTTCGGCTGTGGTAAAATCGGTCGGTTTAATAAACCGCTCCTTTACTTTTTTCAGTCTTTACATCTCTGTCCCGGTGCAGTAAGTGTATTAATAGGTAGTGGTGTGGTTTAGAAAGAAATTGCTTTTGTTTTCGGTTTCTTTCCGGTTGGTCCGATTGGGAACCGAAGCGATTTGTTATTTCTGTTTCTATAGGTGTATTTAGTGTGGTTTTCCGGTGCCTATCGGTTCCTGAAAAAAACGTTGATTCTCCGTTTTTTTCATCCAACCCGTGTCATAGTTGGAACCGATAGGTTTGTTAGTCACCTGGCTTGAATGCTGGTAAGGGTGACTTTGTATCTAAAGGCATGTCTTGAGAAACCCAAAAAGAAAACTGGGCCCACTGGGTTTCAGTACTGCACTAAGTGTGGGGAGGCTTTTGCCAAGGCTGCTTCCCACCTCATCTGTGTTTACTGTCTAGGGTTTGACCACCTCAAAGAAGACTGCCAAATCTGCAGAAACTTTCCTAAGGCCACTGTTGATGAACGTTTAAGTAGGCTGAAGGAAAGAGAGGCCGAAAAATCTGCTGACCCAGATGGCCAGCCTGGTTTGGTTCTGACCGAACCTGAGGGGGTGCCCACTGACCTGGGCGAGACCCCCTCGGGAAAGAGGAGAGCTGATTCTGTGGAATCGGGTCCTGCAAAAAGAAAGTGCAAATCAGCCGGTTCGGATCCCGGTTCCCATGGTCTGACCGCTGACGAGATAGCCAAAGCGATCGCTTATTGTGCAGTCGCTTCACCCGGTTTCCAACCGAACTGACACCGTCGCAGAGCCGGTCGGTTCGGTCAGACTTGTCTGCTTCTGAATATGACCCCGAAGCATTTTATGAGGGCAAGTGGGAAGGAGACGAAGATGGTGAAGATTATGAAGACCTAGATGAGCCTATTGAGCCGAACATCTCCCCAGACAGACCTTCTAATGTGTCTCCCCCCAGGCTTTCTGAGTCCCCCTCCCACTTCTTGTTTTACAAGAAGGTGGCTGAGACGCTTCAGCTTCCAGTGGAAGAAGCTTAACAGGATCAGGAGGAGCCTGACTATGTTGAGATGATGGATGTCCCAGAGTCAAAAAGGGTGTCTATTCCTCTCCTCTGCACAAGTCCCTGGGGAAACTGACCCAAAAAATATTAACAGTTTCCAACATCCATATCTCCTGTGGATAAGAAAATGGATAGGAGGTATGCTCTGTCAGCCCTTGGTACCGATTTCCTTACTAACCATTGCAGCCATGTTGGGGTAGTGCAAGCTGCAGCCTGTGAAAGGCTAAAATTCCCCTGGCATCTCACCCCCTAGATAAGGATTCCAGGAAGGTGGATGCCATGACAAAGAAGCAGTACTTGGCATCCTCTTTGGGACTCAGGCAATCTTATTATGTGGCATATATAGCCAGATACCAGAAGTCTAGGTGGGATACATTTCTGGAGCTGGCTAAGAATGCCCCTCCCCAGCTGGCCAAGGGGCTGGAGCAGGTGGCTGTGGATGGCATCGAAGCTTCAAAGGTCCAGTTTCATGCTGCTGCTGTGGACTCAAATGATGTTCATTCTAGGGTCATGGCTACATCTGTTTCCATGAGGAGATTTGCCTGGCTCAGGTGTACCAATTTATCTCAGGATTCTCAGACCAAGGCAATGGATTTTCCTGGTAACTCTCTGTTTGGGGAGCAAACAGAGACGTACATGAAAAAGATGGATGAGTACAGGACCACATACAGGAGTGCTGCAGCCAATGAAAAGCAGACTACTCCTCAGAGGCAGCAATCCAGGGCTGGCAGGGGCAGGCCTTTTCACAGGCCTTTCTACCAGGCCCAGGCCTCCTCTTCTTTTCAGCAGAGGGGATTCTTTAGGGGAAGAGGCAGAAGGGGGATGACAAGGACTGCATCCTCTTCTCAGTCTAAGCCCCCTGCCAAACAGACACCCTGATGTGTCAGCCAGGGTCACCTCCCCAATTCCTGTAGGAGGCAGACTGGCTCACTTTTTCCAGGCCTGGAAGTCTGTCACTTCAGACAATTGGGTCCTAGAAGTGGTGAGCCAGGGTCTTGCTCTCAGCTTCAGCAGGTTCCCAAAGTTGAGAACAAAGGCTTTTTGTCCTTCCTCGGCAGAGGAAACACAGGCCTTAGAAATAGAGGTTTCTAGGGACATGGATATGTTGTTCATCCACACTCATTGGCAGGTATCCTTGCCGCTTTAAATCTTGCCGGAAGGTCTTCAAGCTTGCTCCTCCCACCCACCCGGGTGGTATAACTCTCGGCTCCGCCCCATGACGCCAGATCTTCCTTACCGCTTGGAAGCTCAGGTTCTCTCCTTAACGCTCTGCGTTTGAGACTGGTTCCTATTTCTCCGCTTATGGATTTAAAATAAATTTTGCGAAAAGACTTCAGTCTTCTATCCCCGCGCCGCGATGGACAAATCGACTCGGATTTCGAGATGCCCATGCGGCAGAAGATGTCTCGACGGATCCACACTCCACGTGTGTCTACTGCTTAGGCCTTGAGCACTCACCCGCAGGCTTGCGACCTGTGCTCATCTTTCTCGCCTACGCCCCTCAAGACCGTGCTGCCCGATTGCAACTGGGCTGGCCCCGAGAAGCGTTTCCCGTGAAGTCCAAGGAGGCCCGGTTGGCGGTGTCCGGGCGCGGCTCGATGGATCAGCTCGAGCGGATGGTCACCTCGAAGAGGAGGCGGCGCGGGTCGATTTTCCTCGGCCGCGGCATTTATCCCGCTCTCTCTGGGCTCTTCTTACACGGCTTCTTTTAAGGAGCTTTGTCTGTCCCTCTCCACTAAAGGAGAAGGACCTACGTCTGGGACCTTATTCTCGGTCCAAAAAGAGGGACAGGGGTAAGTCCCTCCGTCGACGCTCTTGGGAGCGGGAAAGGTCCCTCTCCCCGGGCCGTCGACCGTCGGCTTCGGTCGACCGCTCGGCTTCGGCCACTGGCCTCACGGTGTCCCCGTCAGGTCAGTTGACCGAGACTCTCACCGATGAAGTCGAGATTTTTCTCGACTCATTGGACGGGCTGTCGCCTTTAGCAGCCGAGATTCCCCTCTCCCCGGTTCCCCCGGGAGGAGTTGAGGATCCCGTGGGCTCGCCTGTGCCTCCGGTTCCGGAGCCCTCGGATGGACCATCCGAGCCGAAGGGAGTGCCGGTTCGGCCGACACCTCCCGCACCGACCTCGGAAATTCCGGGACTCTCGGTCTCGGACCTCTTCGCGGTCCAGCCGATCCCACCGTCATAGGTGGTCTCGGTCTCGGCACCGCGGTAGGCGGCGTCGCCGCTCGTCCTCCTCCTCGGATGAGGGGAGGCTTCGGCGTAAATTACGTCGACGGTACGAGGACCTTATGTTGCAACAGCTCCTCCTGGCCGGGAGTAAGCCGACCCGCCGCCTTCCCCGGCCATTAAGTGGCTGTCACCGGAGCGGCCGACACAACCCCTCGACTTATCCGAGGAGCCTATACCCAGGCCGGTTGTTCGGCCAAAACCAGCTGCTCCACCGATTCCGGTGGAACCTCCGCCTCCACAGCCACCAATTGGGGCTCCGACCAAGGATTCTCGGTCGGCTAAGGGTCTACCCCATCGGCTGTCAGTTACCCTCACTCCCGACCGACCTCGGCAGGTGAAGGGTGGCTCAGGCCAGAGGCAGCTCTTCGAGGACTCTTCCGAGTCCGAAGATGATTCCTCCTTTTTCTCCAAGTGACTGGACTTGGAATCTTCAGGAGGTCAGTCAATGGACGATAGCCCGTCGTCCTTCCTAGGACTGCTTGGCTCATCTCGAGTCCACGGGATGGAGCGAACCCGTTCCAAGCGGGCCAGGTATCCCCTCACGGAGATTCTGGACCGAGGGATTCTCGACGGAGGCTTTCCGGTGGCCGAGGCCATAGTGGGTCGGCACTGGAGCTTTGGCAGCGCCCTGCTTCCTGCCCTGCGCCCGGCCAGGATGGCCAGGAAGTATCGGTCCCTACGGTTCCTTGTCGGTTTTTGAACACCCTCTGCTGAGGGGTTGGTTACCGACAGCGTTTTCGGTAGCGCCCGGCAGCGCCAGGGATGTGGACAAACCTCCTGACAAGGAGTCAAGAAATGGACTATGTCGGGCGAAAAGTCTACGCTGCGTCCTCTCTCAGCCTTCGTCAGGCCAGTTCGGCCGTCCTCATGGCACATTTTTCTCATGCCCTGTTGGGCTCCCTGGATGAGGTCATCCCTCATCTTCCCGCCGATCTGCAGACTACAGTTAAGCAGGTGCGGGACCAGGGCAGGGCAGTGGCCAAACAGCAGCTCCAGACTGCTTTGGATATAGGGGACTCATGTGCAGATCGGTGGCGGCACGTGAGTGGCTGCGCGCCGGCGGGCTTGGCTGAGGATATCCACCTTACTGGATACCCAGCACAAGTTGGCGGATGTTCCCTTTTGGGACTGACCTCTTCCGCCCTGGGGTGGAAGGTCACCTGCAGAGGATCGAGAAGTCCAATGCTACCTTGGACTCGGTCTCTTCCGCTCAGAAGGACAAAGGCCGCAAACCACAGCCTAAGCCCTTTCGTCCTTCTGTGCCCACGGCGCACCCGGCCCAGCAACGTCAGGGCCAGCAGGCTCGGCCTTGGCATCCCAAACCCAAGCCGCCGGCTTCCTCTAACAGGAGGCAGGGAGGAAAAGGCCCAGGAGGTCCTCGGCGGTCCCTCCTCCAAGCCTGCCCAGTGACGGGCTGAGGGGTGTCGCCCCATTCCCGTCTCCTACCCTGGGTCCCCCGTGGAGGACGGCCCGCACTTCCGTTCCGCCTGGTCCGCTGTTACCACGGACAGGTGGGTCTTGGAGGTGGTGGAAGAGGCCTGCCTCTGGAATTCGAGCAGGCACCACCCTTCAGAGCCGTCGCCCGGGGCTCGGGATCCCAGCTCACTGGCGCTCGTCGAGCCGACATCGCCTCCTCCTCCAGAAGGAGGTGGTAAGAGAGGTGGTGGACCCTCCTTCAGACCCAGGGTTTGTGTCCAGGTACTTCCTGGTTCGAGCAGGACGGGGGCTGGCGCCCCATTCTCGACCACGACGCTAAACAAGTTCCTAAGGTCTCGAACCTTCAGGATGGTCACTCTGGCTCAGATAATACCATCCTTGGAACGAGGCGTGTGGTTCTGCTCTCTGGACTTGCAGGACGCGTTTTTCCACGTCCCTATCCGTCCGTCTCACCAGAGATTCCTTCGCTTCCGAGCGGAAGGATCCCTCTTCGAGTTCCAAGCCATGCCCTTCGGCTTGTCTCCAGCTCCCAGGGTCTTCACCAAATGCATGGCAGTGGTGACAGCATCTCGCGGGCGCCGGGGGTCCGGTGTACCCTTACCTGGACGACTGGCTGATAGCAGCTCCCTCCAGGAAGGAGGCGGAGTGGTCCAGAGATCTGGCCTCCAGGTCTGCTCTCAACTGGGCCTCCTTATCAACGAGGCCAAGTCGGAACTCGAGCGAAGCAGGTGATTCTATTCATCGGGCGCAGCTCGACTCTCTTTGAGCCAGGCGCGTGCTCCGCGCGGACAGGGGCAGGTTCTTTCCTCCTTTGCCCGATCATTTCTGGTTGGGCAATTGCCCCTGCCGGGACTTCCTGCGCCTCCTGGGTCTCATGGCGGCCTGCACCAGCGTGGTCCATTGGGCCCGCTGGAACATGCGTCCCTTCAGTGGGACTGGCCAGCCAGTGGTCTGCAGCCTGCGATCCCTTGGACCAGCTTGTGTCGGTGACACAGGGGATGTGGAGCAGCTCTCCAGTGGTGGACCGTTTCAGATCATTTGCAGGAGGGCATCCGTTCGTCCGCCCGAGCCGACGGTCTCTATCGACCGATGCCTCTCTGATGGGTTGGGGTGCCCATCTGGGGAACACCGGGCTCATGGCCTCTGGTCCCGTGGGAGTCCCGATGCCACATCAACCTGCTGGAGCTCGGCGGTCCGCTAGCTCTCACCGCCTTTGCTCCGTTCCTCCGGGGTCAAGTGGTCCGAGTCCAGGCCGGACAATACCACGACCATGTACTATCTAAACCGCCAGGGCGGGACCGCTCCATGCTTCTATGCAAGGAAGCTCTCCGCATTTGGTCACCGTGCGCGGCCTGGAGGCGGATCTCCCAGCCATTCACGTGGCAGAGCCTCCAACACCTGGCCGATGCCCTGAGCGATAGGGGCTGCATCCCATAAGTGGTCTCTCCTGCGGAGGTAGTACAGCATCTGTTCTCCCTTTGGGGCACACCTCAGGTGGACCTGTTTGCCTCCAGGAGGCATGAGCTGAGTCTGTTCCATGCCCGCCCCCTCAGCAGGGCTCGCTGCAGAGGGATGCCTTCTCGAGGCAGTGGACCCCGGGCCTCTTTACGCCTTTCCCCCATTTCCCTTGATCCACAAGGTGCTTCTCAAGGCGAGGAGGGACAAGGCGCAGGTGATTCTGATAGCCCCAGACTGGCCTCGCCAGTTCTGGTACCCAGATCTCCTCAGTCTCAGCTCCAGGACTCGCGGCAGCTTCCAGCTCGCCGGACCTGCTCTCAGTCAATCAGGGAAGGTGTTCCATCCGGACCTTCAATCCCTGCACCTGACGGCCTGGTTCCTGGCGGCTAGAGTTCCAGGCCTTGGGTCTTTCCGACGAGGTCCTCAATGTAGTTGAGGCGTCCGTGAGTCGACCAGAAAATGCTATGCCTTCAAATGGAAAGGTTTTCCATTTGGTGTCAGAACAAGGGCTTGGACCCTTCCTCCTGTTCCTTGGCAAGCATCTTGGACTATTTATGGTCCCTTTCTAGTCAAGGGCTTAGGGTTGGCTGACCCTAAGGGTGCACCTGGCAGCCATCTCTGCTTACAGGCGCGGGCGGAAGCAGTCGGTGGCGAGGGAGAAGGTGGTCTGGCTTTTTTCAAAGGCCTTGATCACATTTCCTCCAGTGCGGGAACCCCACCTCCGTGGGATCTACTGCTGGTACTGGCAAAGCTCATGGGCAAGCCATTCGAACCTATGCACAGGTGTGCTCTCTCTCACCTGTCGTGAAGGCCGCCTTCTTGGTGGCTATCACCTCAGCCAGAAGGATGGGAGGCTCCAGGCGCTTCCATCGAGTCTCTTACCTGGTCTTCCACAGGGACAAGTTGTCCTGCGCCCCACGAAATTCCTTCCGAAGGTGGTGTGAGTTTCACCTTAACCAGGTGTTGACTCTGCGGTGTTCTACCCCAATCACACTCGGAGGCCGAATATAGGCTCCATACTCTGGACCCTAGAAGGCGCTCGCTTATTATAAGGAGCGATGGCTGAAATTCGGGAGAGGTTCGCCAGCTGTTTGTCACCTACGCTGAAGCCGCATCTGGCAGACCTGCAGCCAAGCGGACGATAAGCAGAGGTGGGTAACCTCCTGCATAGATCTCTGCTATAAGTTGGCGGGCATGGAGCCTCCCAGAGGGATAAAGCTCATTCTACCCGCCATACTGCTCTGCAGGTGGCTGCTTCCAGGGACGTCCCTATCCAGGAAATCTGCAGGGCTGCTACCTGGAAGTCAGCAAACACCTTCATTACCCACTACCACATCGACCTTGAGTCACGCCGGGATGCTGGTTTTGGGGTCTAGGTTCTCAGTCTCTCTTTCCCAAGTAAGTATTGGGGTGCGTCTTGCCTCCCTCCTCCCGGAGAACTGCTAGAGTCTGCCAATGAGTGTGGATGAACAACATATCCATGTCCCTAGAAATACAGGTTACTCACCTGTAACAGGAGTTCTAGAATGGTATATATTGTTCATCCACAATCTCCATTCCTCCCCCCCGACGCACAACCTGAGCTTCCAGCGGGCCAGATCTGGCGTCATGGGGCGGAGCCGAGAGTTATACCACCCGGGTGGGTGGGAGGAGCAAGCTTGAAGACCTTCCGGCAAGATTTAAAGCGGCAAGGATACCTGCCAATGAGTGTGGATGAACAACATATACCATTCCTAGAACTCCTGTTACAGGTGAGTAACCTGTATTTCCTCTCTACTGCTTCTGCAAGCAGTGGAAAGGGTACCTCTCATTCACAGGGGAAAAGGATTGTACTCCAGGTACTTCCTTACCCTAAAAAAGACAGGGGAGTGGCGACCCATCCTGGATCTATGATACCTAAACAAACACATACTAAAGCCAAAGTTCAAGATGGTGACTCTGGGAATTATTCTTCCCTCTCTGAGACCAGGAGACTAGCTAGCCTCCTTGAATCTCAAGGATGCCTATTTCCACATACCTATCAGGCAATCCCACAGAAAGTACCTCCAGTTCGAACTGCCCTTAGGCCATTACCAGTTCACAGCAGTGCCTTTCGGCCTAACATCTGCCCCAAGAGTATTCACCAAATGCCTAGCAGTAGTGGTGGCCTTCCTCAGAAGGCAAGGCATCTTACTATTCCCTTACCTGGACGACTGGCTCATAGTAGGTCAGTCCCCAGACCAAGTCAGGTCAGCTCTAGGGGTCACTCAAAATCTTCTACACTCCATAGGATTCATTCTAAATCTGGAAAATCTGTTCTGGAACCAGTTGAGCTTCTCACATTTATAGGAGTGGAGCTGGACACTGTTCAGGCCAAGGCCTTCCTTCTTCTCTCAAGGGTTCAAGCCCTCATCTCTCTGGTTTCCTCTTTTTGTCCACTTTTGTCTCAGCCAGCCAGACACTTCTTGCAGTTGCTAGGCCACATGGCAGCCTGCACTGCAGTAGTGCAAGGGGCAAGGTTTCAGATGGGGGATATTCAATTTCATCTAAGAGCCTTTTGGTCTCAGAAAAAAGATCCCCTCTCCAAATTGGTTCCTGTGTCTCTAACCTTGGTTCAGACCCTCCAGTGGTGGCTGGAAGAGGACAACTTGAGGCAAGGGGTTCCCTTCCTCAGTCAGGTTCCCACAGTGATTCTCACCACAGATGCTTCCCTGCTGGGATGGGGAGCCCACCTGGTTCAGCATACTGCTCAAAAGACTTGGTCTCCTCAGGAGTCTCTTCTACACATAAATCTTCTCTAACTCAGGGTTGTCCTTCTGGGACTTCAGACATTTTCGAGTTCAGTTCAGGGGAAAGTGATGCAGATCAGGACAGACAACACCACAACCATGTGGTACATCAACAAGTAGGGGGGCACTCGGTCCTCGGCCTTGTGCGCCAAGGTCATGAAAATATGGTCATTAGCTTATTCCCTGCAGGTTTCCCTGATTGCTGTGCACCTCCCAGGGAAGGACAATGTACTTGCAGATGCTCTCAGTAGGATTTCCCAAGGTCACCATGAATGGGCGCTGAATCCTCTCATTCTTCAGATCATTTTCAAGAGATGGAGCACTCCAGAGATAGATCTCTTTGCAGCCCCGGACAACCATCAGCTCCCTCTGTTCTGCTGCAGGCCCACTCTGCGGGGGTCTGTTCCTCTGGATACCCCCCTGTTGGATTGGACCAACAGGTTTCTCTATGCTTTTCCTCCCTTTCCTCTGATATTCAGAGTTCTGGTCACGATCAGGTCCCAACCCTGCACTGTGATTCTGATAGCCCCAGATTGGGCCAGACAGTCTTGGTATCCTCTAATATTGTCACTATCAGTGACACATCCCTTTTGCCTTCCCAGACAGTTCAACCTCCTCACCTCATCACAGGGGAGGATATTGTACCCCAATCTTCACACACTCAGGCTCAAGGCCTGGTTCTTGAGGAACTAGAATATGCAGACCTGCATCTCTCTCAATCAGCTCTGGATATCCTTAAGGCCAGTAGAAAACCTTCCACTAGGAAAAACCTATGATTCTAAATGGAAGAGGTTTGGGTTCTGGTGTTCCCAGAGGCACATCCAGCCAGATTCAACTGATATTGCCACTGCTTTAGATTATTTGGTATATCTTAACAGTTTAGGCCTTTAGCCTACCACTCTCGAGATGCATTTGGCAGCTATTTCTGATTTTCTTTCGGCTGGGAAGTCTCCTCTCTAGCCTCCCTTCCAGTTTTCAAGAAATTCTTCAAAGGTTTGGTCCACATAAATCCTCTCTTCAGGGGTCCTACTCCTCTATGGGACCTGAATATCTGTAGTGCACAGCTGATGCAGCCTCCCTTTGAACCACAAGAAATTTTTCAAGGGCCTAATACATGTTAACCCTCCCTTTCGGGAGCCTACTCCTTTTTGGTTTTGAATATCTGTATTGCACAGCTTATGCAGACCCTTTTTGAACCCCTATCCTCAGCTGAGCTCAAATACCTGACTTGGAAATCTGTATTCCTGGTTGCTATTACTTCTGCCAGGAGAATCCGTAAGTTACAGGCTCTATCAGTGGAACCTGATTTCATCTAATTTCTTAGGGATAAGGTGGTTCTTCGTACAAATAGGAAATGTCTCCCTAAAGTGGTATCAGACTTCCATCTGAACCAATCCATGACACTGCCTGTATTTTTCACTGATCACTCCTCCTCTGGAGAGAGGAGGTTACACAGTCTTGATGTAAAGAGGGTTCTGAGTTACTACTTAGAATCTACTAAGCCCCACAGAAATGACTGCTCCCAGCTGTTTCTCACTTATGGGGAGGTGGGTAAAGTTAAGCCTGCCACCAAGAGAACTGTTACTAGGTGGATTGTCTCTTGCACACAGTTCTGCTACTCAAAATTGGAAGAGCCACCCTCAAGCCTGAGGTCTCACTCTACCAGAGGTACAGCTGCTTCGGTCGCAGCAGCCAGAGACATACCCTTAGTGGAAATCTGTAAAGCAGCCACTTGGAAGACTGTTCACACATTTACCAAGCATTACTCCCTAGACATTCAGTCAAGAAGTGATGCTAGGTTTGGCACTGCAGTACTGCAGAGCCTGTTCTCAAAATAGGTTCTGTAGTTCCCTCCTCCTTGGGGGTACTGCTTGGTAGTCTGCATATAGTCAGAATACGCAAGACTTCATGTTGTTTCAAGAAAAAATTACTCACCTTAGTAATTGTGTTTCTTCTAATGTAGTCTTGCTGTATTCTAACCTCCCTTCCTGCCTCGCCTCCTGGAACCTAGTTGTTTTCGGATGTCGGTGGGCAGGCACAGTGTTGCACCCCAGGGGTGTACCTGTGTGCCTCTTCTTCTTGAAGTTTTTCTTGTTCCTATGTTTTATGATTGTTTGCTTATTACCTATTTGGATTCTTTTTGGGGGTCTCCACTCGAGTCTTTGGACCCTAAATTTATGTCTTTTGCCTTGTGGCACAAAAGCTCTAAAAACAATTTCTGGGTTGTTAGTTGGTTAGTATAGGGCTCGTAAGAATCTGACGGTTTCACTGAAGAGTACGTGGGACAGAGGTTTGAAAACCGAGCTCGAGCTCAATGTTCTATGCCTTGGCATAGAGTTAACTCTTTCCCCTCCGGAGCAGTTCAAGTGCCGGGGCTAAGTGCATATAGTCAGAATACAGCAAGACTTCATTAGAAGAAACACAATTACTAAGGTGAGTAATTTTTTTCATGCCTACCATGTCCATGCCCATCATGCACACCAGGACCACCATACCCACACCCACTATGTCTGTGCCCACCATGTCCATGCCCATCATGCACACCAGGCCCACCATACCCACACCCACTACGTCTGTGCCCACCATGTCCATGCCCATCATGCACACCAGGCCCATGTTCATCATGCCCAAGCCCACCATGCCCCCCAGGCCAATGCACACCAGGCCCACACCTATACCTGTTATGTTCTTGCCCACACTTACAATGCCCACACCCATAATATCCATGCCCACCCTCCCCAGACACACCATGTCATTGCCTACCATGCTTGCACCCACTGTGCTCACACCCATCATGCCAAGCCCATAATGCCCACACCTGCCACGCCCATGCTCACTATGTCCCTGCCCACCATGCCCACACTCACCATGTCCACACTCACCATGTCAACACTGAACCTGTCCACACCAAACATGCCCACATCATGTTCACTTTCACCTTGCCCACCAACTAGCAGGGAAGTATTTGTTACTTTCATTTTGCAGGACATCACTGCACAGCAAGATACAGGAACATTTAGAGCAAATATTGTTTTTAGAAGCTGAACTCTTTTTATATCAGAGAACAATCAGTCATGTTATCTGGGGCCAAACCACATCCTCACGCACAGGACCAACCTGGACTGCAAAACAGAAGTTGAAGAGAACAAAGGCCAGTGAGCCGACACCTGACTACCAGACTAGCTACTGGATCTCAAGGTGACCTCAATTAAGTCACTGAACCCTCCCAGTGGTTCACTCTTTCCGAAGTGTAAACACAGGGTAGAATCAGGCCAGGTCCTCTAACTGGAAATGACGTGTTGCACCTTGAGTGGGATATCGTGGTGGGAGGGGAACAATTGTTGTAATAGAAACATAGTTGTAAGTCCACGCCACTTATAGTGCCCACGGTTTAAACGGGCAGTCGGTTTGTCCGGGCAAATTTCAAAAACCATTTGCCAGTTCCATAGGCTCTAATGTTAAAAACTCTGGATACTGCGTTCTATGCCCATGTTCTATTGCGGGCACATTATCTCCTAATTAGTATCAGTTCACACTTTGACATGCAGTTTGTGGAGCTTGCCAAAGTGTGAACTTGACATTAATTAGCAGCCAATGTGCCGAAACCTGACATTAATTAGCAGCTAATGTGCTGAAATAGGTCATAAAATACTAGCACCTGCAGTGCTCTGCCCTCCTTTCACCCAGTTTCAGCAAAAATCGGAGACGAGGAGAAACAATCACATGTCTGTTTATAGACAGCCACAACCCATCACAACACAGCTTTATTCTGTGACTCACCCCTCCCTTTCGATCGCTGAGATCGCGGTGTACAGGAACAAGCAGGAAGGACAAAGAAGAAGAGGGGATAAAAGAACTGCACCTGCTGTTTTAGCGACAAGGAGGCTTGCTTGGGACTTGAACGTAGGTGGTGATGGGGAAAAATGGTCTCCGCAGTGCACAGAAGAATCGCGCTCGACTCAGGGAGCATCTTACAATGCTCCTGCCTCCATCACATTGCATCAGATGATTAGCGGTACAGTTAATACAGTATTCTGTAACTGTCACATTTTTATTTACTTCAATACTGTACTGTAATATGAAATCAGGGCTGTACCATTATTTAGCACCTATAAAATATTCACTTTGGTTACAGTACCCAACCCACATAACGGGCAGATTGTGCTTGCACAGATGTGCCCGTTATAAGCTGTGGGGACTGTAACAGAAACAGAATATTTGTTGGCAGAAAAGGACTACTTGTCCCACCCAGTCTGCCCAGATGTTCCCCACTTAATTTGCCTCCACAGACCCTATCTGATCTGCAGCAACCCTCCCGCCTCCCTGCCTCTTTTCTAATATACCCCTGGGTCTATCCCACACATTCTTGTAGTCCCCAACTGTTTTAGCCTCCACCACTTCCGCTGGTTACTGGTTCCAGGCTTCTACCACCCTTACAATGAAGAAATATTTCCTCACATCTCTTGAACTGCCCCCCCACACCCGCTTCATCGCCTGCCCCTAGTCCTGGTGCTCTTCCTTATTTGAAAGAGATTCCACCCCTGCACTTTGGTCACCCCCGTGAGGTGCTAATAGTTCCCTATCATGTCACCTGTCGCTCTCTCCCCTCTCTTCCAGGGTGTGTGTGTTGAGATCCCTCAGTTTCTCCTCGTAGGGCTTCTCGTACAAACCCTGCACCACCATTTTTGTTGCCCTCCTCTGGACCGCCTCCACCCTATGTTTCTTCTGAGGTGTGGTCTCCAAATAACATACCACCTCCACCCTGTCTGTGTTCTTTCTGACATGCAGTCTCCAAATAACATATAATAATAACAGACATAGTTTATCCTGTAGCTGTCTAATAGTGAATTGTCATACTACTAAATTACAGCCCCCGGAAAAGGGCTGTCATCCTAGAAAGAGCATATGTATGTGGTCCCACCATTTTGGATCCTGAGCAAAATGCTATGAAATCCAAATGAGGTGCCTTTGGGGAGGAGGGAGAGTATAGGAAAAGGCTTACCTTGGTGTTGGAGGCAGTGGGGGATATTGTGAAGGCAGAAACTTTACTCTGTTGTGTCTGGAAAAAAAAATGGAAGCAAGAATAAAATCATCATTACAGACTGTAGAGAGGCCTAAACAACCTCCTCCACCACCCAAATTCCAAAGAGGAGATTCTGAGGCCTTGGCAGTCTATTTACTTACTGAACCCCCACCCCGCTCTAAGTTACCTTCCATGAGAACACTTGACCAGTAAGCATCTGAAGACCATGACTGCCATTCTCCCTCTCGCACGAAGCTCACTCGTTTAGTGTGTAAGGAGCAGGGGGTTTTGCCATTGGCTAGTTGCAGTTTACAAACATGAGGGAATAAACATTTTATAAAACAGTCAAGTTAATATTTGCTGTGATGCTGTACACGCCTCACTGACCACCCACACACACACATACTGTATGTGAAGCCAGCGCAACCATTGGTGCACAATGCCACCAGCTGTAAACAGAATGACCGACTGAGAGGGAGGCAGAGTAAAGAACAAGACTGGTGGGGAACTCTGGGGCCAAGTGAAGGTCAAAAGAGGGTGGCCTGAGGAATCTGCACTAGAAACAGAAATCTTACCTGGTGATTGGAGTCTGGGCCATTTCGTTCTGTGTCTGAAAACAAAACAAAGAAAAGAAGGTTAGAGGAGGAGAAGGATTCGGAGTTGCAGCTGTTTGACTCCGACATCCAGTGAACAGAAAAGCCTGTTTCCAGGTGTAAGCCCTTGCCAGGGTATCAGTGTTCTGTAACTTTCATGTGGTGACCAGCGTGACTAGCCTTCACTCATCAGCTGCTAGCCAGGAAAGAGCAAGAAGGGCATCAAAGGGTTCATTTATTTCTTTATATAGTGTCTTCCATGCGCACACTGTATCCCAAAGTGATTTACAAAGCAGTGAGTTAAATACTGTCAGTGCAGGGACTGCAAAATAGAACAGAATTTGGATTTATGTAGCATCTCTCATATACACTATGGTGCAGAGTGCATAACAAAGCAATGGGTTGGAAACTGGCAGTGCAGAGACTGTAGAATAGACTAGAATTCAGAGTTATACAGTGCCTTTTATACAGACTGTATACCAAAGTTATTTACAAAGCAATGAGTTACGTGCTGGCAGTGCAGGGACTCTAGAATAGAATAGAATAGAATTTCAGTTTCAAACACACTGAATTCCAAAGTGCTTTACAAAGAATTGAGTTAGATACTGCTAGTGCAGGGGCTGTAGAACAGAACAGAATATGGATTTATATAGCACCTTTCATACATTCTGTATACCAAAGTGCTTTAGAAAGCAATGAGTTACATACTGGTAGTGTGGGGAGTGTAGAATAGAACAGAATTTGAATTAATATAGTGCCTTCCATATACACTGTGTCCCAAAGTGCATTACAAACAGTTGAGTTAGATACTGCTAGTGTAGGGAGCATAGACTAGAATAGAATTTGGATTTATATAGTGCCTTTCATACACATCATATCCCAAAGTGTTTTACAAGCAGTGTGTTAGAAACTGATAGTGCAAAGAGTGCAGAATAAAATTTGGTTTTACATAGCTCCTTTCAGGCGCACTGTATTCTGACGTGCTTTATAAAGTGATGCATTAGATACTAGTAGCGCACAGACTGTAGAATAAAATCAGACTTGGATTTATATAGGGCCTTTCATACACACTACAGCCCAAAGTGGTTTACAAAGCAATGAGCTAGATTCTGGCAGTTTAGGGACTGTAGAATAGATCAAAATTTTGATTTATATAGCACCTTTCATACACACTGTGTCCCAAAGCACCTTACAAAGCAATGAGCTAGATACTGGCAGTGTTGGGACTGTAGAATAGAACAGAATTTGTAATCTTCATTGAGGGTATCTCTTGCATCAGGCCCCACTTATGGAACTATAGCCGCCAGGCACTAGGACCACACAGAAACATTTCTAGCTAGCAATCTACAATGGGCCACCGATGACGACATCAGGCGACGCTGCTCCTCCCATATAAACATGGGTGGCCCCGCGCCCTCCTCAGTTCTTTTCCCACCGTCAACCATCGCACATTGGACTCCACAGAGACATCGCTGCTTCAGTCAACTGCCAAATCTTCAATTTCTTGCTTTATTTTCTTTTCTCACCCTCATTTCACTAATCATTTTTTTAAGTTATTTCAGTTTTTCGTTTATGCTGACCGACCCCGAAAAACTCTCTTGCTACTGCGGGTGCAGTCAGAAGACCTTTAATAAGGACAACCATGATGCCTGCGTCTGCTGCCTAGGCCTGGGCCACAACGTTAAGGCCTGCAAAGTCTTCCTCGGATTCAACCAGGCTACCCTGGTGGCGCCACCAGAAGGAAACTTCCTCCTGCAAACAGAAGGTCACCTAAATGGAGAAAGAGCTCCAAGCCAGAAGCTACTCCACCTCCTCGGCCCCCGTCCATGGGCTCCCACTCCTTTAAAGCCTGGGACAAGTCGGCTGGGAAACACAAGCACTGGGACAAGGACTGGAGCAAGGAGAGATCTTTCCCGGCTTGCTTGCAGTCGCCACTTCGGGTGTTAGCTGCAGCAGGGTCATTGTCTGCTATGGCGATGGCCTCCTCTGCCACCCACACCCTCTCCTTTACAGGGTTGGCTCTGGCGGTGTCTCCCGCCAGTCTTACCTTGGCTAGCAATGGATGCTCGATGTTGGGCCTTCTCAAGCCCCCACTGACGTTCTAGCCCCTGCTGTTCCAGCCCCTCTTCTTCACGGGCCACCAGTCAGGGAGCTTCACCGGTTCTTTTTTGGCCAGTGCTGGTAAGTTGTCATCGGGGGTCCAAACTCCCCCAGTGACATCTTCAACCTTCACCTCGGCCTCTGTTTCAACATTTGGGATTCAACCTCCCCTGTCATCACCCCAGGCCGTCATGTCAACATCATTATCTCAACCTGCCCCGACGAAATCCTAGGCCATCATGTCAACGCCAAGGCCCCTGCCTCTCCCATCGACGCCTCAGGCTGTACCACTGGCACAGAGACCCCAGGCTCCCCCACTGGCGCCACACAGTGTTCTGATGCCGGTCACTATCAATGTCCTGGCCATGCTATACTCCTTCTGGGAGTTCATGCACCGCCTTGCCCCCACTCTGGGACCAGCAATGCCAGGACCTACTAGACCTGCTCCAACAACAGTGCCTTTCATGGCATCATGCCCTGCTTGTCCTTTATCCTCGATGCTGTCGGTGCCCTTTTCAGAGCCAGGCAATGAGGACAAATATCGTCCTGATCGCCTCCCTCGTGACGATGAGGATGATGATGAAGATGAGGGAGAGGAGGCTGGTAGCCCCTCTTAATCTACCCTCTGCGGTTTCCTCAGGGGGTGAGTACTCCATCACATATACCCCGAGGCCCCCCATGACCCCTCTTTCATCTCAATTATACAGCAGTTACAAACAGCTATGGGGTTTGATGCTGAGGAGCAGGATGGCACCAGTACAAATCCGACTGATTACTTGGAATTGCCAGATTCTCCACCCCTGATTATTCCTCCTCTAATAGTGGCCTTTGAGGATGCTACCATGGCTGCCTGGTACAGGCCAAATTTGATTCCTGCCATGCCCAGAAAGGCACACAAATTGTACCAGGCTACCTCAGGGAAACCACACTTTGCAGAGCAACCACAGGCAGATTCAGTGGTGATAAATGCAGCCCATGATAGGTCCAAGAAACGTAAGCACTTCAGCTGTCTTCTCCCGATAAGGAGTCCAGAAAGCTGGACCTTATGGGAAAAAAGGGCCTTGGCCTCTGCTATGCTGTCCATCAGGGATATGAATTACAGTGCCAAATTCCAGAATACTCTCTGGAAGAAGGCCAGAGCTGCTGCCCAGGCCTTTCAGAGGGTCCCAGGGGCAGGAACTGCTTAAGGCCCCCCAGTCTTGAGCGAATGTGGGCAAGCATCTTTTGAGGTCTGCCTGTGATGTCGCTGATGCATCTGCTAGAGCAGCTGCAGTGGGCATGTGCCTGAGAAGGCATTCTTGGCTAAGGATGTCTGGGTTTGCTACTGATGTACAACAGTCCATCGTGAATGCTCCATTCAGAGGCTACAAGCTCTTTGGGGTGGATGTGCAGGACACACTTTCTGACCTGCAGGCCTCGGGCAGGACTCTGCAGTCAGTCCATTCTCTTTACCACACCCAGCCAAAAAATGGCCAGAAGGTCCCTTTCATCAGGCCTCCCATAAGCCTAAACAGGTCTCCAGGCCCCAGGGCAAGCATCGGGCAGAAACAGCCCTGCCTACCCCTACCTCAACCACTAGTAAGGCCCCCAGAGGAGGTGGTGCGGCCCTGGTCACAGGGGCTACCTCTGCATGACTCCTTGTCAGACCACCCTCTAGCACTACAGGAGGCAGTGGTAGGGGGTCATTTCTCCCTCCACCTGGACTGGTGGACAGATGCTTGGGTCCTGCAGCTCCTAGAACGAGGCCGCACACTAGAACTTATGAAGTGGCCTTCAGATCTACCTCCAGTTTATTCAAACTGTCCTCCATACCAGATTCCAGTGCTGCTGGAGGAAATGTACATATTGCTGCAGAAAAGGGCCATAGAACCAGACCCCGAGGATCAGAGGAACATGGGGTTCTATTCCCATTTCTTTCTCATCCCAAAATCCACAGGGGATTTGTGGCTCATCCTGGACCTGAGAAACCTGAATTCCTACATCCAGTACAAGAAGTTCAGGATGGTGACCATACATGGCCTGCTGCCACTGCTGCACCAGGGTGACTGGATATGCTCTCTTGACATGCAGGACGCATACCTGCATATCAAGGTCTGTGCTCCCCACTGATAGTACCTCAGGTTCCAGTTTCAGGGGGAGCATTACCAATTCCAAGCATTGCCCTTTGGCTTGTCCTCTGCAACATGGGTGTTTACCAATGCTTGATGGTGGAAGCAGTAGCCCTCAAGAGGGAGGGGCTGTACGTCTTCCCCTACCTGGATGACTGGTTGCTCAAAGCACAGTCCAGGGAGCAACTGCTCCAGACCCTAGGGTGTATCAGGCAGTTGTTCCATGCCCTGGGAATCACGGCCAGTCTGCCTAAGTCAATCCTGACCCCTTACCAGCACCTCCAGTACATCGGGGCAGTACACGACATGGCTCAGGGCTTTGCGTTCTCACCGTAAGATAGGGCTGACTGCCTGATGACTCAGGCCCAGCTGCTTTACAACAGCAGATATGTCATGGCCAGAAGCTTCCTAAGGCTCCTGGGCCCTGACGGCTGCAGCCATTGTCATGGTATCTTTCCCCAGGCTGCACATGCGGATTCCCTAGTGGACACTGAGGGTCCAGTGGGACCAACACACTAACAAGCTAGCAAGTTCTAGTCTCCTCTCCAGTCAGAAAGGTGCTGCTGTGGTGGATGGAAACCAGTAACCGATTGAAAAGGGTTCCTGTCCTCATTCCTTCCCCTCAGCAGATTTTCACCACAAACGCTTCAGGGCTGGGCTGGTGGGGCTCACCTGGGGCCTCATCAGACTTAAGGGACGTGGTCCAGAGTAGAGACTGCCCTTCACATCAACATCCTAGAGATGAGGGCCATCCTGTATGCTTTACAAGCCTTCCAGGCCCATCTGTTCCCGGTCATCTGCTGGTGCAGATGGAAAACAGGAAAACATCAGTGTGGTGCACTACATCAACAAACAAGAGGGGGACCCACTCATACCCTCCATATCGGGAAGTGATGAGGGTCTGGTGCCTGGCTCTAGAACACAGTCTAGACCTGTCAGCTGTCCATGTTCCAGGTGTCCAAGCGTCCTGGCAGACAGGCTCAGCTGGTCGCAGTCTTGGATGCATGAGTGGGAGCTGCTGACCTCGGCTTTAGATCTGTTTGACAGGTGGGGTCATCCAGAGCGGAACCTTTTTGTATCCACACTCAATGCAAAACTGCTACATTTCTGCTCGCTCGCTTCAGGGCCTGGTGTTTTCTGGTGAGATGTGTTGTCCCTCTCTTGGAAAGGGAGGTTCCTCTATGCCTTCCCTCCCTTCCAGCTATTTCAGAGAATGCTGATCAAGTTCCAGATGGAAGGGGCTGCCCTGATCCTCATTGCCCCCCTTCTGGTCTCATCAGTTCTGGTTCCTCTTGCTGCAGCAGCTGGTGGTGGAACCTCCGGTACCCCTGCCCCAGTGCAAAGGCTTGCTATCACAGGAGCAGGGAGCTCTGGTCCATCTGGACCTCAAGTCATTGTACCTCCATGCATGGCTCCTGAAGACATAGCCATGGCTAGATTTGGGGTGTCTCAAAAGATGGCTGATGTCCTGGTGGCTGCTAGGAACCCTTCCACCAGGGCCACTTATTCCATGAAGTGGAAGCTCTTTACTCTGTGGGCAACCTCCCATCATTTGGACCTTTTCACTTGTCCAGTGAATCAGATTCTGGAATACTTGCTGTCCCGCTCAGATTCTGGCCTGCAATACTCCTCCATTAAGGTGCACAAGGCAGCCATTTCAGTCTGCCATGTACCTGTTGATGGCCATACGGGTGGAACAACTAGAGGTGTCCCGAATTTGAGAGGCATTCTCCATCTGAAGCCTCCCATCTGCAATCCAGTCCCGCCTTGGGACTTGAATTTTCTGTTAGATAAACTTACTTTGGCTCGTTTTGAGCCAGCTGTGACATGCGCGCTACACTTTCTGTCACGGAAAGCGTTATTTTTAGTTGCTATTACTTCTGCTTGAAGGATTTCTGAGCTTCAGGCTGTGATGTGTGAGCCTCCTTATTTGATTTTCCACAAACACAGGGTTGTCTTTGCATACCAACCCTAAATTTCTTCCTAAGGTGGCATCTGAGTTTACCTTAAATCAGACCATAGAAACATAGAATGTGTTGGCAGAAAAGGACTGCCAGGCCCACCCAGTCTCCCCCAGTTGCCCAGCATGACAATAGGACTTCACTATCACACCCTGTCTCCCCCTTTCCCAACTCTAACATGCCCATATGTCTATCCCATGCTCTTTTGAATCCCCCCACAGTCCTTGCCCCCACCACCTCCTCTGGGAGTCTGTTCTAGTTATCCACCACCCCTTCCATGAAGTAGAATTTTCTGTTACCCCTGAACCTTCCTCCTACTATCTGCAACCCATGCCCCCTTGTTCTTGGCTGCTCCCATAGCTGAAGATGTCCCCTACTGGCACCCTGTTGATACCTTTGATATATCTGAAGGTCTCGATCATGTGCCCCCATTCTCTTCTTTGCTCAAGGGAGTACGTGCTGAGGTCCCTCAGCCGTTCCTCATAAGACAGATGGCTAATTACCCTTACCATTTTTGTCGCCCACCTCTGTACTTTTTCCATTCTGTCTACATCCTTTCTGAGATATGGTCTCCAGAACTGGACCCCATACTCAAGGTGAGGCCTGACAAGCTGCCTGTACAAGGGCATTACGACCTCCCTCTTCCTACTAGTTATTCCCCTGCTGATACATCCCAGCATCCTGCTGGCCCTTGCCACCGTCTTATCACACTGCTTCGCCACCTTCAGGTCCCGTGAGATGAACATACCCAGGTCCCTCTCCAACTCGGTCACCTCCAGGGCATGCCTCCCCATACGATATTCCACGCCCTGGTTATTCCTTCTTAAGTACATGATCTTGTGCTTTTTTGTGTTGAAGGACAATTGCCATTCCCGGGACCACTCCTACAGTTTCTCCAGATCCCTACACTTGCTTTCAACCCCCTCCGGTGTATCGACCCTATTATAGACCTTCGTGTCGTCCGCAGATAGACACACTCTTCCCTCCAGCCCCTCCGCTATGTCTCCAATAAATATATTGAACAGGAGTGGCCCCAGCACCGACCCCTGAGATACCCCACTCATGACTCTATCCTCCCTTGAAGTTACCCCATTAACAATTACTCTCTGGCTCCTCCCCTCCAGCCAGTTTTGTACCCACCTAACTACGAGAGGCCCCTGCCCTAGGCATGTCATTTTGTGCAGCAGCCCCCTGTGCGGCATGGAATCTAATGCCTTTTTGAAATCAAGATGCACTACGTCAACTGACCCTCCTTGATCGAGTACCCTGGTGACCCAGTAGAAGAACTTAGTTAAGTTCGTTTGACACAACCTTCCTCAAGTGAACCCGTGTTGCCACCGGTCCTGTAGACCATCAGCTTCCAGGTAGCTCGTGATTCTCTTCTTAAGCAGTCTCTCCATGAGCTTGCCCACTACCGATATCAAGCTCACTGGCCTGTAATTGCCTGCCTCCTCCCTATCTTCCCCCTTAAAAAGGGGGATGATCTCCACCCATTTCCAGTTATCTGGTACCTCCCCTGTTTCCAATGATTTGTTGAAGAGGCAGGTTAGAGGTTCTACCAGCACCTTACTGAGCTCCCTCAATAACCTGGGGTGCACCCCATCCATCCCCATCACCTTATCCACCTTCAGCCCCTCAAGCTCCCTCAGGATCTCCTTTACCTGAAACGTACTGGAGTCAACCCCCCCCACACACACACACAACTACCACCTCGTGTTCCCTGATCTTGAATTCCTCATCTTTCTCTACAGTGAAAACGGAGCAGAAATAGCTTTTTAACATTTCCGCCTTCCCCGATCATCTTCCACCAACCCCGCTTCCCCGTTCTTCAGCCTGATTATCTCCTCCCTCAACTTTCTCCTTTCACTCACATAGCAGAAGAAGGTTTTATCCCCCTCCTTAACTGTGCTGGCAATCCTCTCCTCTGTTCTTGCCTTCGCCCTCCTGACCTTGGATGAAGTTCTTTTGTTTCTCTTGATATATAGCCCTGTCATCCTCCGTGTTTCCTTGTATCTCCTAAACGCCTTCCTCTTTGCCTCCACCTCATCTGCCACATCCCTATTGAACCAGAGTGGCCTCCTCTTTTTCCTACTTCTATTTACCCTCCTGACACAGAGGCTAGTTGCCTCAACTACTGCTCCTTTAATTAGACCCCACTTTTCCTCCACCTCCCCTTAGACCCCCGCTAATGCTTGACGGACATTTTTGCACATCTTCTGAAAGTCTGAATGCCTAAAATCTAGAACCTTTACTCTGGACCGCTGGACCTCAACAGATGTTTTTACTGAGAACCAGACAATGCTGTGGTCACTCATGCCCAGGTCCTCCTCTACAGATATCTTTCCCACCCTTTCCCCATTCATGATAACCAAATCTAGGATCGCCTCCTCCCTGGTCGGTTCTCTCACCAGCTGCTTCAGGAGCACTCCCTGTAGAGAGTCCATGATTTCCCACGAGCTGCCTTTGTATTTTGTCTGTTTTAGTACCCCTGTGTGATATGACTTGTACTTCCTTGTGCTCCCAGGATGACTTGCTGAAGGACAGGCTGAGATGGTTGTCCAGCTACGCGCTCTCTATTTTGAGGAGGAAAATAGAGAAGCAGGGAGACATTGCCTGAAATAATTTTATAAGAGGTATGCCACCGTTACCTACATTGTTTGTCTCCTTACCAGAAGATCTTTTTGCTGGCCTCAGTCGTGCACTTGTTCTCTGCCCTGTCTTCTCTCTGTTCACAGGAGGAAGGCCCATAGGTGGCCCGAGGGGCTGAGTGCTCTCCAGCAGTGCCAGAGTGTGAACCGAGCAAGAGGAGGCTTTTGGAGTCGCCATAGGGGTGGAAGAACGCTGCACTGTTAATGAAGTATCCCCAATGATTTAAACGGAGGTCCCATTCTCCAGCTGGTGTTATTCCTGAAGACCTTGGTGGAAAATATAAACACCTAAAGGGATGTTTTTAGTTCTTTTTTACGTTGAACTGTTTATTTTTAGCTATTTAACAATGTTATTTAGGAGTTTTTAGGCATCGCAGGAGCTCTTGGCTTGTCAGTGTGTTAGAGTGTTATTGTAAGACAATGGGGAAGAAACTATACTACAGGGCACTGTTTTAACAGTTTAAAAGTTTAAATAAATTGTATATTTTAAAAAGTTTATCCTTTATATTTCGCGACGGATGTAAATTTTCAGTCACTTGAGCATACTGGACTCAAGGTATAAAAGGCGTATGTGCAAACACAACTCTAGGCTCGTCACAGTTTCACACAACTTAGTTGTCTGCTCTCCTCGCCAAGATTGAGCATTTTTTTTATTTGATCTGAGCGTTGGTTTTTATCCTGTCTGCAATCTTAAAAAATAAATAATTTAAGCAGACATTTGGGAGAGTGCTATCGAGTGGCGTATGTATTAAATCTTAAAGAACTGCACTGTAGTAGCAACCAGAGTGCCACGAAGCTCAGAACTCTTCAACCGAAATCATGCAAACATTTATGCGCATTAAGGTATTCTGATATTACGGTGAAAATCGGCAGACTTGGTGCCTTCCCGAGCAGCCTGTATTTTCAGCTCTGCATTTACATCAAAAGTAAGCCTATTGCTTTTTCTAGGCAGGAGTTGTGTTTTTGATTGTTGTGTGTGTTTTTATGACAGTATTTTAGTTGCTTAAGTATTTAACTAACAGGCGTTTCCTTTTTTTTATAAAAGCTGATATCAATTGGTAATTTATTACCGCTGGGTGCTTTGGTGCTTCAGCGTTTAGTGTAACATGCGTTTACAATATTTTTGCTTTTTTCTCTTCTAGTGAGCTCTTCAAGGGAGCCAGAGGAGTCAAGAGCGCTGAGGAAAGCTAAGGTCGCTCCAAAGCACTTGCGGCCTTGCTGTTTAAGCCTCATGCTAGATGGTATAGTTTGGTTTCCTCAAGCAAGAAACACAGAAACATAGAATTTGACAGCAGATAAAGACCGCTTGGCCCATCTAGTCTGCCCATTTTCCTACCTAACAGATAAGCTGCAGATCCTAGTTAACCAACAGCTTACTTCCTCCTACCCCCCATTAGGACTGCCTTATGTCTGTCCCATGCATTCTTAAAGCCCCTAGTTTCATTTTAGTTTTCTTTATTATACTGTCTATATCATAGTTAAAGGTAAGACCAGAATCCACTTCTGCTCCCAAATATTTAGACGTCACTGCCTGAGTTAATATCTGTCCATTTACAGTCACAATCTGCATAACACACTCATCACACTTATTTTTAGTTCTAGCAAGTTTCTCCTTATTCTTTTCTCTGGTCCCTCGCTGAGATATATTGTGTTGAGAACCTGGTTGCAAACTTTCTGAAGTTCATCAGATGAAGACTCCGTGTGGTGAACTGTAGAATTAACAGTTGCTAAGTACAACCTTTTAACTGCTTGTGGAAAGTTTCCATAAAGACTATTGATGTCCTGATACCCAGGACTCTAGTGGTTGTTCCTGTATTTGTACTTTGTGAAGATCTGGAACTTCATCCTTTTAAGACACTGAGAATTCTCTTGGTTTTTTGCCCTGTGTTTTTAAGGAGCATATTTCCACCCTGGGAGGAGAGAAGAGCGCTACTTACATCTGTTTGCAGATGGCAGCAGCAGCATTTCCATCCCGGGACGTGTGAGGCTGAAAAACTGTTTATACCTAATAACATTTCTAGCGAGACTGTAGTGACTATCTCGCTTGTTGAAATTGATTTCTCCCGCTATACTGAGGTGCAAGGGGCTTGAGGGAGCCGGCAACCAGTGAGATCGCTACGGAAGAGGGGCTTACATCTTTAAATCTCCACCATGCTCGCCCCTTTAGCAAGACACCAGCAGCATGTTTCTACCCTGGGAGGAGAGAAGAGCGCTACTTACATATTTTTGCAGACGCCAGCAGCAGTATTCCCATCCCGGGACTTGTGAGGCTGAAAAACTGTTTATACCTACTAATAACATTTCTGGCAGGGGCTGTAGTGACTGTCTCACTTGTTAAAATTGATTTCTCCTGCTGTACTGTTGTGCAGGGGGCTAGAGGGAGCCGGCAACCAGTGAGATCGCTACGGAGGAGGGGCTTACATCTTTAAATCTCCACCACGCTCGCCAAGTGTGAGTGGCGCCTAGCACCACTCCTAGTTGAAATTTCACTTAGGAACACCATCTCTGGGCACTTCGGTAAGCTAGAAAAGAGTGAGATTAATAATATAAGAAATTTGATTACAAATGAAGGTTTGGCGAAGTGCTCAGTTTGGATGTGTTTGTTCCTGAAAGAGGGTATGTTATGTTTGGGTGGTGAATTAATTGTTTTAAATAAATGGTTAGGTGTTCTGAGTGCTCCTAAAATAAGAGATTGATAGGACCAAGGTTTCCCAAGGGTATATACCCTCGTGGGAACTTAAAGATCTGGTGCTATAGTGTATTACTCTTATGTAGGGAGCCTTTGTTTTAAAATGTAGTTTTTAATAACTGTTTGGTAATTTGTAGTACAAGTAATAATAAGTAACATTTTTTCTAGGAAAAGTCCAGATAGTGGATTTTTGGATATGATAGAAGGCATTCTTAGAATGGCAGAGAAAGGGGAGATACTGTTGATGAGAGACCTGAATATGTCAGATGTTAACTGGAGCACATTTGCTGCAGCCACATCCAAGAGCAGGGCCATTCTTGATGCCCTACAGGTGGCAGGCTTCAGACAGCTAGTTTCGGAACCCACTTGTGAGGGAGCAATCTTAGACCTCGTACTCTCAAACGGGGGCAGTGAGAGGATCTCAGATCTAGAAGTGGGTTGCCATCTGGGAACAAGTGACCATCAAACAGTGTGGTTCACGTTAAACTCAGCTACAGAGTCAAGCTATCACAAAAGGGAGGGTACTGGACTTCAGGAGGGCTGACTTTTGGCAAGATGGGAGAGTGCCTCAGAAAAGCACAAGCAAACAGGCTAGAAGGAGGTGTGGAGCAACAATGGGGAATCATCAAAACTGCCATCACAGAGGCAACAAACCTTTGTGTGACGCAAATAAACAAATCAAAATGAAAGAAAAAGCCACTATGGTTCTCAAAAGAGGTGGCTGTGAAAGTCAGGAAGAAAAAGATAGCATTCCGGAAGTATAAGGAAACACAGAAGGAGCAGGACAGAGAGCTGTACCAGTTAAGGCAGAAGGAAGCAGGGAGGGAAGTCAGAATAGCAAAGGCCCAAACTGAGGAAAAGATAGCCAACTCGGTTAAGAAGGGGGATAAAACCTTTTATAGGTACATCAGAGAGTGTAGAAAGACAAAGGGAGGGATAGTGAGGCTGAATAGAATGAACGGTGGGTGGGCAGAGGGGGACAGTGAAAAAGCAGGGATACTGAACGAATATTTCTGCTCAGTATTCACAAAAGAGGAGGGGGAAGTGCCTAATCCAATTAACAGAAGCACTCTTGATAGGGTGGTCGATCCCAGTCCTTTCACAGAAGAAAGGGTTCTGCAAGAACTCCTAAAACTGAAGGTGGACAAAGCAATGGGGCCTGATGGAATTCACCCCAGAATTCTAAAAGAATTAAGGGGGGAACTAGTGAAACCACTGGCTACTCTTTTTAATAAATCATGGGAGGATGGTGTAGTACACGAGGACTGGAGAAAGGCAGATGTGATTCCCCTTCACAAAAGTGGGACCAAGACAGAGGCAGGAAACTACAGACCTGTCAGTCTGACCTCTGTGGTAGGGAAAGTGATGGAGTCACTTCTGAAGGAAAGAACAGTTGAGTACCTAGAGGCCAGTGGGGCACAGGACCCAAGGCAGCATGGGTTCACAGCGGGAAGGTCATGTCAGACGAATCTAATAGATTTCTTCGACTGGGTGACCAAAGTAGTAGACCAGGGAGGGGCTGTGGACATGGCCTACCTAGACTTTAGCAAGGCATTTGACAGAGTCCCACACAAAAGAGTAATAGTCAAATTAACCAGCCTGGGAGTGGGTCCCAGGGTGGTAGCCTGGGTAAAACATTGGCTGGACAACAGGATACAGAAGGTAATTGTAAATGGAGTCCACTCTGAAGAAAGAGGGGTTACTAGTAGGGTACCGCAGGGTTCAGTATTGGCTCCAGTCCTTTTTAATGTTTTCATAAGTGACATTGCAAAGGGACTAGAAGGAAAAGTATGCCTCTTTGCAGATGACACAAAGATCTGCAACAGGGTTGATACACAAGGAGGCATGGAAAGGATGAGAAGGGACTTGGCAAGGTTGGAGGAATAGTCAGAAGTATGGCAGCTAGGATGCAATGCAAAGAAGTGCAAAATAATGCACCTGGGAAACAAGAACCCAGGGGAAGAATACACAATGGGGGAGGTAGTAACAACAACAAAAAAGGAAAGGGACCTGGGGGTAATCATATCAGATGACCTTAAGGTTAGCAAGCAATGTGAGAAGGCAGTAGGGAGGGCTGGGGGTATACTGGGATGCATAGGGAGAGGCATCAGCAGCAGAAAACAGGAAGTTGTTATTCCTCTGTACAGACAGTTGGTGAGACCCCATCTGGAGTACTGTGTCCAGTTCTGGAGACCCCATCTCCGCAAGGACATAGACAGGATAGAGGCAGTCCAGAGGAGGGCAACTAAAATGGTGCAGGGTCTGCAAGAGAAGCCGTATGAGGAGAGACTAAAGGAGCTTAATATGTGTACCCTTGAGGAAAGAAGGGAGAGGGGGACATGATAGAAACTTTTAAGTACCTCAGTGGAATCAACAAAGTCCAAGAGGGTAGCATCTTTCAGAAAAAGAGACGTGCAAGAACAAGGGGACACAATTTAAAGATGGGGGGGCGGTTCAGGGGCAATGTGAGGAAATATTATTTCCCAGAGAGAGTAATGGATGCATGGAACAGCCTTTCTGAGGAGGTTGTGGGGTCTAAAACTGTGGGAGAATTCAAGAATGCATGGGACAGACATAAGGCAATTCTTGTGGGGGGTAGGAAGAAATAGGCTGTTGGTTAACTAGCATCTGCAGCCTATCCTGTAGGTAGGGAAATGGGCAAACTAGATGGGCCAAGCGGGTCCTTATCTGCCGTCAAAGTGTATGTTTCTATGTTAGTAATAGGGTACAGAAATTTTAAAATGTTGACATTTGGATACTTAAAGGTATCTATATAAATGGGAGCTTAAATAGCTGACCATAGTAACATCATAGATTGTTTGAAAATCTTATATTGACTGTGAACCTAAAAATAACTCATGTTTTGTCAATTTTGGTGTTTGTTGTATGTATTGTTCAAGTATGTACCCCTGTGAAGGAGAATACTTTAAATTTGAGGACACAGTTGTCAGCAGCAACAGGGTTAACTAGGGCAATTACAAATAATTGCTCAAGAGTTAGAGGGAGGCGAAATTCCATTACTTTAGTGAGGGAATCATTGGGGGCCAGGATTCTCAGTATCAGGTGCATGGCAATGAACCACCCATATAAAATGCTTTGAGGTGACATCGAAAGGAATCCTAGCCCTGAATGTAATAAGCTTACACTATATCATGATAATGCAAGGAGTTTAATTAAAAAAAAATGGACCGATTCAGGATATGGGTGGAGACAGTCAATCCTGAAATAATTGTTTTAACAGAGACATGGTTAAATACAAATATTAACTCAAGAGAAATAGACACAGAGGGTTATTTTTATTATAGATTAGATAGGTGGGGTTGGTATTGGTGTAGTTAAAACACAGCCTGGGTCCACCTACACAGATATATTCTGGAGTGTTTGAGGGAACAGAGTGTATATTGATCTGTCTCCAGAATTTGAAAGTAGTAGCAGGTGCTGTCTAGTCACATCCTAGGGTGAAACCTGCTGTTTTTGAACCCTTTTCCCAATTACTGGCAGAGCTTGTTAAAAAACAGGACCTGATTTTGATGGGTGATTTTAATGCAGCCTGGAATGGGTCAAGAGGTTAGAAATTGGAGGAGGCATTCTTGAATTTACATTTGAAGCAAATAATTGATATCCCAACCCAGAAAAGCAGACTGATAGGTTCTGGAAATATACTGAATCTATTATTTGTAACCCCTGATATGGAGATAAAAATAAAAAAAAAATTTAGGAGAGCATAGTGTTATTTCATGTGAAGTTAATTTGGCAGGCCAAAAGGAAATTGAATTTATTCCCCCTAAGTTCTTGAGAAGATCTTTAGTAAATTATAGCCCAGAAGCACTTATGAAGGAATTAGGCAAAATTTGCAGAGTCATGTTAATTCAAGATATTGACTTGGCAGTACATGAATTTACAGAGATTTCTTTATAAGCTTGTAATGAGTGTGCCCCACTGAAAGAACAAACAAACCGATCTCGTTGTTTGCCATGGATAACAGGTACTATAAAAAAATTAATTAAAGAAAAAGACAGACTATGGAAAGTAGCAAATAAGACCCTGGATAAAACAATTTGGGAACAATTTAAACATATAAGAAATAAAATAAAGAGTGAAACCAGGAAAATAAAAGGGAAATATTACAGGCAAAAGATTCAGAATACCAAAAATCCAAAACATTATTGGAATTTAATTAAAAGTTTAGTGAATCCAGTGAAGAATTATACTAAATTAACAATGATGGAAAATGGTGCAAATGTTAGTCAAGTGAGAGCTGCAGAAATTTTAAATAGTTACTTCATTAACTTATCTGATCTGAACTTAAATAAAAATTTGGAAGGAACTAAAGAAAGGAGAGATTATCAAAAGTCTAAATGACCTAGTTTCAAATTTAGGAAGGTAACTTCAGCGGAGGTAATGAAGGAAATAAAGAAACTAAAAAGTAATAAAGCTGGCGGTTTAGATAATACAGAGATATACTTTTTAAAGGATAGTGTAGGAGCAGTGGGACAGCCTTTGGCTGAATTGTTTAATTTGAGTCTTAGTCAGGGTAAATTCCCAAATGAACGGAAAAGGGCCAAGGTGGTCACAATATTCAAGGGAGGGGATGCCTCATTTCCAACAAATTACAGGCCTATAGCTCTTTTATCAGTTATGTCTAAGTTAATGGAGCGTTTGGTTCATTCTGAACTAATGACATATTTGGAAAAATACATCGAATTGACTCTGGTATAGTACAGATTTAGAAAGGGGCAGTCCTATGATTCAAAATGGGTATAGCACACTGGTGTTAGCAGTGCTGTAAGTGACATTACATGTATGAAGACCCCATATGCTTCTATATTAAGACAAGTACCGCCACGGCTACTATAATAAGAGCAGTGGTGGTAGCGACGTCACTAAATAGGTGTAATCACTATGACTCTCTACTGCCTCAGACGGGAACTCCGCGGGCGCTTCCTGTTCAGTCAAAAGTTTCGCATTTTATTACAAAAACACACTGATTGTAATTGACTCACTGCAGCCCCAGACCCCGCAGCAGCATTTTAAGGTATGTGGGAATGGGAGTGGGCTGCAGTATTTCCTTACAGGTCACCTTTAAGTATATAGCTGCTAGTTTCTGGAATAGATTATCAAAGGATTTGAGAGGAATGAATTTAACAGTAAAGGAATTTGGACATAAGATTAAACAGGATTTTGCACATGTATGTAATTGTTTGGGGTAAATAATAGTCTATTATGTCTAAGTGCTTGTGTGTTTAGTCTTTATGAGTAGGAAAGGTTGTAATTATGTATGTTATGTAATGTATGTCTTTGTATTATTTATCATATCTGGAACTTCCTAGAAATTGTAAACTAACATCAATAACAGGATCACCATGAAAACAGGCCTTGAATAAGACCTATGGTGTAAACTTTTTGCATTGTCAAATTTGTTTTGCCTGTATAAATGAAAAATGTTTTTACTACTTACTACTATTTTTCATAAGTATTAGCTTGCTGGATATTTTCATGAGTATTTTTGATAGGCCTAGTTTCTATATTTTACAGAAAATGGTACAGACAAGATTGACACTAAAGAGATTGGGAGTAAACCCCAAAACATACGTAAATAAAAGTCAAAATAAAAAAGTTAAGGACAATAAAGTAACTGAGAAAGTAGATGTGAACAAGGTGTTACTTGATAAAAAAATCACCAGCTACATCTTGGCACCTGGTAGCCAATTTAACTTAGTGGGTAGAAAAGAGATACTGTGAATACAAGGCTCTTCTGTCCCTCCCCTTAGTTCCTCCCCTATACAGGAGAGGAAAAATGGGAGTTTACAGAAAGTTGTAGAAGAACATCCACTTATGGAAACAATAAAAATTCTGGAGGAGGGGTCGGGGCCAATTTAAGGGGAGAAAAGGAAAATTATGGTAATGAAATGCCTCTGAAAGCGCCTAGGTTTAATTTTGATTGAACTGAATCAAAGGAAGAATTGAGTTATGCACAGAGTAGTGGTAGAAGGGTGCTAATGGATAAATCCCATCAATGCCTCTTTTTGGGGGGAATTTGAGGCTTTTTTAACCCCATATATACTGAGACCAAGACTGGATCCCCTCCTAGGCAGCCCCCAGATATTTTGCATATAATAGACCATCAAGAAGATCATGGAACAGCAAGCGAAGTACCCGAGCAAGCTCAGAATAACGAGGGATTAAAAGACTTGTTAGTGGACATCAGAGATGGTATGTTGCTAAATAATGAGTTACTTGTAAATTTTACCTCCCTAATAGGGGCACGTCTAGGGGAGAAAATGACCCTGGAAGACACAAAAGGAGGAAACGTTGGGAATAGATTAGTAGAGGAAAAAACCCATAAAACAATTAAACAAGTGACAAAGGAAATAGGGGAGAAGGAAATAAGGGAGGCTCAACAGCTGGTGGAAGGTTTAAAGAAAAGGCGAAAAATAAAGTGGAGTCTAAGAAGAAAGGAAGGAATGGTGTCTGTAGAGAAAAAAATATTGAAAGAAATATGGAAAAACTTAGTACAAGGCTGAATTCCAGAGAGTCGTCATTGGAAGAAGAGGAAGTTAGTAACCCTGAGAAAACTAGGAAAGAAGAAAGTAAGGTGAAAAACAGTAGTAGAGCAAATAAAGGAGAACATAAAGGTCCAGCTGAGAAGAAAGCTGAAATCTCGGGAAAAAGGACTATGGTAATACTAAAGAAGATCATATAGAAAGAGGTAAAATCTTACCATGTATTTTTTAAGGGGAATCTCTAAGAATGGGAATGAAAACACTATGACACTAAAACTTTGTGTCTTTTATATGTAAGGGGATTATGGATAAGAAATTTGCCTGGAAAGATATTGGATCAACTTACAGATATCAATCCGGAATGGAAAAAGGATGGATCTGTCTGGTATTAAAGAATAAAAATATCAGACAGACCATCCTAGGACACAGAGAGCTGTTTAAGGATATTGGGGTGAAGGCAGAGACAACAATACTAGCTGAGATATGATCGGAATAGCTGCAGAAAGAATAAGGAACGAAAAGGTTAGAGTTAGTGGAAAAGTAAAAGAGGTACAACAGAAGAATGGAAAAGTTCAAAAGACAATCTCCCACTACATGAAACCTGTAGAGCAAGAACACTCGTTACTTCCAGATGAGGGGGGGGGGGAATAAGAAACATATACAGAATTTAGAGGAAGAAAGAAAAGGGGACAGAGAATAAATAACAGCTATGTTTTAGACTCCTCAGACATCTCTGGGTCACCTCTACTCTAGTTATACACACAAATGTAGGAAATTCTGCAGAATCTGAGTTCAATCTAGAGGATAGTTCTGTTTTTGTACTGGATGAGACTTGGGATGAAAACTGACAGCTCATTGATGTAAAAGAGGTAATATTTCAGAACATTAAGATCCTTTGCTGGAATATATCAGGTTTAAATGGGAAATTGAAAGATGCTGGGGTACTGAAATTTCTAGAGACTTTATTATATTGGTTCAAGAAACATGGATGGTGGAAATAGAAATTAATTATATAGAGGGTTATCAAGGGTGGTGTATTCCAGCAAAAAAGTATGGAAGAGCTTCAGGAGGGATTGCAACGTTCATGAAAACATGTCCTGATTTGTCTGCAAAATGTATTTGGTGTGATGAAAAGTATTATATTTTGGCAGAGGTATCCTATAAGTGTAAGATATGCTGTATAGTGATAAATGTATATTTTCCACCAGATACTAAGGAGTCTCCAATTAAGAATGCCCTCGAGTGTTTTGGGGATGTAATCCAGAATACCGAATTGGAATACCCAGGGAAAATGATAATCATTGGGGAGGATTTTAATGCTAAAATAAGAGAAAGAGCTGAAGACTATACCCAGACCTGGAGTCTGGATGACATGCTTGGAATCCCGCTAAGTGTATCAATGGACAAGAAAGTAAATAAACAAGGGGACATTTTGTTGGAGATTATGAGTAAACTGAATTTAAGAGTTGTGAATGGAAGATGTAATGGGGACAGAGCTGGTAATTGTACCTATAAATACATAAAGGGAAGCAGTGTATTGGAGTATATTATGGTAGATATATATATTCCTTTAAAGATATAGAAAATGTCGAGGTTATTAACAACTGGGACAGTGATCACTGTCCACTGGAACTTAAGCTTAACCAGGTAATGGGGCTGGCTGGTGAAAATAAACAGCAAAGGCTGATTACAGATAAAGAGATGCAAATTAGCAGATCAAAATGAATTAAATGGTCAAAAACAGACCCAGTTTTAATGAAAAATGTTCTGAGGTTTAAAAACATCACTGAATTAAAAGAACAAGTAATGGTGAATCTAAAGGCTCAATTAACCTTGGAGGGTAAGGGCTGTGCCTCAGAAGAAATTTTAAAACAATATCAAGATATGGAACAAGAAATTATTTGTGAAATTAAGAAGAGATCCTTAAGGGAAAAGCAGCAAGATATTACAGATGGGGCAAAGTGGTATGATAGAGAATGTTATGCTAAAAGGAGAATGATTAGGAAAATAGAAAGGAGAATAAGAAAATATAATAATATAGAAGACAGGAAAGCAATATGACATTTAAAAGTAGAATATAACTACTTGCTTGCAAAGAAGAAAAAATATTTTAATAGTTATCAGTGGAGTTGTCTCTAGAGAGCAATCAAATTGAAAGATAATGTTACTTTTTGGCAGCTAGTTGCATTTGGTATGGAAGAAGGAAGGTATAATGTGTTAGGTGTAATTCCAGGGGGTGAGTGGGAAGAAAAGTTTGAAATAATTTTTAATAAAGTGCACGATGATGAGTTGAATGAAGAAACTACTCGAGTTAAAGATCATAGAGAGGTTTCACTAATCTCAAAAGAAGAGGTGGTTAGTGCAATCCTTGCTTAGAAAAAGCACAAGGCAGCAGGGATAGATGAGGTGAGTGCTGAAGTTTATCTGGCAGATCCTGAATGGTGAGCTTAGCTATTGCTGGGGGTGTTTCAAAATGTTCTTAAATACAAAAATATCCCAGAGAATTGGAAAACTGGTGTTACAGTCCCTCTACATAAGAAGGGATTTTGGCGAACCTACCAGAGAATTATAGACCCATTTCTCTCTTGAAAATTAGTCTCAAAATATTTTCCAGGATAATCTTGAATGAATCCACAGCTGGTTAGAGGATAAGAAAGTAATATCTAAATTTCAGGCGGGTTTTCACACATGGAAATCTACAATAGATCAGATGTTTATTCTACATTATATGAGCGGTATCGTGCATGAGCCAATCAAAACACAGAACCACAGTCAGATATACCAATACAAACTGCAAAAAATACCTCTAGAGTCGTTTATTCACAAAAACACTGCCCACAGTCATTTAACGACACACAAACCACGCCCACAGTCGTTTAATCATACCTTGAGCATCAGAACACACACAAAAAAAAAAATGGCGTCGGAACAGCCGTCCACCTCAGCAGCAACTGCAACGCCAGCCCCCCACTGCTTTTTTCACCAATCCCCACGGACAACTGCACTCTTGCTCCAAAATATATTTCAGACTGCAAAAGCTCCTTTTCTTTTGTGGGTCACATCGCAGATCATGCCCCCCCGCACATTGCGGACTTCAACAAGACTGTAGCTGCAGCTACATTCTCTTCTCCTGACATTCCCCACACGTCTAATCAACTCACCTGCCTTCTTTAACCTGAACACTCCTTATGAATTCTTACAGTGTGCCACAACAGATTACCTGCCAATCTCTCTCAAATCCCTCTCTCTCTCTCTCTGTCGATTTCTCAGTTCTTCATAAACAGACACCTCGCTCGCACTAACTCTCCAAACAAAAGTGTAGCGAGACACTCTAAACAGAATATAGGAATATGTTCTTTGCCTTCTTTTTTTAACGCTCATGCTTATACTGCCCAAAGATTAAAATACATTTTTAAACACACTCCAACTCGTATAATAGTAAAAACTTTCAGTGAGTTGGAGTATACTCTCAATAACCAGCTTCTGTGGGGATTAAACTTCATCCACAGAAGCCAGTTATTGCTTCGTATATCCCAGTTTACTGAAAGTTATCACTTAAATATATTCTAAACAAGTATACTCAAATTAAAACTGGTAAAATATATGCATCCTTTATTGACATCAAATCAGCATCTGACTCTGTGCGTAGGGAGTCTTTATGGCATGTATTGGAAAATAAAGGTATGGAACCACAACTACTGGAAATTATTAAAATCCTACATGAAGATAATAAAGTTGTTGTTAGATATAGTAAAGATGGTACATTGACAAACAGCACAGAAGTTAAAAATGGAGTTAAACAGGGCTGTTCACTGGCTCCTACATTGTTCAATCTTTATATAGATTCCATAGTGGGGAATTAGAGAGTATTGAGAGTTTTCCACTGAGAATAAATGGAATTCCAATAAAAATCCTATTATACGTAGATGATACGGTGTTACTCGCTCAAACCCTGATAGGATTAAAAAGAGCAATACAAACAACTTTAAATGCAGTAAAGAGTCTAGGTATGGGTTAAATTTGGAGAAAACCAAGATAATGGAATTTAATAGAAAAGGGAAAAGTAGATCATCCTGATTAATAAATGGGTCTAGAATAGAGGCAGTGGATGAATTCCAATATTTGGGCGTGATTTTTAGTAATATTAGTAAATGGGACAAGCAGGTTAAAAGGGTGAAAGATGATGCAACTAAAACACTTAACGGCATTACACGTTTTGCCCAAGTTATGGCAAAAGATTCCTTTCTGGCACAATATCGTTACCTTATGGCAAAAGTATACTCGCAACTAATTTATGGAGCTGAATTATGGGACTTGTGTTGTAAATTTAAAGATGTTGAAATGAAAAAAGTTCTGGGGGTTCCCCCGCTATACATCAAATGCTTTGGTAAGGGCGGAGACTGGTACCGTACCCTTGTATGCAACTATTGTGAAAAAGTGTATTGTATACTGGAAAAAGATTAGATTTGCCTCAGTGGATAGCTTGCTGTTTAATTGTTGGATAGAAATAACTCAAAGACATGAGAAGTCATTGTTAACCTGGGGAGGAAGACTTAATGAGGTGTTGAATAAGTCTGGACTTGAGCATAACGCAATCTGGAGTTTGGCAACTAATCCTACTAGATTTGCATAAGAAGCAACTGAAAGAGTTCTGGATATTGCAAAAAAAAAAAAGATTTAGAAAATATAAGATCAGCCTAGAATACCGAAAACTTGAAAAATATCAAATCTTCGTTCCAAGTGGAAAGATATTTAATATCATGTGAAAATAAAAAATACAGGAAAACTTTGACATTATTAAGAATGGGCTTGTATACCCAATGGGGAAATTTAAAATATAATTGAAGTTCTGCTCAAGCTTGTACTGTGTGTACAACTGCAAAAATGTGCTTGTCTCACTGAATTTTAGATTGCCCTGCGCTCCAGAAGGAGGGAGGTGATACTATTGGGAATGTGTTTCAAAATCTAGAAGGGTATACGAAGAGAAGAGCAGCTGAATTTCATATGTAACACAAAAAATGAAACTAAGACCTTTGCACTTGCCAGTTTTGCTTATTCAATTGCCTAGCGGTGTAACAGGAGGCTTTAAAGTATGGTGTTTAAAAGGAGAAGTTTCTGAGAGATAGATGGAATATGTTTATGCTGGTTTTTTAGCATATGTGCTGCAGTGGAATTATGTGATTTTAGCATATTACATGTAATGAATGTTATTTTTATACATGGTTGTAAAATAAACTTGAACCTTGATTTCCCTGCTACTGACGGATGCTGCTGATGGAGTGCCCCAATCCATGTCCGGCAGATTGAAATCTCTCATCAGTAGCACTTCCCCTCTGCGTGCCATCCTCTGGATTTCCTCCATCATTGTCCTATCCACTGAATCCTGCTGCGACGGTTGACTATGTATCACCCCGACTCGTATGTTTTCACCCCTTCCTGCGTCCAGCAATACCCATAGAGCCTCAGTCCCCCCCAACCTTCAAATCTGTAGCCTTTGTGTGTATTTTTCCTCTGTCACATTCCCACCCCCTTGCCTCCCCTTTATTTTCTTCCTCTCGCGTTCCTCCTTACCCCTTGTATCGCACTGATTACCTGTCTTCCCTTTCTCACTACTCGTTCCCAGCCTCCCGCTGTTATGCTCATTAAAACTCCCCCCCCATCCATCTCTCTGCCATTTCCATCTTCCCCCCCTTGCTCTGCCTCTTCCCTTGCCTCAATTGGGATTTCTTGTGCCAGGGTTATTTCTACATCACCAACTTGTTTTGGCCCCTCTAAGCCCATTCTCGTTGTCTCCTCCCTCTTGAAGGCCTCCCCTTTTTGCGGTCAGTGCGAACCAGCGCCCCTTTCCTTTCTGTGGCCCACCTCCTTGTTTTTTTCGTGACGAGATGATCTTACTCCTCCTGCGCTCTCCTTCATGTTTGCCTCCCCCATTCCCCCTGCATCCTCCTCTGCCCCATTTCCTTGTTCCCATCCCCCATTAGTGACGCTAACGGTACAAGCCTGCTGACGTGCTCTATGCCTGCTGCCTTTGATCCTCCTGCTTGTGCTCCCGCCCCTTCACTTCCCTTTCTTACATGCTTTGGGCCTTTATACCTTACCGCCTGCCAGTACCCTTGGCCCCCCCCCTTGCGTCCTGTACTGCCTGTACCTGAGATCCCAGGTGCCCACCCATGTCCACCTCTATACCTCCTTCCCTGCATGCATATTCCCTTGTGTTCTTCGAATCCGCTTCCTTGCCCCATCCAGCTTTTGCTCCTAGAACCCCTACACCTCCCTCAAATCTCTCCCTACTGCCCCTACCCCATCTTACACCCCTGTCCTCTCCACCTGCCCTCACCCCTGCCCAATCCAGCATCCACCTCAGCCACCTAACTTCTTCCCGTAGTTGTGCCAGCTGCTGACACACCATGCGTCCCCCCCCCATCTTCCACGCCATAGCCAGCACTATGGCCAACCCACACCTGGTACACCCTACCACCCTTCCAAAGATGCCACCTGCCCTTGCAGTCTGGGGGCCATACAGTCTCCCTGTCTCCGTACCTTTCTAACTGTCCCTCCAAATTGGATGTCTCTCCATTTTCACAATTCCACAACAGCTTCAGATAATGTAGTCCAGCAACAGCTCTTATGGAGATATATCCCCCCAATGTCCGTTGCTGAGTACCCTTAATCGAACCCCTTAGGAACCTTTTTACTGATATGCTCAAGCTCCCTGCCAAATGACTCAATGATGAATGGAAAAGTGAGCAGACTAGCCCGCACAGTGAACTAGGTGAGTGTAGCAGCTGCCTAACAACAAAATATGCATGAACAGAAGGGCACTAGCTCCCTGACATGAACCCCACTGCTGAAGGATGAAGGTTAACAGACCAATCTAAAACAGTACAGCTAGAATGCCAAATCCAAAAGCTCCCTGAAAGAAAGGCACCAGCTCCCTAACATGGACCCTCCTGCTGAAAGATAAAGGTTAGCAGACCAATCTAAAACAGTACAGGTAGAATGCCAAATCCAAAGCCTCCCAAGGTAGAGCCGGCTGCACAGAGTTTTTGTCCTTGCAAGCAAGTGTCGGGGTCAGCCCTTTTGCTAATGTACAGTGCCTCTATCAGCAAGGGAAGCAGAACCTGAACCAAAGCCTGCCCATTGGAGATCAGCCCCGTCTCCTTGCTTGGGCATTTAATAGAGGTCGGGCCGGGGCAGGCGGGATAACATACCACTCCAAGCTCTGACAGTTCTTCTTCGCTCGCTGCTCCCGCGTTTTCCCTTTTCCTTCTGCCGCCGACTGCGGCTCTCCAGTGATTACAGCTCCCATCTCCAAAGCCGCCGACTGCGGCCCCCAGTGCGACTCCCAGGTGCCGCCGACTGTGGCCTCTCCAGCTCCTCTGCCCCCATTTCCTTGTTCCCATCCCCCATTAGCGACTCCAAAGGTGCGAACCTGTTGACGTGCTCTATGCCTGCTGCCTTTGATCTTCCTGCTTGTGCTCCCGCCCCTTCACTTCCTTTTCTTACAGGCTTTGGGCCTTTGTACCTTACTGCCTGCCAGTACCCTTGGCCTCCCTTGTGTCCTGTACTGCCTGTACCTAAGATCCCAGGTCCCCCCCCCCATGTCCACCTCTATACCTCCTTCCCTGCATGCATATTCCCTTGTGTTCTTCGAATCCGCTTCCTTACCCCATCCAACTTTTGCTCCTAGAACCCCTACATCTCCCTCAAATCTCTCCCTATTGCCCCAACCCCATCTTACACACCTACCCTCACCCCTGCCCAATCCAGCATCCACTTCAGCCACCTAACTTCCTCCTGTAGTTGTGCCAGGGGTGAGGGCAACTGCCTGTTTATTATCCAGATCATGCCAGTCCAGGGGAAGCACTGTTCCACACCTTAGATGTACACAGAATTCTGCATTAGTATACACACTGTATGAAGGACTGCAGGAAGTCCTCACAGCTGTTTGTTTCATTCGCCCCTGGGAAAGGGGGCACATCAGTTTCTAAACAGTGCCTATTCAAATGGCTGGCCAGCTGTATTACTTTTTGATATGGGAAGTATGATAAGGAACTTCCTGGCATCGTTCGTGGTCATTCAAACCAAGGCATGGCCACTTCAGTTGCTTGTTTCAGGAATGTTTCTGCTGCAGAGATCTGTTCTGCTGCAACCTGGAGTACGGTCTACACTTTTGCTAAGAACTACAGTCTGGACACTGTGTCTAGGAGAAGGGCAGGCTTCAGCCTGGCTGTGCTTCAAGGCCTCCTATCTTAGGCTTATTGCCTCCAGCCACCCAGACTGTCTCTCTGTCAGTAACTGCTTAGGACTTGTTCCATAGGTGTGGCCTGATGCAAGAGATACCCTTGTCAAGATAGTACAGTTATGTAAGAATTTACCATAACACTAGATCTTCAAGAGGATCTCTTGCATCAGGCTTTTCCATCTCTGTCCCCTTTGGCCTGAAGGCTTTTCTGTGTCTTTCTTTCTCCAGGATGGTTTACCTTCTGTTTAACCTTTCTTTAAGGCGGGGACCTCTGGCTCTTCTCAGTTCCCCAGCAAGAGATCCTCTGTATATGGTCTCCAGTGGGAGAACTGAGGAGGTTGTGGGGCCACCCACATTTATATGGGAGGAGCAACATCACCTGATATCGCTGTGGGTGGCCCCTTGTAGACAGCTAGCCAGAAAACTTTCCATGTTGTACTAATGCCCGGCGGCTATAGTTTCATAGGTGTGGCCTGATGCAAGAGATCCTCTCAAAGATCTACTGTTACAGTAAGATCTTACTTTGAGAGGGCTCTTGCAGTAGGTAATAACCTTGAGGACTGTGCCCCCTGGCATCTGAACCACACAGAAACTTTAGCTAGCAGTGTCTAACGGGACTGCCCACCTGACATGACCTGACCGACATCAGCGTGATGCTATACAGGGGGCGGTCCCCACGCCTGCACTGCAGTTCAACCGCCAAGTTTCCGATGAGTATCCGTTTTTTCTTCCTTTATTGTTTAAAACTTAAATTTGTGCATGTCTTCATCTTCTGTCAAGCTGCATAAGAATAAGTGCGATTCTTGTGGTATGCAGCTCCCGCACAAGGATTCTCACTTCCTTTGTCTCTTCTGCTTGGGCTGGGAGCACAAGACCGAGGATTGTGAGGCCTGCCTGAGCTTCAATCAGGTCACACGGAAGCACTGCGAGCAGGCCCTCGAGGCCCACTTGCCTAAAATGAAGATGGCCATGATGAAAAAGAGCTGCAGAATCTGAGGAACGCTTCATCCTCTCCTACAGACACCCACCAACCTAAGAAGAAGAGGGACAAGGAGAAGCATCAGGACTAGGATAGGTCTCCCTCTCACCCACGGCCACCATCGGGCCCCTCTGGTGACCAGCGGCACTCTTCCTCCAGGAAGACTGCTGCTGCCGCCAAGTCTGCCCCACCTTCCTAGGAGCAGCCCCTGCTTCACCCACTGCCACTGGTCGTGGGCGCCGTGGCCGAGTCCAACATCTCCGCCACTCTTTGACCCATTTCTACTGTGTGGTCTAAGCAGTCAGGTGGGGCCGACAAGTCGCTCGTCGGACCCCCTGACGAACGCCTGGCCTGATAAGTCGGACACTGGGGACTCCAGTGTCTGCACGGCCGAGGTCAATAAGCCGGTTGTCGAACCCTCCAATGACTGCCCGGCTGACACACTCATGTCGGCTTCTGGCGTGGGACCTGACAACATCCAGCCAGACAAGAGCCAGCTACCAATTTTAGCTCAGCTTTCACCGGTTGGGTCTCCCCACTGGGCTACCTCCTCCCCTCCCTTCGTGGAGCTTTCCCAGATCAGCGGGAGGCAGGGGACGGGGGTCATCTGTCAGGTGACATTTTTGTTGGGTCACGTCTGGACCTCACGTCGGATCTCCCGGGCAACCCTCCGGACCCCTCTCCACCATTTTTTCTGGTGGGGCCAGCGGCACTGATGCTGGATTTGTCACCTGTTGGTCCTGCGCCTGACCCTACTCTTCCGGGTCCTTCTGGGCCAAGTTTCAGGCCCCCTCATGGTCCCCCGTCGGGCCCCACGGCACAGCCATCGGGGCCTCCATCACGCTACCCTCCCCTCAGTTACCCAGCACCATATTATACACCAGGTTACCCTCTGTCAGGCTACCATACATCAGGGTACCTGATGCCGGGGTTCTCTTTGGGATTTCAGCCTATCAGCCCCCTCCGCCTCCTCCTCAGCCTCAGGCAGACTTCTGGGCTATCCTCCAGTCCTGGTGGTCGGAGATCAAGTCACAGTTCGTCTCGGAGCTGTACAGTCAGCATCCTTCAAGAGCTCTCACCTTGGTTCACCAGGATCAGACTCCCAGGCCCACCCCTCCACTGGACCTGCATCAGTATACACTAGGCCTGACAAAAGGTCCTTTGACTGGACCGACAACGGACAGTATCCCTCCTAGATCTCAGGAGGTCTCTCGTCCTGACGTCAGGTTTTCAGAGTCCTCGCATTTGGAATCAGAGTCCAGGTCCTCCTCCTCTGTTTCAGGTTTTAAGACTCCCCCTCAAGAAGAGACCAAGCCCAAGGAGTCCCCCAAATCACCTCCAGAGGACCTTTCATTCACAGACCTCCTGAGAAAGATGGCAGAGGTCTCGAGTGGAAGACTGACACATAGGAGCCCAAGTGTCAGAGACTAGCTGAGCACCTGGATATACAGGAGACAGCACCTGTCCTTACACCACCGTGGTTACAGCCTCATGATGATTTGGTTTCTACCATTTGGATGATGCCTTCCTCCATCCTGGTGGTGGCAAAAAAGGCCAATAGGACATACAGGACACCAGAGGGTAAGGATCACCTCAGTGTCCACCCAAAGGCGGACTCAGTGGTCATTAGGGTGGCTCGTGACAGGTCCACCAAGCCCAGATATATAAGCATCTCCCCTCCTGAAAAGGAGTCGAGGCAGCTGGACCAATTAGGGAGGAAATTCTTTTCTTCCTCCACACTGACCATGTGCGCCCTAAATTACGTGGCGCACATTTACGTGTCGCACATCCTAGTATACCAGAAATCTTTGTTTTGTCAACTGGGGCCTGTCATTGCCATCCTGGCAGACACTATCAGGTCCACTAAGGTAGTCTGTCGCCACTCACTAAGGGTGACGTATGATGCGGTGGACTCCTCGGCCAGGGGCACAGCTACAGCAGTTTGCCTCAGGAGTTATTTCTGGCTAAGGGTGTCAGGTTTGGCACCTGATGTCCAGGCAGCCATTCAGGATGCCCACTTCCGGGGTTCTGTCCTCTTTGGGGGCGATGCCCAGGACATAATTACCAGCCTTCAGTACAAGGGCAAGGCCCTATGGTTGGTTCATACTATGTACCACCACAAATTTAAGGCCAAACAGCCATATCTTCGCCAGACCAAGCAGCAAATGAAACAGCAGCATACAGCCAGACGTCAGACCAAACATCGAGCACCTTCAGCCGCAGCCACCCCTCCGACCAAAGCTCAAAGAGCCTCAGGGGCGGCTCTTCCCAACCCTCCCTCTGCCTCTTGACTCATGACCCACACTCTTCCATCAGGGGAGCCAGTGGGCAGAAGGTTCGCCAGTCACTTACGGGGGTGGGAGGCAGTCACCACAGATTCGTGGGTCCTTCAGCTGGTGAGTCAAGGTCACACATTGGAACTTTTGGAGAAACCCCCAAACAAGCCTCTGGGGGTGTTATCTCACTATTCAAAGGTGCACATTTATTTTATTTATTTCGTTTTTATTGACCGGGTAAGTGCACTAGACAAATCCTGCCTATTTTCAGGCACGACCCGGGGGAGGGGGATACAGATGAATGCCAACTGACCTTGAACCAGATTAAGCTGTTGGTGGTATTTTCAGTGAATGAGGGAAATTTGGCCAGGACACCGGGGGAAATTCCCCTACTCTTTTCGATAAGTGCCATGAGATCTTTAACATCCACCTGAACTACCACCAATCCAGGCAGATGGGACCTCAATTTAACATCTCATCCGAAAGACATCTCTCTCATAAGGGAGGAAATCGAGGCTGTTCTGCAAAAAGAAGCCACAGAGCCCGTTCCAACAAACCAGGTAGGAAAGGGGTACTACTCCCACTTCTTCCTGGTTCCAAAGAAGACGGGAGATCTGTGTCCAATTTTGGACATCAGCACTCTAAACCTGTACACAGAGTACAAACGTCCCCAGATGCGGACTCTCACTGGTCTGCTGCCCCTCCTGCACAAGGGACAGTGGCTCTGTGTCCTAGACATGCAGAATGCCTACCTGCATGTCCCATTTTTCATGGCCCATCATCGCTACCTCAGATTCTTCTTTCAGGGGGAGCATTATCAGTTCAAGACCCTCCCCTTTGGCCTGTCCTTGGCACCTCAGGTTTTTACTAAGTGCCTTGCGGTAGTGGCGGCAGCCCTGAGACGCCAGGGCCACAGTATGTTCCCTTACCTTGACAACTGGCTTCTGTCAGTTCTGTCAAGGGAGCAGCTGGAACTTTCCATTTCCGCTACCCTGGACCTCTCTGCCCAAGTGGGGATTACGGTCAGCTACCCCAAGTCTCAACTTGCCCCTCCCAGCATCTCCAGTTTATTGGAGTGGTGCTGGATACAGCCTAGGGTATGGCTTTCCTCCCTCAGGACAGGATGGAAACCCTACAGAAGCAGGCACGCCTGTTAGCCTCCAGCAGGTGGGTTTCGGCCAGGTTGGGTCTCCAGCTCCTTGGCCTTATGACAGTGGCTATCCCCACTGTGCCTTTGGCCAGGCTCCATATGCGTATTTCGCAGTAGATGCTCAGGGTGCAGTGGGATCAGAGGTTGGATGATCTGGACCACATGGACATGGTCTCCAATTCGAAGCAACAGGATCGCCTGTGGTGGCAGGATCTCAGCAACCTTGCCAAGGGGGTCTCTTGCCAGTCCCCTCCCCCCATTCAGACCCTGACTACAGACACTTCAAGGATGGGCTTGGGGGGCTCATCTGGAGACCCACAGGACTCAAGGGCTGTGGTCTCAGTTGGAACTCTCCTTACACATAAACATGTTGGAGAGGAGGGCAGTGCTGTATACTCTTCAGGCTTTCCAGCACTTGCTCTGCCAGGGCCCACTATTAGTCCAGTCGACAATATGTGTGTAGTCTGGTACCTCAACAAACAAGGGGGCACTCGCTTGTATCCCCTTTGCAGGGTGGTGATGCAGGTGTGGAATTGGATAGTTCTGCATCTAACACACCTCACAGCGCTCCATGTTCCTGGCATGCAAAACATCCTAGTGGACAGACTCAGCCACACCAGAGTAAGTGCCCACTACTGGGAACTCAAGCAAGCGGTGGCCGAAGACACATTTGACCTATAGGGTCGTCCAGACTTGGATCTGTTCGCCTCCTCATTCAACGCAAAACTACCCTGGTTTTGTTTGCTCGCTCCCGGGCATGGTGCTTTCTGGTGAAATGTGCTACCTCTTTGCTGGACAGGGAGGTTTTGTATGCCTTCCCTCCCTTTCCAGTTCTGCAGAGGGCATTTCTCAAGCTGCAAGCGGAGAGGGCTCACGTGATTCTGACCGCCCCATACTGGCCTCGTCCGATATGTTTTCCATTTCTTCAGCAGCTTGCAGTGGAGCCTCCGGTTCCCCTGCCCCTCTGCCACAATCTCTTGACTCAGAAGAGGGGCATGCTGGTCCATCCAGGGCAGAAAGCCCTTCACCTTCACACGTGGCACCTTCTGACATAGTTGCCTCATGCTATGGGATCTCCTCCAGAGTGGCTTGAGTCCTTGTGGAGGCCAGAAAATCTTTCACGAGGACGACTTATGCTATGCAGTGGAAGCGTTTCTCCATTTGGGCCACTTCAAAGAGTTGGGACCCTTTCTCATGTCCTGTTCCTCAGGTCATGGAGTACTTGCTGCATCTCTCTGATGTGAGCTTGAGTTACTGTTTGCTGAAGGTGCACCTGTCTGCTATCTCTGCCTACCACTCCTTGGTGGAGGGCAAAGCTGCGACTCAGCTGGAGGTGTCCAAAACTTTCCTGAAAGAGATCCTCCACCCAAAACCCCGGTGCACAATCCCGCACCTCCTTGGGATCTGAATTTTATTTTAGAGAAACTTACCCTGCCTCCTTTTGAACCGGCTGGGAGTTGCAATATGCACTATTTGTCTTGGAAAGCACTCTTTTTAGTTGCGAATACTTCTGCTTGAAGGATTTCTGAGCTTCAGGCCCTGATGTGTAAGGAGCCTTATTTGATTTTCCACAGAGATCAAGTGGCTCTGCGTACCAGTCCTCAGTTTTTACCAAAAGTGGTTTCTGAGTTCACATTGAATCAGCCTATTCAACTATCAGTGTATTTTCCCTGAGTATTCCAATCAGGGGAAGGCAATCCTGCATACTTGGGATGCTCACAGAATTTTGCATTACTACACTAACCGTAGAAAATCAGATCAGCTTTTTGTTTCTTTTGCACCCAAGAAAGAGGGTGCAGCAGTTTCCAAACAGTGTTTATCCAAGTGGTTGGCAAACTGCATTGTGTTCTATTACCAGAAGTATTTTAAGACCCTTCCGGGGGAGGTTAAGGGGCATTCCCGTAGAAGCATGGCTGCTTCTACTGCTTGTTTCAGGAATGTGTCCACCGCTGACATCTGTGCGGCGGCCACTTGAAGTTCCGTTCATACTTTCACCAAACATTACAGTCTGGACATTGCCTCTAGGCACAGGGCTGGCTTTGGACCAGCTGTCCTCCAAGGCTTTCTGCCCTAATCTCTCTGCTTCTCTGCAGATCTTTAATGCCGCCTGTGTTTCAGTTCCTTCTGATTCTCACTGCTTGGGTTTCAGTCCTTGTGAGGATGTGGGATATAAAGAAGACACCAAAGACAGCGGGTTTCAGATATTCAAGGTATTTTATTCCTTGTTCAGGCATACATTTAACAGAAACAAAAATAAAAGGCGTACTGCTATGGCAAAATCAAACAGAAGAGAGTAAGAAAGCAAATACACGGTGAACTAACACTAGAAAACAGCTAGTGTTACTACTGGCAGGACAGTATGTGACTTGTCCCTACAGTCAACCTTTTAGGAATGAAGCAACTCTCCTTTTATACCTTGGTCAAGCATGTGATACACTTAGCTCCACCCCTTTTATTGCAAACAACAAAATTCATTGTTCTACTGCAGTATTTTACATTTCAAGCCCCTCATTTCCGTAGTGCCTTTATTTATATTTATGCAGTAACAAAAGGACCTAAAAACAATGCTTAAAACAGAAATTAATGCCAAGTCCTGTTGCAGGCTCCGCCCCCTCTGTTACCTGGTCCATAAAGGTAAAAACAAATGGGCCGGCCAGCTCCAAAGAGCAAGGTATCAGATCCAGACACAAGACTTCCTCAAGCCTTGGAATATATCTAGAACAGCATACAAACTTTGTTTGGAATATAGGTAAGCAAAAGCCCAATAGCTGCCTAAACAAATGAAAGAAAAGTGTTTGCTACATTTTAGTAATTAATAATCAGTTTGCAAAAACATCTATGTTTCAAACATATACGTGTTGTGCAGGCGCTGTGCCTTCTATACCTGAATTGAAGGTACAGTTGTTTATAACAAACTCCTAGCCTCGCAAACCCAAAGAATAGCACACTACCTCAAGTGAGGAGGATTTATATGCAAGGAAAAGGTTTCCCTTTGAAACCACTACTGAGTTGGGAGCCTTTTTGTAAACTATCAGATTATCAATATGCGAGTAGGATAGCGCTGCTAGCCGTTCGAGCGGCAAGGCTCCTTTCCCATAACAATGGGGGGGGGGTTAAAAACAACATGACAAAACGGACTACAGCAGACTGTAACCTGCCTCCCCCATGTAATTATTTACCTGGAGACTGATAAATAGGCATTTTTTAATGCTATCCTCAACCTCCCAAATCGTAAAGAAAATTAACAGGACTGTGTTCAGACAGGCCGTGTTTACACTACTCCCTCTATCACTGCGGCGTGTATGGAACAACAACGGCATCCCTATTTTTAAACAGCCCTGAAATGTTATGCTGTCTCTAAGGACAGAGAAGTTAATACAATGCTTGCATACAAGGAAAGAAATTACCAGGAATAGACAAGAGACCCATATACAGGTGGCCTACCTGTACAGGTGTTAGCAAAAGCATGAGCAATAGGCAAGAACAGAACAGTGCTGTTGCAACAGACTTTCAAGGGGGAAGAGAAACAGAAATATCCCTGTACGTGGCATCTATATCACAGTCCTCAAGGTTATTACCTACTGCAAGAGCCATCTCGAAGTAAGATTGTACAGTTACGTAAGAACTTACCATAACAGTAGATCTCCGAGAGAGGCTCTTGCAATAGGTAACCTTTTTTTCTCTCCCTCCTTCCCCCAACTTCTGCTGCTCTTCCTCTATGAGCTTATTTTGGCTCCAGGAGCCTCTTTTCTGTTTTCCTGTCACTCCTTTCAGGAGGTCTCCAGTGGGTGAATTGGAAGGCGAGCATGGGGACCACCCAATGTATAGTGTCACACTGACATTGGTCACCTGATGTCGGGGGGGGGGGGTCCCCCTTAAGACACCGCTAGCTAAAAGTTTCTATGTGGTCCTGACACCAGAGAGCACAGTCCTCAAGGTTATTAACTACAAGAGTCTCTCTCGAAGATCTGCTGTTATGGTAAGTTCTTACGTAACTGTATTTTCTTACATAACTGTACTTTTCTATAGCACCTTTCAGACACATTGAGTCCCAAAGCACTTTACGAAGCAGTAAGCTAGATACTGACAGTGTAGAGACAGTAGAATAGAACAGAATTTGGATTTATATAACACCTTTCATACACAACATGTCCCAAAGTGCTTTACAAAACAGTGAGCTAGATGCTGGCAGTGTAGGGACTATAGAATAGAACAGATTTGGATTTATATAACTCTTTTCATACACAACATGTCCCAAAGTGCTTTACAAAGCAGTGAGCTAGATGCTGGCAGTGTAGGGACTGTAGAATAGAACAGATTTGGATTTATATAACACCTTTCATACACAACATGTCCCAAAGTGCTTTACAAAGCAGTGAGCTAGATGCTGGCAGTGTAGGGACTGTAGAATAGAACAGATTTGGATTTATATAACACCTTTCATACACAACATGTCCCAAAGTGCTTTACAAAGCAGTGAGCTAGATGCTGGCAGTGTAGGGACTGTAGAATAGAACAGATTTGGATTTGCATAGGACCTTTTATACACAACATGTCCCAAAGTGCTTTACAAAGCAGTGAGCTAGATGCTGGCAGTGTAGGGACTGTAGAATAGAACAGATTTGGATTTGCATAGCACCTTTTATACGCACTATGTCCCAAACCGCTTTACAGAGCAATGAGCTAGATATTGGCAGTGTAGGAACTGTAGAATAGAATAGAATAGAATAAACAATGCATTATGGTGATATAATTGCACGCCTCAGGTGCATTGTTAGGCATGAGGCACAGCCGAGTGCTGTTAAATGCACCTGAGCAATGTAATTATATCACCACAACTGCACACCCTGGAGTGTCTCATTGCACTTATAATATGGCACTTAAAATGAATAAGAAGGAATTATTTTAAAAATATGAAAGATTAGGATTTTTCATGGAAATTATAACTGAAGACACAAAGTAATCCATATTCTGGTAAGGGAGGTTAGCTAATAACAATAAAAGGCAATGAAAACCATGAGTGGTACACATTTTTTATAAAAAAATGTGTTATCTTATTTATATTTCAAATCAATACAAGTGTAGTATTTTAACTTAGAAAATTGGCTTGAAAATTTCTCATTGGCTACCTGGGGTACATTAAGTTACTTTGAGAGCCCGCTCAATAACAAGTACCACCATGTAGTGCTCATTCACCCACGTAAAAATCCTGCTTCTGCTGCCCATCCTGCTTCCTAATTGGCTGTACCCACCTACTTAAAATACAGTATCGCCGCCATTTGTTTTCTCGTTTACTGCAACATAGACATCCCGTCCATAACAACACTTATTTTTTTACCCTTTTCCTTGACACGTACACCAGCTTCCGACCTTTCTCCCACCCTGCCAGTTTCTACAGAAACACACACCAAACGAATAGTCCACATTTGTTTCTACAATGATACAGTGAAAGCAGCTACTCTGCACCTGTACAGCTGCTCACCGCAGCTCTCCCACAGTAATTTCCACTGTCCGAACCGATCAACGGCGCCGCTTCCATTTCTCCGTTACTCTCTGACCCCACCAGACACATTCACCTGCAACTGATGAACACATAGCACCGAAAAACAACAGCACAAAGCCGGCCAAAAAAAATTGATTTATGCTTCTGACTTTCGTTCTGTTTTGTCCCTACTTCCGGGTATAGCGTTATCAAGCACGCGGGAAGTAACCACTGCATCTTCCTTAAGAAAATGATTGTATGAAAGACAGATCTTTTGTTTTCAAAACATAATATCCTGACGAGACAATCACTACTATCTCAATCTTTCAGTCTGAAGTTGGTGGTCTGGGGGGAAGGATAGCTACAAGACAATGGCTGAGGAGGGGGAAACAGATGACATAGAAACAGGGACTACTTTACCAGGCAAACCTTTAAACATCATTGTTAATAAATTTTTTTAAATCTTTTTCTTAATTTTTTTTAAATCCTAAATAAAAATGCCACAGTGCCCATTTTCTAAGTGCAATAATACCCACCAGGGTGGGTGGTATGGGCAATACCGGACCTTCCAGGGGCTATAAGGCCCGATGCCGCTCATTACGCCCCTGGGCAATCCAGTATTGCCCAATACCGCTCACCCTGTCGGGTATTATTGCTTGCAGAAATGTGTTCAAAACTTTGAACCTCTCAGGTTGCTTTTTTGGAGTGGAGTAGATTTCACCTGAAAACACCCATTTATAATTCCAATGTATGAGCTGTTATGTACTTCAGGAATGTATTTAAGCAGTTTGGGTCTGTCTCTGCCTATATAACTGTGTTTTTCCACCTTCTCACTCTGTTTATACAGTATTATTGCCTGCTGTGTTTCGTTTTTCTCTGTCTTTCCCCATATTCAATACACAGACTGTTTACCGTGGAATACAGGCACTCAAAATTCTGCACAATTCCAGTAGCAGAATGTTCCTCCCCCAACAAACTGTATTGTAGATCGAGGGAGCGCGCCTGACCAATTGGAGTGCTCCCTTCCCCTGCACGTGAGACACTCTTATCCTGTGAAGAGTGTCTCACGCGCAGATTCCCTGGAAACAGGCACATTCCCACACTTTTTTTATTAACACCAGGCGCCCCCTTGATCTCATACAGAATTTTAATACATCCCGTGCTGTTACTGTTGTAGGATAAGAGTGTTACACTTGCGTTCTGTTTCAGCCAGAACAGCTCAGCTTTGCTTTGCTGTTCTCGCCGGACCAGAACGCGTGTGAAACCACTCTTATTCCACAGCGAGAGGCTCCGGGGGATGTATTAACACACACACACTCATGTAGAGCCAGAGTTTCAGTTTTATCTGTCAGGGTAAGCAGCAGAGATTTCCCTGACAAGCAGGTAAAGGTAGGAGGAGGAGTCATAATTGTCAGCAGAGAAACACTAATAATGCCAGACCAGTGGCAGGGAGAGCTAAGGCACTGTAAGTGCTTTACCTCCTGCCACACCGAAGAACTGTATTTGGGAATGGACACAGGTCACAGGGGGCTGGCTGGGGGAGGGACGATAGAGCGTCTGGAGGACAGCTCTCCTCTCTCGGGGAGGGCAGTCTCTGTGACCTGCCGCTCAACCACCACCTGGAGGAATCGCAATGGAGGCACGTGCATGGCACATTGTGTAGGGAGGCTCCACATCTGGAGCACCGGGGGCATCTCTGCGGAGGTGGAGCTCACACAACGTGCTCATTTCACATTCATGGAAGTCGGGGGGGGAGAAAAATGGAAAAGAGATGGAGGATGGGTTTCATGAAGCCCTGTCTGGCATGGTGTAACCCACTCCACCGCTCTGATCCTAGGGGCCTATCTGGATGCGTAACTGGGGGAAGATGGCCCTTACGTCCTGGCCCTGCTGCAAGGGGTGGTAACACCTGGGGGATACAAGCCCTTGAAGGGGGAGGAGGCTGGAGAGGGTCATGGCTGTCAGAACGGGAATGATGTCAGCCACCCTGTCATAAGGAAGAACAAAAAATCAATATAGAAAAAAAGAGAAACGCTAGGTAGGTTCTGCTACGCGCAAGTGCCTATTTCCAGGGGCAACCTGGGAGCACTGGAGAGGCTGAGTGACTTGCTCAGAGTCACACAGTGTGCATGTGGAGGTTGTGGAAATCAAATCCAGGGCTGGTGGATGTACCAAGCTCATTCACAGCTTGTTACTCTAACCTCTAAGCTATACTGCCAGACCCATTTGTGTGTTTCTAATTTTTCTAATTTGTTTATGTGTGTAAGGAGAGTGAGAGGATCAGGGAAACAGCATTTAATTAATTTATTTTGTTTTTTATTTGTGGTAGTTTTATTTTTAGGGTCTAATTAAAGGTTTTAAATAAGTAAAGGTGGCAGCCATGTTTGTGATGGATGGTCAGTTTTAGGTATAGGGGAACGGATTTGCTCACTGTATGATGTGACTGCTAACAAATCCTGTTAAGAGTTAGGCCCAGGAACCATTATGCTGTACTTTTGCATGGTCACCTGACTAGTTTTACCCAATTAAATTTGTTTTAATTTTAGACCCATTTTATTACACAGAATAGAATAGAATGAGTTTGGCTTCACACACAGCCTTTCATACATACTGTGTCCCAAACTGCTTTACAAAGCAATGCGTTTTATACTGGTAGTGCATGGACTGTAAAATAGAACAGAATTCGGTTTCATATAGTGCCCTTCATACACATTGCATTCCAACATACTTTACAAAGCAATACATTGCATACTGATAATGTAGGGAGAGCAGAAAAGGAAACAGATTTATTTAGTACCTTTCATACACACTGTATCCCTGATTGCTTACAGGGAACATAAAGTTGCTTACAGTTATTCATATGATTGTAAATTTAGGTATGTGTGAAGTCTGTTTAATCATCCTGGTGTATTTTAAAATAGTCTTATTTTTTCCTTATTTAGGGCCCTTATATTAATGCAGCCATTTTACCTGCCCAATATTCATTATTTATTTACTTAGCAGTTCCAGAACCCAGTCACATCAGTTAATCTGAAGACTACAGTGAAGTAGAACATGGTGTTTTCAGCGTTCAGGCTTGTTTATTTGGTAAAAGGCACTGATTTACAATGAAGACCTTCATCCCATTAAGAAAAGGATACAAGTTACAGTTCGTAATGTTACCTAAAACGTTCACATAAAACGTATTTTTTTTGTTATTATTTCTTTTTATTCAGAAGATTTTGTATAGTACTACACTTAGGACAATACTTTAGGTAGAAGATACATGGATTGCCTATAAAGCTTACAAGCAATCAGAGCATGTTTGATAAAATTCAGAAACACATTTAATAAAATTTGAGTCTCTCCTGGGTGAAGCCTAAGGTCTCTTGTTTAGTGTAAGAATAAGTTTGGACCAGGGCATACCATAGATTACCAACCCATAACACAGTCTGTAGAATTAGAGAGCCAAATCTAGATTTTGGGAGGAAACATTGAGACCATAAATTCCAATTTCGGATTTGTATTATGGAGTTTCCCCAAAGCTCCAGATTAAAAGTCTCAGCTTTATAAATTTCTAACATTATTTGTCTCCAATTATGTATTGTGGGGATCTGTGTTTTCGTGTAACATCTTGTGATCGCTTTCTTTGCGGCCACGAAACATAGCGGGAGTATAGTCCTTTCCCGGAAGTGGTCGAGGTAGATCCCCAAATGGAACTGTTCAACTGTTAATTCAATAGATTCCGAAAACAGAATGGACAATTCACCTTGGAAGGTTAACCAGAACGGCATGAGGCATGCATGGGCAGGTCCAAAAGACATGAGAAAGGGTGGCCCGAAGGCATCCACAATCCCTCCAGCATCTGCCATATATGTCTGGGAGATACTTCATGAGGACTGAGGGGGCCCAAAAATATCTCAAGCGACACTTCCAAGCAAATTCCCTCCAATACGGGGATGAGGTTGATTTTATCTCAACCAATGCTGTTTTAAGCCATAGTTCTTGGGAAATCTGTAGTTGTAGGTCTCTGTTCCAGGCGGACAACGTTAAAAGTATAGAATTAGAGAGTCCAGCTTGTAGTTCAGAATGTATCTGACCAATTATATGCGACCCTGGTCTCCCCTCAGTGGCATCAATAAATAGTTTCAGTAGTTTTGAGACTGGGGAAGGGATTTTAGGGGATATTACTTTATTTCTAAGAAGATGGTTCCGAACTTGGAAGTATCTGAAGAGATCCAAGGCTCTTAGGGAAAATTGAGATTGTAATTTATCAAATGAGATAATGCCTTCAGGAGAGAGAAACTGGTAAATATGAGAGAGGCCCAAAGATCGCCATTGTGAAAAGGCTTGCTCCATACTGTTAGGAACAAACTTTTCATCTTGAGATATTAATTTACAAAATTCAAATATCTGCTGGATGGGGCCTGCTTTTCTCAATTGTTTCCAAAGCTTAGACGTTTGGGCCATAATGCCGGTGAAGGAAGAGGGAGTTAAAGAGTTATCATCTGTGGAAAACAGATTTTGTTGATATCGTGTAAGTCATTGAGGTGGAATTCCATGGACTTCCAGGGAGAATCATATAAAGATGTTAACCATAGTACAAGAATTCGAAGGAATGCTGCTTGTGCATATAGGAGGAAATCTGGGAGGCCCATCCCACCCTGTTTAAGAGATAATTTAAGGGTGGAAAGTCTAGTCCAGGGTCGGTCCTTCCCCCAAATAAAATCCTGGATCATTTTGTTCCATGAAGTGAAATAAAATTTGGAAGGGAAGTAAGGAATGGTCTGGAATAAGTAAAGTATACGTGGGAGGATATTAGTGCGCAGTATTAGAATCTTTTGGTGTAAAGAATTGCAATAGGAGGACCACTTGTTTAGGTCCGATTGTATCTGAATTGTTAGGGGTTCATAGAAAGTTCAATAAATCCTGGGTCATGTGGAAGATGGATCCCCAGGTATCTTATTTTAGTGGTCCTCCATTTAAATGGAAATACTTTTCTGATCTGGGGAAGGGGAGAATAACTGAAGGATAATATTTCTGTTTTGTTTATGTTCAATTTAAATTCAGCTAGTTTCTCGAATTGGGCAAATATTTTCCAAGCTGATCGGATCAAGTTTGAGGGGGATAATAGTGTTAGCATAATGTCATCTGCAAATAAGCATACCTTGTATTCAGTTTGCGCTATTGGGACCCCTTCCACCACATAAAAAGTAGTTATGAATACATATTCATACGACACACAAATCCAAACAGTCTTTTAGATACAGCAGGTGAAAAGCAATGGTCACCAATAATTTGCACAAGTAATGATTAACCTACGACAGAGTGTGGGTTATTGGGAAATTAATCCACGTTTTGGGGGGGAGGGTGTCACACGAGGCTGCAGGCCGAGTGCCGACAGCCACCAAGGCATGGATTAATTCCCCACGTAACCCATGCTCTGGAATGGGTTAATTCACTTATAACATGGGCAGTGAAAATGGGGACTGTGCGCTAGACACAGACGTGGCACAGATGAGCAGTGTTGCAAGTGCAAGGTTTATTGAGGAAGATTCAACACAACGTTGAAACTTTTACTCAGAAACACAGCACAGCATAGTACGGAGCACAGAGTGATCATGCTGAATGCTTCAACTTCTACAGGCAACCAACTGCTGAGATCGCTATGACTAGAAAACAATACAACTATAAAACATACCTGTATGTCAGAAGAAGAATTAACTTTCACCTCCTCTCATGGCAGTAACTCTGACATCAGAGCCCAAAATGGGAAGGGGGGTGGTGAGACAGCAGTCATAACAGACAAGTGGAGGCGGCGAGGGACCAGTAAGGAGGGAGGGGGTAGAAGCCATGCCACATCCTGGAGACAAAGTCAGGAGAAGGGAACTGTACATGGAACGGATGGCACTGTGGGGATAGGAGCGAACATTAAGTAAGGAGGGCTACAAGGCATGCCAGAATGGAGTCGGGTAGGTAACAGTAAGCAGGGTGAACTCAAAGCTGCCAAGACAGTAAACATTTATACACTGCTGTGTCACTGCCACCTGACAAAACAAGAATCAACTTGTGGGACAATGAACCCAACTGTGTGCCTGCCATATAAACACAAGGGAGGGTACGAGGAGTCAAGACCTGGAGTCGGGGAGGTAACTGTATGGAGAGCAAGCTCGTAGCTGTCGGGGATCAGGACTGTAAACATTTATACACTAAACACAAGTGTGTGGCTGCCACAAACGTGAAAATACAAAAATCAGCTTGAGGGACAATGAGCACAACAGTGTGGCTGCCTCCTAAGTGCACAGAGAAGTTTCGACTCGAGAGATCATCTCTGCTGTCTGCAGGGAGCAACCGTGGATTAATTGAGTATTAATCCACAGTCAGCTGATGCCTCCTGACAAATAGGAGCAGACCATTTTCCCTGGCCGTGTTATAAGTATTTTCTAGGGTTAAGTCCCTCTGAAAGGGATAATGTAACCCTACAGCATATTCTGAAAATTGGCGGAGCCAATGTCACTGTATGCTGCTTCAATAATAAGGCCTGGTTAAGAAAGAATAATCAGAATAAACTACAGATTTATTCCTAGTCAAGTTATTTGTGTTTCTATTTCAGCACAGCAGCACAGAGGGTTAAAATGGTGAACTTCTGGGGTCTTCATACAACTGCTCTCAGTCCAGCTTGGGCGCTTTTGTGTGTGCTGCACTCTGCTGTGTTACAGGATTGGAATATTGATGGCAGCACATAGTGCTAAACAATGCCAGGGCAGGTAGGCACAAGCGATGCTTCCCTTTCAAACCAGTGTTTACCTGCACAGTGCACCTGCACTTGACGGGTACCTTCCAGAAACAGTGTTCGATAAGCCATGAACCTGTCACTGCACACGTTTTAACAGGAAACCAAGAGATCCGAGGTGACATGTAAAGCAGACTCACAGCACTTCTCCCAAAATGGTACACTGAAAACAGTTTGGCAGGCTATGAACCTGTCACTGCACACGTTTCAACCGGCTTCTGCACTCATGTTCCTTAGTGGCAGTGGTGCAGAGCAGTGCAAGCCAGCAACATGTAAATCATACTTATGCCAACACTACTGGAGACTGGGCCCCAGATTTCCTCTGGGACTTCCAGTCGGAATCCTTTCCTCACACTACGGCTCTCTCCCTCTCTCTGGAGACTAGACCACGGCCCTATATTCATAAAAGGGTATCCCCAGTTTGCACCTGCAGTACAAACCTGACCCACATTTTACACTCCGGGGTAGGGCTACTGAGTACTGTCCAGTATTACAGGGTCATCACAGACACACCGGGGAACCAGGGATTCAAACCCACCTTCCGAGCAATGTCCAATACTACAGCATCATCACAGACACACAGGGGAACCAGGGATTCAAACCCACCTACTGAGCACTGTCCAGTATTACAGCATCATCACAGACATACAGAGGAACCGTGGATTCAAACCCACCTCCTGAGCACTGTCCAGTACTACAGCATCATCACAGGCATACAGGGGAACCGGGGATTCAAACCCACCTCCTGAGCACTGTCCAGTACTACAGCATCATCACAGACACACAGAGCAACCAGGGATTCAAACTCACCTACTGAGCACTGTCCAGTAATACAACATCATCACAGACACACAGGGGAACCAGGGATTCAAACTCACCTACTGAGCACTGTCCAGTACTACAGCATCATCGCTGACACACAGGGGAACCAGGGATTCAAACTCACCTAGTGAGCACTGTCCAGTACTGCAGCATCATCACTGACACACAGGGGAACCGGGGATTCAAACCCACCTACTGAGCATTGCCCAGTACTACAGCATCATCACAGACACAGGGGAACCAAGGATTGAAACCCACCTACTGAGCACTGTCCAGTACTATAGCATCATCACAGACACACAGGGGAACCAGGGATTCAAACCCACCTACTGAGCACTGTTCAGTACTACAGCATCATCACAGACACACAGGGGAACTAGGGATTCAAACCCACCTACTGAGCACTGTCCAGTGCTACAGCATGATCACAGACACACAGGGGAACCAGGGATTCAAACCCACCTACTGAGCGCTGTCCAGTACTACAGCATCATCACAGACAGACAGGGGAACCAGGGATTCAAACCTACCTACTGAGCGCTGTCCAGTACTACAGCATCATCACAAACACACAGGGGAATTGGAATTCAAACCTATCCACTGAGTACTGTCGAGTACTACAGCATTGCCTGATGTAGACGGAGGAGTTTATGACTCTTGAGGGGTTGTACTGGAGGTTGTCTTACTTGATGTCTGATTGAGAAGTCTGTTGTGGGGTGAAGCTGAACTTAGGGTTGTTCATGATTGCTGTACTGACAGAGGAGTCTGTGATTGGAGGGGTTGTATTGGAGGTTGTTCTGCTTAATGTTCTGATGGGAGTTTGTGAATGTTGTATTAAATTCAACATTGTTCTTGCTTGCTGTACTAATGGAGGAGTTTCTGTTTGTGGTTGTACTATGGTTTTTCATATTTGGTGTAGTGATGGGAATCTATAACTGTTAGTTGGGGGTTGTACGTACTTGCTGTACTGATGGAGTAGTCTGTGACTGTTGGAGGGGTTGAACTCGAGGTTGGTCCTGCTTGATGTACTGACAGGTGTTTGTGACTGTTGGGAGATGGTAGTACTGGAAGTCATTCTTGCTTGTTCTGATTTAGGAGTTTGTTGCTGTTGGGTTTTAAACTCAAGGTTGTTCTTGCTTGAGGCACTGAAGAAGGAGTTTGTATATCTGGAAGTTTGTACTGGAAATTGTTCTTTCTCACTGTAGTGATGGGAGTAGTCTGTGGCTGTTGGGGTTAGAACTCAAAGTTTTCTTTAATGCACTGAAGGAGGAGCTTCTGACTGTTGCAGAGTTTGTACTGGAGATTGTTCTTGTGTGCTGTTCTGAGTGAAGTGTCTAACTGTTGGGGGTTGAACTCGAAGTTGTTTTTGTTTGATGTACTGACGGTAGAGTTTGTGACTAGTTGGGAGTTGAGTTTGAGGTTATTCTTGCTTGCTGTACGATGGTAGAGTTTCTGACTGTTGTGGGAGGTTGTATTAGTGGATGTACTTGCTTGCTGTACAGATGGAGGAGTCTGTGACTGTTGGGAGGTTGTACTTGAGGTTGTTCTTGCTTTCTGTACTGATGGATGAGTTTGTGACTGTTGGGGCCGGGGTTGTACTGTAGACTTTCTTGCTTGCTTTACTGATGATGAAGTTTGTGACTGTTACCGAGCTGTAGCTGTCAGTGCAGCAGACTGCTGCACTGGTGATTTACTGCATGTTTACATTCTGTGCAGGAAGTACTGAATGTATGACCATGAACTTTTTTACGTAAACAGTTTTCAGGCAGCAGCTTGTACCAAAATAAATTCCATAAGGTGCTGCCCCATATCCCTGCAGTAGTGTGTCTGTCATGATCTAATGTGGGCCCTCTGGGTTCAGAAGAGAGCCTGGGGCAGTGGTGGTGGTTGGGGGGGGGGTGCAGCCAGCAGCAGAATCAGGGTAAAATCCACCAGCCAGTGGCCCTCAGGACCCATGACATTAGAGCTGGGAGTCTTGGGCCCCACATCCCTCAGGGTTGTCCTCTAGACCCATGACATTGGGGCTTGAAGTCTTGGGATTCATGTCACTCAGAGTGTCCCTCTGAGGTCCACGGTGTTAGGGCTTGGATTCTTGGGCACTAAGTCACTTAAAGTGACCTTCTGGAGACTTGATGCATGGGGCAGCAGATCATGGAGGCCTGAAGAGGGCAGTGCCAAATGGGGGGAGGCGGTAATAAATCTCTATAGATGAAACATTAAATATACTGTGCTTTATGCTGCCCACTTTTCACCTTTTGATGTTAATTTTGTTTCATAAACCATGTATATGGGGAGGGGGGTCCCATTTTGTTTTGTGTTCACCATGTTGGAGGTCAGATTACATGGCCTGGAGTAAGCCTTGATGTATGTTGTGTCCCACAAGCTCTGGGAGCACTACCTGTGGCATGTCAGGTCATCTTAGTCACAACAAAAGTGATGTCAAACAACTGGTACCAAGCAAGGAGGAGACCTGGGTGTAATCATATCCGATGACTTAGAGGTGGCCAGGCAGTACGATATGGCAGTAGGGAGGGCGAGTGGGATGCTGAGTGCATAAGGAGGGGTATCACCAGAAGAAAGACAGAGGTGGTGTTGCCTCTGATTAGAGCACTGGTAAGACCCCACCTAGAGTATTGTGTCCAGTTATGGAGACCACATCTCCAGAACAACATAGACAGAGTGGAGGCAGTCCAGAGGAGGGCAACTAAAATGGTGCAGGGTCTGCATCAAAAACCTTAGGAGGAGAGACTAAAGGACCTCAATATGTACACCCTGGAAAAGAGGAGGGAAGGGGTTATGATAGAGATAATTAAATACCTCATGGGGATAAATAAGGAGCAGGAGGGAAGTATTTTTCAGGAAAAAAAGTGCTCAAAAACAAGGGGACGTGCTGTGAAGCTAGAGGGGATAGAGTCAGGAGAGATGTGAGGCAGTACCCCTTCACAGTAAGAGTAGTAGATTCCTGGAACAGCCTTCCAGGGGAGGTGTTGGGGAGAAAGCAGTGGTGGGGTTCAAGAATGCATGGAACAGGCACAAGGGAATCACAGTGAAAAGGAAGGGGGGGGTTGGGAGAAAGAGCTGTAGATCAAGTACAGTCTGCAGTAATAATGTAGGTAGGGAAAAATGGGCACACTGGGTGGGCCAAGCGGTCATTTATCTCCTGTCAAATTCCATGTTTCTATGTTTGGTATTGAAATACAGCTGAGAACCTGCTGAGCACCTGCAGCAACCATATTTAAAGGAACACTCCTTTAATATTTCTAGTCTTAATAAAATGTTAAAGTAGACTCTAAATAGGCAGAAGGGGCATCCTACGAGACAAAATCATTTTATGGTGCATAGTGTAGCATTGGTTTGCATGGGTTTTTGTCGGTTTCAAAATGCTGTTGCACCACAGTTCAAAGGTCATGGAACGTGACTGTACCCTTCTGTGGTACAACATCATTCTGAAACATTTAGAGGGTGCATGAGCGTCTTTGAATTGTGTGCGCTGAGTGCACAGCATCAGCGTCTGGTGCTCCCAAAAGCAACAGAGTGCTTCAGCATCGTGGGGGGGGGAGTTATAGTTGCTCCAGTTCTGAAAGTTTGCTTAATTTTATTAAAACAACAAAAAACAGTTAACCTAAAGCATTCAGTTGTGGGAGATGACTGTTTAATCACCCAGAGCCTCTAAAAGAAGGTAAGACTTGTTTTTCTTTCCTGCACAAACTGCTGTTTTGCTGGAATCAGACTACAAAGCATAGTCAAAACAAAAGAATATAAAGAATGAGTTATTTGGGTACTGTACACAGTACACAATGCTGGATGGGCACCCGCATGCCCAGCAAGCCTGAGCTGCCACCTCAGTGTTCTGAGTACCTCAGATCTCTCAAGCTTCGCCCTTGAAGGCTGATGTAACCAGAACCCCTCTGTGGCAGGACAGGCTGATTGTGTATGGCTGCCCAACCAGTATCCTCTATGTTTTTCCTTGGACAGCCCTATGGATAGTTTTGCTGAATCCAGTATTATGAGGGATGGCCAAACTGGTCGGGGGAGTAGTAGAACAAAATAAATATTTCAAAAGGATGAAACTGCTCATGCAGCTCTGAACAGGTAAGGGAGCTGTAGATTTTTAATTTTGGGATCACGACTGAATTGAACCAAAAAATGGGATCCTAAGAGGTGCTGTGCCAGTCTCACACAAAGTCGCACAGTTAGAATACAACTGTCCCAAGCAACAGGTTTGGGCAGAAACTGCAGAGCGTGATCACAAACCTCAACAAGGCACCCAGCTTCACCGTCTGAGTCAGATGTGGAAACCATCAGAGAAACCAGCCGAAGTGGCGAAGAGATGAGTCGACCTGTGAAAGGAGATGTTGAACAATTCCTTCCGGCTGGTGTCAATGCAGACCAAGGCTCACAGTGTCTTAAATGTAATATTTTGTTTTATTTGGGGGGGGGGGGTGCTGCTCTGAGATTTGTTGACAGGTAAAGCCCTTGTTATGTCATTTTCAGAATATTTTTTTTTTTTTATTAAAAACAATTGCAGGTAACATGGAGAGACAAACCCTTAAGTGTAAAAAGCTATGGCAGAAAGGCAGGTGTAAATGTCAGAACCAGTTTTAGAATTTAAATACACAGTTGAGGTTGGTAGAGGTGCAAAATCAGCGTGCAGCAGGCTTCACCTCCAAAACCACCACAGACAGAAGCAAGACATAGTTGCTGGGTAGATCTCTCCTCTGCGACCAAGTTCCATTCCCAGTACAAATAATGTCAAGTTTATGTAAATACTGGTACGGAGATCCTGCTTACAGTTCAGATAGTGGTCTCATGTCTCAAGGGTATGAGAAGCACCAACCAAAGCTGTGCAGTTCTGAGATGCTAAGAATATAATAGAGACCTCTATTACACTCATCTTAAATTGTTTAATATGGACCTAGCTGTGGATTCCAGCTGTTGGTGTTTCAACCAAAAGGCTGCAGGTATTGTCTTTGTGCTATGGGGCTGCCCGGTTATCCAGGGCATTTGGAAAGAAGTCTGTGGGATTTGCTGTAGAGTAACTCAAGCTAATATTCCTTTTACACTTACCCTGTTTTGCTAGGCAGTTTTGCTGAACCCTGTGAGCTAGATTACTGTCAATACATTTGGGTCTGTTTAGCATCCTTGAGTCGCAAAAGGATCCTGCTGCAAAAGTGGAAATCACAAAAGGCGCCCTCATTAGGAGAGTGGTATGATAGTATGTCCCTTTTAGCTGACAAATAATTAGCTATAGTGTTCTTGGCAAATCAGAAGTGTTCTAAAAAATAAGAGCCCCGTTTCTGAACAATTCTACATGAAGTCAGTCTATTAGGTTAACCTCTGTTTTTCATGAACTATACTTAAGTTAGGAACTTTCTATTTTATTTATTTGGTGATAGAACATTAGAGTTATCTTATTAGGCTTTATATGGTATAGTACTCTGTGTCTGTATCACCCTTATAATAAGTGACTGTTGTTCATATTTGTGATATGTTATTTCTAATTGAAAATTCAATAAAAACATACGATGGCAAATAAAAAAAAAACACCAACCGTAAGAATGGTCTCCATGCCATTATTAACATATTATTGATCGCAGTCAAGCAATAATTTATTTAAAAATGTTAAAACTCCCTCAGGTAAGCCTGTTTCCTGGGCCACTGCATGTGAGACATTCCTGCAGAATAAGACCATCTCAAGTGCTGGGGATTGGAGTGCTCCGATTTGTCGGATGCACTCCTTGAATCCATAATGGTGCAAACTGGATTTGCGCCAGTGAACGTACTGACTTGTGCCAACCATAAAGGTCTGGGAATAGCTTAATGCTACTGACATGGTACTATGGCAGGTTCAGAGCCCAAGGTACATAGTGCTACCACCAGTCATCCCCTATCCCTCTCCCAGGATACATGGTGCTACTGCCAAAGTCATCTGCCCATCCCTCTCCCCTGCCCCCAATACACGGTGCTTCCGCCAAAGTTGTCCCCCATCCCTCGTGCCTACCCTGGATACATGGTGCTATTGCCAAAGTCACCTCGCATCCCTCTGCCCCGCCTCTGATACATGATGCTACTACCAAAGTTGCCCCCCCATCCCTCTTCCCTGCCCTGGATACATGGTGTTATCACTAAAGTTGGCCTTATATCCTTTTCATGCCATGGATACATGTTACTACTACCAGAGTCCTCCACCCATCCCTCTCTCATGCCCTGCATACATGTTGCGACTGCCAGAATCATCTCCCATCTCTCTCCCCCACTCTGCATACATGGTGCTACTGCCAGAGTCATACCCCCATCCCTCTCCCAAGCCCTGGATACATGTTACTACTGCCAAAGTCATCCCCATCTCTCTCCCCCACCCCACATACATGGTGCTACTACCAGAGTCCAACCATCCCTCTCCTCCACCTCAGACACAGTGCTACACCAAGTTGTCCCTCCCACCCCTCCCCTACCCCAGGTCACACTGCAATACTGCCAATGTCTGCCCCTCTCCTTCCATCTCCCCCTGCCTCAGGTACATGGCACTTCTGCAAAAGTCACCCCATACCCCTCATTTGATGCCTGCTTGTGGATAACTTCCCACTATGTCTATCATAATCGATAAAGGAACCAAAGCTTGCACACTCTGACAATAAAAAAACAGAGATAGCCTCATGCCAGTAGGGTTACACTCAGAAGACATCAATTATTGAAGCAAAATAGTGTGTACAGCAGCAGGTGCAAAATAAAAATCAAAACAGAGCCCACTATGTATTTGATCTAAAGAAAGGAGAGGGACAGGGTGGAGGCAGTGCAGAAGAGGGTAGCCAAGAGAATCCAGGGACAACAGGAAAGGACGTACAAGGAGAAGTTGGCAGATGTGAACATGTACACGCGAGAAGGGGAAGAGGGGACATGACTGAAATCTACAAATACTCCCCACAGGGTAAATACAGTGGATAGCAGGGAACTGTTCAGACTGAGTGGGAACACAAGCACCTGGGGCAACTCCAAGGAGCTGGCGGGGGGGAAGGGACAAATTTAAGAGAGACACCAGGAAGTAGGTTTTCACACAGAGGGTGGCGGAAGGGTGGAATCATCTGCCAAAGGAGGTGGTTTGTGCGAAATCAGTGAGGGGATTCATACAGATATAAGAGCATGGTAAAGACTGCACCAGAAAGGGAGGGGGAGAGGGCCAGTGAAATCAGTGCCCCTCAGTGTTGTCTCACTGAACATTAGTTGCAGTAGGTTAGTGTTGCTGGGATTGTTTCCACCCAGGTCAGATACCATCATTTTGGCTGGATATCGGATGGCACAGACATCCAACCAAGGATCCAACCTCCTAGGATCCATAGTAAATAGCAGTGGAATCTGTGGAGCCAACAATGAACCAATGCATCTGGCCATTGGGTCCAGCTATCTGAGACTGATCCGACCTCGGGTACGTGGATCCTACCACATATCCACAATATCTGATTATGGATCTGTACTCTGACTTTGGTCAGATCACGGCTGGATTTAGAGTCGGATGCCAGCAGTATCTGATGTACGGTAGTTGGATCCACAAAAGCACTACCTGAGCAATGCTACAGTAGCTAGGAATGGGCAGACACAATGCGCCAAGGGGCATTTTTCTGGTCGACATTCTATGTTTTGATATGTCTGTGTGTTTTGTTATATTTGTATATGTATGTGCATGTTTGCAAGTCCTTTTTATATGTGTGGGCTTTTCTGTGTCTATTTCTGTGCATTGTGTGTGCTTTTATTTGTACTGTATATGTGTATGTGCTCTATGTTTGCATTTCTTTGCATTGTGTAACTGTAAAGTGTCCCGTGTTTGTATTTCTGTGTGTGTATGTGTGTGCATGAGTGTTTTGTGCATGTTTGTGCAGTATTTTTTTATGTCTACATGAGTGTGTGCTTTCATGTTTTTATATGTGTGTCAGTATTTTTGTAGGCATGTGTTTTTGTGCATGTGTGTATTTTTCTGTTTACTTGTGTATTTTTCTGCCACTCTATGTTTGCAAGAATGTGTTTTATGTGTGTGTAGATGTGTGTTTACATGAGCTGGTGTTTGGTGTGTGTTTATATTGTTGTACATGAGCTTGTATTTTCATGCATATGTCTGTGTGTGTAGTTTTACATGATTGTGTGTTTTTAAGTAAAAACTGTCATCATGTCTCACTGAGTCACTAGCCTGATATTTGCATATTAACCAGTAGATAAACACTCCAGTAGTACAGCGTAGGCAGTGTGGAGGTGAGCAAGGGGTTAATCTCTGTTGCAGATCAAGCACACATCACTCTGTTAGCTGGTAAGGGCCAACTCCTCTCTGACTCAGTCATCTACCATAAGTGATAAATATTTTGCTTTGACAAGCTAATACATATTTGAAGGGGGGAGGTGGAATGTTCATGGGACAAGTTAATATTTACGTAAAAGAGAAGTGGGACCCACATGCAACAGATTAATACAGAGGTGAAGGAGGGTGGGGCACTCAGAGGACAGGTTAATAAGGAAGTAAAAGGGGAGGTAGGACACTTGTGGAGCAGGTGGATATGGACGGGAAAGGAAGAGATGGGATACTGATGGGACAGGTTAAACTGGAGGTGAAGGAGAGGTGAGATACTCATAGAGCAGGTTAATAAGGAAGTAAAGGAGGAGGTGGGACATTAATCAGACAGATTAATATGGAGGTGGGACATTCGTCAGACAGGTTAATATGGAGGTGAAGGGGGAGGTGGGATATTCATTGGACAGGTTAATATGGAGGTGAAGGGGAGGTGGGACATTCGTCAGACAGGTTAATATGGAGGTGAAGGGGAGGTGGGACATCTGGCAGACAGGTTAATATGGAGGTGAAGGGAGGTGGATATTCATTGGACAGGTTAATATGGAGGTGAAGGGAGGTGGGATATTCATTGGACAGGTTAATATGGAGGTGAAGGGGAGGTGGGACATTCGTTGGACAGGTTAATATGGAGGTGAAGGGGAGGTGGGATATTCATTGGACAGGTTAATATGGAGGTGAAGGGGAGGTGGGATATTCATTGGACAGGTTAATATGGAGGTGAAGGGGGAGGTGGGACAGGTTAATATGGAGGTGAAGGGGGAGGTGGGACATTCATTGGACAGGTTAATATGGAGATGAAGAGGGAGGTGGGATATTCATTGGACAGGTTAATATGGAGGTGAAGAGGGAGGTGGGATATTCATTGGACAGGTTAATATGGAGGTGAAGGGGGAGGTGGGATATTCATTGGACAGGTTAATATGGAGGTGAAGGGAGGTGGGATATTCATTGGACAGGTTAATATGGAGGTGAAGGGGGAGGTGGGGTATTCATTGGACAGGTTAATATGGAGGTGAAGGGGAGGTGGGATATTCATTGGACAGGTTAATATGGAGGTGAAGGGGAGGTGGGATATTCATTGGACAGGTTAATATGGAGGTGAAGGGAGGTGGGATATTCATTGGACAGGTTAATATGGAGGTGAAGAGGGAGGTGGGATATTCATTGGACAGGTTAATATGGAGGTGAAGGGAGGTGGGATATTCATTGGACAGGTTAATATGGAGGTGAAGGGAGGTGGGATATTCATTGGACAGGTTAATATGGAGGTGAAGGGAGGTGGGATATTCATTGGACAGGTTAATATGGAGGTGAAGGGGGTGGGATATTCATTGGACAGGTTAATATGGAGGTGAAGGGGAGGTGGGATATTCATTGGACAGGTTAATATGGAGGTGAAGGGGAGGTGGGATATTCATTGGACAGGTTAATATGGAGGTGAAGGGAGGTGGGACATTCATTGGACAGGTTAATATGGAGGTGAAGGGGAGGTGGGACATTCATTGGACAGGTTAATATGGAGGTGAAGGGGAGGTGGGACATTCATTGGACAGGTTAATATGGAGGTGAAGGGAGGTGGGACATTCATTGGACAGGTTAATATGGAGGTGAAGGGGAGGTGGGATATTCATTGGACAGGTTAATATGGAGGTGAAGGGGAGGTGGGATATTCATTGGACAGGTTAATATGGAGGTGAAGGGGAGGTGGGATATTCATTGGACAGGTTAATATGGAGGTGAAGGGAGGTGGGACATTCATTGGACAGGTTAATATGGAGGTGAAGGAGGTGGGACATTCATTGGACAGGTTAATATGGAGGTGAAGGGAGGTGGGACATTCATTGGACAGGTTAATATGGAGGTGAAGGGAGGTGGGACATTCATTGGACAGGTTAATATGGAGGTGAAGGGAGGTGGGATATTCATTGGACAGGTTAATATGGAGGTGAAGGGGTGGGATATTCATTGGACAGGTTAATATGGTAAGGATATTATTGGACAGGTTAATATGGAGGTGAAGGGAGGTGGGATATTCATTGGACAGGTTAATATGGAGGTGAAGGGAGGTGGGATATTCATTGGACAGGTTAATATGGAGGTGAAGGGGAGGTGGGATATTCATTGGACAGGTTAATATGGAGGTGAAGGGGAGGTGGGATATTCATTGGACAGGTTAATATGGAGGTGAAGGGGAGGTGGGACATTCATTGGACAGGTTAATATGGAGGTGAAGGGGGAGGTGGGACATTCATTGGACAGGTTAATATGGAGGTGAAGGGGGAGGTGGGACATTCATTGGACAGGTTAATATGGAGGTGAAGGGGTGGGACATTCATTGGACAGGTTAATATGGAGGTGAAGGGAGGTGGGACATTCATTGGACAGGTTAATATGGAGGTGAAGGGGGTGGGACATTCATTGGACAGGTTAATATGAGGTGAAGGGGAGGTGGGACATTCATTGGACAGGTTAATATGGAGGTGAAGGGGGAGGTGGGATATTCATTGGACAGGTTAATATGGAGGTGAAGGAGGTGGGACATTCATTGGACAGGTTAATATGGAGGTGAAGGGAGGTGGGATATTCATTGGACAGGTTAATATGGAGGTGAAGGGGAGGTGGGATATTCATTGGACAGGTTAATATGGAGGTGAAGGGAGGTGGGATATTCATTGGACAGGTTAATATGGAGGTGAAGGGAGGTGGGACATTCATTGGACAGGTTAATATGGAGGTGAAGGGAGGTGGGACATTCATTGGACAGGTTAATATGGAGGTGAAGGGGAGGTGGGACATTCATTGGACAGGTTAATATGGAGGTGAAGGGGAGGTGGGACATTCATCGGACAGGTTAATATGGAGGTGAAGGGAGAGGTGGGACATTCATTGGACAGGTTAATATGGAGGTGAAGGGGAGGTGGTGACAGGTTACTATGGAGGTGAAGGGGGAGGTGGGATATTCATTGGACAGGTTAATATGGAGGTGAAGGGAGGTGGGACATTCATTGGACAGGTTAATATGGAGGTGAAGGGGAGGTGGGATATTCATTGGACAGGTTAATATGGAGGTGAAGAGGTGGGACATTCATTGGACAGGTTAATATGGAGGTGAAGGGGAGGTGGGATATTCATTGGACAGGTTAATATGGAGGTGAAGGGAGGTGGGACATTCATTGGACAGGTTAATATGGAGGTGAAGGGGAGGTGGGACATTCATTGGACAGGTTAATATGGAGGTGAAGGGGAGGTGGGACATTCATTGGACAGGTTACTATGGAGGTGAAGGGAGGTGGGACATTCATTGGACAGGTTACTATGGAGGTGAAGGGGAGGTGGGCATTCATTGGACAGGCTGATATGGAGGTGAAGGGGAGGTGGGACATTCATTGGACAGGTTACTATGGAGGTGAAGGGGGAGGTGGGACATTCATTGGACAGGTTACTATGGAGGTGAAGGGAGGTGGGACATTCATTGGACAGGTTACTATGGAGGTGAAGGGGAGGTGGGACATTCATTGGACAGGTTACTATGGAGGTGAAGGGGAGTGGTGCATTCATTGGACAGGTTACTATGGAGGTGAAGGGAGGTGGGCATATCATGGGACAGGTTAATATGGAGGTGAAGGGGAGGTGGGATATTCATTGGACAGGTTAATATGGAGGTGAAGGGGAGGTGGGACATTCATTGGACAGGTTACTATGGAGGTGAAGGGAGAGGTGGGACATTCATTGGACAGGTTACTATGGAGGTGAAGGGGGAGGTGGGACATTCATTGGACAGGTTAATATGGAGGTGAAGGGAGGTGGGATATTCATTGGACAGGTTACTATGGAGGTGAAGGGGAGGTGGTGATATTTCATTGGACAGGTTACTATGGAGGTGAAGGGGAGGTGGGACATTCATTGGACAGGTTACTATGGAGGTGAAGGGGAGGTGGGATATTCATCGGACAGGTTACTATGGAGGTGAAGGGGAGGGGTGATTCATTGGACAGGTTACTATGGAGGTGAAGGGAGGTGGGAATTCATTGGACAGGTTACTATGGAGGTGAAGGGGGAGGTGGTGCATTCATTGGACAGGTTACTATGGAGGTGAAGGGGGAGGTGGTGCATTCATGGGGCAGGTTACTATGGAGGTGAAGGGGAGGTGGTGCATTCATTGGACAGGTTACTATGGAGATGAAGGGGGAGGTGGTGCATTCATGGGGCAGGTTAATATGGAGGTGAAGGGGAGGTGGTGCATTCATGGGGCAGGTTACTATGGAGGTGAAGGGGAGGTGGTGCATTCATGGGGCAGGTTGATATGGAGGTGAAGGGGAGGTGGTGCATTCATTGGACAGGTTACTATGGAGGTGAAAGGGGAGGTGGTGCATTCATGGGGCAGGCTGATATGGAGGTGAAGGGGAGGTGGTGCATTCATGGGGCAGGTTACTATGGCAGTGAAGGGGGGGAACAGGACTGGAGAAGGACTTGGAGCTTACTCTCCCTGCCCATGCTCCTCTCAATGGTATAACCAGGTCCCAGGGGATATACCTTGTTCAGGCCCATCTTCCCCACCCAGCCTGTGTCCAATGCCACTCCAACTTCCCTTCATGGCACGGGTTCTGGGGAACCCCTCCCCCCCCCAATGCATTCCACTTGTGTGGACTAGGCAGTCTAGGAAGGGCCATGTCCTAAGGCTTTTCTCAGAATGTTTCATCCAGGCCTAGCTGGCAAGGGAGGATATCCCATGCCAACTCTTTTAAAGTTTTATTACTGTTTTAAAGCTAGTCTGTTTGTTCATGTTGTGAGGCGCCTATAGCCACTGGGACTGGGTGCTATAGAAACAAAATCATCTTGCCCTGCCATCTGACTGGCAACATACGATTTAGATTTATACAGTACCTTTCCAACACACTGCATCCAAAAGCGCCCTACAGAACAATTAGTTAGATACTAATAGTGTAGAGACTGTTGAATGGTACAATATTTGGATTTATATTGCCCCTTTCATATACACTGTATCCCCAAGCACGTCATAAACCAGTGCAGGGGCTATAGACAAGAACAGAATAGAGTGGGGTTTATATAGTGCATTTTATACACACTGTGTCCCAAAGCACTTCATAAAACAGTAAGTAAGATACTGGCAGTGCAGGAGCTATAGACTAGAATAGAATACAGGTTTATATAGTGTCTTTTATACAAATTGTATCTCAAAGTGCTTTACAAAGCAATGAGTTAGATATTGGTAGTGTAGGGACTAAAGAACAGAACAGACTTTAGATTTATATAGCCCCTTTCATACACACCATAGCCAAAAGTACTTTACATAGCAATGAGTTAGATGCAAGGACTGTATAATAGAATTTGGGTTTATATAGCACATTGTCTACACACTTCGTCCCAAAATACTTTGCAATGCAATGCAATGATAGTGCAGAGACTTTACAATACATTAGAAATGGGATTTTTTTTTTAATTTATTTAGCTTTTGTTGACCGGGTAAGTGCACTAGACAAATCCTGCCTATTTTCAGGCACGACCCGGGGGAAGGGGATACAGATGAATGCCAACTGACCTTGAACCAGATTAAGCTGTTGGTGGTATTTTTAGTGAATAATTTACATTTATATAGTGCTCTTCAAAAATATAGTATCTCAAAGTGCTTTACAAAGCAATGAGTTAGATACTGATCGTGAGGGGGACTGAAGAATATAACTTGGATTTATATAGCATCTTTCAAACACACTGTATTCCAAACTGATTTAGAAAGCAATGAAATAGATACTGGCCATTTAGGGACTGTAGCCTAGAACAGAATTTGGATTTATACAGCTCCTTTCAAACACACTGTATTCCAAACTGATTTAGAAAGCAATGAAATAGATACTGACCATTTAGGGACTGTAGCCTAGAACAGAATTTGGATTTATATGGCTCCTTTCATACACACTGTTTTCTAAAGTGCTTTACAAAGCCATGAGTTAGGTACTGGTAGTGCAGAGAACACCTTTCACACACACCATTTTCAAAGTACTTTATAAAAAAGCAGTTAGTTAGATATTAGTAGTGCAGGGACTGCAGAACAAAACAGAATTTGGATTTATATAACACATGTCATACACACTGTATCCCAAAGTGCTTTATAAAGAATTGAGTCTGATATTGGTAGTGCAAGGATTATAGAATAACATTTGGATTTATGTAACACTTTTCATACACAGCGTACCCTAATGTGTTTTAAAAGGCAGTGAGTTTGAGTCTGGTACTGCAGGGATTGTAGCAAAGAATAGAATTGTGATTGATACTGTGCCTTCCATATACACTGTATTCCAAAGTGATTTACAGAGCAATGAGTAAAACACTGGTGGTGCAGGGACTGTAGCATGGAATATCATTTGGATTTATATGGTGTCTTTGATAGCACACCATATCCCAAAGTGATTTACAGAGCAATGAGTAAAACACTGGTGGTGCAGGGACTGTAGCATGTAATATCATTTGGATTTATATGGTGTCTTTGATAGCACACCATATCCCAAAGTGATTTACAAAGCAGTACATGAGAAATGTTAGTGCAGGGATTGTATGCAGTAAATAATCAGAAGCCACTAAGCAGGCTTATAGTACACACCATGCCATACAATATTAGAACCCGTGTTACTGAGTGACAGAATGTTGGCCAGAGCACCAGGATAACTCTCCGGCTCTTTCAAGAAGTGTAATGGTATCTGAATTTTAATGCCACCCCCCACACACACCAGCAATACATCACGATGAGCCATCTTAAAAGACTGGCAGGAAAAAGAAATAAAACATTTTCAGGAATAAAGACAGGAGCCATAACAAGGCCAGATCTTTCTCTTCCTTGCCCTCTGTTAAGGCCTGCAGAGACGATAAGCAGCATCTTTAGGCTTTTGCCTAATCAGCACGTTGCTAAACATATATGCAACAGCCTGACTCAAAATATGCTATTTATCATCAAGTGTGAGAGAGCAAGACCGCAACTTATGGGTAGCAGAGTCACGAGTGAATTATGAAAGTGTCAGACCCACTCAAGAGATGATTAACTGTGTATTTTGAGTCAGGCCATTACGTTTTTAATTCATACAACATCAGTTTATTAGCTGTAACCTAAATCTGCTATTTAGGGGAAAATGTATCTGTTTCACTTTGATTTCAGCTGCTGATGTCCATGATGCACATGACTACTGTGATGTTATCAGCATTGTGAAAGCTGCGCTCTGACTGGTGCTGTATCCACTGTAATGCACCCAACCTACAGGAAAGTGACTAGGACCTACCCACAACCTTGCAAGATAACATGCTGTAATGTGTGTATGGTCATATGTTTCCCACAGGGAATCAGTGTCCTCAGCAACTTAGAATACCATTGCTTTGACTTCAGAAAGTCATAATACCATCATTCTGACATCAGAAAGTCACGTTCTGACACCAGAAAGTCATAATACCACTCTTCTGACATCAGAAACTCATTCTACCATTGTTCTGACATCAGGAAGTCCAAATACAAACATTCTGACAATGGAAATGCACAGCACTTTTGTTCTGACATCACAAACTCATATCATCTGTTCTGACATCAGAAAGTCATAATACCATTGTTCTGACACCAGAAAGTCATAATACCATCGTTCTGACACCAGAAAGTCATAATACCATCGTTCTGATATCAAAAAGTCATAATACCATCGTTCTGACACCAGAAAGTCATAATACCATCGTACTGACACCAGAAAATCATAATACCATCGTTCTGACATCAGAAAGTCATAATACCATCGTTCTGCTATCAGAAAGTCATAATACCATCGTTCTGACACCAGAAAGTCATAATACCATCGTTCTGATATCAGAAAGTCATAATACCATCATTCTGACACCAGAAAGTCATAATACCATCGTACTGACAGCAGAAAGTCATAATACCATCGTTCTGACACCAGAAAGTCATAATACCATCATTCTGACATCAGAAACACATTCTACCATTGTTTTGAGATCAGAAAGTCAAAATACAAACATTCTGACAATGGAAATGCACAGTACTATTGTTCTGACATCACAAACTCATATCATCTGTTCTGACATCAGTAATATCACCCATTATGTCATCAGAAAATCATAATACCATCGTTCTGACATCAGAAACTCGTATTATGATCTGTTCTGACATCAGAAAATCAAACTCACTAAGGAAAGGAAAAAGGAACAGGAGGCGGATGCCCATGTAAAGCTCCTGTCACTCACCTGTAATAGGATGAGTATTCAGAGGACATAAACCAGTCTAATCTTTTTTTGAATGTGAGCTTTGATTCACTGATAAACACATTTGTGGACAATGAATTCCACAGTTTAATGATTCTTTGAGGAAAAAAGTGTGCTTGTTTTGTGGGGAAAAAAGTGGTTACGACCCAACTGTAGAGGGTACCCCCTGGTATTAACATTAATTTGTTTGAAATCAAGACCCATCTCGGCGATGAGATATTCATCGTTGATAACCTCCCAGGCCAATATGAGATCCCCTCTCATGCTTCTACTCTGCACATTAAACAAATACCATCCATCTGACATCAGAAACTCATACAATCTGTTCTGACATTAGAACCTCAAAATACTATATGTTCTGACATCAGAAACTCAAAAGTACAATTGTTCTGACGTCAGAAAGTCAATTCCATTGTTCTGACATCAGAAACTCATAACACCATCATTCTGACATCAATACCTCATAATACCATCATTCTGACATCATGACCTCAATAACACCCGTACTAACATCAGAAATTCATATCATCATTCTGACATCATAAACTCAAAATACAATATGTTCTGACATCAGAAACTCATAACACCATTGTTCTGACATCAAAAACTCATAACACCAATGTTCTGACATCAGAAACTCAAAATACCATTGTTCTGACATCAGAAACTCATAATACAGTGCTCCCTCACTATAGCGAATTCCCCGGGTAGAACAAACTACTTCCGTTGCTCCCAATATAGATACAATACAATACTATTTATATACTGTTCAAAGTATGGTTCTGATCTGTTCTACAGTTGGGAAGCAAGATTAGTGTGTTGGGGGCGGACTGTTTGTTGCTGATGGAGCAAAAGACTGGTGGCCGTCAGAGAAAGCATGCTAAAAATGCTCAGGGAGTGGGCGGAGCTAGCCAGCAGCCTGAATAGACGTGTTTCAGTTCGTTCCGTCTTTGGAGCTTATTTTAGATCTTTAATTTCACCACTTTTACTAAATTTTCGGTAGAATTCGCATCGGTGTGCCCAGTTTACAGCTTTGGCAACAATGGGACAGAAGAAAGTGGATAAAAATGCAGCTTCACACGTTAAAACTGCTGAAGAGTAAATCTGGCCTGACGGCCGTAGCACAGCCTGAACTGCAGAGAGATCCAAATATCGATCAGATTATTACTGTACTTCAAAAGGTAGAAGATAAGGTAAATCAAACTAATACCTCCTTGTCTGCAGTGGATCAGAGGGTAAAGAAGTTAGAGAATGGATGTGGAGACAGTTCCACAGTGGTCGAAGAGCTGGCTGTGCAGCAGGAGCGTTACGCAGGTGCCCAGGCCTGGGATTCTAAACTCCTCTCTAACAAGATGGAAACATTCAAGAATCAATTGTATGCAGCTAATCTCAGGATTATTGGGCTTTCCGCTACTATTTCAGCTCAGAACTTAACGGTTGAAGTAGCGAGCTTACTTATGGCCTCCCTGGGACTATCGGAGGATATGTTCCACATTAAAAGAGTGTTTCATTTGCCCAGTCATCAGGGAGCACAGGAGGGGACGATGCGATCTTCGACAGTACTTGTTATACTGGACTTGGCAGAGGAACAACTGTTGGTTTTGGCGTCGGCTAGAGACAAGCGGGGGCTTGGAGTACCAAGGACTAAGGATCTCCGTTTTCCCCAATGTTGCTGCTCGTACACAAGCAAGAAGAAAATAGCTGCTTCAGCTGAGGCAGCGTCTGAGAGACCATGGTATTTCTGCCAATTTGTTTTTTCCAGCTCATCCCCATTTTACATACGAGGGTAAGCCATATCTCTTTACTGACACTGAGGCAGCTGAAATTTTTTTGGATATGCTTCCACCTAGGGGGGATCAGGCCTCTGAAGATGAACAAGCTGATGTTCCTTGAATGAATAAAATGACTGTTGCCTTTGGAACTATGTACCTGGACTTTATTTTAATGCTGTTAATTGGGCTATACCTAAAAGTGGGAGTTTAATACTGCTACAGGCCTCGCTCCAGTTATGCTGCGAGTTAAAGTATTGAGGGTTTTCAGTATGGATGGGTTATTTTCGATTTTTGTATATTTCCTTTTTAAGCAAGACTCTAAATATCATGATAAAATCTGACCTCTCTTACTGTTTGCCTAAAATCTATGGTTTTAAAGTGAAACAGATCTTATTTGGTTGTAGGGTTCATCATTACATGGATGGGTTAAATAGAGTGTTTAGAATTCTCTTCTTCTGACGACTCCACTGTTGTATATGGGTCGTTCAAAGTAATATTATTTTGAAGCATGTAATGTTATAATATATCACCTTAACAACTGCATTTGTTTATTGGGGGATTTTCCCAACCGCTTTCCCAGCTCCTTCAAGGTGGACACTTCATGCTTAAATATTGGCTTGGAGCTGTAATATAATATCTAGGTGAGAGCTATTATCTAAGTGGGTGAGATATTCTTGTTCAATCCTCAAGTACTTGATTTTGGATCTCTGTATCATTCTTGTTTTGAGAATATATATATGGATTGTACAGAAATAGAAAATTTTAATAAAGACTAAAACTTAAAAAAAAATGCTCAGGGAGAGCCACATGGTCACACTAAAACACTGTTCTGGTATTCTGTATTTACCTCTTCTCAAGCTGACAGCATCCACCCTATCAAACAAGCTGGATGGACAGCAGTTGCTGTGGCTGCAGGGGCAGGTGTACTGTTATACTGTAATAGGGAGAGGATGCAAAAACATGGATCTGGGCAGGCTGACTGGTCAGGATTAAGAACTGCCACATCCACCACATGAATGTCTGGATAAAAACCACGTAGGGGGATGTTCTTATGTCTGACATACAGTACTGCACTTTCGTGCGGCTTTGCCTTCATTGAGTCGAGTGAGTTTATTGATTTAAAAATATAAATACTGTACCCTCATGGTTTGCCAAATCACTGGACCATTATTTGTACTTATATGAATAATGCACAGAGGGAGAGGCATAAAGATGTGGAGCGAAGGAAAGCTGCCGTCGGTACTGTTCTTTATTCTATTACTCTTCTATACAGTACTTTTAAACTTCTGCTGTTTTTGATGGCCACAAGAAAGAGAAGGGGCATATTTAATGCTGCTCAGTGCTCTGCCCTATTTTTTAGCATCCCTCCTTATAACGAATGAGGTCCTATAATGAATGGCTGCTAAGGCTCCCAACTCGTTCGTTATAGCGTGGGACTACTGTACTGGTATTCTGACATCAGAAACTCATAATACCATCGTTCTGATATCAGAAACTCATATTCAAACAACATGAAGTCTTGCTATATTATGACATATGCAGTTTGTCCCAGCCTTAGAACTGCTCCAGAGGTGAAAGAGTTAACTTCCATGCCAGGCATAGGTAGCGCGAGCTCGGTTGAAAAAACTCTGTTGTTCTTCAAACTCAAACTGTCAGATTCTTTACTCCGCCTCACTGAATAGTCGCTCCGGAGATTTCTCCTTCTGCTCGGTTCATTTTGTCGGTTAAAAAGTGTAATTTCTCGTGTTTTTAAACCGCATTTGTCTTATTTTAACCGCAACCGGTCGGTTCAAGCTCTGTCTGTGGTATCGTAAGTAATAGATAGGTTTTACATTTTCTCTGTGTGGAACTTGCTAACGTTATTATCGGTTCGGTTTGAACCGATCAGGTTGTTGTTTAAACTTAATTAGACTGCATTTAGAGTGTGGTTCCCGGTTCTTATCGGTTCTAAAAAAAACGGATTTCATTATGGTTTTTTCCACGACCCGTGACACGGTTGGGAACCGATAAGGGTGTCTTGCTTGGCGATTTGCCGGAAAAGGGCAAGTTTTTGGTTAGGCTGGCATTATGTCTGAGAAATCCAAAAGAAAAACCGGGCCCACTGGGTTTCAGCACTGTAGTGTCTGTGGGGAAGCCTTTGCCAAGGCTGACCCACACACCACATGTGTTTATTGTCTGGGGTTTGACCACCTCAATGCAGACTGCCAGATTTGCAAGAATTTCCCTGCAGCTACCCTGGATAAGAGAGTTGGTAGGCTCAGGGAACGAGAGGCCAAAATGTCCTCTGACCCGGATGGCCAGCCCGGTTCGGTGCCAACCGAACCGGAGGGAGTGCCCTCTGACCAGGGCGAGACTTCCTCGGGCAAACGAAGAGCTGACTCAGAGAAGCCAGTTCCAGCAGAGAGGACTAGAAAATCAGCAGGTGTGGAGCCAAAATTTCCTTCTCCAACCGCTGCAGAGATAGCCAAAGCGATCCAAATTGTCCAGTCGCTTTCCCCAGTTCCGACCGAACCGGCACCATCAGGTAAGCAGTCGGTTCCACCGGTTCAAGAATATGATGTAGAGGAATTTTATGAACCGGAGGAGGGGGAGGAGGATTATGAAGAGAGTGAATGTGATTTTGAAAGTCTGGATGTGCCCATTGAACCGGACATCTCCCCAGACAGACCTTCAGGAGTGTCTCCCCCTAGGCTTTCTGAGGCTCCTTCTTATTTTATGTTTTATAAAAAAGTTGCTGAAACCCTCCAGCTTCCTTTGGAAGAAGCTGTGGATGAACAAGAGGAGCCTGACTATGTGGAAATGATGGATATCCCAGAGTCCAGGAGATTGTCTATTCCTTAATCTTAACCATAAATCTTTTAGGAAACAGACAATAAAAATTTTAAAAGCTCTTAACACTATACCTCCTGTGGATAAAAGAATGGACAAGAGGTACACATTGTCAGGTTCTGATACGGAGTTCCTTTCAGAACAATGCAGCCATGTTGGGGTAGTGCAGGCTGCAGTCTGTGATAAGGCAAATATTCCCTTGGCTTCACACCCCCCTGACAAGGGCTCCAGGAGGATTGATGCCATGCCAAAGAAACAATACATGGCAGCATCCTTGGGACTCAGACAGGCAAATTATATGGCCTATGTTGCAAGATACCAGAAATCAGATGGGATACTGTTATGGCTTTAGTAAAACAGGTCCCTGGCCAGCTTGCCAGGAGCTGGAACAGGTGGCTGCTGATGGTATTGAGGCATCCAAGGTGCAAGTCCATGCTGCAGTGGACTCTAATGATGTGTCTTCAAGAGTCATGGCTACATCTGTGGCTTTTCAGAATGGCTTGGCTCAGGTGTACTTAGCCTGTCACAGGATACCCAGGCTAAGGCCATGGATTTTCCTGTTGTGGGTAATTCTTTGTTTGGGGAGCAGACAGAGAATTACATGAAGAAAATGGATGAGTATAGGACCACTTATAGGAGTGCTCAGGCCAAGGAGAGGCAAGCCACTCCTCAAAGGCAGCTTTCCAGGGGCAGGGGCAGGCCTTTTCACAGGCCTTTTTACCAAGCCCAGGCCTCCTCTTCAGCTTATGTCCAGAGGGGGTTCTTCAGAGGGAGAGGCAAACGGGGTACGAGCAGGCCTGCTCCCACCCCTCAGCTTAAAGCACCTGCAAAACAGGCACCCTGATGGGATGCCCAGGGCCGATTCTCCATTACCTGTAGGGGGCAGGCTGGCTTACTTCGTCCAGGACTGGGAGTCTTTAACATCAGACAAGTGGGTCCTGGAAGTAGTAAGCCAGGGACTGGTTCTCAGCTTCAAAAAATTTCCAAAGATGAGCACCAGATCCTTTCCACCTTCAAATCCATTAGAGGCTCTCGCTTTGGAAACAGAAGTCTCAACCCTCCTGGCTCTCGGAGCTGTAGAAAGGGTTCCTCCCCTACACCAGGGCAAAGGACTGTACTCCAGGTACTTCCTTAACCCAAAAAAGACAGGAGAATGGCGGCCCATCCTAGATCTCAGATACCTAAACAAGCACCTTTTAAAACCAAAATTCAAAATGGTGACTCTGGGAGTTATTTTACCCTAAGGCCAGGGGACTGGTTAGTGTCCCTGGACCTCAAGGATGCCTACTTCCATGTTCTCATAAGAAGCTCCCACCGAAAGTACCTCAGATTCGAACTGCCCTCAGGCCATTACCAGTTCAGAGCAATGCCCTTTGGCCTCACCTCTGCCCCAAGGGGTATTCGCAAAATGCCTGGCAGTAGCAGTTGCTCACTTAAGAAGGCAAAAGATTGCCATCTTTCCTTACCTGGACGACTGGCTCATAGTGGGTCAGTCTCCAGACCAAGTCAAATTACACCTTCAGGTTACCCAGCAGCTGCTTACATCTCTAGGTTTTCTTCTCAATCTTCCAAAGTCAGTTCTAGAGCCTGTTCAACTACTCACCTTCATAGGTGCAGAACTGGACACAAAGCAGGCCAGAGCTTTCCTTCCTCTAGAAAGAGTAAAGACCCTGGTAGCTGTGGCCTCCTCATTCACTCTGCAGGTCTCTCGACCAGCAAGGCACTTTCTACAGCTCCTAGGGCACATGGCTGCTTCCACAGCTGTAGTGCAAGGAGCAAGATTTCAGATGAGGGACATTCAGTTCCATTTGAGAGCCTTCTGGTCTCAAAGGAGAGATCCTTTAACCAAATTGATCCCAGTAACTCGAACCCTGATCCAGGCCCTGCAGTGGTGGCAGGATCAGAGCAACCTGAGACAGGGGGTTCCTTTCATCTCTCAATCTCACTCCTGACCCTTACTACAGATGCATCCCTCTTGGGATGGGGAGCTCACATGGGCGACCTCACCACCCAGGGATTGTGATCCCGAGGAATCTCTGCTCCATATCAATCTGTTGGAACTCAGAGTTGTTTTCTCAGCACTTCAGGTTTTTTCTGCATCTGTTCAGAACAAAGTGGTACAGGTCAGAACAGAAAACACCACTACAATGTGGTACATCAACAAGCAAGAGGGCACTCGGTCTTCGGCCTTGTGCACTGAGGCAATGAAGTTGTGGTCTCTGGCTTACTCCCTGAACACTTCCCTCAAGGCAGTTCACCTCCCAGGCAAGGACAATGTTCTGGCAGATACTCTCAGCAGGATTTCCCAGGGCCATCACAAATGGTCTCTGGATCCCCTAGTACTGGAGTCAGTATTTGCCAGATGGGGCACCCCTCAGATAGATCTTTTTGCAGCCCCAGACAATCACCAACTTCCGCTTTTTTGTTGCAGTCCTCCAGTGTTGGGCTCAGTCCCTCTGGATGCCTTCCTTCTCGACTGGGAAGGGAAGTTCCTCTCTGCCTCCCCCCCCCCTTCCCTCTCTTGTTCAAGGTGCTAGTCAAAATCAGATCTCAACCTTGCAAGGTGATTCTGATTGCTCCAGATTGGGCCAGACAGCCCTGGTATCCACTCCTTCTGTCCTTAGCAGTCCACCTTCCCCTGTGTCTTCCCAGGAATCAAAATCTGTTAACCTGTGCCCAGGGGAGAGTCTGGTATCCGAATCTCAAATCCATCAACCTCAAGGCCTGGCTCATGAAGAGTTAGAGTTTGCTGACCTACACCTTTCTCAAGGTGTACTCGATATCTTGAAAGCTTCTAGGAAGCCTTCCACCAGAGCTACTTATAATTCTAAATGGAAAAGGTTTTCCATATGGTGCTCTGGAAAGCATATTTCCCCAGAATCTGCTGATTTGCCCACAGTCCTGGATTATATGGTCCATTTAAATACTTTGGGGCTGTGGCCAGCTACCCTGAAAGTGCATTTGGCAGCTGTCTCTGCTTTTATTTCAGCAGGAAAGCCCTCTTCTCTTTCTGCTCACCCTGTATTCTCCAAGTTTTTCAAGGGATTGCTTCACACCAACCCTCCATTCAGGGACCCTGCTCCTGCCTGGGATCTTAATGTTTGCATTGCTCAGCTAATGCAACCCCACTTTGAGCCTTTGTTTTCAGCAGAGTACTTGACTTGGAAAACTGTGTTTCTAGTAGCCATCACTTCTGCCAGCCGCATAAGTGAATTACAAGCTTTGTCAGTGGAGCCTAATTTTATCTTCTTTCACAGAGATAAGGTAGTCATCAGGACTAACAGGAAGTTCTTGCCTAAGGTGATTTCAGATTTCCACCTTAATCAATCTATATCTCTTCCAGTGTACTTCACTGACCATTCCTCCTCTGGCGAGAGGAGGCTGCACAGTTTAGATGTAAAGAGAGCCCTTAGTTACTACACAGAGCGTACCAAGGGTCACAGGTTTGACTCCCTCCAACTGTTCCTCACTTACGGTGAGGTTGGTAAAGGGAAACCTGCCACTAAAAGATCTCTTGCCAGGTGGATTGTCTCTTGTATCCAATTTTGTTATCAAAAACTGGGTAAGGTTCCCCCCTCAGGCCTGAGGGCTCACTCTACCAGAGGTACAGCTGCGTCCCTAGCTGCTGCCAGGGACATCCCTATCTTAGAGATATGTCAAGCAGCTACCTGGAAAACAGTACACACTTTCACCAAGCATTACTCCCTGGACATCCAGGCAAAGAGTGATGCTCGGTTTGGCACAGCTGTGCTGCAGAGCCTATTTCCTAAGTAGGTTCTGTCCCTCCTCCATGGAGGTACTGATGTGTAGTCTGCATATGTCATAATATAGCAAGACTTCATGTTGTTTGAAGAAAAAATTACTCACCTTAGTAATGTTGTTTCTTCTAATGGAGTCTTGCTATATTATGACCTCCCCGCCTGCCCCTCTCAGAACTTCTGCTCTTGGGATGTGGGTGGGCAGTGCAGTGTTGGCACTTAGTGATGCCCACCTTGTGTTTTTTCACCCCTCCTTTTTGGGGTGTTTGGGTGTTGTATTTTATTTTATTTTTTGGGTCCCCTGACTTGAGTCTTTGTTTTGGGACCAAAAAATGTGTTAATATTTTAAGTGGCCAGTTGGCTAGTGTAGGTTTACAGCTTCCACACAGAATTCTAGTGAGTTTTTGCTCGTAAAGATCTGACAGTTTGAGTTTAAAGAACAACAGACAGAGTTTTTTCAACCAAGCTCGCGCTCAAGATTCCAAAGTTAACTCTTTCACCTCCGGAGCAGTTCTAAGGCTGGGACAAACTGCATATGTCATAATATAGCAAGACTCCATTAGAAGAAACATTACTAAGGTGAGTAATTTTTTTCATATCTGCCATTCTAACATCAGAAACATATAATGCCATTGTTCTGACATCAGAAAGTCATAAAATCATCCTTTCTGACATCAAAAACTCACAATATCACCCACTCTGACATCAGAAACCCATAATACCATCATTCAGACATCAGAAACTCATAATATCAACGTTCTGACATCAGAAACTTGTAATGCCATTATTCTGACATCAGAAACTCAATATCATTGTTCTGATATCAGAAAGTCATAATACCACTGATCTGAGATTAGAAACTCATACGAATGTATGAAAATGCCAGCAGAATAAAGCTTTTTGGTCTGTTTAGTCTGCTCATACTGCAAGGTCTCCAGCACCAGCTAAGAACTCTGCCCCATCAACCAGTATCCCCTACATTTTCTGTATCCCCCTTTTAACTCTGCCTCTTCCTGTACCCGGTCCAGAATACCATTGTTCTGACATCAGAAACTCATAAGATCATCATTCTAATATCAGAAGCGTACATCATCCATTCTGATATCAGAAACTCATAATCCATTCTGTCACCAGAAATTCAGAATACCATTGCTCTAACAAAACCCCTTAATTCCATCATTCTGACATCAGAAACTCATAATACCATTATTCTGACTTTGGGAAATCATAATGGCATCATTCAAATATCAGAAACTCGTAATACCATCATTCTGACATCAGAAACTCAGTACTATCATTCTGACAGAAACTCATATCATCCGTTCTGACATCAAAAACTCATAATTCCATCCGTTCTAACATCAGACAGTTGTGATATCATCATTCTGACATCAGCAACTCAGTACCATCATTCTGACATCAGAAACTCATAATATTGTTGTGTTGATGTTAGACGTTCATACCATTATCATTCTGGTATCAGAAAGACATACATTTGTATAACTACTGATGCGGATGACTGGAGTCATGACTTTACTTTTCAAAGCATTTTTTGACTCTGATAAAGCGCTCATTTTCAAACAACTTTTACTTTGCCAAACTCGGGGCATGCTAGACTTTTCAAAAACATGCTTAGCTGCTAAGGCTTAAAAAATGAAAAATCTGAGCATGCATGAGTTTACTGGTGCCTCTGCATCATGTTCACATTACAAACGCGCTTGGCAACGTGCTTGAGCAGCATCCAGAAGGTCAGGTTGCTAAAAAAAATAGTATTTTATCAATCTTACAAATATGTCATAAATGTATCTAAAAAAACAAACAGGAGCCCAGTATGTATTCTCTTACATAATGCTAGCAATAGGTACCATCAGAGTCACTGGTTAGAAAATCCCCCCAAATCTGACAGTGTCCCTTTAAATAATTGAGAGAAAAAAAGGTTGCAGTTTCATGCTCCTGCTGAAGCTACAGTGAAACCTGGGTATCAGATCAGTATGTAATTTGAAATGGAGAATGGGAAGTTCATCCATGAGGGCCAGAATAATAGGAAGCGTGCAGCTCATGAATAATTGCCTCTTTTTTGGGGCGGCACTCAAATCATTGGTGGTGTATTAGTGAAAAGATCAGAACTGCATAAAATTCACACACATGCACGTACTTACAATCCCTCATGCATACGTGCACACACACACACACACACAAAACATATCGCATAACTGCTATGATTTCTTATAACACACTGACTTTTGTGGAATTTCAAGTTAAAACAAATGAGAGTTGCACTTTAACCCTCGTTATACCTCAGACTGATATCTGTCTAGAATTCCAATACATTCCAGTTTTGCCGGCAGCACCATGGTGACTCAAGTTTCAAACTGTAGCTGGAACCATTTACAAAGTAATTACGTATCTGAGCTGCAATACCATTTAAACACAAACTGTTTTTCTAGAAAAGAAACACCAAATGCTTAATTGTACAGTTACACGAACATCTTGGTTCAAAGTTCTGTCACCCAAAGAACGGCTGAGGAGACACATACCAGGGAGTCCCTATTAATGTATAGAAGAGCAAACTATTCACAGTCAAACTGGGCGGTGGAGGGAGGGGAGAAAGGAGGGAAAAGATGGGAACACTAGCAGTAAGAAGAGAACAAGACCCCCCCCCGCCCCGAGGTTGTACAAAATAATTAGGGGTGCCAGTTACCTGTAACAAAAAAAAAATCATAAATTCCAAGCCATCCTGTCCTTTATTAGCACAGACGTTTACATGAAAACAGGACTTTCGCCCCTTAGAGGACAGGCTTGTTCAGAAACTGAAGTCACAGAGGCTGGTTCGGTGACTCAGAGGGCTGAGACACTCAGTGCCTTACCTCTTATCATGCTGGTGACCCGAGTTCAGGGACAAGCTTGGATCACTGAGGGTTGGCCACTCCCACTGCGATAGCCTGTGATGTCACAGGCATGGGATGATGATCTCCACTCTAGACTCCAGCCTCAGCTGTAGGTGAACCCGAGAGCTGTGCAGAATGCGGAACTGTGTAATTTATGTGGAATGGCAATTCCATTTCCCAAAATATTTTTCAGAATTTCTTTTTAAATTCCATGAAATTCTGAAAAGCATTTCTGTGAAAAGCGTGGAATAGTATTTTGTGGATCACATAATCCTATGGAAAATAAATCTGCTGTTTGTGTAAACCAATGAGTACTATTCCACAATGTATGTAAATTGTGGATTACTAATCGGTAGTCTAAAGAAAAGAATGCTTCTGGAATTTTGCCTCCGACAAAATTTGGCAGAATTTGGTGGGTTTCAGAAATGCTGTGGAGTTCTGGCAGAAGCAGATTTTGCTAGTCTGGCAAAGTTCTAGGGAACAGTATAGGGACAAATATCTGGTTTCCATGTAACTACCTTCTGTAATTCAAAATGGGATGGCTTGGGATTCGAGTTTTAAAAAAATGCTGTGCAGTCTAGTCCTGCTGCTCCCAATGGTAATTTATTAATTTGGCAGTGGCCAGACTGCCTCCGAACAATGTCACCAAAAAAACATGGAAATAACTTCTGATCAGGATAGGTATAATGTCAAGCAGAAACTGGTTTAAGCAATTGTCCACAGCTGTGTTGAGTGTTGATGTGCAGAATGGCTGCTACTGCACGTTTACAGTCCCAGCGGGTTCCCTGTTGCCTAGAAATATAGAGTGTGGTTGTTGGGATCGAGGACACGTGTATATTATTCTTTGGGCCTTCTATATGCACTGTACATGTGTATAAGTGTGTTTTAAAAGGGAACAGTCAGCACAAAGGGCCCCATACTCCAGTGTGGAGCTGGTCCCAATATGCACTTTGTGTACAAAAAATTTCGGTTTACTTCTTGTTTACTGTAGTACATTAGATTATATCAGACTAAGTTTGCTGAGTTCTAGGCTGACATCTTGTTACTACAAATCCCAGTATCCCCAGCAGCTAACATCAGAGCAGTAGGCAGCAGTGAGAGATTCAAGGTTCCATGCGAAAATTGTGACCGCAAAATCACACTGGTCAAACACAGCAATGGCAAAACTGAAATGGAAAACTGGGTGGAAAAACAGTGCTGAGCAAGGACAGTGAACCCCCTGATAGGATTCACTGTGGGGGTGGTTGAACTCAAGGTACGGGACACAATTTTGGGGGGGCAGATTTACTACTTCTAACTCGAGGGGTGCAACTCAGGGCGAGGGAGAAAACGTTGGTCGCCAAAATGACAAGCGCTTTAAATACCAGGTTGCTCAAAGGATAAGCACTGTTTTATACTCGCTGATTTTGCTTTGCTCTTTTTTTTTTATTTATAAAACTTGAAACTCAGTTCATAATAACAATAAGTCACTCCAGGGTGTGGTATATCATTGGATATCGTCACTTCTTGGGTGGCAACCACCTGAGGCGTCATGATATCCCATGATATACCACGCCCTGTCGTGCCTTATTGCTTAACAATACAGTTATAGAATGGAGCACTTTGATTGGCTGACTGGCACATTTCAGCCATGGTAAATTATAGCATAACCACCACAAAAGGTGCTAGTCAGTCACTTTACAAAAGTAAAGTAAATCATTACTCCTGCTGTGTCGCTCTAGTAACTGCCGCAACTGCTCAAACAACTGCCGGTAGCTTATGAGGAAGGATATTATACTACAAAAAAGTTTGCTTTCTTTTTCCAAAACAAACCTTTTCTAACAGTTTTTTAACCTTTTCCTACTACCAGGATTCATTTCAGATATTGATCTATGTGGGACTCTGACCCACTGGATATAAAAAGTAAGGGTCAAAGGAAAAAAACAAGGGGTCATATTGTTCAACCAAGCTCAGATTCATAAAACAGCAGTTTAAAATCTCTATAACACTGAGCAGGTTGTCCCCAAGGTAAAAGAAAAGGTGGGTCAAAATTAAAAACAGTGTGCCAATTGTCCCAACCTCACACACAAAATGGACCCTGTACTACAGATTATTTAATCGTAATAACCCACTCCAGAATGTGGGTTATGGTGGTTAAGTCACTTGGTCTGAGGCCTGGTGACCAAACCATACCAGGCATGGCTAAATCACACCACAACCCACACCCTGTCGTGGATTATTGCTTTAACTATACTACAGTAAACAGTAAGTAAACCAAAATGTTTTTGCACACAAAGTGCACACTGGGACCAGCCCTACACTTGAGTGTGGGACCCTTTGTGCTGACTGTTCCCCTTTAAGTAAGGTACTTAGCACTGGTTTCAAACTGGGGGTAGTAATGCAATAAAGAAAGGTGGTAAAAGACATTTAGGGATTATTGTATAATTAGAAATTAGGAAAATTACCAAAAAATATAGAATGGTGGGTCACCATGCTAAAATAACGAATGGTGAACAGTGCTGTACTAGCAGGCTTTCCTCATTGATTGTAAAGCACTTTGATGTGCATGAAAAGCACTAAATAAAATGTGAATTATTTTCTATCTATGGGACAGCAAAGGGATTCCTGCTGCTGTCTGACAGACTGCCCTACCTGTGTGTTCCAGCTGAGACTCGGCTCGGGGCTTCTCCAGGTCCGCTGGCTTAGACATTCTTATTTCTGCACAAAGAAAAAAATATTTTTTTTAACATTTCGGTAAAACACCAAATTTGTTTTTATGCAAGAAAGACAAGTGGAAAATAAGTAAAATATATTTTTAACCAAAAAAAGGTCACTAAGAAAGAACTTCCTAAAGTTATTTAACTGGCTTTGTGCACAACAGAATGGCATTATTTAAGTGGAGCAGTATTTATTTTAAGAGGGTCCCAGAGGGACATTTAGAGCAGCAGGGCACATACAGAGCCATTACAAGTTAATTAAGTCAAATATAAAAGAAATGTAATGTCATGATAATAAGTAACGATTGTGTGACTAATGAAGCATTGTACTACCTGCTACACACTCATTCTCACTCCAGCGATCAAGATTCTATCCAGTGGAGCACTGTACTGTCTGTTACACACTCACTCTCACACCAAGAATCAGGATTCTATCCTGTATAGCACTGTACCGTCCGTCACAGGCTCATTCTCACACCAACAATCAAGATCCTATTCTGTGGAGTTCTGTAACATCCCTTACACACTCACTCTCATACCAACAATCAGGATTCTAGCCTGTGGAGTTCTGTACCATCCCTTACATACTCACTGTCACACCAACAATTAGGATTCTAGCCTGTGGAGTTCTGTACCATCTGTTACACACTCACTCACTCTCACACCAATAATCAGGATTCTGTCCTGTGGAGCACTGTATTGTCTGTTACAAATTCACTCTCAAATAGAGCTCTGTACCATCCATTACACACATTCTCACAATAACAATCAGGATTCTATCCTGTGGAGGTCTGTACCATCTATTACACATTCACTCTCACACCAACAATCAGGATCCCATCCTGTGGAGCTGTGTACTGTCTGTTACAGACTCACTCTCACACCAACAATCAGGATTCTGTCCTGTAGAGCACTGTACTGTCTGTTACATGTTCACTCTCACATGGAGCTGTATACCATCTGTCACACACTCACTTACACCAACAATCAGGATTCTATCCTGTGGAGCTCTGTACCACCCATTACACACTCACTCTCACACCAGCAATCAGGATTCTATCCTGTGGAGCTCTGTACCACCTGTTACACACTCACTCTTCACACCAACAATCTGGATTCTATCCTGTGGAGCACTTTACCACCCATTACACACTCACTCTCACACCAGCAATTAGGATTCTATCCCGTGGAGCTCTGTACCACCTGTTACACACTCACTCTCACACCAACAATCTGGATTCTATCCTGTGGAGCACTTTACCACCCATTACACACTCACTCTCACCCCAGCAATCTGGATTCTATCTTGTAGCGCTCCGTACCACCTGTTACACACTCACTCTCACACCAGCAATCAGGATTCTATCCTGTGGAGCTCTGTACTATCCGTTACAGACTCACTCTCACACCAACAATCCGGTTTCTATCCTGTGGAGCATTGTACCATCCATTACGCACTCACTCTCACTCCAGTAATTAGGAATCTAGCCTATGGAGCACTGTATCATCTGTTATACACTCACGCTTACACCAATGATCTGGATTCTATCCTGTGGAGCTCTGTACCACTCATTGAATTACTCACTCTCACACCAGTGATCAGGTTTCTATCCTATGGAGCTCTGTACCTCCCATTACAAACTCACTCTCACACCAACAATCAGGATTCTGTCCTTTGGAGCTCTATACCACCCATTACACACTCACTCTCACAGCAGTGATCAGGTTTCTATCCTGTGCAGCTTTGTACCACCAGTCACACACACATTCTTACACCAGCAATCAATAGTCTATCCTGTGGAGCTCTGTATCGTCCATTACACACTCAGTTTTATCCCAATCATCAGGATTCTGTTCTGTGGTGGAACCATCTGTTGCACACTCTCTCACACACCAACGATTAGGATTCCATCCTATGGGTCTCTCTACCAGCCACTGCACACTCACTCTCACACTACTGATCAGAATTCTATCCAGGGGTTCTCTGTATCATCTGTTACACACTCACTCGCATACCGATGATCAGGATTTTAGTCTAGGTGCTCTGTACCAGCTGTTGCACACTCACTCTCACACCAATGATCAGGATTCTAGTCTAGGTGCTCTGTACCAGCTGTTGCACACTCGCTCTCACTCTCACACCAATGATCAGGATTCTAGTCTAGGTGCTCTGTACCAGCTGTTGCACACTCACTCTCACACCAATGATCAGGATTCTAGTCTAGGTGCTCTGTACCAGCTGTTGCGCACTCACTCTCACACCAATGATCAGGATTCTAGTCTAGGTGCTCTGTACCAGCTGTTACACACTCACTCTCACACCAACGATCAGGATGCAGGAAAGTAGCATGGTGGCCCACAGAGGGCTGGGCTGGAACTACAGTGTGGCAGTACTCCCAGCTAGGATGGCTGTTGTAGATTTTCTGTCCCCAGAGCAACCCTCTACAGTGGGCTGGGGAGTCTACTTCTCTATAAAGAGGTTGCTGTGTGCATGTGAGGCCTAGCAGAGCACTGCCCAATGCCGTTTGGGAGGGCCAGGTGAAAAAAAAAAAATCAAAACCCCTGCTGTCATCAGAATGACAGCCACTGGCACAGCCGGGCTCCCCTCCATGGATCTGCTAGCCTGATGGCAGAGGCACTCTCAAGGTGCTGGATGGTTGCCAGGATGGATGAAAGGTCTAACAGAAACAGGGGAAGAAAAAGCAAGATGGAAAAATAAAAAACCCTTATTTCACAATAGAGATGGGCAGACTGGTTCCAAAAAAGAACTTTCTGGAACTAGGCTGGCGCCAAAAGTCAGAACCAAAAAGAACCCTCTGTAATAATAATAAAAAAAAAAAAAAAGAAAGAAAAACAATTCAAATAGTTTGAAATGCAAATTAAGCATTGCCGTATATACTTTGCATTGAATGACTGCAAATCTGTGTAAATTATGAGGTTTTAAAAGAGGTTCGAAAACAACAACCCATTTTTGAGTTTCTAATTAGAACCATAGGATTTGTTGGCAGAATAGGATCGCTTGGCCCACCCAGTTTGCCCAGATGTTCCCTGATGTATCTGTCTCCACAAACCCTAACTAGTCTCCAGTGACCCTCCCTCTTCCCTGCCTGTATACTAATGTTCCCCATGTCTATCCCATGTATGCTTAAAGACTCCCACTGTTTTTACCTCCACCATTTCTGCTGGCAGTTCCAGGCATCTATCACCCTTTCAGCAAAGCAGTGCTTCCTTACATGTCTCTTAAGCTCCCCACCAGCTTCATTCCATGCCCCCTGGTCCTGGTGCTCTTTCTCATTTGAAAGAGACACCCCTCTTGCACACTTTTCACCTGTGAGGTTCTTGTAGGTCTCTATATTGCCCCTTCTTGCTCTCCTCTCTTACAGGGTGTACATACTGAGATCCTTCAGTCTCTCCTCGTAGGGCTTCTCGTGCAACCCTGCACCATTTAAGTTGTCCTCCTCTAAACTGCCTGCTCCCTGTCTATGTCCTTTCTGATGTGAGGCCTTCAAAACTGGACACAGTACTCCAGGAGGTTCTCATGAGTGAGCAATTCACCACCTCCCTCCTCCTGCTGGGGATACCCCTTCCTATGCAACCCAGCATCCCAGTAACCTTACCCACTGCTTTATCACACTGCCCTGCCATTTTGAGGTAATCAGCTACGATAACCCCAAGGTCCCTTTTCTGCTTAGTGACTGTCAGAACATTCCCTCCATCCTATACTCTGCTTCTGGATTCCTATGCCCTAGGTGCATAATTGTGCACTTTTTGGCACTGAACCCCAACTGCCATGCTCTTGACCACTCCTTGAATTTCCTAAGATCCCTGCGCGTTCTCTCTACCCCCTCCTTGGTATCCATCCTATTACATATTTTGATATCGTGCAAAAAGTCATACCTTCCCTTTCAGTTCTTCTGCAGTGTCACTTACGAAGATATTGAAGAGGACTGGTCCCAGTACTGAGCCCTGAGGCACCCCACTGGTCGCTCTTCCATCATTAGTGAGTGCCATTAACTCCCACCCTCTGTCGTCTATCCATTGACCAGTTTCTACACAATTCACCACTCTGGATCCTAACCCTAGGCTGCTCAATTTCTTTATCATACTCCTATCGGCATGTTCGAAGATCTTGCTAAAGTCCAGATAGGCCATGTCCACTGCCCTCCCAGGATCTATTAGCTTGGTCATCCAGTTGAAAAAATTGATCAGATTCATCTGGCATGATCTCCCCCAGTGAAACCATGCTGCCTGCAGTCATGCAGCCCACTGGATTCAAGATACTCTACCAGCCTTTCCTTGGGCAAAGTCTCCATCAATTTCCCCACTACTGATGTGAGACTGACTAGCCTATAGCTGCTAGCCTCCTCTCTGGTGCCGCTCTTATGTAGACGGACTATATCTGCTCTTCTCCAGTCCTCGGGAACAATGTCTGTTTCCAACGAACCGTTGAATATGGCTGACAGTGGGGCAGCTAGCACCTCCCTGAGTTCCTTTAGTACCCTTGGGTGTATACTGTCCAGTCCCATAGCCTTGTTCACCTTCAGAGCTGCAAGTCCCTTCAAGACTCTTTCCTCTGAAAATTAACTTGTGTCCACCTGGCCTCCCCCCTTGTTCCTGCTACTCCCTGATGGTCCATCTCCCCTTCCCTCCACTATGAAGGCTGAGCAGAAGTACCTGTTCAGGATGGCAGCTTTTTCTTGGTCCTCTTCTGCGTAGTCTCCCCCTCTTGCCCTCCTAATCTTCACTATCCCTTCCCTTGCTTTTCTCTTCTCACTTATGTATCTGAAGAAAGTCTTATCCCCTTTAGCTACCCCTTTGGCTGTCCTTTCCTCTGTCTGTACCTTTTCTTCCCCCACCGATTTTCCCGCTTTCAACTGTTTGACTTGGTACACCTTCCTGTCCTTTTCCTGTGTGTTTCCTTATACCTCCTGAATGCCACCCCTTTTTACTTCACCATCTTGGCCACTTCCTTTAAGAATCATAATGGTCTCTTTTTCCTTCTGCATTTACTCACTTCCTTCATGCCGAGGCTGCTTGTCCTAAAGACGCCAACTAGCAGCACCTCTCCCTTACTTGCCATTCTGATAATGCCTTCTCCAGGTTTCTTATTCAACTTCTCTCCCTGTGTTGGAGGTCTGTGCACTATCCCAGTATGGGTAGCAGCTCCAGAGCCTGTCTCCAGGATGACCCACAGCACCTGCAGCCCTTCCTTCTCCTCCAGGTGATCCTGTACCTCTGTGGCCTTAATTCCCTCCCTCATACATAACTCAACTTCTCCTCCCTGCCCTGTCTCTTCAGAACAGAGAGTAGCCAGGTATGGCCTTGTCTCATCTGTGGTGCTCAGTGTACCACAACTCCGTTATGGCCACCAAATCCAGGCAAGCTTCTGCTATGCTGGCCTCCAGGTCTGGAATTTTATTTCCCAGACTCCTCGCATTGGCGCAGTTGGCTCTGCATACCTTACTCCCTGGCGAGCAAGGAGGTGGGGTGGCTCAGGACAACGGAGACTGACCAAGACTAAGCAACAGTCACAGACAGGTCCAAGGAGTGCTCAGCTCAGATGTCCAGGAACAGACAAGCACTAATGCTAGGACACGATAACAAAAGTGTTTATTGATTAAAAATACTCAAATCCACACAGGGTATACCGTACTACAATCACAGGACAGCACCACCCCGCACAAACCATTGACGTTTTACGTCACACTGATGCTTTTTCAAGAAAAACATGAAAAGCTGACGGTTTGTGTGTGGCGGGGTGCTACCCTATGATTGTGGTATGGTATATCCTATGTGGATTTAAGTGTTTTTAATCAATAAACACTTTTGTTATTGTACCATAGCACTGGTGCTTGTCTGTTCCTGGACATTTGAGCCAAGTACTCCTTGGACTTGTCTGTGACTATACTTTACTCCCCCCCCCACCTTTGCTTACTCCCTTCCTGCCTACTTTTCCACTCCCACCTTCATTCCTTCCTGTGCTGGCTACTGAAGCTCCACCTGACCCACCTCTTCCCGTTTTACACTGTCCATTCCCCTTCTATTTACTCTGTTATTCTTGCTTACCTGATTCATCCCCCCCCTTTTTATTTTTTTTATTTAGTATGCTTTTTCCCTATACCACCACCAAGGCTCAGTCTCAGCCCATCCCGGACCCCATCACACCCTGGAACTTACCTCAAGGCAGCAGATACCCCTGGATTGCCCCCCAGGGCAAGGCCAATGCACCTGGTACGAACCCGCATGAGAAGGAGGAAGGATTCAGTCAGGAGAGCCTACCAGTATTGCCTTCCTAGCTTACCTCCCAGGGTGGGGCATGGAGTCAGGCCAGCACACCGGAAGCCGTAACAGGTCAACAGCCCAGAGTGTCACGGCAGCGTGATTGCAGCCAGGAGAGTAGGGCCCCATAGAGGCGGCAGCTGTTTTGTGTGTTGTTGTGAATGGGGACGTGGCTTGCAATGATGCAAGTGACATAAGGCGTCAGCGTCCAGCATGTCCCCCAGAACAGTCTAGGCACCGGTCACAACGAAACCCCCGGTCTCCACCAGGGGTCCACATGTGCTAGTCACACAACCCTCCCCAACCCTCCCGAGGAGAGGAGAGCTGCCTTATGGCAGCTCAATCCAACATCCCCCTCAGCCGACCCCTGAAAACCCTGCTCCATTCCTGAACCTGGGCCACCGGCGTAGCGCGAGATGTGGCATCCAGGGCCTCAACCCTCAGCGCCACCGAGCTGACTTTATCCCCCTTTTTCTCTGTCTTGTCCCCACCCCAATGTTTTGCACCCCTGCCTTAGGAGAGTTTACTTCCCTCGGGCCCTCCCTCCCTAATGCTCCATCGTCTAGGGGGTACAGTTGTTGTCTCCCTTTGTTTTACTGCTTGCCCCCCCAGCTAGTTTAAATGCTTATCCAAAACCTCCTACTATAGACTGTTGTCCCCTTCCTGGAAGGATGCAGGCAGTCTCCCCTACAGAGGCCCATATTCTCCCAGATTGGCCCCCAGTCCCCAATGTAGCCGAAGTCCTCCTCCATGCCTTCAACTAATTGTAAATGCCCTGGTGTGGGACACCCTTTCTTCCCTATGGTCATACATAGGTAACATCTTGTCAGTGTCAGTGGCTCAGCAGGTAGCACACTTGCCTCTGAGGCTGGGAGATCAGAAGGCTGTGGGTTCTATCCCCACACCGGGCACCTGGGTTAAATCCCAATACTGACTGTAGTGCAGCATGAGGTGGGTGCAGCACTTCTGAGGTGTTGTCTTTTAGATGAAATGTTAAACTGAGGTCCCATCTGCCTGTTCTGGTGGTAGTTCAGGTGGATGTTAAAGATCCCACGGCACTTCTCGAAAAGAGTAGGGGCATTTTATTAGAAAAAGTGGGCTTCATTACAATGAATCAATCAGCATCCTATACATCAAGTACTAAAACCACAAAATAAATATTTAGAAAAGAACAAAGTAAAGAAACCAGATAAACATTAACAATCATGAAACCAGGCATCACAATTGCGCCACATGAGGTTAACTTGGTGTGTATTATAAACAAGATGATCGTGCCTTCTAATTGCACATAAAGCTTTATGAATATTACAGATAAGTTCTTGCTTATGAATAAATTTTTGGTGCAAAACCAACATACATCTTGCTTGCCATAAATAACATCTAATTAAAACAAAAACCACATATAAAGTTTCGGCATGATATTTTGCATTGAAGTCATCATTTGTACAAAACATGATTTGTTCATAGGTGATGTTAAGAAACAAAGGTTCTATCCACTCTGCAGCAAGACTAGACCAAATATCCCGAGAGAACGGACAGTCGAGGAATAGGTGTTGCTGGGTTTCTAAAACCACCATACAAGTATCTCTGGGACAGTAGCGTGAATCCAGAGCTTTATGTTTATGGTTATTTTTAACCTAGCCTATCATAATTACTCTGCCATACCATGTCCCAAAGCGTATGGGGGTAATCGGAATCTGAAGCTGTAGGAGAACCCAGGGAAGATGATTCGAGGGCAGAGGGAAATACTACATCTTCCTGGGCCTCCCGCCTCCAAATTTTATCATATATTATATGCCTTGATAAGATACAAAATCCTGAGGGAAAAGGTTCAAGATAAGGACATTTTAAAACTTTCTTTCCATAATAAGGTATGTCCAGTGACGACCGACAAACAACAGCTTTTGACTGGAATCCCATTTATCTAGGCACAAAGAAAACCAAGACATAAAATAAGGTTTCCATATTACATACCAGGTTTGAGGCCTTGCCAAAATTATAGATAAAAATAAACTATAAAAGAAACCAACTGGGTGAATCATATTCACCCCACCTTCTTTTATAGGCCTATAGGTAAGACTTCGTTTTATGGGGTTTAGTCTGGACCCCCAAAACCCTTTAAAAAATACTCCATAAAGTCTAGTAAAAAGACCTGCGGGAGGCGGAAAAACATAACTAAGGTACAGAAAAAGAGGAACAACTAAAGATTTAAGTAAAACAACCCTCCTTTTTTTACCAATCAAGGCCTGCCTCCAGCCTGCAATTAAGCCTTCCGCTTTATTCAAAGCAATATTCCAATTATAAGAGGACATATCCCCTGGCCCAAAGAAAATCCCCAAATATTTAAAGACATCAATTTGGACAGGGATCCCAGCATAACTTCCATTTTTTGGGAGAAAGGTATGACCTATTGGACATTCTTTACTCTTATTGAAATTAATTCTAGATTCTGAAACGTCAGAAAAACTGCAATACCTGGACCAGTACGTCTTGCTCAGTCTTTAAATCTATCACTAAGACTAAATCATCGGCGTGAGCCAATAATTTAATTGGTGGCGAAGAAGGAATACACCCCAGACCTTTTATTTTGGGACAAAGTAATATTGCCCATGTTAAAGTATCAATATAAAAATCATAGAGCAGCGGGCTCAAGGGACATCCTTGCCTAACCCCACAAGCAAGGGGAATAGGACTCCCCAACCAACCGTTTACATTGGATATAATTACTGCACCATTGCATAACATTTGGATCCAGGAAAGAAACAGTACAGGAAAACCAACAGCCTTCAAAACTTGAAATAGGTAAGCATGAGAAACCCTATCAAACGCTTTCTCCTGATCTAAACCCAATACCCAGCCCGAGACAACTTTCCTGTCACCCAAAACAAACAACTCACGCAATAAGACTAGATTGTCATGCTGATACCGTCCTGGGATACCACATGTTTGAACAGGACTAATGTAGGCAGCAACTTTCAGAACCCTGGCCAACAAGATTTTTGCCAGAATCTTGTAATCAACATTTAATAAACTAATGGGTCTCCAATTATTAAGGTCAGTGGCGTCACCTTTTTTCTTAAAAATTAAAATTAATATAGCTTCCTTCATAGTTTTGGTCATATTATCCGAAATCAACATTTCATTGTATAATAAAGTCAATATCGGCACCAGATCTAATGAAAAGGTTTTATAAAATTTTGCTGTAAGCCCGTCTGATCCAGGGGCAGAATGTAGACACAGAGTATCAATGGCCTGTGTTACTTCTTGCTCATTAATATTTGCAGTCAACATATCTTGTTCCACCTTAGAGAGCTGGGGCAGGTGTAAAGAGTTCAAAAAACTTTCAGCATTCTCACATTCTGGCTCACTGCCTAACATTTTAAAAACATGTTGTTCTACCGTGGTAACAAGTGCCTCAGGTGAAGTAGCTAAATCCCCAGTCGAAGTTTTTAAAGACCAGATTAATTTAGAATCAACTCTGTCTTTACAAGACCGAAAGGGATCAAGATTTCCTTTTGATGTCCTGGTACCAAAACGAGCTTCTTGCCCTAAGGAACTGGCTCGGTCATATTGAAGCTGTCTCATCTTAGTACAAATTAACTCTATTTGTTTACTATAGTCATTACAATTAGAGTTAGCCAAGGAAATCAAATGCTGTAACTGATGTCTTAACTGTAAATAATCTAAATATTTAACATTCTGAGCATCAGCAGCCTTCTTTTGAAAAATTTGCTTCCAACGTAATTTGGACTCTTTCCCACCAGTCCATTCCTGTATCATAAAATTCCACAACCGATAACCGAGCTATAAATTCCTTTGCCATGATTTTAGAAAGGAGGGTCATTTAATAGAGTGTCATAAGCGCCAACCATTTTTTTTACAGCGAGGGGCAGAACTCCAGGAAAATGATGCACAAAGGGCAACATGATCAGAGAATTCTATCCCCACAGTTCGACAAGAAAGAAGTATCAGTACTTTGGACAAAAAAATGAAATCAATTCTAGTCCGTAAGTGCCCTTTAAAAAAGGTAAAGCCACCAGTCGCATGACAATGCCTATAAGCGTCCACAAGCTGGGCCGTGGATACAATTTCTTTTAAAGCTATCGAGTCACAAAAAAGTTTAGGGGTTTGTAAACCTCTATCAGATTGATGTAGTCCACAGTTGAAATCTCCTACCCACAGTAGTAATCTTGAGGTGTGTAGAAAGGGTCTAATTAAGTGAAAAAGTGAGACTCGTTGGGCTTTCGACTGTATGCACAAATCCTATTAAACGAAACCTTTCCCGTTTGTATGTAAGTCTAATAACAAAGCTCTACCTGGAAGAATCTCAACTAATCTGGATACATAAAATGCAGTAGAGGAAAACAAAATGCCAATACCATCATATGTGTCTAGCCCTATCGACCAAAATGAGGGACCGCTAGTCCAAGACCTTGAAGCTTGACTGAGTTCTCCATGAGTTTTCAATCTTGTGTCCACAAGGCAAACAATATCGCTCTTGAGGTCTTTGAGTGTCAGAAAAACGCCCCCCAGCTTCTTATTGCCTTTAATACTATTTACATTTAGTGAACATATTGATAAAGAAGCCATTTAGGAACCACTTGGAGATTTGCCCCTCTGACTTTGTCTAGTACGCTTAGCAATGGGGTCTACTTCTGTGCCTCCTTCTACATCCGGAAAGGACCGAACCGAAGAAGTATCCGTGTCATCCCCACCTGAGTCTCTGTCTGATAATTCCGTGGCTAAAACGGCAAATTTATTATTAGACTGCCAATTGCGTGTAGTGTGTTCCTTAAGTCGACTAACAGCAAGCCCCTTTCTAGTCCGTTTGTGGGTGACAGTAGTAAAACTGGAAGTGTTCACTTCAGAAGCTGAGGGGAGCATTATAGTCTCAGATGTAGTGCACTAACATCCTGAGAAAGGATCATAGACTCAGGGGAACTTCTTCTAAAGGGAGATAGGATCCGAGCAGGGACCACGGGGCTCCTTAGGAGCATTAACAGTGGGTGGAGAGGAAGACTAGTTACTAAATCTCGAAAGCGGCCTTATGTGCCTGCATTTGTTGAGCAATGGTAATTAAACCTTCTGAGAAGGGCAATCTTCTCTATTGTGGGAAGCCCAGGACAGCGACCATAGGCATGCCCGACACCTTCACAAAGATTGCATTTAAAGGAATTTAAACAAGTAGTCAAGTATGTCCATACTCAAAACAATGACTGTATCGTAACGTGTCACAAGCTGAGCTAAGATGAATGCCAGAACCACATTTAAAACAAGATTTGGGTTGACCTGCATAAAAAATAAACCCCTTATCTTTACCTAAATAAAAGAAACTGGGTAGATGCTTAGGCCCTGTGTTGGTAGGAAATAGTTTGACTCAGACCTTCCAGCTCCCATCCCATATCTGCTCACTATCCAGTGTGGGTACTGGCCGATTTAATACCTCACATCCTTTGTTCAACCAAAAAAGAATGTCCTCAACATTAACACCTTCATTTTTAAAAACTATAGTGATATTTCATACAGCCGGTTTAGTTAGTGGTATGGCTTGAAAAGGGGACCAGATAGGAGAGGTCTGAAGTGAGTCGTACTGAGCCCAGAATCTATCTAACCCAGAGATTTGTTTAAAGCTGACATCAAAATTAGAGTTCCCTATATTTATTAAAGCAAAAATCTCAGAAGAGAAAAACTTCATAGACCCTTTTAGTAGGGTTTTGGCAATGTATAACCGGTCAGGAGGTTCTTCCAACCCGCCTTTGTAAAGCAATCTAACTGCATTTCTCCTAGGAGCAGGTTCCCCTTTAGAGTTAAACAAATCAGTCAGTTTAAAACTCACAAAACGACCTAAACTCTCATTCTTGGGGGCTTGAAAATTAGAAGCAGAAGCAGAATCTAGTGGGGTAGAAATTTCAGTAGGTACAGAAGAGGCAGTAGTAGGTACTTCAATGGCAATATCAACATTTAAAGAGGGAACCACAGTATTAACACCACTAGTAATACCAGTATTAGCATCAAGTCCAGAAATGTTGGTTGAAGAGTCTTCACCCCGGGGTACGTTGGAGCTCACCTGTTTATTAGGAGACTTTGTAATAGATGCCTTTTTTAACATATTAATGTAAGTTGGGTCCTGTGAGTCTGGGGTCCAGACACCCCCATCCCCTTTTTCCCAACCCGCGTTTGAAAGTGCTTTCTCCGGCGACCACTTATTTTTGGGGTCGCAGATCGAGTGCTTAGACAAGAGAGTAGGTTTAGGTAGGGAAGATCCACCTCTTTTAGTCCATCCTGGGGCTTTATTAGCCGAGAAGAAAAAAACTTCAGACTCAGAGGGCAGCCGTGTAACCGACTGAGAAGGGCTAGAAATGGGTGCAGCACTTACTTTCTCTCCAAAATCAGCAGTCCCGACTTTCCCCAAAATTTTCACGTTTTGAAGTTTTGATTCCGGCTGTGGGCACGACGAGGCGAACCCCGATAAGCTGCCAGCCGTATTCGGAAGAGCCGCTAATGCGGAAGTAACTGCCGAATGCGTCGCCTGTATTACGTTGCTAGTGGGCTTTGCAGACTCAGAGTCTCTCAGGGAATTACCTGCGGAGGGTGTCTGTTCAAATGCCGCAATCTTAGAGTCCAGTAGTTGTAGCTGAAGAGCCAATGCCGAACGCTTCTCAGTGAACTCAGAAACGGAACAACCATCGTCCATAAAGTTAGTGACTGCAACCTTCTCTTTCATTACAGTAGTAGTCCCGAAATCAGATTCAATAATGGTATCAACACTGTCTGTAGCCAGAACAAGACGCTCCTCCGTAGCCTCTAAGGTAGTAAGCACTGGGGAGGAGGCCCACTCCCCAGAGCTCCCAACGTCCATCTCCTCCGAAGGATCGTGCATACTGGCCATCATGCAGCCAGTAGCAAAGGCTCCACCTACACAGAGTAGGGAAATTTCCCCAGTGCCCTGGCCAAATTTCCCCCCATTCATTAAAAATACCACCAACAGCTTAATCTGGTTCAAGGTCAGCTGGCATTCATCTGTATCCCCCTCCCCCGGGTCATGCCTGAAAATAGGCAGGATTTGTCTAGTGCACTTACCCGGTCAACAAAAACAAAACAAAAAAAAAACAGCCAACGTGCAAGCCACCTTCTGAGGCCCCTCCCTAGTTCCCCAAAATTATCCTACACTACCCAAATTAGATTGGGTACTTAGTTAAAGCTGAAGAGGTTTCTGACTGCTTATGGAACTGTTGAAGCAGCAAGTTTGGAAGACTGACGTATAGGCATGCCCAACATTCCAATTATACATCTGTATAGATAGATAGATGATACTAAGATATATAGATAGATATCTAAATGCTGTCTGTAGGTAGGTAAATAGATAGATGATAGAAAGATAGCTAGCTAAGCAGATAAATAGATACTGTAGCTAGATAGATATTTAAATGCTGTCTGTTGGTAGGTAGGTAGATGATAGATTGAAAGATAGCTAGCTAGCTAGCTAGAAAGATAGATAAATAGATACTGTAGATAGATAGGTAGGTAGGTAGATAGATAGCCATAATGTTTTTATTAGTTTCACAGAAAGAACACAGTCACAAATGGTAATATGGATATATTTATTGATTGATTATCTATGGGATATGCAATGAGTTGAATCAGAATATGCCACTTATCTTCACTTGTGAAGGGGAAGGACAATAACTCATGAGGGGCAGAGCCTCGAGTAAAGTTACGAAAGCCCCGGCCCCTCACAAGTAGTGATAAATGCCTTATTCTGAGTCAGGCCATTGTGTGTCCTATTTACACAATGTAATATAAACTGTAGAGCATTTAAATGAGAGTGTTTTATAAAAATGTAATGGCATCTGTTTTGTTTCGCTGCTGTGTTTTGAGTGCAGCAGAAGCCATTATGATGTCATCAGGCATTATTTAAGCTGCTGTCCCTTTGCTATAGGGTTCCTGGGTGACCTATCTAAAGTGAAGATTAATTATTTGTCATCATCTAAATTCCTTCAGTTGATAAAATAAATACATTATCTGCAAGGTTTAACTCACATATACATTGTATATGGGAGTGCAAATACATTTGGAAGATAAAAGCTGCTATTTTCACTGGAGACAAAGCCACCGTGTAAATAACATGTTATTTGCACAGCAGCTATGTTATTTACATAACCACAACCTTTGCTTTTCACACGAACTGGCTCCCTGCAAGCAGCACATCGAACAGTGGCACTGTCACTTTAACAATAAAAGTAAACATCTCAGCTTGCCATGATTAATAACGTGGAAAAGAAAGAAAATCAGTAAACAGATAATCCATTTACATAATACAGCATGTTTTTTTACTTGCAAGTGACACACACACAAAAAGTAGGAACTCCCTTTGTATACACTGATTATCCCATGAGGTAGCTTCAGATATTCATGTTATCTTGTTTGAAATGTTGTTATTGTCCCTGTGCAATAACAACAACATTCCAAGCCACTCAACATGCATATTTGAAGCTACCTCATGTGATAATCCCTGTTAACACTAGTGAAGACAAAAATGGCAAGATAACATCTAGGGCCAGATTCACAAAACTTTGCCCCGGTGCACACCAGGTTTTGCACCGAGGTGGTATTCACAAAAGCCCAGTTTGTGCGCAGAAACTGGGTTTCTGCCGGGACAAAGTGTGGAGGTGGCTGCAGTGCAGTCGAGGGGGAGCAGACCTGCATATCGGCGCTGTCTCATTCACAAAGCATTCACTCCATGCAAGGGCCTTTTATGGGTCCCCTTGCGTGGACAAATACTGCTGACCAAGACCTTGCTTTAATCCCTGGCAACACTAGTGGTTGGCAGAGGTACTGCTAGTACCCCGCAGTTTGCCAGCCGAGGCAAAAAAAAAAAAGCTGTCTCCCTGGTGGCTAGTGGTTCCCCCTCACCGATCACTGGCCCAATATAAAATAGAGGATAGTGTATGGGCAACAGTGAACAACAACAGTGTTGTTCACTTCAAGAGGTTGTCATGACAACTGTTGAAACCTCGAGAAGTGAACGGCACTGTTGTTCACTGTTGCCCATACACTGCCTTTTATAGTGTATGGGCAAAAGTAACAAAAAAACAACTTATGGATTATTTCGAGGTCGTGCTGTGATGTAGGGGAACACCCCACGCAGTGCCCATGCCGGTGACAACATTCCTCTTACTCCGCCGAGTCCGCATTTTAAATTAATAATAGTTGGGCTCTGTGATGTGTGCCAGCTAAGATTAGAACAAAATGGCACTTACTTTTAAATTACAAGGTCCTCCAGTGCCTACACTGAAGTGCCATGGCCGTTTCAACCACAAATACGAAGCGCAACTTGCACATGCGCAAACGTGGGCAGAGCTGTTGTACCATCGATGTGATGTACCCATGATGGTACAACAACACTGTGACATCATATCGATGGTACAACAAGACTAGGTAAGGTTAGCTTTTCAATGAATACAATGTTCTAACATATACTATATTTAGATAATCCTTGGTGGTCTAGTGGTTCCCCCCTCGCCAACTGCTGGCCCGACATAGATAAAGTTACTCACTGGTTGTCTAGCACCCCCCGCCGGTCGCCGATCACCACCCGATATCAAAAATATAAGATTTTCTTGGTGTCTAGTGGTTCTCCCCCTCACCCAAAGCCCTGCCCAGAATAGTGCTAATATTCCCTGGTGGCTAGCAGTCCCTTCATTACTTCCCTGGTGGCTAGCAGACCCTCCCCCCAAACCCAATCACCTGCCCAATATATTAAAAAGACCTCCCTGGTGGCTAGCGGTCCCTCCTCCCAACCTGATCACCTGCCGGATATATATAAAAGACCTCCCTGGTGGCTAGTGATCCCATCATCAAATTCTCTGGTGTCCAGTGTAACTGCCCCAATCCTGATCCCTGTACAGTCAATATAAACATTTCCTTGGAGGTGTAGTGATCCCACCATCCCTGATCCACAGTAAGGGAATTAACTCCTATTCCCTGATGGTCTAGTGCACCCCCACCCTAACATGTAATGTCCCACCACCATGCTCCCCCCATCCCGAACCCAAGACGGCAACCAGCACAGCCTTCCTCTCTCCACCATGGCTGGCCGCTGACTGCGTACTGTATACAGTATGGACTCATGGAATGACAGCTCATGCTGAGCTGTCAATCAATGCCAATAAAAAAAAAAATTCTGTTTTAAACCCTCTCAGTGGGGGTCGGCTCATCTGCGCACGCGTATGGTAACCTGAACTCGGGAACTAGTTTGAGTTGTTGGGAGCTAGCCAGAAGGAAGGAGGACTGAGTGCTCCAGAGGATGTTCTCCTCCTTTGGGAAGTGAGAGATGTGATTCCCGCTGCTACCGTGCCAACAACAAGTTGACCATGGGTGGCAGTGCGGCAGAGAGGGTGAATGCTGACTGGGCTCCCCACAGCACACTTGTATGCATGTGCTTGGAGCTCCTTGCAGGCCGAAGAGCTATGGGAGAGGGACAAAAACAGACAACCCTTGAAGCAAATGGGATGAGCCTGGGTGCATTCAGACCCTGCCCCCACCTCTAGCCTCCCTCTCTAACCAAGGTTCTCCTGCCACTATCTCCCCGGAGGTAGGAGGTGCGTGTCTGGTATAGCTGGGCCCTGCCATGAGGGGCAAGCCCATGGGGTTGAAAAGACAGACGGTAAGTGCTTGGAACTTGTGGGGACAGGGTAGCACCCGGCCCAGGTGATGGGGGCTACACCAGTGAAGGAGCATATCTTGAATCAAAGTCTGACAGACCTGCACTTTCATAATTTAAGTTTACCTAGATTTTTCTTTTGCTAACCATGAGCAAAAAAGTGACAAAAATTGGTTGCAGTTTATGTAAATTCACAAGTTAATAACTTTTTAACTGCCAACTCAATTATCACCAAACTTGCCAAATAATTAACCCAGAGGACTGAGACTGTGCAAACCACATTATGCAGTCCTAGTGGCTAAGATTGTCGAGATATAATGTAAGCTGTCAAAAAAAAAATTGTACGCACACTAACTCAGCCCTAATGCAGTCATATTAATGCACAAGTTAGGGTTTATTATTATACCAACAAAATTAAGGAAATGCAGTGTTAGTGTTTTATGAACCCTGACTTCACCCACTCCAATGCACCACCCTTGTGAACCCCAGCAAAACGAATGACAGAGCACAATCCAGATTTCAAACATACCCATTTTAAAATGATAAATAAATCAGATAGAACAAGGAATACAGTTCCACCCCATGACAAACACTGCACTCGCTGATGCTGCTGTCAACTAGCACAGTCCGCTACAGGTCTGGCACAGTTATGTGAGATCATGCAGTTGCTTTGTGAGTGGCCAGTCATGAAGTTTGCTACACATGAATACATATAAATTGACGGCCCATCCCATCTGACACCCTGGAAGACAGTAGGGAGAGGGAGGATATGATAAAGATTTTAAATACCTCATGGGAGTAAATAAAATACAGGAGGGAATTATTTTTCAGAAAAAAAGATGCTCGAGAACAAGGGGACATGCAATGAAACTGGAGGGGGGGTACATTCAGGAGAGATGTGAGGAAATACTGCTTTACAGAAAGAGTGGTGTATGCCTGGAACAGTCTTGCAGTGAAGGTGGTAGGGGCAAAAACAGTGGTGGGGTTCAAGCATGCATGGGATAGGCATATAATGGAATCTTAGTGGAAGGGAATTTGGGGTGGGGTGGGGTGGAGAAAGAGCCAGAGATCAAGTGGGGTCTGCGCTGATATTGTATGGTAGGGAAAAATGGGCAGACTGGGTGAGCCAGATAGTCCTTATCTGCTGTCAGATTCTGTGTTTCAGAAATGTCCAACACTACCTAACTATTCTGCCTTGCCCTAGTGGCAGTATGGTGGCTATAGTTCTGATGCACTTTGTTTTAGGGGCTAATCACATAATAAAGACAATCAGCCACGTGGCCTTATATCCAGTTAGCCCCTTTGATCGGTATATATCCCTGTATACCACACGTACCCATCATTTATAACACACACACACACACACACACACACACACACACACACACACACACACACAGTGGTACAACGGGATCATTGAATTCAGGTGAAAAAGGAAAGCACAGAGTGCATGCCCAGTCCACTCCGACTACTGCGATACCTAGGCCCTGTACATATTAGAGATGAAGATTTGCACCGTTTTAAAAACGTTTTCAAACTCACCACAGCAGCCCGTCCACATTATTTTTCACTGAGTATGAATTTGGTTGCAACACGGTTGACTCCCGTCCGCATCTGCCTCCAGTAACGTTTTTAAAAATGGGTTCTCCACAACTGTTAACACGCTTGCGAGAGGAGCAATATGCAGACTCCCTTCCACACTACAGGGTAACACGCTTTCCTTCATCAAACCGTGTTTAAAAACGGACTTGAGACTAGCTCCCAGCAGGGTTTAAGCACGGTTTCCTAACACGCTTTGAAACCGTGCTTAAATGCGGACGGGCACCGTGTTTGCGCTAGTTAAAATGTTTCAAGCACCATAAAATGTTTTACCTAGCCTGATGTGTATAGGGCCTTACCTATACACATTTGATTCTACTTTGATACAGTTCAGGAATCTGCAAACAAATGCAGTGATGACTAACTTCAGATTGGAGAGATGCCTGACCACTAACCAACAGATAAGCAGAGGAAGGCACAAAAAGCAAGAGATACAACAAAAACCCAAAGATTTTTCCTCTAAGAAAGTTCAAATTATATAATAAAAAAAAAAAGAGACAAACCAGTTTGTTTTCCCCTTACAGAGGCTACCTCTGATGTCTGGCAACACTGTTATGGGTCTCTACAGCTGTTTTCCATTCTCAGAGGTCCACAAGTCACCATAGCCCTTGACCCACCTTGGGGTGCAACATATTCTACTACAGCTGAGACAGAACACCTGCATGTGCTGTGGAGTGGGCATCTGGGGCGAATCGAGACAGCCAATAAATTAGTCATTTGTTTAAAATATTTTTTATTGTCAGTGTGTTAAAAATAAAACACATTACTTCTGGCAGAAATGACACTACTATAGTTACAGTTTTAGCCACTTGTAAAGGTTTCCCACCATCCAGCAGCATAAAAGACACACGCAATTTCTGTTAAGCAGTGGAAGTGAAAGTTCACCATCTAGTAGCTGTAGCAGACGTCTGACCCTGTTTGTCTGGATACAAGTCATCTCAGTGATACTGATGAAATAAAAAAGCAAACACCATTCCACTACAAACGCAGAGCTGATCATGAGTTCATGTCTGCCTTCTGCTCCTCACTGCCTGAACTTTTTCAGAGACAGGACAGTTTACTACCCAACCACATCCTAGTGCAAACAGACATTACAGTTGTAGCTGTAGGCATTAACCATACCTCTCAAGTGTCCCGGATTTTCAGGGATGTCCCTGATTTTGCCTCAAAATGTTACTCTGTCCCTCCTAAAATTTGTGTTGTTGTGGCTGAACAGTGGGGACTGTAAGCACAAAACAATGTCAGGCATTAAAGTTACAGACTTGTTCTTCTTTAGAAAATGCATTTAGCACTAAGCCCCATATTCTACCAGCTTTCTGGGTGGATAGCTCTAATTTTGAAGATGCGTCCCTGATTTTTGTCCTTTGTCCCTGATTTTTTTAAGCCTTGTCCCTGAGTTACGAGGCAGGAGGTTGAGAGGTATGGGCATTACTTAATTCTCATTCTAAAGAAACCATGTAACTGTGAGGCTAAATCATGGAATTGTGAGAAGAAATTATATAACTGGAAGGCTAAATCATAGAACTGGGAGGACAGATCATGGAATTGTGAGGACAAGTATTTATTCTCATTTTAGACTATATTGCTGCGTGAGTAAACATCTTCTTGTCTTTCAAAATCAGTTCCATTGGATAAATAAATACTAAATACTATAGACCCATTTCTGATCAACTCCAAAATATTGTCACCTGTAATCTGGGTACCCTGTCAAATATGAAAACGCATTTTATGGCAGAAAAATGCCTGATGAGAATTTCTAGGGACATCACAAGAATTTTGCTTTTATGAACAGTATTTAATAATTTGGAGGATACAGCAAGATGATTGTAATTGTAGAACACTCTTATTTTGAAACACCACTCACTACAGAAGGATCCTTCTGACAGTAACTGGATATACTGTAATGGGTGGTATTTCTCTACCATCAGCTGTTTGTGAAAAGTTTTTCTTTTAAGAAAATTAATGCAGTATAAATTCATCATGACAGTGTTCATTTATTTGCACCAATGTGTTTAATTTAGCTGTTTTTAGCAGAAGAAAACCTGTGTTAAGAGTAAATTCATGTCACTCTGTTTCCAGTGGAATGCTGTGAGTGACAGCGTGGGACAAATAGTGACCAAATCACAATGTAGTGGCATATGTGGACAGTATTTTTTGTTGCTGTTATTACTACACCTCAGCAGTGACTGTATTATAAAGTACATATTATATTTGTAATTATATGTAACGTAATATATTGGAATAAATAAGAATTTTATGTAGAGCTTGAACAGACATTCCTGTAGAAGATGTTGGAAGAAGATCTAATTAGAGAGGTGATGCATCACCATGTGGGAGACTTGGGTTCATATACCGAGCTTGACTCCCCTGCGCTGTGCTGGTGAGGTCTACATGATGAAGAGGCAATTGTGCTCTTATTCTTGTAGGGGAGGGAGCTGGTTCTCTCACAGCTTGAACAACTTGTCAGAATGCAGATGGTCTTGATGTCATGGGTGGCCATGCAATGTAGGCCATTCCTGCCCAGAGGCCATAGGCAGATGCTTGGTTCGTAGGAAGGCATAAAACAGTAAAAAGCATCCCTCCAAGTGGATGACTATGCCCAGTCCCACTCACCTTAAGAGCCATGGAATGTCCAGGTAGCCCTCCTTGCCAGATGTCCCACTCTGCTGTCTTAGGGAGTTCTCGGTGTGCAGCAGCTGCCAAGGGCTTGCCCTGTGGGGGCAAACTACAGAGCCCCAGGGGAGACGAGAGTGGTGGGGATATGGAGTAGAGTCACCCAGAACCAGTGCAGCTCAACAGAGCTACACTGGAGCAGCTGATTCTGAAGAGAAGCAGGGGTAGAAGTGTCAGTTAGTGAAAGGGAATAAGATGTAAATGAAATAAAATAAGAAGACGTACTGAAGGGCTGCCAGAAAATCCAGTGGCAGAGCATCTGCTCTACTATCCCGACTAACCCAGTTCTGAAGCAAGCCCGAAACACTGGCAGATGGGTGGCCAACATCAGGGAGTGCTGCTAGCAGACACATCATCTTTGATCGGAGAGGGGGTCCCCTCTTCCATAACACCAGAAACCCCTGCAGTAGGACCCTAAAGGATTCACCCTCTAGCAACAGGGGACACTGTGTGCTGACGTGGCTGTGTTTGAAGCACCACCATGGATACAGGGAGCTTGGAGGATAACGAACACTGGGAAAATCCCCCAGCTCCGACCAGATGACAGCCTGCAGTAGTCCTGTACCCCACACCATGCATGCTGCATTGAGGTGATGGGACTGGGAGACTGCTGATTGAAGAAGATGGAGAAAGGCCTGTATGGGGACCATCAGAATGAGGTAGGGGAGAAAAAAAAATAGACAAAAACAGAATACATAATAAACTGGGTAGGGTCTAGAAATATTTTTTCTTCTGAAATACACTTGTAAGATATGTACACCAATTTAAAGTCAAGGTATATAATATTGTATTCTGTACTGGGTACTATATGAAACACAAAATTATTTAAAAATTAAGGCACATAATATTGTACTCTGAAATATGCATGTAAGACATGTCAAATTATTTAAAATCAAGGTACATAATAATGTATTCTGAAATGAGTGTGCAAGGAATGTAAAATGATTTAAAAAATCAAGGTATAAAATATTGTACTCTGAAATGGGTATGTAAAAAAATGTAAGAGGATTTAAAAATCAAGGTACACAATATTATATTCTGAAATGGATATGTAAGAAATGTAAAATGATTTAAAATCAAAGTACATAATTTTATATTCTAAAATGATTTTAAATCATTTTACATTTCATAAGTATATAATATTATATTGTGAAATGGATATATAAGAAATGTAACATGATTTAAAATCAAAGTACATAATTTTGTATTCTAAAATTATTTTAAATCATTTTACATTTTCTAAGTATATATTATATTCTAAAATGGATATGTAAGAAATATAAAATGATTTCAAATCAAAGCACATAATATTGTATTCTAAAATGAAAATGTAAGAAATGTAAAATTATTTAAAATCCTGTCACATTGCATTGTAGTTGATGAGACATGCTAATGGAAGACATGAGTAATACAAAACAACTTTTATTCTCACATAGTCAACTTTGTTTGAGGGGAGATATATTTTTGTAATGCACAATAAATTATGTACCAAATCAGCTCTCACAACCCCAGTCGATGGGAAGGAAGAGGGAAGCAAAGTTTACATTTTTAAGTTTTTGTAAAATATGTTTCTTCATTCGCTGCATATAACATGCCAAATCAGGTTTCTGTGAAAGGAATGACTCAACTTTGCAAATGATGTCTTCCCAGAGAAGATTTCATAAAGAAAAAATGTAGCACCAGAGTTTCAATTTAATTTACATAATGCACTTGTCTCTTTATGGGGCACAGAAGAAAACAGATAATCCAAGGGTTAACTATGTTCTGGCTGTTCTGGAAGTCTGCTACCCTGTTTTGTTGGACAGAGACTGACATCTCAAACCTTGCTCGGTGGTGTGGAGAATTACTTGTGAAATGCAAAAGTTTGCTTCACAGCTGATGATAAACTCTTATCTCTAGAGATTGAGGGAAGGAACCCTTCAAATAAGACCTAAACTTGGCAGGGGTAGAGAATTGCTGCCACCACTGTTTGAGGGGTAGAATCACTTACTTAGAAAATAAATGTATCTTCAAAAACAACTAGGGCACTTATAAAAAAAAATAGGGCAAATTTGTAAATTATATAATTGACAAGCACAACCCAGGACATTCTTGAAAGGAGGATCTTAGGAAGGGCTAACTTGCTCTGCCGCAACAACAAGGGCAATCCATAACACACCTCATAGGATATGGTACAACTATCAATACACAGTCCAGAATAACACAAGATCTCATGGTACCTAGTACTTGTAAGCTCTAGTCTGACCACAGTTAATTCATGCACAAATCAAACTCTCAGTTGGTTTATCTATTTATTTGTATATATAATTTGTTAAATTGGAGGCAGGGTAGCGTTGTGATTAGAGTGCCATGCTGAGAGCATGCAGACTATGGTTTGAACCCCACAACTTCCATTTACTCACGGTGCGACCATAAGCAAATCACAACCTTCCTGGGCTTAACCTCTTTGTAATCTTGCTGTCTATCTCTGTGCTGTTTGAATATCCCTGTGAGCTGAATATGGAAACAACATTCTCTCCTCCCTCTTCAGGACTGTAGAACACTTTGGGGAACAGTTTGCATGAAAAGCACCATATAAAACCAAATTCCATTCCTTAATGCAATAACACTGGACTAGTGATTTTGCATTATCTTATTATTCCATAACATAGATCCTGGCAGTCTGAATTCATTAAATACTGTGCCAACTGTATGCCTGTTTCTACAGATTCATTTTTTAATTAATTTTTATTTTATAAATAAATGCTGCATTAATTGCATGCTTTTTACATATTTATTAAATGTATTTTCAATGTTTAGTACTTAACTAAATGTAACAATGTATGCTGTTTCTACATATTAATTATCATTGTTATTGCTGTATTAATAAACACTGTATTAACTGTATGCATTTTTCTACACATGTATTTTATTTATTTTATAAATAAATATTGTACCAACCATGTGCCTGTTTCCACATATTTATTAATTTTATTCACACTTTTATTATTTTATAAATAAATGCTATATCAATTATATGCATAGTTCTACGTATTATTTATATCACTAACAATATTTGTTTTTATAAATGATGTATTCATTGTAGGTTGCTTTCTACGTATTTATTAATTTAATTTACAATGTTTTATTTTATAAATATGTAGTATCAATTATATGCCTATTTTTATTTATTTATATCATTAACAATTTTTATTATTTTATAAATAAATGATGTATCCATTGAATGCTTTTTCTACATATTTATTAATTTCATTTACAATTATTATTTTATAAATAAATGCTGTATCAGTTGTATGCCTGTTTGTTTCTACGTATTTATTTCATGCACCTTTTTTTAATAAATTATATATAAAATATGTTTGAAAAAAAAATGAGCTCTCGACCGACCCGGATGATTGAGGTCACCAATGCTATACCCTAACTTTGGTATGTGGGTGGGTAAGCATCTATCTTCACAGCTGATGTCAATGATGTTCTTTGGTCAGCAACAGGCAGGGGTCCTGTGAATGCCAGGTGGCCCACACCCTCCCTGAGAGTCCCGTGCCTGATCTCTGTGATGTGTTCTGCTCCCAACGGAGCTCAGCACAGGAATCTAGGGTTCTTATACTGACTCTAGTCTCTAAGGCAGTAGACGTGCGATGTGCAGTCGCTGCATCACTGAAAAGATCAGGATGTACAGGAAGACTCACTTTTTTTTTGTTTTTTTGTTTTTACAGTTCCTGTTTAGTTACTGTAGTAACTAACTACACTGACCACTCTGAACAGCTGCAAAATACTCATTGTAAACTACTGCACATATTTTAAATAGTAACAGATCTGATTCTGAATTTGCAGTTGCTTTAATCTGCAGGGGATGCACCAAACTACACTTTAGTGTGTGTGTGTATGCCCCTTTTACTAAACTGGCAGTCAAAGGCACCAATACCCCCTGAATAACACTGGCCCCTCTTGACCTCATGCACCTCTGTGATAACTAATGGAATAAGGCCTTCTAATCCGGCCATCCCACTGACAGGCAACGGTATACAGCTGCCAGGAATAAATGTACCTGGGAGATTCACAAAGCGAAGGCAACTCATTTTCAGGAAGCCCTCTCTTCCTCTTGGGGTTCTGGGCATAAGTTTTGGGAAAACATTTAAATACTTAATGGAAAACCGGCATCCCCTCCACCATCACAACTTAACATTAATGGTACCACCTCACAGGACCTGATGGCCCTAGCTAGCATCTTAAACTCCTTTTCAGACCTTAGCAGTGACCTCCCATCTAATTTCTTTGACCTCCCTCACCAAATCGCCTCCCTCCCCACTCCCTACTGATACTCCACTTTTCCGATTCAGAACTATTCCACCCCCCCCCCGACAGGTCAAATCCTACTTATATAGAGTCCTGGGTAAGTCCCAGCATAGAGGGGACACTTTAGACCTAAAACTCCCTCACCTGGCTCTGGATATAGTCCTTATCCCTCTTATAAAAATTCTTAACCTCTCTGTCTTAGCCAGTTCCCCTCCCAATGGAGAGTGGGTGTCATCATGCCTATCATCAAAGGAGGGGAACACACCTCTCCAAATAACTACTGCCCCATCTCTATTCTCCCCCCCAAGGCCCTGAAGAAAATGGTCTCAGACCAGCTCACTGACTACCTGACTAAATATAACCTCCTTTGCAAAGAACAACATGGATTCAGGAAGAGGCACAGCACCTCAACTGCACTGCTGGAATAAACCACTTTCCTACATAAAGCCCTAGAGTGTGGTCACCTAGTCGGGTCTGTGTACATAGACCTGACTAAGGCTTTTGACACGGTCAATCACCATCTCCTATTGGAGTCTCTCCTTGCTCTGGGTCTTGCTTCTGAACCCATTTCTTGGTTTGAGAGCTACCCAAGTGGTAGATCACAGCATGTCAAAATAAACTCCACTCTACCCGACACTCTGCCGGTTCATTCTGGCATCCCCCAGGGATCCATACTAGGGCCACTTCTCTTTGGCCTCTTTCTAAATTCTCTCCCAAAATTATGGTCTGGCCAAATGCTTCTATACGCAGACGATGCAGTTATCTTCTGCAGTCACCGTGACCTCCCCCCCCCCTTCAGCTTGCCCTCCAGAGTCTTTTCTCTGAAACTGAAACATGGTTCTCTGCCAATAAACTGGTGTTAAATTATAAAAAAACAAAGTCTATGGTCTTCACTCATCGTCAAAACAAATACAGGGGCACCCCACTGTGCATACTTAACTGTCAAAACTCATAGCTGGAACAAGTGACTTCCTTTAAATATCTGAGTGTTACCCTTGACTCCTCGCTAAACTATCATGAACATATCCATCATCTTAGCTCTGCCACAAATGCCAGAATTGGTCTCCTTTACAGGAATAAACGGTGTATGCTTCCTGCAGCTCTCCATCTAGCGGTTACCTCCTCTGTCCTTTCCCTTTTGGGTTACGGGATCATCTTCTATGGCGCAGCTGACAATACCATGCGTCACAGAATTAAGGTCATCCTAAATAGGGCCTGTCGTTTTGTCACAGGGTGTGATAAGATGACTCACACCTGTAACCTTTATTGGCTTTCCAATTGGCTCAACTTTGAGGGCCAGCTGAAATACCACACCTGCCTCCTTGCCAGGAAGATTGTCAACAGTTAATCCCTCTCCGGGCTCCTTAACCTCATTCAACATGCACCATCCACAAGGATTACTAGCGGCTCAGACAAAGCCACATTGCTTGTGCCATTCTGCAGAACGTCCTTGGGGCATTGTGCCTTCCACTATAGGGCTCCACTCTGACTAAATGATCTGGCCCGACACCTCATCTGTCCAGAACCTTGGTAATTTCAAACTCAAACTCTGAGAGTAACTACTCACCACCACTATCTGTGACTGCCCCCGAGCTGTCCACTTGCATAGTTGCCCCTCTTTTACTGGTGTGCCAAGCCAAACCTCTGTGCCTTCTGCCCCCCTCCCTCCTCTCCCTCTACTCTGATTGATTCTTCTGATGTATTGTGCCTTTATCTTAAATATCTGTTCTATTGGCTTAGGAAACCTTGAATCATCCTTGAAATTTGAATGTAAGCAATAACTTAATTTGCTTGAAACTTTTATACCATACTTGATTCCGGGTTGTTTTACCCTCTGCATTCAGATGAAATACCTTTCAGTATATTGCTTATTACCTTTATTCCATACTTGACTCTGGGTTGTTTCACCCTCCACACTCATTTGTAATACCTTTCATTGTAGTGTCCATTTCTCTTGTTTTGTACTTCCATGACATGGAGCCTTTGCAAATGAGTCTCTGACTCAAAGGGTTGTAATTCCGATCTCTCAATAAATAAAAAAATAAATAAGTAAAAATGTGTATATATATATATACATATATATATATAAAACTAGATATAGATAGCCACTGCAAATACGGCTCTCTGATTGAACCAGCTAGGTTACCTGCCATACAAGTGCCTATTTATACTTTTGAACTGTGCTGCATTTTCTAAGGCACAATTTTAAATACCAGGCCATCTGATAAGTGCAATAACACATTACAGGGTGCTATGTTGATGGGGAGATATAAGCACTTCTCCAGTGTGTGTGCTGAGGAACAATCAGGCTGCAACCTCAAGGATCCATCCTCGGTCCACTCCTCTTCTCAATGTACCTAAACTCCCTCCCTATGGCCACCACTGGGTGTCTCCTCCTCCTCTATGCAGATGACGCAGTGATCTTCAGTCGGCACCCTGACCCTTCCCAGCTCCAAACATCCTTACAGGCCTCTGTCACAGAAACTGAATCATGGTTTTCCTCCCACAAACTTGTCCTCAACTATGAAAAATCAAAAACCATGCTTTTCGGACACCCTCAACATAAACACAAATCGACCATACTGTCTATACAAAATTCCCCGGGCACCAGACTGGAACTAGTTGCCAGCTTCAGATATCTTGGGGTTACCCTCGACTTGGCCCTCACCTTTTGTGAGCATATAGTATCAACATGCTGTGCAATTAACATCAGAATTGATCTACTTTGTAGACTTAGGTCCTGTCTCCCACCTGATGCCCTCCGACTAGCTATCTCTTGCTCCATCATCTCCCTGGTAGACTATGCAATAGTCATCTATGGGGCTGCATCAGACACTGCCCTGACTACTATTAAATGCACCCTCAATAAGGCCTGTCGGCTGGTCACAGGCAGTGAACGGCTTACGCACACCTGTGACCTCTACCAACGGGCATCATGGCTTAACTTTCAAGGGCGGTTATTCTATCACACTTGCCTCTTGCCCAAAAAAAAAATCCTGCTAGGTCTCGCTCCCCCTGGCAGCCTGTCGCTTCTCCAACCAAACTTGCCAAGGAGGGCTACAAGGCAGGCTGACACTACTACCTTCCACATCCCACTTGTAAAGACCAGTATGGGCCAATGATCCTTTCGCTATGGGGCTCCAGTCTGGATGAACTCAATCCCTGGACCCACCCTATCTATTCCCAGGCTGGGGCCTTTCAAAACTGAGCTGTGTGACTATATTTTAACCATCTCTCACTGTGACTGCAGATAACCCCTTGTTCCTCTGCTATATATGTTCCTGACTCTGTTGTTTTGATTGTACCATACACACCTCTGAATCACTTGATGTAGTAGTACTGTACAATGCCACCGTATTTAGTCCATGTACTGTCATCCTCTGTACCTGTCTTCGTTCTCCGTATGACGTGGAGCCTTTGTAAATGAGTCCCTGACTCAAAGGGTTATAATTGCTAGACTTTAAATAAATAAAACTCATTATTCAACACACACTGGAGACGAACCTATGTCTCCCAATGAATACACAAGCTGTCTTGTGTTATTGCCCTTAAAAAGGATTCATTACACTGGCTCTGGTGTTACAATCATATTTATATTCATGAGTATGTCCTAGCCTCTTTGCTTACAAGTGGCAGTAAGTAATAAGGCTAAGACGTATTAAAGAAAATAAATATGATTATACAGCCAGAGCCAGTGCAATAACCAGCTTATACAACACAAAGACATGCAATATTCATTGGTTTAAGACAATGACATCCATACAGAAAAATACTGTGCCATGACATGCTTCTCATGTATGTATGATGTCAACCCCAGATAACAGGATTTATGTTCCACAGTTTATTCTCACTCTAGTTATATAAGTGTACATAAACCTGTACAATCTCTGTAATATACTTAACATGTCTACATTTATTATTGCATGTACTGTAAATTCTCTCAGTGCCTATGTATGTTCAGGTTCCTCTTAGGTTATACTGTTCATTTTTCCCCAGATCCTTCTGATTCTTAATGTTTGTTGTATTTTTTCAGCGCTGGTACAACTGTTTGCTATTGTATATAATATTATCCTGTACTGAAGCTACCTGTGTAACTCTCTTGGGACGTGCCTGAAAATAGGCACTGTTTGCCTAGTGCACTTACCTAGTTAACAAAAACTAAAGGTGTGCATATATCAGAGCATGGCTACATGCCCTGTACTGGATTATCTATCTAATTAAATAGCCTCAAATATTGGAGGGGAACAAAAAGTAGTCCATGTCTGGCTCAAACTGACGTTTCATTTACATACATACATATGAATTTGCCAGCAGAAATAGGCCACCTGGTCTACCAAGTCTGCTCGAGTGTGCAGCTAGCACCCTCACCTTGTAGTTGCCCTGCCCCCCCTTCCCAATTACTCCCCTCTCACCTTGACCCATTCTCTTTTGAAACTACCCACTGTCTTACAGGCTACCACCTCCTCCGGTAGAGCATTCCATTCTACCACAACCCTCTCCGTGAAAAAGTATCCCCTCATTTCCATCCCAAATATTCCCTCCCCACCTTCCAGTCTAAGGCTGCTTCAGTGTCCTGTGTTACCTGGCTGTCTATGGTGGCATTAGTAAACACAGCAGACAGAGTGCTGGCTTTTGGTAATCTTTTTTACTGTTTTATGTGAGCCTGGCACCCTGTATGTGGCTTGAACAGTTGCTTACTACAGACTACCATATCCCTTCAGTGCCTGCCTTGTTTATCACCTTTATGGGCTTAAAGGTCTTAGTCATATCTCCACGGTCCATTCTCTCCTCCAAGGAGTACATGTTCATCTCTCTCTCAGCCTCTTCTCGTATGGTCTGTCCTGCAATCCCTGGATCATCCTTGTTGCCCTGCATTGTACCCCTTCCAGTATTTTCACATCCTTCTACAGACATGGGTGCCAGAATTGCGCACACTACTCCAGTTGGGACCTGACCAGTGCCCTGTAGAAAGGCAGGATCACCTCCCTGATCCTGGAGGAGATCCCTCTCGCGATACAACCTAGCATCCTGTAGGCTTTTGCTGCCGCCCTCCTACACTACTTTGCATTTAGATTATCTGGTTGATCCTGCCATAAGTTTTATAGTTAAAGAGTGACAAAAAATGTTTTCTGGTTGATCCTGCCATTTGTAGACTGTTTTAAGCCTAATGACTTTCACTTTCTTGTATTACTTACTGTACATGACTGAAGCGGTGTTCACCCCGCTAAACAATATGCTTCCAAAGGTATAGAATGAGGAACGTTTTGTTGAAAAAGCATCTAAAGTGTGGGGTTTAAGGTAAGTTTAGTTAGGTTTTTCTAAAAGACGTCACCGACTGTAGAGCGAGGAGAGCGAGTGAGTCGCCAGCTTCAGAAAAGGAGATGCAAGCGTGAGCAAGTGTTGCTATAGCAAATAAAAGAGGTGCATGGATAAACCAGAGGGTGGTTAGCCACTGGAATGCTTTACCAGATTATGTGGTTTCCAGTGATAAAATAGATACTTTTAAAACAAGATTGGATAAATGTATGAGATACATTGCAATCCACTGAATAATGGAGAGTCACACTGGCTCAAGCTATAGACTTAAACACTCCTATGAATCCTACGAAAAGGCAAAAGAATAAATAGTTTAGGAGTGGCAAGAGCCACAGAGGCAGTGCTGCCACCATGGAGACTGAGGCTTGTGCGCAAGACATGGAATCTCACACTGATGCCAGCAGGGCACATCACGGAGGTCTACAAATTTGTTCCCCCCTTATATCACTGCACTGAAGCACCTTCGGACCATACAAGGGACCCCATGAAAACAAGATATTCCATCTTGTCATTATAGGATTTGAATTTCAGATAGATAATATAGAATCTAAGAGACAAAAGGGATATCAATGTCAGTGCCACCTGACAACCCAATGGAAGCACGCTGCTTTTCCATGCAGGCAGTCCGGGTTCCGGAGTGAACTCGGGAGCTGGCACTCAGGCAGGCAGGGCTCTGGAGACAGTAATGCAGATGGCAGCATGCTGCAGCTGGGGGGAGGGAGGCAGCATACTTTGGTGCTGCAGCAGCTCTTGTTTGTGGGCCAGGGAGTTTGCTCTCCTGGCAGGAGCATGCGGCCGAGGCATTACCACACACACACACTTGTATGCTGCCTGGTGTGTTGGGGGAAAAAATCAAGAGGAAAAATACGCTGGTTGGGAAGGGTGCTGACCAGCCCCTTGCAGACCCACTTCACTGACTAGGCCCTCTCCTCTGGGACAAAAACTGGAGGCACTGGGGAACATGGGTGATGGGCTTGCGGGGAGGGGGGTGAGGCTAAACAGATAATGGGGAAAAAAGAAAATCAATGGTTCTACCCTCTGAGCTGGCTGGGAAAGAATCCAAAACAGTATAGCATAGTGGTTAAGGTCACTGAGCAGGAGACCTGGGTTTGAATCCCATCAGCCCCCACTTGCATACTGTGTAGCCCTGAGCAAGTCACTTAACTTTCTTGTGCTCCCAAGTCACACCTGGAAACAAGCTCTGGTTTAGTGTGCCTTTCCTGGTTAAACAAACAAATGGACCATGGGTTGTCCTTCCTTCCTTCCAGTCTGTCTCCTCGGGTCTGAATGTCCTTGTCTTACGTCTCCCTCAAAATATCTAATCAGACTTCATTTTGCTCCCTCCCATTCCTGCTCTGAACCTCATTAGACCTATTAGCACTCCTCTTTTAGCTAAGGTGTACCTACTTTGCTTCACAAAGGGTTTTGTTTTTGCCCTTATGTAACCTAAGTCAGTGCTTACTTGCACCCTTTTCAGTCCCACCCCTTATTTTGTAAGTCCCACCCCTTATTTTGTATTTCCTTATTCATCCCCCAGGATTTTATTTATTTGTTTCACGTATACTTTATTTACCCTTTAACAGTCTTGCACTGTTCTTCTGCACAACACTCAATTTAACTGCACTGTTTCTGTCTGTATTATTTCTTGCTGTAAATATTTTCTTATTATGAGCAAAAGTCATGTGGGACAAGTCTATTAGCACTCACACAAAGTCACAGGGGGCACTCTGTACCACTTATTACCTGATACACAGACCTTTAATTTTATTGTACAAAACAGGCGAACACATTACATTGCAGCTGTAACCTGAGCAGGCTTACAGTTCTTCTTGGCTTAATTCCATGGAGTACTTACTGCCAAAGTATGGAGTCCCCTGTTAGTTTACTGCAGCTTGGGGAGATACAGGTACGCACAGCAATGACGCCACGCCTATGAGTGCTGACGTCCCAGCCAGTGACACCCCCTTCATTTGTGTGTGTTAACAGACTTGTCCCACAAGACTTTTGCTTTTTAGTAAGTCTGTTCTCTGCTTTTCTGTACCATACCTTACTTGTTTTGTTACAGTTAGTAAGTACGAGTGGAACGACGAATCCCTCCTTCTAAAATATTTTCATATGTCCACATGCATGGTAAGCCCGCATTAATAAAAATAAAAACCAACAAAGTCTGCTTTATTAAACAGTTGCATTTCTGTACAGTGGTACCATGATGCTGTCACCTGGAATTCTGGGGCTTGCATGTGATCCTTAGAATCCCACACTGACAGGGTCGCTGGGTGCAACAATGCATTGTGGAGGGGAAGCACTAGGCTCCTTGCGAGAGCTTGATGGCCAGCCAAGGAACAGCATTGGTATCAGTCATAATGGCATGGTGGACCAGTCCAAGCTGCTGAACACCAGAGGCCAGGTCATTTGGGGCATCAAGCCATTTGAAAGTTTTCTCTCTCTCTTCAGCCTGGTGGCAAGTACTGCAGGGGCGGTGCTGGTGTCCTGATACAAGGTAAAGCACTTCTGCATCAGAATGGCTTTGGGACAGTGTCCCAGCCTGTCACTGCCTGATTACCAGCTAAGCCTGACAAGGAAAAACTGGCACTTCCAATGGAAAGTGTAGAACAGGATTTGTCCGTCCCTGTACTAGAGTCGCAGCTCACCCACCTGCCCCACCTGCCAGAGGAAGCATGCAGTTGTGGCAACATGATCATCCAGATGGAGAACAGGGGGACCATGGAACAGTGGGACTCACACGTAACAGTCTTGGAGCTTTATATTAATCTGCAGAGCAACACATTAGGAGAGACGTGACCTACTGGACTGGGATTGCGTGGTGATCTGTTCCCCTTCACTGCCCACTGTTGACTCACACTATTTTTATTATTCAAACAAGGTCGCTCCTGTAAAAAAGCTTTCAGCTTAGTGTGCTACACCTGGTTAAAAAAAAAAAAATAACTAAATAAAAAAAAAAATGAAGTCTTGCTGTATTCTGACTATATGCAGTTAGCCCCAGCACTTGAACTACTCCGGAGAGTAAAGGGTTAATTCTATGCCAAAGCATAGAACGTTGAGCTCGAGCTCGGTTTTCAAACCTCTGTCTGTGGTACTCTGAAGTCTAATAGTCAGATTTCTTACTCTGCCTAACTGTGAAGTTGCTCCGGAGATCACTCCTGAGCTTCGGTTCGGTAAAGTTCAAACTGGTCGGTTGTTTCAACCGTAGTTCATTCATTATTCAATATTCTTACCTCTGTCCTGGTACAGTAAGTGACAGTAGTGGGTAGTGTAGTTTCTATTGTTTCTACTGTTAGAAATTGTTTTTTCTTCAGTTCTTTTCCGGTCGGTCCTGTTTAGAACCGAAACTGTTTTTTTCTGATTAAGTAACAAAAATTGTGGTTTTACTGGTACTTACTGGTTCCTAAAAAAATCCTCTTTTTCTGGGATTTTTTTAACCGAACCATAACATGGTTGGAACCGAAAGGTCTTAGTTACCTAGCTTAAAGCTGTGAAGGGTGACTTTTTGATTTTCAGCATGTCTGAGAAACCCAAAAATAAAACCAGTCCCACTGGGTTTCAGCACTGTTCCAAGTGTAGAGAGGCCTTTGCTAAGGCCAATCCCTACCTGGTATGTGTGTACTGTCTGGGGTTTTACCACCTCAAGGAAGACTGCCAAATCTGTAAAAAACTTTCCGAAAGCCACCCTGGATAAACGTTTGGGTAGGTTTAAGGAAAGGGAGGCCATGAAGTCTGCTGACCTGGATGGCTGGCCCGGTTCAGTTGCGGCCAAACCTGAAGAGGTGCCCACTGACCTGGGCGATACCTCTTCGGGCAAAAGGAGAGCCAACTCGAGTCGGTTCCATCAAAAGAAAGTGGAAATCAGCCAGTTCGGATCCTACACCCTGTGTTCCAACTGCTGAAGAAATAGCGAAAGCAATCCCATTAGTTCAATCGCTTTGCCCGATTCTGACCAAACCGGCATCGGTGCAGAGCCGATCGGTTTAGTCAGAAGTAGGTGCTTCTGATATAGACCCTGAGGCATACTATGAAGGTGACTGGGAGGAGGAAGATTATGAAGAGTAGCAATGTGAAGGCCTAGATGAGCCAATAGAGCCTGAGATCTCTCCAGACAGGCCTTCCCATGTTTCTCCTCCTAGGCTTTCTGAGTCCCCTTCCCATTTCTTGTATTACAAGAAAGTAGCTCAGACTCTTTAGCTTCCTATAAAACAGGCTGAACAGGATCAGGAGGAACATAACTATGTGGAAATGATGGATGTCCCAGAGTCAAAGACAGTGTCTTTCCCTTTACATAAATCCTTGGGGAAACAGACACAAAACATTTTGCAGTTTCCTAAATCCATTCCTCCTATGGAAAAAAGAATGGACAGGAGGTATGCTTTGTCAGGTCCTGGGATGGAATTCCTTTCAAATCATAGCAGCCATGTTAGGCTAGTGCATGCTGCAGCCTGTGACAAGGCTAACATTCCCCTTGGCATCTCACACCCTAAATAAGGATTCTAGGAAATTGGATGCCATGGAAAAAAAAAAACAGTACTTGGCATCCTCTTTGGGACTCAGGCAATCAAATTATATGGCACATACAGCCAGGTACCAGAAATCCACGTGGGATATGGTTCTGGAGCTGGCCAAGGAGCTGGAGCAGGTGACTGCGAATGGTATTGAGGCATCCAAGGTGCAATTCCATGATGCTGTAGACTCAAATGATGTTCGTTCCAGGGTCACAGCTTCATCTATCTCCATGAGGAGATTTGCTTGGCTTAGGTGTACCACCCTCTCACAGGATACCCAGGCTAAGGCCATGGTTTTTCCTGTAACTGGTAATGCTCCTCTTTGGGGACCAAACAGAGAACTACATGAAGAAGATGGATGAATACAGGACCACCTATAGGAGTGCTGCAGCCAAGGAAAAGCAGACCACTCCTTAGAGGCAGCAATTTAAGGGCAGGAGCAGGCCTTTTCACAGGCCTTTTTACCAAGCTCAGGCCTCTTCCTCTTCTTTCTAGCAGAGGGGGTTCTTTAGGGGAAGAGGTAGACATGGGATGACCAGGACCCCATCATCCACTCAGTCTAATCCCCCTGCCAAGCAGACACCCTGAGGTGTCGGTTAGGGTTGCCTCCCCAGTTCCAGTAGGAGGCAGGCTGGCTTACTACTCCCAGGCCTGGGAGTCTATTACTTCAGACAAATGGGTCCTGGAAGTAGTGAGCCAGGGATTTGTTCTCAGTTTCAAAAGGTTCCCAAAAATGAAAGCAAGGTCCTTCAGTCCTCCCTCCCCCTTGGAGACAAAGGCCTTGGAGGCAGAAGTCTCCTCTCTCGTGCTTCTGCAAGCAGTAGAGAAGGTACCTCATTGTCACAGGGGAAAAGGACTATATTCCAGATACTTCCTTACCCCAGGGGATTGGCGACCCATTCTAGATTTAAGGTACCTGAACAAACACTTAACAAAACCAAAATTCAAAATAGTGACTCTGGGAGTAATTCTTCCCTCTCTGAGACCAGGAGACTGTATAGCCTCTCTGGAGCTCAAGGATGCCTACTTCCACATATCTATCAGACATTCCCACAGAAAGTACCTCAGGTTCAAGTTGCCCTCAGGCCATTATCAATTCAGGGCCATGCCTTTCGGCCTTACATCTGCACCAAGGGTATTCACCAAGTGTCTCACAGTGGTGGTGGTATTCCTCAGAAGGCAGGGCATCATTCTGTTCCCATATGTGAATGACTGGCTAGTGGTAGGCTGGTCCTCAGACCAAGTCAAGTCAGCTCTACAGGTCACTCGAAAGCTTCTAGACTCCTTGGGGTTTATCCTGAACCTAGAAAAGTCTGTCCTGGAACCAGCTCAGACCCTCACATTCATAAGGGTGGAACTGGACACTATTCAGGCAAGAACATTTCTCCCTCTCTCAAGGGTTCAGTCCCTTGTCACTCTGGCTTCCTCTTTTCGTCCTCTAGTTTCTTGTCCAGCCAAGCACTTTCTACAGTTGCTGGGTCACATGGCAGCTTCCACAGCAGTGAACCAGGGAGCAAGGTTTCAGATGAGAGATATTCAGTTTCATCTCAGATCCTATTGGTCTCAGAAAAAAAACCCGCTCTCCAAATTGGTTCCTGTGTCTCAGACCTTAGTTCAGGCTCTCCAGTGGTGGCTGGAGGAGGCTGATCTTCAACAAGGTGTCCCCTTTATCAGTCAGGCTTCTTCAGAGATTCTCACCACAGATGCCTTTTTACTAGGGTGGGGGGCTCACCTAGATCAGCTTACAGCTCAGGGAACCTGGTCTCACCAGGAGTCCCTTCTTCACATAAACCTTCTTAAACTAAGAGCTGCCTTTCTGGCACTTCAGACATTCTCAGCTGCTGTTCAGGGGAAAGTGGTGCAGGTCAGAACAGACAATACCACAACCATGTGGTACATCAACAAGCAAGGAGGCACTTGATCTTCGGCCTTGTGCACAGAGGCCATGAAAGTATGGTCCCTAGCTTATTCCCTTCAGACTTCCCTCATGGCTGTGCATCTCCCAGGGAAGGACAACATTCCAGCAGATGCTCTCAGCAAAATTTCCCAGGGCCACCACGAATGGACCCTAAACCCTCTAGTTCTTCAGGTCATTTTTCCAGAGATGGGGCACTCCAGAGAATCTCTCTGCAGCTCCAGACAATTATCAACTTCCTCTTTATTGTTGCAGACCACCTCTTCTGGGCCCTGTCCCTCAGGATGCTCTTTTACTGATCTGGACAAGCAGGTTTCTGTATGCATTTCCTCCTTTTCCTCTGATATTTAGGGTCCTGATCAAGATCAGGCCTCAACCTTGCAAGGTGATTCTGGTGGCTCCAGATTGGGCCAGACAGCCTTGGTATCCTCTACGTTGTCACTGTCAGTAACAAAGCCTTTGTGTCTTCCCAGACAGTACAATCTCCTCACCTCCTCCCATGGGAGGATTCTGTATCCCAAACTTCAGACTCAGGCTCAAAACCTGGCACTTGAAGAGCTAGAATATGCAAACTTGCATCTTTCTCAATCAGTCTTGGATATTTTAAAGGTTAGCAGGAAACCTGCTACTAGAAAGACTTACAACTCCAAATGGAAAAGATTTGGGTTTTGGTGTTCCCAAAAGCATGTCAAGCCAGAGCTGGCTGATATTCCCACTGTTTTGGACTATCTGGTGCATCTTAATAGTTTAGGCCTTTGGCCTACCACTCTGAAGGTACATTTGGCAGCTGTGTCTGCTTTTCTTTCTGCTGGCAAGGGTTTTTCCCTAGCATCTCATCCAGTTTTCAAGAAATTTTTCAAGGGCCTAATACATGTTAACCCTCCCTTTCGGGAGCCTACTCCTTCTTGGTTTTGAATATCTGTATTGCACAGCTTATGCAGACCCCTTTTGAACCCCTATCCTCAGCTGAATTAAAAGTACTTGACTTGGAAAACTGTTTTCCTGGTAGCCATTACCTCTGCCAGGAGAATCAGTGAATTGCAGGCCTTATCAGTGGAACCTAACTTTATTTCATTTCACAGGGATAAGGTGGTCCTTCGAACCAACAGAAAGTTTCTTCCCAAGGTGGTATCAGACTTTCATTTGAATCAGTCTGTGTCATTGCCTGCATTTTTCACTGACCATTCTTCCTCTGGGGAGAGAAGATTACACAGTCTTGATCTAAAAAGGGCTCTTAGTTAACTATGTAGGGCATACTAAGGCCCACAGGAATAGCTGTTCTCAATTGTTTCTCACCTGTGGGAAAGGGCAAACCTGCCACCAAGAGAACTATTACCAGGTGGATCATCTCCTGTATCTAGTTCTGCTATTCAAAGTTGGGGAAAGAGCCTCCCTCAGGCCTGAGGGCTCACTCCACCAGAGGTACAGCTGCTTCGGTCGCAGCAGCTAGAGACATACCATTAGTGGAAATCTGTAAGGCAGCCACCTGGAAAACTGTTCACATGTTCACCAAACATTACTCTCTTGACATTCAGTCAAGAAGTGATGCTAGGTTTGGCACAGCTGTGCTGCAGATCCTGTTCCCAAAATAGGTTCTGTGACTCCCTCCTCCAAGGGGGTACTGCTTGGTAGTCTGCATATAGTCAGAATACAGCAAGACTTCATGTTGTTTGAAGAAAAAAATACCTTAGTAATGTTGTTTCTTCTAATGGAGCCTTAATGTATTCTGACCTCCCTCCTTCCCTGCCTCCTCTCCTGGAACCTAGTGTTTTGGGATATGGCGTGGTAGGCACAGTGCTGTACCCCAGATGTGTACTTGGCATGCCTTATCTTTTAAGGGTTTATCTTTAATATTTTGGTTGTTCACTACGTACTTATTTTTTCTTTTTGGGGTTCTTGACTTGAGTCTTTTGATCCTAAAAATCTGTTTATGCCCTTTGGCAAAAAGTTTTAGAAACATTTTCTAACTATAGAGTTAGTTTAGTGCTCGTAAGAATTTGACAGTTAGACTTCAGAGTACCACAGACAGAGGTTTGAAAACTAAGCTCGAGCTCAACGTTCTGTGCTTTGGCATAGAGTTAACCCTTTACTCTCCGGAGCAGTTCAAGTGCTGGGGCAAACTGTATATAGTCAGAATACAGCAAGACTTCATTAGAAGAAACAACATTACTAAGGTGAGTAATTTTTTCTTTTTGGTGCTCGTTAAACATGTTACATTTTCATTTTAAATACTTTATTTTGTGAGCAACAAAGGTGGTGCTGGTCTTGGACACAGAAATAGTTTTCTAGGAGGAGATGCCACCTACCTGCACATAGCATCCTTAAAGCACCTGTGTGGCAGTGCCATCAAACATCACCTCCAGTGACCAGATCTGTTCACTGGTGGGATGAGTTTACTGATCTCAGCCCTGTTTCTTGAATGTTGTGGTGCACAATATGACATTCCCCCCAACATGCCTAATCAGTACAGCCCAGCCAAGGAGGCCCATGTAACAAACAGCACTGGTGCAACTCTTCCCAGTTCCCAAGGAGAAGTCAGTCACCCCCTCCCAGATCAGGGTGGGAGTCTGTGCACTGCATGTTCTTGCTTTACCTGGCTCAAATGGTTAACCTCTGCCCCAATGACATCCCCCACCGTGCCAAACTCATTACAAAATGAAGAACGGTGAGTCGGGTAGTCTCAAGTGCAAGCAAGAGTTATATTTTTTTTTAAACAGAATTGAAGGACCATGTTACCTTGTTCAACCGGTTTCACATGGAACATCCTTTAACTCTTTCAGTCCTGTTCATGACTTCTTTGACTTCTTAAAATAGCCTGCTGTAGATGGCAGTGCTCGAAAGATCAGCCACTGCGGCTTCTGCTCTCAGTCACTACTACTCTGCACCCTGACACCAATGCACATGATTCATCCCATCTTTATTTCTTTGTAAAAATTAAAAGAAAAGAAAACAGCATAAAGTTTCCAAAAACAGTGATCAGGAAGGCCAGCCCCTCCTCGACACAAGATTGGGCCTGCTGATAACCTTGGGCTCATTTGAATATTTTTACCTCCTTTGCATATTGAAGTGAGTCATTCAACTTGGCTGCCTCTAAGGGTCGTCTGTTATCAGGGCAGGGATCCTGGGAGAGATAGTGCAGCTATGTTTTGGATTGATGCCAACAGCATATGGGTGCCTATTACAAGTGACTGAAAGTTATCAAGTGCCCCCTCTGCACCCAATAAGCTCCACCAACACCCCACCCCAGACACACACACAAGTACATACAAAGACTCAGAACTGCCACATAGGTGAAGGAAACCTGCGTAGGCATGGCCAAGTGTACTTAGGACAGCTGCAAAGGAAAATGTTTATTTAATCTTTATTTTGCCAGATAGTGTCCCACTGAAATTGTAGGCTGCTCTGCAAGGGGGATCTCAATACACTGTCGTATTTAAATTAACTGTGCTAAATGTTTTAAATCTTATTTCTAAATTGTCTTTTTTCTCTTTTGCTTACACTTCCTCATCATAAATCTTTCTATTCTGACCAGCAATATTTTTATTTTTATTTATGTGGTTTTTTTTGACCGGGTAAGTGCACTAGACAAATCCTGCCTATTTTCAGGCACGACCCGGGGGAAGGGGATACAGATGAATGCCAACTGACCTTGAACCAGATTAAACTGTTGGTGGTATTTTTAGTGAATGAGGGAAATTTGGCCAAGACACCAGGGAAATTCCCCTACTCTTTTCGAGAAGTGCCATGGGATCTTTAATATCCAGCTGAACTACCACCAATCCAGGCAGATGGGACCTCAGTTTAACGTCTCATCCGAAAGTCGGCACATCAGAAGTGCAGCACCCCTCTCATGCTGCACTTCAGTGTCAGTACTGGGATATTAACCCAAGTGCCAGCTGTGGGAACTGAACCCACAGCCCTCTGATCTCCCGGCCTCAGAGGCGAGTGTGCTACCTACTGAGCCACTGACACTGACACATAATAGTGATTAGTTTTGTTTTGATTATCTGCTCATTGACATTTATTATGACAATTATACAATCTTCAGGTTTTACAGTTTTGTATTGTGCTTTTTTTTTTATTTGTATTCTTCATCTCTGTTGAGATGGCGTTGGACTGCAACCCTTCTCACTAGTACAGTTATTTACACTCAGATGAAAAATTATGATGTCTGTACACATAAAATTCCCATACTTCCCTTAGTAGCCTGCACCATATAGACATTCTCAGAGAGACAGCAGCTCCAAGCCACCACACCAGTGTGCTGAATGGTGTCTGCACATTTTATTTTACTTTTTTTTTTTTACACACAGTAGCCTAGCTTAGATGCGATACCTTGTTTTCAGTGAAGTCCTGTTTTTTATCTATTTATGCAGCTGGGCGAACTGAACTTGTGACAGGTTATGTGACTTGCTCAGGGTCACACAGCAAGTAAGTGGCTCAAGTGCTAAGTGAATCTGGGTCTCCTTGTTCTCACGCAAGTGCTCTAACCAACAGACCATACTACGTCTTAAAGAGCCCCTGACACTATTCACACAACTTAACAAAAATGTAAGATTTAGACACAGTTCTGTTTACAGGTCATATTTTTTCTGTAATTCCTTCCCCTTCTTTTAATACTATGGACAGTCACATGAAAACAGGATCACTGTCCCCTAGATTTCATATACTCTTGCAGCTTGTCTATGTCTGACATCATAATCTTCTGTTTATGGCATCATCTTTATCTCCACAGCAACATACTGTGATGTCATAGACATAATTGTGATGGCAGGTGTAGTCAGACAGAGCAGAGATCATGTTTTCATGCAAAAGTACTTAGTAAAAGAGAAGTAAGAATGAGACAGAAAAAAAAATACAGTATAGGCTTAATTGTCTCTAAATATTGCAAGTTGTGCCAATGAAGTCAGGGGCTCTTTAAACCCTACTAAGATACAGCAAACCTCCAGTGTCTGAGTCCAAGGTACAGCTGTCCCCCAGTGCCAGATTCCTAGATACAGGTGGAAGTCTCCTCTCCACATCAGATTTCAAGGTATAGCTAGGTGCCCCCCTCCATGCCAGACCTCTGCATATAGATGGGGCAAACCCAATGTGTACCCATGAGTCTGTGCATGCATGTCTTTATGAATGTATGTGTTCATGTGTGTCTGCAGGTACCTGCCCATGACTGTGTCTGTTCATGTGTACCCATGTGTCTGTTTAAATGTGTGTGTGCATGTGTTAATGTGTTCATACATGTGTGTGCTCAACTGTACATGCATGTGTCTGAATTTTCCCATGTGTGCATGGATGTGTCTGCTCATGTGTCCATGCACATGCCTGCCCATGCGTGTGTCTGCTCATGTGTGTATCTGTGTGAATGCATGTGTCCATGTGGGCATTTTACTGATGTGTGCAAGTCTTCAACTACATATGCATGTGTCTGCCCATGTGTGCATGTGTTCATCTGTGCATATATGTGTTTTCCAATGTGTACACATGGTTATATATATGTGTGCATCTCTTTGTAGCATCATGTGTGTATGCATGTGTATTTACTTGTGATAGCATGTCTGCCCATGTGTGTTCATATGTGCATGCATGCATCTGTATCTGCCAATGTGTGCATGTTTTCATTTGCCTCTGTGCATCTTCCCATGTGTGCATGTGTTTATTCGTGCATGCATGTGTGTTCACATGTCTGCCCATGTGTGTATCTGTATTCAAGTGTGCTTGCATCTGTCTGCCCATGTGAGTCTGTGTATGTGTTATGTGTTTGTCCATGTATCAGAGTGCATGTTCATGCATGTGTCTGTGTGTCTGTTCATGTGAACATGCATGTGTCTACCCTGCCAGCTGAGGTAGTGGAAGCAAAGTCCATGACATCACTCAAGCTGGGTCGGGACAATGCTAAGGCACAATCAAAAGCAACAGGAGCAGTAGGAGGCCTTAGGCAGAAGGGGGGTTAGGTCGTGGGATTTGAGAAGGTCCAAGGAACACATAGGCAGACTAGATGGACCCTTGGTCTCCTTCTGACGTCTTTTTTTCTGTTTCTACCCATGGGTGTGTGAATATGTTACTGTGTGTGTGTGTGTGTGTGTGTGTGTGTGTGTGTGTGTGTGTGTGTGTGGTGAGTGTGACTTACAGTTTGTCTATGGCATCAGTTAAGTGCCATCTGCACTTGCAGTGACAATAACGAGAGTCCAAGCCACTGGTTAAGAACCAAAACTCTAGGCAAATGAATACGGTTATGTTAAATTATTTAGTTTAGCCTTGATGATTGGGTCTCGTGATCCATGACGGTATGGAGCAGGGAGTAGGAAATTCATACTGAATGACAGAGTGGTGCGCTCTCCAGAACTAAGGCCTATAGACGTGGGACATCTCTTAAGCTTGGTGCAGCCTGGTGGATCATGGCCCTGAAACACACAAACGCTCATCAAAGTTTACCATCACGGGCAAAATTCTCCAAAACTGATGCGCCTCTTTGATGACAATCTTTATGAAAACCAACCCTGTCAAGTTCAGCTAAGTGAGTTCTTTATCCATAGTAACACAGCAGTTGACAGCAGATAAGGACTGCTTGGCCCGCCTAGTCTGCCCGTATTCCCTGCCTGTATCAGTGGCTGCTGACCCTACTTGGGTCATTGGCTTTTGCCTCTCTTCCCCACATCTGGGGTTCCCTTATGTCTATCTCACACAAGTTTGAATCCCCCCACTGTGTCAGCACCCACCATTTCCTGGGCAGACTATTCCAAGCATCCACCACCCTCTCTGTAAAGAAAAACGTCCTCACATTTCCCCTTATCCTGCACCCCTTCAATCTCATATTGTGCCCCCTCGTCCTTGTACAGCTCTTGTACTGAAAGATGTCACACCCCCTGCAGTTTGTTCAAACCTTTAAGATACTTAAAGGTCTCTTATCATATCCCCCTGTTCCCGCCTCTCTTCAAGTTTATACATAATCTGGCCTCATATGTTTTCTGATGCAAGTCCTGCACCATCTTGGTCGCCCTTCTCTGGATTGCCTCCACTCTGTCTATGTCTTTGTGAAGATGCGGCCTCCAGAACTGATACAGTATTCTAGATGAGGCCTCACCAGCATTTTGTACAATGCATCACTACCTCCCTTCTGCTAGTGATACCCCGTCCTATGCACCCCAGCATCCCACTGGCCCTCCCCACAGTCTTGTTACACTGTTTGGCCACCTTTCCCATGGGTCATCTGAGATGATTATCCCTAAATCCCTTTCTTCCCTGGTGACTGTAAGCAATCACTCTCCATTCTGTAGCTCTCCGCGGTGTTTCTTTGCCCCAGGTGCATGATTTTGCATTTTGTTTGCATTAAATTTCAATTGCCACACCTTTGACCATTTTTCCAGCTTTCCCAGATCCCTCCTCATTCTTTCAACCCCCTCTGGAGTGTATACTCTGTTTCAGATCTTGGTATCATCTGCAAATAGGCAAACCTTCCCCTCCAGCCCTTCAGCAATGTCACTGATGAAGACACTGAAAAGGACTGTCATCAGGACCGATCCCTGAGGCACCCCGCTGGCCACCCTCTTTTCCTTGGATTTGATCTCATTTACTACCACACTCTGCTTCCTGTCCCTCAACCAGTTTCTAACCCAGTTTTCCACTTTGTAGCCCACCCCCAGACTCCCTAGCTTGTTCACTAGTCTTCTGTGGGGTACGGTGTTAGAAGGCCTTACTGAAATTGAGGTAGGCAATATCCACCGCTCCTCCCTGATCCACCTCCTTCATCACCCAGTCAAAAAAGTCAATTAGATTTGTCTGACATGACCTTCCTGCTGTAAAAACCATACTGCCTTGGATTCTATGCTCCCATGGTTTCCAAGTGTTCCACAATCCTTTCCTTAAGCAGTGTCTCCATAATCTTGCCCACTACTGAGGTGAGGCTGACTGGCCTATAGTTTCCTCCCTCCTCCCTGCTACCACTCCTGTGGAGAGGGACTACATTTGCCCCCTCTCAGTCTTCTGGAACCACCCCGTATTGAGCGACTCACTAAACAGGGCTGCCAGTGGTGCTGCTAGCACCGTCCATAATTCCTTTAATATTCTGGGGTGTATATTATCTGGCCCTATCACTTCGTCCACCCTCAATTTTATGATTTCCTCCAGGACCCTCTCTGCTGTAAAAGGACTGGTGTTTACCTCTCTCTCCCCTTCTCTCAGCTGTTCATGATTTTTCAGCTACCTCCTTTATTTTGCTTCGGAAAGTTTCTTGGTCCCTTCTGAATTTGAATTTCTGTCACAGAACATTAGAAATCCAAATTATGAAATGATGCCATTCGTGAGTGTTGCAGATTACCTCTTCTTCAGAAATCAATATTCCTGCCGTATACTGTTGCTGCTTTTTGGGATGATATCACCACTTTTTCTCCCCCAGCCACTTGTCATTCCAGAAACATACCCTGATCCCAGGCATATACCCTGTTCACACCTGCACTGTCCAAGTCATCCAGACCCAGGCAATCCGCCAGTTATCCCTATGGCTTTCCCTCTGTGGCAGGGGTTCTGAGGGAGGGGAGGGGAGTCCCCCCCCCCCGAGGAAGTCAACTCTGACGACTAGAATCCGGTGTCAACAGGCACCTAAGATCCAGGGGAGTCCCAGAGGGCAAGACAATCATATAGACAGACATGGAGTTTTCTTCTCCTTTTAGGTCCCTCCCACTTACCCCAATGTGAGTGCAGCCCTCCAGCTGAGCTCTCAAGCACACAGCAGACCCTGCGGCAGGAGCAAGCCTTCCAGACCCACTGCAGGGGTCTCTGTGGCATGGGAGCTCACTCCTAGCCCTCCTTGACTGAGGCACACTGCAGTATGGTAACTGCTACAGCCCGGCCTGCCTTCCAATGCAGCGACTCGAGTTCAGCGCTGAATGTGGGTTGCCTGCAAGGCAGCGCATCATGCTGCTGATAGGCCATAACAGCGTCCCAGCATTACTACTTTTTGTCCCACATTTCTCCTGCTTGCTCCTCTTTCTCTGGTCTAACCATAACCTCCCCCTCACTTTTCTCTCTTTCTCTCTCTCTCTTTTTGTTACAATTTATTTTCCCAGGATAGCCCAGCTAAGATGCAAATCTCATTTCCGGTAGTGTTCAGCTTCTACTCATTTCCACAACTGGGCAGACGACAGCACTGGGAGGTTAAGTGACTTGCCTAAGGTCACACAGTGAGTACCTGGCTATAGCAGGGTTTGAACCTGTGATCTCCTGGTTCCCAAGCAGGTGTTCCAACCAGTAGACCACACTGTCTCTTTTTCCTCCCCTTTCTTTTTTTTTTTTTATCCCCTCCTACCTCCAAGTAGCCCCCAGACTTGACACCTCTATGCTCTCCAGGACATCCCCCAGGGTTTACACCCGCCCCCTGGTGGCTCCCCAACCCCTGCCGCTGAGTTGGATCCAGTTCCACTGGCGGGGCCTGATAGCCATATGTAGGTCTGCAAATGTCCGGTGTTATCCTGCCAGCTGGAATTTTCATTTGCTGTCTCCCCCTGGTAGGCACGGCACGCAGTGTTATCGTGACGCATGCCACACGCCTCCTGCATGGCTTGCATTAATGACTGCTGCCTTTCCGTGTTCTTGCCAGTCTCTGGCTGCCTGTCCCCTAGCCTCCGTGAGGGCCAGGCCTTCGCGAAACTCACAGCCCTACCATCCCGAAGGGAAAAAACTTTGCCAGGGACGCTCACTCCTTCTTACCCAGGTCGACCCTTCAATGCCCCAACTTCACTCCTAAATATGTGTCATTGGTGCCATAAGCAGTAGTGCTCCCGCCATGCTGGTGGGACAGCTTTCTTCCTCCTCTTTCAATCAGTAAGCTTTCATCCATAAATACATTACGCACATATTTTCCTACACTTCACCCTCAACTCCCCAGCTAGCCCGGTGGTGCTGAGGGTTGAAGCGCTGTTGCCACACCTCGCGCCATGCCGGCGACCCAGATTTGGGAATGACCTCGGGCTGCCAGGGGTTGGCAAGGGCAGGAGAGGATTGAGCATCAGTAGGACTGCTCTCCTCTCCTGGGGGTGGGGGATACAGTCTTCCACAGATTGGGCAGCCTCTGGCGGTAAATGGGGGTTGCACGCTGCAGAGACCGCAACAGTGGGGTATGGGAGCTACAGCGGACGTTCTGTGAGCTGGTACGGGAGTGTTCCAGTTGCGTGCTGGACTTCATTGCACGTCCAGACTCCTGGGAACCAAGGAAACATGGGAAAAACCCTGACACCTGGGTAGGCGAAGGCCTGCCCACCTGACCCATCCACGCTCCTCATCGGGCCCGCCCCATCCGTCTCCGAATCCTCCATTCTCCTGGTGGCAACTTGGTATTTAGATAGAGTGCCGAAGGTATTGGCGGGCCTTATCCAGGGGGGCTCAGAGCCAGGTAGTCGGTCAGGAACTGGAGGATGCCCTGAGTCAGAGGTGGGACATTGGGGGCTCTCAAACTGAGGGGACAGTGGGTTGGCTTCTGGGCAGAGCTAGAGAGAGACCTATGGGACCAGTGAAAGGAGTAAAAGAAAGTATACCAAAAAAAAAAAAAACTCAACTCCCCTCCTCTCCCTCACTCCTCTCTAACTTTGACCCCACCCTCCTCTCCCTTTCCTGGATCTGTATTAACTACTGTTGTTACATTTCCACTGGTATGGGAACTTCAATCCAGCTATATAGTTTTGCCTGTTCCCATTTTTTGAACAGGTTGTTTTATTTTATTTTTTTCCTTCATAGATTTTTATTAAATTAATTCAGAATTACAGTAAATAAATACAGCATCAATAATCTCATTTCTTTTAGTATAAGTAACAATGTGCATGAGAAAACCTAATAATTTGTGATTACAATCAATAAATACAGCATCAATAATCTCATTTATAAAGTATAAGTTAACTATACATATATATATATATATATATATATATATATATATATATATATATGAGAAAACCTAATGACTTGTGGTGTTTTAAATTTCTATTGTACAACTGATGTTCTCTTCTCCACTGTAACCTCCCCCCCCTCCTCCCCGAGGCATCTAGAACGGTTTTCAGCTCAGCAAGCTCCTACAGAAAAAACTCCAACCACATAAATAAAATGTTTTCCATTTGTCCAAGATTTTTCAAGCCTAGTCCTTGATTTGTAAGGCATGTAGGGTGGGGCGGAGAGGTATGAGGGTTGAGTGCAGCCACTTCTAGGGCTCTCAGCTTGGTTTTAACAACTCATATTGTGGTGCATGACTCATGGTGACATCACGGCCACCCTTCCGTCTTACTTTCTGTTAACCTTCCTTTTTTAACTCTCTACTCTCTAGCGGGCCCCCCACCCCTGAAATCTTCTGGAAAAATAAATCAAAGCGATAAAGCCACATGAGGGTGGGGCAGCGGCAGTAGAGCAAGCAGTCTGTGTGTGTTTTTTCACCTCTTTCTCTGTCCTGTGGAGGAACTAAACTTAGAAATGGATTCAGATCCGGGGGTGGAGAAGGAAAGTAACAAGTGTGGTTATTTAACCCCCAAAAGAAAAGATGTTTTCAGTCTCTTTCTGAATCCTGGTTGATGAGTGGGTGAGGAGCAGTCATCTTGTGCAGGCTGAGCCCTGAGTAAATGTTCAATCATTTTAAAGCCTTTTGTCCTCAAAAGGAAAGCTGTTTTTTTTTTTTGTGGGGTGGGGTGAGAGGTGACTTTTCTGGTGCTCTGGTTTTTAATTTTAGTTTGTGTTGCTGAGAAAAATAACCCTGTGTGAGAACTGGCAGAGGTGTGAAATACCAAAGCCCCCACCCCCCGCACATACAGACGCAAACAGCAGATACAAGAGGGTCAAAAGGCATGTTTGACGTTCAGTTACCTTATGCAACACCACAAAGCTCTCTGTGGTAAGTGGATACATAACAGCGGCCTGTTTCCCCCTAGTGAATGGTGTTATACCTTAGGGCCAGGTGGCCTCAGGACTGGACATTAGGAAAACACAGCACAAACTAGCCACAGTGCCGGAGTGGGCCCCCTGTGGTAGTAAGGCATATTGCAGGTGCAGAGTGTGTGTGTGTGTGTGTGTGTGTGTGTGTTTGAGAAGATCAGTCTTAGGCACTCTGGGATCCTAATCTTTGGAGTTCAGAGCCTGAGCTACTGCAAGTCATGAGTGTTTGAAATTCAAAAGCTCTTTCAAAATTCCTGACGTGGCATGGTAAATGTTGGAAAACGCAATTTCTTTTACACGTTCCAGTTTATATTTGAGTGTGGGGATATTTTATGCTTCCTTCCAATCTCCAGCCGCCAGATCTCTCAATCACACCCCAAGGGCAGCTCACTCTATCGCCGTGTTCCTTCCTGAGTGCTTGACCTCCACAGAGCCTTGGTTATGCCCCAAGATGGGGTCTGGGTGGGGGATTAACTCCTAAATCTGCATGTTATTTCAGGTGGCAGACTGGTGATGGTGCGCTGGTTAAATTGGAAATGTTTAGGTGGGGGGAACTCTCACTTCTAGATTTCTAGGTGGTGGAACTCTCCTATAGCAGTTAGTGAGAAAGATGACAGACTGTCATACAGTTTTTTAACAGGTGGTAGATCTGAATTCCTGTGCGCTCCTGCCAGATTTAATCCCTGGGTATGGAGCATGAATGTGCTGGGGGAGCCGTTGCCTCACGAACTGGGGCCATTTTTTGTGCATTTTTCCCGACTCTAGGATGTTAGCGCTCAAGAAGCACAATTCAGGGACAGGCACATTTTCTTGTCTGCCGATCGCCCGACAGATGTCCTGCCATCCTCTCTACTTCATACTGTGCTGCCACCGGTGCTCACCCTGGAGGCAGTACTCCAGTGGCGTCAGTGACCCATTCTACCTAAAGAAGGAGAGCATCCTCTATTTATTTATTTATCTATCAAGTCTAGGATTACAAATACCTTTGAGCCAAGGCTCTTTTACAAAGGTTCCATGTCAGTGAAATATAAATTATGGGGAACATCAAGACAGACATTACAACAATGTGGATATTGCAAACAGAGTACAGATTAATACAATTCAAGGGTAACATTGTAAGCAAGGCAGCCAACAGCATTTGTCAGAGAAAACAGACAAGAGATAAGAAGTGCCAGAGTCATAGGAAGAGGGGAGGGGGGAAGAAGGAATGTAGGTAGGGTGGGGAGAGGGTGAAAAGTGCAGCATTGGGTATACCAAAATGTGAGGGTAGAATCCAGTGAGGAGGGGAGGAGGGGACCACTAGAGCAGGCAGGGAAGTGGAGAAACAAGGTTAAGTTGGGCAGTCACATGACCTGTTGGTAGTGAGATAGTCCTGGAGCCTAGTTTTAAACATACCAATTGTCGGGCAGAGGAGATGGTGGGGCTGAGGCCATTGAACCAGAGTGTGGCGTTTCAGGCAAGAGCGTTGTCCCTGGAAGTGTGACAGTGGGGGACTTTCAGTAGCTGTAGCATGGATCTCGAAGGCACAGTTTGTTGGTTCAGTGTTGTAACAGAGTTGAGACCCCAGAAGGTGCAAGGCCAAGGTAGATTTTTTTTCGCCATGGAGCAGGTGAGAAACTTTATGCGGTTTGATAGTTGGAGCCAGCTGGTCTGGGTGTACAGGTCACATGTGTGGGTGAGACGGTGAGCACCAGTGATGAGCCGACTTGCCATATTTAAGGCAATTGAGAGGCGTCTAAGGGTTGTGGTTGTGGCTGAGCCATAATGATGAGACCATAGTCTATTACAGAGATCACAGAGCTCAGGACTGCAACCTTCAAAGCTTCTGGCGTGAGGTGTGGTCTTTGTTTGTAGAGGAGACCAAGCTGTGTATTAGCAGCTCTAGCTACATTATCTACATGAGGTCCATAGGCGAGATTAGGGTCAAGCTATATCCCTAAGTATATGAAGGACCCCACCTGATCTAGAGTGTTCCCCTGGGCTGTGGAGATAGCCAAGTGGTGTAGGATGCGTGATCCTCCTGGCCCGCCCCCAGCAACCTGGGCTAGCATCTGAATCCGGGTTGCCAGCATCGCAGGTGGTAGCCCTATCCATATTTATTTATTTTATTTATCATTTCTCTGACTGTTAACCGTGAAGGAGCACTGGACCGATGGTCCTTTATGAGGCTTGACCCAGGCATAAAAATGTGATACAAATTATACAGACAGAAAATATAAATAGGAAACACAATTTCAACACAGCATTTAAGTACAATAACAAATACATTGATTGTGCAGATATTGTACAAAGTTGTTTTTGAAAACAGGAAATGAGGAAGGTTGCTGTAATGAGTCAGGTAAACCATTCCAAAAATGAGTGGCAGCTACAGAAAAGGCACGGGTGCCAAGCTTGGATTTACATGGTTCTTTAGCCAGAACAAACCCTTTTGTTTATCTTAGGCTGGGTAACATATAGAGAATAATGGATGGGGAAGGGTTTGATATGAGAATGTAATGCACACCCAAGTTGTGGGATGCTACATAAATGCCCTTGGGGTTTATCAAAGCATCCCACAACGAGGGTGTGCATTCAATTCTCATATGAAACACCCTCCTCATCTTTTATTTTTTTTAATAACAGACCAGCAATTTTTCTCCAGCAGTTTGTGAGACTGTTTGGCCCCGTCCCCATATAGAATGTTGGCCAATGAGGCAGCAGCATAGTTTGACTGGCATGACTCATGAATGTCATAACAACCAGCTGGTTGTTATGGAAAATATCAACCTGGCCAGTACATTGAGAGACATTGCTGACCAGTTATTATAAACTGTTAATGAATGAAATCCGAAAAAGCACCGAGGACAAAGGAAAGCAACACATTTTTACAAACTAAACAACCAAAAAAATACTCAGTATGTAAACACAGAGATAACCAATCAAGCTGTGAATGTAGAGCAATGGTGAGTACGCTTGGGAGCCAGCAAAACAAAATGACAAGTATTACTATAAACAACAGAACGATTATGGCACTCTAACGCCCAAACCAAAAACAAAAAGACTTACAACATAATCAGAATGTGTAAAATGCAGCCCACAGCAACAGCTTTCCGAGTGTCAAAAGAAAAAAAATAAAGTTTCAATTTATACAATACTCCTTCTCACTCCAGGAGTCCTTTAGCATCAGTAACATATGCAGCTAGCAGGCTGGGTGCAGCTGCCGCAGAGGTGTGGCCTTAGATAATGAGCTGACTGAACAACACTGCCCCTGAGGTGTCTCTCAACTTTCCTTGAGAGCCTATTTCTGTTTTTCCTGGTAAAGTTTTTCTCACAAACTTGTTTATTTTGTGGAGTTTTTAGTGGTTCCCCTCGGTTCCCGGGAACCGCCATTTTCGGTTGGTTCCGCGGTTCCCTCCAAACTTTAAATATTATTTTATTTTAATCGCATCTAAGTGTATTTGATGGTTCCTTCTGTATTTTAATCATGGTTCCCCTTTTCTTGTAGGAACTGACGATTTTGACAGTTTTTTCTCTACTTTTTACCTCAGTAAACGCGGTTTCATACCACGGGGAACCAACCGTTTTTTCTAACATTCTGATATTGGATTTCAAGATTCTCTGTTATTGCCATGTCAGAGATCCCAAGACAAAAAGAGAACTGGACCTACAGGTTTTAAAAATTGTGTCAACTGTCACAGGATTTTGGCTACAGCAGATTTTCTCAACCTGTGCCTTAAGTGCTTACATCCAGATCATACTTGCTCTCTTGGCACCAAATGTTGTGGAAAAAAAAAAAACAACTTTGCAAAACAGAGCAAACAGACTGAAAAAAAATATGGCTGGGGAGAAATCTAAGGCTTCCACTGAGGGGCCATCAAAAAATAATAAAAATTCAAACGGGGTGCTGATGAAGTATCCAAATTCCAGACAAGAAAAGGAGGTACAGATGAGGTGCCTAAGAATAAAGCTTCTAAAGGGGCCGATGAAGTTCCTTTAAAATCAAAAAATAACAAAGGCACTGATTAAGTGTCTGTATTAAAAAGGAAGCCTGAAGCCACTGATGAGGTGGTTAAAAAGATTTTTTGCAAAGACAACAATGTTTCTGTTCCTCCTGGGAAAGCCAATAGTGAGACAGCAGGTAGCAAAAAGCATGAAGAAAACACTAAACATACACAGCCACAGTCTAGCAGCCAACCTGATTTTTCTCAGGAGCTCCCTTCTGTGGAAGACGTGGCAAAAGCCTAGCAAGTTTTCCAGACCCTGCAAAGTATGGAGTATTATGTTTTCTGGTGGTTCTACTGGTGAACACTCCTCCACAGTTCATCGCCCTCAGATGAAGAGGAGGAAGATCATTTTTCTGATGCACCAGACATACATTCATAGGGCACAGAGCTAGATGTGTCCCCTGACCCTCATGTTAGGGCTTCCCCTGCTGACCACAAGGATCCTCCTCTATGCTAACTTTTATTCAGAATATGATGGACACCCTGGACCTCCCAACCCAGGAGACCAACCAGGATCACGACGAGGACCAAGATGAAAGGTCTTCCACCTCCCAGGAGATTGGTCTTACCTATTTATAATGCTTTCAGAAAAAATACAATGAAGCTGCTGCAGACCCCTACTTCCCTAGCTGGGGTTGACAAGTGCTGCGACAAAAAATTCCAACTGTCTAAAAATAACACTGAGTTCCTGTCAGCCATGAGAGTATGGTACAGCAGGCAGCACGTGAGAAAGCTGAAGTCTCTCTGTCTTCCTTGCCTCCTGACCAGGACTCCAGAAAAATGAATTTTATTGCAAAGAAGATGTACACTACAACTTCTCTGCTTATCCACCTTTCCTCCTATATGGCTTTCACAGCCAAGTATCGAAAAGCGCTGTGAAACTCTGTCCTGACTATTGCCCAGAATGAATCGGGCACAATGGTGCAGGACCTGATTGACACTGCAAAAGCTGCCCTGGAAGCTACAAAATACCAGTTCCACATGGCAGACAACAACAGCGATGCTGCCTTTAGAGCCATGGCCCATGCCATCTCTTTGAGGCATTTTGCCTGGCTTAGAACTACCAGTCTTGCTCCAGATACCAAGTCTAAAACCATGGATCTTCCCTGTGATCAAAACATATTGTTTGATTCCAGGACAACAGACTACATGAAAAAGGTCGATGAGTACAAAGCTTCTTGGCAAAGTCATTCCTCTAAGCCTAAACCTGCTGCCCCACAAAAATCCCACTCTAGGGGAAACAGGGGCAGAGGTTATTATCCCAGACCTTGTGCTCTCTATCCTCAGCCTGACTACTGTCAGTACAGAGGATTTTACAGAGGGTGAGGCAGAAGGGACCAAAGAAGATCTTCCTCTGCCCAGCCACCAGCCTCCCAGCCTAAGCCCTGATGTGCGTGTCCAGGTCGCCTCCTCTCTGCCAGTAGGGGGCAGACTCTCCCACTATCTTCAAGCCTGGTCCCTTATTACCTTGAACAGGTGGGTCCTGGAGATAGTGGAAAACGGTCTGCCACTACAATTCAAGCAGATGCCAGACGTCAGGCTTACCCAGGTGTCAAAGCCCCTAAACCCAACACAGGTACTTCTGTTGGAGTTAGAGGTAAAAAAATCTTCTAGCTTTATGAGTAGTGGAGAGGGTCCCTGCCCACGAAAGGAGCAAAAGCCCCTACTCCAGGTACTTCCTGACAAAAAAGAAAACTGGGGACTAGTGACCTACAGTATTTTGGATATCAGACATCTGAACAAACATCTGCTAAAACCAATATTCAGAATGGTCACTCTGTCAATGGCCATTCAATCCTTACAGCAGGGAGACTGACTAGCCTCCCTGGACCTAAAGAACGCTTACTTCCACATACCCATAAAAAAGTCTCACAGGAAGTTTCTCTGATTCAAGCTTCCTTCGGGTCACTATCAGTTTACTGCAGTGCCCTTCAGCCTGTCCTCAGCTCCAAGGGTTTTTATCAAGTGCCTTACAGTAGTAGCAGCATACCTCAGAAAGCAGGGGCCGGCCCGTCGGTGCAGCGGTTGGATTTCCGCTTGCGACAACGGCGACCCGGGTTCGGAAACGGACTCGGGTCGTCGGAGGGCTGGCCGGGGGGAGAAGGATCGAGCGTTCTACGGACTGCTCTCCTTCTCCGGGAGAGTTGAGGCGGCAACGGCACAATGGAGACCTCGAAGGAGGCTAGGATCACCCATGTGGCCGCCTACGTCCAGGGGTGGGGAGTGAGGCGGGGCAGACGCTGGCGCTGATTGCACGCTCCCCGCCTCCTTGTGGGGTGTGGGCCAATGGGGTAAAGCCACGCCCCAGCGTCTACATGACGCTTGCCGGGATGCCCTAATTGGCTACCAGGAACCGCTCTCGACTAGTTACTTGTTCCACGGTCCGATATAGGGGGTCGGAACCGCGGCCCCACTCTCTGGGGGGCAAGCCAGGGATGACTGGGGATTCGGTAAATATCCGGTGGCCGGGGATCCCAGGAGCACCGTGACCAGGCTGAATCAGGACGTGGGGCGTGGAAAATAAACAGCAAAATTAAAAAAAAAAAAAATACCTCAGAAAGCAAGGGGTTTCTGTCTACCCTTACTTGCATGACTGGCTAGTGGTGGCAAAGTCTCCTCAACAAGTGCAGGAATCCCTTTCTTTCACACAGCAGAGTTTGCAGTCACTGGGGTTCCTGGGAAATCTAAAGAAATTACACCTGGAGCCCTCTGAGATTCTTACCTTCATAGGAGCCCAGCTGAACACCTTGAAGGGGTCTGCCTTCCTCCCTTCGGAGAGAATTCAAAACTTCTTGTTAGTGGCATATTCTTTCGTCCTGGACCAGCCAAGACCAGCCAGAGATTTTCTCAGACTCCTGGGACACATGGCATCAATGACAGCAGTGGTCCCAGGTGTCAGGTACAGAATGCGAGAACTGCAATTTTACCTGAGTGCTCGCTGGTCTCAAAGGAGCAATGCCTTATCAAGGCTGATATCAGTCACAGATCAGTTTTAGCAGGCTCTGCTTTGGTGGAAAAACCCGGCAAACCAGTCTGTGGGGGTTCCCTTTCAGGGCTCTCTGCCCACAAAAGTGATTACCACAGATGCCTCCCTGCTAGGCTGGGGAGCTCATTTGGATAGTGCCTCAGTAAGTGGTACCTGGGCTACCCAAGAGTCTCTGTCACACATAAACCTCTTGGAGCTCAGAGCCATTTTCCTAGCAATCAAGGCCTTCACTCCCCTCATAAAAGGACAGACTGTACAAATAAGGACAGACAACACTACTGCAATGTTTTACATAAACAAGCAGAGTGGCACCACATCAGGGATACTCTGTTCACAGCCTCTAAAGATTTTGTCTCTTGCCTATTCCCTGGGAGTCAGCCTTTTGGCCATTTACCTCCCTGGCAAGGACAACACCCTGGCAGATGCTCTCAGCCGCATCAATCAGGGCCACAGTGAATGGACTCTGAACAAGCAAATGCTAGCCACAATCTGCAGGAGGTACACCAGAAGTGGATCTGTTTGCATCCCCCTCAGTTTTCAGCTTCCTCAGTACTGTTGCAGGCCTCCAGTCAAGGGGTCACTACCACTGGATGCCCTGATCCTGGACTGGTCGGGAAGGTTCCTTTATGCCTTCCCTCCATTCCCTCTGATATTCAAGGTATTGCTGAAGCTCAGACAACAGCCTGCATCAATGATCCTGGTAGCACCATGCCTGCCTGGTATGCCTGGTACCCTCTCCTTCTCACTTTATCCAGCAGCAGGCCTATTTACCTTCCTTCAGCTCACTCTCTGCTGACTCTACCCCAGACAGGACTGAATTACCCAGACATATGCTCTCTTCACTTCAAAGCCTGGCTCTTGAGGAGCTAGAGTTTCCAACTTCTCACTACTCGGAGCAGGTCCTGAAGATCCTGAGAATTGCCAAGAAACATAATACTAAGAAGACCTATGCAGCCAAGTGGAAAAGGTGAGGGCACAAAGGTGAATCCTCTAGCAGCCCCAGACTCTCAGCTACTGGATTACCTGGTGCACCTGCAGACCTCTAGCTTGAGGCCTTCTTCTCTGAAGCTACACCTGGCTGCTATTTCGGCCTACCTCTCTGTGAGAAAGAAAAAATCTAGTTTCTCCCACTTAGTGTTCAAGCAGTTTTTTTAAAGGCCTCCTTCACCTTCAGCCTCCAGTCAGGGAGCCTGTCCCTCCATGGAGCCTGAATCTCTGTACTGCCAAGCTCATGGAGCCCACTTTTGAGCCCATGGCTATGGCCCATCCTAAATTTGTGACCTGGAAAACTGTCTTTTTGGTGGCCATTACTTCTGCTAGGAGAATTTCAGAACTGCAGGCCCTATGCACTGAGCCCAACTACATCATCCCTCACAGGGACAAAACTGAGCTCAGGACAAATAGAAAATTCCTGCCTAAGGTCATTTCTGAGTTTCTCCTTAATCAGTCCATCACTTTACCTGTATTCTTTACTGAAAAATCCACTCCTGGCGAGCAGAAGCTGCACAGCCTGGATGTCAAGAGAGTTCTCTTTTACTACCTAGAGCACCCTAGGCAGTTCAGAGGTGCTTCCACCCAGTTATCCCTTACATGTGGGGAAGTAGGCAGAGGACAACCAGTAACCAAGAGAAACTATGTCCTGCTGGCTAGTCTCTTGCATTAGATTTTGCCATGAGAAAGCTGGTCAACAACCTTCTGAAGGGCTCAGGGCCCACTCTACTAAGGGCACTTCAGCCTCTGTGGCAGCTGCGAGAGACATACCCCTCCTGGATATTTGCAAGGCAGCTACTTAGAAGACCACACACATTCATTAAGCACCACTGTCTGGATGTACAGTCCAGATCTGATGCCAAATTTGGCAGGGCGGTACTGCAGAGCTTCTTTCCTAAGTAGATTCTCTGCCTGCTTCCCGGTTTTGTGCTGATTTGGAATCTGCATATTTTTTATTTTATTATTTCTTTTTTATTTAGTTGTTTAACCAGGTATAGCACACTAAGCTGAAAGCTTTTTTACAGGAGCGACCTAGGAGCTCAAGGAGGTTAAGCGACTTGCTCAGGGTCACACAGTATGCAAGTGGATGCTGTGCGATTCAAACCCAGGTCTGGTCTGCTGGATGTCACCAGATTTGCAGCTCAGAGCCTTAGACCACTGCGCTATACTGCATCCATATGCATATGTTACTGATGCTAAAGGATCCCTGCGGTGAGAAGAAAAAATTACTCATCGCAGTAATCTTTCTTCCAAGGGGTCCTTTAGCATCAGTAAGCTCCCACCCTTCCTCCCCTGTTCACCTTCTAGGGGAAGGGCTCTGTTTTCAGTTTATTAACACATTTGCCTATCTAGCTTACGGTAATAGGTTTTGAGGTTGTTGAAATTGTGTTTTAAATTCTTGACATTTGCATGCCACTCTTTTTGAATCCTGTTGGTTCATTCTTCGGGCATGTGCCCATCCATCTTCGGAAAAAATTCTGAGGTACTTCAGACAGTTTCCTCTCAGCACGCTCCCTTCCTAAATTCTGACTGGCTAATTCCCTAAGCTCATTATCTAAAGCCACGCCTCCGGGGCAGCTGCACCCAGCCAGCTAGCTGCATATGTTACTGATGCTAAAGGACCCCTTGGAAGAAAGAAGATTACTATGGTAAGTAATTTTTTCCAATTTTTTATTAATATTACGAAAAAACATTTTTACTTGATTTGAAAAGGACATTAGATCCAAAAGCACCCGTAGATACTTAAACTGAAGAATCTGCTCAGTTAGATTTCCAAAATATGGTACCAGGCCCCCTTTCATGCTCACATTTCACATATTCTGACAGGATCACAGTCCCTATACATCAGCTCTGGCTGCTTGTATGCACCGGACATCACAATGCTTAGTTTATGACATTACAATTAATGTCACAGCAAGAGACTGTGATGTCATGAGCAGACGATTATGATGTCAGGCATGGAGGAGCAGCATAAGAAGACAAAGTCTAGGGACAGTGATCTGGTTTTCATATTTCTAGAGTTATTGAATAAAAAGAGGGAGGCTATCTAAAGAGGGCTACATTTTCAAATGTCATGATGAGCCACAACTCATGTTTCGCTCAGGGGCTGACCGGGGGAGGGGTGATTGAGTGTCCCGAGAACAACTCTACTCCCTGTTTAAAGAGGGGGGAGGGCTGACCAGGGGGAGGGAGGCTCGAGTGCCACAAGAACAGCTGTACTCCCTGTGGGAAGGGGGGCTGCCGGGCTGACCAGGGGAAGGGTGAAAAAATATCCCAAGAACAGCTGTTCTCCCTGTGGGAAGTGGGGCCTGACCAAGGGGAGGGAGGATCGCATGTCCCAAAGACAGCTCTACTCCCTGTGGGAAGGAGGCCTGACCGGGGGAAGGAGAATCGAGTGTCCCAAGAACAGCTGTACTTCCTATGGGAAGGGGGGCTGATCAGGGGGAGGGAGGATTAAGTGTCCCAAGGACAGCTCTACTCCCTGTAGAAGGGGGCTGACTAGGGGAGGGAGCATCAGTGTCCCAAGGACACCTCTACTTTCTGTGGGAAGGGGGGGGCTAGCCAGGGGAGGGAGGGAGGATCGAGTGTCCTAAGAACAGCTGTACTTCCTGTGGGAATGGGGAGCTGACTAGGGGGAGGAAGGATTCAGTATCCCAAGGGCAGCTCTACTCCCTGTGGAAAGGGGGGGCTGACCAGGGGGAGGGAAGGAGGACTGAGTGTCCCAAGGACACCTCTACTCCCCAAGGGAGTGAGGGCAGACTAGGGGAAGGGAGCAGCGAGTGCCCCAAGAACAGCTCTACTCCCTGTAGGAAGGGGGGGATGGACCAGAGGGAGGGAGGATCACGTGTCCCAAGGAAAGCTCTACTCTTTGTGGGAAGGGGGCTGACCATGGGGAGAGAGGGAGGATCGAGTGTCCCCAAGAACAGTTCTACTCCCTTTGGGAAGGGTGGGCTTGACCAGGAGGAGGGAGGATCGAGTGTCCCAAGAACAGCTCTACTCCCTCTGGGAAGTGGGGGGGCTGACCAGGCTGGGGACGAAACTGGCACCGGCCCACTAGCCAAATGCTGATAAATTTTCTATCGGGCTGGTAAGATGTTCCTTTTACTAGCCCTGCAGTCTTGTACTGGAGAAAGTAACAATTCAATGTGTATACCAGCTGGACCACTGGAAAAATCTTTTGGCTAGTGGATTTTCCCAGTCAGTAGCTATGCTGGCTAGTGACTGAAAAACTTAATTTCTACCCCTTCCAGGGAGAGGGATGACTGCGTGTCCCAAGAACGGCTCTACTCCCTGTGGGAAGGGGGGCTGACCAGGGAAAGGGAGGATCGAGTGTCCCAAGAACAGCTCTATTCCCTATGGGAAGGGGGGCTGACCAGGGGGAGGGAAGATCACGTTTTCCAGGAAAGTACAGTTACGTAAGAACTTACCGTAACAGTAGATCTTCGAGAACAGCTCTTGCAGCAGGTTACACCATTAGGACTGAAGCCAGCAGACGCCACTACCAAACGGAAATTTTCTAGCTAGCAGTATTCAGCGGGGACCGCCCCCGATGTCGGTCCCTCCCCCAATGTCAGGCATCGTATAAAAGGGGGGGGTCCCCCAGAATCCCCAGTTCTCCTGCCGGAGACTCCTGGCTGTTCGATGACATCAGAAGTAGAGACTGAGGATCCGCCATCAAAAGGTATTCAGAACGGTGTTAGAAATACCTAATCCTAGAAAAGAGATATCGGAACAACTCTACCTCCAGAGGGGATAGTGGGAAGGAAACTACCTGCTGCAAGAGCTGTTCTCGAAGATCTACTGTTACGGTAAGTTCTTACGTAACTGTACTATCTTACGTCGAGAAACAGCTCTTGCAGCAGGTTACACCATTAGGACTTATTCCCAAGCAATATTGGAAATCCCGCGCAGGTGGGAGGAGGCTAGGTAGAGATTGCGAGTTAGACCGAAGCCTAGGATAGGAGTCCCTGAAGGACGGCTAGACCAAAACCAGCTCTTCACGTGATGCCACATCCAGGCTATAATGCCTTATAAAGGTGTGCACAGTGCTCCAAGTAGCTGCTGCGCAGATGGCTGAAGTGGACACGTTCTTCATGGCTGCAAAGGAGGGAGCCACCCCCTTGTGGAATGACCCTTAACTGTGCCCAGTAAAGGTTTGTTGTGTTTCTGGTAACAGAATGTGATACAATGGATGAGCCACCTGGACAGCGATTGTTTAGAAACCAGAGCTCCCATCATCCTATGGGCGAAGGAGACGAAAAGCTGATCAGATTTACGGTGGTGCCTGGTTCTGGTCAGGTAGTATCTTAGACACCTATGCACATCTAGAGTGTGCAACAGGGCCTCTCCTCTATTAGAGTTTTTAGGAAAGTACACTGGTAAGTCGATGTCCTGATTGAGGGTGAGAGCTGAGACCACCTTAGGTAGAAACTTTGGATTTGTTCTTGGGGACACCCTGTCCTGGTGAAAAACCAAATAAGGATCTTTGCACATCAGTGTGTGAAGTTCAGAAATCCTTCTAGCTGAAGTAATGGCAACTAAAAATAACGTCTTCCATGTTAGGAGACGTAGCTCGCAATCCGCAGCTGGTTCAAAAGGCGGCAGTGTGAGCTGCTCCAAGACAAAGGGTAAATCCTATGGAGGAATAGGATCCTTAATCAGAGGTCTAAGGTGGAGAACACCTCTCAGGAAAGCTTGTGCTGTGTCCAACTGAGTTATGGGACGTCGGCCTATAGGATTATGATAGGCTGAGATGGCACAAAGGTGTACTTTAATAGAGGAGTAGGCTAAGCCTGCCTGGAAGAGAGACAGGAGGTAGTCCAGGACCGACCTTTCCAGACAGTCCACTGGGGAAAAACCCCATGCTCGAGCCCAGAGGCAAAATCTGCACCATTTCATGGCACATGTGACGTTAGTGAACAGTTTTCTAGCAGCCGCTAGAACATCTGCTACCTCTTGCGAGACCCCATACTGCATGATAGCTATGTCTCTAGAAGCCAGGAGCCAGGCGTGCAGGCTCAGAAAGCGAAGGTCCGGATGGACCAAAGAACCTGCCTCCTGGGACAATAAGTGAGAGCTGATTGGCAGAGGCACCAGAGGGCCAAAAAGACGTGATAAATATCAGCGTCGCCTGCTCTCTGCAGAGTTTCAATAGGACCCTCTGTATCAACGGGAAGGGAGGAAAGGCATAGAGGAATCTGCCTGTCCAGGAGAGGGACAACATGTCTCGCCAGAAAACACCAGGCGCTGGATCTAGCGAGCAAAAATTGGGCAGTTTTGCGTTGGATGGGGACGAGAAAAGGTCTAACTCTGGTATACCCCACTTGTGAAACAGGTCCTCTACTACCTCCTGGAGTAGTTCCCATTCATGGACTCTGGCCTGAGAGTGGCTCAGGCTGTCTGCGATGACGTTGTCCACTCCTGGGACATGAACAGCAATGAGGTTTGCGCCGTGCTGTAGAACCCAATCCCACACCTTCATGGCCTCCCTGCAAAGTGGGTAGGAATGGGTGCCTCCTTGTTTGTTGAGGTAATACATCACCTCGGTATTGTCTGTTTGTAACAGCAGAGTACCCGGTGGGATCTCCGACTGGAAGGCCTGCAGAGCATAAAGAACTGCTCTCATTTCCAAAATATTTATGTGGAGATGAGCTTCCTGGGACATCCATGAGCCCTGAGACCTCACCCCGTCGAGGTGTGCTCCCCAACAAACCCTCAGGCGTCTGTGGAGAGCGTCACAATGAAGGCGACCCCGTCGACAGGTTCTTTGAAGCTAGCCACCATTGCCATTCCCGGATGACGGCATTCGTGATCTGAATTGGAAGCTGCAAATGGTCTTGCTTCTGATCCCATTGTACCCATAACATCCACTGGGTCACCTGCATGTGGAGACGGGCTAGCAGGATTGTTGCAATGGCCGCAGCCATGTGTCCAAGCAGGCAAAGGACCAGTCTGGCAGGGACAGTCTTCTTTGCCAAGATGTCCCTGATGAGGGATCTGATGTGTTTCACTCGGTCCTGGGGCAGAAAAGCTCTCCCCAGATGGTGTCCAGAACTGCGCCTATGACCTGCAGATTCTGTGACGGAACCAAGAGTGACTTCTCCTGATTGATAATGATGTCCAACATCCTGAACAGGGACTGAGTACAATGAATGGCGGACATCAGAGCCTCCCCAGAGGGTGCCATGAGGAGCCAGTCGTCCAGGTAGGGGAACACGTAGTGGCCTTGTCTCCTTAGAGCCGCTGCTATGACTGCCATGCACTTCGTAAACACCCGAGGTGATGATGACAGTCCGAAAGGGAGGGCTCGGAACTGAAAATGGCGACCTGGAAATTCGAAGTGCAAGAACTTCATGTGCGATCGAGCAATGGGTATGTGCAGGTAAGCATCCTGCATGTCCAAGGACGCTAGGAAGGTGCCCTGCTTGAGCATGGGTATCAGACCGGGAAGGGTCACCATGCAGAAGCGTTTGTAGAGGACCGAAGCGTTAAGATCACTGAGGTCCAGTATCAGACGGAGGTCCCCTGTCTTTTTGGGAACCAGGAAGAAGTGGGAATAGTAACCTGCACCTCTCTGGTTTCTCGGTACGTGCTCTATAGCTTCCTTTCCTAGAAGCGCGAGCACCTCCTGCTGTAAGAGCAGTGCGTGCTGACCTGAATAATGGGAAAGCAGGGGAGGTCTTGACAGTGGATGATCGAGGAATTCTATAAAGTGACCTCTCTTGACCATCTGAAGTACCCACCGGTTGGTAGTAATCGACTGCCACCCTGAAAAGTGGCGAGCGATGCGACCTCCAACCTTTTCTGCCCGTTAATCCAGAGGAGGAGTGGGGGCCGGGAAGGAGTCATGCTGTGGCAGTGTTGGTTCCCGCAGGCTGGGCCGGTTTGGTATACCGCTGACCTCTGCCTGGGGAAGATTTAGGTTGGGCCTTACGGTGGAAGGTGCTCCTTTGTTGCTGGCCGGAACGTGGCTGCTGTCGTTGTTGCCAGCCGCGAAAACGGTTCTGGTTCCTACGAAAGGAACCAAATTTGGATCTGTACATGGCCTGTACAGACCTTACTGCCTTCCCGGCGTCCTGAAGCTTGGTGATGACCTTTTCATAGGGTTCACCAAACAGGACCTCTCCATTGTAAGGGACGTCGAAGATACTCTTCTGTACGTTCGGGGTAAAACTGGAGACATGAAGCCAGGAGTGTCTCTGGAGACAGACGCCTGAAGCTGCGCCCCTGGCGGACGAGTCCGCGGAATCATATGCGGCTCATAATACTTGGGTCCCCGCGTCTGACCCTGTGCGAGGGAGGTTCAAGAGCTCCACCTTCTGCTCGCCATCCGGTAGTTTATCAACTAGGTCCTGACCCTGTTCCCACAAGGCATTCTGAAACTGAACCATATGGACAGATAGTTCAGGAACCTGATAGAGCATGTGGCAGCCGCATAGAAGCGCCTCCCCAGATCATCCAACTGCTTGGATTCCTGGTCCAGTGGTTGTGTGCTCAGATGCTGTGGTCATTGGGACCTGTCATGAGAGGCCGTAATGACCAGGGAATCAGCCAGAGGTTATTGTGCCAAGTACTGGTCCTCTGTCGGGGCCCTGTACAATCGGTCAGCTTTCTTTGGCACCACGGGGGTGGAGTGCGGACATTTCCACGGAGCCTTGGGGACGTCCACGAAGGTGTCCACCAAAGGTGGCACTACCACAGGCTTAGGGTCCTTCTGCCGAAGGTAATGAGCTAGGTGCTGTCTCTCGGGGTCGAGACTTTCCGAATCCCATCCAATGTTCTACTGGATGTGCCTCATGATCTCGGAAAAGGAGGGATCATCCGGAGGTGACCTGGGCAGGTCTTGTGGGTCAGATGATGGGATGCTAATTGGAGAAGGAGACCTGGAGGTATCTAAAGTGTCAGGTCTGGAAGCCTCCCCTGGTGGAGTGGACCGGCGACGTCTGGGTTGCTTAGGACTGGGAGACCCTGAGGGAGATCTTGAAGGGGGCCTTCTCCGTTCTTTGGCTCTTCCCCCAGGAGGTGGAGTTTGCTCCTTGGGGGTCGGTGGTCTTCCTGCTGGTCCCTGTGGTGGAAGAGGGGGAGTAGAAGGAGGAGGTTTGACTGGGATCACATCCTTCTTTATTGTGTCCCACCAAAAGGTAAAAAGATCTTTGACCTCTTGCATATTCATACCGGACGACGGACCTGGCGCTAGTGGTCTGTCGCCGGTATTGGGCGTTGGGTCCGAGGGCGTCTCCAGGATTGGTGAAGGCTCCTGTGGAAGTCTGACGTTCTCATTGTCAACTGCCTGGTCATCAGGCAACATCAGGTCCTCCTCTGTACAGTCCCGGCGACCGGTGTCCACTGCTGACGGGAAGGCAGTCTTCGGCTCCAGCGAACGTCTCACCGGCATCGGGTGCTTAACCAACGTCTGATCCAACAGGCGTTTGCCCAATGGAGGGTCGGAAGCCCGCTTTGGGTCCATCATCCGTTTTAGGGACGTCAGGTCCTTAGTCTTCCTGATGGGGGGATCCGGACCCATGGGAGGCTGGGAGACCGATCTGGTGTTGGGGTCCAGATGTCTGTCTGAAGAAGATTTGGAAGAAGACTTGGACTGGTGACGGTCTGAAGACTTCAATGAGGCCCGGGAAGGTGCTGAGGAAGCCAAACGCCTGGAAGTCTTGATGGGATGTAGAGAAGCCGAAGTGCTGACTGAAGACTTAACCTTTACTGGAGGGGGCTGAGAGCGAGCCCTGGAGGGAGAGCGGTCTGAGCACGTGGAACCGGAGCTGGTGCGCGAGTCCGAGGGTCCGGTTAGATCTGGACCCATTCCTCCCGATGCTTGTCTCAGTGTTTATGGACTTAGAAGTAGACTCCCTCTGAAGGCAGGGTCTTTGTCCATGCTTTTAAACTTTTCTTCCAAGAGGAACCCCTGAAATGCCTTCTGGTGGCAGTCCTGGTGCGACTACTGAACCCCTGACAAAAGGAGCAGGCCTTGGTGCCGTGTTCCGAGCCTAAGCACCGCAGACAGGACGAATAAGGATCCTTGAAAGGGATCTATTTGCCGCAGACACACTTGGAAGGATGTCCTTCTGAAGAAGGAGTTGGAGATGCCGACATTTAGTGGTAAACTGAAAGTTCTAGTCATCGTACGCTAGAGTGGGACCATGAGGCCGATGCTGGCAAGTCAACGGTGGGAAAAGAACTGGGGTTCTGGGGGACCGCCTCCTTTTATATGATGCCTGATGTCGGGGGTGGGACCGACATTGGGGGCGGTCCCCGCTGAATACTGCTAGCTAGAACATTTTCGTGGGGTCCTGGTGCCTGCTGGCTTCAGTCCTAATGGTGTAACCTGCTGCAAGAGCTGTTTCTTGAAGTAAGATCAATTCTACTCCCTGTTGGAAAGGGGGTCTGACCAGTGGGGGCCTAGAGTGTTCCAAGACAGCTCTACTCCCTATGGGAAGGGGGCTGACCAGGGGGAGGTAGGAACGAGGTTCCAAGAAAAGCTATACCTCTGTGGGACGGGAGACTGACCGGGGTGGGGTTTGAGCATCCCAAGAACAGCTGTACTCCCTGTGGGAAGGGGAGGAGCTGACCAGGGGGAGAGAGGATTGTATGTCCCAAGGACAGCTCTATGCCTTGGGGGGGGGGCTGATCAGGTTGAGGTGAGGACTGAGTGTCCCTAGAACAGCTGTACTCCATGTGGAAAGGGGACGGCTGACCAGAGGGAGGGAGGGAGGATCGTGTGTGCCAAAGACAGCTGTACTCCCTGTGGGAAGGGGACAGCTGACCAGAGGGAGGGAAGGAGGATCAAATATCCAAAGAACAGCTCTACTCCCTGTGGGAAGGAGGGCTGACCGGGGATGGAGGATCAAATGGCCTAAGAACAGCTCTGCTATCTGTGGGAAGGCGGTATGACCAGGGGGAGGGAGAACTACATAGAAACATGCAGATAAGGACTGCAAGGCCCATCCAGTCTGCCCCAGGAGAGCTCTATTCCCTGTGGGGTGGGGGTGCTGACCAAGGGAAGGGAGGATTGCATGTCCCAAGGACAGTTCTATTTCCTGTGGGATGGGAGCAGCTGACCAGGTGAAGAGAGGATTGTATGTCCCAAGAACAGTTCTATTCCTGGTGGGAAAGGGGGGTGCTGACCGGAGGGAGGGAGGGAGGATCAAGTGTCCCAGGACAGCTCTACTCCCAGTGGGAAGGGGGGGCGACTGACCAGAGGGAAGGAGGATCATATGTCCCAAGGACAGTTCTATTCCTGGTGGGATGGGGGGGCTGACCAGAGAGAGGGAGGATCAAATGTCTCAGGAGAGCTGTACTCCCACTGGAGAGGGAGGTGCTGACCAGAAGGAGAGAGGATTGAGTGTCCCAGGACCAGGAGAGCTCTACTCCTGCTGGGAAGGCGGGTGCTGACCAGAGGGTGAGAGGATCTAGTGTCCCAGGAGAGTGCTACTCCTGCTGGGAAGGGGGAACACTCCACATGGCTACTTGACTGCCACCTGGTGGAGTCCAGGAGGCAGCACAGCATCAGCATATAAAGCACATGTGTAGAGGGCAGCCACAAAGCACACACGTGTGTGCGCCATCGCACACTGACACCCACAGGGAGAACACCAGGACACCCCCCCCATAGGCCCATGCACAACTGAGACGGCAGGCCATCCACCCCTGTAGTGCTGCTGGACAAGTGGTGGATAGCTGGTAAGTCCATCAGAAGACTGGTGAAAGGGCTGGGATGGTGCCATCGGACAAGCAAGGAGATGAGAAAAAGCTAAATAAAAAGGGATGCATTAGACATTTTATGTGCTGCAACTTTGCATAACTGTGCCGATAGTTATACCAACTTTGGTGGTCTAGGTGTAGTATTAAAGAGCTAGTGGAGCTGAAACAGGCAGACAAGAAAATAATACAAATTTTAAGTAGTAGTCAGTCATAACTTTTCATTTCTGAAGTATTATTTTTTTCCCTTTTACTCATCAGAAAGTCTTCTATGTGATAATATTGAGCTGGATGTGTGGAACAGCTCTAAGCCCGGCAGCTGACATATCTTGCTCTACTGCCTCACACGACATCATCAGCATTATGATCTCACTGGCAGTGACATCACAGGTGAATGACCTGGCAGTCACTCACGTGCTGTTCCTAAGTAGCAGTAATGTCACAGTCAGTGAGGTCACAATGCTGATGATGTAGTGTGGGGCAGTAGAGCAAGATATGTCAGTTGCCAAACTAAGAACTGTTCCACACATCATACCTACTAACATCAGGTAAACAATATTCTAATTAAAGGGAAAAGAAAAAGTACCTCAGATATAAAAGGTAATGGTTGACTGCTTTTAAAATCTAATATTAGTTTTTGGCAGTACACTAGCTCTTTAATTTTGTGACGACTTTGGTCAGGGTGGCACATGATCTCTTCATGGCGAGGGACTGAGGGCACGCTACCATCTTGGTGCTCTTGGACCTATCCTCAGCATTTGACACGGTGGATCACGGGGGGCTTTTGGTTTGCCTGTGGAACTATGTGGGCACTACTGAACTATGTGGGTGCTACTGGCACAGTTTTGCGCTGATTTTGCTCCTATTTAAGCAGAAGATCACAGCGTGTAGTCCTTGAGAATTTTTCCTCTGGACTTTTCACGCTGCCTTGCGGTGTTCCGCAGGGTTCCATTTTGGCCCCCTGTTGTTCTCTGTGTACATGCTGCCGCTGGAAGAGATCATTAGGTGGTACAATCTGGGGTATTATTGCTATGCAGATGACACCCAGTTGTACCTATCTTGTGCCCCAGGTGACCTCTCTGTCTTGGGTATAATGAGCTGGTGTTTGGCTGAGATTAACGATTGGATGTCTGCTAACTACAGTAGCCATGTCTCAATCCCGGCAAGACAGAGATTATGGTGATCAAGCCAGGACATAGAGGTGTCTCCCACTGATGGGAGGTTGCTCGCTCCAGTGGTTGATGGGTGCCCCCTGTCAGTGGTTGATGCAGTTACGGATCTTGGCATTTTTCTTGACTACTGACTTACCCTCGAACAGGTGTTGTCGGTTGTTGTTAGATCCGGGTTTTTTTCATCTCCAGAATATCGCCAGGATCTGGCCATTTCTGACACCTGCTGATCTGGCTACGGTCATCCATGCCTTTGTCACCAGCAGGCTAGATCACTGTAATGCTGTTTACCTAGGGCTGTCTGGAGGACTGATGCGTCGACTGCAGCTAGTGCAGAATGCTGTGGCCAGGATGTTGACGGGTGCCTCTGTGAGGGACCACGTCACTCCTGTTCTGTGCACTCTGCACTAGCTGCCTGTCAGTTTTGGCATCACCTTCAAGATATGCTTGTTAACCTACAAGGCCCTACATGCTTTGGGACCTATCTTAAAGAGCTCCTGGTTCTGTATCGGCCTATCCGCCCCTATGCTCTGCCGAGGCTGGTCTGCTTGTTGTACCCTTCTCTTGCCTAAAGAGATCTGGCAATTGAGCATTTGGTACAGCTGTTCTGTCTTTGTGGAACTCTCTCCTACCTTACATTTGTGCAGCCAGCTCGGCTGAGGCCTTTAAAACCTTCTTAAAGACATATTTGAAAAAGCTTTTAGTTTTATCTATTTTTATATTTTTGGGAATGTTTTATTGTGAAGCGCTCTGAGCCCCTGGATAGCGCGCTATATAAATAAAATTTGCCTTGCCTAAATTCTGCTAAAAATGTTCCACAATTCTTACCCAGTGAATATATGAAATGTATCTAACAACTGCTTTCTCCAAGTTGCCCCACAGATGTCAGGGACTGTTAAGCACTATTTGTCTCCCCGGTGGCACTGTGACACAAATGCTTGCTCTGCTATTGCTCTGCACTTTTTCACTTTCAGTAAAAATTCTTTTGGCCATGGAATACCGTACTGCAAAACGGAATCCTTAGGGAAGGTTCCTGGTGCTCTGCTGCTTGGACTCCATTTTTGTTTGAGCCTTTCGAACGATTTGCATTGCATAGTGGACAGGACGGACCTAGAGTCCCTCTCAACTTTAAAGGGTCATTTTCTATATAATAACTCAAAAACACTAGAGCTACATCAATTATGTTTTGATTTCTAGTTATTTGTTATTTTTTCACTTTCCCCTGTTGGTCTACTAAATATTATAGGTAATGCAGCACTTATTTCACTGAGCCTTTCAAAGTGTATCTGACTCTAGTCTCCCCTGCTAACCACAAAATTGCTGTTTTGTGACATCACAGTTTGTTACCATGGTGAGCAGTATGATGTCATAAACAAAGATATTGTGAAGTTAAAAGGGGAGAGGCAAATGTTTTTTTTTAATACAGACATTTTAGATAGAAAAATGTATTCTCTCTCCTAAGCTTATCTTCGGGCTTCATAACACTTGGGCTGTACCTCCTGATGCTGGTTGTCAGGCAGGAACCACAAATCTAGCCCTCCGTTTCCGGCTTCCCTCAGTTTACTTCCTACCTTCAGTGGAGCAGGTACTCTGCAGCAGAGCTCTGTCACATGTGGCAGGGCTGAAGACAGCAGACTGAGAGTTTAAATTTTTTTTTTTCTCTAAAGGGATTAGAAAACGAGGAGCGGTATTCGAACGCTCCAAGGTAGGATCCAATCTCAGCCTAACAGGCTGCACAGACTGGCCCCACCTCTCAGCGGCACACTATTTTTCCCGCGACTTTGGGCAAATGGACTTCTTCAGTTCCCTTTCAGTGGGAAAAAGGTAATCTGGCACTGAAATGCTTCCCATTGGCTACAGCAGTAGGTCAGTGCCTTCCGATCGATGAACGGCTTTTTTGGCATTTTCAGCCGCTCGTCGATGGGGCAACTTATCGATGCAGATTTCACAGTGTGCCAGACTACTTGTCGACGCTCAGCCTTCTCGTCGAGCAATAAGGAACATAAAAGCGCTGTTGCCCACCTTTTCATCGGGAAAAAGGAAATTCAGCACCGGAGTACCTCCCAGGAACTTCAGCAGTGGCTCAGTACCTTCTGATCGACGAACGGCTTGTATTTGGGAATTTTTAGCCGCTTGTCGACACTGATCACATTTAAAGCGCTAATGATAGGAACAGTGCCTGCATCCCCCTTGCCAATCTTACTTCAGCGGGCAAAATTTTAAACAAGGGGATTTAAAATCAGCTATTTTCAGAGGGGGGAGCAGACAGTCTAAGTGACACTTAAAGGGCCAGCGTGCAATCTCTGTGACAGACTAGGAGAAATCATGGCATCAGAGAAGTCTAGCAGGGGCCAAAAATGTCAGCGCTGCACGTCCCCCCTACTGATCACCTTCACTGGCTTGCTTTGCCTTACATGTGAAAAGGCAGACGGGGAAGTCTCGGCGGATGCAACCTCTCACCCAGTGCAGAAGGATACCCAAGAAAGGTCTGAGCAACCAGCTGCTTCCAGATTGGAGAGAGCAGCAGCAGGGATACCCAGCAGGCTGCAGCCCCCTCCCTGGCTCCAGACCTTATTGACAAGTTAAACAGGGTCTTTGCTCCAGACCCTGCATGCTTCAACTGTAACCTCCAGGGTCCCCTGATTTGAGACCCCATAAAAAGACAAGAAGAAGAAAAAGGACCCCCTCCCCATCCTCATCTGATAAGGGGCAGTTTTCCTCATATCGCTATGACAAAAAGAGAAACTCGTGATACAGGAACAGATCATCATCACAGGAGGATCACCATTCCTCACGCCACAGGAGGAAGGAAAGGTCTCATTCTCTAAGTAGATCCAGGGGCACTCACAAGGGAAAATGTTGCAGGGGACATTCCCTGGACTCCTCTGACACTAGTTCTTCCCCGAAGAGGGGGACATAGTGGGCTCGTCATCAGACTTGGACGACTCCCTATCCAGAAACTCTGACCTGGAGGACCTAGATTTTTTCATTAAAAAGGTCATATCTGAGATCCACCTCGGATCTTCTCCAGCTGTTCCTTTCCAGCCAAAACAGACTTTTTGCCTGGCATCTACCTCCAAGCCGGCCACAGCCTTTTCTATCTCCCCGCCATAGAGGACTTATTAAAGGAGGAATGCCAAGGTCCAGAACGCACATACCTGGTCCCCTGTCGGATTTTTTTAACTTCTGAAGTTCGACAAGAAGCAATCAGAAAAATGGTGAGACCGCCACAGGATCGATCCACTGATTTCTAACCTAACCAAAAAGACAGTCATCCCAGCTGAAGGAGGGGCATCACTAATGGACCCAGTAGACAGAAACGTGGATGCCTCACTTAAGAAGGCCTTTCAAGCTTTGGCAACTTTGCTTAAGGTGGCAACAGCAAATTTCTTCTTGGCCAGAGCCGCCCTTTCCTGGGCCTCGTAACTAGCTTTTCAGTTTGCAGAGGACCCAGAGAAAAACTTGCCGATTATTCATCAGCTGCAGTTAATGGGGCTAGCCTTGGCTTACGTAGCCGACGTGTCTGAGGAGGTAGTTAGATGCGCTGCATGGACCATGTTCTATCAAACCTCAGCTCGCCGCAACCTTTGGCTTCAGGCTTGGCAAGCAGACGCTTCTTCAAAGAGCCGTTTGGTGAATGCGCCCTATGAAGGAAATCTCTTGTTCGGTTCAGCCCTGAAGGAGGCTGTGAAAAAGTCTGAGGAGACAGCAAAGGTACACATGCCCCAGTCCAAGGGCAGGGGCAAATCATGGTCCTCAAGCTCCACGCACAATTTTTGTGACCGGGGGTACAACAAGGGTCAAAACACTAACTTCTCCAGAAAAAGAACATGGTTTTCTATCATGTAACCAGCGTAACTTTCGGGGTCAGGTGGTGGGGAGGCCCAGAGACCCCAGCAACAACAAGAAGAAGTCACAATGAAGCCATCTGGACCCATCCTCAAGTAGGGGGCAGACTTTCAAAATTCCTCGAGGAATGGGTCTATACGACATCAGACAAATGGATACTAGACATTATCAGCAAGGGTTACCTGATAGAATTTGAGTCCAAGCCACCCCTGCCACATGTGGTGCCCTCCCCTGTCTCGAGCAACCTGTCCAAAAGATAGGCAACGTTACAGGCCATCACAGACCTTCTGCAAGCGGGAGCGATAGAGCAGGTTCCCCCCACAGAGTTCAGTTGGGAGGTATACTCCCTATTCTTCATCGTGCCCAAGCAAACAGCGGGTTTCAGAACGGTCCTAGACCTCAAATTCTTATATCATTTTGTACGCAGCAGACTCTTCAAGATGGAAACCTTATCATCCATCATCAGGGAATTGCAACAAGGGAACTTTCTAGCATCTATCGACCTGCAAGATGCCTACTTGCATATTCCCATGCACAGAATACACAGGAAATATCTCAGATTCAAGGCGGGGAAGCAGCACTTTCAATTCAAAACCCTTCCTTTCGGCAGTTCCAAGGACATTCTTGAAGGTGCTGGTAGCGGTAATCGCTCACCTTCAGAACAGGGAATACAGCTTTTCCTTTACCTGGACGATATCCTCATCAAGGCCCCGCAGCTCAGCCAAGCAGTACAGGCAGTAACAGAGGTAGTCTGGTGCCTGTCTGCACATGGATTTGTCATCAACTGGAAGAAGAGTTCCCTAACTCCAAGCCAGAACTTGAACTACCTGGGGGCAGACTTCAGGACACAGACCAACAACGTTTTTCCCCCAGAATCGAAATTCAGAGACCTGCTGAAGCTAATCAAGAAATTTCACACAGCAGCCCAGCTGCCAGCACAGTCCTTCATGCAACTAATTGGGACTCTAGTGTCACTGGCGGATTCAGTCCTCTGGGCTCTAGTGCACATGCGGCCCATTCAGGCCCATCTGCTCAGACTGTGGTCCCAGTCCAGACACAGCCAGCACCAGTTAATCCCAGTTTCTCAACAGATAAAATCCTCCTCCGATGGTGGTCTCAGAGGTCAAATGTAATGAAGGGGGTGGAAGTTGGGACATCCACACCAAAATCAGAATCACGACCGATGCAAGTCTCAGGGGATGGGGGGCCCACCTGCATCAGCTGTCGGCACAGGGAAAATGGTCACTGATAGAGTCAAGGCACAGTGTAAATGTCCTCGAGATGAGGGCCGTTCACCTAGCCTTGATACACGTCCATCAACAAGTACGCAATCAGGATGTGTTGATTCTAACAGATAGTTGGACAACGATCGCCTACATCAACCATCAGGGAGGCACAAAAAGCTCAAAAATGCTTCGGGAGTCACTTCTTCTATTTCAATGGGCAGAGTAACAACTGGCGAGCATAAGAGCTGTGTACATTCCAGGTCACGAAAATGTCACAGCTGACTGGCTAAGTCGCCAAGATGTCTTGCCAGGGGGAGTGGGAGCTGAAGGACTGTGCCTTCTACCTCCTAACAGAGCAGTGGAGCAATCCCCAGGTAGATCTGTTTACATCCAGGTGAAACTCCAAGGCAGAACAATTCTGCTCCCTGACCAGGGACGAACCAGCAATAGCTCATGATGCCTTCTCCCTAGACTGGGGTCAGTTCGGTCTCCTGTATGCCTTCCCCCTGTTATCACTGCTTTCCAGAATTCTGCACAGAGTGGCCCGGGACAGTGCAGAGATGATCCTAGTCTGCTCCCGATGGCCTTGCTGTCCCTGGTTCCCACTTCTCATTCATCTGTCAATGAGACCGCCTGTATCTTTACAACTCAGCCCGAACTTTCTCCATCAGGGTCCGGTCCTGCACCCCAATTTGAGAAACCTATCCCTCTCGGCCTGGAGACTGAGCAGGAAACATTCAAGGAGCTAGGCTATACAGCTCAGGTAATTTAAATGATGGTGAACTCAAGTTGCCCCTCCTCTTCTAAAGTATATTATAGAATCCGGAGAAAATTCTTGTTCTGGCTTCAATCCAAAGATATACAGGACCATTCAATATCATTACCAGTGCTATTACAGTTTCTTCAAGAGGGATTTGACAAAGGGCTGTAGCCAGCCACCCTAAGAGTTCAGGTCTCAGCCCTGGGGGCACTTTTGTTAGTAGACTCGGGGGACTCACTGCGCTCACACCCTCATGTCAGGAGGTTTCTAAGGGCAGCAACGTTAAAACGCTCCTCAATCAGGCCAACGGTTCCACCTTGGAGACTTAACCTGTTTCTCAAAGCCTTAACCAAAACACCTTTTGAACCTCTTAAGGAGGCTTCCATCATGCATCTCACAATGAAGGTGGTCTTTCTGGTAGCTATTACTTCAGCAAGGAGAATCAGAGAGCTGGGAGCATTGTCCACTAAAGAGCTGCACACTGTTTTTCACCAGGACTCGGTGGTACTTCGTACAGATCAAGGGTTTTTACCCAAAGTTATGTCTCCTTACCATTGCAACCAAGAGCTAATTCTCCCTTGTTTCTGCCCACACCCCAGAAACAAAAAGGAAAGGGAATTCCATATGCTAGACCCGAGAAGAGCATTACAAATGTATATCAAGAAGACAGAGGCTATACATAAAATGCCAAGCTTGTTCATTTTGACTACAGGCCAAAATATGGGTAAAAAAGCTTCAAAAGACTCAATAGCCAGATGGATCAGATTAGTCATCCCCACTGTTTATGACCAGGCCAGGGTACCTCTGCCGGGCCCAGTGACAGCCCATTCCACCAGAGCGATGGCCACTTCATGAGCGAACTTCAGAGAAGCATCTCCAGCAGACTTGTGCAGGGCAGCCACCTGGGCATCCATTCACACATTTACAAAATTTTACAAGCTGGATGTGATGTCCTTGGCAGAGGCATCCTTTGGCTGCCGTGTGCTTCAGGCGGTGGTGGACTCTTAAGGGCAAAGGACACTGTTCCCACTCAGAGCTTCTGGGGATGTATTGCTTTTGCATATCCCAAGTGTTATGAAGCCCGGAGGCCAGCTTAGGAGAGAGAAATCGAAATTTAAATACCTGTACATTTTCTTTCTCCAACGGCTGGTCTCCAGGCTTCGGATTCCCTCCCAGAATGTATATAGTTGGCTGGCCTCAGGGCCATGTTTGCATTAACTTTCTTGTGTTCTGTTTCCAAGTTCTCGTAGTATTGCAACATTTGGACTGCTTTCGGAACTACTGAGGGAAGCCAGAAACAGAGGGCTAGATGCCCCCTGCTGCAGATTTGTGGTTCAAACAACATGAAGTCTTGCTGTATTCTGACAAATGCAGTTAGGTCCTGCCTTTCAACTGCCCCGGAGAACATAGGGTTAACTTTTCTATGCCTGGCATAGAATGTTCATCTCGAGCTCGGTTGAAGCCTCTGCCTGTTGTTATTCGAACTGCAACCATCAGATTCTTTACTCCGCCTTACTGAACAGTCGCTCCGGAGATTTCTCCTGCTGTTCGGTTCAAAATCAGTTGAAGTGTCGGTTTTCGGTCGGTTTTCTTCCGAAGTTGTTGTTTCCGCTTAGTTGGTTCAAGTCTCTGTCTGTGGTACCGTGAGTACTTGATAGGTTTTGTTCTGCTTTTTGTGTGGAACTTGTAAAGCTGTGGATCAGTTTGGCTGAACTGATCATTTTGAGGTAAAATTTGTACTTTACTTCAGTGTGTGGTTACCGGTCCGTATCGGTGCTAAAAAAAAATAGTTTTAGTACGTTTTTTTCCAAGACTCGTGACACGGTCAGGAACCGATAGGGGAGTCTTGCCTGGTGGATTGCTGAAAAAAGGGTAAGTTTAGTTAGGTTGGCCATGTCTGAGAAACCCAAGAAAAAAACCGCACCCACCGGGTTTCAACACTGCAGTGTGTGTGGGGAGGTCTTTGCTAAGGCTGATCCCCACACCATCTGTGTTTATTGTCTGGGGTTTGACCACCTCGATTCAGACTGCCAAATTTGCAAAAATGTTCCCAAATCCACCCTGGAAAAGAGATTAGGTAGACTGAGAGAAGGAGAGGCCGAGAAGTCCGCTGACCCGGATGGCCAGCCCGGTTCGGTTCCGACCGAACCAGGACTGCCCTCTGACCAGGCCAGTACTTCTTTGGGCAAAAGGAGAGCCGATTCCGAGGAAACAGTTTCGATAAAAAGGAAAAGAAAAGACAAGTTGACTGGTTCAGATCCAGAATCTCATACTCCGACCGCCGATGAAATAGCCAAAGCGATTCGGATCGTGGAATCGCTTCGATCGGTTCCGACTGAACCGGCACCTTTTGGCAGGGGCTCGGTTCGGTCGGTTCCCCCGGTTCCAGATTATACCCTGGAAGAATTTTATGAACCGGAGTTTGAGGAGGAAGGAGGGTTGGAAGATGATTATGGTGATGGTGAAAGTCTGGATGTGCCTACTGACCTGGACATCTCCCCAGACAGACCTTCAGGTGTTTCTCCTCCTAGGCTTTCTGAGTCCCCTTCACACTACATGTTTTACAGAAAGGTGGCTGATACCCTCCAGCTTCCTGTGGAGGAGGCAGTGGAGGATCAGGAAGAGCCTTACTATGTAGAGATGATGGACATGCCAGAGTCCAGGAGACTGTCTGTTCCCCTCCACAAATCTTTTGGTAAACAGACACAAAAAATTCTTAAGTCTCCCAATTCCATATCTCCTGTGGACAGAAGAATGGACAAGAGGTATACTCTTTCAGGCTCAGATACAGAGTTCCTTTATCAGCAATGCAGCCATGTTGGGGTTGTACAGGCTGCTACCTGTGATAAGGCAAGTATTCCCTTGGCATCACAACCCCCAGACAAGGACTCCAGGAAGATTGATGCCATGGCAAAGAAGCAGTACATGGCATCATCCTTAGGACTCAGGCAGGCTAATTATATGGCCTATGCAGCCAGGTACCAGAAGTCCAGGTAGGACACTGTACTGGCACTGGCTAAACAGGCTCCCCCCCAGCTTGCCAAGGAGCTGGAGCAGGTGGCTGCAGATGGGACTGAGGCATCGACAGTTCAGTTTCATGCTGCTGTAGACTCCAATGATGTATCATCAAGAGTCATGGCTACATCTGTGGCTCTTCAGAGAATGGCTTGACTCAGATGTACTAGCCTCTCACAGGATACCCAGGCTAAAGCCATGGATTTTCCTGTAGTGGGTAATTCTCTGTTTCGGGAGCAGACGGACAATTACATGAAGGAAATGGACGAATACAGGACCACTTACAGGAGTGGTCAGGCCAAGGAAAGGCAAGCAACTCCTCAAAGGCAACAGTCTAGGGGCAGGGACAGGCCTTTCCAAAGGCCTTTTTACCAAGCACAGGCCTCTCCTTCTTTTTCAGAGGGGGTTCTTCAGAGAGAGAGGCAGAAGGGGATGAGCAGGCCTGCATCCACCCCTCAGCCTAAAGCTGCCAAGCAGACACCCTGATGGGTCTGCCCGGGTCGATTCTCCTATCCCAGTAGGGGGCAGGCTGGCTTACTTTGTCCAGGACTGGATGTCATTTACATCAGACAAGTGGGTCCTGGAAGTAGTAAGCCAGGGTCTGGTTCTCAGCTTCAAAAAATTTCCCAAGCTGAGAGCCAGATCTTTTCCACCTGCAAATCTCTCAGAGACCCTTGCCCTAGAGGCAGGGGTTTCTTCTCTCCTAGCTGTCAGAGCTATAGAGAGAGTACCTACCCTACACTAGGGAAAAGGATTGTACTCCAGGTACTTCCTAACCCCCAAAAAGACAGGAGAGTGGCGACCCATCCTGGACCTAAGATACCTGAACAAACATCTTTTAAAGCCAAAGTTCAAAATGATAACTGGGAATTATCCTTCCCTCTCTAAAGCCAGGGAACTGGCTAGCCTCCCTGGACCTCAAAGATGCCTACTTTCACATTCCCATCAGGTGTTCCCACAGAAAGTACCTCAGGTTCAAGTTGCCCTCTGGCCACTATCAGTTCAGAGCAATGCCCTTTGGCCTAACATCAGCTCCAAGGGTCTTCACAAAGTGCCTGGCAGTAGTTGTTGCCTTCCTAAGAAGACAAAAGATTTCCATTTTCCCATACTTGGACGACTGGCTCATAGTAGGCCAGTCTCCAGACCAAGTCAAGTCACACCTGCAAGTGACCCAGCAAGTGCTCACTTCTTTAGGATTTCTTCTCAGCCTACCAAAGTCAGTTCTCAAACCAGTGCAGCTCCTCACCTTCATAGGGCAGAGCTGGATATGACTGATTGATTGATTAAAAGTTTATTTTTTCACAGGAAATTCATTTGTTAGGATAAAGTCCTGTTTATAACAAAGTCCTGCATGTAGATTGACATTTAACAAAACTAATACAAACAAACATAATCGCACTCTACATACATACATTATTTAAAACACATACATAAAAAATACAAACTATTAAACAATTCATTTTTAAATTTAAAAAAATCTAAATTTGTTTACTGTGATTCAGTCAAACCATTCCAACTTAATGCTACTGTATTCTGGAGCATACTGTCCCCTAGTCTATTAAAGCTTCTATACATTGGGATATTGCTTAATGGATTCCTAGTCTTTATATATGATTCATTATTACTCTTTCTTTTTAATTGCTTATACAAAGGATGGTTATACTTTTTGTGAATTATCTTATGGCATATAGTAAGCCAGAGATAGTTTCTTTTTGCTTCAGGTTGAAGCCAATTTAACTTATTATAAATTATACAATGATGCTCATTTTAATACTTCGAAGCAAATTTACCTATCCTATAATATATTTGATTAACCAAATTTAAAGCAGTTTTAGTTGAATTCATGTAAATTATAGAACCATACTCCAATATGGGTAACAGCATCTGTTTTGCCAATCACTCCTTTCCCACCAAAGGTAAAGCTCCCGTAACTCTTCTAAGGGCCCCTAATCTTTTATTTACTTTCTTTACCTGAACTGATATATGATTTACATATGTCATTCTAACATCTACTTGAAACCCTAAGTATCTGTATGTTAATACATTTTCAATCTTTGTACCATCTTGTAAATGTAATTTGGTTTGGGCTCTTTTCCTCTATATGAACCAATCGAAAACAACATAGTTTGTGTTTTTTAGCATTCAAAAGAAGACCAGATTTACTGAACCATTTTGCATTTGTAACAAATCACTTTGAAGCGAATCCATTTATACCTGTGAGACTGTCAGGCAGACGCCACAAAACAGTGTGTCGCCTGCACAGTCTCACCTCACTATGTTTAATTTCATGAACCAAATTATTAATATAAATATTAAATAATAATGGGCCCAAAATAGAGCCCTGAGGAACACCTCTCTCTAGTTTCCCAGGGGCCAACATCTTTGTCCCACATTGAACACATTGATATCTATTTGTCAAATATGACTCAAGCCATTTTAATATTTGGCCCTTAATCCCTATGGCCCTTAACCTAATCAAAAGCAAATCATATTGAACTAAATCAAAAGCCTTACTGAGATCCACAAACACCACCCCAGTGTACTTTCCTTGGTTCATAGATGTAGCAACCAGGTCATTAAATTCCAACAGGGCAGTGTTTGTGGATCTCCCCTTTCTAAAACCATGTTGTTCATCTACTATTACAGTATTTGCATCTAAATTATTTACCTGTTCATAGACTTTACGTTCCAAGATTTTAGATAAAATTGGCAAAAGGGCTATTGGCCTATAATTTGAAGGAATAGTTCGATCCCCAGACTTATAAATGGGAATAATTTTCCCCATCTTCCAAATTTCAGGAACAGTAGAAGTACTCAAACTCCAATTGAACAAATAGGTCACAATAGGGGCTATTACATGTGCTCCTAATTTTAAATATTGGGCCTCAATCCCATCAATACCTCCTGATTTACTTTTATTTAAATTTTTTAGCTCTTTCAGTATATCCCTCTCTTTTAAAATTTCAAACTTAAATATTCCTGTATGGGCTACCAGTATGTCTGATACAGCAGAGAAATCCATTCCATTCACATTCACATTCAAATCTGGCAACTTTAAATCCGGTAATTCCAAAAAATACGTATTAAAAATATTCGCTATAACCTTTGTATCAGTAACTAGTTTTCCATCTTGTACCAAAGTAGGACTTATGGAGTCTTTATTTGGGGATTTCAGCTCTGTTATAAGCTTCCAAAACTGCTTGGAGTCAGAGGAATTATTTATTTTATTCTGATAATATTTATTCTTTATGTTTTTAATTATATTTTTACACTTATTCCTCCAAAACCTGAATATGGATATAGTAAAAGCAAGAGTCTTCCTTCCCTTGGAAAGGGCAAGGACCCTCAAGGAACTGGCCTCTTTATTCAGCCTTCAGGTGTCTCGACCAGCAAGGCATTTCCTTCAGCTACTGGGCCACATGGCAGCTTCTACAGCAGTGGTCCAGGGTGCAAGATAACAAATGAGGGACATTCAGTTCCACTTAAGAGCTTTTTGGTCCCAAAAAAAGGATTCCCTTACCAAACTAATTCCAGTGACTCGAACTCTGATCCAAGCCCTGCAATGGTGGCAGGATCAGGACAATTTGAGGCAAGGGGTTCCATTTGTCACTCAGTCTCATTCAGTGGTCCTCACCACAGATGCTTCCCTGCTGGGCTAGGGAGCCCATTTGGGGGAACTTACCACCCAGGGACTGTGGTCGCCTCAGGAATCTCTGCTTCACATCAATCTCTTGGAACTCAGAGCAGTGTTTCTGGCACTGCAAGCTTTTCCCACATCTGTACAGAACAAGGTGGTTCAGGTCAGAACAGACAACACCACCACCATGTGGTACATCAACAAGTAAGGAGGCACTCGGTCTACGGCCTTGTGCACAGAAGCGATGAAGTTGTGGTCCCTGGCCTATTCCCTGCAAACCTCTCTGATAGCAGTTCACCTCCCAGGGAAGGACAATGTCCTAGCAGATGCACTGAGCAGAATATCCCAGGGCCATAACGAATGGGCCCTAGATCCTCTGGTGTTGAAAGTGATTTTCTCAAGATGGGGCACTCCAGAGATAGATCTTTTTGCAGCCCCAGACAATCACCAACTTCCTCTTTTTTGTTGCAGACCCCTAGTCTTGGGCTCAGTCCCCTGGATGCTCTGATCCTGAACTGGGAAGGGAAATTTCTGTATGCTTTTCCCCCCTTCCCTCTCCTGTTCAAAGTGCTTGTCAAGATAAGGTCACAACCATGCAAAGTGATTCTGATTGCTCCAGACTGGGCCAGGCAGCTATGGTATCCCTTGTTGCTGTCCCTAGCAGTCTATCTTCCCTGTCTCTTCCCAGGAATTACAACCTGTTAACATCCTCTCAAGGGAGGATTTGGTACCCGAATTTTCAGTCTCTCAATCTCAAGGCTTGGCTCTTGAAGAGTTAGAGTTTGCAGATCTGCATCTTTCCCAAGGGGTTCTGGATATCTTTAAGGCTTCTCAAAAGCCTTCCACCAGAAAGACATACAACTCCAAATGGAAAAGACTCAGCAGTTGGTGTTCTCAGAAAAATATTTCTCCAGACTCTGCTGAATTGCCTACGGTTTTGGATTATATGGTCCATCTTAATGGCCTAGGTCTCAGACCAGCTACTTTCAAGGTACACTTGGCAGCTGTTTCTGCTTTCCTGTCTGTAGGCAAGTCTTCCTGTCATCCCATCCTGTATTCTGTAAGTTTTTCAAGGGATTGTTTCACACCAATCCCCCCTTTAGGGATCCTGCTCCTGCTTGGAATCTTAATGTTTGCATTGCTCAGCTTATGCAACCCCCTTTTGAGCCTTTGTCCTCAGCAGAGCTTAAGCACTTGACCTGGAAAACTGTGTTTTTCGTAGCCACTACTTCTGCCAGACGTAGCAGTGAATTGCAAGCCTTGTCAGTGGAATCTGATTTCATCTCTTTTCACAGAGATAAAGTGGTTCTTAGAACTAACAGAAAGTTCTTGCCTAAAGTGGTTTCAGATTTCCACCTCAATCAGTCTATATCTCTCCCTGTTTTCTTCACTGATCATTCTTCTGCGGGGAGAGAGGAGGCTACACAGTTTGGATGTTAAAAGAGCCCTTAGCTACTACATAGAGCGTACCAAGGGTCACAGGTCTGAATTCCTCCAGTTGTTCCTCACTTATGGAGAAGTTGGGAAAGGCAAACCTGCCACTAAGAGATCTATTGCCAGGTGGATTGTTTCTTGTATACAATTCTGCTATGAAAAACTGGGTAGAATTCCACCCTCAGGCCTGAGGGCTCATTCCACAAGAGGTACAGCTGCTTCCCTGGCTGCTGCCAGGGATATCCCTCTCTTAGAAATTTGTCAAGCAGCCACCTGGAAAACAGTCCATACTTTTACCAAGCTCTCTGGATATCCAGGCTAGGAGTGATGCTCGGTTTGGCACAGCAGTACTTCAGAGCCTGTTTCCAAAGTAGGTTCTGTCCCTCCTCCATGGAGGTACTGCTTGGTAGTCTGCATTTGTTAGAATACAAAGACTTCATGTTATTTGAAGAAAAAATTACTCAGCTTAGTAATTATGTTTCTTCTAGTGGAGTCTTGCTGTATTCTGACCTCCCTCCTGCCTCCCCTCTCAGAACCTAGATTTTTGGGATGTGGGTGGGCAGGTGCAGTGTTGGCATCCTAGAGGTGCCCCCCCCCCACACCCTCTTTTTTCTTTGGGTGGAATGTTGTTCATTTGATTGGTTTTTGTTTTTGGGTTTCCTGACTTGAGTCTTCCTTTGAGAACCAAAAACATTATATTTCTGCCAGTTGGCTAGTTAAAAATTTTACAGTTTCCACACAGAACACCTAGTGAGTTTTTGCTTGTAAAGATCTGACGGTTGCAGTTTGAATAACAACAGGCAGAGGCTTCAACCGAGCTCGAGATGAACATTCTATGCCATGTGTAGAAAAGTTAACCCTATGTTCTCCGGGCAGTTGAAAGGCAGTACCTAGCTGCATTTGTCAGAATACAGCAAGACTCCACTAGAAGAAACATAATTACTAAGGTGGGTAATTTTTTCTTCCTGCCTGACGACCAACATCAGGAGGTACAGCCCAAGTGTTATGAAGCCCCGGAGACCAGCCATCAGAGAAAGAAAATTTACAGGTATTTACATGCTGATTTCTCAGGGCCAGCCCGTCGGCACAGCAGTTGGATTTTCGCTTGCGGCGCCGATGACCTGGGTTCGGGAACGGAGCCGGGTCGCTGGAGGGACAGCTGGGGGGAGTAGGATACAGCATCCCAAGGATTGCTCTCCTCTGGGGGAGGGTGGGTTGTGCGCTCGGTGCTAGACAGACCCCTGGCGGAGGCTGGGGGTCGCGCAGCTACTAGCGCCAGCAAGACCAGGGGGCAGGGCGGTCGCAGGATGTCACTGCACGTCCCTGCCCCCCAGAAAATCCAGGATAAATGCCGGCTGCAGCATGATGACTCGTCTCATTCCGCCGCCCACTGACACTTGTTGGGGGGGTCCCGCTCTCGTGGCCCCGACCCGGGGGTAATCTGGGGCTTGCCCACTATGTCCTTCAGGAGCTGGAAGCCCCCTCGGCGGCACCACCCAGGGGGTAAGCCTGAGCATGGGGGTGGCAGGTGGACGAGCGCTGAGGAAGGGAGCTGAGGCCAAAAAAGATGAAAATAAAAAAAAATTACAAAAAATGTAATTTCTCCAGTAAATTGTAATAGGTGAAACATCTTATAATGAAAGTACATGCTGAAGTGCACAGTTACTCTTCAAATAACTGTCATGTGTCTTATTTTCACTGCTTAGTAGTTATGTGTGTGAAATAAAACATTTGCTATGCAGAACATTACGCAAAGTGATGCTACTGTATGTAGTTCTTCATGTAACACTTCACCTAGCAAAGTGCCGACTCTGCCAGGTGAGAACACTGTGAACTTATTCACATAATTTTTTTTTGTTTCTTGTTATTTTCCTCCTCTTTCTCTGAGTGGTCCCCCTGGTGACGGCCACCTCAACCCTTTCACCCTGACGTCCCCCAGCACTTACCTACCACGTCATCCCCCAGGGCTTGCCCTCTCCCCCGGGTTGGTGGGGTTTCCCAACCCCTGCAGTGACAAGGATGCAATTCACAACATCGCTTGGGTCATCAAGTGTGAGGCCTGCGGGTGAGCGGAGTCATCCTGCCAGTCTGTGTTTTTCATGGCATCCTTGTCCAAGGATGAGCTTGCATGCAGTGCTGCCATGACGCATGCCACTGCAGTCTCAAACTCCCTTCCTGCTATCCTCCACTACAAGCCAGGCGTATGCCAGGTTCTGTGACCCACCTACCCCCAGAGAAGGAGGGCTGTCCTGTAGATGCTCAGTTTTGTTCCCCCAGCTGACCCACCGACATCCAAAGCTTGTTCCCAAAGTTGGGGCACTGGCATCAGAAGCGGTAGTGCTACCTCTGTACCGGCTCATGGAGTTCTTTTTAATTTTTTTTTTAAATAAAGGTTCCCTTTTCCCCATGCTTTTTAGCACCCTATACCCTCCCCCCAGCCTAACTAGTAGCAATAAGGCACCCTCCCACTACCACCCAAATCATATCTCCACCCTCCTCCCCTGGTCTGTTCCTGTGGCCATCCCTCCTCTCCAAACTGTTATATCCTTTTGTTGGGTGGCATCTGAGGTAGGTGGGTGGGAAGGAGAGTGTCTGTAGGTTTTTGGCGAGGCACTGGGGGGGTTATTGGGTACTGATGAGCAGATGGGGGGAGGTCTGTTTTACTCATAATTTTGCAGGGGCTGCAGGGGAGACTGGGGTGCTGGCTGGGTGGATTAGGACAGGAGGTTAATTTTTTATTACTGCTGGTCGGGGCTGGGTGGAGGAGGGTGAGTGTTACAGGGTGCTACAAGAGGGAAGGGGAAAGGAAACTTAGGAGCTTCAAAGTCTGGCCTGTTGGTGCAGAGGTAGCGCTACTGCTCGCAACCCCAGTGACCCGGGCTTGGTAATGAGCCCAAGTTGTTGGTGGCCAACTAGGGTGAAAAGAACAGAGCATCCCAGAGGATGGTCTCTTTCTCCAGGGAGGGATGTGATTCAGCTGCCACTCTAACAATGCCACCTGGGTTGACACAAGTGGAACTGTGAGTAGCATGGAAGTGGGATGAAGGACATCGGCCGGTGCAGCATGACACGCTTCCGTGCACACACGTGCACGAAACCCTGAGCCGACATCCTGGTGACGGGCTGAAAAAGTAACCAGTCCCAACTGCAGTAGGATTACCTTTCCTGGCTAGCATGCAGGCACCACACCACTGACCCCTGCACCCTTCCTTCTCCACGAGTATCTGGTATCTTGGGGGCTTGGGGAACCACCCTTCCCCACTGTGGTGGGTAAGCCACATGGAATGGAGACACAAGGGAAGTCAGGAAAAAGGTGGGTGACGGGGCTGAGGCAGCCAGGCGGTGAAAGTGGCAGGTCGAAGTAACAAGGGATCATAAACAAAAAAACAAAACAAAAAAGAAGCCACTTACAATGCAAAGTCTGGCATTTTATTAGTAAATCACCAGCGAAGTTAAACTTCACAATGCTCTTACTGCTAGGGTCTTTAGTGACCTAGTCAGTCCTTCAGCATTCACAAATGCTGCTGCCACCCCTTCACTGTTTTACCATCACCCTCCATGGCTTAATTTGTAAGGACGGGGCCCTACCAGTTAATGGTTCAGTTGGACTACCCACCTCACTAATCTAGCTGCAAATGATGAGGGAAGAAAATATTAAATTGGAAAGCTAGAAACCAGGGGGAGAAGCACTGATGGACATTTGGGCAGGTGGGACATCCACCTCCCAGCCAGAGACCACTCCTCATTCTCCAGATCTCCATAATATGGCCTGCTTCTGGCAGGAACAGGGGTCTCCCTTACAGTCAACAGGGGAAAAAGTGCATGCAAGACTCTCACTGTGGCTGGAAGGAGACATGCTGTGGATGATCAGAAAGGTGGGCAGCACTAGCGAATGTGGTGGCCATCATCAGAAACCCTGATCTGGGTAGTATCTTTGTGTTTTTGTCAGTCCCACCCATCTCCCTGTCAGTAGGCTACTCCAGCATCACCCCATGCACTGTACTTGAGCTGCCTTCGACCCCGAAACTAATTTTGCTCCTAGACAGATACCAATGTAATTTTCCTCTCTCTCTCTCTCTCTCTCTGTCTCTCTCTCTCTCCCTCCCTCCCTCCCTCCCTCCCTCTCTCTCTCTCTCTCTCTCTCTTCATTATCCTCCAAAAGCAAGGGAAAGTAGGGGTTACTAGAAGGGAGTGTGAAATGTTTGCAGTGCGATTAAGGCATACGATTAAATGAATATTACACTGCAAATTACTCAGTTACTAAGATTTAATAATACCAAAATTCAGAAAAAGAAATATAAAATTAATTTTGTTAAAGCTGTCCCACTTTTTTAATATTGATACATAAACATACTCTATCCATATAATAATGTAAGTATTGATGTATAATCCTACATTTCACATCAACATTACAAAAAAAACACTGATACTTTCTTTGAAAACTGAAACAGTACCATTGTTATATGTATATATATAATATATAACAATGTTTATTTTAGAAAAGTATACTATTGACATGAAATGACACGTATCAACACATAGAAACACAGAAACATAAAAGTTGATGGCAGGTAAGGACCGCAATGCTCATCCAGTCATGAAAACCATAGCAATATCTTCTAGTTCTCTGTCAGGCGGATAAACACAAGGCTTCAGTTTCTAGTGCTGTCGATCCGGCACCTTTCACGAACACTAAATTCACACACACACAAAAAATGAAAATTATTTGGTCATGTTGATCTGAATCCAAACGGTTCAAATGTTAGTCCTTTTGGGTTGGATATTCAACAGGCCGTGCAAGCGAAGCGCAAGTGGCTGCTATGTTCAGTTGGATAGTGGACCAGCACTGTCGGACTGAATATCAGTCCGTATCAGTACAGTACTAGATAAAACGGCACTGCCCTCATATGGACCTTGGCTGCATATAGCCCACAGGAACTAGCGCTCCCTGGAATGGATAATGCCAGGACCCCTCTGAGCTATATTCAGTTACAACATGCAAATGAGCCCTTTGGACATGCAAGGCACTAAGGGGCAATTTGCATGCCCATTATGGGCTCATTTGCATGGTGTGCTGCAGCCCATTAGCGCCCATCCTGTGTGTGCCTGACGACTTCCACGGTATGTAATGTCACCCCCACCCCGAACAACCATCCCATGTAATGTTACACAACCCTGGTATCTACTGGTGCCCCCACCACCCTAACACCCATTCCATGTAATGTTACACAACCCTGGTATCTACTGGTGCCCCCACCACCCTAACACCCATTCCATGTAATGTTACACAACCCTGGTATCTACTGGTGCCCCCACCACCCTAACACCCATTCCATGTAATGTTTGATATCCTTGGTCTATAGTGGCACCCCTCACCCCCAAACACCTGTGCTATGTCAGTTTTCATATCCCTGGTGTCGAGTGACACCCCCAAACATCCGTGCTGTGGTTTTCATATCCTTGATGTCGAGTGGCACCCTCTGAACACCCGTGCCATGTAAGTTTTACTGTCCCTGGTGTTGAATGGCACCTTCCCACCCCCTGAACACCCGTGGCATGCAAGTTTTCTTATCCCTGATGACACCCCCCAACACCCATCCCATGTAATGTTTCATATCCCTGGTGTCTAGTGGCAGCCCCAACACCACTTCCATATAGGTGTTATATCCCTAGTGTCAGTGGCACCCCCCCACCCTTTAGCACCCGTGTACAATGATACAGAATGCCCTGGTGTCCAGTGGTTCCCCCGCCCCCCCAGTGTCCACTGACTTACCTAAAGATACACATTGGAGGTCCGGCATCCCTCCACCCACCCTGCCTGCTCACAGAATATTACCCATCACACACACCCTTACCAGGCTTTCCGTGGATGTGCTGGAAATCCTGATACGGTCACCGGCACAGCCCACCTGTCACCTCCTCGGCCGGCCACCATATGAGATGTCAGTGAGTACACAGAACGTATGCTCGAGGGGGTGGACCACTAGCCCCTGGATTCTCACTGTAGGAATGTGGACCTCTAGTACATGGCCCTGGTATTCTTACTATATGACTGTGGACCCCTACATACTGATGGCTGTTCTCTAGCACAGTACCTTGGTGCTAAAACAAAAGTCTATTCAGCTTCCTCTCAGGGTATTTTTAACTGCCTTAAAATATGGCATAAAAAAGGGCCTCAGCTTTGATCCACCATGTTTGTAGTCAACAGCTACCGCTCATTTACTATCCCATGTTGCAAATCATCGGCACTGCTTCCACCAATCCATGTTGTTACTTGTGTGTAATGACATCCTGAAACCACCAGAGGTCCTCGTGTGCAAAGTTTGAAAAGATGGATTGTTTCAAAAGTCTAAATAAAACACAGAAGCCTCTTTCTGCCCCATTATCAAACTGCAAAGGAAATATTTAGTTGTGGGTTTCCATAAGTTTAAGTGGAGGTTTACTTCTTGTGGCAACATTCATGACGTCCCTGAATTTCTGTGTCTAGGAGGGAGACGTTCTTATTGCAACTTATCAGTCTAGTACTGGTATAAGGTGAGAATGTGATGCTACTGCGGAATGATACTCTGTTTATCTGTAGGGACAAGTACAGTGTAGGACAGGAACTGTGCAGGCAGGTACAATGTTGAGGAGGGACAATGTGGGGTGGAAACAGTGTGGGAAGGGACAATGTGTGGCAGGTACAATGTGGGATAGGGACAGTGCAGGGTGGAAACAGTGTGAGGGAGGGACAGTGTAGGACAGGTACATTGCAGGTGGGTACAGTGTGGGTCAGGTACAGTGCAGGCAGGTACCTTGTGGAGGGGTGACACTGTAGGACAGGTACAGTAAAGGCACGTACATTGTGAGGGCATGGACAATCTGGGACAAGACACTGCAGGCAGGTATAATATGGGGTAGGGACAGTATGAGACAGGGTCAGTGTGTGGCAGGTACAATGTAGGCAGGTATAGTGTGGGGCATGAACAGGGTAGGCAGGTAAAGGGTGGGACAGATATAGTGTCCTGCAGATACAGTGTGGAGCAAGGACAGCATGGGGTAGGGACAGTGTGAAGAAGATATAGTGTGGGGCATGTACAGTGTGGGGATAGAGACAGTGCAAGGGACTGAATGTGGAGCAGGTATAGTATGGGCTAGGTGCAGTGTGCGACAGGTACAGAGTTGGCAAAGTACATTATGAGGTATGTATAGCGTAGGACAGGTACAGTGTGGGGCAAGTACACTGTGGGCTAGGCCACAGTGTGGGACAGGAATGCGGTGTGCGGGGCAAAGTACACTGTGGAGGCTAGAGTACAGTGTGGGACAGGTACGATGTGCGGCAGGTACAGTGTGAGACAAGTAGTGTGGGGAAGGTATAGTGTTAGGTACAGTGTGGGGCATGTACAGTGTTGGACAGGTACAGTGTGAGGGCAGGAATGGTGTTGGGCAGGCATAGTGTCGTGGCATATACAGTGTGGACAGGGATTGTTCAAACAGGTAAAGTGTGGGGTGGAGACAGTGATGGCAGGTACAGTGTGGGACAGGTTCAGTGTGGGCTAGGTACAGTGTGGAATAAGTACAGTAGGACAGGTACAGTGTGGACTGCGTACAGTGTCGACAGGTACAGTGTTGTACAGGGACATTGCAGCTGGGTAGAGTGTGGGGAAGGTACAGTATGGGGCAGGTACAGTGTATGGCATGTATAGTTTGGGAGAAGGTAAAGGTGTGGAACATGTATAGTGTAGGGCATATACCATGTGAGGCAGACACAGTGCAGGCTGGTACAGTGTAGGCAGGGACAGTATGGGATAAGGACTGCATGGATAAAGGACAGTGTAGCAAGTACAGTGCGGTGCAGGGGCAGTGTGGCACATGCGGTGCAGGGGCAGTGCGGCAGATGTGCAGTGTGGGGCAAGGACAGTCTAAAAAATGCTAAACTGGAAATGAGGAAAAAACAAGTGTTGTTATTAACGCTGCACTTCAGGTTACAGTGCAAGTCTTGGAGCTATACCTTTTAATTCAATGTTAGATCACCATATTCCTCCTATCTTGTACAGTACTCATTTATCCTCATTTCAAGTTTAACATTTTATTTTTTTTGAAATGATTAATGGCAGGCATCATTAAATATGGCTGATGCAAAGTTTTTTTTATCAATATCCTCAGCTGCTTTTGAACAAATATTGTTGAACATCACATTCCTTATGACTAAGATGAACTGGCATAGAACATATAATGTTATCTGACCATATGGGACACTGGGGGGACACCACGAATAACGGTGGGACACAATATTTAAATGCTAATTTGGAACACATTAAGTAAAATGTGGCATCATATCAACTGATTTGGAAAAAAAATTGAACAGCAGGGATCAACATTTGGAGTTGAAAAGGAGGAACCGCAGGCATCAATATCGGGGGTTGAAAAGGAGAAACTGCAGGGATCAACACTAGTGTTGAAAAGGAGGAACCACTGGGATCAACGTCAAGGTTTGCAAAGGAGGAACCTCACAGATCAACATTGGGGGTTGAAAAGGATTAACTGCAGGGGTCAACACTGGGGGTTGAAAAGGAGAAACCACAGGGGTCAGCATCGGGAGTTGAAAAGGAGGAACCGCCGGGATCAACACAGGGGGTCAAAAAGGAGGAACTGCAGGAATCAACGTTGGCGGTTGAAAAAGAGGAACTGCAGGGATCAACATCAAGGGGTGAAGAGGAGGAAACACTGGGATCAACACTGAAAAGGAAGAACTGCAGGGATCAACATCAGGGGTTGAAAAGCAGGAACTGCAAAGATCCGCATCAGAGGTTGAATAGGAGGAACCACAGGGATATACATCAGGGAATGAAAAGGAGTAACTGCAGGGATCAACATTGGGGGTTGAAAAGGAGGAACTGCAGGGATCAACATGAGTTGAAAAGGAGGATTTACTGGGACCGATATTGGGGTTGAAAGGTAGGAACTGCAGGGATCAACATCGGGGATTAAAAAGGAGGAACTGCTGGGATCCACAGTGGGGGTTGTAAAGGAACAGCTGCAGGGATCAACACTGGGGTTGGCAGGGAATGAATGATGAACCATATAAAAAACATTTTGAAGAGATTTTAAAGTTTCCACCAAAAATGTAATGCTGGCATTCACAGAACTCACCCAGCCTTCCTGAAAATTAAGTGTCAGGTCTTTCCAGTCCTTATTATTGAAGACACTTTCATTAAAACAGAATATTTTTCCCTGCTCCTTCATAAAACAGCTGAGAGGTCCAAACTCCCAGCCCCAGCCCCACTCCTCCGTACGCTACTTACAGGAGCCATACAATGTACCTCCTGGGGTCACTTGACAAGTAATTTTTATAGGGCACTACAGGACCTAATAGGGGACTCTGCCAAAGCTGTCCTGTAAAAATGGAATCTGGAAATGGAAACAGAGGCTTCTTATGATGTTTGGATATGCCAGGCTCCTCTAGCACTAAAACGTAACCTCCTCCACAGCATAGAAAGAGTTTGCATGGAAGTACCGATACAGGTACTTCCGATCCTCTGCAGTCTTGGCACAATTCTTACCCCTGAATTTGGGAGCTGCTAGTGTTCATACGGAGAGACCATGGCCATTAATTCCCACATCTTTTGGTTTTGCCCATCATTACAAGACTGCTGGCATGATACTACAGGGCAGTTTGGTGAGCCGTCCTTTCCAGAAGACCTGGCATCAGCATTGATGGTTCTACTATCTATCCCTCCCCAGACTGTCACCTGCGAAGTAGAGCTCTACCTTAGCTTTATATTTTGGCTACCAAAAAAGCTATCACTTGCCTTTGGAGGCAATGGGTTCCCCCTACGGTGGACCACTAGCGGTCCATAGTATTAGAAATGTATAATATGAAACATTTAACAGCTTCCATCCATGGCCTCTTGGAACAGTTCTGTATACAGTTGTCACAGTGGACATGATACGTGATGGAAATGGACTCCTCCTTTGTGCCTTAGACCCAGCATGCCTGTTTCGGAGGACTGATTCATGTTTTTGGGACATCCTAAAGCTGACAGGAATAGCCAGTCTGATGCACAGAAGCACCTTATGTCTATCTGCATTTTGCATCTTCCACATTAACTAAATTTTACCTGGGTGGCCAAGGTTAGGCAAAAGAAAGTTCAGACTTCAAAAACCGTTCCAGGCAGAAAATAATTTTAAGCACTGGAACTCAAATGCTATAAACTTTCCACTCTGCTGTCAGATATGCTCTGATATTTGTCATGTTACATTGTGTGTCTCAATAAACTTTTAATATCAACAAATTATCTTTTTCACTTTTGACTTTATCTCTTCATGTTGTGTACTTATGCTAAGAAGTCGTAATCATTTGCTTATACCATCACAACCTGTTGCCATGGAAATCATTTTTATGCCACAAGCAGAGGATTATGACTCCATGGCAGGAAAAGTAGCAGGAACAGATGGCATCTGAGGGGCAAAGAGCCTGTTTCAATGCAAATGTCTAGTGCTAAAGAACAGAATGTCCTGAAATGCACATTTAAGGTAAGTCTTAGATTTGAGATCTAATGGTGCCGATGTGATGCTATCAGGCTCTTACAGTAACATAGTAGCTGGTCCGGTTTTGGATAAGATTATGGTTTTGTCCTGCCCCGCCAATGTGACGTTATCTGGGTCTGACTACCCAAATACTGTATACACACACACAAACACACACACACACAAGCATTAACACACATGCATACACACACAAAGATTCACATGCAAACATTAACACACACATTAAAATGCATACACTGTTACACACCATTCACATATTCACACACGGATATAGTAATACATACTCCATTTCTAACCACACAAACATTTACATCCCATCTGCACTATACATAGACATAGACATCTGCACATAACAGGATGATATACCTTAACAGGAACACATGCACACACTCTGTGACAGACGTACATGTGCACGCACCCCGACCCAGTAGTTCTGGATACGCACACACCTGGATGCGCAGGCGCATACTCTCAGACAGACAGATATGCACATGGGCATCATGCATGCACCCAGAGGATATCCTGTACACACACATACACACATGAAGGCAAATGCACACATAAGGGCGACACACACACACACACAAAGGCAAATGCACACATAAGGGCGTTTACACATACACACACACATACTCACTCTAATGTGGGCTGGATACATCAATTTATTCTGTTTTCTCATAATCAACTATGTATATCACCTTTACGTACATAAAAACTGTCCATTTTTTGGCAAACAAGCAGCAATTAGCATTTTATCTCTTTTTTTTTTTCAACAGGTTTCATTTCCTTTATTTGCTTCCTTATTTATTTTTATCAAACCCTAAGGTCAGTTCAAGATCATTTACTGAAAATGGAGCTAAAAATACTGACCCAAGAAACCGCAAGGCTGGCCCAGCTCTGTACTAATATACCCAAGAGGGACATCCAGGCCACCCCTCATAACATCAGATATACCCAAGGGGGACATCCAGACCACCCCCCACAACATCAGGATCAGTCCGAGAGAGTCTGCCAAGATGCTGATAGTGCACTGAGCGTACTGTGCTGTATTAGAAACCCCTGCTTGTGGGTGAGGGGAGAGGGCAGATTAGGAACAGTTTAGGGGTGTGGGTTACAAGGAATAGGTGTACATACAGCCACACACTATTCCTTTAAAACAGCAGAAGCACTTTCCTCTGAAACATTACAGGCCCCAAACACATTCACAATTCTGAGGGGGGATTGTCGGAATGGCCACTTTGCTGCAAGGTTCTGTTTTTGGCCAGCTGTGGTATGCACAACTGGCTCACAAACCTTTCACTGCAAGGTCCTGATGGGAACTGCAACAGTTTGGAGAAAGGGGCCCAGCTGCCACAATGGGCTGTGCCACATGAACTTGTATGCTGGCCCTTGCATAGCCCAATCACATGCCTGAACACCATCCAAGCTTAACAACAGGGTGGGGGTGTGGGCATGTAACATTGGGGAAGAGAGATCTACGAGGGACTGTGCACAATAAAGATGGCCTGTGGCCAGCCCGTGGGTGCATTGGTAATGCTGCTGATTGCAAAGCCAATGAGCTAGGTTCAGGATCAAGTCCAGGCTGCTGTGTGCAGGCCAGGGCGAAGACGGTTCAGCTTTTCAGAGGATGCGCTCCTCCTCTAGGGAGAGGGGACAGCCGGCTCCACTGTGATACTGCCATCAGGGTGACCACAGTGCAGTCGGAGCAGCTAGTGGGAGGGAGGGCCGTGTATCCTTCTACAATACTGTGGGTGACCACAGGGGGCAGTGCTGGAGCAACTAGTGGGAGGGAGGGCTGTGTGCCTTGCTACAATACTGTGGGTGACCACTGGGGGCAGTGCAGTTGGAGCAGAGAATGGGAGGGAGGGCTGTGTATCCTGCTACAATACTGTGTGTGACCATGGGGCAGTGCAGTTGGAGCTGCTAGTGGGAGGATGGGCTGTATATCCCGATACAGTACTGTGTTTGATCACAGGGGGCAGTGCAGTCGGAGCAGCAAGTGGGAGGCAGGGCTGTGTGTCCTTCTACAATACTGAGAGTGACCATGGGGTAGTGCAGTTGAAGCAGTTAGTGGGAAGGAGAGCTGTGTATCTGTCTACAGTACTGTGGGTGACCACAGGGGGCAGTGCAGCTGGATCAGCTAGTGGGTGGGAGGGCTGTGTATCCCGCTACATTACTGTGAGTGATCTCAGGGGGCAGTGCAGTTGGAGCAGCGAATGGGAGGGAGGGCTGTGTATCCTGCCACAATACTAAGGGTGACCACAGATGGCAGTGCAGTTGGAGCAGTGTCATGGGAGGGAGGGTCGTTACCCACTACAAGACTGTGGGTGACCACAGGGGGCAGTCGGAGCAGCTAGTGGGAGGGAGGGCTATGTATCCAGCTACAATACTGTGGGTGACCACAGGGGGCAGTACAGTCTGAGCAGTTAGTGAGAGGGAGGGCTGTGTATCCCACTACATTACTCTGGGTGACTATGGGACAGTGCAGTCGGAGCAGTTAATGGGGGGAAGGGCTGTATATCCTGCTACAGTCCTGTGAGTGACCATGGGGGGCCGTGCAGTCAGAGCAGCTAGTGGGAGAGAGGGCTATGCATCCCAATACAATACTGTGGGTGACCATATGGGGCAGTACAGTTAGAGTAGTTAGAGGGAGAGAGGATGCCAGCTTGTGCCATGCCCAGCCACCCATTTGCTTGCACATGTGCACATGGTGCCCTTAAGGCTGGTGTCTGATTGTGATGGGAGAAACAGGTGGAAACACCCCAGAGTATACAGGATGATGATGCTGCTTTCTACCTGGGCCTGACTTGCCTATTAACTGGTCCTCACAGCACACTATACAGACCGGAAAGGGGGATGCACCTACCCCCTCCAATGGAATCCACCACAATGGCAGGAGCTACATGCTTTGGACCCCCTGGGAGAGGTTGTAAGCACCTGAGATAGTGAGGATGGGCTGAAATGGCAGGTGATTTGAATGGGGATAGCCCTGGAGACAGGATAAACAGAATGAAAAAAAAGATGGCATGGGGGAACAGGGCTAGGGTACCACACCTGTGGTCCCACAACACAGCAGGGGTTGATAAAGACTCTGGCAAGGCTGACCAATGGCCCAGCCACAGGGTATTGTGCAACCATGCCTGTGATATTGGTTTGAGAGTGGACGTGGGAAGCTGACCATTGGGTAGACATTTGGAAAGAGTGCACACCTAGCAGTGCATCACAGCCTGGGGTGGGAGAGGAAGCAGCATGTTACTCCGCTGCAACGATCCTGATAGTGGGGAGCTTGCTCTCTCTCATCAGGGGCTCGCTGCATGTGCACAAGGTCACATATGGCTGTGTGTGTGCCACTGCAGAATTGACAGCTGGAGAAGAGAAAGCAGGTGGAAAACGGCAGATACCAGAGTGACAGCTCCATGGAGCATCGTCAGACTCCTCTCCTCTCCTCCTGTCACTGTTCCACTACTGGATTGTACTCTGCAGGGGGTCGATGGTCCTCCCCCTAGACCCTACAGGGGTTGGGGGGACCCATGAGGGTATTTAGAAGTAGGTAGAAAGATGATATCCCAATGTTGAGCATTTGGCGGATGAACAAAATATATAAAGATAGCAGAGAAGGAGTGCGAAGTGGGCGGGGGCATCCACCAGAGAAAACCAGCAAAGGGCCAAACTGTGAAACATCCCACGGACCATGCACAGACTTAATGGTAGGGGTTGGGCGGAGGGATGACTGAGGCAGAAGTACCCACAAGCCAGGAGTCGGCATGGTACAGCACCATACGACTGGTGCCATGCTTTCATCTCCAGACCTCCATGGGTGGTGCATGACACCACGTTATTAGGAAAAAACGCTGTTCATGTCCACTAACATCTGGCAGCAGTGTCTGTGCTGCCTTTAGCCACTGGTGGAGCACCCACCCCCCACGGCTGTGTCATGGTCTTGTGTATGTAAGGTTTCAGTTTGTGGTGAAATGGAGGCTTCTTTGTACCCTGACTTTGGGCCAACACTGATGGTGACTGCGTATTGTGCACCAGTTTCTCAACAAGGAGTTCAAGTTGCCTGCTCTGAGGGGGAGCAGCCAGTAGCCAGCCAGGAAAGACATGTTTACCTGGAGTGTCTGATTCCATTGATTTTTAATCTAAAATTTTCACTCCAAGCAGCACGTTTCTTGAGAAAAGAAGACAAGACTGTGCTAGCATTTACTTCAGAGAAGTGCCCAGCCGATTTCGGTTTAAAAGAACAATGAACTTGAAGTACATTGTGACAGAACACAAGAGGGAGCATGGGTGATGGTGGAAAGCAGAAAGCATCATGTGCAACAGGCAGAGGCCTCTCACATGACAGCACTATGGGGTCCTTGAAAAAACGTCAGGAAGACCAGAACCAACCTTAGCACAGCTCTTTAAAGACACATGGGACTTTAACCAGAAAGTTCAAAAATGTAATCAATGCCTATCCAGAGCAGAACACACAGTGGAAGCCTCCCGAGAAACGGTAAAAGATGAGTGCGATAGCGACATCCTCGGGGGTGTCAAAGAAAATAAAATACTGCACCTTAGACTGGAAAATCTGGAAAACACTGTGATGGCGGCTGACCTCTGGCTTCTAAGCATTCCTGAGCAACTGGAGCGAGATGATCCAGCTGGCTACTTTTCCAGTTGTCTACAAACAGTGCCGCACCTGGACGTTGCACAGCAGCCGAAAGTTGAACCAGGAGACCATTCCCAGGACAGGGATGGTAGTTACTGAAAACTCCACTGAGAAGGAAATGCTTCTGAAAAAAGATTTAAATCTCTGGTATACCCAAAAATCACACAGATGGTCACCCGTGTTTGCAGTTCCTGACTAAGGCTTTGCAATGCATGAACAGAGGGAAGGCACTCAACCTAGTGAGAGCCAGTCTTTGGGAACTGGGGTCAGCCACAACCTATAACTGCGCAACTGTTTGTTGTTGTCCCTCATGATGTTCTGTCTGTTTTTTCTCTGTGATGAATCCTAGTTCCATGCTTGTTAATGTAGCAAGGTTACAATGTACTGTTTATGACGCAGAGTTATGCAGTTAGCATAGGAGAGTGAAGCTGGCGTAAGGAACACACCCACAAACCCATGTGCTCTACCGTACCTGATGCAGCCGAGCAAAAGCAAATAGACACTGAACACAGAAAACACTGGCACGGGGGGCGCTGTTGAGCAGCTGTCTGGCAAGACGTACCTGAGAGGAGCGCCACACTTTAACTGAAAAAAAGTCCTAAAAAATTGCCTAACAAGTCAAGAGAATCAAAATTCAAGTACAGATTAGCACAGATAAAACCTCTCGGACTCTAACGATACCAATTTCAAATATGGAAAGAACGCAAAAAGCGACCAGCAGTGGACCGAAAACTCAACCTGCAGTAATAGACCAGGCTGCAACTGCACCGATCTCTAGTGGGTTAGAACCACCATGGAAGGCGCTGCAATCAGCCATACAAGCCGTCGATACAAAAGTAGAATCTATACTTCAAAGATTTGCAGAGCAAGACATTAAAATTGAGGCAGCAAATAACAATGCCACATCGGCGGAGAAAGTGGCCACTCAAGCGTTATCAACTACTTCTAAAATGATCCAGGAAAATGCCCAGCTACGCTACAGGCTTGAGGCATTGGAGAACGCTAATCGTGCCTCTCACGTCCGAATTGTGGGCCTTCCAGAGGGAGCCGAGGGAGCAGAGCTTATCACCTTTTTGAAAATTTGGCTTTCTGAGGTATTAAACCTTCCATCAGGAGTAGGCTGATAGTTTATGTAAAGCTTTCAGAATAACGCCTCAGGCAGCTGGCCCACGTGGAGACTTACCGAGGGTGATTCTCTTGGTTACAGCTAGCTCTATGGTTCGGGACATGGTGTTGCAGGCCGCAAGATCCGCAGATGGACTGTCCTTCGAGGGGAATGTGGTGCATTTGTTCCCGGACCTTTCGTTTGCGACGAGGGCGAGACGAAAGAAGTTTGATTCAGTTCGAGCCAGACTCAAAGCTTTGGGGGTTTCCCACTCGCTGTTGATGCCCGCTAGACTCAGGATCCACTATGGGGGTCGTCTGTACCAGTTTACCGATCCAGTGGAAGCGGGGAAAAAAGTCGAGGCCATAAGTCGGGAGTTCCAGGCTTCGGAGGGTCATCGACCAGAAGATTCAGATGAGGAAGACACCTGATGAGTTCTGAAATTGATCAGGCCTGAACTTAAATATAGTGCTTAAACCTGATATGCTTTTCTCCCCACAGTTTTGGATATTGCTATCAGGTTCCCTAATGTAAATTGGAAATTGGTCTTCCGATATGATACCCAGGTTTGAATTATTGTTAAGGGTTTTTTTTCTTAATTGAAGACTTGTTGATATAGATTTAAAAATGTGGGAGCTGCCTATATGGGCACTTAACATGTTATGGTTTCGTATTTTGAACTTGGGGACACATTAACACTGGCTGTTAAAGTTAAAAACATCTTAAAATGACATATTTTGGGATTGCTCCCCAAAAGCCTTAGATGGCTGTAGCCTTTTTATTAGATATATTTTGGTACAATAAAATAACTTGTATTTTCCCCCACCTCCTAGACAATTCTGTATAGGTTCCTATTGAAACCTGCTGTACATTGGATGTATCTGTACATCATTTGATGCCTTACAGATGGATGTAAACTTAACTTATTGTTTAATCAAAACAATAAACATAAAGTTAAAAAAAAAAAAAAGAAAACACTGGCACACTCAAAACACTTCGTATTGCAGTGGGCTGATACACAGATGTGTGCATCTAAACTGATCTGCCAAGTGGCAGTCACACAAGATAGAGATGGGAGGAAAAACCTAGTAAGCTAAGAGGAATACTGTACGTATAAACATATGTATTTTGTCATAATCTAGGGATAAAAAGGTGACAGTTATTAAGAAAGAAACCTTGTTCATATGAAAAGTGAAAAAATATATATTCAGAAACTGCACCATGTTAGAAAAATGCCAGATTATTGAATCTGAAAAAAGAGGGTGGGGTGGTTATCATTTGAATTTGCAGAACTTGAACTCTAAAGTGCAATAACACGAAACAGATGTGGGCAGTGTGTCGCTAGAGGATCCTGTGTGATCGCCACTTGGCAGATGCAGGTTAGATGTACGTGCCTATGTATCAGATCATTGTAGTAACATAAAATGTGTTTTAAAACCTGTCGTTTAAATCTGGAATGCTTACCCAGTCAGGAATCACTATGTCAAGCCAGCCCATCAGTACTGTGATTGCACTACCGCTCACAATGCCAGCAGCCCAAGTTCAGGAACAAGCTCGGGTTTATGGGGGCCGGTCGGGGGAATGCGGATCAAACGCCCCAGTGGACTCTCTCCTCCGGGGTGGGTGGGTTATCATCCTCGCTGCAATACTGCCACCTGGGTGAGTACAGGTGGCAGTGCAGTCAAGGACGTTGTGGGAGAGTTACACAAAGGCAGAGGTCTGGAGTGGCAGCATGCAATAGCGTGCATACGTTCCTTGGACCTCACATGCATGCCTGCGTCTCTGGAGACCAGAAGAAATAGGAAAAATCCCACTGCCAAAGCTAAAGATGGCCCCAGTGGACTGAATACGGACTGCACCAGGAACCCCTCAGCAACCACCTGACAGATATTATGTGCAGGTAGGGGGTGGTCCTGACTCTCCTTCCCCACCTGAGGGGCCTGATACCGGTCACACATACAAGCTGAAAGCTGTAGGGCACCAGGTACAGGCAAAGCCAGGCACCCTGGGGACCCTGGGGGAAAGCAGAGACAGCAGTGTTGAGAGGGCATAAACAAAAACATAAAAAAATGAACGAGTATACTGCATAAAAGGAGGATACCTAGGTCTTAAGCCGCGCCCCCCATGAAGAGTCAGCATGACTCGAAGCGCTGGAGTAGTTGTTGCTACCATACTGAAGATCTGTACTCTACACTTTTGCAGTTTAATATCACAGAAGTAGAACTTTGCACAGCATCGAGCTTCGTTTGAGCCAGTGTTTTCCATGTTCGCTATGCTTTAAGGAAGCAGATATTGTTTTTGTCCTGGGCTTATTTATTAATATATATTTTTTTTTATTTCCAAAGCTTTACCAAGAAAGGCACGCTAGGCTTTGAATGGCTCATTCCCAGATGCATCCTGGGGGAGGGGGGCAGTGCAAGACAACACATAGATTACTTAGAAATTGCCAGCAGATAAGGACTGCAAGGCCCATCCAGTCTGCCCACATTCTCTACCTAGAGTAATACCGTAGACCTTACTTAGTCTCTGGCTTTACCCCCATTCTGAGCTAATAAAGTTCCTTTATGCCTATCCCATGCATTCTTGAAGCCCGTTACAGTTTTTGCTTCGACCAACTCTGCTGGGAGGCTGTTCTAGGCATCAACCATTCTTTCTGTGAAGAAGTACTTTCTAACATTATCCCTGAATCTACCCCGCTGCAGCTTCATAGCATGTCCCTTTGTTCTTGAGACACTTTTTTCCTCTTATACCCTATTTATACCTGAGGTATTTGAATCAGTCTATAGAAAGGTAGCAAAGTGACAAGATGCAGTAGTAGAAGTCGATCTATATGATCACAGTAATGAGTAAATGCAAAGAAACATGGTAGAAATTGGAGAAACTATATATATTGTTGCAGTTTTTGACCACAGCACCCCTATAAAGGCTAGATTATTGAATTCATGTCTATGTTTTCACTTTTACTGCAGGTCCCACCTATGCAGCTGAAATATGGCTGTAGAGTACTTGCTAAATGATAAACTGTTTGATTTGTATAACAGACATAACCCTCATGGTAACAAAGGTGACTGACTGCAAGAATCCCATTGTAATTATTGCCTGTATGTTCTTTTTATGTAGCAAGTCATAATGGACCTATTCGTTACGTCATTGAATAATATTTATAAAATGGCAACAAAAATCAAGAAATTTAACTGGTTGAGAGATGTCACTTGACCATGAATTAAAATCCTATAATGCCCACACTGTCATGGCTTATTACTTACATATATCTGTATGATTTTTTCATAAAATAAATAAAATATTCAAATAAAAAAAAACTGTCAGCACTATAGCACTATCAAAGTCAAACAATCATAAATGTGTGAGAGTCAAATGAGTGTTCTGTACAGTACCCCTCCCCCCAATCTCCAGCTCCAGGGTGCATATCCACTACAGAACAGACACGGGGGACCATGTCCATATTTCTTTTATTCTGTGTTTACATTAAAGTTCAGTTTCAGTAGCCATTTAATGGCTCTTGTGTGTGACGTGCAGTGCTTCAGCCATTTTTGGCACATACAAACAGGGAAGTACTGCTGGCTGGGTGGAGGGGGATGCAATGAACATATGTGTCTGCCAACAGTCTGCAGGCATCAGGGAGTAACTGTACAAGGAGAGAAAACACATGCAGGGTTTTGGCTTCCTGGTTGAGTGCAGCCGACATGTATTGGCTCCAAGTGTGTCCACACTCTCCAATGGCGATGAAGCGGCCATTGTAAACCACTAACAGTGGGACCCCAAGAGGAGCATAAACGTACTATGAGGCATCGGTACACCAGTATGGACAGGGTGACTGAAGAAATGTTGAAGCTGTGCACGAGGCATGCTTGCTGTTTGTTTACGTCCAACTTTGTTCTTTCTGAAGTAACACAGAAACATAGAAATTGATGGCAGATAAGGACCACTAGGCCCACCCAGTCTGCCCATTTTTTCCTACCGTCTGCAGAAACCACAGAACCTACTTAATCTCCGGCTTTGCTCTCTTTCCTATCAGTAGGGTTCCCCTATGCCTATCACATACATTTCTGAATTCGCCCCCACCACCTCAGCTAGGAGGCTGTTTCATGCATCCAGCACCCTTTCTGTGAAGAAATACTTCCACACATTACCCCTTAGTATACCCCCTTCCAGCCTCATGTTATTACTCCTTGTTCTAGAACATCTATTTTTCTGAAAGATGCTCCCCTCCTGCACCTTATTTATGCCCTTGAGATATTTGACAGTCTCTATCATACCCCCCTTTCCCTCCTCTCCTCCATGGTATACATACTGATGTCCTCTAGTCTCTCCTCTTATGACTTATAGTGCAGGCCCTGCACCATTTATTTTGCCCTTCTCTGAACTGCCTCTACCCTGTCTATGTCCTTACAGAGATGTGACCTCCAGAACCGAGGTATGCTCTTTTCCCTCCTTTTTCTTTCTTACCGCTCTCCTTTTTTCACTCTTCACTGCTTTAACTCTTTCTAACTCACCCACTCTCTGCCTCTCCCTCCTTGGCTTCCTTCGGCTTTGTCCTCTCTCTCTCTCTGGTCCCTTCCCTGCCTTTAACTCTTTTCCCCTCTCTCTCCCCACCCTATGTATCATTATCCACCTCTCGTCATCGCTCATTCTCCCTTTCCCTCTGTACCCTTCATTCTCGCTCTCCCCCACCCTCTGCATTTTTATCTACCTCTCGTCACTGCTTATTTTTGCTTTTCTCTAGCCCTCTTTTTAATCTTTGCTCACTTGCTATTTCATCCTTCCTTCATCTCAAACAGAGTTGTTGCTCTGATATCCACAAAGTTCCTCCTTTTTTACAAATTCTAGGAAACCTGGGTTTTAGCCTCCACTGGGTCACAAATGGCAAGGGTTTACTGGGTCTCGGCTCCCTCCCTAATGGATGGAATCCACATCATGCACGTTGGTATGGCCAACACAGTCTGGGGTCTAACACAGGGAAAAATGCTGCCTCCAGTTCAGTACCAAAGGGCGTTAGAACAGCAGCAAAGGGAAGCTTTTAAACAATCACTTGCACGCACTGAACCTGACTTGTGGGTAAATAGTGGGGCTCCAGCTCTAGTTTGACCCACTGTACCCTTTTTGTAATTTAAAAAAAATTGTGCAGTAGCACAGAGGTACCTGCTTTCTGATTTGGATCAGACAATCATGGGTAACCAACCAAGATAATGCAGTATTTTCAGTTTATTTTTAAGTACGTAAGTTATTTTCAGGGGCTTTACAAAGCAATATTTGACAAAAAAAATGGGATGCTCTCGGAGGGTATTCCCATAAAGGCTCCCTGAAGAAGCAGACTCCTTGCCAAAAACTTTCAAAAGTGCCGATCATCCCAGTTTAAATCCAAGCACGAACTAATGAGTGGAGGAAAATGAACAAAAAAAAATATCGCCATAAATGCTAATTTTGTCACAGCAGCTTGCTGTTTATAAAGTGTTTCACTGCAACACCTCCAGCTACAGCCATTTCCCAGAAGGCCAAGAGTCTCCCTATGACGGGGCCATGCCCTTTAAGACCCCCCTTTCAAAGCTGAACTCCATCATCTTTTTTTCCCTTTCAAGCTCATTTTGCCACGTTAGCTAATGAAATGAGGGCCAGAAAATGAGTTTAAACCCAGACGAACCTGGCTAAAATCCATCTCCCCTCTGCTAATAGGATTTTACCAGAAGAAGTCATTCAGAACACGACCTCCCATAGGCTGCACTGCCTGCTGAAATGTGTTTGCCTCAGGAGGTTTCAGAAATATTAACTTCACAACACATGTCAGGGTTAGAGAAGAGGTGGCCCTACTTGGATCGGCAAAATCTTAATGGCAAACAAACAGTATACCATGACCGGTGGCAGCATTGTGCTTCTTTGTGCAGAATCATTCCTCTGGCCCCTGAACAGTTAACAGTGTGGTACTAAATAAAACTGAAAATTGCTAAACTTTCTCATTTTTAGCATCAGGGTGCTGAAATTCTGTCTTTCTCACTTCATCCTCTAACTCCCCTCAAGGGAACTAAATGCAGTGCTGAGAAGAGCTTAGAGTACGGAGGAACAGCTGCAGTGCGAATCAGCCACCCCTTTAACTTTTTCCATTATTTTTATTTTACGATCTAATAAAGAATCAATACAAACTGGCTTCAAACGGCTCAGGGTTTTTTTGTGGACACATGTCCATTTACACAAATAAAGATGTGCCCTGCATTTGTGATCGGCAAAAGTAAATTACAGAAACCAGAAAACTGAGTATTCCTTTTCGTTTTTTTGGGGGTTAGATACAAGTTGGGGGGGCTTTCGGTGAAAGAAGTATTAAGTTGTTTATGAAGTAACATACAGGTGGGTAGGGGTGGGTGAGGAGGCTATTGAGCTGTTGAGAGTAATTAATACAGGTGGGCAGGGGTGAGTGAGGGGGCTATCGAGCTGTTGAGAGTAACTGATACAGGTGGGCAGCGGTGGGTGAGAGGGTTGTCGAGCTGTTGACAGTAACTGATACAGGTGAGCAGGGGTGGGTGAGAGGGCTATGGAGCTGTTGAGAGTAACTGATACAGGTGGGCAGGGGTGGGTAAGGGGGCTATCGAGCAGTTGAGAGTAACTGATACAGGTGAGCAGGGGTGGGTGAGAGGGCTATGGAGCTGTTGAGAGTAACTGATACAGGAGGGCAGGTTTGGGTGAAAGGGCTGTCGACCTGTTGAGAGTAACTGATACAGGTGGGCAGGGGTAGGTAAGGGGCTATCCAGCAGTTGAGAGTAACTGATACAGTTGGGCAGGGGGGGGTGAGAGGATCATCGAGCTGTTGAGGGTAATTGATACAGATGGGCAGGGGTGGGTGAGGGGGCTATTGAGCTGTTGAGAGTAATTAATACAGGTGGGCTGGGGTGAGTGAGGGGGCTATCGAGCTGTTGAAAGTAACTGATACAGGTAGGGAGCGGTGGGTGAGAGGGTTGTCGAGCTGTTGAGAGTAACTGATACAGGTGGGCTGGGGTGGGTGAGAGGGCTCGAGTAACGATACAGGTGGGCAGGGGTGGGTGAGAGGCCTATCGAGCTGTTGAGAGTAACTGATAAAGGTTGGAGGGTTGGTGAGAGGGCTGTTGAGAGTAACTGATACAGGCAGGCATGGGTTGGTGAGAGAGCTGTTGAGAGTAACTGATACAGGCAGGCATGGGTGGGTGAGAGGGCTAGTGAGCTGCTGAGAGTAACTGATACAGGTGAGCAGGGGTGGGTGAGAGGGCTATCGAGTTGTTGAGAGTAACTGATACAGGTTAAAGGGTTGGTGAGAGGGCTATCGAGCTGTTGAGAGTAACTGATACAGATGGGGAGGGGTGGGTGAGAGGGGTATTGAGCTGTTAAAAGCAACTGAAACAGGTTAGAGGGTTGGTGAGAGGGCTATTGAGCTGTTGAGAGTAACTGATACAGGTGTGCAGGGGGTGGGTGAGAGGGCTATCGAGCTGTTGAGAGTAACTGATACAGGCAGGCAGGGGTGGGTGAGAGGGCTAGCGAGCTGTTTGAGAGTAACTGATACAGGTGGGCAGGGGTGGGTGAGAGGGCTATTGAGCTGTTGAGAGTAACTGATACAGGTTAGAGGGTTGTTGAGAGGGCTATCAAGCTGTTGAGAGTAACTGATACAGGCAGGCAGGGGAAGGTGAGAGGGTTATCGAACTATTGACAGTAACCCATACAGATGGGCAGGGATTGGTTAGAGGGCTATTGGGCTGTTGAAAGTAACTGATACAGGTTAGAGGGTGGGTGAGAGGGCTATCAAGCTGTTGAGAGTAACTGATACAGGCAGGGTGGGTGAGAGGGCTATCGAGCTGTTGAGAGTAACTGATACAGATGGGCAGGGGTTGGTTAGAGGGCTATTGAGCTGTTAAGAGTAACGGATATAGGTGGGCAGGGGTGGGTGAGGGGGCTTTCGAGCTGTTGAGAGTAACTGATACAGGTGGGCAGGAGTGGGTGAGAGGGCTATCAAGCTGTTCAGACTAACTGATACAGGTGGGCAGGGGTGGGTAAGAGAGCTACTGAGCTGGTGAGAGCAACTAATACAAGTAGGCAGGGGTGGGTGAGAGGGCTATTGAGCTGTTCAGAGTAACTGGTACAGGTGGGCTGGGGTGGGTGAGAGGGCTGTATAGAGTGATTCAGGTGGGCAGGAGTGGGCGAGAGGGCTGTCGAGTTTTTGAGAGTAAATGATATAGGTGGGCTAGGGTGGGTGATAAGGCTATTGAGCTGTTGAGAGTAATTTATACAGGTGGGTGAGAGGGTTATTGAGTTGTTGAGAGTAACTGATGCAGGTGGGCAGGGGTTGGTAAAAGGCTATTAAGCTGTTGAGAATAACTGACATAGGTTGGGGAGTTGGTGAGAGACCTATTGAGCTGTTAAGAGTAACCGATACAGGTTGGGAGTTGGAGAGCTGGGTTCTGAATTGCTGATGGAAGATGGGGTGGTTGGTGAGAGGGGTATTAAATTGTTGATAGAGGATGGGGATTTTTTGAGAGGGGTACTGAATTGTTGATGGATGAATGGGGATTGGTGATCGGGAGTATCAAACTGTTGTTGGAGGATGGGAGGTTGGTGAGCAGGTGTTCAATTGTTGGTAGAGGATGGGGGGTTGGTGAGGGGGAACTGAATTGTTGATGGATGGATGGGAGTTGGTGAGAGGGGTATTGAATTGTTGGTAGAGGATGGGGGGTTGGTGAGAGGGGTACTGAATTGTTGATGGATGGATGGGAGTTGGTGAGAGGGGTATTGAATTACTGATGGAGGAAGCGGGGTTGGAGAGATGCCAATTAAATTGTTGTTGGGAGGATGATGGCTAGTAAGAGGGGTACTGAACTGTTGATGAAGGATAGGGGCTTGGTGAGTGGAGTTATTGAATAATTGATGAAGAATGGGATTACCTACAGTCTCCAACCAACCACAAAGCAACAAGGAACCTGGTTACCATCACTGCCTCCTGTTTGCCACAGATGCCTAAGATGGAAATATTGAGATGTAATTAACAGTACCGCCACTTCTATTAATCCATCCAGTGGGGATAGCTACTCAATTTGCAAGTTTATTAATTGTAATTCTGTGTGGTATATAAGAGAATGTGCACCTGTGGCAGTTACTATGTAGGTAGGAGAAAACGCAAGCTCAACATAGAGGATTGTGTATGAGCAAGCATACACAACAAGGCAGTTGTGATCAAGAGGTTTCCGTGGTAACCAGAGACCTCGAGAGCGTAGTTCGAGAGGTCCATTACCATGGAAACCTTGAGATCTTACAACTGCCTTGTTTGTGTATGCTTGTTCATACACAGTATTTTATAGTGTATGGGCAAGCATAATCAGTGCTCCGTGATCCCCCAAACAAGTCTACCTCTTAAAATAAGGCTTACTTCGAGATGTGTAGCAGCGTGCCAACCTCTGCATCACCGTGGGCCGCTCAATTGCGCATGCGCGAATGCGTTTGATCTTGTTGTGCTGCACCGGTGATGAACTCAGTGCAGCACGACAAGATAGTGACGCACTGAGGCAAGCACAACAACGCTGTTGGGAGCATGGATTTCCATGCTCAACAGCGTTCTACCATACACTATAAACAAGTGGCTGATCACATGTGGGCCATCAGCAATCAGGATCTCGACTATATAATGTATGGGGAGCCCTTATTATTAACTGAAATCAAGCAGATGACAACCTTGTTATGCCACTGTTATGACATCACTCTGTTGTTAACCCGTAAGTAGGTCATATCAATGGTATAACAAAATGGAATGCTCACAACAATCAATGTTTTAACGAAACGGAATGCTTACAACAGTCAATGTTCTGTAAAGTAATTCAATCTGAAATTACATGGTCTTGGTAGCCCATACACTATAAAATATAATGTATGGTCTTTGGGTAACAAACGCGGTGAAAACATTTCTTGAGGTTGCCATGACAACTGAAAACCTCTCGAGCTGCACTCTCGAGGATTACAATGATGTCATGGCAACCTCTCGAAGTGTTTACAGCATGGTTATTAACCAAAGACCATACATTATCCTCTATATATTATGTATGGACTGTGTCTAGTAACCTCTGTTTTTAACCAGTTTATAACCTGATAATTCCATCGTTATGACATCAGTATGCTGTAAACCTTGCTTAACTATGTCGTAATGATGGGATTACAGGATAAAATGTCACCACCTGTCAAAATTCTTGGAAAGGAAAGGTGATCTGCTACTTGGAAAGTTGTTCAAAACACACAAATTCCATTCAGACAGTTACAGACCCGCTGCAGTACAGATTGCAGTGGCTAATTTCAGCACTTCAGTTGCTCAACATCCAAATCAGGAGGCACTCATAGCAGAGCAGAACAAACGCACAATGAAAAAAACAATTTTTTCCCACAGTGGCTAGTTTTTCCATACGCTATAAAATACAGTCCCTGAGTAAGGATGGTCAACCACAGATGTAATCACCTCTCACGGTTGCTATGACAACTGTAAACCTCTAGAGCTGCACTCTCGAGATTTACCTGGTTGTCCTGTCAACTGTCTGAGGCAATTACATCGTGGTTAACCACTGTTACTCAGGCATTATCCTCTATGTCACTACCAAGCATGTGCTTAAATCCACCCACCCGCCCTTGCAAACACTGCTGAACGTTCACTGGCACTGAAAAAATGTCTGGGTGTAGGTGGCAGTGGTATCGATCTTAAACTAGCAAAAAGAAAGGCATTTTGGATCTTAAACTAGCAAAAAGAAAGGCATTTTGGATCTTTAAACTTTGAGTGACAATTCCCCCTTGGCTGAATGAGAGAGTGGAAATCACTCCTTTCTTAAGATTGACTCAGTACTCTGTGCCACACACCCGATAAGGTACCTGTGCCTATAACCATACTCTGTTTAGAGCATGTCATGTCTTATGTTTATGCCTGACACTTTGTCCATGTTCTAAGAAGTTTAGGCATCTTGGACCCTTGAGCTCCATGCATACGGTCAGCAGCTTGATTACTGTATCTTACAATAATTATCGCAAAAAAAAATTTTTTGGTTATAAATTATCATTGCCACTTTGATAGCAGCAGTAAGCAGCTAACCCAGTCTGAGAGTGTTGTTTTCAACTTTATATGTGTATTTAATTTGCACTGTCACTGTGCACTCGTACACTCGCTGCATGTCCTAAAATGATACTGGCCCTTTAAGAAACCAGACTTTATAAAAGGGAAATGTCTGTTACCACAGTAGCTCCTTGACAAAGTGCACAAGTGTGAAATGTTGGGGTGGCTTTCTGCGCTGTGTTTTGTTCCTGAACCATTGCTGCATTTTGCAGTTAATTAAAGCTACTATAACTTGCACAGCAGTTTTTGCTTCGTGGTGAACTTTTTGGCAGAACACTGTCACATTGCTGACGTGAGTGTGCATGCGCTTTTTTTTATCCTTGTCTGGTATCCAGTTACCACCTCAACCACTACTTCAGCTGAGCAGCACTTTTTGCATCTCTTCTCAGTTTTTCATCTTTGCGGAGGCCACCAGACAGGTGGGGCCAAGCACAAGGCCAGTCACTGCCCCAACTGCCTCCACACTCATCCCTTCACCAGACTCAATCACTGGTACCTCCATCTTATATAGGCTGATTCTTGGCCAGCTTGATGGCGTCTCAGTCCTGAATCTCAGCAAGCACAAGTTAAGTAATTCCAACGCATCTGCTGTCCTGGGTGCAGATGAAAAGCACAGCTGGGTGTCATCTGAGTAGCAGTGAATTTCCAGCCTCTACCATGTAATGATCCCTTTCAGGGGCAGCATATACACCGCAAACAGCATGGGAGAGAGGACCAACCCCTAGGGTACACCACAGAGCAGGGGCTTTGGGAGTGAAGAAAAAATCCCCACCACCACCTTCTGCACCCCATCTCTGAGGAAGGACTCAAATCAGCTAATGACTGTGCCAGTGAGTCCACAATATTCCCTGAGGAGATGCAACAACCCCCCCATGGTCTACGGTTTCAAAGGCTGATGAGAGAGTGAGGAGAATGAGAACTGACCATTCCCCTCTATCTCTCACTCTGAGGTCAGTGTGCACTCTGACCAATGTGGTTTCCATACTATGCCTTGCTCTAAAACTAGACTGGAGACAGTGACTCACAGATGTCACAAGTCTGTGGGTTGCACTTCAAGCTGCAGAGCCACCGTCTTCTCAATCACCTTCCCCAAAAAGGAGAGGATAAAGTCTGGTCTATGATTTGCCAAGAAGTCCAGGTCCAAAGATGGTTTCTTCAGGTGGGGCCTCCCTCACCAGCGCATCATCCAGTGTGCCCAGAAAGGATCCCTCCAAAAGGGATCACTGTTCTCTCAGTGAACACTGGACCTAAGGACCTCACACAACTTACTAGAAGGCATGTCGGGCCAGGATCCAGTTCACAAAAGGTGGACTGCAGCTCCAAGATCACCCCATGGACCTCTCTTCCTGTAACTGGCCTAAAATCTCCCCATGCAGGAGGAGTGCATATGCTGGCAACCAGCTTGCCACCGCCAGGCTATGACAGCCTGATTAGGGGGATCAAGACCTGAATTGAAGACACTCGGTCTCAGAGAAGAACTGAACAAACTCTTTGCACTTGGTGGACGAAAATGCTTTGACTGGTTCTAGACAGGCAGGATGGAGTAGCCTTTACACAGTCCAGAAGAACTGTTCTTCCCTGCTGCAATCTCCCTGGACAGGAAAGCTGCCTTTTCATGGGAGACTGCCTTTGATACTCAGTTCTCAAAGCCAATTTGTTCTCATTAATCGTAGATCTCCACTAATAACGCTCCAGCCTCTGACCCAATGACTTTGTCTCTTTGAGCTCTCTGTCAAACTACGGGGATCTCAGGTGCAAAACTCAGGGTCATATACACACTGGTGCAACAGAATTGAAGGCCAAGACAATGGCCCTGTTATAGGCCAACACCACCACCTCCTCCTTTGACCCCATCTGGTAAGGAGTCATCACACTCAAGAGGTCTAAAACTGCCTGCAGTACTTCTGGGAACAACCCCCTTAAAGGATGGTAATGGATTATCTCCATTTGGGGTGGTCAAGAAGTGGGGGGGGGGGCACAAGTGAACTTCACTATGCAGTGATCCGACCAGCTGACTGCATCAGTCTCGAGGTTTTTAATTTCGAGCCCAAGTGAAAAGACTAAATCTAAGCCACATCCGTGTTGGTGGCTCACAGAAGTAACTACTTATGCCAGGCCCAGTGAATCCATCGACTGCAGGAAATCCTGATCAATGTGCAAGAGTTCACTGTCGACCCCTGCATTGAAGTCACCCAGAACTAACCATATGGGTGACACCAACACCCTCTCAGCAATGAAGTCCACAATTTCTAGCTAGAAATCCCTCTCGTGCCCCAGAGGGCAGTAAAAGAGAAGGATCCTGCAACCTGCACCGGTACCCACACCCAGTGATACACATTCACACGATGGGAGTCTCCCCAACTGAGTGCCCAGTTCAGTTCAACTCAGGTCTAAAACAGATTGTCACACATCCACTTTAGTCCCTCCTCAGGCAGTGGACCATGGAGAAACTGGCTTGGACGGATGCCTCCAGAACTAGAGCGGAGTCGTCACTCCAACAGATCTCCATGATGCAAGCCAGATCAACTGAGGAAATCAAGTCAACCACAGTAGTGTTCTTGTTCCTGATTCATCTGCATTGCATGATGCTGCCCAAAGGGGACAAGTCAAGGCTGATGCCCTTAAAGCTACCTGCCCACTTGGTCTGGTGGGAGGCCTGGGTATGGGAACCACACCTAGCACCACATGATGACTGACTCCGCCTTGGGTCCTGACCTGTACAGTTGCTCTTTAATTGACTAATAAAGGGCACTACTTTGGTTGTTGTTGTTGTTTCAGTGACGCATATGTCATGCAAACCAGCAAATGAAATATTTTTTAGATTATTAAATTTCATTCAGTCTATCACCCTGAATGACAGTGGCATTACAAAGAGGGCCACAGACCCAGAGGAGGTGTTATGCACAAGTGAAGCAGTCAGCCACAGAGCTCAAAATTTAAAAAATGTTTGTATAAAGACAAAACTGTTGTTATCACCCTTGCGCTCAGACTTAGGTATTATTAGGAGAGATCAGGCATCCTCAAATTATTTAGCCCCGAAAAGGCAAGACTGAGAGGGACATGATCATGGATTTCTGAATATTAAAGGGTATAGACAGGGTAACGTTTATGCAGACTTTTGAGCCACTGACTGCAAGCAGAAATAGAGGGCATGCTCTCAAACTGGGGGGGGGGCAAGGGTAACATCATAAAGCATGACTTCACACAGAGAGTGGTTTTACATGTGAACTAGTCTACCTGCTGAGGCTGTGGAGGAGAAGGATCAAAAAAAAACTAATCAGGATTTCAAAGCAGGACTAGACAGATTCCTGAGGGAGAATGGCATTGAGGGTTACACAGCACGAGTGGGGTAGCACAGTACTGCGCAGATTCCTGAGGGAGAATGGCATTGAGGGTTACACAGCAAGAGTAGGACTAGACAGATTCCTGAGGGAGAATGGCATTGAGGGTTACACAGCATGAGTAGGACTAGACAGATTCCTGAGGGAGAATGGGATTGAGGGTTACACAGCATTAGTAGAGGTAACACAGGACTGTACTCATACCTGAGGAAGAATGGCACCAAGGGTTACACAACATGGATAAAGGTAACACAAGACTGCACATATTCCTGAGGAAGAATGGCACTGAGGGTTACACAGCACAAGAAGGAGTAACACAAGCTGGCCCGGTGGCGCTGAGGGTTGAGGCGCTGGATGCCACCTCGACTGCTTATCACACCCGAGTTTGGGAGCGAGCCCGTAGGCCGGGGCAAGAGACGGATAGAGCAGCTGCAATGCAGCTCTCCTTCCTGGGGAGGGATGCGGGGTTTCCCCGGCTGTTGGTTGCCATCCAGTGGAAGCTAGGTGGCAGTGCCAAGCCAAGGGAGGAACCTGGCATTAGGCCAGGAGGGAAGGAGGAAGAGGCCATTACCAGAGCAGCCGAGCGCATGTGTGCCTCCACGCACATGTGCAGCCATGATCTGGGGTCCCAGGTAATGGGGAGAAAATCAGAAATACCATGGCTCCCCCGTTGCCAGTAACGGGTAATGGGGGAGCAAAAAGCTTTCTGGAAAAAAAAAAGAAAAGGAGTAACACAGGACTAGACAGATTCCTGAGGGAGAATGGTATTGAGGGTTACGCAGCATGAGTACGGTAACACAGGACTAGACAGATTCCTGAGGAAGAATGGCACTGAGGGTTACACAGCATGAGTAGGGGTAACACAGGACTAGACAGATTCCTGAGGAAGAATGGCATTGAGGGTTACACAGCATGAGTAAGGGTAACACAGGACTAGACAGGTTCCTGAGGAAGAATGGCATTGAGGGTTACACAGCATGAGTAAGGGTAACACAGGACTAGACAGGTTCCTGAGGAAGAATGGCACTGAGGGTTACACAGCATGAGTAAGGGTAACACAGGATTAGACAGGTTCCTGAGGAAGAATGGCATTGAGGGTTACACAGCATGAGTAAGGGTAACACAGGACTAGACAGGTTCCTGAGGAAGAATGGCACTGAGGGTTACACAGCATGAGTAGGGTAAAACAGGGCTAAACAGATTCCTAAGGGAGAATGGCACTGAGGGTTACACAGCACGAGTAGGGTAAAACAGGGCTGTACAGATTCCTGATGGAGAATGGCGTTGAGGATTACACAACATGAGTAAGGTAACACAACTATACTGATTCCTGAGGGAGAATGGCAGTGAGGGTTACACAGCATGAGTAGGGGTAACACAGAACTAGACAGATTCCTGAGGGAGAATGGCACTGATGGGTTACACAGCATGAGTAGGGGTAACACAGGACGAGACATATTCCTGAGGGAAAATGGCATTGAAGGGTTACACAGTATGAGTAGGGGTAACACAGAACTAGACAGATTCCTGAAGGAAAATGGCACTGATGGGTTACACAGCATGAGTAGGGGTAACACAGAACTAGACAGATTACTGATTGAGAATGGCATTGAGGGTTACACAGCATGTATAGGGGTAAGACAGGACTAGACAGATTCCTGAGGGAAAATGGCATTGAGGGTTACACAGCAAGAGTTGGACTAGACAGATTCCTGAGGGAGAATGGGATTGAGGGTTACACAGCATTAGCAGAGGTAACACAGGACTGTACTCATACAACCTGAGGGAGAATGGCACCGAGGGTTACACAGCATGGATAAAGGTAACACAGGACTTGACAGATTTCTGAGGGAGAGTGGCATTGAGGGTTACACAACATGAGTAGGGGTAACACAAGACTAGCCAAATTTTTGAGGGAGAATGGAACTGAGGGTTATACAGGATTAGTATGGGTAACACAGGACTAGACAGATTCCTGAGGGAGAACAGCAGTGAGGGTTACACAGCATCCGTAGGGGTAATACAGGACTAGACAGATTCCTGAGGGAGAATGGCAGTGAGGTTACACAACATGAGTAGGGGTAACATAGGACTAGACAGATTCCTTAAAGAGAATGGCATTAAAGGTTACATAACATGAGTAGGGGTAACACTGTACCAGACAGATTTCTAAGGAAGAATGGCAGTGATGGTTACACAGCATGGGTAGAGGTAACACAGGACTAGACAGGATCCGGAGGGAGAATGGCAGTGAAGGTTACACAGCATAAGTAGAGATAACACAGAACTAGACAGATTCCTGAGGGAGAGTGGCATTGAGGGTTACACAGCATGAGTAGGGGTAACACAGGACTAGATAGATTCCTGAGGCAGAATAGACAGATCCCTGAGGAAGAATGGCATTGGGGGTCACACAGCGTGAGTAGGGGTAACACAGGACTAGACAGATTCCTGAGGGAGAATGGCATTGAGGGTTACACAGCATGAGTAGGGGTAACACAGGACTTGACAGATTACTGAGGGAGAATGGCATTGAGGGCTGCACACCAATGAGTAGGGGTAGCATATGGGCTGATAAACATGGATGTGTGCTGTAGTTATTTTGGGTATAGTCACTGCTGTGCAGCCGAGGGGGGGGGGGTATGAAGGAAGACCCAAAGTCCCTTCCTTTATCACACTACTACCGATTACAAGGCAACCCATAACATATCCCCTATGTATCATCATTTAAAGGATATCCCACAGGTGTTACTATGGTGGAACTTTTCAACTGGAATACTGGAGATGGAGTGTTTTTAATGCCTCCAAAAAAAAGTTACATTAAACCTGATCAGGTAAACTTCAGCATACCTTTTTAGTGAGGTTTAATGAAGGAACCTTTGGTGGGAAGTTTATATTCATGTACCCTAACCAGTGTATGGACATTCCAGCACTGTTCTTTTTCCTTTGTGGTTTGGAGACTAATGAGAGTGCTGAATACAACCGGTCTGCATGTTCTGTGGCATTGCGTAACGTGTACCATCACGCACCGTTCTGTGGGTTATGGAAGACAGCGGCTGGCCTGTTGCCTCCCCCTTGTACTGGGACTTGTGCTGCAACAGCATTTTATGAGGCCTTAGGCAGAGGAAGTAAAGAGTGCATACACGCGAAACACTGTCAACAGGACACTGATTTAAAAGGATGCTATTCTAAAATTCTGAGAAAAATGGCTAGAATCAAGTAATCCTGTCTAGCTCAATAAGCCAGCTACTGGTGACTCAAATTTCTAGTCTGGTCTTTAAGGTCAGGAGTTACTCCTTCTTTAAGACAAAGAGCCCTAATAATTGTACAGCTATACCCCCAAACAGCCCCATGTTCATTATTATACCCCCTAACAGCCCCATGTTCATTATTATACCCCCAAATAGTCCTATGTTCATTATTATACCCCCAAATAGTCCTATGTTCATTATTGTTCCCACAAACAGACCCCTTTTCAAAATAATACCCCCCAAACAGCTCTATGTTCCCTATCATACCCCCAAACAGCCTCATGTTCACTATACCCCAAACAGCTCTATGTTCACTATTATACCCCAAACAGCCCCATGTTCATTATTATACCCCCAAACAGCCCCATGTTCATTATTATACCCCCAAATAGTCCTGTGTTCACTATTATACCCCAAACAGTCCTACATTCATTATTGTTCCCACAAACAGCCCCGTTTTCAAAATAATACCCCCAAACAGCTCTATGTTCTCTATCATATCCTCAAACAACCTCATGTTCACTATACCCCAAACAGCTCTATGTTCACTATTATACCCCAAACAGCACTGTTACTTGGTATTAATTGGTATGAAAGAACAGAAGAAGGCCAGAGCCCATCGAGACTGTTCCCCACACTAAGTGGGACATTATTTATCTATTATCCCTCAACCAAACATCTAATTTGTTTTTAAAGACAGTGGCACTAGTTGCCTATACCAATTCTTGTGGCAAGGTGTTCCATACAATGGATGCTCTTATTGGAAAAAAGTTTCCCCTTTTGCTGGTTTTATAAATTTTACTTCAAGCTGTTTATTATGCAGTCTCAGAACATGTCTCCTTTTGGAGAGCGTTAGACCACATTTTTCCATTAGATCTGGTGAATTTATTAAATTAAAAACCATAAGCATATCACCTCTTAATCTTCTACTTTGAAGAGAGAAGAGACCAGTAGCTTTTAATCTGTTCTGATAATCCAAGTTTATTAATCTTTTAAATCATTCTAGTTACTCTCCTTTGAACCTGTTCAAGAATTGCTATGTCTTTTTTTTGGTTTGGATTCCAGAAAGGGGAGCCATAGTCTAGATACAGTCTAATGTATGCCCTATACAATGGAATAAGGCATTGTTCAGTGCGATTAACACAAGTGCGTTTTATTTGCCTCAAAATTCTGTTGGTCATGCAAGCAGCTCTAACACAGTGATCATCTGATGTAAGTTTATTATTAACATATATCCCTAAATCTTTTTCACAATTTGATGAGTGAAGTGGTAGTCCGTTTATATATCGTTTTTGGATTATTTACACCGAAATGCACTACTAAACATTTGTCTTGATTAAACTGCATATGATTTTCATTTGCCCAAAGTGTTAATTCTTCCAAATCCTTCTTTAATGCAGAAATATTTTCTTGATTATTAACCTTGCCCTCCCAATTTAGTATCATCTGCAAATTTAACCATGAAGTTCTTTGGCCCTGTTTGTAAATCACTGATAAAGAGATTAAACAATGTTGGTCCCAAGACTGACCCCTGTGGTACACCACTTGTCACACTACCTGAATCAGACAAGATATCATTAATTCTGACTCTCTGAGAACGATTTGTCAACCAGTTTAAAGTCCAGTTGACAATATCAGGAGACAAACCTAGATTGTGCATTTTAGTAATGAGTTTTTCATGTGAGACTTTATCGAAAGCTCTACTAAAGTCCAAAAGAATTACATCAGTAGGGATACCCACATCTAGTAAAGTACTTATATTATTGTAAAAAGATATCAGATTGGTGGTGCAGGAATACTTGGCAGTAAACTCATGCTGATTTGAATAATAAATTCCTAATTTTTTACAATCTTGATCTATTAGAGACTTCATTACTCGTTCCATTAATTTACCAGCCACTGAGGTCAGGTTAATTGGACGATAATTTTGCAGAGAACCTCTGTTGCCTTTTTTAAATATGGGAGTACCTATTGCTGAACACCAATCATTTGGTACAATGCTTTCCTGTAAAGATTTGTTGAAGATAATTGAGAAAGGTATAGCTCTTGACTATAACCCCCAAACAGCCCCATTTCCACAACTGTTCCCACAACAGCTCCATCTTTCTATTATAATACCAGACAGACTCTTGCACATGACTACCCCCCAGTCAGCCCCATTTGACTATTACACCACCAAACAGACCCATTTTCATGGCTATCCCCACACACCCCATTTTCACAACCATACCCCCAAAAGCCCCATTTCCTTTAATTACCACTAACAGCCCCTTGTTCATTATTATACCCCAAAACAGCCCATGTTTACTATTACACCCTCAAACAGCCCATGTTCCCTACTGTAACCCCAAACTGCCCCATGTTTAATATTCTACCCCCAAACAGCCCATGTTCTTTATCATACCCCCCAAACAGCTCCATGTTCACTAGTCTACTCTAAACAGACCCATTTTCATGAGTGTACCCCAAACAGCCCTACTGTCATGACTCTAACCCCCAAACAGCCCTATTTCCATGGCTATAACCCCAAACAACTCCCTCACTATCACAACCCCAGACAGCCCCAGGCACACAACTATCCCCCAACCAGTCCCATTTTCACAACTATACCCCCCAAAATCCCAATCTTCATGACTATACCATCAAACAGCTCCATATTCACAAATTATACCCCAAACAGCCATACATTCACTATTATAATAAAGAGCTCCATGCTCACTAGTATACCTCTAAAAGCCCAATTTGCATAACTCTGTCCACTGAACAGAAACATTTGAAAGACTATTCCACATACAACATTATTTCATTATATATCTTTATTTAGTTATTTATTGAAAGAGTTTTACCAGGAAAGGACTACTAAAGCAAAATAGGTCATTTTTATTCATGGTTATGCCCTCAAACAGCCCCATGTTCACTATTATATCCCCATACAGACCCATGTTCCCTACTGTATCCATACAATCCCGTGCTATTTTACCCTCAGCCTGCACCATGCTCACTATTATACCCCCAAACAGTCCCGTTTTCACAACTATACCCCCAAAAAGCTCTATTTTCATGACTATACCATCAGATAGCCCCATGTTCACTAATTATACCCTAAACAGCCCCATGTTCACTATTTATACCCCGAACAGCCCCATGTTCACTATTACTATTAATTGCCTTCAGTTACTGACTCCCTCAGGCATGGAGCAACCTTAGCTAGGGTAACAGCTCTCCCATCAGTACTGCCACTGCTAAACATAGAAACATAGAAGTTGATGGCAGATAAGGACCGCAAGGCCCATCCAGTCTGCCCACTTCTTTTTCTACCTTATAAATGTGCCATTGGCCTTTGCTCTGTCAGTGGCCTATCTATTCATACTCATCTGTATTGCTCCCTTATGCATATCCCATGCCTGTTTGAAGCCCTACACTGTATTCATACCCACCACTTCCTGAGGTAGGCCGTTCCATGCATCCACTACTCTTTCTGTGAAAAATAATTTCCTCACATTCCCCCTTAATCGGCCTCCCTCTAATCTCATGCTGTGTCCTCTTGTTCTGCTATTTTTCTTATATTTAAACATGTTAGACTCTTTCACCTTGTTAATGCCCTAAGGTGTTTGACTGTCTCGATCATATCACCTCTCTCCTCCTTTGCTCAAGGGTATACATATTGAGCTCGTTAATCTGTCCTCATATGTCTTCTGATGCAGTCCCTGCCATTTTGAGTTGCCCTTCTCTGGACTGCCTCAATTTGGTTAATGTTCTTGTGAAGGTGTGGCCTCCAGTACTGCCGCGAGTACTCCAGATGGAGCCCTAACCGGTGTCTTGTAAAGAGAGTTATTACCTCCCTCTCTTACAACTTGTGATACCCCTACTAATACACCTAACATCCCCTAGCCTTACCTACTGCTTTAGAGGTCTGCTTGGATGATTTCGGGTCATCAGTGATGATGATGCCCAAGTCTCTTTCTTCCTTTGTAACTGCCAGCAACTCCCCTCCCAGCCTATAGGTGGCTTCAGGGGTTCTCTTCCCTATGTGCATGATCTTGCACTTCTTTGCATTAAATCCCAGTTGCCACTCTTCTGACCATTGTGCTAGTTTATCCAGATTTCTTCTCATTCTGCCCACTCCATCTGGATCATCTACTCTGTTGCAGATCTTGGTGTCATCTGCAAACACACAAGCCTTACCCTCTAGTCTATCTGCAGTGTCACTAATGAAGATATTGAAGAGGACTGGCCTCAGGACTGATCCCTGAGGTACCCCACCTGTGACTTGCATCTCTTCTGACTGTATACCATTTACCACCACTCTCTGTTTTCTGCCCATCAACCAGTTTGCCACCCAGTTGACCAAAATCTGACCCACCCTGAGCCTACTCAGCTTATTTATCAATCTTCTATGTGGAACAGTGTCGAAACCTTTGCTGAAGTCAAGGTAGGCGACATCAACTGCTCCCCCTTGGTCCACCACTCTGGTTACCCAGTCAAAGAAATCTATGAGATTAGCTTGACAGGACCTTCCTTTTGTAAACCCATGCTGTCTTGGATTCTGTGCCCCTATGGATTCCAGGTGTTTGACTATCCTTTCCTTAAGGAGTGCCTCCATAATCTTGCCCACTACTGAGGTAAGACTGACTGGTCTGTAGTTCCCTGCCTCCTCCCTGCTACCACTCTTGTGGAGCGGGATCACATGAGCCCTTCTCCAGTCTTCTGGGACCTCTCCTGTGCTCAGAGACTCACTAAACAGTTCTGCTAATGGCTCTGCTAGTTCCCCCTTAGCTCCTTAGTACCCTGGGATGTATGCCATCAGGTCCCATTGCCTTGTCCACCCCTGAGCTTGGCGAGCTCTTGTAGGACCCTTTCTTTTTGTGAAGGGCAGTGCTCACCTCCCTCCCCCGTCCATGGTGCTGAGCTGTGGGCCCTTGCACCTTCTCTTCAGTAAATACTGAGAAAAAGTATCTATTTAGGATATATGCTTTTACAGGGTCCTCCTCCTCACATGCCCCCTTTTCTCCTTTGAGCTTAGCAATACCCCCTCTGGACTTTCTCCTTTCACTAATGTATCAATAGAAAGTCTTGTCACCTTCTTTTACTGTTTGTGCTAGTGTTTCCTCAGTTTGGGACTTTGCCTGCCTTACTACCTTCCCTGCTTCCCTTAGGGCAGTTTGGTATTCCTCCCTATCTTCATCCCGCTGTGTTCCCTTATATTTCCTGAAGGCCAGCCTTTTGGCTCTGACCTTTTCTGCTACTGTATTTGAGAACCAAAGTGGTTTCCTTCTTCTTTTGCACTTCCTTTTCTGTCTAACACAATGGGATGTTGCTTCAAGTATTGCATCCTTAATGCTTGCCCACTTTGCCTGCACCCTCACCTATGTTTCTTTTTGCGAGGGTAGCTTAACTCTGTTGGCCATCTTATCAAAGTCAGCTCCTCTGAAGTCCCATATTTTTGCCTTGGAATGGGATGATTTAGATGTAGTGGCCAAATTGAACCATACCATGTGATGGTCACTAGCCCCCAGGTGACCTTCTACCTGGAGAGCTATGATCCCTTCCCTGTTAGTCAGTACTAGATCTAGGATAGCCCTGTCTCTTGTGGGTTGTTGTACCAGTTGTTTGAGGCCCTCCCCCTGCAGGGAATCCACCATGTGTTTAGTTCTGGCAGATGTTCCTGCTGGTATTGACCAATCTGTATCCGGCATGTTGAAGTCTCCCATTATCAGAACCTCCCCTTTAGCTGTCATGTTTTGTATATCTTCTAACAGTAATGTGTCTATATCCTCCCCCTAGTCTGGGGGCCTGTAGACAACCCCAGTTCTTATGGCTGTCCCATTTCCTGTTTCCAGGGTGACCCACAGTTCTTCTGGCTCCTTATGTGTATTCTGAATTTCAAACAACATGAAGTCTTGCTGTATTCTGACATATTGCAGTGATGTCCAACCTTTGAACTACCCCAGAGATGAAAGAGTTAACTTTCCATGCCAGGCATGGAACGCTGAGCTCGTGCTCGGTTGAGACTCTGTCTGTTGCTGTTTGAAGTCAAACCATCAGATTCTTTACTCTGCCTCACTGAACAGTCGCTCCGGAGATTTCTTCTTTGCTCGGTTCAAGTTTGTCGGTTAAAGTACCGTTTTCTCGGTTTTCGACTGAATTTATTCCGTTAACCTGTCGGTTCAGTCTCTGTCTGTGGTATCGTGAGTACTTGATAGGTTTATTTTCTTGTTCTTCTGTGTGGAACTTGTAAACGTGGTATCGGTTCGGTTTGAACCGATCAGGTTGTTCAAAAAAAGCTTATTCTTCTTTTAGAGTGTGGTAACCGGTCCTTATTGGTTCTAAAAAAAAAAACAGATTTCATTATGGTTTTTTCCCCGACCCATAACACGGTCAGGAACCGATAAAGGTGTCTTGCCTGGCGGATTGCTGAAAAAAGGGTACGTTTTTGTTAGGACTGGCCATGTCTGAGAAACCCAAAAGAAAAACCGGGCCCACTGGGTTTCAACACTGTAGTGTGTGTGGGGAAGCCTTTGCTAAGGCTGATCCCCACACCACCTGTGTTTATTGTCTGGGGTTTGACCACCTCGATTCAGACTGCCAGATTTGCAAGAATTTTCTGCAGCTACCCTGGAAAAGAGAGTTGGTAGGCTCAGGAAGGGCAAGAAGTCCGCACTGACCCGGATGGCCAGCGGTTCGGTTCCAAACCGAACCAGAAGAATGCCCTCTGACCAGGGCGGAACTTCTTTGGGCAAGGAGAACCGACTCCAGGTCGGTTCGATTAAAAAGAAGGATAAGTCAGCGATGCGGATCCACAAATTCTTTCTCCGACCGCTGATGAAATAGCCAAGCGATAAGATTGTTCAATCGCTAACTCGGTTCCGACCGAACCGGCACCATCAGGAAGGGCTCGGTTCAGTCAGTTCCCCGGTTCCAGATTATAATTTAGAAGATTTTATGAACCAGAGGAGAAGGAAGGAGAGTATGAGGATAGTGATGGTGATTCAGAAAGTCTGGATGTGCCTATTGACCCGACATCTCCCAGACAAACCTTCAGGGTTTCTCCTCCTAGGCTTTCTGAGTCCCTTCCCATTTTATGTTCTACAAAAAGTGGCTAAAACTCTTCAGCTTCCTATGGAAGAAGCTGTGGACGACCAGGAGGAGCCTGACTATGTTGAAATGATGGATATCCCAGAGTCCAGGAGGCTGTCTATTCCCTTCATAAGTCCTTTGGGAAACAGACAATGAAAATTTAAAGACTCCTAATTCTATACCTCCTGTGGACAAAGAGAATAGACAAGAGGTATACTCTCTCAGGCTCGAATACGGAGTTCCTTACCCAACAATGCAGCCATGTTAGGGTAGTGCAGCTGCTGCCTGTGATAAAGGCAAATATACCCTTGGCTTCACACACCCCCAGATAAGGACTCCAGGAGGATTGATGCCACGGCAAAGAAACAGTACATGGCAGCATCCTTGGGACTCAGGCAGGCTAATGATATGGCCTATACAGCTAGATATCAGAAATCCAGATGGGACACCGTCATGGCTTTAGCTAAACAGGTCCCTGGCCAGCTTGCCAAGGAGAAGGAGCAGGTGGCTGCGGATGGTATTGAGGCATCCAAGGTGCAATTCCATGCTGCAGTGGACTCCAGTGATGTTTCATCTAGAGTCATGGCTACATCTGTGACCCTTCGTTGGATGGCTTGGCTCAGATGTACTAGCCTGTCTCAGGACACCCAGACTAAGGACATGGATTTTCCTGTTGTGGGTAATTCTCTGTTTGGGAGCAAACAGAGAACTACATGAAAAAATGGATGAATACAGGACCACCTATAGGAGTGCTCAGGCCAAGAGGCAAGCCACTCCCCAGAGACAGCATTCCAGGGGCAGGGGCAGGCCTTTTCATAGGCCTTTCTACCAAGCCCAGGCCTCCTCTTCTACTTATGCTCATAGGGGGTTCTTCAGAGGGAGAGGCAGACGGGGTACAAGCAGGCCTGCTTCCACCCCTCAGCCTAAAGCCCCTGCCAAACAGGCACCCTGATGGGTTTGCCAGGGCCGATTCTCCACCACCTGTAGGGGGCAGGCTGGCTTACTTTGTCCAGGACTGGATGTCTTTAACATCAGACAAATGGGTCCTGGAAGTAGTAACCGAGGGACTAGTTCTCAGCTTCAAAAATTTCCAAAGATGAGAACCAGATCCTTTCACCTACCAAATCCTTCAGAGGCACTTGCCCTGAGGCAGAGGTCTCTTCCCTCTTGGCTCTCAGAGCCATAGAGAGAGTCCCACCCCTACACAAAGGGAAAGGATTGTACTCCAGGTACTTCCTAACCCCCAAAAAGACAGGAGAATGGCGGCCCATCCTGGATCTCAGATATTTAAACAAGCACCTTTTAAAGCCAAAGTTCAAAATGGTGACTCTGGGAATAATTCTACCCTCTCTAAGGCCAGGGGACTGGCTAGTCTCCCTGGACCTCAAGGATGCCTATTTCCATATTTTCATCAGAAGCTCCCACCGAAAGTACCTCAGGTTCGAGCTGCCCTCAGGCCATTACCAATTCAGAGCAATGTCCTTCGGCCTAACTTCTGCTCCAAGGGTGTTCACAAAATGCCTGGCAGTAGTAGTTGCCTTCCTAAGGAGAAAAAGGATCTCCATCTTTCCATACCTGGACAACTGGCTCATAGTAGGCCAGTCTCCAGACCAAGTCAAGTTACACCTACAGATAACTCAGCAACTGCTCACTTCTCTAGGTTTCCTTCTGAATCTTTCAAAGTCAGTCCTAGAGCCTTTGCAGCTCCTCACCTTCACAGGGGCAGAGCTGGATACAGTAAAAGCAAGAGCCTTCCTTCCCCTGGACAGGGCAAGGACCCTTATCTCACTGGCCTCTTCATTCACCCTCCAGGTGTCTCGACCAGCAAGGCATTTTCTGCAGCTCTTGGGACACATGGCTGCCTCTACAGCAGTGGTGCAGGGAGCAAGATTTCAAATGAGGGATATTCAGTTCCACTTGAGAGCCTTCTGGTCTCAGAAAAGGGACCCTCTGACCAAACTAATTCCAGTGACTCGAACCCTGATCCAGGTGTTACAGTGGTGGCGGGATCAGGACAATCTAAGACAGGGAGTTCCTTTTGTCACTCAGTCTCATTCTCTAATCCTTACTACAGATGCCTCCCTCTTGGGGTGCGAAGCCCACTTGGGAGACCTGACCACCCAAGGGTTGTGGTCTCCTCAGGAATCTCTGCTTCACATCAATCTATTAGAACTCAGAGCAGTGTTTCTAGCACTTCAAGCTTTTTCCAAGTCTGTTCAGAACAAAGTAGTTCAGATCAGGACAGACAATACCACCACAACTGGCGCAGCAGTGGGATTCCGCTTGCGATGCCGGCGACCGGGTTGGGAGCGGACCTGGGTCGTCGGAGGGCCGGCCGGGGGGGGAGAAGGATCGAGCGTCCTACGGACTGCTCTCCTTCTCCAGGGGGGAGGGCGGGTCAGTGATCGGGGGCACCAGTGACCTTGGGCGGAGGCCTCGGGAGTCACAGCCACCGACACTCAAAAATTGGACTTGGGGGCGGGCCGGACGTCATTACGTCATTGCACGTTCCGCCCCCAGAAAAACCGGAAAAATGGATGCTGCCAGCCGCCCACCATAAACATGCAGCGGCTTCAATTAACCTCTCCAGGCGGCCCTCCGGCGCCAAAAATAGTGTCTGCGCGGGTGCTCTCCCGCTCCGTGTAGCCCGTCCGTGGGGGGTAAGCCAGCGGGTATCGGAGCTCGAGGCTGATCTGAGTAGGTAAGCTGCACGGGCTGATAGTCCAAGGCAGTCGGCGGTTAGGCGAGGAGGAAAAAAATGTAAAAAAAAAAAAAAAAAGCAAGGGGGCACTCGGTCTACGGCCTTGTACACAGAGGCAATGAAGTTATGGTCTCTGGCCTATTCCCTGAACACCTGTCTTACAGCAGTACACCTCCCAGGCAAGGACAATGTCCTGGCAGATGCTCTCAGCAGAATATCTCAGGGCCATCACGAATGGTCCCTGGATCCCCTGGTTTTGAAGGTGATCTTCTCCAGATGGGGCACCCCACAGATAGATCTTTTTGCAGCCCCAGACAATCACCAACTTCCTCTCTTTTGCTGCAGACCCCCAGTGTTGGGCTCAGTCTCCCTGGATGCCCTAGTTCTCAATTGGGAAGGGAAGTTCCTGTATGCTTTTCCCCCCTTCCCTCTCCTGTTCAAGGTGTTAGTCAAAATCAGGTCTCAACCCTGCAAGGTGATTCTGATTGCTCCAGACTGGTCCAGACAGCCCTGGTACCCTCTCTTGTTGTCCTTAGCAGTCCACCTCCCCTGTCTCTTCCCAGGAATTACAACCTGTTAACATGTTGCTGGGGAGGGTTTGGTATCCGAATCTCAAATCTCTCAATCTCAAGGCCTGGCTCTTGAAGAGTTAGAGTTGCTGATTTGCACCTCTCTCAAGGTGTTCTGGATATCTTAAAGGCTTCTCGGAAGCCTTCCACCAGAAACACTTACAACTCCAAATGGAAAAGATTTTCTATATGGTGCTCTGGGAAGCATATTTCTCCAGAGTCTGCTGGCCTGCCCACAGTCCTTGACTATATGGTTCATCTTAATAGCTTGGGACTCAGACCACCTACACTAAGAGTGCATCTGGCAGCTGTCTCTGCCTTCCTTTCAGCAGGCAAGCACTCTTCCCTTTCAGCTCATCCTGTATTTTCTAAATTTTTCAAGGGATTGCTTCATACCAATCCTCCATTCAGGGACCCTACCCCTGCTTGGGACCTTAACGTTTGCATTGCTCAGCTTATGCAACCTCCTTTTGAGCCTTTGTCCTCATCAGAGCTTAAGTACTTCACTTGGAAAACTGTTTTCTTGGTGGCCATCACTTCTGCCAGACGCATAAGTGAGTTACAAGCCCTGTCAGTGAAGCCTGATTTTATCTCTTTCCATAGAGATAAGGTGGTCCTCAGGACTAATAGGAAGTTTTGCCTAAAGGCGGTTTCAGATTTCCACCTTAACCAGTCTATGTCTCTTCCTGTTTTCTTCACTGACCATGCCTCCTCTGGAGAGGAGGCTGCACAGTTGGATGTGAAAAGGGCCCTTAGCTACTACATAGAGCGCACCAAGGGTCACAGGTTTGACTCCCTCCAACTGTTCCTCACTTACTGTATGGTGAGGTTGGTAAGGGAAAACCTGCCACTAAGAGATCTATTGCCAGGTGGATTGTCTCTTGCATTCAATTTTGCTATGAAAAACTAGGTAGGATTCCACCCTCAGGCCTGAGGGCTCACTCTACCAGAGGTACAGCTGCTTCCCGGGCTGCTGCAAGGGATATTCCTATCTTAGAGATTTGTCAAGCAGCCACCTGGAAAACAGTACACACTTTTACCAAGCATTACTCTCTGGATATCCAGGCTAGGAGTGATGCTCGGTTTCTACAACAGTGCTTCAGAGCCTATTTCTAAGTAGGTTCTGTCCCTCCTCCATGGAGGTACTGCTTGGTAGTCTGCAATATGTCAGAATACAGCAAGACTTCATGTTGTTTGAAGAAAAAATTACTCACCTTAGTAATGTTGTTTCTTCTAATGGAGTCTTGCTGTATTCTGACCTCTCTCCCTGTGTGCCCTCACAGAACCTTGGTTTTTGGGATGTGGGTGGGCACTAGCAGTGTTGACACTCGGGAGGTACCCCCACCCCTTATTTTCTCACCCATTTAGTTTGGGTGTGTGGGTGTTGTGTTTTGTTTTATTTTTTGGGACCAAAAAATCTGTTTATTATATTTAGTAGCCAGTTGGCTAGTGTAAGTTTACAGTTTCCACACAGGACACCCAGTGAGTATAGCTCGTAAAGATCTGACGGTTTGACTTCAAACAGCAACAGACAGAGTCTCAACCGAGCTCGAGCTCAGCATTCCATGCCTGGCATGGAAAGTTAACTCTTTCATCTCTGGGGCAGTTCAAAGGTTGGACATCACTGCAACATGTCAGAATACAGTAAGACTCCATTAGAAGAAACAACATTACTAAGGTGAGTAATTTTTTCTTCTGTAGCTTTGATATTTTCATTGACATACAGGGCCACTCCACCCCCACCCCCTTTTTGCACCTCGGTCTCTTCTGAACAGTACATAGCCAGGTACTGAAGTCTCCCAAGTGTGGTTACTAGTAAACCACATCTTACAAATTGCTACTATGTCTAGTTTAGCCTCTGACATTATTGCCTGCAGGTCTGGGATCTTATTTCCCAGGCTGTGAGCATTTGTGTACATGATTTTCCACTGGCCAGATTTCAGTGTATTAGTTGCTGGTTGCGGTTTGGCATTTCCTCTGTGCGTCGTATCGGGAGACGGACATTTTTTCTTACCTGGTGGTGCAAATGAACTGCAAACATGCAGATCCCTGTTTGACCACTAGCTTGGGAGTGTTCTTCCCATTCACGTGAGGGGGTACTGCACCCCTCTCCCCATTTGCTAGTTTAAATATTCTGCAAAGACATCAAACTTCTGCCCCAATGCACTGACTCCTCCTTAGTCAGATGCAGTCCATCAAATTTAAGAACTTTAGCTCCCAGAACTGTTGCCAGTTCCTACAAATTTGTGTCCTTTTCCTAGCACCAGCCCTTGAGCCACATGTTTAGCTCCCCTATCTCCCCTTCTCTGACCTTCCGTCCATCTGCCCTCCTCTCCCAGACTGGCAGGATCTCAGAGAAGGAGATGTCGGACGAAATGGATGATAGTTTGTCACCCAGTCTGGTCAGGTGTTACTTGGTCTCCACAACTGACCAGCTGGCAAGATCATTAGTCCCTATGTGTACCAGGACGTCAATGTTTTCTCCTGTTTTGTGAACAATTTTAGCAATGCGGTCAGTGTCTCTCCATGCTGATGTACCTGAGAGACATCTGACCATTACCCCTGGCTGGAGATGGGTATCAACTCCCCAAATCATGGAGCTTTTCAGAAATAAGATTGTGTCGTGTTGTGACTGCACCTGACTTGTTTGCTGGTTTATTGCTGTGGCCTAGCTCTCCACTAGTTGATCATACCCGAGATTGCTGTAGCTCTATTTCTTTGTATACTGTTATATGTACTTTAGACTCTATTATATGGCTATTTTTTCATTTACTACTGACTTGTTCCCTGTCCCCAGGTCACATCTGTAAACAAGATTGTTTGTATATCTGCGTATGTCAGTCTGATGAAACAGTTTTAAGTAAATAACAAATTATATCCCCAAACATTCCCATGTTCACCATTATACCCCCAAACAGCCGCATGTTCACTATTTTAACACCAAATAGCTGTATGCTCAGTAGAATACCCCTAAAACACCCATTTGCTTAACTCTACCTGCCAGACAGACCCATTTTCACAAGTATACCCCGTATAGCATAATTTTATTTGATTTATTGAAAGAGTTTTACCAGGAAAGGCCTACTGAGCCAAAATAGCTCATTTCCATCATGGTTATACCCCCAAACAGCCCCATGTTCACTATTATTTATTTATATTTATTTAGTTAGTTTTTGTTTACCGGATAAGGTACACTAGGCATACATTTGCCTAATTTCAGGCACGACCCAGTAAAGTACAACCAATGGACCTTATACAATGCGGAACGGAAGAACACAAATACCTTTCACATTATAACCCCAAACAGCCCCATGTTCATGAATATATTCCCAAATAGCCCCATTTTTTTTTCTGAATTACAGTTTACATAGAAACATAGAATTTGACGGCAGATAAGGACCGCTTGGCCCGCCCAGTCTGCCCATTTCCCTACCTGATGGATAAGCTGCAGATCCTAGTTAACCAGCAGCCTACTTCTTCCTACCCCCACCCCCTAGAATTGCCTTATGACTGTCCCATGCATGCTTGAATTCCACCACTGTTTTTGACTCCACAACCTCCTCTGGAAGGCTGTTCCATACATCCACAACCCGCTCTGTGAAAAAATACTTCCTTAAATTACCTCTGAGCCGCCCCCCTTCTATCTTCAAATTGTGCCCCCTTGTTCTTGCACACCTCTTTTTTTGAAAGATGCTACCCTCTTGGACTTTGTTGATTCCCTTGAGGTACTTGAAAGTTTCTATCATGTCCCCCCTCTCCCTCCTTTCCTCCAGGCTATACATATTAAGCTCCTTAAGTCTCTCTTCATATGTCTTCCGGTGCAGACCCTGCACCATTTTAGTTGCCCTGCTCTGGACAGCTTCCATCCTGTCTATGTCTTTGCGGAGATTGGGTCTCCAAAACTGCACGCAGTACTCCAGATGTGGTCTCACCAGCTGTCTGTACAGAGGGATAATAACTTCTTGTTTTCTACTGGTGATGCCTCTCCCTATGCATCCCAGTATCCCCCCAGCCCTCCTTGCTGCCCTCTCACATTGCTTGCCCACCTTTAGGTCATCTGATATGACTACCCCCAGGTCCCTTTCCATTTTTGTTGTTGTTAGTATCTCACCCCCCATTGTGTACTCTTCCCCTGGGTTTTTGTTTCCCAGGTGCATTACCTTGCACTTCTTAGCATTGAATCTAAGCTGCCATACATTTGACCATTCCTCTAACCTTGCCAAGTCCCTTCTCATCCTTTCCACCCCACCTTGTGCATCAACTCTGTTGCAGATCTTTGTGTCATATGCAAAGAGACATACTTTTCCTTCCAGTCCCTCTGCAATGTCGTTTATAAAGACATTGAAGAGGACCGTTCCTAATACTGAACCCTGTGGTACCCCAATGCTAAACCCCCTTTTTTCAGAGTGGACTCCATTTACTATTACTCTCTGTGTCCTATTCTCCAGCCAATTCTTTACCCAGGCTGTCATCTTGGGACCCACTCCCATCTTTTGTGTGGGACTGTGTCAAATGCCTTGCTAAAGTCTAGGTAGGCCATGTCCACAGCCCCTCCCTGATCAACTACTTTGGTCACCCAGTCAAAGAAATCTATCAGATTTGTCTGGCATGACCTTCCCACTGTGAATCCATGCTGCCTTGGGTCCTGTGCCCTCTGGCCTCTAGATACGAAACAATTCTTTCCTTCAGAAGTGATTCCATCATTTCCCTACCACTGAGGTTAAACTAACAGGTCTGTAGTTTCCTGCTTCTGCCTTGCTCCCACTTTTGTGAAGGGGAATCACATCTGCCCTCCTCCAGTCCTCAGGTACCACCCCATCCTCCCATGATTTGTTAAAGAGGGTAGTCAGTGGTGTCACTAGTTCTATCCTTAGTTCTTTTAGAATTCTGGGATGAATCCCATCAGGCCCCATTGCTTTGTCCACCTTCAGTTTTAAGAGCTCTTTCAGAACTCTTTCTTCTGTAAATGGGCTGGTATCAACTTCTGTATCTGTTAACTCTCAGATTACCCAGTCACAGCCCTAATCTGATCTGCAACCTCCCATCTCCTGGCCCAGACTTCTGAAACTCACCTAGCCTGCCCCTTGCGAACCTTCCCTAATGTAGTCTTCGGGGGAGGGGGACACTTCCTCCCTCAGTCAACTTTACATTCCGTGGCAGTGGACTCCTAATGCTGAGCGAGCAGGCAGCCACAAAAAGAAGTAACACCGCGAGACCTGGGGGGAACCGAACTACGGTCCTAGGTCTCCAATCCTGCCGCATGCTGGAGCCTTAGCCACTCCACCACGGGAGCAGCTTGACCGAGTGTGCTGTCATCATGCTGTTGGGTCTGCATGTTTTCTGCTATATGTTTATTAGTCCCTTAGACATTTACAAAATATGCTCCTAATCGCTCATGCAATGAGCACATGCAGGAGTACTGCACACATCCATTCCTACCACTGCTGCTACACCCACAAAACAAGAACACATGGCATTGGTGCAGTGGGCTACAGACACCCCTCCCAATGTAGAGCGTCCTCGGGGCCACATGATCCACCTTCTCTGGCCGGCTCTGATGCCTCAGACTTGTTCCAGAATGAAGGCCACTGGCATTGTGAGTGGTAGCCCTACTGCTGTGCTGACAAGCCAAACAGGCAGCCCCATTTTCATGTCTTTACATCCAAATGGCCCCATGTACACAGTTATACCCCCAAACAGCCACATGTACATAGATATACCCCCAAACAGCCACATGTTCACTATTTTATCCCAAAGAGCCCTATGTTCACAATTATACCCCCAAATAGACCCATGTTCACTATTTTACCCCAAACAGCCCCATGTTCACAGTTATACCCCAAACAGACCCATGTTCACAGTAATACCCCCAAATAGCCCCATATTCCCTATTATGCTCCCAAGCAGCCCCATGTTCACTATCTTATCTCCAATCAGCTGTGTTCACTACTGTACAGCCAAGTAGCCCCATGTTCACCACTGTACCCCAAACAGTTCCATGTTCACTATTATACCTCCAAATAGCCCTATGTTCACAATTTATACCCCCACACAGCCCTAAGTTCAGTTATCCCCCAAATAGCTCTATGTTCACAATTTAAACCCCAACACGGCCCTAAGTTCAATTATCCCTCAAATAGCTCTATGTTCCCTATGATACTTTCAAACAGCCCAGTGTTCACTATCATATCCTCAAAAAGCCCCATGTTCACAATTATTTCCCTAAACAGTCCCATGATCACTATTATGCCTCCAAACAGCCCCATGCTCACTATTATACATCTAAGCATAACCATGTTCACCACTGGCACGGGGTCATATCGCCACAGATAAAAACAGCATGGTTACAAATGCCGCAAGTAACTCAATGCCGGCCACAACAGTGTCAGAGAAAATACTGACTCAAACAAAAAAAGCGTGACCATTGCAAACAATGGGACTTCATATGTTTTTTTTTTTTTTTTTGTTGGGGGCTTTGCTCTCTGCACCCCCCCCCCCCACGTAGGGGCTTCACCCCGCCACATACCACAGAGCTTAAATAACTCCGGGGAGGGGGTGACTTTGGGGGATGGAGAGAAACTCAAGAGGGGTAAACTCTGTTTAAAAAAAAAGCCAAAAGAAGTAACACCACGAGACCTGGGGGAACCAACTACAGTCCTAGGTCTCCAACTCCGCCACATGCTGGAGCCTTAGCCACTCCCACCACGGAGGCGGCTTGACCAGGCACCCAGCACCACAGCAAGATTAGCATTTCCGACTGACACATAGGTGACTGGGAGTATAATTCTCCACTATCATACCTCTGTTTAAATACACGCGTTTCCACCCCGCGTTGTTATTGCCAGGCAGTTCTAGTTTTGGGATACTGACCCGGTACCTTCATGACTATACCCCCAAACAGACCCATGTCAAAATTATTATACCCCAAATAGTCCTATGTTCACAATCATACATCCGACAACCTCATGCTCACTATTATACCCCTAAAAGTCCCATGTTCCCTATTACACATCCAAACAGCCCCCTCTTTAGTGTTATACCCCAAACAGCCTAATGTCCACAATACTGTCATTCATAGGTGTAGAGACCCTGGATAGGGTCTATGGAGACAGAATAAGTAGGGAACATCTGGGCAGACTAGGTAGGCTAAGCAAATTCTTTGTTTCTATAGGCAATACAAAGTGTAGTGTGGAGCACAAACAAAATAAGTGCTTGGTAGCGGAAGGGGTATTACATAGATAAGACAAACAGACAGATAATTTATTTAAAAATGCCTTTCTAAAAACCAAGGTGCTTTACATAAACATAACAAGTTAAGTATAATTGTAATAAATAAAACAATACCACATGATTACAATACAGACCAATGTTAGAACCAGTATCCCGTCATATGAGCAACTCAATCTGAGTGACTCAGTTTTGAGTGACTCAGTTTGAGCGCCCGTTATGTGAGCTACCCTGAAAGGGTAGTGAGGCACGGTTATAGTGCAGATGAAGGGGAAGAATGCCAAGCATGCAGGAGGGCGAACAGAAGAGGAGGGATAATGGAGGAGGTATGTGGGAGGTAGTGTGATGTGGTGTTGCCAAGCTGGCCGTGTGGTGTGGTGGTGAGGGTGGCTGCAGTGAGGAAGGTGCAGGGTTCAGGGCTGGGTAGGAGTAAAATTTTTTTTTAGTGTGTGCCGTAGTTGAAGTCCCCCACTGAGTTTCCCCTCCCAACATGCACCCCTTGGAGTTGAGAATCTAATTATGTGTGTATAGCCCCCCCAACATAGATATCTTCGTCTGTTTTCGTCGCTGTTCCTGTCCTCGCTGGGGAGTGTACATTGCTGTTTTACTTTTTAGTCATGTACACTCACTGTAACACCGGTTTATGACATGGAACTGTTAAAACCACAACTACTTCGTCTTCTGAACACTATTTCTCTCACATTGCCTAAGTAATGCCTTAAGAATGCTTTATTAAACACAGAAACATAGAATTTGTTGTCAGAAAAGGACCACTTGGCCCACCCAGTCTGCTCAGTTGTTCCCTGCCTAATCTGTCTCTGCAGACCCTAACTTGTCTTCAGCAATTCTCCACCTCCTTGCCTATTTACTAATATTCCTGCATGTCTATCTCACGCATGCTTTAAGCCCCCTACTGTTTTCACCTTCACAACTACGCTGGCAATCTATTCCAGGTGTCTACCACCCTTTCAATGAAGCAGTACTTCCTCGCATCCCTCTTAACCCCCACCCAGCTTCATTGCATGCCCCCAGTCCTAGTGCTCTTTTCTCATTTGAAAGAGATTCCCATCCTGCACCTTGTTCACCCCTGTGAGGTATTTGTTGGTCTCTAACATGTCCCCTCTCACTCTCCTCTCTTCCAGGGTGTACAAGTTGAGATTCCCAAGTCTCTCCTCTTAGGGCTTCTGGTGCAACCCCTGCACCATTTTAGTTGTCCTCCTCTGGATTGCACCACCTTGTTTATGTCTTTTGTGAGATGCCGCCTCCAAAACTGGACACAGTACTCCAAGTGGGATCTCACCAGCAAGCGATACAGTGACAACACCATTTCCCTCTTCCTGCTGGAGATGCCCCTTCCTATGCACCCCAGCATCCCACAAGCCCTACCCACTGCTTTGTCACACTGTCCTGGAACTCTGAGATCATCAGTTATAATAACCCTAAGGTCCCTTTCCTGCTTAGTGACTGTCAGTACTTACACTAAATACTAAAAAGTAAAGGAGAGCTGGGGGGATACTGGGATGCATAGGGAGAGGCATCACCAGTAGAAAACAGGAAGTTGTTATCCCTCTTTACAGACAGCTGGTGAGACCCCATCTGGAGTACTGCGTGCAGTTCTGGAGACCCAATCTCTGCAAAGACATAAACAGGATGGAGGCAGTCCAGAGGAGGGCACTAACATGGTGCAGGGTCTGCACGGAAGACATGTGAAGAGAGACTAAAGGAGCTTAATATGCATAGCCTCGAGGAAAGGAGGGAGGGGGACATGATAAAACTTTCAAGTACCTCAGGGACTCAACAAAGTCCAAGAGGTAGCATCTTTCAGAAAAGAGGTGTGCAAGAACAAGGGGGCACAATTTGAAGATGGGGGGCGACTCAAGGTAATGTAAGGAAGTACTTTTTCACAGAGAGGGTTGTGGATGCATGGAACGGCCTTCCAGAGGAGGTTGCGGAGCATGCATGGGACAGTCATAAGGCAATTCTAGGGGGTGGGGGTAGAAAGAAGTATGCTGTTGGTTAACTAGGATCTGCAGCTTATCCATTAGGTAGGGAAATGGGCAGACTGGGTTGGCCAAGCGGTCCTTATCTGCCATCAAATTCTATGTTTCTATGTTTAAAGGAGCAAAAGAAGGCGGTTTGCCCATATTGGCTCCTGTCATTTACCCATAATACTGTATGTTATGACCGTCAAGAATGTATTTATCTCTGCTCCTGGGTTCCTATGTCCTAGGTGCACAATTCTTCATTTTTTGGCTCTGAAACCCCAACTGCCATGGTCTGGACCATTCCTGGAGTTTCCCAAGATCCCTTCACATTTTCTATACCCCCTCTTGAGTGTCCACCCTATTACAGATTTTGGTATCATCTGTAAAAAAGCATACCTTCCCTTCCAGTTCTTCTGCAATGTCATTATGAAGACATTGAAAAGGACTGGTCCCAGTAATGAGCCATGTGGTACCCCACTGGTCACTCTCCTCCCATAAGGGTGAGTGTACTGAGTCCTGCGGCACCCTGCTGGTCACTCTCCTCCCATTAGGGTGAGTGTACCGAGTTCTGCGGCACCCCACTGGTCGCTCTCCCCCCATTAGAGTGAGTGCTGTTAACCACCACCCTTCGACGCCTGTTAACCAGTTTCTAACCCAATTCACTGCTTTGGATCCCACCTCTAGGCTGCCCAATTTCTTTACCAGTCTCCTGTGCGGCACAGTGTCAAAGGCCTTGCTAAAGTCCAGATAAGCCACCACCCTCCTCTGATCTATTTTCCAGGTCCCCTAGTCGAAGAAATCAGTCAGATTTGTCTAGTAGGTGCCTCAATATATACCTGTTTTAAAGTGCCAAGAACATATATCATTATTTTTTATCTGTTATTCATTTGGACACTTTAGATAGGATATGTGGCTATATATTGCTTTAATGTTGTATCTTTACATGTTCATATAATTTTTTTTTTATTCTCTGTTTATGCCCCCTTCCAATTCCACATCTGCCCCTCTCTCTCAGGGACTCCCAAGGTGTCCTGTGGCTCGGCCAAACTCCTGAGTGTGCCCAGAGGACCATCCCCCATCCAACTGTGGTCTACCTCCCAGGTGAGGATAGAAACTCTTAACTTCTCAAGAACCAGGCCTTGAGGTGAAGAGACTGCCTACACAAATCTGCGATGGGCAGTCCTATCTGGGTTCCCCAGAGTCGATCCAGTTGCTAGGTACCGGGGCCCGTTGCCAGGGACGAAAGTGGGAATCCATTTTCTGTTTTCTCTCTAACCCCAAGGATGGCAGCATACAGGAAGGTCCAAGGAGACATGCGCATGCAGAGACATGCTGCCGCTCCAGACCCCAGCCAACATCCTCCCCAACCTCCTTCTTGGTATTCTCGACTACACCATCACCCACGGTTATCCAGGTGGCAGTACTATGAACATACGAAATCTGCCAGCAGATAAAGGCCTAGAGGTCTATCAAGTCTGCTCTAATGTGCAGCTAGCACCCCTTATTCTGCAGCTGCCCCTCCCTTCCACCCTTCCCCTTCATTGATCCTTCCCCTTATCCTGTCCCATCCCCTTTTGAAACAGTCCACTGTTCTACTGGATACCACTTCTGAAGGTAACGCATTCCACCCAGCCACCACCCTCTCTGTGAAAAAGTGTCTCCTCATCTCCCTCCTGAACCTTCCTCCCTCCAGTCTCATATCATGGCCCCTGGTGTCCCTCCCATCCCTTACTTTGAACAGCCCCTCTGTACCTGTCTTGTTTATTCCTTTCATGTACTTAAAGGTTTCAATCATGTCCACCCTGTCCCTCCTCTCCTCCAGTGAGTACATGTTCAACTCCCTCAGCCTCGTCTTGTATATGTCCCCTAGCCCCTTGATCATCTTTGTCGCCCTGCGCTGCACCCCCTCCAGTAACTTAATGTTCTCAAACCTAGGTTGCCAGCGTTGCAAGTGGTACCTCTACCCCTGCACCGGCGGGCCAGCTATATAATTCTGTTTAATTTGTGATTATTATGAGTGTGTATTCTTTTATCTGTCAGGGGTGACTGAAAAGGGGCATAAACTATCTGGATCACTTCTGGTTAAAAAGGAATACACAGTACTTACTCCCCTTACACACAGAGGATAGTGGGGGGGGATGGACTACTAGAAGTGTGGTATATGCAGGAAGCTTGCAGGAGTTTAATGCTGAGATGGTTTCAATGGGCCCACATTCCACCACTGTCTCTTGATAAGCACATGTACCAGCTCTGCACTTAAGTGGGCCCATGTGCCAGCTCTGCCTCTCGATGGGCGCACATTCCTGCTCTGTCTCTAAATGCTCACAGGGGCCAGCTCTGTCTTTCAGTAGGCATATGTGCCAGCTGTGTTTTTCCATGGGCACAGGTGCCAGATCTGTCTCTCCATGGGCACACATGCCAGTACTGTCTCTTGATGGGTACACGTGCCAGCTCTGTCACCTGATGGGCCCACGTGCCAGCTCTGTCTCTCAATGGGCACACAAGCCAGCTCCCTCTCTGAATGGTCACACATGCCAGCTCTGTCTCTCGATGGGCCCACGTGCCAGCTCTGTCTCTTCAAAGACACACATGCCAACTCTGTCTCGATGGTTACACATGCCAGCTCTGTCTCTTGATGGGCACAGATGCCAACTCTGTCTCTCCATGGACACAGGTGCCAGCTCTGTTTCTCGGGCACACATACCAACTCTGTCTTTTGAGGGGCACACATACTAGCTTTCATTTGTTATTCTTATGTTCTTATAGCTAACACACAGTAATCCTGTTAATCCCATGCACGCTATTGTATCCCAATACACCGATTATCATAATGATACCCCAAACAGCCCAGTTATCATGAATATACAACAACCCAATTATTATGAGTATACACCAACAACCAAATTATCATGACTACACCAACCCAATATCATTATAGCCCAACAACCCAGTTATTATGATAATACACCAATAACCCAATTTTCATGATTATATACCAACAACCACATTATCATGACTATATCCATTATCATATCATGATTATAGCCCAGCAAACCAGTTATCATGACTACACCCCAGCATCCCCAATATCTTCTTCTGTGGTAAATTTTCCTCACAATAGGTCTGTTTTTTATTTTAAGCAAATCATTACAAGTGAGGTTCTTAGATTACTCTTCTGTGTTTCTGACAACAGTTCTGATTGTGGGGCTGGGTTGAATAATTGTTTTCTTTAATTAGTTGCTCCTTATATGGCTTCTCCGTTGTGTGTTAATATTTAATTTATCACTTACTTCTCAGCAAGTTCCTACTGCTTGGAAGTGCGCTAGGATTGTGCCTGTTCCTAAGAAAACCCATGCTATTTTTGTTGAAGATGTTCATCCTATTTCAATATTGAATCCTATCAGCAAACTTTTGGAAAAATTGCAGCTGAACAAATAAATAAATATTTGGATAAATACAATATTCTTTGTCCACAGCAGCATGGATTTCGAAAAGGTTTTGGAACTGGGACTGCCTTGGTCAGGTTCACAAACTTGATCCTGAGTGGTATGGATAATGATCTCCTTTCTGGGACCGTGTTCGTGGATCTGACCAAGGCTTTCGATCTTACTGATCACAAATTACTTTGTTTAAAGTTAAAATCCTTGGGTTTGTCATTTAATGTCGTTCCTTGGTTTGATGACTATTTAAGTGATCGTTCTCAATTTGTTAGGGTTTCTAATGTGATTTTTAGTATTAGTAAAATTGATAGAGATGTATCTCAGGGATCAGTTTTAGGGCCACTTATGTTTACTTTGTTTGTTAATTCTTACCCCAGGAGTCCTTTAGCATCAGTAGCTTTCTTGTACTTAGCTGGCTAGGTGCAACTGCCCCGGAGGTATACCTTTAAAAGATATTTAAATGAGCGTAGGGCCAAGCCAGTCAAAAGACAGTAGGGGGTGTGAGCTGAGTGAGAGCTGTTGAATGCTTCAGAATTTTTTCTCCTCTGGACTGAGCAATAATGCCTCTGTGGTGTCTCCCAACTTTCCTTGTTGACAGCCTCCTAGTGCTTATCTGGGTAAAGTTTGCCTCATAAATTATTTCCTTCAGTGTGCTGAGTGAAAGTTTTACTTTTTCATTAGCACTGCGCAAATTTTTTATTTTTAGTGTGAGGGCACTATTTTGACTTTATTTTTACCATGACTATTTAGTTTAAAGCCTAATTGTATCATGGGTGCTTATTTTCAACAGTTTCTTTCATTTTTGGGGCAAATTCTTGTGGGAACTGTTGAATTAGGGACAGTTGCCTTGTTTGTTACCTCAGATCTCGCGGGGTTTACTGCAAGGCACCTGCAGTAGATTTCAAATTTAAATAGTGCCTGGGGTTTTTCTCTCTAGATTGGCAATTACGAGGAAACCTTTTCTGTTATATTACTGGACCTTGGTATCATCTGTGTCAGGACTGTCCGTGAGGGTCCAGCAGCCACCTGTGCGCAGTTGAGTGCTACTGGGTTTCTATTAAGATTGGCACTGGTACAGATCCCAGTTTTACAACCAAAAAAAAAAAAAGGCACTAGTAAGAGACAGAGTTTATTAACTGGGGCAGGACTGGCCGGTGGCATTTTCATAGAAACCTGCACTCAGTTTGTAGGTCCAGAACTGGTTTGCTTTGCTTAAATTGGCAAACATAGCAGACAAACCTTTGATTATTATGGCTGAGGATAAATCAAAGGCTTCTGACGGGGCCATCCAAAAGTACTAATACCAAAAGCAGAGGTGCTGAGGAACCCTCCAGATCCCAGCCAAAAAATAAAGCTTCCAAAGATGAGTTTCCTCACAAATTGAAAAATAATAAGAGTGATGAAAAAAGGAAGCTTGATCAAGCCTCTGATGAAGTGGCTAAAAATAAACTCTGTCAAGACAGATATGCTCCCATTGCTCCTGGGAAAGCCAATAGCGAGACAACAGGCAGCTTAAAGCATACAGAAAAAACATAACACTTACAAACTGCACAGGTTCTTCCGTCAGTGCAAGATATGGAAAAAGCATGGCAGCTGTTTCAGACCCTTCAAAAGATGGGTCCTCAATTTACTGGCGCTGGCAAGCACTCTTCCGCAGTTCTCTCTGCTGTAGACTCTGAAGGTGACGCAGATGATGATCAATTTTATGTCCCTGACATGGATTTTGAGGGCCTTGAGCCCAAGGAGTCCCCAGACCCTCACTTGGGGATCCCCCGGGTGGCCACGAGGATCCTTCCTCTTTGTTTACATTTATACAAAATATGCTGGATACTCTGGACCTCCCTATGCAGAAGCCCAACCAGGATGTCGAAGGAGATAAAAGATTATAGGGAGATGAAGGGTCTTTCATCCTCAAAGACCCTGGTCGTCCCTATCTATAATGCATTTAGAAAAAATACGATGAAGGTGCTTCAACACCTCACTTCAGTACTGGGTTGCTAAGTGGCTTGAGAGAAAATATAAATTATCTAAAAATGGTACCGAGTTCCTGTCTGCACACCCTAGCCATGAAAGTATAGTGCAGCAGGCAGCTTGTGAGAAAGCTGGAGTCTCCTTGTCGCCCTCTCCCCCCTGACAAGGATTCCAAGAAAATTGACTTTATAGCAAAGAAAATGTATGCCACAGTGTCCCTGCTTCTCAGGCTCTCTTCTTACATGGCATTCACAGCCAAATATCAGAAAGCCCTTTGGAAATCTGTCCGGATTCTATGGTACAGGAGCTGGTGGATATGTCAAAAACTGCCCTGGAAGCTACTATGTACCAATTCCACATGGCAGATGACAACAATGATGCAGCCTGTAGGGCGATGGCCCATGCCATCTCTCTGAGATGCTTCGCCTGGCTTAGAACAACCAGTCTGACCACAGACACTCAGAATAAGGCCATGGATTTTCCCTGTGATCAAAGTATGTTGTTTGATTACAGAACCACTGACTACATGAAAAAAGTCGATGAGTACAAGGCCTCCTGGTACAGCCACTCATCCAAGCCTAAACCCGCCACCCCTCAGAGATCCCGTCCCGGGGCGGTAGGGGCAGAAGTTTTGTTCCCAGACCTTACAATCCCTATCCCCAATCTGACTTTAGCCATTACGGAGGGGTCTTTCAGAGACAGAGGCAAAAGAAGAGCCACCTCTATTCAGCCATCTGCCTCTCAGTTTAAGTCCTGACGTGAGTGTCCAGATCGCCTCCCTGTTTCCGGTTGGAGGCAGACTCTCTCACTATCTTCAGCACTGGTCCCTTATCACGTCGGACCAGTGGATGCTAGAGATAGTGGAGAAGGGTCTGTCATCACAGTTCGAGCAGCTGCCAGATCTCAAGCATACCCAGGTGTCAAGACCTCTGTGCCCAACACAGATACCACTGTTGGAAACGGAGGTACAAAACCTTCTGGCTTTACGAGCAGTGGAGAGGGTCTCCACCCACGAGAAGGGCAAAGGCCTCTACTCCAGGCATTTTCTGACACAAAAGGAAACTGGGGAGCAGCGACCTAGCTTAGATCTCAAATATTTAAAAAAAATCTGAAAAAAATTTTTTTTCAAAATGGTCACTCTGTCACTGGTCACACAGTCCTTACAACAGGGAGACTGGCTAGCCTCCCTAGACTTAAAGGACGCCTACTTCCACATACCCATAAGGAGATCTCACAGGACGTTTCTCAGGTTCAAACTTCCTTTGGGTCACTATCAGTTCACCGCAATGCCCTTCGGTCTGTCCTCGGCCCCAAGAGTCTTTACCAAGTGTCTCGCAGTGGTAGCACATCTCAGGAGACTGGGTGTCACTCTCTACCCCATCTGGACGACTGGCTCATACTAGCAAAGTCTCCTTGCCAGGTCAAGGAATCTCTTTCCCTCACAGAACGCACTCTGGAGTCTCTAGGTTTCCTGCTAAATCTACAGAAATCTCACCTGGAACCCACTCAGCTGCTCACATTCATAGGGGCCCAGCTGGACACTCAGAAGGGATATGCTTTCCTCCTGCAGGAAAGAATTCTAAGTTTCCTTTCAGTGGCAGATTCTTTCGCCCAGGGACAGCCAAGACCAGCCAGACATTTCCTCAGACTTCTGGGACATATGGCCTCTATGACTGCAGTAGTCCCAGGGGTCAGGTACAGGATGAGACTCCTGCAAGCCTACCTCAGAGCTCGCTGGTCTCAGAGAAGCAACACATTCTCAAAGCTGATACCTGTGTCAGAGCAATTCCTCCAAAACTTGCTGTGGTGGGAGAACCCTGCAAATTTGCAGGCAGGGGTTCCCTTTCAAGCTCCTCTTCCCACAAAGGTGATCACCACAGATGCCTCCCTTTTGGGCGGGGGAGCTTATTTAGACAGTGCCTCAGTAAGGCAGCAACTGGACTCCCAAAGAGTCACAGTTGCACATAAATCTTTTGGAACTCAGAGCAGTCTTACTAGCTCTCAAAGCTTTCGCTCCCAGCATAGAAGGGCAGGCGGTTCAAATTTGAAAGGACAACACCACTGCATTGTTCTACATAAACAAGCAGGGTGGTACCAGATCGGGAATACTCCTGTTTGGAAGCTCTGAAGCTCTGGTCTCTAGCATTCTCCCTTGGAGTCAGCCTCTCAGCTATTCACCTCCCAGGCAAACTCAATCCTCCGGCGGATGCTCTAAGCTGCATTAGTCAAGGTCAGAGCGAATGGACACTGAACAAGCAAAGTACTAGCCACAGTGTTCAGGCAGTGGGGCACACCAGACATGGATATGTTTGTGCCTCCTCTCAATTTTCAGCTTCCTCAGTACTGTTGCAGGCTCCCGGTTCCGGGAACACTTCCTCTGGATGCCCTGATCCTTGACTGATCAGACAGCAGCCTCCATCGATGATCCTAGTGACTCCGGACTGGCCCAGGCAAGCCTGGTACCCTCTCCTTCTCTCAATGTCCTGCAACAGGCCCATTCACCTGCCTCCAACTCGCTCCCTGCTGACCCTTCCTCAGACAGGAGTGCAGTACCCAGACATACACTCTCTTCACCTCAAGGCCTGGTTCTTGAGAAGTTAAGAGTTTCTATCCTCACAGTACTCTGAACAGGTTCTTAAGATACTGAGACTGGCTAAAAAAACGAACACTAAGAAGACTTATGCAGCCAAATGGAAAAGGTTTTCCCTCTGGTGCAAGAGTGAAAAGATGGAAACTCTACCAGTTTCAGACCCTCAGCTGCTAGACTACCTGGTACACCTACAGGCGTCAAGCTTGAAACCATCTTCACTCAAGCTACACCTGGCAGCAATTTTAGCCTACCTTTTGGTGGGAAAGAAGAAATCAGTTTTTTCCCACAACATTTTTAAATAGTTTTTCAAAGGCCTCTTGCACCTCCAGCCTCCAACCATGGAGCATGTTCCTCCTTGGAGCCTCAACCTTTGCACAGATGGGCTCATGAATCCACTGTTCGAGCCTATGTCAACGGCCCACATCAAGTTTGTAACTTGGAAGACCATCTTCCTGGTAGCCATTACGTCTGCCAGGAGCATTTCAGAGCTACAGGCCCTGTGCACTGAGCCGAATTACATTATCCCTCACAGTGATAAAGTTAAACTCAGGACAAACAGGAAATTTCTGCCAAAGGTGGTTTCAGAGTTTCACTTGCACCAGTTCATTACTCTGCCTGTCTTCTTTACTAAGCCATCCACTCCTGGCGAGCAAAAGCTCCACAGCTTGGATGTCAAAAGAGCCATCTTTCACTACCTAGTGCAGACTAGACAGTCCAGAGGCTGTTCCACTCAGTTATTCCTAACTTACGGGGATGTAGGCAGAGGAAGACCAGCTACCAAACCTATTTCTCATTGGCTGGTTTCTTGTATTAGATCCTGCTATGAGAAAGCTGGTCAACAACCTCCAGTGGGGCTCAGGGCCCACTCTACCAGGGGCACTGCAGCCTTGTTTGCAGCAGCAAGTGACATTCCCCTGCTGGATGTCTGCAAAGCGCTACCTAGAAATCTGTGCACACCTTTGTGAAACACTACAGTTTGAATGTGCAGACCAGATCTGATGCCCAGTTTGACAGGGTGGTTCTGCAGAGCCTCTTTCCTAAGTAGGTTCTCTGCCCACCTCCCACTTGGTACTGCTGGGTAGTCTGCAAAAAAGTTACTGATGCTAAAGGACTCCTGTGGTAAGAAGAAAAAAATTACTCACCGCAGTAATCTTCTTTCTTCCAAGGGGTCCTTTAGCATCAGTAAGCTTCCACCCTTCCTCCCCGGTTCACCTGTCGGAAAAGGGCTCTTATGTCATGTTTTACCAAATTTGGAGTTTTTATTGATGAGTTTTTAGCTCGTGTTGCTGTTGTTTCTATTTCCACTTTTGTGGACATGTGCATGTTTTTTGAATCCTGTCAGTTCTTTTTTGAGGCATTTGCCCTCGTTTTCCTTGAAAAAATTCTGAAGCATTCAACAGCTCTCACTCAGCTCATACCCCCTCCTGTCTTTTGATTGGCTTAGCCCTATGCTCATTTAAATATCTCTTAAAGGTACACCTCCAGGGCAGTTGCACCTAACCAGCTCAAGTGCAAAAAAAGTTACTGATGCTAAAGGACCTCTTGGAGGAAAGAAGATTACTGCGGTGAGTAATTTTTTCTTCTCTTCCATCTGTAATTATGAACTGTCATTCATTACTTTATGTTGATGTCCTTATTCTCTTTTCCTCAGCTGAGGAATTTTTTTTTCCATACATAGTTTTTATTTTCTATCCCCCCCCCCCCGGCCACAGCATACACATGTGTATACGTGCATGGAGGCACATGCAAACGCCAGGATCCAGTGGCCCTTTCCGCCCCTCCCAGACTTGCGTTGCGGCTCCTGACCACCTCGCTGCCCATGAGCATCCACCCCTATGGAAGGGAAGCCATGGTTGGATCCGTTCCGACCCTCCCCTTTGAGGCCAGCGGCCTGGGGTCATTCCTGAACCGCTGTCTGGCGTGGCGTGAGTAAGGTGCCAGCACCTCAGCCCTCTGCGCCATCGGGCCGGCCCAGCTGAGGAGTTTTTTAAGGTGGCTACAGATCTTCAGACTAATTTGCTTTCTGTTCATAATTCATTTTCTAAGAATTCAGTTATTCTCAATTCAAAGAAAATTGAATCTATGATTTCTGGGTCACATTTTATGTTAAACAACAACACTGCTCTCGAGTTTCATGACAGTCAAGATAATTTAATTGAGCAAGTATCCAATTTTAAATACTTAGAGGAGTTATTTTGGATCTCTTTGTTAAGCTCTGTCACCATATTAAGTCTGTTTGTTGTAGTATTAATCAAAAAATTGAAGCTCTTTACAAAAACGTTTTTTTTTCTTTTGAATCACACAAAGCCATTGTGGTTGGTTCTCTTTTACCTCATTTTGATTATGTATCTAGCCTTTTTTTGGATTGGGTTCTAAGGACATACAAAATCTTTCTGTTGTTTATAACAATATTTGCCAACTTATTAGCTCCTTTACGTACTCATCATTGTAATTTATGTTCGTAGCTTGGTTGGTTATCTCCAGTGCAAAGTATTCAATATTTTTGGGTCTGTTAAGTTTTAAAAAAGGTTTTTTCCATCCCTTTCCCACTTTCTGATGGCATGGGGTCATAATATTGCGGCCGAAACTGCGCAAGACAACAATGCTGCACACAAAACGGTGTGCACTAAAATAAGGTCGGGACAAAGCACCAACCGTAAGAGAAACAGCGCACACCATTCAAAATAACAACACATAGAAACATAGACTCTGACGACAGAAGGACCACTTGGCCCAGCCAGTCTGCCCATTTCCCTACCTATTGGATAGGCTGCAGATCCTAGTTAACCAACAGCCTACTTCCTCCTACCCCCCACTAGAGTTGCATTTCTTTGCTTTTGTGGGGGGCTCCACCCACCACAATACCCCTGGACATAAAATAACTACCTCCAAGGGGGTGTGGAGTTAGGGAATGGGGCGCAGGTTAGGAGCGGGGAAAATCTTTCTTGTTTTAAAAAAAAAAGCTGCAAAACAGTGGGATCTGGGGGGAACCGAACCGCAGCCCCAGGTCCCTGGTGCTCTAACCACTCCACCACAGGAGCAGCTTGATCAGGCACCGCACCAGTAGCCTCCTTGACACTCCCCCATGTGAGCTTACAGCGACAGGGGTAGCGGTTATTACCGCATGCTGAGAAACCCCTGTTGCTGTAGAAACTTTCGTGCTTTCTGCAGTGCGATTATTCATGCGCTGTTTCAGCAGCGCTATATTGACCCGATACCCTTTCTGATCTTCTTTCAATCAGGGATATGTTGCCTAGTTTGCAGTTATCTATTGGAGTTGTTCTTAATGTTGGACTCTGTAAAACTGGAGCTGGTTTACATGATTTTACTGCAGCTGCTCCTGGATTTTAGAATAGCTTACCTGAATTTTTATGAATTGTTCTCTTCAAGTTTTTAAAAAGCAACTAAAATTGTACTTGTTTGATGTATATATTTGTAACTGTAAATGAATATTATTGTTTAATGTGTATATTTTTGTACTGCATAATTTTGCCCAGGCTGAGCCTGAAAAAGGACCCTCGGTCCAGTGCTCTTACCCGGGTAACAAATTAAATAAATAACAAATTAATAAATCAGGATTACACCCCAAAAACCCAATTATCACAGTTACACCCCCACTAACCCCATGACACGATTATACCCCAAACAACCCAATTATGATAACACCCAACAACCCCAATGTCATGATTATACACAAATAACCCCATTATCACGATTATACCCCAACAACTCAATTATCATGATTATGCACCCAAAAGCCTCATTATTGTGATCATACCCCAACAGCCTCATTATCACAATTATTCTCCAACAACCCTATTTACACATGGAGGCTATCCACAAGTCACTTCACCCCAAGCTAGATGGTAAATATTGTAATAAGACTACTGTAACCCAGGGTTACTGCTCTGATGGCCAAATGGAAGCATCCTGTGCTTCCGTGTTGGTGACCTGGATTTGGGAACACGCTTGGGAGCTGGGACAGGGTGCGGTCAGGGCTGGAGTGTGCTGCCGAGAGCAGCGTGACTGAGTCCGTATGGGCGAGGGTGATATCGGCATCCACCAGCGCAGTGACCCCCTTGTGGTAGGCCGGGAAGCCTGCTCCCTCACTGGGGATGGCACAAGTGCACACTGCACTGCATCAGGCATTGCCAACAGAGGCTGAACCGATGTTGGTGTGGTGGCCGGGACTGGGGGTAAGGAGGACATGCCTGGGGCAAAGAGCTGAATTTAAAAACAGACTAGTAAACCCATCTCTGCACATCATGAGGCTGTGCTCAGAATTACCCTGCTGGCCTTCGTTTACGAGGATGTGGTTTATAGCATTGACTCCATATTCACACAGGCAAGACTGGACCCTTCCTGTACAAACTCCCCCTGGCCAGACTGAACCCCTCTCCAAATTCCCCCTGGCCAGACTTCACCCTACCACCCACCCAGTTCCCCTGGGCCAGACTGAATCCCCCTTCAAATTCCCTTTGGCCAGACTGGACCCACTCGAAATTCTCCCTGTCCATACTGAACACCTCCAAAACCACCCGGGGCAGACTTAAACCACTCTAAATTCCCCTTGTCCAGGCTGAACCCCATCTAATCCCACCCTGGCCAGATTGGATACCCTTTAAATTCCCCTGGCAAGACTGGCCCCCTCCAGATTCCCTCTGGCCACACTGGACCCCCATCAAATTGTCCTGGCCAGACAAGACCTTCTCCGAATTCCCCGGGACAGACCCCCCCCCCACATTCCCCCTGGCCAGACTGGACCTCCTCCATATTCCCCCTTGCCAGTCTGCACCCCCTCCATATGCTCCTTCACCTGACTGTACCTCTCTCCAAACTCTCCCTGGCCAAACTGCACCCCCCCTCCAAATTCTCCTGGGCCAGACAAGATCCACTCTAAATTCCCTGTCCATATTGAACCCCTTCCAAACCCACCCTGACCAGACTGAAACCCCTCTAAATCCCCCTTCTACAGACTGAATCCCCTTCAAACCTGCCCTGACCAGACTGGATGCCCTTCAGATTTCCCCTGGCAAGACTGGATCCCTTCCAAATTTCCTTGGCAAGACTGGACCCCTCTCCAAATTCCCCTGGCAAGACTGACCCCCCCACATTCCTTCTGGCCAGAACGGACACCCCATCAAATTCCCCAGGCCAGACAGGACTGCCCTCCAAATTCTCCCTGGTCAGACTTGACACCTTCCAAATTTTTCCTTGGCCAGATTGGAACCCTCTCCAAATTCCCTCTAGCCAGACTGGGCACCCTCCAAATTCCCCCCCTGGCCAGACTGGACTGCCCCCTCTAAATTCCCCCAGGCCAGACTGCACCCCCTCAAAAAAATTTCCACAGGAATATATGTTAATATATTCAGACAGTACTTTTGAGCACAGATGCTCGTTTACAAAGGTGCCACATTAAAGCATAGTTACAAACAGAACAAAAAACAATTACAGCAATTCCAGTGGATTGTAGTCGGTACAAACACAACATGTAATAGGGTACGATTAAGCCTACAGTTACACTGCTGTGTGGGGTTTTAGGACCTTTAATGCATGATTATGGATTACTAATGACAAGTGCAGTTGGAGTTGGGGGAGAGAACTGCACGCAAAGCTTTTTTAAACTGAGTAATGTTTGGTAGGCTAAGAATGGATTCATGTACTTCATTCTTCTAGACTACTTCCCGTACAGCAAAGGAGTGATTCCCTAGATTGGTTCTCTGGTGAGGAAATTCTAGGGCAGATTTTGACATGCTTCTAGTGCCATATTGATTGTTAACATGTATGAAGCAGCTTCATATGGCCAAAGTGGTGAGACCTAGTAGTGCCTTTTTGGCAAGCAGTCAGTATAGATATTTTATTCAATCATGCAGGGGGTAGCCAGTTGGTCAGTGACTTCCCCCTCCACATTCAGACTGGATCCCATTTTTCATTCTTTCTGTCACTTTGCCCTTAACTGCACTCCACCTGTTAGCCACCACTGCCTCTTATATTCCAGTCTCACCCTCCCCGAAGGGTAGAGGCATCCCTCACTAGGTTCCTATCATCTCCAAATTCTGGATTAGTTCTCTGCTCCCTATCTTAGTTCTCCGACTTTTTCCCATCTTACTCTCTGAGAAACTGTCACTCCTTCTGCCTCTCCCCCACCTTAAGTCCTCAGTCGAGCAGGTGTCTTTCCCCTACAGGCTCCCCCCTTCGCTGGTCTTACCTCCTCCTCCCCCCCCCCCTCCTTTCTTCCTCTGCCTTCTTCCACTCTTCCTACCCCTCCCCTCCATTCTTCCTCCTACCCTTTTGCCCTGAAGCTCTGCTGTGTAAACCAGGGCTCTTGGTGGTGCACATACCCACATCCTTCATGCACAGCCAACAGTACGTGACATGGGTACTTTCCCCATGTGCATCCCCAAGATGTCCAGTTGTACCAGCCAGACGACGTGGGCAGAGTTAAATTTCCAGAATGTAATGTCTGGTGCAGGAGTGGACGGGGGAGACGCTGGGGTTCAGCAACTTGATCAGCAGGAGCAGAAGGCATCAACATCATTAAGTGGAGGAGCTCAGCCTCCTTTGAAGAACGTGGTCATGCAGGAGGTCTAGATGTCATCAGCAAGGCAGATGGAGCATTTGGATCGAGGAATGAATCAAAGTAGCAGTTGAGATCATCCACAGAAAAATGCCTAGGAGTTGTGTGGGTTTTGGGTACTTAGGCTTGGAATGGACCAGAGACCCAAAGGACAGACATTATTTAGGGTGCAGGTGCAAAAAGCGGACAGAGGAACAGAGTGGGGAGGCTGAGGATAAGATTTTATTTAAACAAAGGGGGCAGCTGGAATGCAAAACAGGGAAAGAGAACATGAAGGATGAGAGTCAGAAGATTCCAGAGTAGAAGCAGACTGAGGCTGGTGAGGAGAGAGAGAGACGCATTGCACACTACAGGTGGGGGTGCATTTATAAAATTATCAGAACCCTCAGGAAATTTGTTGAGATTTGTATTTTCCCGAAACACACTGTTTTGCTCTATGGCAACGGGGAATCCAGGACCCTCAAAACCAAATAATACCAAAATACTGCTGAACACATCACCCGTACCGGCTCCTATATGTAATCCTCTCACCCTCTCACTTTCTTAGAATTTTAATTGTCTTCAGAACCCTTTAATGCAATTTCTGCTTTATTGTGTAAACCGGCATGTAAGTTATTCCTGATATAATAAGGTTCTGCTGCTGATAGCAGTGATTTTCTGATAACGCCACTTTAATGTAAGTGTAAGAGATCTGTGAAAACAGGCTTAGTCATGTTAGATGCTAATCTCACGCAACCCTAAACTGTTTTGATCGGAGGAGCTGCAGTGCCCTATTCATTGCAAGCCAACTTTATAAAAGGACACTGTCAACCTCATTAGACCTCAAAGTGGGACACATTCTGTAGAGACTGCTGATGTAGCTGGCAGTTTGATTCCGATTTCTGTTTACTTTTTAAAAGTGAAAAACAGACTGCCCACCATACTGGTGTCACCACACAAAAAAAGTGTTTGTTTACAGTCTTTGATCAACTCCCACTGCATCTTTCCTGGATTTGGGAACACCCCCAACACAGCACAGCCACTCATGATGCTGTGAGAGAAGAGGAGACTATTGCATCACGTGTGGCTGCGCTTAGAGATTGTATTTATAAAACCCACTCATTTGCTCATTATCCCCAAAGACATAGTACTGTCCACTTGGAAATGGCGGCACAAAAGCCCCTAGTAGTCCACGTGATGTCTTCCCTAGTTTTTATATACAGGATCTCCATGTGGCTGCAATGTTTGGGGGTGTTCCTAATGTTCCTGAAGTATGTAATAAGAGTAGATCAATGACTTGAAACAAAACAAGATGAGTATAATTGCACCATTAGCATGCATTTCAATTTTACTAAGAAAGGAAGAAGATAAATCAGCCAGCAACGTCAATGAATTTTAGAGACGGTAAGCAATCATAAAATGTGGGTTTTCAACTAGAAATACTATGATGCAAAAAGAGTTGACAGTGTCCCTTTAAACTTTACTTTCCTAGTCATTCAATTCATGCAACTAATGATGGGACTCCTGAAAGTCTGTGTGGGACTCTTATAAATCTTCAAGTAAGGAGGAGGAGTGGGGGGGACTCTTATGAGGAGTGGGGGGGACTGTGAGGAGGAGTTGGGGGGCTCTTCAGAAGTATATCTAGTGGAAGCTAAGGAACACCCCAAACATGCAACACTTTCCTCTCCTCCCACTGCATTATGAGTGGCTAGACAGTGTTGGGGGTGTCCCCAAGTCCAGGAAAGATACAGTGGAAGTTGATCGAGGAATGTAAATAATCATGTTTTTGTGTGGTAACACTAGTATGGTTGGCAGTATGTTTTTCACTTTTAAAAGAAAAAGGAATCAGAATCAAACTGCTAACTACATCAGCAATCTTTACAGAATGTAAGCAATAACACAATGTGATCTTATCAGTGTCAATCTTCACCATTCATCACAGTTGGGTATGTGGGGCCAGAGGTCACGACCCTGCGGGAGCTTTTTTTTTGGATGGGTGAAGCCGAGGCACCATCGGCACCACCCTCGAGGGCGATGCACCGCGAGCGCCGCAGGTTGGCCGTTAGGTGTCGTCAACCCCGCCCTCCCGCCAGTTCTTCGTCTCCTGCCGTTGAGGTCGCACCTCGTGAGGAGCTCCTGAAGTTTTTGGCCTGTTGACGACTCCGTTTTCTCGACGCCAATCCTTCCTGTCGGTTCTATCGCCTACTTGATGCCGCTGCTTGGTAAGATTGTTCCTTTATTATTTTCAGCAACGTTGAGTCTGTTTTTTCACTTTGTTTACTGTCAATCGTGTCTAGGTCAGAGGGCAAAAAGTCGCTGGAAGCGGGGTGGCCTCCCATGCGTAAGTGCCCGTGCGGCCGCATGTATTCCGTTACTGACTGGCATGATCGTTATCTTACGTGTCTTGGACCGCTTCATGACATGCATTCGTGCCACACCTGTTTCTCCATGGATCGTCGTGTCCTGGAACAGCATGCATGGAAAGTTGGACGAGCTCCGCCAACTTTCGGAGGACGGGTGCGCACTTGTCGGGCCAAGCCACTGTCTCTCAGCCTTTCCTCCAGGTCCCCTTCCGGGTTCTATATGGACCGTGGAGGAGGCTTCTGCCTCTTGTGGCCTCACTGTGGTGGAAGCCCCTTCCACGGTGCAGAAGGCCCAGTCCATTCCCCCCCCCGGGGGGGCACGGGAGGCATCGCTCAGGCAATCACCCTTTCGGGGGTGAAGGTTTCCCCCGGTGCTGTTTCCTCGGGCTGGAAAGCCTGGGTCGGCACTGTCCTTGACGCCATCTGTGGGTGCTGTTTTGGGCCTTGGCACCATTCGCTGTGCCATGGGCCCTGATGCTGTCAAGGTCGGCACTGGTCTGCCGTTCGGTGCCATTCCTGCCGTTCGTGGTGCTTTTAGCGCTGACGGCGCCATAGGAAGTTCTACAGCGCCATCTTTAACTGTTTCTGGTCTGCGCCGAGGCTGGGGATGGCACCATGTCTCGCTCCGGCGCCGCTTGAGGCGTCGCTCTCACTCTCGGGCAGTATCCCCCAAGTCTGGGGTCCGGGGTGCTGACCAGCAGACGGTGGTCCAGGACACTGTTGTCCTGCAGCCTGGACTTAGAGGGTTTTCTGCCCCCTCGGTTGGGACACCCCCTCATGTGGTGTGCTTGGATCGCCCAACTTTAGGGCCGACCAGGGCGCCCATGGAGGGGGAGGGTGCTACTCCCTGGGTGGTCTCCTCGGGGACCGACCAGGGTTGCCAGCTGCTCAGGCTGGTGTTTTCAAGGTGGAGGGCCCTCTCAGACTCTGAGGGGTCGAGGGGCCAGGGTTCGAGGAGACGGCGCTTCTCTGGGACCCACCCGGGTTCGGGGGGGAGGAGTAGCAGTGCAGACCCCTGCCCTTCCTTCTCAGTCTCCTCGAGAGTGCCCTGGTCTTTGGAGGGAAGGGACCGTCCTTTTGGGCTCACACAGTCCCGGTCACCTCACAAAGGGATTCTTCGGAGCCCGGTCTAGGCAGTTCCAGCGTGGTTGATCAGCTGTCGGCTGTTGGGCTCTCCAGAACTCCTCCTCCCTTACAGGCTTCTGGTGGGCTCTCTCGCCGGACAGAGAACGTTCCTCTCCTTTTGTGGATCAGGCCCCCATTTCTCTGTCGCCATCTCCTGCTCTCCCAGGCATTCCTACGGGACCTCTCTCCTGGGAACAGTTCAGGGATGTGGCTGCTCACTTCCCTGCTTATGTCAGGGCCACAGATTAGCAGGTGTTCCACCCTCCCCCTGAGCAGCCAACCTCTGTATCTCCGAGGTCTTCCGCTTCCTCATCCTCCTCTTCTGGAGGAGAGGAACCTTCCATCCACATCTCCCCTGCTGCTGATCTCGCCCAGAGCATTCGATGCATGCCTTTTTAGGCGACTTCAGTGTGACCGCCCTTGTAGTGACCGCCTGGCCTGCTCCTTTCTAGGAGGTGTCACTGCGGTTCTGGCAACGACCCTTTTCCAGAGTCCCAGCCCCTAGGGATCTGAGTCAGAGGTACTGTGCCCCCCAAGAGTCTCCAGGTCGTATGCCTCATCCTCAGTCAGGACTGACGCAGCTAGACACTCCTGATGGGCTTTGCGCCCTCCACCATGACCGGCCCCCAGATCAAGATTCCGTGGATTTTGACTTCTGGGGGAGAAGGACCTTCTAATTGGCATGGTTGTTGTTGTCGATTTCTGCTCATCAGGCCCACTTTGCTTCCTATGATATGTTCTTGTGGTCCAGGCTGGGTCAACTCCTAGCCTCCTTGCCTGATTCTGAGGTAACCAGACAAGCCATTGCACTCTATGCATGTGGCCTGAAGCTAGCAAGGCACCAAGTGGGGGCATCTTACGACGCCAGCGAGGTAGCTTCCAGGGTCATAGCGACAGCAATCTGCATTAGGCTGACGGCATGGCTGCGTCTTTCCTGGTTGTCACCCTTGGCCCGGCATAGGGTGATTTCCTCTGCCTACCAGAGAACCCATCTTTTCTCCCATAGGGTGAGGTGGCGTCTGTTGGGGCAACCTCCTGCCCTCTCCAGGAGGTCCCCGTCTCACTCTTCCCAGTCTCGGGCCTCTCCAGATCCATGAAGGTTCTCCCTCCCAGTGTGTCACCCACTGAGAGCTCAGGGACTTAGTCCTTTAGGGTCTAGGGCCCCCTTCGGGGGGCTCAGTACTCACCCAAAGGTGATGAATGGTGAAGATTGATACAGATAAGATATGAAAATTACATACCTACCATAATTCCTGATCTTTCTGTGTATCTTTACCATTCATCACAGTCCCACCCTCCATCCCCCAGAGGCCTCAGTCTCTGGGTCCCCCTCCCTCTGTGTGCCCCTCTTTTCCCCTCCTTCCTTTCCGATGGTCAGGAGCAGGGTGACCTTGGGCCTTACAGAGGATTTTACTCCTGAAAAATGGGAGGCGGGGAGGGGCACTTCTCCTCAGTGCTTCGACTCCACTCCTCTGGGGTAGGAGCTGGCGGTTGCCCTCTCTTCTTCTCTCTCTCTCTTTCCTCTTCTATCCTACTCCATTTTCATCCTTAGGGACTCATCCCTCAATTAATTTTAAAAACTGTTGTTTCTCATCTCCACATTTGGTTTCAGGAGGAGTACAGCCCTGTATCCTGTCTTTCTGCCAGAATAGCCGCTTCTGCTTATGTCAGAGTTTATTGCCAGTGATTCTGTGCCTTGAATTCTGGCAGTGCAGCTTTCTGGCTACTCCTTCACAGTTCCTGTACAGTCTGGAGACAGGTCAAAGGTTCAGGGCATGTCCTCCCCCACTCCTTCTAATTCTTCCCTCCCTCTTCTTCTACTTCCAGAGATTGGGACCCCTTCCCAGTCCCCTTAGATTTCTAACTCTCCTTCTGTCCTCTCTGTCATTTACTTCTCCTTTTAGTTTGTATATCTTTTCCTTTATCTGTCCCTTGGAGTTCCTTGTCCCTCCTCCCAACCCTTCTTACTCTCTGGCGACTCAGAACTGGCAGGAGGTGAGGTCAACAGCCTAACGGCCAACCCACAAGCCATGCTGTGCATCGGCCTCAAGGCGCCCGATGGTGCCTCGACTCCACAATCCAAAACAACAAAGCTCACATGGGTCGGACCTCCAGCCACATTACCCAAAGGTGATGAATGGTGAAGATACACAGAAAGATCAGGAATTACAGTACGTAATTTTCATTTCTCCCTCTCAGTGTCCTCTCCCCCGTGGGAGCTAAGGGACTTAGTCCTTTAGGGTCTCGGGAGCCCCTTCGGGGGGGGGGGCTTGGTACTCACCCAACTGTGATGAATGGTGAAGATTGACACAGATAAGATAAGAAAATTACGTACCTACCGTAATTCTTGATCTTTCTGTGTATCTTCACCATTCATCACCAAATCCCACCCTCCATACCCCTGGGGCCTCAGTCTCTTGGTCCCCCTCCCTCTATGTACCTCTTCCCTCCTTCCCTTTGGCTATGAGTGGGAGGACCTTGAAGACACATGGAGGAATCAAGTTCTACAGCTTAGTGGCTGGGGGATGGGGGGGCTTTTAGCCTTATCGCCATGCGGCTTCCCCACCCCTTCTTAGAGACCCCTCTTTTCCCCCTTCTTCTTTTGTCCTTTGGGACTAATTCGATTTTTAATTATTCTGGGGGAGGCTCTTCTAACATACTAATTGCTAGCAGATTAGGCCTTACGGTCTATCAAGTCTGCTCGAACCTCAGATCCCTAGTTGGGTGCCGAGGCCCCCCTCCTCTTGTATTCCAGAAACCCCTGTCATCCATCCCCACCCCCCGGGCCAGGCCATCATCTGGTACATTCGCTTCCTGTGTCTGTCCCATCCTCTCTTGAAGCCCTCCACTGTGGATCTCTGAACCCGCTCGCCAGGCAGTGCATTCCAAGGGTCCATCACCCTCTCAGTTAAAAACCTCCTCCTCTTTTCCCCCCCTGACCCTTCCACCTTCCAACTTCAAACCATGCCCTCTGGTGATACCTCCCTGCTTTAGTCTAAAGATCCCCTCCATGTTTACCCTATTTACTCCCTTGAGGTACTTGAAGACCTCAATCATGTCCCCCCGTCTCTCCTCTCCTCTCCTCCAATGAAAACAGGCAGAGCTCCTCAAGTCTGTCCTTATACGTCAAATCCCCATGTCCTTTTATCATCTTAGTTGCCCTCCTCTGTACCCTCTCCAGGAGCTGTATGTCCCTCTTCAAGTGTGGTCTCCAGTACTGTACACAGTACTCAAGGTGTGGTCTAACCAGTCTATTGTACAGCGGCAGAATCACTTCCCTGCTGCTAGAGGTGATCCCCCTTACGCATGCATCACAACATCCTGTTTGCCTTGCTAGGCTCTCCTGCACTGCTCAGAGTTATTCATACATGCATCCACCATGACCCCTAGGTATTTTTCCCTGTTGAGGCCTCCAGCCCTCCCTCCCAGGGTGTACCTGTGTTTAAGGTTTCCCACCCAAGATGTAACACCTGCACTTGGTGATATTGAAATTTAATTTCCATGTGTGAGCCTAGCTTCCAGTGTGTCCAGGTCCCTTGCAGGGCCAACCTCCCTCTTCCCTCAACTACTGCTCCCATCTTGGAGTCATCAGGAGAGACTAATTTCACACCCTATACCCTCCCTGATGTCCGAAATGTATGCATTAAACAGGATCGGAATCAGGACCGAGCCCTGCGGTACCCCACTACCGACCTCTCTAGGGTTCGAGAGCGCCCCACCGACCACTGTTCTCTAGGTGCGTCTAGTTAGCCAGTTTTCAGTCCATCTGACCATCAAAGGGCCTACTCCCTACCCCGTCAGTTTCTCCACCAGACCATTGTGGGGGACAGAGTCAAATGCATTGCTGAAGTCCAAGAATAATACATCCACAGGCTTTCCCCTGTCCAGTTCTGATGTTACCCATTTGTAGAACTCCACAAGATTGGTTTGACATGATCTACCTGGCACAAACCCATGTTGCCGACTATCCAGACCTCCCACCTCCTCCAAGTACACCCCCAATCGTTCCTTTAGTATACTCTCCATTAAGTTTCCGACCACCGAGATCAAACTGATGGGTCTATAGTTACCTGGTATTTCCCTCGACCCCCCCCTTTATGGATTGGCACCACGTGTGCCTCTCACCAATCCCTAGGTACCCTCCCTGTCTCAAGTGACCTGTTGAAGAGCTCCGCTAGGGGTGCAGCCAGTATGTCCGCCAATTCCCATAGTACTCTTTAGGGCCTTGAGGCCTTCTCCTGAAGTTCCTCCACCCACGTTTTCTTTTGGATACGGGGGAGGATGTGCCTTGGCTTCTGGACTTCTTAGTTGTGTTTTGCGACTAATTCCTTGGGGATAGTCGTCCTCTGCCTTGAGCTGTTTATTCTGTGGTTAACCTTGCTCACCTTGCCAGGTTTTTCTTCTCTCTCCTCTCCCCTAGGGCAGAAGGTCTGAACTTGTTCAGTCTTAATTAGGAGGTCCAGGTTACAGGGTCAGTTGGCATTGTCCTCCCCCCCTTCCAAGAAAGATGTTTGTTCTTCCCTTCTTCTTTCCCAGAGACTGGGGCCCCTCCCAATCCCTTAGATTCCTCTTCCTCCTTTTCTGTCCTCTCAGCCGTTATTCCTCCTTTTGTTTTGTATATATTTTCCTTTTATCTGTCCCTTGGACTCCCTTGTCCCACCCTCCCTATTTTCACTCTACCGTGACTCAGAACTGGTGGGAGGGTAGGGTCAATGACACCTAACGGCCAACCCACAAGCGCCGCATGATGCGTCGGCCTCGAGAGCAGCATCAGTGGTGCGTTGACTCCGACCATCCAAAAAAAAAAAAAAAGAGTTCCCACGGGGTCATGACCTCCAGCCACATACCCAACTGTGATGAATGGTGAAGATACACAGAAAGATCAAAAATTATGGTAGGTACATAATTTTCATTTTTTTGTGGCTACATGGGCGGAGCCATGCTGATGTATTGCTATCATGTAGAAGAGAGAGAAGGGACAGTGTAAGCACGTGGCTGGATACCTTCCCTCTGTTCTTCTATAGTGCTGTGGTCAGTGCTTTTCTGTTGTTTCTCCACTGTCCCTCCTCTCTGTGGCTGCACCAGCCCCCCCCCCATGGGCACTCTATTTTATTGCAGTATTGTTTGGCAAAATAACCTTTTGGGTGAGATTTGAAAATTGTCACCATCCTTGTTCATGAGGTGGGGCCATAAGAAGACTATATTGAAAATCTGGGGTCAAAATATGTTAAAATGACAAAGTTACGTGCATACGTTGACATTTTACTACACTTGCTTATAACTTTGGTAACTGTAAATATTTTACCCCAAATTTTCAACACACCAGTAGTCATTTTTTTACACCACCTCACGAATGTGACAGCTGTTATTTTTCAAATCCTGGCTGAAATGTGTTTTCGCACCTACGGCACAGAGTGACGAATGTCAATATTTTTTGTGCGAGTTCCAATTGACCCAGTAACATCACGAGTGGCGATATTTGACAGTATTTCCAGTAAGGAGGGGGGGTTGCATATTCCATTTATGCCATACCTCCAAAAAAGTGAAAAAAAAAAATTGAATTTCTTGCCATTTTTGGCGGATTGTAAAAATCTATACAGTATCTGTAAATGAAATACCACTCATTTTGTAGATATTTTTGTCCTGATCAACTTTTGTGCTCAAAGTACCATGGTATAATTTTTCATTTTAAAGTTTGTTTGTTGCAAAAAGTGAAAAAAAAAATCGATTTTCTGCTGTTTTTTTGTTAATTATAAAAAACAAGGGGCCGGATATTCAGACTGTGCCAGACTGTGGCGCAAGCCTGGGCGCAGCGCAACTTGGATGCGCAGGGGCGTTGACAGGGTGAAATTCAATGGAGCTGCGCCATGGCACAGCACCATTGAATTTTGCTCCTTGGCCACCCGCAGTGCGCATAGCACAGTGGCACTGTGCCAGCGCAAGTGGCCAGAGTGGAGCAGGGGGATGCGTTAGCGCAAGTGCCGTTACGATAGGCACAGCTACCGTGATATTCAAAGGTACATGCAAATGGGGCCATAACTGCAAGGCGAATGGGGCCATTTGGTATGTCATTATGGCCCATTTGCATGCAGGTGCCCAATCCCCGGTGACTTGCGCCTGGCGCCCTGCCAGGCTGCAGCCAACAGGGACTGACGCCCCCTGCACAAGGAGCAAAGTGCCCCACTGCCGATCGTGGGCATATGTTATAAAGAATAGTCTCATATCCCTGGTGGTCCAGTGGACCGCTCGCAGCCCGATCGTGGGCAGAAGTACAGTTAAATTAACCTCCCATATCCCTGGTGGTCCAGTGGACCGCTCACAGCCCAATCACGGACAGAAGTACAGTAAAATTACCCTCTCATATCCCTGGTGGTCCAGTGGACCACTCGCAGCCCGATCGCGGGCATATGTCTCAGAAGAATGTCATATATCCCTGGTGGTCCAGTGGACTGCTTGCAGCCCGATCCCTGGCATCAATGACATATTATCACCAAACCAATCCAACCCTGGTGGTCAGTAGTAACCCCTCCCCACCGCCCACTGGGCCCCGCCGGCGGTGGGCAGCTCCCAATCCGCTTGCCGCCCGCGCCTGACTCTGTACAGTAGGGCTGTATGCCCATTCGGTAAACGCGTGAGCCAGTGAAGTGCAGTCGATGCCATACAGTCCAGATATGTAATGATCACATATCTGGACTGCGGCTAATCTGATACGAGCTGCACCAGTAGCCACTCTGTGGATCAATGGGCGTACCATACTATACGAATCAGCGGCGGCAGTAAGACGAATAGCCTCGCTGACTGAAAGGGGGCGAGCGGTGGGCTCAGTGGCGGTGGGAGGGTACCGCTGGACCACCAGGGTTGGATTGGTTTGTCATAATATATTACTGATGCCCGCGATCGGGCTGCGAGCGGCCCACTGGACCACCAGGGATCTAGGACTATTCTTATGACATATGCCCCGATCGGCTGCGAACGGTCCACTGGACCAACAGGATAAAGGACTATCTTATGACATATGCCCGCGATCGGACTGCGAGCGGTCCACTGGATCACCAGGGATGTGGGCGGGTTAATAGCACTACATATGTCCGTGATCGGGCATGGGGGGTCGCTACCACGCAGGTGCTGCCGGAGCTCAGGTGGTCACCCACAGCTGGTAGCTGCCGTGATACGCCCTGCAATATGGCAGCTCACCTGTGGGTGGCCAGCTGTTGCTCCTTTTTTGGGGGCTCACCTGTGTGCAGCGCAAGTAGGGGTTGCACATGCATGGACTCAGCACATCCCGGGCTGAATATCGGGATGCGAGGTATGCATGGGCATGCCCCCCCCCTTGCGCCGCATACATTACTGATGCGCTCTGGCACATCGGGATTTCTGCCAGGCACATTCACCTTTTGAATATCGTGCTGGGGTGCATCAGTTGGTTGCACATGGCCCAACTCTTCTGAATATCCCATCCAAGGTATGTGTGCGTAGTTATATGTGTGTATATATATATATATATATATATATTTTTTTTTTCCAATTGTTTAACTAGGTGAGGCACACTAAGCTGAAAGTTTGTTTACAGGTGCAACCTGGGAGCACAGGGAAGTTAAGTGACTTGCTCAGGGTCACGCAGTATGCAAGTGGGGGCTGTGGGATTCAAACCCAGATCTCCAGATTTGCAGCTCAAAGCCTTAAACCACTGCACTATACTGCCTCCTGTAAATGAAACACCACTCATTATGAAAATACGTTTTTGCTAAACAGATTTTGTGCGTATAGTACTGTGTTGTAATTTTTCATTTTAAAGTTACTCACATTTGTTTGTTGCAAAAAGTGAAAAAAACTGATTTTCTGCTGTCTTCCCTGCTAATTATAAAAAACACTAAAAGGTATCTATAAATGAAACACCACTCATTTTGAAGATATGTTTGTGCTGAACAGATTTTGTGCTTATGATACAGTGTTGTCATTTTTCATTTTAAAGTTATTCACATTTGATTGTTGCAAAAAGTGAAACAAAAATATTTTTCTGCTGTTTTCTTGCTAATTATAAAAAAATAAAAGGTATCTGTAAATGAAACACCATTCATTTTGTAGATATTTTTGTGCTAAACAAATTTTGTGCTCACAGTACCATACTGTCATTTTTAATTTTAAAATTATTTGCATTTGTTTGGTGTGAAAAGTGAAAAAAATTGCATTTTCTGCTTTTTTTTTTTTTGCTAATTGTAAAAAAATAAAAGGTAGCTATAAATAAAACATTACTCATTTTGTAGATATTTTTGTGCCTAACAACTTTCGTGCTCACAGTACCATGCTATTATTTTTTTTGTTTTAAAGTTATTTGAATACTTTTAGTACTGCTACTGAACCTACTATAGGTATACCGGAACTTACTATAGGTATATTTGGACCTAACATGAGAATATTTTGATATTCTCACTCTAGGACCCTCTGTCAACAAGTACTGCACACTCTCCCTCGTAAATCTGTCTGGGTAAAACAGTGTCTCACTGTGTCTGTCTCTCCATTTCTATGACACAGTGTGTGTGTGTGTCTCTCTCTCTCGGGTGCCTGCCGACACTGTGACATGGGGACTGTCCTGATGACCAGAAAATGGGAGGGTGACACTGCCAACCTTAGCTGTGACCCAAGAATGTGCTATTTCAGTCACTGTCGCTCTGACTTGCTGGTGGTCAGCAGGGGGTCTGTCACTCCCTCTGCCAGCAGCACAGTGCTGCTTACTGATGTCATGCTCTCTTGTGCTGGCACAATAAAGGAGGTGACTGATTGTATCTCCGAGGGGGAGGGGGGAATGTGATACTGTGTATCTTCGAGGGCTGCCAATCTGGCTGCCAAATACCGAGGACTGCTTTTGTCACCCTGACTGCACTTGCACTTGCTGCACTTACTTTTGCGTGTCTCTCTGTCTCCCTGCATCGACAGCTGTCGCTCTGTTGTGCCCACTGTACAGCTGTCTACACCGCACCTCCCTCTGCCGGGAAACAGCAGTTCATTCTTGCACTCTCCCCACACTGTACGTCGCTGCTCCATTTGTCTCTGTCTGTCCAGCAGGCGGTCTGCTGTTGCCTTTTTCTCTGTCTGTGTCAGTTGCTCAGTGGAGCTCTTGCATGGGAACGGTACATCTTGTTGGGGACTCTGTTGCGCTCAACTGCCACATATCCTTGCCTACGGATACACACAGACCACTGCTGACACTGACTGTAACCCGCTTGCACACAGTGGAACACTGTTCAGTTGCCCTCCCTTACTATTTACCCCCCCCACTTCTTCCTCCTACAAAGCTTCCTTGACGAGTGAAGGGCAGCTCCTGAAATCAGCCAGCACAGAACAGGGATCGGACAGCGTCGGTGCGGGTGCCACTGCACTCTCTCTCGCACTCCTGGCACCTGTAATAGCAATCTGCCCCTCACATCACTGTGCCACACTGACCCCAGCTGTGCATCGCAATGGAGCAGTCTTATCTCCACAGCACTGCTACTGATCCTGTGAGGACTGCACACTTTCCCTACAATGCATGTCAGTCTATCCTGTATGTAACACAGTATCTGAATATGTGACTACTCTGTAGCGTGGAAGGACGCGTATTAAAATGTTACATTTTCCATACATCAGAATGTGTTTTGTCATTTGTTTCTCCAACACATATGCAGTCCTATGTAGGCCCCATGTAATAAGTGTATTAACGCACTCCAGGGTGTGCTGTTAATGGGGATTAATGCACACCCCGGGGGCTGTGAGAGCACGAGGCCACCAAAACACACCCGAGGTGTGCGTTAATCCCATTAACAGAACACCCTGTTGTGCGTTAATGCTTACATATATCTTATTTAGTTAATACACTTCATGTGATACATTTATTGTACACACATCAACATGTTATAACTTAGTCTCTGTCATATTCAGATCTTTATGTAATTCCTCTTACTCCAGGGCAACAGGTTACATTTTTGGAGTTGGCTGCTCAAACCATGCTTTCAAGGCTCTGATGTAGGGAACCCTTACCCTGAATAACACAAAACTCTGCAGGCAAGGAGTTCCACAGCTGGCGAATGAAGTGACTGTATGAAAAGGTGGATCTTTAGGTTCTGACTCTCCGAGTCTCATCTCTAAAAGTCCCATATTCCTCAGGGTTGCTTTTTTCGGTCTAACGCTTAAGCATTTTCTTAAGTAGTCTGGGACTAGCCCATATGCACTTTTAACAGCAAGGGTAGTTTTAGGTAGTTTTCTGCGATTTTAGAGTAGCACTCACACCAAGATTTTATACTGCTCACAGTGGTCAGTTGTTTTGGCACAATGCAAGATGATCCTTGCTAAATAGTTTTATAGCACCTAATCTGTACAGTCTCTGTAGAGGAACGTGATCTTAGAATACATCAACATGATCGAATAAGGATGTCAGCTGTGTTTGTGTGATTTTTTTTTTGCTTCAGTTCACTGGGTCCACAGTTTTCATATCTATGAAACAACCCTAATCTGATCCTTATTTTTTAGTCAAACAATTGACATGGCTGTTTCTCCAGCCACCCGGCTCCCTCCAGAAGCCAAGGTATTTATTTTTATTTATCATCGAGTGACTGACCATCTAAAGCATGAATTACAAATTGAGTGTTTGGAGTACTTCTCAGCTTGGCTGGAGCTGCAAACAACATTAGCTTTGTTTTATCTGAGTTTGGCTTTAGTTGGGAATCCCTTAAGAAAGCTCACAGCGCAGAAAACCATCTTGAAGGGTCAGTTGAAAATATGAGAGGGGCTCCCTATAGGCATAAATAACAGTGTCACCTGTGTAAAGGTGATAGTTCCTTTTGCTGATGTTTTCTCCTAGACCCCTCAGATACATAGTGAATAACAAAGGACCCAGTACCGAGTCCTGGGAAACCCCCTCAAGTTGTCCAGACTTCCTGAAGTAAGACCACTTACGACTGTATACAGTTTTCTTCTGTGCAGATATGAAATGAACCAGAATAGCAGTACTTCCTAGTCCAATCTCTCCCAGTTTGTTAATCAGTATTTCGTGATCAGCTGTGTTGTAGGCCTTGGAGAGGTCAACAAAGATGGCCCTGGTATAGTATCTAGAGTCCATAGCTTTGCCAACATCTTTCATAAACTTTGACATGAAGGAGATGGTACTGTGATATTTTTCCAAAAACGATGGCTTGTTAAAGCCATATTTCTCAATATAATTATGCGGCTGGTTTGCAACTAAACTCCTAGCAATTTTGAAATCGTCAGCAGTAATGATATTGGCTGGTAGTTAGCCATTGTGTCTGGGCTGCCCCCCTTAAAAACAGGGACCATGTTTGCCAGCTTCCAGCCTTCTGGGAAGTAACCCAATTTCAAGGACCAATTAAATAGGTCAGAGGTTCTGCAAACTGACAAGCTGAAATTTTTAAGGATCTGGGTGAGAGGTCATCCACTTTTACTTTCTTTCAATTTTAGTAGTAACTCGATAACCTTGTATATTGCAATTTCAGAAAAATCTGAAGGTCTCTAGGTTGTAGGTGTGTTTCCTGGCACTTATTCCACTTGTTGTGGTGCTCCCTGCAAAGAAATTTCCAGAATTTATTTAAAAAAATGTTTAGCTCTTCAGCCAATTCCTCCCTATCTACAGGTTCCCCTCTCCATTTTTGAGATTGTTGTTAGCAGTTATTTTGTTTACCATTCCGACTTTTAATTACATTTCAAAATTTATTTGGGTTAGATGTCTCTTCCTTCATCTTCTTCCTAATGTAGTTTGTCTTAGCCTGCCTAACTTCCAAGACATACTTTTTCCTGGCACGTCTATATTGCTCCCAGTGCTGGCTCAACCTGAAGTCCTGGGCTTTCCTTCATAATTCTGTCTTAATGTTGTCTTAACTTGGCCAAAAAGGGAGAGTACCAGTTTGCGTTGTCCTTCCCAACTTTTCTTTTTTTCAGGGGCAGGTACTTATTATATACACATTTCAGTTTGTCTACAAAGTAGCTCCATGCACTAAGTTGGGAGTTTAAATTAGTCTTAAATTAGACTTAAATTAGTTTGCCCCACATTACTTCTAAATCACTAAGAAAGGTGACAAAGTAAATCTTTTGTAGTATCAATAACTGATGAAATTTGGTGGCCCTCAAGAATTTCCCCTGCCTTTAAGGTAGCAGACTACATTAAGATTATGAAACAGATCAGGTAAGAGTCCTGCTTCTGTATAGTTTTGTGGATAGTTACAATCAGGTCTAATAAAAATTATTTTAAAATAGTAAGTGTAGGTTCTGTGATTAGCCGATTATGATCAAAGTCAACTGATAGGTCCTGGAGATATCTAGATTTCTCATGGACCAACCAGTCCATACTGAAGTGTGCCACAAATAATAATTTGTGGGAGTCTGCACATGGAGCCCGGTGCCTGAGTCAACTGCAGTATGTTACAGAATGACATGTTGGGGGCCTGCAACAGCCAAATGACAGAACAGATTTACCAAAATTAAGATGTAATTCTACAACAGTATTTTTTTTTCTTCCATAGATTTTTATTGAAATTTCCCCCCCAAAAAAGCAACAGAACAAATAATAAAATGACGATGATGATGACAGAAAAAAAACTACTGTGTAAATCATACAGTCATACTTAAGCAAAAAACAAGACAGCATAACACTAGGTAATAACAAAATCATCTACCAATATAAAACCTAAATCCAAACATTAATCATTCTCTTCCTCTATAATCATACGTCAATAGCAAAAGAATTTGTATATCCAACAATAAACACATGCATAATGTCCTTAGTGTCTAGTATGGCAAAGAATCTCATCCTTAAGCATTGGATAGACAGGAACCCTCTCTCACTATCTTAATGGAAAATGGAAATTATGAAGGCCTTGAAACTGGAAAAATGTGCATATGGTAGTTTGGATAAATTTGACAAGTGGCATATTCCATAGCAATATATTCGCAGCAGTCTGGTTGAACTGGAAGATACAGCAGACTGACAATTAGTCTAAGTAATATACTAGTAGTCCCTCTTTTTATTTCTATCTACCCGTACAAAGTTGTAACCCTCAATTCCCAAGTATTGGATCTCAATTCTGTTATTTAACCAGGTCTCTGTGAATATCATTACATATGGTTCGTTGTTAGCTGCAAACCTATGGCTCTCATCCAGTTTACCAAATATGCTGCGAGCATTAGCATGTATAAATGAGGCGCCCCCTTTGCATTTAAAATTCAAATCCTGTGCATCAGAGATGGGACCGGGATTTGGGTTGATGCCCCCACACAATAATAAGCCAATAAAAACAAATATCTTGAAACATGCCCTGGTTTGTTTGAACACATTTCCTGTTGTATTACTTGTATACAATACACTTGTGTACTTCTTAGATCTGAAAACAAACTTTAACACTGAAACCCTGATCTGGGGGCGCACCACCACTTGCAGCCACCAGATCCTGTCTCTTTAAAAACACACAGCTCTGAATGTATTTTCAAGTAAACTCCAGTTGCAATGCAAGGCCTCAAGTCTACATCGTCAACAACTGCCACCAAGTACTGTTCATGGCCGCTCTCACTGCCAGGCCCCTTTCTAGACTGCAGGCTGAACTAGCAGGGAGAAGAGACAGATAGAGAAGCCACAGCATTTTCATGCAAAAGGGGAACAGCAACAGAATCAAGTCAGGAGCAACAAGTGTGTGTTTGCTATCACCAAATATCAAAACATTAACATACAGCACAGTTTGTGCCGTAGTTAGTTACCTGAACTGAATGAAGGTAACTGAAGCTAGACTAACAAATCACACTCTAGGCGATTTTATATTACAGCTTACATGGAGCATTGCTGTCTGAATCAGCTTGTTCTGCTCCAGTCGCATCGCTGCCCTTTTCTTTAGCATGCTACGTTATGCAGCATGCCAATGGCCTTCTTGTGTTTTGGGGGCATTTCCAGTGGAGAGGTTAGTGAACAGGAGTGGCACTGGTGCAGGTGAAGCAGTGTTTTTACACACTTGCAAAAAAACACCTACACTGGTGCACTCCGCTCCGCGTTTCCCAACAAACCAGGGAACGCTCTGTTCTGCAATGGAGCGGATTGCAATGCTCCAGAAGCTCTTTACACTGCCGGATCTGCAACAGTGACTCATCTGGTGCAGATCCAGTAGTGTAAAAGCCCCTTGTATGTGAAATTCACGTCTTTACAGGCCAGAAAGGAATCTTAATGGGTGAATATTTCCACATCAGGGTTAGCTTGCTAGCACTGTAGGAATAAGGTCCCCCGGGAAGGCGTAATTACATCAGGTCAGTGTCATTCATGTTGGCCCTAGTGCACTATACCTACAGGTATGGCCAAACTGAAATGGTAATACTCAGGCCACTCACAGAGGGTATTGGTAAGCGTAGTAGATTATCTCAGTGGTTGAGGCCCTGCAAGTGTGCAGAAAAATCATGAGATAAAATAGTCCAATTACAGCTCAACTCTGAAGTCTGCAGTAAGATCTAACTTGCATCACCAGGGTCTTACTGATATATCACAGATACAGGGGTTATGTCTATGTTAGCACATACTGACACATTAGCTGAACAACTGAACAGTTACAAGATACACTGTTGCCTATCAAAGTATTTTAGTCCAAGACAAAAAACAAGCAGAATGGCCTGTTGTTGGCTGTCTCCTCAGCCGACACCCTTGATACTGTAGATGCCCTTTGCACTGTGTCCCTTCACGCTCTGGACTGCAGCACAGAGGACTGCTAGGATGAAGGCTGTTAAAAGGAGGGGAGCATGATCTTGGAGGCTCCAGACTGACTGGAGCAGTGTCCCGGGGCAAGAGTTAGCCTAGGCCTAAAAGTCTGGCAAGGCCACTTCAACGATGATTGGTGGAGGGGGTCTACAACCAGGACAAAGCACCTTGTGACCCTCTACTGCAGGCACTGGAGTCTGGCGGTGAAGAGGAGTGATGACCAGCCAGCCCGGTGGTGCTGAGTGTTAAGGGGCTGGATGCCATACCTCGTTCCGTGCCAGCGACCGGTGTTCAGAAATGAGCAGGGGTTGGCCGGGGGGAGGGGAGATCAAGCGTCTGAGGGACTGCTCTCCTTTCCCGGGATGGAAGGACTGCTTGCTCTGCCGAATGACTGCCACCAGATGAAGGCCTGGTGGCAGTGCAGGATGGGAGCAGCAGAGGTGGGTGGCGCTGTGGAACTCCGCAACATGCATATGCCTCTATATGCACACATTGAAAAGCGCGCCCCAACGGGAGGAAGGGAGAAAATGGAGGAAATGGTGGCAGGACAGGCCATTATGAAGCCCTGACCACTAATCCCTCACTTGCTGCATTGCCAGGACCTGCAAGGCCGAAAACTGGATTTGTACTTCGGAGGGAGACAACTTCCCCCTCCTGATCCCACCACAGAGGGGAATCTGTGGGGGTACTCAGGCCACTAGGTAAGTCCTGGAGAGATGTCAGTCAGTAGGGGTTGGCAGGACTGGGCTGAAGAGAGTCCAGCCTGTCCTGGCCAAAGGAGTCTAAACTGAATATGGAAAAAGAAGAGCACTGACCGTGCCCACAGCTTGCTGCTTCAGGACTGGTTGGAGCCCTTTTTCTTGGAGGCTCCTGACTGGCTGAAGTTGTATGCCAGGGGCTGGAGTAAAGTTGGGCCTATGATGATTGGTGGAGGGAGTCCACAACCAGAACAAAGCCCCTCGTGACCCTACTACTGCAGGCACTGGAGTCCAGCAGTGAAGATGTCCTTGGCGTCAGTGCTGATAGGGCTTAGGTGAGAAAACCACAATCCATTACCAGTACCAGGTAGCCCCAGGGTGTCTGTCAGTGCATAATTAACAGAGATGGAGTACTCTGCTACCCCAGCCCAGTAAAGAGAAGGGGTAGGCACTCTTTCCCCCACGCTGGAGCCCGAAATCCACTGGTGATGACCCTGACTGCAGTATGGTGGGACAAGGAGATGCTATGTCCGGAGCTGTATACCTTTAGTACTATTTTTATTTAACAAAGGAGAAGATCCAGGCTGGGAAGTTTAGAGTTAGTCCAGTAGAGGTTTAGCTTTCCACCCAGTTCAAAGGGAAGGAGGAGTAAGAAAATATATAGGACTTTAGAGCCAGGAGGATCCAGGAGTGGCAGTGGATAAAACCAGAACAGTGCTTGTAGGGATGGGCAAAACTGACTCTAACAGAAACTCCATCGAACCTAGGTAGTTCTACAATTTAGTACCTGAAAGAACCTCCCCATTAAAATAACAGTTCTAGAGATTTAATACACAAATTAGCAATCAGCATATAGTTAACATGCAAATGTTTCATGTTACTCATCTTGAAAAGTGTGTTGACTATAAGAACCTGTTTAGGCTCTAACTAGGTCCAATTCTGATCTAATCAGAACCCGTTCAAAGTCTGCCCATCTCAAACCGAATACTGTTACCCGCTCATTCTGACAGTAACAGCACTAACTGTACAACTGTTGTCCTTTGCCCAATCTGTAACCGTGATGTACTCTGTTGTCAAATCTGTAAATGTTGTAAAGCATTAAGCTGTACCGTATACATGCAATTCCCTGTACTTGCTGTTGTCTTCTGTTGTTGGTGACTCTAAACCCTTTGTAAAAAGGCCCTGCCTAAAGGGTTTTATATGGAATAAATAAAATCTTGAGCTCCTTGCCAGTAAAGCTTCCTGGGTATAAGTACAACAGCCGTCAGACCACACCAACAAAACAAAAAAATATGCCAAACTTGATCAGCCAGATGGACAATAAATCGCCACTTACAGGCTCCGCTCCCTAGTACAAGTTTAGAACTTGTGGCACTAGCCACTGGAAGGCTGTTATAATTTGAAAGTTGGTAAAATATGAACCTGTAACATTTTAATTTAGAAAGGGAAAAAACTCTAATGCTGGCTGTCTCAGATTTATTTTAAATTGCTAGTAGCATCACTTTTTTTTTTTAATTAGTAGCTAGTGACTTCTAAGCTGAACTTTCAATAGTGTGACCCAGTAGTACTAGCCCTGGCTGACAGAAAAATGGGCACTCCGTAGCAGCAGCAACAACAACGGGGTATTTGGTACAGCCTGGACAGATGGCAATTGACAGCACCCAGTCATAGTCATGGCCTTTCGCAAATTCGGGGGAATTCAACAGCTTCTCCCATCTACCAGATCAAACCATCTGTTTCAGTTCTGCACATGCACCCCCAGAAGGGTACTGGCCTCAGACTCTGCAAACTCTCTCTAAAGCTGTCCCCACCTCCCCCTCCATATGGTAATCTGTGTGGGTGGCGAAATTCCTTTATTGGAGGTAAGGCAGACTGGAATGGGGGGACGACTAGCTTGCCCTTTTCACAATGCACAGCAGAATAACACAGCAAACCAATGGACCAGAAAGCAAAAAAGAAAACAAAAAAGAAAAAAAAAATTTGTCCTGTTAACTTGATAATGAAAAAACGTCAACTTTATAAAAATCTTAAAATCCAATATCAGAAGCACAGCTTGCCACCAATCAGCAGCCAGACACACACATTGCTTTCATTTTTAATAAAAACATCCGAAGTCAAGCTTTTAAAGGAATAAGGGTGATCTAAGTGTAACCCTCCACCCAAAGAGGGATCCCCCTTACCTGGCTTCCATAAGTCTGTGTGCACCATTGTATTTCCAGATACTGTGGGCATGAACCCCCCAGACTATGCTCTCTAACCCCAGAAGGTTTCTCTTGCTCCCTCGGTCTTTGCTGAGTTACTAACTTCAAGACATGACAAGAAATCTATGATCAGCACCCTGAACCACGAGGGGGAGGAGGAGGAGGAGAGGAGGGGAGAATCTTTATCATCCACACCCCCTGCATGTGCCCCCCCCACCACCTCTACGGAGAAACTCACACATCACTCAGAAAGGAGTGCTAATTTACATATCACTTCTGAGCAGGGACAGCGAGAGAGAGGTCTGTGGGCGTGGGTTTTACGGCACACTGCCGAGGAGGGCTGAGCTTTCAAAACCTCTTCAAACGGAGATACACAAAATGAGGAAGTGGGGGGGAAAAAAAAAAACCAAAACCCAGCGCGGGCTGATGATGGAAATTTAAACTCATCTGCCCTGACACAGATTTTATTCTTAAGCCATGTCAACATACACTGCTTCTTGCTCAGTGTCAGCCATAGCCCCAAGGCACCCCTAAGCACTGCGGTTCCATGGTAATAACATTCAGTACTTTCAAAACCACATGATTCACAGGACCTTCTTTCCTTAAACAGCCAATTGTCACGAATTTGGTGGTAGTGGTGGTGGTGGGGAGGGGTTGATTAGGTTTGTCCAAGATGGTATCGTCGTAACGTGACAACCGGATTGCAGCCTCAGCTGCGTGATTATGGCACTTTTTTATTATGACTGTTATTCGTTTCCCCAGTCTGTTCTTGTCCAGTATTAGTGGGGTTGCCATGAAAGAAACCTTCCATCTAGCTGGGAGGTTGGGTGAGTGAGTGACTGGGTTCACAGCCAACACCAGTAACCTCATCTAGTCAGCTATCAAGGAGTGTACAAATGCCGCACAGCCAGGCCTCTCTGCCCAGGAGCCAGGTGTCTCACTTCTACAATGCACTCCCTCCCTAACCTGGAATTAAAAAGATAAAACGTGAACCTCGATTTCCAAAGTGGCAGTTTGATACATTGTTGCTGCACCACTGGCCCTACCCATGGGCGAATAACTGTCCCCTCCCTCAAATTTTCCAATCCGGATCATCACCGTCACCACAGCCACACTCTGTATACTTTGGCTGGGTGGACAAAATAGCTGGCACCAATGCCTCTCCAGTGTCAGTAGCTCAGTAGGTAGCATGCTCACCTCTGGGGCCAGAAGACCAGAAGGGTGAGAGTTCCAGCCCCACCCCAGGTAACTGGGGTGATATCCATAACTAATGCTGCATTGTTTAGAAGGCATCCTTCGGATGAGATGTTAAACAGAGGTCCTTTCTGTCCATCTCTGGTCCAGCTGGAAGTTAAAGATCCCATGGCACTTATCGAAGAATAGCAGGTGAGTTTCCCCGGTGTCATGGCCAATATTCCCTTTGTCAATAAACAGGTCCATGTAACCTACCCCCCCCAAGACACACCGGTAATCAAGCTGTCATAGGATAGTGTGCCTTTCCTGGTCAAAAATTAATAAGCGGTTGGCCGGTGGTGATGTGTGAACACCAAACAGCCTGCTCTCCCTCCCCAGGAATGGAGTCTCTAACCTCCACATCATGCCAGGCTTCTCCCCGAAACTCACCAGCACCAGGGTGGGAAACCAAGGTTACTTGTACACCTGGGTCTTATGGAGGGGTGAAGAGCTGAGCTGCCTTGTTGCTGCACCCGTCCCATAAATGGATTTCCCTCCATTGTGACTGGGTTTAATACATAGGGTCGGACATTCTCAAGGGACCGTACCACATACCATGTCAATGTGCTACTAAACAAGACTGCTTAGTGGGAAGCCATGCTGTCTTATGAAGCGCTGCTTGGGAGTGGGGCTGGGGGCAGCACTATATGCTACATTCGGGAGATACTGTTGGGAGCAGCCCGACTTTACCACTCCACAGATTGGAGGAAAGTGGGAGAGCTGTGACAGGGTGCACTGACTTTTTAAGGTCCACTTCAGCAGCCCTCCCAGCCACTGAAACCCAACCAGACCCTCTTTGCCTGGGTTGAAAATGTACATCCCATTCCCACCTCCACCTCCATTTAAGCTGCAAGGATGTGCACAAACTAGCGCCAAAAGGGTCAAAACAGATTAATAGGCTGTGACCACTGGAGTTAATCTTGTAAAAACAAGAGATTAGCTGGCTGTATGGGAAAGGGTCAGACTTAATTAACTGTAATGAATCTTGTATAATCAATAAATTAATTACTCTTATATAGCCTGAAGCTACAATGAAAGGGGTAACTGCTGGGACGGAACCAGTGACTTTAAAAGCCTCCCCTTCTCATGGAAAGGCACAGGAAGATCGAGAAAAAGAGAGGGAGGAAGCAGTATAGCGCAGTGGTTTAAGGCTCTGAGCTGCAAACCTGGAGACCTAGGTTTGAATCCCACAGCCACTTGCATACTGTGTGACCCTGAGCAAGTCCCTTAACTTCCTTGTGCTCCCAGGTCGCACCTGTAAACAAGCTTTCAGCTTAGTGTGTCTCTCCTGGTTTAAAAAAAAAAAAAATAAGAGGGACAGAGAGGGTAAAGGAGCATGAGGAAAAAGAGAGAGGGTAAAACAGGGAAAATGAGAAAGTAGGAGAGGGACATCAAGAAAGAAAGATAGAGATGAGTGAGGAGGAAAGAATGAGAGGGTGAAAAGAAGGAGATTGGCAAAGAGAGAGGAGGAAAAGGTGAGAAAGATGGTGAGACAGAGAATTACAAAGAGAAAGGGGGGACAGAGAGAGAGAGATGCGAACGGCTTGGTAGGTGAGGGAGAATGACAGAGAGGGGAGGGAGAAAGAGAAAGGGAGAGGGTCAGGAAAGGAGAGTGAGGGAGGAGGGAAGGTGAGCGAAGGAGAATCAGAAAGAGATAGGAGGAGAGAAAGAGAGGAGGACAATAAAAAGTGAGAAAGGGAAGAATGAGGGAGAGGGAAGGGGGAGGGGAAGGGAGGTGGGGCAAGAGAAAGGGAGAATGAGAAAGAAAGAGAGAGGGGGGAGTGTGGGAGAATGAGGGAGAGAGATGGAGAGATAGGAAGTGTGGGAGACTGAGAAAGGGCGAGTGGGAGGGAGAGAGTCTGACCACAATTTAATAAAATAAACAGGCAAGTACAAGCGAACCTGGTAACCTAAAGAAGCCTGACTCTGTACTCGGTGTGAAAGCAGTGAACTTGATTAGAAATGCAATTCGTTCTCCGCTGTGTAAAATAAATGTGTAGTTATTAAAAAAGAGTAGGAGATTCTTAGCTCATGCATGATGAAGCTAAATCTTGTATACTGCTGGGAGAAAGGAACAACGCAGCATAAATAGCAGCAAACTACATAGCATCCTGCTACCACCTTCAAAATACAACATCGATATTTTAATATAAGTGCACTGTAGTATGTATATGTCTTATGAATAATCTGATATTTAAACTTCAGCAATACTTGTGTAACCCCCCTTGCAAATGGGGGTTCCCAAAAGTCTTCTAGGAGCTGGCTAGGTGCTCCCAGCCTGAATGGTGTTCGGCTTTTAAGCCGCTTAACTGTGAGTGCTTTTAGAGCCTCTGGTACTGTCTCTTTAAGAGCTGCCTGCTCGCAGGCTAGTTTGGTTTGAATGGGGGGGACTGTGTGTTTAATGCTCGACTCTCGCCCGAGCTGTCTAATCGCTCCGTTTCTACAGTCGCTAAGAGCGCAGAGGGAGCCTAATTGAAAGATGTAACTGTTTGCCAGAAATCAGTTAGAGTGTTAATGAAAATACAGTTTGTCTAACCTGCCTTTCTTGCAGCTGGGACTCTGTGTGTTCTGCCCCTCCATTTTGGACCTGAACTGCTGAGCTGGGCCAACTGGGTTAGGGGAGCCCTAAAATAGAGACTGCTTGGAGCTAACCAGAACTTGGACTCTCACCTGGAGCCTGCTACAAAAGGGGAATATATGGCAGGTGCCTCTGGGAATTGTAGTTTGGACACTGGCGTCTTTTTGCACCAACAGAGGGAGCCCTGCTGTGATTGACAGCCGAATCCACCAACAGAACTGGTATGAAGCCAAAGGAAAAGCCTTGAACTATTGCTGGGAGGTCAGATGCGAGTTGACTGTGTAAGCAGAAGGATCTCTGTTTGCTGCAGCGTATAGTTCGTGTGGGAGGTCCTGAAGTCGGCCTGCAGCCGTTAGAGTGAGTGAGTGAGTCAGGCTGAACCCGAATTCGGAAGAGAAAGAAGAAGAAGTGTGCAGAACCAGGCTTGCCCATAGAAGACTGAAGATTTGTTGAAGTGCGATCGGCCTGTCGGGGACTGCTGATGCTGTGTGTGCTCCCGGATAATTTGCAGTGTTTGCGATCGGGATCGAGAAGCATCTGCCTGGTATAGTAATTTCCTTTACATATGAATGTGTCTAGTGCTTGTGGGGGATCGTGATTCCATTTCCCTGTTACTGTGAGTTGTGAGCTGAAGCTGGAACCTGAACTCAATTTAATCGGACTGAATCCGCCTGCTATCCAAAGCAGTGGGCCCTGTCACGAGGGCCTCATCTCCATGCCCTGTTTTCTGGCAATCCAGAACAACCATTTCGATCTGGTTCTCTGCTTGGGGTATCGTGAGTACAAATCAGGGAAACTCCCTGCACCTTTCATTTAATCAAAGTGTGTCAACTGATTTCTGTGGACTGAGCCATCCGGCTCCGGATTTCAATTGTGTGTTGTGCATATATTTTCCTCCTACAGGGCCCCATCTAGCTGCACCAGCTGGCCAACCCCGGGCAACGAACCTGGCTAGCCCCCCCCATCCTGGGTACCCAGAGTGTGACATTTTGGACCCTATATGCATGCACAGTACTGTGATTCGAATATTTCCAAACCAAATCAACCTGATTGCCCCCTCCTTGTTACTGCCCCTCTAATAAATCAGATTTGTTGTTATTTAACTATATTCTGTCTGTGGTGTCAGTACATGTAAAATAAGCACTGCATTTTGGCTGTGTATATTATCTAACCTTGTTTTACAGGGGGGTCCTCAGAGACGTCCTGCAAGAATCAGTCCTGAGGGTAAGTGGTTACTGTATGTGTAAGAAGTGTGCATATGTGGGGTATTGGGAAGGTAACTCCCATGTATTGCGTGAGCCACTAGTGGGAACAAAGGGGGTTCACAGTGTCCCAGAGGCTGTATCCGAGCTAGTTTAACCACTACCAACCCTGACCTCTGGGTGGAGGCACCCACCAATGGACCTAGGCCCCTTAACCTGTCACTAGCCATACAGGCAGGGGTAGTAACCCTTGGGATAGCGCCACCTAGTGGTTACACTTGTATATTTTGTCATGCCAATAAAGTTATTTTTGAATTTGAATTTTTGAAAGCAAAAGAGGCAAGGAGAGAGAGAGACCCAGAGGAAGACTGAGAAAGAGAGGGAGAGCCAAAAAAGAGAGAAATGGGGGAGGGAGGGAGAGAGAGGGGGAGGGAGAACAAGAAAGGGAGATAGGACAGAGAGGGAGAGTAAGAGAGATAGATCAAGAAAAAGAGAGAGAGAGAGAGAGAGAGAAAGGGAAGGATAGAGAGAGGAGGAGGAAGGGAGACAGATAAGCAGAGAAGAGACAGAGGGAGGGAGGGAGGGAGAGAGAGCACCCCCCCAACACTCACTCCTTGGAAGAGTCTGGCCATAACGCTAAACAGTTCCCCTCACAAGGGTCTCACAAGTGGGATGAATCACCCACTCACCATGGGTAGGGGGCCCCTCCTGGTCAGTAGTGAGTTATACTGGTGAGACAGTGTGTGGGGAAACCTGTGTATTGAATCACCTTCTCCCCCTGGGTAGATCATCCCCCCAGGACAGTACTGAGGTACACTGGTGCGGCAGTGTGTGAGGAAGCCGGTGTGCTGAATCCCCCTCTCACCCTAGGTAGGGGGTCCCTCCAGGTCAGTACTGAGGTGCACTGGTGGGGCAGTGTGTGGGGAAGTCTGTTTACTGAATCACCCTCTACCCCTGGGTAGATCATCCCTCCAAGACAGTACTGAGGTTCACTGGTGGGGCAGTGTGTGAGGAAACCGGTGTACTGAATCCTCCTCTCACTCTGGGTCGGGGGGGGGTCCCTCCTGGTTAGTAACAAGGTACACTGGTGAGACAGTGTGTGGGAAGTCTGTTTACTGAATCACCCTCTACCCCTGGGTATATCATCCTTCCAAGACAGTACTGAGGTTCACTGGTGGGGCAGTGTGTGAGAAACCGTGTACTGAATCCCCTCTCACTCTGGGTGGGGGGCCTCCTGGTTAGTAACAAGGTACACTGGTGAGACAGTGTGTGGGGAAGTCTGTTTACTGAATCACCCTCTACCCCTGGGTATATCATCCCTCCAAGACAGTACTGAGGTTCACTGGTGGGGCAGTGTGTGAGGAAACCGGTGTACTGAATCCCCCTCTCACCCCAGGTAGGGGGTCCCTCCAGATCACTACTGAGGTGCACTGATGTGGCAGTGTGTGAGGAAGCCAGTGTATTGAATCACCCTCTCATTCAGGGTAGGGGGTCCCTCCAGGTCAGTACTGAGGTGCACTGGTGGAGCAGTGTGTGGGGAAGACTGTATTGAATTACCCCCAGCCTGGGCAGGGAGTCCATCCAGGTCAGCACTGAGTTGCACTGGTGGTCCAGTGTATGGGGAAGCCTGTGCACTGAATCACCCTCTCATCCTGGGTAGGGGGTCCTTCCAGGTCAGTACTGAGGTACACAGGTGGGGCAGTGTGAGGGAAAGCCTGTGTACTGAATCACCCTTCACCCTTGGCAGGGGTCCCTTCAGATCAGTACTGAGGTGCACTGGTGGACTGTGTAGGGAAACCTCTGTACTGAATCCCCCTCTCGCCCTGGGCAGGGGGTCCCCCCAGGTCAGTACTGAGGTACACTGGTGGGGCAGTGTGTGGAAAAGCCTGTGTACTACCCCCCCCCCACCCTGGTTACGGGGTCCCTCCAGGTCAGTACTAAGGTGCACTGGTGTAGCACCACAAACAGTCCAAACTACTAGCCTGAGTAGTGCCGTTTTTTTTTTTTGTTTAAACAAACACAGCATTTCTGCTGGGAACTCCCCTCCCTCCTCGTCACTGCCCCAGCACCACAACTCATTGCTTCAGACAGTGGTTTAAAATTTCTATTCTTACACAGAAAAAAAAACAGCAGAGCACAGCACAAGGAGAGATGTTGCCTAAAACAGAATCCTTGATATGATTTGGATTGTCCCCGGGATGCTCAGCAAACTCACTTTTACTGTCAACTTCCTAAAATGCACTTTTTTTAAATTTCTCGTACTAGCTGTGTAAAAATATACTTCTTATTCTTTTAGTTCTGCTTGGTATTTTCTGTTGTGTGCTGCATTGCCGGGTTTGCCACAGTGGAGGAAAGTGCTTCCTTTGTGGGCAATGAAGGTCACAAGTTAAAATTCCCACCTACTGTAGATACTTGAACTCAACCCCAATGCTGACCCCACAGTTTTATGCAGGTTAGCCCAGCTGAGAACCTCAGCCAACACCTCATTTTTATTTTCAATCCTGAACTTATGCGCTTTCTGATCCCTGATCCTGCAGCACCCCTCCAGCCCCCTTACCAACCTTCTCACGGACAAACTGGTTATCCATCGCTTGCCTAGCACTACACATGGGGGGGCCTCCCATGTCGGTTGGGCATGAGCCAGCTAGGGAATGCCAGATAAGACAAGGCTTTTCCCCAGGGCACCCTCATGGAATGACTTCCAGCTTGCATGTCATAGGCGTCCATCGTGGGCCTTCCCTCGACGTGTGCATGATGCTGTGCTACCCCTGGCCTTCACCAAGTGGCAGTCAGGCAATGAGATTTTGTGTCCTCCCACTCCTACCCTGATGCGCACAGCTGTCCTGGGGATGCTCAATCCTCGCTTCCCTGGCTGGCTTCTCCAGTGACTTCTCCAAGCCTGCTCCTGAACTCAGGTCGATGGCGTTGCGAGCAGTATCCCTTTGCGCTTTCCCAATGGGCCAGCCAAATGTCTCATTTTCAGTGGGGGGGTGCTGAAGCACAGGGAGGTTATGTGACTCATTCAGGGTCACACAATAAGACAGTGGCTGCAGTGGGACTCAAATCAGAGCTCTCCAGCTTCAAAACCCCATGTGGCAACAACTGGTGGCTGTCTACATGCAAGTTAAAGGTCCTGTGCACACACTGGCTCGCAGCCAAAGTCACATGATGACAGCACTTCACGCTGCCACCTGAGAGACCAGGATTTGCACCGGAGTCCTAGAATACCACTCCGGGGCCAGGGGGTGTGATCACAGTGAGCAGTATCTGTAGCAGCACTGAAGTCAGCTGCTTGCTTGTACCCCATCAGCCAGAGAAATGTTACAGTCAGGCAACCACAATCTCTGCTGCAGTGCGGGACAGTGGGTAAAAACAGGGAAGGGGGAAGAGTAGGGTGTTACCCCGGTGCCCTGGTCAGACCTGCCCTCAGTAAAATAGGTTCCGGAGCAGATGTCCATGGCTGCATATGTCAGATGATCTTGCTTCCATGCTGGCTGTTTCTCTGTCTCTGTCTCCACACATTCCCTGCCCTGCTGGTACCTAGTTCACTGCTGTTAAAGGGCTCTGAAATAATGAATCTATGTAGGGCATTACGTGTACCCAAATTCTGTGTTAGGTTTATCCAGATTTTGTTCTATTTTGCACTCATCGCAAGGTGGGGGCATAGGCGAGGGGTGGGAGCATGAGTAGGGGTGGGGCACGGGCCAGAGAGATGGGAGCATGAGCCAGGGGTGGGTCATGCACCAGGGTTGCGGACATGAGCCAAGGGTGGAGACATGAGCCAAGGGTGGGGACATGAGCCAAGGGTGGGGACATAATGGGGGCATAAGCCAAAGGTGGGGATATGAATCAGGAGTGGTGCATGGACCAGGGATGGGAGCATGAGCCAGCTGTGGGGCAAGGGCCAGGGATGGGATCATTAGCTGGGAGGGCATGAGCCAGGGTGGGGATATGAGCCAGGGTGGTGCACGGACCAATGATGGGATCATGAGCTGGGGGCGGGCGCATGAGCCAGGGGTGGGGATAAGAGCTAATGGTGGGGAACGGACCATGAATGGGGCACTGGCAGGGGTCGGGCCTCGGACCAGGACTGAGGACATAGGGCCAGAGGTGGGGCATGGACAGGGATGGGGCATGTGCCAGGGGAGCATAGTCCAAGGGAGGGAAATGAACCACGGTGGGAACATAAATCGGGGGGCATGGGCCAGGGTGGAGCACAGCTCAGGGGTGGGGAAATGAACCAGGGGTGGAGCATGTGCCAGGGATGAGGGCATGTGCTAGGGGTGGAGCATGGACCGGGGTGGGGAAATGAGCCAAGGGTGGGGACGTAAGTCAGGGATATGGAAATTAATCATGGGTGGGAACATGAGCCAGGGGTGAAGGCATGGGTTAGGAGTGGGGTGATGGGCCAAGGCTGTCCTCCTCTGCTAGTCACCCTGTCCTTGGGCCTGGGCGACCCCCCCCCATGGTGACCACCCACAATCCCAACCTCCACTACCCCACTTCCTTGATAGTGGTAGATACATGGCACAGGGCCTTAGGTAACCGCTAGCTATCATCAAGACAGCAGCGTGGTTTGTAGTCCCCATTCTTCTAACTTCCACCTCTCCTCACACTGTGGCTGGGGACCCAGGGGAGTAAACCAAGGGGGTAAATTGAGAAAAAGTATAGCTACAAAAATAAGAACACGCTGGCTCTGCACAAACACTAAAGACCCTCTCCCCTTTCGCATCCTATGGTAGACTCCAAGATGACCCCCACCCTGTGAAAAAAAGAGCATTATGTTAAGAAATGAAAGCAATAAGAATTAAGTTTTATTTTTAAAAGGAAAAATGCTTCCCTTCTTTTTTAAATACAGTACAATGCCTGTCTGAGCACCATTTCCTCTTTCAGAAAATGTTTCCTGACCCCACCAAAGGACGAGAATGGCAACCTGCAACATGTGACACTGAAGTAGAAAATAACAAAACATGTTTTTTTTGTAAGATATCCATTCCTAATGATTGGTTTGTGTGTTGCTCATGCCTTTCTAGATAGGAATAGGGGAAGAGAATCCTAGAGGACAAAAGACTAAAGATATGCTGTGTTCAAAAAATCCTGCCATCCAATCAGCTACAGACCCCAACATTGGGTACATAGAGACATGGGGTATGGTACATGAAAAAAGACTGGAGGGCAGGGGGTTCACCACCCAACACTGGGTACATAGAGACATGGGGTATGGTGCATGAAAAAAGACTGGAGGGCAGGGGGTTCAGCACCCAACATTGGGTACATAGAGACATGGAGTATGGTACATGAAAAAAGACTGGAGGGCAGGGGGTTCACCACCCAACATTGGGTACATAGAGACATGGGGTATGGTGCATGAAAAAAGACTGGAGGGCAGGGGGTTCAGCACCCAACATAGGGTACATAGAGATATGGGGTATGGTATATGAAAAAAGACTGGAGGGCAGGGGGTTCAGCACCCAACATTGGGTACATAGAGACATGGGGTGTGGTACATGAAAAAGACTGGAGGGCAGGGGGTTCAGCACCCAACATTGGGTACATAGAGACATGGGGTACGGTACATGAAAAAAGACTGGAGGGCAGGGGGTTCAGCACCCAACATTGGGTACATGGAGACATGGGGTATGGTACATAAAAAAAGACTGGAGGGCAGGGGGTTCACCACCCAACATTGGGTACATAGAGACATGGGGTATGGTGCATGATAAAAGACTGGAGGGCAGGGGGTTCAGCACCCAACACTGGGTACACAGAGGCATGGGGTATGGTACATGAAAAAAGACTGGCGGGCAGGGGGTTCAGCACCCAACATTGGGGACATAGGATATGCTGAATGAAAAACGACCGGGGGGGGGGGTAGCTCCCAACAATGGGTACAGAGGGATGTAGGATATGCTATGATGCTGTATAAAAAAATGGAGGGGGTTGCGCCAGCACCCAAGATTGGGTACACAGGGACGTAGGATGCGCTGAATGAAAAAAGACTGGTGGGGGGAGGAGGTCCAGCACCCAACAATGGGTATATAAGGACGTAAGATATGCTATACAAAAAAAAAGGGGTTCAGCACCCAATATTGGGTACATAGTGACAGGATATGCAATATGAAAAAAGCTAAGGGGTCCAGCACTGAACATTCGATACACAGAGATGTAGGACACGCTATATGAAAAAAGCCGGGGGGAGGGGGTCAAAACACAAGATTGGGTACAGAGGGGCTAGGGTATACTAGATGAAAAAGCTAGCAGGGGTGGGAGACCAGTACTCAACAATGGATAAATAGGGATGTAGGATATGCTGAATGAAAAAAGGCTGGAGTGGGTCCAGCACCCAACACCGAGTATATAGGGACGTAGGATATGCTAGATGAAAACAAAAAGCTGGGGGGAGGTCCAGAAACCAACACTGGATACATAGAGACACAGAGCAAGCTAGATGAAAAGAAATGCCGGGGGTTCAGCAAGGACATAGGATATGCTAGATGAAAATACGCTTATCAAGAACACAACACTGAGTTCATAGGGACATAAGATATGCCATTAATTCTTAGAATTTGTCCCACTGTGCCTCACCCAAGCCATGGAAAAATTCTTGAGCCCCCAATCCAGAAATAATTAAATAATTTCGGGTCTAAAAATACCATACTTTGCATAGTAGACCAGGAATAATGTGATATGTCTTTAAATAGTTGCCTGAGTTTTTTCTCATTTTAGTCACCTTATTCTCCCACCACGTAATCACCATGCCCTGGGTCTGCCTACTCCCCACCATGTAATCACCATGCCCTGGGTCTGCCTACTCCCCACCATGTAATCACCATACCCTGGGTCTGCCTACTCCCCACCATGTAATCACCATGCCCTGGGTCTGCCTACTCCCCACCATGTAATCACCATGCCCTGGGGCTGCCTACTCCCCACCATGTAATAACCATACCCTGGGGCTGCCTACTCCCCACCCTGTAATAACCATACCCTGGGGCTGCCTACTTGCTCCCCTATTTCGACTCTTAGGGCCTGATTTTCAAACGTCTTGTGGATGCTGCATGCTCCTAGTGCACTGAATATACGGTACAGGGGGCTGCAGCATTCTTTTGACACAGATCGCGATTTTCATTCGATGCGCCAAATGCCGCAAGTTAGACCAGCTCCCTCCTGGTTAAACTTGAACCATTTGAGGGACCCTTTTTCTAGGGCTTGCACCAAAGCTTTGGCACAAGCTGCCGTAAACTGTGGAAAATGTCGCAACTGCACCGAATGTACTAAAACTGGGTGCAGTTGCATCAAAGGAGTTTGGCATAGTTGTGTCAACCTTTGAAAATCAGGCCCAGGGTCTTGAACCCTGCTTATACCTCCTTGTGATACTACCATTGTTCAGACTCAGGAATAAACTGCTTTCTCCATCCCTTTGCCCAACATCTGGAATAACAGTCCCACCCACCACCTGCTCCTCCCCCTTCGCCTTTTGCCCTGCTATTTAGCAACTTCTCAGGGATTATTTTCCTCCCTCCTGCACATTCTCCTGGTACCGCTCTGCTTAGCACCTGTATATGTGTTGCCACTGGTCTACTGGTTCAGCTGTTATCTCTCATAATTTGCACACTGTTCCCATTGGCTTGCACTGTATTGTACATTTTGTTTTGCACAGTTAACCTCTGAATTATATTTACTACCCATACCGCTTCCCTGGGTCTCAGCAGGAAATGAGTCTTAACTCAGTGTGCTTTGTACACAGATCAATAAACTTACCTGCTATTATCCACTTTCTGTTTGACTCATCCTTCACACAAAACATTAAACACTAAAACATTTAAAAACAGTACATTTTCAGGCTTGCCTCAGCCTTCCCTGGAATAGGCTGTGGCCTCCCCATTTGAGAAACACTGTGCTAGATGAGAAAAGATTGCAGGGGACCAGCACCCAATATTGGGTACATCAGAATATCGGATGTGCTGAATGAAAAAAGCCGTGGGGGATGGGTCCAGCACCCAACATTGCGAACATAAGGACACAGGATATGCTGAATGAAAAAGCTGGGGGTCCAGCACCCAACATTGAGGACATAGGATATGCTAGATGAAAAAGCTGGAGGGGGCCCAGCATCCAACATTGAGTACATAGGGACGTGGGATATGCTAGATGAAAAGCTGGGGGGTTCGGCACCCAACACTGGGAACACAGAGATGTAGGATATGCTAGATAGAGAAAAAATTGGGGGGGGGGGCAGCAACCAAAAGCCATTTTGGGGGGTGTCCAACACCCACCATTGAGTACCTAGGGATATAGGATATGCTAGATGAAAAAAGCCAGGGTGGAGGTCCAGCACCTAACACTGGGGACATAGGGACATAGGATATGCTACATGAAAAGAGCAAAAATGGAGGGACCAGTATACAACATTGGGTATACAGGGAGATGGGAAAGGCTAGATCAAAAAAAAGCGAGATGTCCAGCACCCAACACTGGGTACATAGGAATGTAGGATATGTTAGATGAAAAAAATGTGGAGTCCAGCACCCAACATGGAGTGCACAGGGATGTAGGATATGCTAGATGAAAAAGTTGGGGGTCCAGCACCCAATACTGGAACATAAGAATATAGGACATGCTGGATGAAAAAGCTGGGGAGGGAGTCCAGCACCCAACACTATGTACATAGGGGCATAAGATTTTCTGAATGGAAAAAAGCCCAGGGGAACCAGCACTCAACACTGGGTATATAGAGATGTTGGATATACTACATGCAAATAGACTTGGGGGGGGCATCATGTTTTTCTTCTGCCATCCAGGCAGCCACAACATGCAATATCGTGTGAAATATTGGGAGCCCTCCTCTGTCCAACTAATTAAATGCTGTACCCAGTAACGTTATTCTCTATGAAACCTCTGGGAATCCTCCCTCCCCCAATGAATTAAATGCTGTACTCAGTAATGTTATTCTCCATGAAACCTATGGGACCCCTCTCCCCAGTGAATTAAATGCTGTACCAAGCAATGTTATTCTCTGTGAAACCTTTAGGAACCATCCCCTCCCCAGTGAATTAAATGCTGTACTTTGGAGGCTTTGGAGGGATGGTCACGCACATGGAAACTGAGGTTAAATACCGAGAAGTGCAGTGTTCTCCACTTGGGGCTCAGGAACCCTATTCATGAGTACGTTTTGGGTAGGGAGAAACTACAGGTTTCCGGGGAAGGGGAGGATCTTGAGGTGGTTGTTAATGCCAAATGGAATAACTCTGAGCAGTGCAGGAGGTCAGCGACTAAAGCAAATCAGATGCTCGGGTGCTTCACCAAGGGGATAACCTCAAGGAAATGGGAGGTGCTTCTCCCTCTACATAAATGCCTGGTTAGGCCACACCTAGAGTACTGTGTGCAGTTTTGGTGCCCATACTTAAAAAAAGGACACTGTACTGTTGGAGAGGGTCCAGAGGAGGGTGACCAGGATGATACAGGGCCTGGGGGAGAGGCCCTATGGGGAGAGACTTGGGGAGTTAAACTTGTATTCTCTCAAGGAGAGGAGGGACAGAGGGGATATGTTCAAAGTATTTAAATATCTAAAGGAAGTAAATAGGGTCAGACTGGATATGGTATTCCAGCTGAGGGAGGAGGGTGCCACCAGGGGGCATTCCATGAGGCTGGTAGGTGGGAGGCTCGGGGGAGACTAGGAGACGCAATTTCACTGAGAGGATGGTGGACCCCTGGAACGCACTTCCTGCAGAACTGGTGGCTGTTGATATAGTGGAGGGATTCAACAGGGGCTAGGACAGGTATAATGGGAAGGTAAAGCTGAGAAATGCCAGATCTGAAGGTGTAACCATGATGGGGGATTTTTGGGGGAGGCAGTGGGGGGCCAACAACGGTGTCCTGACCGGGTGCTGATTTTCGAGCAGACTCAATAGACCTTTGGGCCTACTCTGCTGGCATCTTAGTATGTTAGTATGTAATGTTATTCTCCATGAAACCTTTGGGAACCCTCCCCTTCCCAGTAAATTAAATGCTGTACCCAGTAATGTTATTCTCCATGAAACCTCTGGGAGACCTCCCCTCCCCCCAGTGAATTAAATGCTGCACTCAGTAATGTTATTCTTCATGAAACCTTTGGGAACCCGCCTGTCCCCAGTGAATTAAATGCTGTACCCACTAATGCTATTCTCCATGAAACCTCTGGGAGACCTCCCCTTCCCCCAGTGAATTAAATGCTGCACTCAGTAATGTTATTCTCCATGAAACCTCTGGGACCCCTCCCCCAAGAAATTAAATGCTGTACCCAGTAGTGTTACTCCCCAGGAGAAACTGCTCCAACTTTAAAAGATTCAGCACTCCCCCTTGCACTGCTCCTTACGGGAACTTGTTTCACAGGTTTGCCACTCTCTGTGTGAAACAATGTTTTCTCATATTACCCTTAAAACCCCGATGCATAGGGTATAATCTCTTATTCTACTGCCTTGAACAAGCCTGAAAATGTTACCCCTGATCCGTCTCATCCTTAAAATGATGCATCAGTCCAGAATTCCAATGCATTCTAATACTGCCATCAGCCTAAATGTTGTTAAAACTTTACAAACCTAAATCATATATGCCCTTATAGGGACACTGTCAACACTTTTTGCATCATACTGTTTCTAGCTGAAAACTCACACTTTATCATTGTTTACCTTATGTAAAATTCACTGATGTTGCTGGCTGCCTTATCTGCCTTCTTTCTTGGAAGAAGCAAAACACCTGCTAATGGTGTAAATACACCCCACATTGTTTTGTTTCAAATCCTTGATCTACTCTTATTGCACACTTCCTGAGCATTATGAACAACCTCAAAGAGTGCAGCCACACATGGTGCAATAGCCTCCATTCCTCCCACTGCATTGAGTGGCTAGAGTGTGTTGGGGGTGTTCCCGAATCCAGGAAGGATGCAGTGGGAGTTGATCAAGGACTATAAACAAACATGTTTTGGTGTGGTAACACCAATATGGTGGGCAGTCTGTTTTTTACTTTTTAAAAAAAGAAAGGAAACAGAATCAAACTATCAGCTACATCAGCACATTCTACAGAATGTGACCAATCATAACCCCCAAGCCTCATAAGGAGAGACCAAAAAGTATGCAATGCAAACATATGCTAATCTAGAAGGCTTTTCCATTTCTGTGTTCTATTTAGTCACTTTTTTTCGGTTAACATTTACTGTGCTTCTTCCCCTACGTCCTTGACCGGCCTCCCCTCTGTCTGGCCGTCCCACCTAGCCCCGTTACTTGCCATTTCCAGCAATTACCTCTTACCTCACGCGGTTCTCTCCTGACATGGATACCCTCCCAAGGAAAGGGCTACCGAGCCCAGTCAGCAATGCAGGGCCTGCAGCGGTGGTGGACAGCATACTACATTCAGTCGAGGGGCTTTCTTTTTTTATTGGTGCGCCTCCCCGATGTTGGAAGGGCCTTGCTGACACAGAGCATCATGCCCCCAATGCCCCCGAATCCTTGGTTTTACTGCTTCTCCACCTGTGGCCACCAAGGTGGTGGTGTTGTAGCGGAAACCATTTTCCCTCCCACCTCTGAGGAGGCGAACATCCCTGGGACGCTCAACCATCCTCCCTGGCTGGCCCTCCAGTGAACCAGGTCCGCGTTTGAACCTGGGTCGTCAGCACCACAAGTAGTAGCACTGCTGAGCTGGCGGGCCGGCTCCATTTTAGTCACTTTCTGTGACACTGTCTTGGAATATACAGTGTATCTGTATTATATCGACACAGCAGCACCTGTATGTTGGGGGTGAGTGGGGTTTCTGACAGCGTGTATCTCAGTGATCTTCGCTCCTAGTTTCAGTCTTAAGATCACATTTTTTTGGCAAGTTTTGGGGAAAACAGTTTGGCAGTTCAAATGTTATTAGTTTCTGAATACATGTAAAATGCATCCTTTTTTTGGATCACAGCAGAGAAACATAGTCAGAGTTAGATTATGAAATCTATTGGTTCATTAGAGTTAGATCCAAGGAAGTGCCTTTGGGGGTTTTAAAACAACATTTTATTTTGTTTTTAAGTTATAAGGTTTTACAGTTTGCACGTGCTTGGACCACTTGAAAGAACTGCTGAAAAACACTATCTCCCACTCCCCACAAATGAAAGTTCAATATAAATGTAGTGCCTCAGAAAGGACATCCCCTGGGGTCCTACAGAAACATCCAAGTACTTCAAGAACCACTAGTGTAGGTGACCTGAGGGGCAGGGGTTAAAGAAGTGGTGCCCCGGTCCCCAGTAATGGTGCCCCAGAGTATACCAGTACCTCCCAATTTGGTACCCAGCAGCCCCAGCACGCTCCAGTAAGGTGCCCCCATAGACGTGGCCAGGAATAGAGTGGCAGAAGAGGAGTACAGCAAATAATAGAGGAGTCAGGAAGTGATTCGTGGGGCTACACAGTAAAACACTGCTGTCTGCTTTTAAACTTTTTTCCTGCACTCAGCCAGTTCCTGTGCTAGTTTCCTGCCCCAGTATGGCATGAGCCTAGTGCCAGGTTTTGAATGCCCAGCTCGCGCTGGACGGTTGGTTGTCCTCCATGTTGCCAGGGACTTGGCAGTCATCATTTGCCCAGCATCAGAGACAGAGAACCGTAAGCCAGTGACCAGCCAGCCAGTGACAGCAGGAAGGGAGCTTACCACAGTGGGTCTCTCGCTGCGTCCTGGCTGGTCTGGTGAAGTGAAGTGCAGCTCAATTCCAGTGGTTGTAGTGTGGTGGTGTCATTTGGTCCCTGGTTGCAGCAACAGTTCCAGCGCCAGTAGCAAGGCAAGAGAGTGAAGAGTGAGGTCAGAAGGAAGTGGAGTAGCAGACAGTCAAGAAAGCACTCAGGTGGCCATGGTGAGGGCTCTGTCTAGCCCCATTTTAAAAATGTTACTTATTAAAAGTTTCAGTCAGTCCCTCATTGGCAGCAGCTGGTATCTGGGACATGATGGTGAGAAGCAGACTAAGCAGGAGGAGCAACAGGAAAAGGCTGCTGCGGTGAGAGGGAGAGCATCGGAGGCAAAGCCAGTTAGGCCCAGGAAAGAAGGCCTCTCTCAATGGACCACACATAGTCCCTCACCCCCAAAGCACCATCACCAAAACCAGCCAGCCGTTCCAGTCTCCTCACCCACTTCGGCCTCCCCATGCACCTCAGCTTCACCCCGGGTTGGGGTGATGAGTGGCTGCAGAACCAGTGAGCAGGTACTGACCACCAGAACTCCAGTGCCACTCAATACTGGAGGGGTTGGGGAGGGGAGTTTTCTGGCAGCAGCGGGGCTTGGGCACCCTGGTATCGGAAACACATGTATAAACATGGCGGTGGGATTGGGCACTCGTAAACAGTGTTGGGAAGGTGGGTGGCTACCAGCCAGCAGGACTGGGCACCCAACGACCATTCTATATGCAGCAACATGGGACAGGAGGGAGGGGGATACCAGTCAGTGGCATTGGGCACCTGATGGCCATTTTTACAAGACGTGGGTTAGGAGGAAGGGGGTACCAGCCAGCAGCATTAATTAATTAAAAGGTGGGTCTAGAGAGAGGTGGGTTCTAAGGATAGCTGGGTTTTTGTGTAGGCAGGTTGAATGACAGTGATTTCTTTGTCACTGCTTACGTGAGCTGAAATCACTGATGATCAGCAGATCACATATGCAGTGACAAAGAAATCACTGATGGTCAAACCACTAACGCAAAATCCAGCCATCTTTAGAATGTTCATTTTTCAAACTGAACATGTGCAAAAAACAGCACCGTTTTTTTTCCCCCTCTGGAGCACTGGCAGGTGGCTACGGCCCTCCTGATGGAGGGACTCTCCCTCTGGTCCTACCACACTCGCCGATCCCCGGTAGTTTCCCCTGAGGCGGGGCCAGGAAGGAGGTTGCCAGCTTCTCCTCCCTCCCAGAAACCCAATCCAGAAGCCAGGGGCCGCGGACTATCATCAAGCCTGCCAGGCTCTTTTCCTTAATTTTTTCCCGTTCCCCCTCCCCTACCGACGTAAAGACACTGGACTGAGCGTACGGACCCATACTGCTCTCCAGCCACCGCCAGAGGACAGTCGAGTGGGACAACAAGTCTCTTCCCCCCCCCCATGGACCCTCAATCCTCTTTCTCCCTTAAACACCCCCAGCGTCCCGGGCTCGTTCCCAAACCTGGGTCACCGGTGAGGCGTGAGGTGTAGTGACCAGTGCCTCAACCTCCAGCGCCACTGGGCCAGCCAAACAGCACAGTTTTTAACTTACAGTACATTTCAAAAACGATACGTTAAAACCTCGCCAGTTGTCAAAGCGCGTACCTTGGATCAGACTCGAGTTTCAGGTTTAAAAAAAAAGGTTTTTAGTTGTAGGTGAGCAAAAAAAGTCTTACTTTATTAACACTGAAGTGCTTACTCAGCCCTAATACACAGGCACTACCATGCCTGTATAATTATATATTCTGTACCTCTTCGTATACACCCAAGGAGGATGGGGGTGAATATCCTGCGTGCCATAAATATATGTCCATGGATGCTGCACTCTGCCAACCAAGTGGCCAGTTGTGGTGGCCTTAGATGTGACCGACAATGAATCAGTAATGCAAACACATGAAAAAAGGAGCGAAGCAGTCCCTACTAAACAATTACACTGTTGCCTTCGACACCAAGCCGGTATGTTACTAACAGCTGTATTAATTCTATGTCACTATTGAGGAAGGTGTTTCTCTGGGGCAATGTGAGAGAACATTCTGACTTCATTAAATTTTACCACACAACTTAGTCCTTTGTCCAAGTCCTTCACTATCCTTGCATACCACCTGCTGGAGTGTCTCTCAGTGGTCATTACCGAGGTGACTTGCAGGGGCAGGCATGCAGTAGGTCAACTGTCTGGCTCACAGTGATGGAGAGGATGTTCCGAGGGGTTAAATGTGTGATATCCCTCCTAATATCTTACATATTAATGAATTCCTTTTCTCCCTACATATAAATTCAGTCCAAGCTAGTCTCTCACACAGTACACACATCTTCTACGCAGATGACCTGGTCCTCTTCCAGTGCTTCTGTAGCATCTCCGATATAAACTGTCAACTGTTGTCTGACTTTCAGTCTGTGCAAAGATGTCTCCTCTCCAGTAGGTTTCTCATGAACACCACTAAGTCCAAGGCCATGCTATTTGGCTCAGCTCCCAGGATAAAGAGTTACCAATCCCCATTGTTAGCAACCTGTGAGAATAGTTCCTGCTTGACCTGTTTCCTCTTTTAACTATTTGGGTGTCATGCCTGACCCACCATTGGACTTTCTGGCACATGTGTCCACTGCCAGTAAAGTAGTGAATATCAGGCTGGGGCTACTCCTTAAGATCAGTAATAACCCTACTCCCAAAGCCCAAGTAGCCACAGCCCGAGGCATTCTGCTCCCTAAACTCACATACGGGATGTCCGTCTTCTTCTCGGCCTCCAAAACTGTCCTGCAAAAATGGGATGTGTCTTATAATAATATATCTGTGGATCTGCCTTGGCCTCCAATAGATACATTCATCTGTGTACCCTGTATTCCAAAATTGGGTTGCTCCCCCCATCTGCCCTGCACAACTTCACGATGAGAGGTGTTATCTATGATGTATTATTTAACAGATCCCATTATCCCTAGCCTCGCTTCTCATACCTGACAGATTATCCATGTCCTCTAAGGTTAGCTGTTCCTGCTTCATTGTCCAGTCTCAAAACCAGAACTAAGTTAGGGGAGTTGTCCTTCTCTTGCTCTGCCCCTAAATTATGGAACTAAATTCCAGCTGTGACTTGACAGTGTCCAGCTACCCAGGCCTTCAAGAGCAGGTACCGGTCCTACCTGCTCAAGAGCATCTATATGCAACTGCCCCTAGTCAGTATATGACCTGTGGTGGGTTTCTTGAGCCATTGCACTTGTTGGTATCCTACTTGTTACCTCTAAATGTATGTACCTTTTTTTGTATTCAACCCCCTCTAAACTAGTTCAGCCTGTTTGTACCTTGCCTTGTACCTGTAACGTGCATCAAACGCAGTATTTCCACTCTGTATATCGCTTTGTTATCCTGGACATCATCCTTCACTGTACTTGGACTATTGTTACAATTTTCCCCTGTTGTGATCTCCCACGTCATGCCTGAAAACTGGTAACTGTGTTGTCTAATGCACCCACCTGGTAAATAAAAATGAAATAAATAATGTGGGACAACTGAGTAGTAGTATTATCAGAGGAGTTCTCAGAGATAAAAGAAGTGACATCCCCTTGTAATGCGTGAACGCTAAAAGGTATGGACTGAGGAGTGAAATGAGGGATTTCGATCCTAATGTGGAACAGTTAAAAGGTATGGACAGAGGGGCTCTGACAGGTAGAAGAAGGGATGTCCCACCTAATGTGGGACAGTTGAGAGATGTACGGACAGAGGGGTTCTGAGTGGTAAAATGAGGAATGTCCCTCCTAATGTGGGACAATTGAAAGGAATACACAGCTGGGTAACCGAGGGGTAAAATGAAGGACATCCCTCCTAACATGGGTGGTTTGGACAGAGGGGTTGCGAGGGATTAAATGAGGGATGTCCCTTTTCGTGTGGGTCAGTTGAGAGGTGTGGGTCACAGTGTCTGAGGGGTAAAATGATGGAGCCCCTCCCAGTTTGGAACTGCTGAAATGTATGATCCCAGCTGTAGTGTGGGCTTTGCAGCAGCCACTTAATCTCAAATGATACCTAAACAGCTAGGCCCAGCAAAAGCCTTCATGAGTGCTGGCTGTTAGGTTCCTTCATCCTGTGGTGAGACACTCAGTGCCTGGCACTTACAGACAGCAGCTGTAAAAGTGTTACTTCCTCAAACAAAACTTTGTAAAGAATCTGTTAAAGGGGCAATGTCAAAAAATCTCCCTTCCCTGCATCACACCAGTTGCGGCCATTTACAACTAACTTGAGGTGTGAAAGAGCCAGTATACCAGTTGATAATGTTACAGGTTTTAGTTCATTTTGTTTTATGCTCCTCTGGTACAGGCCCTATTATGCTAGTTCAACACCCCCCCCGCCCAGTCACCCAGCATCCCAGAGACTTAGCTCACCCTCCATTCTTCCCAGAGCTTCCCCCCATGGTGGGGTCGGCAGACCCCTCTTACTTGCCAGAGAATGGATCTGGCTGATTGAGGGAGGGACCTGTCGCTAGTGTAGGGTTTGTGAGGGGTTAGACCTCTCATCGTTGCTCTCTCTGGGATCTTCCCTCATGGTTTGCTCCCCTTGGACACCCGCTTCAGGGTGGTATGCAGGCATGGAGTGCATCACCATCGGTGTCCCTCACCCAGTAAGTCTCTTGGTTGCAGTCATGTACCACAGCTGGCTAGCCTCCCTCCCCGGAGGAGGAGGAAGAGGAGGAGGGCATCCTGTGGGACACTCAATCCTCCTCCCCCTGGCTGATCCCCCAATGACCCAGCATCAGTCTTGAACCCGGGTTACTGGTGTGGCGGCAGGTGTGGCATCTGGCGCCTCAACCCTCTGCGTCACTGGGCCAGCCTATGATATCACATTGTAAAACAGGGATTTATTTAACTTCAAAAATTGATTAGCGTTTTGCTCATAAAAGTGCTAAAACATTGTGAAAATGCATGGCACTTGATTCACTGTGTTTAGCAAACATAACACTTCTGGAAATCCTATATAAAAACTTTCTGTACAGTTAGCATTGTCCCAAGAAAAAAAATGCTAATCAATTATTTAAAACCATGTAAAAGTAAACTGCCTTTTTGTCTTTGAACTGATTTTCTTTTCCCTTTTACTGTTTGCAGATATTCTAGCTGACAGTTCCAGGTGTGATATGTACAGCAGCACTCTGCCTGGTAGCTGACATATCCAGTTCTAGTCCCCTTTCTACATTAGCAGAACTGTGACCTCACCAACTGTGACATCACAGCTGAGTAAGAAAAGCCACTCGACTGCTGTCAGATGGGTCACTTGTGACGTCACAGTGAACGAGGTCACACTGTTGATAAGGCACTGCATGAAGGGGAATAGCACAAGATATCTCAGCTGTCTGATAAAGAACTGCTAGACTGTACACATCACCCCTTGTGTTATCAGGCATAAAATCTTACAACTGACAAAAAGGAAAAAAGAAAATACTTCAGAAATATAAGGGACAGCTACCTACTTACGAATATTATTAATAATTTGCAGGAACTGTAGAATAGACTAGAATTTGGATTTATATGGTGCCTTTTATACACACTGTATCCCAAAGTGCTTTACAAAACACTGAATTAGATACTGGTTGTGCAGAGACTGTAGAACAGAATAAAATTTGGATTTATATAGAACCTTTTGTACACTCTGTATCCCAAAATGCTTTACAAAGCAATGCATTAGGTAAGCAATAATACCTGACAGGGTGGGCGGTACTGGGAAATACCGGATGCCCGGGGCCAAATGAAGCGGTGCCTTATAGCCCCTGGAAGGTCTGGTATGTCCCAGTACCGCACACCCTAGAGGGTACTATCGCACTTAGAAAATGGGCACTGTAAAAAAAAAAAAAAAAGTTTGAGAATAAAATTGTCGATAAATAATTAATTTTAAATAAGTTTTGTAATTAAATAGTCCCTCCGCCTTCATTAGAAGAATGGCCTTTTGTCCTACTGCAGACCTAGTTAGGAAGCCAGTTGTATGCAGTTACCAGCCCCACAGTAGACTGTTTTTTTTAGTCGCGCCCCCCCCCAACAGTTTTGCCCACCCTCTACACTTTTTGTTTCATTTTTAATTTGAGAAACTACATGTTTCTAGGGGTGTGGATATGTTGTTCTATCCACACTGTCTGGCAGGTACCTTGACGCTTTAAGATGGGCTGGACCTTCAAGCTGGCTCCTCCCACCCACCCAGGTGATAAAACCCTCGGCTCCACCCCATGACGCCAGTTCTTCCTTACCACTTGGAAGCATCAGGTTCCTTCGTTAGCGTTCTTGCGTCTTGCAGGCCCTAGCTCTAAAAATGGTAGTTTTTGCCCCCAAACTTACCTTGAGACTCATTCGATTCGGTTCTTCACCCTCTTCCCTCACAGCTGTGATGGAGGACAATCTGCCTCGGGTTCCGCTTGAGTTTCTGCAGGCAGAAGATGTCGCGGCACCACCCTGACGCCTCATGCGTTTATTGCCTCGGCACAACCACGATCCACAGGCCTGCAAGATGTGTCTGTCCTTTTCTCCATTGGTGCTCAAAGATCACGCTGCCCAACTCCAGCTAGGCGACCAGAGAAGCGGTACCTATCAGTCAAATCAAGGAGGCCCGTTGGGTGGTGTCCGCAGCGGTGGCTCTGAACGTTTCTTTGAACAGACAGCTCACAGCCCTTTGGAGGAGGCGGGTCCAAATGCGCGATGAGCTCCTCTTGGCTTCGGCTTTTATTCTGCTCCAACTGGGCTCTTCTTACACAGCTTCCTTTCGGGAGCTGTGCCAGTCCCTCTTGACTAAAGGGGAGAGTCCTTCTGGGTCTCATTCCCCTCAGTCCTGGAAAAAGGATCCAAAAAAAGGTAAGACCCACCATCGACGCTCTTGGTAGCGGGAGAGATCTCGTTCTCCGGACCGCCGGCTCTCGACTTCGGTCAATGTTGCAGCCTGGGCTGCTGGTTTCACAGTGTCCCCATCAGATCAGTCAGCCAAGATGCCTGTCGACATGGCCAAGATTTTTCTTGAGCCCACCAACAGGTTGTTGACCGAGGAGGTCAACACCTCTCTCAGACATTGGTGCTTCCGGTGCCTGCCGAGGACTTGCTTCAGACCACTAAGTAGAAGTCCCCGGCCCAGGACCTTGAACCGGAGGGGCAGTGGGTTTCCCCCACTCCTTCCTTGGCCCACTGCTGGCACCACCACCACCACCGTCTCGGTCCCGGTCCTCCTCTGCTTCGAGGAAATCCCAACGTTGGTGGTCTCTGTCCTGACATTGCAGAAAGCAGCGCCGCTGCTCTTCTTCGTCATCCTCCTCAGCTGAGGAGAGGATCTGGTGCTAGTTGTGTCGGTGCTATGAGGATCTGATGTGGCAACAGCTCGTTTTGCCTGGCAGCTAGCCAGCACCGGCTTCCACACCAGCAATTAAGTGGCTGTCGCCCGAACAGCCAAAGCCGACTCCCACCGCCAGTTCCCCGGTTGAGGACCCGATCTCGGCGCTGACAGCTTGGCCAAAACCAGGTGCCCCACCCTTTGTGGTGGAATCACTGCCTCCCCAGCCAAAGAATGGGGCGCCGACCAAGGATTCTCGGCCAGCTCAAGGTCTGCCTCATCGGTTGTCAGTCACTCTCACCCCCCCTTCCCCGATCACCCTCAGTGAGTGGAGAGTGGCTCAGGCGGTCACCAGCTGTACGCGGACTCTTCGGAGTCTGAAGACTCCTCGTTGCATTCCTGTTCAGTCATCCTGGAATCCTCAGGGGGTCTTTCTGTGGATGAGAGCCCCGCCTCGTTCCTCAGCATTCTTCCACTCATCTCGGAGTCCACCAGGATGCCGCTTGAACCCATACAGAAACGGGCCAGATATCCCCTTACAGAGATTCTGGACAAGGGGGACTCCCCCACGGAGGCCTTCCCCGTAGCTGAGGCCATTGTGGGCTCAACGTTAGAACTCTAGCAGCATCCAGCCTCCTGCCCAGCGCCACTGGCCAGGATGGCTCGCATGTACGCAGTCCCTACTGGCTCCCTCTCTGGCTTTTTCGAGCACCCCTCAGCCGAGGGGTTGGTGGCAGATTCTATTTTCAGGCGCTCGGGCAACACGAGGGATGTGGAAATTGGACTACTCAGGGAGAAAGGTGTACGGTGCCACCTCTTTGGGCCTTTGCAAGGCCAGCTTGGCTGTTATATGGCACACTTCTCTCATGCCCTGTTGGGCTCCCTGGATGAGGTGCTCCCTCATCTCCTGGCAGACCTCAAGACCACGGTCAAGCAGGTCCAGGATCAGGGAAGGGCGGTGGCAAAGCAGCAACTCCAGACAGCTCTAGACATTGGATACTCTTGTGCCCGTTCGGTAGCAGCCGCAGTGGCCATGTGCCGCAGGGCTTGGTTCCGGAACTTGACCTTCACGGCAGACACCCAACACAAGCTCGCAGACATTCCCTTTCTGGACACCAACCTGTTCAGGCCCGGTGTGGAGGGCCTTCTCCAGCGCACTGAAAAATCCAATGCTACCCTAGATTCGGTCACATCTGCACAGAAGGACAAAGGCCACCATCAGCAGCACAAGCCCTTTGTCCCTCCGCTCCTGCAGCAAGACCTGCCCAGCAGCAGGCTCAAAATTGGCACCCTAGAGCCAAATCTGTCACTTCCTCGGTCAGGAAGCCCGGGCGGAAGGGCCCTGTCAGCTCCTCGGCTGGTCCCTCCTCCTCCTCCAAGCCTGCCCAGTGACGGGTTACAGGGTGCTGCCCCCAACCTCGTCTCACCTCCCCTGGGTCCCCCATAGGGGGCCGGCTCAGCCACTTCCTTTCTGCCTGGTCCGCTATCACCACGGACTGCTGGGTGCTGGAAGTGGTCAGCAGGGGCCTGCCTCTGGAGTTCGAGCAGGTCCCTCCCTTTTGAGCTTGTGCCCCGTGGGGGGCTACCAGGTCCACAGCCTCCCAGTCGGCTCTCCGAGACGACATCGACCAGCTCCTCTGCAAGGGGGTAGTCAGTAAGGTGGCAGATGGTGGGCCTGCACCCCATTCTCAATCTGCACAACCTGAATAAGTTCCTAATGCCGCACACCTCTTGGATGGTAACCCTTGCTCAGATAATACCATCCCTGAAGCAGGACATGTGGTTCTGCTCCCTGGACCTCCAGGACATGTTCTTTCACATCCCAATCCATCCGTCTCATTAGCGGTTCCTCTGCTTTTGGGCAGAGGGAACCCTCTATGAGTTCCGGGCCATGCCCTTCAGCCTCTCATCAGCTCCCAGGGTCCTCACCAAATGCATTGCAGTGGTGGCAGCATTCCTGCATTGCCATGTGGTCCAGGTCCAACCTTACCTGTACGACTGACTGATAGCAGGTCCCTCCAGGTTGGAGGTGGAGCAGTCCAGAGATCTAGCCCTCCAGGCTTGCTCTCAACTCGGCCTCATCAACAAGGCCATGTTGGAACTCGTGCCCTCACAGGTGATTCAGTTCATTGGGGCGGAGCTCGACTCTCTCCGAGCCAGAGCCCGGCTCCCAGAGAACAGGGCCGAGGTCCTTTCCTCCTATGCCCTATCATTTCTGGTTGGGCAACTGCACCCTGCTCGGGACTTCCTGCACCTTCTGGGTCTCATGGCGGCTAGCACCAGCGTGGTCCATTGGGCCTGCTGGCATATGCACCCCCTGCAGTGGGGGCCAGCCTGCCAGTGGTCTCAGCGCTCAGGTCATCTAGACCAGCCAGTCTCTGTGACCCAGGAGATGTGGGACGGCCTGCAGTGGTAGCTCGTCCCAGCTCATCTGCAGGAGGGAATCCCATTTGTCCGCCTCAAGCCGACGGTCATCCTGACGACCAACGCCTCTCTGAGGGGTTGGGGTGCCCATCTGGGGAAGCACAGAGCCCATGGAATCTGGTCCCTTCAGGAGCCCCGATGCCACATCAACCTGCTGGAGCTCTGAGCGGTCTGGCTAGCCCTGACCGCCTTCACTCTGTTTGTTCAGGGTCAAGTGGTCGAGGTCCAGACAGACAACACCACGACCATGTACTATCTCAACAGACAAGGCAGGACGCACTCCTTGCCTCTGTGGAAGGAAGCTCTTCACATTTAGTCTTTCGTGCTCATCCTGGAGACGGATCTCCTAACCATTCATTTGGCAGGAGCCTTGAACAGTCTGGCTGACGCCCTCAGCCAGATAGGCGATGTATCTCATGAGTGGTCTCTCCTGCAAGAAGTAGTTCAAGACCTGTTCTCCCACTGAGGCACACCTCAGGTGGACCTGTTTGCCTCCAGGGAGAACGCCAAGCTGAGGCTGTACCATGCCCACCCCCCTCAGCAGGGCTCGCTGCAGTGGGATGCCTTCTCCAGGCCGTGGACCCCGAGCCTCCTCCGCCCTTCATCCACAAGGTGCTCCTCAAGGCCAGGAGGGACAAGGTGCAGGTGATCCTGGTAGACCCCGACTGGCCCTGCAAGTTCTGGTATCCAGATCTCCTCAGCCTCAGCTCCAGGCTCCCAAGGCGGCTTCCAGCCCGCCTGGACCTACTCTCTGTCAACAAGGTGAAGGTACCATCTGGACCTTCAATCCCTGCACCTGATGGCCTGGTTCCTGAGTGGCTAGAGTTCCAGGCCTTGGGTCTTTCTGACAAGGTCCTCAACATTGTTGAGGCATCCCACAAGGAGTCGACCAGAAAATGCTATGCCTTCAAATGGAAGAGATTCTCCATCTGGTGTCAGGGCAAGGAGTTGGACCCCTCGTCCTGCCCACTGGCTAGCATTCTGAACTACCTGTGGTCCCTTTCCCAGCAAGGGCTTCGGTTGATGACCCTCAAGGTGCAGCTGGCAGCCATCTCTGCTTACCGGGCGCGGGCAGGCAAGCAGTCGGTGGCACAGGAGAAGGTGGTCTGGCGCTTTTTCAAGGGCCTAGATCACATATTCCCTCTGGTGCATGAACCTCCACCTCTGTGGGATTTACTGCTGGTACTGGCCAAGCTCATGGGCAAGCCATTCGAACCGATACACAGGTGTAACATCTCTCACTTGTCGTGGAACACCACCTTCTTGGTGGCTATCACGTCAGCCAGAAGGACTGGGGAGCTCCAGGTGCTCTCCATCGAATCTCCCTACCTGGTCTTCCACAGGGACAAGATTGTCCTGCGCCCCCACCCGAAATTTCTTCCAAAGGTGGTGTCGGAGTTGCACCTGAATCAGGTAATGATTCTGCCGGTGTTCTACCCCAATCACACCTCATAGGCAGAGTACAGGCTCCATACCTTGAACCTGAGATGAGCGATCGCCTACTACAAAGAGCGTATGACAGATGTTCGGGGAGAGGTTCGCCAGCTGTTTGTCACCTACACTGAAGCCGCACCTGGCAGACCTGCAGCCAGGCGGATGACTGGCAGGTGGATCACTTCCTGCATTGATCTCTGCTATAGGTTGGCGGGCAGGGAGCCTCCCATAGGGCTTACGGCTCATTCCACCTGCCATACCATTGCGTCAGTGGTTGCTTCTAGGGGTGTCCCTATCCAGGAAATCTGCTGGGCTGCTACCTGGAAGACAGCAAACACCTTCATTACCCATTACCAAACTGACCTTGAGTCATGCCGGTATGCTGGTTTTGGGGCCTCAGTTCTCCAGTACTTGTTCCCTAAGTAGGGGGTGTGCACCTTGCCTCCCTCCTCCCAGGGAACTGCTAGGAGTCTGCCAGTCAGTGTGGATAGAACAACATATCCACGTCCCTAGAAATACAGGTTACTCACTTGTAACAGGAGTTCTAGGAGTGGTATATATTGTTCATTCACACGGACCCACCCGACCTCCCAGCTTTGGTGCACAACTTGGCTTCCAGTGGGCTAGATCTGGCGTCATGGGGCGGAGCCGAGGGTTTCATCACCCGGGTGGGTGGGAGGAGCCAGCTTGAAGACTTTCTGGACCATCTTAAAGCGGCAAGGTACCTGCCAGACAGTGGGATGAACAACATATACCACTCCTACAACTCCGGTTACAGGTGAGTAACCTGTATGTTTCTGTCGTGGGAGTATGAGCCTGATCGGGAGGCAGTTGTTCAGCCTGCATTTTCCTGTCCTCGCTGCCTGCTGTGACTGACTTCTTTTTGTTGTTTTACGAGTTCCTGGTCCTCCCTGCCTTCCATGAGGACTGGGAATGTGAAGAGGAGTGCCCATTTTGTCCAGTGAGCCAGCCTGCACTGAGGTACTGAACTGGAGGAGCCATGAAACCAAACAGCTCAGCCAGCGGAGAAGAACACTTAGGTGCTGTTTTCTAGGAATACAAATGGAGCCTCTACATTACTGATCAGTCAATTTATCGTGCTCTAATCTTTTCCTTTTTTAAAGAGAAGATGGCAGATGGTGTAGTCCTGTTTCGCTGAGGAAGACAGCAGAGTGAGTGTCAAAATAGGCACAGTTCGGCCCATCGACACAGCGGTTTGACTTCCGCTTGCAACGCCAGTGACCTGGGTTTGGGAATGGACTCAGGTCATCGGAGGGCCGGCCGGGGTGAGAAGGACTGAGCATCCCACGACTGTTCTCCTTCTCCAGGGGAGAGGGTGGTGGAGTGATCAGCACTGTGGGGACACCCAGCGGAGGCTGGGTTGCACCACAAGCACTGACGCCTGAGCAAGCTCGGGGGCCGGGTGGACGCAGGTGGTCATTGCACGTCCCTACCCTGCCTAAAGGGGGAAAAAAATCATGCTGCTGGCCTCCAGGGTGATGCCTACCCCTCCACTCTAATGGGTTCCCAGGCCAGCTCCCGGGCCTAGCCCGCTGTCTGCGGCATTTGGGCCGGTGCCGCAACCCCGCCTTGGGGGGTAATCCAGAGGGTATCCAGGAGTTGCGGCTACATGTGGGAGTGGGAGCGGAGGGGGCCATGACCTGGGTGGATGACTTGACGGCAAGCAACAGGTAAAAAGAGAATAAAAAAAAAAAAATGAATAGGCACAGTTCTCACTGCAAATTGCAGTTTTTTTCTGTAAGCTACTGAAGTGTTATGCTGTCTCAGGAAGGGGTAGCATAAATTAGGCTGTTACTGAAGTGACATTCTGGTCAACAGCAAACAGAGAAAGTGGACAGGTGGCCAACGTCCAGCAGAAGGAGAAGGCTAAGAGGGCAAGCGGCCGTAGGATTTTTTTCTTTAACTTGGCAACTTTTCCGCAGTGACTGGAACGAACGCACATTACAGGTGTTAGCAGTTACCAGGTTAATTCGTGTTGGTGGTGGTGGGACGGTGAGGGGAGGAGTCACTGGTGAGAGCAGCCAGGCGATCGGAGAGGGGGATGTGTCACGTCTGTGATGGACAGCAGCAATGGAAATGTAAGTCGTTGCTTTAAATTAATTGTGATATTGTCTTTCCTGGGGACAGACTGAGTAATTTAAATATAGTGAACAAAAGCAAGAAGAGGCTCATTGCCCGGCCATCTACTCGCCCGCTAAGCGTGAGAAAAAATGGCAGCGATTTCGTATTTTTACTAGGTGGTTACAGACAATTAGGAAGCAGGATGGGTAGCAATATACTTCACCTGGTGAAGGGACACTGTACTCTGGTACTTTTTATTTCCTGGGCATCTACTGAAAGTTAATGTACCCCCTGGCAAGGGTACAAGCCAATCAGATGCCAGGAAATAAAAAGCCCATTTTCTAAATACTGGTAGTGCAGGGACTTTACACAGTATACAGGTGCGCTAATACCTACTCACTAGCTCCAGTAGAATCTGAGTTATCGAGAGGGAACGTTGGCTTAGACACCTGGGATAGCTCCAATAACCTTCTGAAAGGCACCTTGAGATCTTTCACTTCCACATGGGCAGCCACCTGTGACCAGAGGTGGGTAGTAGGGACCTTAGTTTAATGGTTCATGCAAAGGGCTGAACTATAATATAATGTCAGTATTGGGTATTTGCCCAAGTGTCTGGTGCTGGAGTCGATCCCGCATCCATCCAATCTTCCTCATCAAGAGGCAAGAATATGAGCAGTGGAACCACTGACAACAGCTACAGTACCTATTCCAGATGGAGGGAGCACTCCTGTCAAACTGGAGCACTACTTTCCTCTGGACGTGAGACACACTTATTCTGTGAAGAGTGTCTCACGCACAGATGCCTTGGAAATGGGCATGTTCGGGTAAGGTTTTAAAAAAAATTCAATACATTATTGATAAAGCTTGATCAATAGTACATTAATAGCATCGCCAAGATGACTCTTACAGCTGTAGGAGTAGTCTCACTTACATCCTTAGGGTACCAGAACTGCTCACCTTTGGTTCACGTTCTCACACCCCTAGTATGCACGTGAGACTATTCTTACGGCCGTGGCATTAACATACATAAGAGTACCCGGAATGTTTAGAAATAAACAATTCCGACTGGCTAAGAATGGTGTCATGATTTATATTAACCACAAGAGGGTGTCTCACTCAAATAGTTCTGAAATTCTGAAGTTTTATGTTCACTTGGTATAGTCTATCCCCCACAAAGCAGTTTCTCTAATTTTCTACAAAGTAAAACATTTTGATTTCAAGCTGCTGGCTTTTTTTTGTTACAAATCTTCACATGATTTATAATATGTTTCATGTACATTTCATGTGTCTCTTATGGTTGTAAGAGTTTCTTCTCTAGTACTTTGTGTGCCAGAACTAGTGGACCCAGCTGTGCAGCACCCGCTACCCCCTTAGGCCTGAAAACAGGAGCTGTTTTAACTTAATCTGTGCTCTGAAAGGGAACATTTGACATCTTTTGGGGAAAGTATTACTCCCTTGAAAAAATTCTAGCTCGTCCCCCATGTGTGGCAGACTTGAGAATGCACGTAGACATATGAGACAAAGGAACTGTACATATAAACATACGTTTATTTAAAAAATGGCTATCCAAATGTCAGTACATTTATTGATATTAAGAGACGGCCGTAATACATTCACCTGACATTGCCGGCAATGTCACCTACAGGAATTTTAAAAAAGGGCTGTGTTTTAGTCAACCCAGCAGAGGGCACTCCATGAGTATTCTTTTCTACAGCTCACTGTCTCAGGCAGCAAGGCAAGTGCAACCGAAGACAAAAGCCTGGAGTGCAGATGGATCTGAAGCACAGATTCAGCGCTTTACAGCTACAACATTCTCCTTTCAGACTCAAGAAGAAAAAATACACACCAAAAATAATGCCCACTGTCATTTTGTACCCCACCTGAAGAAATTCTGCTCATCAGTGTGTGTTAAACAAGACAATACATGACTACTTGTAATACAGAACATATTAATTCATGGAGCTTGATCCTTTGGGCATGCCTGGTCATTTACAGAAGCCATATACCCATGAGGTGGGTCAGTGGCTTATGTTCTGCTGGGGACACAGACTAGGACACCTCCATTTCTTTGAGAAAGTCAGTGAGACCTTCACTGTCTATAAAGCAGGATTTTATGGCTTGTCTGAAAGAATGGCCTTTAACACAGCACCACCTCACCTACAGCACCCCCCTTCACACACACACACACACACACACACAAACACTTAAAATTATGTCACTGGCATCATATTCCTAGGCAAGGTTTGAACCTCTGACCTCTTGGGCTCAGAACTAAAAGCCCTAACTACAGATCCACTAACACCCAGCCTTCCAAAAATGTGAAACCACAGGCTGGGAGCTGTGAATTAGGTACATCTGGAAACACCACATTACATGGCGATAAGTCCTTATGTCTGGAAATACAACATTATGTGGCAGTAAGCCCTTACATCTGGAAACATCCCATCACCTGGCAATGAGCTCTTACAATATTTAAGACGAAGAAGCAGCTGTAATGATGTTAAGGTAACCTCCCCCTCCCCAGTACACTGTGGGCATTCTGTACTGAAGAGGTGGGATGTGTGTGTGTGTTATGGAATGCTAACCAAAAACAATGATTATCAACTGTTTGTTGCTGAATATGAAACCTAGAGGGTTACAATATCTCTTGTAGCATCAATATGACAACGCAATCGGAAATGTTAGCCTGTAGCCACATCTTGGTAGCCATCACATCCGGGGCTTCCTGTCCCCATGAACATTATGAACTGAGGAGTTTACACAAACCACGTGCCTTCCTTAGAAAATGTCCCCCATTCTGTATTCTGAACACACCTTTCCCAGGGAAAAGCACAGCGCACTCCCCATTCCTGCCAATTTCGGGGGCAGTTTTGGCATGAGAATTGCGTGGGTGTTCCCCCTACCCTTTATTACAACTGCTTTAGTTGGTTCCTTCCAGAATTGCAGGGAAAGCTCGCAATACCAATCGACCTTCCAGTTCCTGATCCTGACAAAACCGGCATATTCAGGCAGGAGAAACAGCGCCATGCAGAGAAACAGCCCCGAACATTCGTTTCCAGTTTCTTCAACTTCGCTCTATCCCTTCCCCTCTCTCTCACTCTGATTTATTTATTTTTTGTAATCTATATTTCATGTTCCAGGCAAGCTGGCTCTGGGGAAACCAGCGTGAAGCATATAGGTTTTTAACGCTGAAACCCCTGCTGAAGTTTGGGAAGCAAAACACCCCTTCCAGGGCCTGGAAGAGACTCATGCTCTGCCTTTAACTTTACAACTTATTGACCCAGGACAGCCCTGCTGAGATGAAGTTTCTTGTTTATAGTGGGGTCCTGTCCTGCTTGTACCCCAGTTTTATATCAGAGGGACTGAAGCTCTGAGAGGTTCAGAGACTAGTTCACAGGTAGAGACTGCATTGGTCCAGGATAGCCCAGTTAAGATGCAAAATCTTGTTTACAGTGGAGTCCTTCTTTTTACTATTTATTTTCACAGGATAGCCTAGTTGAGATACATCTAATTTACAGTGGGGTCCTACTTTTTACTGTTTATTTACCCAGGACAGTCCAACTGAGATGTACAATTTCATTTACAGTGGGGGAGGAAGTGGGTCCTGCTTCTACCCCTATTTATAAGGGGGTGGTCACATGGGGAGGAGATGGCTTTGGTGGAATTTGAACCTATGATCTCCTGGTTTACAGGTCTGGATTTTAGCCACCTGACTACACTTCCTCCAAACAGGAGGTGCCAGACTGTGGGATCGAACCAAGTAAATCACTGTTTCAGAGGTACCAACTCAAACCATTCACATAAAAGAAAAAGGATCTTGGAACATGCCCCCTTTGTCAGCCCTACCCCACCCACCAGTAACGAAGACGCTTGCAAATGCCCCCCCAATAAAAGGCAACCAAAAAACCAACCACACGTACTGCTGCCTCCTCTACAGGCCCTCCTCATCAATTTTCCTGGTTTTGGACATGTTTCATATGGAGAAATGATCATGTCAGGGTTAAAGGGTACGTGAATTATTGCTTGGTAGGTGCCAAATACAAACATACTGACATCCCCCAGGGTAAGACGAAAATACAGACACCCAGACTCCACCCTTGCGGCCCAAGCCAAACACAAACAGGGATGGTACCCCCAAGGCCTGAGAGAAATTCGGACACCCTGACCGTACACCCCACCCAGAGTCCAAGCTGAATAGAAACACAACGACTCTACCCCCAGGGCCTGAGTTGAATACAAACACCCAGACCCTATCGCCGAGAGGCTCAATCCAAACACAAACAGTGTACCCCCCCCGGGCCAGAGACTAATACAAACACCCATACCCTACACACATATACACCACCATCCTGTACACGACTGCCTGAGCACAAGGGGGGGGGGGTATCCTATGTAAACCTGTATTATCTGTGTAGTGCTGTTTGACTCTGTTCACGCTATAACATGCTCAGAGCCTTTCTGGATTGGGCGTTTCATAAATAAACCTTGCCTAACCCTGGAATTCTACAAGGATAGATTACTTGAGGTGAGTACATGGTGAAATTGTTAGGGAGCACACAGGATACCCTAGGGGTACTGAGAACTAATGAAGTAGGGGTTTCATATGTCTATGGTGCTGTGTTAGTCTGAGAAGATTCCAGTATACATTTTTTTGGGGTAATAAAGAGTGGCTGACAGCTCAGGGAAAACAAAATACATCATTTACTTATTTATTGAAAACTGGTAACTGCAAAGGGCACACGGAGCCAGGGTCATTTGCAGGTGTGACCCAGCTGGGGCAGGGGACGGAGAAAAGCACGTACAATGGTGAAGTGCAACCAATATTATCAAAAACAATAGACAGGCAAGTATGAATTGTGGAGGCAAAATAAAAAGTGGGGGTGCTATAGGCAATAGTAAACTGAAAATCGGGAATCAGGTAAGAATAGCAATCCATGGTAATATGTACAAAAAACAATGTCCTGAGAAAACGTAGAAAAGTTGTGCTGGGAGTATAGTAAGAAGAGATGTAACCAACAGCTGCTGCGTAACCAGAAGGAGGCGAGAAGGGGGCAAATTAGAACTACCCAAGACAGGGTTAGGCTAGCAGGTAGCAAGAGTAAATTAGTGGGGTGAGCACAGAGGTGACATACAAATAACAGAAAAGGGTGTGGAGGGCAGAGGACAGACTAGCCAGGGCCAGGGCAAGAGGGTGCGAATAGGAGTTTAAGCTGATGTCTGAAACCCCATTCTGTATTACTGAGGACAAGTGGATGAACTTGGGATCTTTGTCCAATACAGTTCAGCAGTTCCTGCTGTTTCTTCCTTGCATAAAGTCCTACTCCTCCTCTGCTTGTGACATCACATTCAAACAACATGAACTCTTGCTGTATTCTGACATATTGCAGTGATTCCCAACCTTTGAACTGCCCTAGAGAACAAAGAGTTAACTTTCTATGCAGGGCATAGAATGCTGAGCTCGAGCTTGGTTGAAGTCTGTCTGGTGTGATTCAAACCTAAACCATCAGATTCTTTACTCCGCCTCACTGAATGGTCACTCCGGAGATTTCTCCTTCAGCTCGGTTCGAAAGTCAGTTAAAGTTTCAGTTTTCATCGTTTTTTTAAACCGAAAAAGTTATCCGCATAGTTGGTTCAGTCTCTGTCTGTGGTGCCGTGAGTACTAGATAGGAATTGTTCTGTTTTTTCTGTGTGGAACTACTAAAAGTGTGGCTCAGTTCAGCTGAACCGGCCATTTGATTGTGAAATCTTGTGTTTTGTGTTTTACTTAGTGTGTGGTTACCGGTTCTTATCGGTTCTAAAAAAAAAACGTGTTTTAGTATGTTTTTTTCCAATACCCGTGACACGGTTAGGAACCAATAAGGGAGTTTTGCCTGGCGGTTGCCATAAAAAGGGTAAGTTGGTTAGGTTGGCCATGTCTGAGAAACCCAGGAAAACAAACGGGCCCACTGGATTTCAACACTGCAGTGAGTGTGGGGAGGTCTTTGCTAAGAACAATCCCCACACCACCTGTGTTTATTGTCTGGGGTTTGACTACCTCGGTTCAGACTGCCAAACATGTAAAAACTTGAGGGAAAAGGAGGCCGAGAAGTCTGCTGACCCGGATGGCCAGCCCGGTTCGGTTCCGACCGAACCAGAAAGGGTGCCCTCTGACCAGGGCGATACTTCTTTGGGCAAAAGGAGAGCTGATTCTGAGAGATCAGTTCCGACAAAAAGAAAACGTAAAGACAAATCGACCGGTTCAGATCCAGAGGTTCATGTTCCGACCGCCGAAGAGATAGCCAGAGCGATTCAGATTGTGGAATCGCTCCGTCCAGTTCCTACCGATCCAGCTCCTTCTGACAGGGGTTCGGTTCGGTTAGTTCCCCCTGTTCAAGATTATACCCTCGAAGAGTTTTATGAACTGGAATTTGAAGAGGAAGGGGAATTTGAGGATGATGATGGTGAAAGTGAGGGTCTGGATGTGCCTGTGGAACCGGACATCTCCCCAGACAGACCTTCAGGTGTTTCCCCTCCTAGGCTTTCTGAGTCCCCTTCTCACTTTATGTTCTACAGAAAGGTGGCTGAAACCCTCCAGCTTCCTATGGAGAAGGCTGTGGAAGATCAAGAGGAGCTTGATTATGTAAAGCTGATGGACATCCCAGAGTCCAGGAGACTGTCTATTCCCCTCCACAAATCTTTTGGGAAACAGACACAAAAAATTATGAAGTCTCCTAACACTATACCTCCTGTGGATAGAAGAATGGATAAAAGGTATACACTTTCAGGCTCAGACACGGAGTTCTTATATCAGCAATGCAGCCATGTTGGGATAGTGCAGGCTGCTGCCTGTGACAAGGCAAATATTCCCTTGGCTTCACACCCCCAGACAAGGACTCCAGGAAGATTGAAGCCATGACAAAGAAACAGTACATGGCATTTTCTTTGGGACTCAGGCAAGCGAATTACATGGCCTATACAGCCAGGTACCAGAAGTCCAGGTGGGACACTGTACTGGCACTGGCTAAACAGGCCTTCCCCAGCTAGCCAAGGAGCTGGAGGAGGTGGCTGCAGATGGGATTGAGGCATCTAAAGTTCAGTTTCATGCTGCTGTGGACTCTAATGATGTGTCATCAAGAGTCATGGCTACATCTATAGCTCTTCGGAGGATGGCTTGGCTCAGATGTACTGGCCTCTCGCAGGACACCCAGGCTAAGGCCATAGATTTTCCTGTAGTGGGTAATTCTCTGTTTGGGGAGCAGACAGAGAATTACATGAAGAAAATGGATGAGTACAGGACCGCTTACAGGAGTGCTCAGGCCAAGGAGAGGCAGGCAACTCCTCAAAGCCAGCAGTCTAGGGGCAGGGGCAGGCATTTTCAAAGGCCTTTTTACTAAGCACAGGCCTCTTCTTCCTTTTCTCAGAGGGAAAGGCAGAAGGGGGTTGAGCAGGGCTGCATCCACTCCTTAGTCTAAAGCCCCTGACAAGCAGACACCCTGATGGGCCTGCTCGGGTCAACTCTCCTATTCCAGTAGGGGGCAGACTGGCTTACTTTGTCCAGGACTGGATGTCTATTACATCAGACAAGTGGGTCCTGGAAGTAGTAAGCCAGGGACTGGTTCTCAGCTTCAGAAAATTTCCAAAGATGAGAGCCAGATCTTTTCCACCTGCAAATCTCTTGGAAACCCTTGCTCTAGAGGCAGAGGTTTCTTCTCTTCTAGCCTTAAGAGCCACAGAGGGAGTACCTACCCTACACTGGGGCAAAGAACTGTACTCCAGGTACTTCCTGACCCCCCAAAAGACAGGGGAGTGGTGACCATCCTAGACCTAAGATATCTATACAAACATCTTTTAAAACCAAAGTTCAAGATGGTAACTCTGGGACTCAACAAGCAGGGAAGCACTCGGTCCATGGCCTTGTGCACACAAGCCATGAAGTTTTGGTCTCTGACTTATTCCCTGCAAACCTCTCTGGCAGCAGTTCACCTTACAGGGAAGGACAATGTGCTACAAATGCACTGAGCAGGATCTCTCAGGGCCACCGCGAATGGTCCCTGGACCCTCAGGTGTTGAAAGTGATTTTTTCAAGGTGGGGCACTTCAGAGATAGATCTCTTTGCAGCCCTTGACAATCACCAACTCCCTCTCTTTTGTTGCAGACCTCCAGTCTTGGGCTCAGTCCCCCTGGACGCCCTGATTCTGAATTGGGAAGGGAAGGTTCTGTATGCCTTTTCCCCCTTCCCACTCATGTTCAAAGTTTTAGTTAAAATAAGGTCTCAACCTTGCAAGGTGATTCTGATTGCTCCAGACAGCCCTGGTACCCCCTGTTGCTGTCCCTAGCAGTCCATCTTAGAGCAATCTCTAAGGCCAGGGGACTGGCTAGCCTCCCTGGACCTCAAAAATGCCTACTTTCACATTCCCATAAGGTGCTCCCACAGAAAGTACCTCAGGTTCGAGTTGCCCTCAGGCCACTATCAGTTCAGAGCAATGCCCTTTGGACTAACCTCAGCCCCAAGGGTATTCACATTGTGCCAGGCAGTAGTAGTAGCTTCCTTTCTAAGAAGGCAAAAGTTTTCCATTTTTCCATATCTGGATGGTTGGCTAATAGTGGGTCAGTCTCCAGACCAAGCCAAGTCTCACCTGCAAGTGACCCATCAAGTGCTAACTTCCATAGGATTTCTTAACCTTCCCAAGTCAGTTCTCAAACCAGTCCAGCTTCTTACCTTTATAGGGGCAGAACTGGACACACTCAGATCAGAGCCTTTCCTCCTCTAGAAAAAAGCAAGGGTTCTTATGGATCTAGCCTCTTCTTTCAGCCTTCGGGTATCTCGACCAGGAAGGCATTTCCTCCTGCTCTTGGGCCACATGGCAGCTTCAAAAGCAGTGGTCCAAGGTGCAAGATTCCAGATGAGGGATATTCAGTTCCACCTGAGAGCTTTTTGGTCTCAGAGGAAGGATTCCCTTACCAAACTGATCCCATTGACTCTGACCTTGATCCAAGCCCTCCAATGGTGGCAGGATCAGGACAATTTAAGACAAGGTGTTCCTTTTGTTACTCAGTCTTGTTCAGTGGTCCTTACCATGGACGCTTCTCTTCTGGGCTGGGGAGCCAGCCCATCTGGGGTCCCTCACTGCCCAGGGGCTGGGGTCCCCCCAAGAATCCCTTCTCCATATCAATCTCCTAGAGCTCAGGGCAGTTTTTCTGGCCCTAAAAGCTTTCTTTCAGTCAGTACAGAACAAGGTGGTTCAAGTCAGAACGGACAACACTACCACTATGTGGTACATCAACAAGCAGGGAGGCACTCGGTCCATGGTCTTGTGCACAGAAGCCATGAAGTTGTGGTCCCTGACTTATTCCCTGCAAATCTCTCTGGTAGCAGTTCACCTTACAGGGAAGGACAATGTGCTACCAGATGCACTGAGCAGGATCTCTCAAGGCCACCACGAATGGTACCTGGACCCTCAGGTGTTGAAAGTGATTTTTTCAAGGTGGCATACTCCAGAGATAGATCTCTTTGCAGCCCCAGACAATCACCAACTCCCTCTCTTTTGTTGCAGACCTCCAGTCTTGGGCTCAGTCCCCCTGGACGCCCCGATTCTCAGTTGGGAAGGGAAGGTTCTGTATGCCTTCCCCCCCTTCCCACTCCTGTTCAAAGTTTTAGTTAAAATAAGGTCTCAACCTTGCAAGGTGATTCTGATTGCTCCAGACAGCCCTGGTACCCCCTGTTGCTGTCCCGAGCAGTCCATCTTCCCCTGTCTCTTCCCAGGAATTGCAACCGTTAGCATCCTCTCAGGGGAGGATTTGGTACCCCAATCTTCAGTCTCTCAATCTCAAGGCATGCCTCTTGAAAAGTTAAAGTTTTCAGATCTGCATCTTTCTCAAGGGGTTCTGGATATCCTCAAGGCTTCTCGATAGCCCTCCACCAGAAAGACTTATAACTCCAAATGGAAGAGATTCAGCATTTGGTGTTCTAAGAAGCATATTTCTCCAGACACTGCTGGATTGCCTACGGTTCTGGATTATATGGTCTGTCTTAATGGCCTAGGCCTCAGTCCAGCTACTCTCAAGGTACACTTGTCAGCTGTTTCTGCGTTTTTGTCTGTGGAGAAGTCTTCCTCACTATCTTCTCATCCTGTGTTCTGTAAATTTTTTAAAGGATTGCTTCACACCAATCCTCCTTTTAGAGACCCTGCCCCTGCTTGGGATTTGAATGTTTGCATTGCTCAGTTTATGCAACCCCTTTTGAGCCTATGTCTTCAGCAGAGCTTAAGTACCTGACTTGGAAACTGTGTTCTTGGTAGCCATTACCTCTGCCAGGCATATCAGTGAATTGCAAGCCCTGTCAGTGGAACCTGATTTTATCTCATTTCACAGGGATAAAGTGGTCCTTAGAACCAATAGAAGGTTCTTGCCCAAAGTAGTTTCAGATTTCCATTTAACCAGTCTATGTCTCTTCCAGTTTTCTTCACTGATCATTCTTCCTCAGGAGAAAGGAGGCTACACAGTTTAGATGTTAAAAGAGTCCTTCATTACTACATAGAGCGTACCAAGGGTCAAGGGTTTTACTCCCTCCAGTTATTCCTCACGTATGGAGAATTGGGAAAGGGCAAACCTGCCACCAAAAGATCTATTGCCAGGTGGATTGTGTCTTGTATACAATTCTGCTATGAAAAACTGGAAAAAACTCCACCCTCAGGCCTGAGGGCTCATTCCACAAGAGGTACAGCTGCTTCCCTGGCTGCTGCCAATGATATCCCTCTCTTAGAAATTTGTCAAGCAGCCACCTGGAAAACAGTCCATACCTTTACCAAGCATTACTCTTTGGATATCCGGGCTAGAAGTGATGCTCAGTTTGGCACAGCAGTACTTCAGAGCCTATTCCCAAAGTAGGTTCTATCCCTCCTCCATGGAGGTATTGCTTGGTAGTCTGCAGTACATCAGAATACAGTAAGACTTTATGTTGTTTGAAGAAAGAATTGCCCACCTTAGTAATTATATTTCTTCTAATGGAGTCTTGCTGTATTCTGACCTCCCTCCCTGCCCTCCCTCTCAGAACCTGTTTTCCGGAAGTGGGTGGGCAGGTGCAGTGTCGCACCCCAGGGGTGTTTTTTTGTTTGCACCCTCCTCCTTTTTTGTTTGGGTGTTTATTTGTTATTGTTATTTGTATTAGATTTGTTTTTGGGTTTCCTGACTTGAGTCTTCCCTGGGCATCCAAAACTTCTTTCGGCCAGTTGGCTAGTAGGAATTTTTACAATTTCCACATAGAATTTTTAGTTAGTTGGGCACGTAAGAATATGATGGTTTAAGTCTGAAACACTCCAGACAGAGACTTCAGCTGAGCTCGAGCTCAGCATTCTATGCCCTGCATAGAAAGTTAACTCTTTGTTCTCCGGGGCAGTTCAAAGGTTGGGAATCACTGCAATATGTCAGAATACAGCAAGACTCCATTAAAAGAAACATAATTATTAAGGTGAGTAATTTTTTTATATGGTACTGAGGAAATTACTGGCACAGTCAGAGGACTGATGGAGTGCTATGTGCAGTGAGGAGCTCCCGATGGAAAGCACAGTCAGAGGACTCATGGAGTGCTTTGTGCAGTGAGGGGCTCCCAATGGAAAGCACAGTCAGAGGACTCGTGGAGTACTATGTGCAGTGAGGGGCTCTGGATGGAAAGCACAGTCAGAGGACTCGTGGAGTGTTATGTGCAGTGTGGGGCTCCCGATGGAAAGCACAGTCAGAGGACTCATGGAGTGCTATGTGCAGTGCCGGGCTCCCGATGGAAAGCACAATCAGAGGACTCATGGAGTGCTATGTGCAGTGAGGGGCTCCTGATGGAAAGCACAGTCAGAGGACTTGTGGAATACTATGTGCAGTGAGAGGCTCCGGATGGAAAGCACAGTCAGAGGACTCGTGGAGTGCTATGTGCAGTGTGGGTCTCCGGATGGAAAGCACAGTCAGAGGACTCCTGGAGTGCTATGTACAGTGTGGGGATCCAGATGGAAAGCACAGTCAGAGGACTCGTGGAGTGCTATGTGCAGTGTGGGGCTCCGGATGGAAAGCACAGTCAGAGGACTCATGGAATGATATGTGCAGTGTGGGGCTCCCATTGGAAAGCACAGTCAGAGGACTCGTGGAGGGGCTTCGGATGGAAAGCACAGTCAGAGGACTCGTGGAGTGCTATGTGCAGTGTGGGGCTCCGGATGGAAAGCACAGTCAGAGGACGCATGGAGTACTATGTGCAGTGAAGGGCTCCGGATGGAAAGCGCAGTCAGAGGACTCATGGAGTACTATGTGCAGTGAAGGACTCCCGATGGAAAGCACAGTCAGAGGACTCGTGCAGTGCTATGTGCAGTGTGGGGCTCCCGATGGAAAGCACAGTCAGAGGACTCATGGAGTGCTGTGTGCAGTGTGGGGCTCCCAATGAAAAGCACAGTCAGAGGACTTGTGGAGTGCTATGTGCAGTGTGGGGCTCTGGATGGAAAGCACAGTCAGAGGACTCGTGGAGTGCTATGTGCAGTGTGGGGCTCCGGATGGAAAGCACAGTCAGAAGACTCATGGAGTGCTATGTGCAGTGTGGGGTTCCGGATGGAAAGCACAGTCAGAGGACTCGTGGAGTACTATGTGCAGTGAAGGGCTCCCGATGGAAAGCACAGTCAGAGGACTCATGGAGTACTATGTGCAGTGTGGGGCCCCCGATGGAAAGCACAGTCAGAAGACTCGTGGAGTGCTATGTGCAGCGTGGGGCTCTGGATGGAAAGCACAGTCAGAGGACTCGTGGAGTGCTATGTGCAGTGAAGGGCTCCCGATGGAAAGCAGAGTCAGAGGACTTGTGGAATACTATGTGCAGTGAGAGGCTCCGGATGGAAAGCACAGTCAGAGGACTCGTGGAGTGCTATGTGCAGTGTGGGGCTCCGGATGGAAAGCACAATCAGAGGACTCATGCAGTGCTATGTGCAGTGTGGGGCTCCGGATGGAAAGCACAATCAGAGGACTCATGCAGTGCTATGTGCAGTATGGGGCTCCGGATGGAAAGCGCAGTCAGAGGACTCATGGAGTGCTGTGTGCAGTGTGGGGCTCCGGATGGAAAGCATAGTCAGAGGACTCGTGGAGTGCTATGTGCAGTGTGGGGCTCTGGATGGAAAGCACAGTCAGAGGACTCGTGGAGTGCTATGTGCAGTGTGGGGCTCCGGATGGAAAGCACAGTCAGAAGACTCGTGGAGTGTTATGTGCAGTGAGGGCCCCCCGATGGAAAGCACAGTCTGGGGACTCATGGAGTACTATGTGCAGTGTGGGGCCCCCGATGGAAAGCACAGTCAGGGGACTCATGGAGTGCTATGTGCAGTGGTGGGGCTCCTGATGGAAAGCACAGTCAAGGGACTCATGGAGTGCTATGTGCAGTGTGGGGCTCCCGATGGAAAGCACAGTCAGAGAACTCATGGAGTACTAGGTGCAGTGAGGGGCTCCCGATGGAAAGCACAGTCAAGGGACTCATGGAGTACTATGTGCAGTGTGGGGCCCCTGATGGAAAGCACAGTCAGAGGACTCATGGAGTGCTATGTGCAGTGTGGGGCTCCCGAAGGAAAGCACAGTCAGAGAACTCATGGAGTACTAGGTGCAGTGAGGGGCTCCCGATGGAAAGCACAGTCAGAGAACTCATGGAGTGCTATGTGTAGCGTGGGGCTCCCGATGGAAAAAAGGACATTATGGCAGTCGAGAAGCTGCAACGCAGGACCACAAAACTGATCAGTGGTATAGGGACAGAGGCAATGAGGGGAGACTGGTTCTTACAGTAGCTGTGCAAGACGGAGGTGAAAACCTGGATCTGTACTTTTGATTCTGGTTTATACTGCCCCTCATCTCCTGACTTGCATCATACCCTTTTCCTCCACTTTGAATCTGCATTACCTCTTTTTTGTAGTTGAAATAATAAAAGGAGCACTGCTTTTAATACGGCTTGGATCAATTTTTCATCAGTATTCTCTGTTGTTTTTGAACACCCACTATATAAGGTCACTTTTCATAGGAACATAAATGAACTAGTATGCAGCTGACACTGCTCCTGACCCTGTGGGACAACAGGTGTGAAAAAACAGCTGGAAAAAAAATGAAGAAAATGTGATCCGAACCATGTTGAAAGAAGCGCTCCTTTTATCTGAAATGTGAAAAAAGTGCTAAAGCAGACTCAACATTGGAAAAGAATCGATGGGATCATACAAGTCAGTAGATAAGGGGCAATCTAAAACAGAATAACAACGTATCGGTCAGAAGTCTCAATGCTGTCATGCACTGCTACTTTAACGATTCACCCTGGAGAAACAGAGGCTGGGGGGCAGTTATCTCAGTCATCCACATACAGAAGGGTATTGACATGCCCTGAAGCTCAAAGTTGCTAAATTCAGGGGTAACGTTACGAATCATTTCATCTCTAGAGGGTGCTGCATCTATGGAACAGCCTATCAGTACTGACAATATACATGAAGATAGATAGGCCTTCAAGTCATACCCTGGAAATTTCTTCTCACCAAATACATCATAGGGTATCCTGAACAGTACGGTGGGTGGGGAATTACGGGGTACGCTGGGTAGTAGGGTGGCAAGGCATTCTTTATTTATATAGTGCCCAATCCTGCAGGCTCCGAGCACCGTACATGTTTTACATACAACAGTCTAAATAAAAGTGAAATCAAAACAATCTTTTTGAATACAATTAAACAAAACTTAATAATCTAGGGCACAGATTGCTAACTAGGAAATGCCTAGGTGGGTGGGGAATCACAGGTTACCCTGAACAGTAGGTGGGTGGGGAATCACAGGGTACCCTGAGTAGCAGGTGGGTGGGGAATCACAGGGTACCCTGAATAGTAGATGGGTGGGGAATCACAGGGTACCCTGAGTAGTAGGTGGGTAGGGAATCACAGGGTACCCTGAGTAGCAGGTGGGTGGTGAATCACAGGGTACCCTGAGTAGTAGGTAGGTAGGGAATCACAGGGTACCCTGAGTAGTAGTTGGGTGGGGAATCACAGGGTACCCTGAGTAGTAGGTGGGTGGGGAATCACAGGGTACCCTGAATAGCAGATGGGTGGGGAATTACAGGGTACACTGAATAGTAGGTGGGTGGGGAATCACAGAGTACCCTGAACAGTAGGTGGGTGGGGAATCACAGGGTATCCTGGGTAGGTGGGTGGGGAATCACAGGGTACCCTGAGTAGTTGGTGGGTAGGGAATCACAGGGTACCCTGAGTAGCAGGTGGGTGGGGAATCACAGGGTACCCTAGGTGGGTGGGGAATCACAGGGTACCCTGAGTAGTAGGTGGGTGGGGAATCACAGGGTACCCTGAGTAGTAGTTGGGTGGGGAATCACAGGGTACCCTGAGTAGTAGGTGGGTAGGGAATCACAGGGTACCCTGAGTAGCAGGTGGGTGGGGAATCACAGGGTACCCTGAATAGCAGATGGGTGGGGAATTACAGGGTACACTGAATAGTACGTGGGTAGGGAATCACAGGGTACCCTGAGTAGCAGGGGGGTGGGGAATCACAGGGTACCCTGCATAGTAGATGGGTGGGGAATCACAGGGTACCCTGAGTAGTAGGTAGGTGGGTGGGGAATCACAGGGTACCCTGGGTAGTAGGTGGGTGGGTGGGGAATCACAGGGTACCCTGAGTAGTAGGTGGGTGGGTAAGTAATCACAGGGTACCCTGCGTAGTAGGTGGGTGGGGAATCACAGGGTACCCTGGGTAGTAGGTGGGTAGGGAATCACAGGGTACCCTGGATAGTAGTGTGGGTGGGGAATTATAGGGTACCCCGATTACCCATAAGTAGAGACTATATATGAAGATGGGACAGGCCTTGAAGTTGCGCCAAGACAAATGTTCGATGTGTGGACAGCCAGGGTAAGAAGCGATATGGGGAAAAAAAAGAAGTTATGTAGTAGAAGGTAAAGTAGGTGTTGCCTGAAGGACTGGCAATGTCACCATTCTGATTATAAGAAGGATAAAGCACATTCAGACTGATGGTAGGATGGATGGCTGTACTGACAGAAATGTGATACTATGTGAGATATGAGGGAGGTCAAACAAGAACTTACCTAGACCTAACGAGAGTCAGGTTCATAGGGACCCTCACTCATCTGAGACTCGTTATCTGTTTCAGTTTTACAGGAAATGTAAGTGGCTGAAAAATTGCCTTTTCCTGGCTCATCCCCTCAGGTTATCACATCATGCCTATTCCATGCCCCACTGTTTAATCACACAGATGTGAAATGTGTCATATAATGCTGTCCATGTTGAACAGTATACTCTGTGTAAGGACTCTTGTATGTGACAGCACCCTCTGCATGTGGGACAGCACTGCCAACACGTAGGGACCCTCGCCACGTGGGACAGTGCCCTTTCCATGTGGTAGGGCTCCCTCTCTGTGTGGTGTAGCTCACTCTGGGACAGCATCCTCTCCATCTGGGGCAGCACCACCTCCATGAGGGCAAACAAAAAATTTGCAGCACTGGTATGTCGGCTCCCAAAGGTGCAGTCTATCAGGTGAACCCGGAGGTAGTCACAGATGTAACAAAAGTAGCAGACAGACGCACTCACCCTAGGACTGATATAGTTATTAAACAGAGTTCATAACAAGATAAAAAGAACACACTTGTTATGAACTTTGTATAAGTATACCAGCCCTACAGCAAATGCGTCTGTCTCTTACGTTTGTTGTACCATCTCCATGTGGGATAGCAGCATCTCCATGCAGAAGCATCCTCTCAATGTGAGACATGCACTTTCAGTGTGAGACAGTATCTTTCCATGTGAGACATGCCCTCTCTACATGTGAGATCCTCTCCATGCCAGTAAGTTCCTTCTGCATGTGTTACAGCACTTTCATCATGTGAGACAGTGCCCTGTCTATGTGAGACATGCCCTCTCCATGTGAGACAGCTCCTTCCCTACGTGGGACAACATTCTCTCCGTGTAAGACAGCAACCTCTCCATGTGAGACATGCTCTCTCCATATGAGACATCCAGTTCTCCATGTGGGACAGCACCCTCTATGTGTGGGACAGCACCCTCTCCATGTGGGACAGCACCCTCTCCATATGGGACCACACACTTTTCCTTTCTCAAAATGCTAACATCCTTGCTGTTCCAAAATTTAATTTCAAGACAGCTGGAGGCAGAGTGTTTGCAGTTAGAATGCATACATTCTGCAACTCTGCCCTTTCCTATTTGTCAGGCTCAGTTAGTGGAGATGTTCAAGTCGCTGCTTAAAGTCACAATTTTTTTCCTTGCTGGCATTTGGGTCAGATACTTAATTTGGCTAGTATTAAACTGTTCTAAATGATTCTGTACTCGTTTCATAAAGCAAGTTTTCAAATATATTTGTGCTGTCTGTTTATGTACATTGTCTGTTTGTGGTTCTGTAAACTGTGCAGCATTCTAAGCTGTATGGGGGGGGGTTATAAAAATAACATTCGATAGATTTTTGTGCGACAGCACCCTCTCTGTTTGGGACTTCACCCTCAGTCTGGCCACTGCAGTCCTGGGGTCCTGCATGAGCCTCATTACTGGGCATCTTATCAGGAGTGGGGAATCCCCAAGAAACCCCCTCCTCCCTGCAGTGACCATCACCCTGCAGTGACCTCCTCCTGCGGTGACCTTCACCCTGCAGTGACCTCCTCCTGCGGTGACCTTCACCCTGCAGTGACCTTCACCCTGCAGTGACCTCCTCCTGAGGTGACCTTCACCCTGCAGTGATCCTCTCCCTGCAGTGACCTTCACCCTGCAGTGACCTCCTCCTGCGGTGACCTTCACCCTGCGGTGATCTTCTCCCTGCAGTGACCTCCTCCTGCGGTGACCTTCACCCTGCAGTGACCTTCACCCTGCAGTGACCTCCTCCTGCGGTGACCTTCACCCTGCAGTGATCCTCTCCCTGCAGTGACCTCCTCCTGAGGTGACCTTCACCCTGCAGTGATCCTCTCCCTGCAGTGACCTTCACCCTGCAGTGACCTCCTCCTGCGGTGACCTTCACCCTGCAGTGATCCTCTCCCTGCAGTGACCTCCTCCTGCGGTGACCTTCACCCTGCAGTGATCCTCTCCCTGCAGTGACCTCTTCCCTGCAGTGACCTTCACCCTGAAGTGACCTCCTCCCTTCGGTGACCCACTCCCTGTGGTGACCTCTTCCCTGTACTAACCCTGCTCCCTGCAGTGACCTCCTCCCTACAGTGACCTCCTCCCTCCGATGAGCTCCTCTCTGTGGTGACCTCCTCCCTGCAGTGACTTCCTCCTTGTGGCAACGTCCTCCATGTGGTGACATTCCTTTTCTTTCTGTTCAGCTAGTTTTGAGTTGTTTTTCTGCCGTCAGTGAATTGGAATTTAATCCCCAAGTAAAGAAATGCCTACATCAACAGAGGACCAGGAAGGTGAGGCTAACTGCACAGCTGGAGTTTCCTGGGGGGATGACCATCTGATCCCGGGGACCAGTACACATGCACAGTTTGCACTATGCTGAGTCTGGCTTTGATTACCCTCTCTTTGTAGCACATTGCCCTCGCCGTATGGGATAGGGCACTGTCCATGTGTTACTAAGAGAAGCTTCGCCAGCCAAGTGGCATGATGAGCTGAGACAGTGGTCACTACATCACTGGCCACACCAGTGTCCCGTGTTCGGGAACGGACCACAGTTGCTCAGGGACCAGCCGTGGGAAGGAGGACTGAGTGTCCACAGATAGCTCTTCTCCTTTGGGGAGGGGGGACAATGCGTTTCGCTGCTTGGCTACCAGCCACCAGAGGCTAGGTGCCACATCCACAGTTGCCTGTCAGAGGGCTGGGTACAGTCCCCAAGTGTGTGCGGCACCTGCATGCTGCATGTACATGCCATGGGCAAGAATGCCAACCGCAGGAAACATGGTGAAAATGAGGCAGAAAACCCCACCAGCTAGGATGACACATTGCCAGCTGATGTAGGCTCCTCCCTACCTGCTGGGCAGCGGATTGAACCAGGTGAGTTTGGAAATCTTGGGTGGCATTGCTGGGCAGGCTGGGAGCCAAAGGGTGGCCAAAGTGGCAAAGGAGCACAAATGAAGGATAAAAAAAACAAACAAACTGTGTGGCAGCTGGAGAGCCCAGCTGCAGTGCCCTCTGCTACTGTCCAGGCAACCTGGGTTCAGGACAGGACTCGGGTCTCTGTTTTGGGAGACAGGCCAGGCTGGGCAGCTGCTGCATGCCTTGATCAGGGGAAGGCTGATGGTAAGCTGTGACACCACTGTAATCCCTGCGTCGGGGCTCGGGAGCCTGCTCATGCTGTAGAAACATGCTGTACACGTGTATAGCCACCCAGAATGCAGCACTCATGTCAGGGAAGGTGGGAGGGGCCTAAAGGGAAGAAAAAGACACACTTGGCTATATGGCAGTCACGGCCCCTGGATTCCCCTGGGACCTCATGCATGCTGACACTAGATCCCAGGTCACTCAGTGGACCACTTTGGGGGGGGAGGATGGCCCTCTCCCAGAACCCCTGCTACATATAGCATGCCCTGGGGGTAACTAGTGGATTGCATGGACCTGAGGAGGAGGCAGGGGATGCAGGCCTGAAAAGGATATATCCCTGGACAAAAGAAGGGCATGGCAGGAGAATAAGCTTTACGGAAAAAACACAGAGACGTCTCCAGTCAACTCTGGGGCGCACAGCAACACACAACTATCTGGCAAACTGGTGACCCACCTCGAGCTGGAATGTCAGGAGCACACAAGGAAAGTCGATCAACAGCACCAACATTCACCTCCTCTGCAGAGGGAGGGAGGAATACAGATGTTACTGCCTGACCTCCCCCCCCCACACTGGTGGTGCTGGGGTTTGGGGTTATCTGCATGGGACTAGTAGTGTAGGGCAGGAGAGCCTTCAGTGCACCTGCACATCAAGAGCAACCTGTGGACATAGTCACCTGATGGCACTGTGGCAGAGGAAAATAGGAGGAAAATACAGCAGGACTCTGGGCAAACAGATGAAGCCCTTTCGCCCCACCCCATGTCTCAACAGGTTGCTACTTCTGCTCTTTGTTCACCTTGGTTGGCCTGACTGCCAATAATTATTTGGCCCTTGGCCACTGCAAGTAGGATGCCGGTTGGGCCCTGCCTTAGTGAGCAGGCTGCAGGTCCCAGGAGGCGAGAGCTGTTTTGTGGGACGCAACGGACATGCAGCTACTGGGACTGGCAGAGAGGCTGAATGTGGTAGAAGTGGACTTGCCTGGACAACAAAGGTAGAAGGATAAAGAAAGAATAAAATAAAAGAACAAAGGCTTCGACAAACAAAGGGCAAAGCATGTAAGAAAGTTAAAATGAGAGGACCTGTCTTCTTTAAAACCTGCTGGACACTGGGCCTCTCTTATCCCCATCCCTGATGAAGGCATTCATTATGCTCAGAGACTCATACTGCTTTACTGTTTCCTACAGACAATCTAAAGAAACACCTTGTCTCATGGCTACCATGGCAACTGGGCTCCACACCAATCCAGTGGTGAGAGCAGATCTGACTGGCTGTCAGTCCTGTGTCCTGCGGCCAGACTGATTGGCTGAGCCTTCACAGTGACCAAACATTTAGCGTTCAAGGGCAGCAGCAGGGAGAATATCAAAGAGATTCCGCCCCGCCAGACTGCCCTCTCTTATAAGGAACAGACGCACAGAAAGTCAGAAAGGCCTTTCTCTCTCTCTCTCTCTCTCTCTCACTTGCTTAGCCACCACCCCTCCCCAGTAACAACTACATGTTCCATGTATTCATATAGTATACATGGGCACAAGCAGCGTGCTTCAGAACATCCAAAATGCAACAATAAGCTCCTATCACCACCTCCCTGACAAGCAAAAGATCGTATCCTCAAAAATATTATGCTTTTTGGGGTTCAAAACATTGCAACAGTTTTCTAATTCTAATGTTTAGACCTGAGTTAAAATCATTAGCTTAAGGCACAGGTGAGATGAGTTTGGTGGGCTTCAGTTCAGTTCCTAGTGGGCAGAAGTTTGTGTCACACAAAAAAATACTCATGCAATTTAGAACTATTGATATCCTGAGTAAGAAGACACCATGGATCAGATGGACCTGGAGAATGAACAACTCCTCCTTCCCCCCAGAGAGGTGGGCCCACCAGGCCAGAACTAAGCCAGATGTGTATGGGGAAACCTGTGTATTGAATCACCCTCTCACCCTGGTAGGGTGTCCCTCCAGGTCAATACTGCAGTGCATTTGTGTGGCATTATGTGGAAAAGCCCATGTACTGAATCATTCTCTTGCTCTGAGTAGGGAGTCTTTCCAGGTAGGTACTGAGATGCACTGGTGGGACAGTGTGCAAGGAAGCCTGTGTACTGAATCCCCCTTTCACCCTGAGTAGGGAGCCCCACCTGGTCAGTACTGAGGTGCGCTGGTGGGGCAGTGTGTGAGGAAGCTGGTGTCCTGCCCCCCCACCCTGGGTATGGGATCCCTCCAGGTCAGTACTGAGGTGCACTGGTGGGGCAGTGTGTGAGGAAGTGGGTGTACTGACTCTCCTCCACTCGCCCTGGGTATGGGGGTCCCTCCAGGTCAGTACTGAGGTACAGGGGTGGGGCAGTGTGCAGGGAAGCCCATGTACTAAATCAACCTCTTATCCTTAAGAGGTGGTACCTCTAGGTTGGCACAGCACCTAACACTGGGGATAAACAAGATGGTTTCTGTCCACAGTTCTGTCAGTCCCTCACCTTTCCCAGCAATAAATACATGAGTGTGAGGAACTGTCCAATGTACCTGCCCACACTGCACCTGGCCCTGTGGAGAAACAGAGGGCTTCCGCCTCCAGTGATGTCAGTCACTCACCTTTCCCAGCAATAAATACATGAGTGTGAGGAACTGTCCAATGTACCTGCCCACACTGCACCTGGCCCTGTGGAGAAACAGAGGGCTTCCGCCTCCAGTGATGTCAGTCACTCACCTTTCATCAGCACTAAATCTATTAATGTGGGGAAACCAGCACTGTACCTACACCACACTGTGCCTCGGATCAGTGTGCTGTCCACACCAGTAAGAGTAGTTCAGTACAACACAGCCGTTCCTGCATCTTACTCCATTTAGTGTGGATTTACTATTCAAACCCCATGCCGCAATGGATTACCACTCATGTAAAATCTGAAGGTAAAGAAAAATTAGGAGAACTGTGATTTGAACCCAGATCTCCTGGTTCATAGTCTTCACCCCTGACCACTAGGCTTTGCTGGTTTTTGATCTGCTCAGATCTGGAGACATGTCGAGGCCCAAATGCAGACCCTGGGTCAGTGCTGCTCGTCATTTGAGCTTGGGTCATAGTAACCCTAAGTCAGAGGTCAAAGTACCAGTCTGTCATAATGGTAAAGAGAGATCTTCAGTCTCCAGTGCAGCCTTCCCCTCGCCTTTGACCCTCACTTAACTGAGCCACACAGCTTCTAAGCAGAAAAAACATGGGCAAAGCAAGATTAAGAGTTAGCTGATGCACTCATGACAGTGCAAGCATGAAAAGCCACGCCGCGCCTTAAGAGGACTCGCCACTGCATTTGCTTAGATTTACTCCCCATCTAAAACTATGTTCCAGTGAAGCACGGGGGGGAAAAAAAGTAAATTAATAACTGCAGTGCAGAGATTGTTGAGTAAGGCTCCGTCCGGAAGTTGTGAACTGCCTGAATATTCTATTCTTGTCTCAACTGTTCCATTAGCCCATTGCCAGTTTTGGTGCTGGGCAAGTCGTTGACTGCCCCCCCCGAACAGAATCGATTTTGTTCAAGGAGTACAGAATGCAAGCAGACACTTCTCCATCAGTCAGAGCTGAGAAAGCTTAACTTAAAGAGCAGCTGATACCTTTGGGAAAACTTTGGGAAATGTAATAGGTACAATTCAGCTTGTATTTCATATATCTTCCATAGATTTCTCCTCTCCATTATTTATTACTGAAGAAATTCCTACAAAGACAAGATCTTTACCTGTTGAGAGCTCCTCTGCCTCTGTAGCTTATTCCCCACTTAAAATTATAACGCTCTGTTGTGATATCACAGTCTGTTCCTAGGTGAGCAACTGTGATGTCACAAGCAGAGTATAATGCCATCAGTTTGGGAAGAAGCAACAGGAGCTGATGAACCCTTAAGGAAAAAACTATCCTGCTTTCATTCATGTGATCTCAGTAATAAACAATGAGGATAAGAAATACAGAGCCAATGATAAATATACGCTGCTTTGTATCCAAATATTACGTTTTTCAAAGTTCTTCTCCAGGCGTTGGTGGCTCTTTAATGTCCTGTAACATTACTCTTTGGTCCTGGTGTGTGACCTTAATATGTCACGTAGCATCTTGTTTAAGATTCTTTGTAACTACTTACTGTATGTAGTTTTGGGATAATGCCTTTTATTAGACTGGGCAAAAATGCCAAGATTTTTGTGGTACCTGATGCCAACCAGCCCCCTCCCCATTGCCCTCTCGAGCCCCGACACCCACCTTCTCAAGGGCTTACCCTCTGGAGGGCTCCGATGACTCCCTGCATAACATGCCTTCAGTGCTGACCAGACCCCTCTGAGCACTATTCAGGTTCTGGGAGTGCCTAATCAGTGGTGTGGGACTTGCGCGACCCTGATCGTCATCCTATAGCAGTCGGGATTTTCCTCTGGTATTTTCCCCTTAGAGACACTGGCATGCACTGACGAAACCATGCAATGCATGGCTGTGCTCAAATGTGGCAGAGTCCCTTCCCTAATCTGGTGTCACCGACTGTGCTGCCTCCCATTTTCCACAAGGTGGCAGCTGCGCTGCAGGGCTGAATTTCTGTCCTCCCCAAAGGAGAGCTATCCCTGGGACTCTTAATCCTCTTTCCCATGGCTGGCCTCTGATGACACGAGCTGTTCCCGAACCCAGGTTGCTGGCATCATGAGCAGAGGAAGTGCTACTACTGCATCAGTGAGCCAGGTACACAGCTAGCGTTTTTTTTTTTTTTACACACACACACACACACACACACGCACACTTTTGAGACTTAAAAGCTCCTTTGTTCCATAGACCTGCAACTATTTTGTGTAATCATTGTTTACATACATGCTATCAAAGGGAATGTAGATCTGTATACACCTTTCATTTGCAATGTGTTTCAGCGTGCTTTACAGAGCTATGAGTTAGATGCTGGTAGTGCAGGGACTATAGGTAGGGGACCACAGCTGCCTTTATACACTGAGTATGCACTCAGCAACCATAGACAAGGTTTCACGAAATGAGGGAACTGCTGGCCCATACAGAGGCGGATAGCCCATCTTAATACCACCATGGGGTCCATGTTTCAGTTCCCCTCTAGACAAGCACTAGACCCATGCATGGAGAGCAGCCAGCCACTGCTGCAGAATTCACAGCGGCCACGTTAAGTAAAGAATCTGTGACTGAAGAAATGACGAATCACATGAAGGTATGGGCCCCCTCTAAAGAACATTACACGCACAATTTCCACTCTTATTCAAGGCTGATCTCCTGTAGGGGCACTGCAGATTTAAAATGTGTGGTCGAATTATGTGCAATGCGTCCTCTTCACATTAAAAAAACTTCTGCAAAGTGGCACTGCAAGAGGAAGAAAGCTTTGCAAAATCAGGTGTTGCAGGGACATGAGAATACAGTCCTTACTTATTTATTTTTTTTTATTTCTTTTTATCCCTTGCCCCGTCCACGGCACTGTCACCTGACCTCTCCCCCAGCACCGTGATCCTCGGAGGGACCCCCACGGAGCCGTGGTTTACCCCCAGGTGGGACAGAGTGGGTCTGGTAGCCAGGAGCCCTTGAGCTACCCCCCCCCCGTTCCATACCTTAAGTCCTCGACAGAGTCCGCTTCCAAGCCACAGGTACCAGTGGCGAGAACCGTACCTTGTCCTTCTGTCGGTGTCGTGCCGGGTCAGGGCAATTTCCCTTGCAGCTGCGACGTGCGCTGACACCACAGCATTACAGTGGCATCCATCATGCTCCAACCCCTTGTATGCTGCCTAGGCATGCCAAACCTCCAACCACCGCAAGAGGTCGGTAATGCACCTAGCCAGGGCTACCCCCACCCCCTGGAGGAGACAAGCAGTCCTACGGATGCTCAAGCCCCCCCCCCCCCAGCCAGCCCTCAAGCACCCAAGCGCGCTCCTGAACTTGGGTCACCGGCGTCGTGAGTGGTAGCGCTACCGCTGCGCCAGCGGGCTAGCCTCACAAAGTCCTTACTTATTGGAGTGTTTTAACTCTTCTTCTGCAAAGTAGGAACTTAACAGAGCACAAAACTGCAAAGTACTGCATTTTGCAGCTAAACACTGTGATTGAAAATGTTGTGGGTTTTTTTTTTTTTGTTTGTTTTTTTTTACTTCACCACACCTAGTTGCTGGTTCCATGATTCACTCAATGTTTTGTCCAGCCAGTGCTGCAATACTGCGAATCGCAGGTCAAGATGCTTAAAATGTGTTCCATGATGAGACATTTTGTACTGCCAGTCCATTTCCAAGGGTGCATGCCCTAGACTTCGGTCCATGCTGCTAGTGTTCTGTGTTCTACTCTCCCCTAACTTTCATTTCTGTGCTTCTGATTTCAGAAGTGCCAATCTGGCGAGGGTTCCACTGCTGGCTATTGTTCTACCTCAGCAAACCGTCTGGAAGTGCTACACCTGAGAGAAGCCTAGGAGGCCCTGTTTGTGCTATTAATATGTGGAACACACATCAACAGCACAAATGTTAAAGAGGACAGGAAATTATTTCTAACTGGCATCTGTTTATAAAGTTATTATTCTCAGAAATTATATGCAGTCACCTAAATTATCCATATTTAACTGTACCTATAATAAGTTGTATTTTGCATTGTCTTGTTTTTATGCGCAGCACTCTGTTACAGTTCTCTTCAAGGAACCAATAATTTGGAGTTTTAACTATGTCATGGTTTGTGCACTGAACTCGGAACAGGGTTCTGATAGGTCAGCAGCTAATAACTAGCATTCTGTACACAAATTGTGACATAGTAAAAACTCCACATAAGTGATTCCATGAAGTGAACTGTAACAGAATGCTGCCCATAAAAACACAACAATATAAACTACAGTTTTACCTATCACGTTTTATTCCGGTACAGTTAAATATGGATACTTTAGAAGAATGCATATAATTTCTGAGAATAAAAACTTTATAAACAGCCGCCAATTAGCACAAATTCGCTGTCCCCTTTAAGGATCTTAGGCATAGTTAGGTCCTAGGTGAGATGGCCGTAACATGGCAAGGAGTTGAATCGTTTGGTTCTGTAGAAATCCGTGGGACTGTGGACTCCTAAAATGGATTCAAGATTTGTTTTTGTAGAATCCCCCCCCAAACCCAACTGAAACAGAACATCATTTTTCTCTTTTTTATTTCTTTTGTTTTTGCTTAAAAAACGAATGAGCCATTATAACACTGAGACCCTCATTTTCTAAAATAATGTGTTGAAGAATGAACTCCACTGCAAAGTTTTCGTCTAATATATGGAGGTATCTCCATGAGCGACAGAAGCAACTCATTTGGAAGCCCAATTAGGAAGTGTTGACAGTGGTTCCCTGCACTCTGCGAGGGCCCCTCTCCGACGGCATGCGGAGCAACGGTAGTGGCAGGGTTACATAGGACGGATCACAGCAAAGCAGTAATTAAAGGAGACTGTTTGTGTCGGTGTCTGCTACTCCCCGGAGTCTGCGGTTATTGTAACTGACACACAGGCTCCATTTTCCACGCTCATATTTCTCCCCAGATCAATACTTTTGACTCCCTACAAGACAATAATCGCTTGTACGCGAGCCTGGAGTCGATCAACTACATTATTAGAGCGCTCTCCCCAAGGGGAGCCGGGCAGGGAAGAGGGAGGGGGGGAGACCAGAACATGGGATGAAAAATTCTTTCTATCATTCTCTAATATGAAGTATCGGAAAGGGCTGCTTATTCTGCCGCAGAGCACAGCCGCACCCGGCTTTCTTGCTCAGGAAAGTTACAGTAGAGGAAGCAGAGAGAAAGCTTCCGACAGCCAGAGGAGAGCAAAGCGGGAGAGAGAGAGGCAGAGAAACAGAGAAAATGACACTAAATGTGACAAGAAAATACCAGTGCTTCAGCAATGGACTTCCTATCAAACGTCAATCAAAAGCCACAGCCCACACAACAGAGCTAGAATGAAGACATGACAAAAAAAAAATTGTGTGTGCATGTAAACAGATCAATATTTTATATATAAACACACACACACTCCTAAACGTACACAGCACTAGTGGAATGAAATAAATGAGTTATTTTAGCTGATGAAATATGCAACCTCTATAATAAAAATTAATTTTACAGGTTACATATATCACATTTATTTTACAAGTTACAGATGTCATAAAGAAGCGTACTGCAGCTGGACTTTTTCTCCGAACTTATCAAAGAGCAGCTCTCACAGCGCTAATGGCATCACAGTAGCTTGTCCTGCTCTGAATCCAGCTGCTAAACTCAAAAGAGAAAAAGTTACATATCCAAAAAATAATAGCTTTGAAAGTTATAGCTTGTAAACTGATGATGTATAAATCAAATAAAATAATGACCTGATATTAATATACATATTGTATCACCACTTGTGAGTGAGCAGTTGCATTTCCACAGGAGTGATAGTAATGTATCCATGGACTGGCAGTATAGCCTGAAGGTTAAAGTAACAACCTGAGAATAAGCTTGGGACATCCAGCAGACCTGGGTTTGATTCCCAAAACCTCCACTTGCATACTGTGTGACTCAGAGCAAGTCACTTAACCAACCCAGTGCTCTTGGGTTGCCTCTGAAAACAGGCACTTGTGCCTAGTGGGTCTTACCTGGTTACCAAAGGGAAAAAATGGACACACAATGACACGAATGAAAATAGGTCCTTTTTTTCCAAGAGTGAGTAGTGGGAACCTAATTCGTGAGTGGCAAGGCCACGAATGAGTTATACAAGTCTCACCTGTTGATGAATGTCATATTTTCAGTCAAGTCTTTGCATACCGCAGTATTCAGTTTCACAATTAAATTATTTTGTTTACTTATTTATGTTTTTAAATGTATCATTTCTCTTGTCACGGCCGCCCTCAGCTGGTTGGGCCCAGCCTTATGCCCCCAGCATCTCTGGTGCTTACCCCTCAGGTTTCCAACCTCGCAGGTTCACCAGGAGTTACCAGGGATCTTCCTGGACAAAGTGCCCACCACTCATTCACACTAATGGGACTACGCCAGAGGCGCTAGGACCCAGCGGGAGGGCCAGTGCCGAGGTAGGGCCGCGAGGAGCGGCACCACGAGCCTGGCTCGCACCGTATAGGCTACCTTGGCGTTGACCCTCCAACCACCTCCGTTCCTTTTTTCCCCGCCGTCGAGTGCGCTTCAGTGACTATGTCGCTCACCCGCCAGGAGTCAAAACTTCGCGGCTACACGACAGCAGTAATCAGTAAATGTTCTTCAGAGAAGTCTGCAGCCGCTCTTCGACGGAGTCTACCATAAGTGGGGCACGGGACGGTAGGGAAACTTCGCATGAAAGCTGTGTTGTCAGCAGGGCTGGGTCTGGTCCGCCACCCTCTGTGGGGGGGGGGGGACTGACTATAGGCAGTCCGGTGCTCGGAGGAGGATGGGCGGTCTTCCCGGAAGCACAAAAAGAGTGGTCCCGTTCTTGATCCTCAGCGAGGACTCGGCACCGCTCTGCCTCAAGTTCTTCTTTGGCCTCCCGGTTGAAAAAGAAAGGGTACTGCTCGAGTTCACCTTCTGGTACGTCTGTGTATCGATCGTCGGTTACCGGTGGCAGGGGCCCGACTCCGTCTCCTCCAACTTCTGTTTCTGGTGACCGGCATCCTCGACTCCGGAGTCCCTCCCCGGCCCTGGGGTCCTCCAGTGAGCAGTTTCACCACTGGGCCACTTTTATGGAGCAATGGGTTCGGCGGTTGTCCCATCTGCCCGAGCTGGTGAGTCCATCACCAAGGCCTTCAGGCCTTTTGGTTTTGGACCTGTGGGCAGGGCAGTTGGGGCTTTCTGGTCACGCGGCGCCTTCTTCAGTGCCATCGATGCCGCACTCTGGTGTTTTTCCCTCTCATAGGGCTGTGGTGCAGGGGTCTACACCGGTACCTTTATCTCCTGCTGAATTTCTCAGACTTTCCTCAGCAAGTCAAGGGTTGGGAACTTCTGGTTCGGCAGCGCCGCGTCTTGTGCCGGCGCTGCCTGTGTTCTCAGCGTTGCCTTCTGTTACAGCACCAGGAGTGCCTGCAGTGCCACATGCGACACCGGGCTTTTTGACTCCAATTCATGGTGCTCCTCCTCTTTTTCATCCCTTTCCTATCTATTCAGTTCCTTCGGGACTAGTAGAAGATGATACTGAGCCTGATCTTGATCTTCGATTGGAGGACGACTTTGATGACAATTCCTCCATAGGGGTGGTGAATAAACCTTCTCTTACAGCAGAGCCTCTGGTCAAGGACCTTTCCTTTAAGTCTCTGCTTAGACACGTGAATACCACTCTCTCACTCCAGACTTTGGAGATCTGCTCTTTTTTGCTAATTATAAAAAAATCTATAAGGTATCTATAAATTAAATACCACTCATTTTGTAGATAATTTTGTGCTGCACAACTTTCATGCTCACAGCACTATGCTATCTTTTTTCATTTTAAAGTTATTTGCATTTGAATATAGTTAGTACTGGTACTGAGGCTGAACATTCTAAATGAGTTCCGGAGCAGGGTGTGGGGCTTGCAAGGGGTCAGTATGGTCGTGCTGTCTGGCCATGTTTTCCCTGCTCCTTTTTATGTTCCCCAGGAGAGCAGACATGCAGGGCCACTCAGACGTGCCATGCGCACATCTGCATGCACGATGTCGTTGGCCGCCGCTCTTGAGTGCTGTCCCGGGATGCCTGACCTCTAGCCATGGCTAGGGATCAGTACTACTCTCGGTAGAGCAGCCCTTCCTCCCTGGAGGAGGAAAGCAGTCCCACAGATGCTCAATCCTCCTTCCCTGGCCGACCCTCCAACAACCAGTGCTGGCTCCCGAACCCAGTTATCGGTGCTGCAAATGGTAGTGCCACCAGTGTGCCGGCAGGCCGGGCCGATTTCTTCTTCCTAATTCCTTGCTGCTAGTGGTGCCCTCAGTCCTGGATCTGATTATTTTTTCTATGTTCTGCTGCCAGTTGCTGTCTCATACAAATATATTCACTTGTGTTGTATGTATTATATTCATGCAAGTCAATACTGGCAAAGTTACCTGCATAACAGAAGTGAGTATACTTGTGTGAGATGGCAGCCAGTGGCAAAGATGAGCAGAGGATGAATATACGCCTCTGGGGTCCGAGGATGCAGGGAAGGCGATCATCAGGACCACATGGGGAGGGCAGTCACTGGACTACCAGGAAACAATGTTTTTAAATCAGGAGTGGGAACAGGGCATGAATGGCACTGGGGCGGCGCTTGGTATCGGGAACCAGCACCATATTGTTTGTATTAACAAATGGTGCACATGTGTGAATTTAGCAAGTAACAGTTTTTGAGACTATTGCTCATTGTTAGGGAGTTTAGGAGGCAATAGCGCCTGCAATATCTGATCATGTGATGCTACTGCCCACCACCCACCTACCTCTGCTCCCCTTCACTCTGCAGCTACACTAGTGCAGTCCCCTCTTCATCCTCCCCAGTCAACACTCACCTTTTACTCCCACTCGTAATTCAGTATTGCCTCTGTATATTGCAGGTGGTGTTATCCTCCAGCGCGTATTGTACTGTAACTGCAAATATGGTTATTCTCAAGCAATTTATTGCATAGCTGTTTATTTTACTTCTTGCGATCCTTATCTTTGCATAGTTGTTATTTACAGTGCTTATTCATCTATTACTGCTGTTATTACTATTATTAGATCATTATTGTCCGTAGTGTTCCTCATTGATTCCCCCCCCCCCCCGAACACATTTGGAAATGAGCTGTTACCAGCTCAGTTTGTCTTTCCCGGTGAAACTTTTGAAATAAATATATAAATGTGACTAGGTTTTTGCCAATCACAGGCCAGGATTTCTATCCATGATATAATAAAGGTTTTTATTGCCTACTGTTAAATGTATAGGTTTAATATGCTGCATACTGATAAAATATTTAGGTTTGTAGTGCCTACTAATAAACATATAGATCTATACTGCATACTGATAAATATATACATTTGTATGCCCTACCAATAAACAAATAGGTTAATTTTGCTTGCCGCTAAATATACAGATTTATATTGCATACTGATAAATATATAGGTTTATATTCCCTGTTGATAGATTTTTTACAATGCTTGCAGATGAATATATAGGTTTACACTGCATACTGATAAATACATTGGTTTATAATGTTGCGGTGTTTGGGAAAATAGACCATTTCAGTGGGGGGGGGGGGGGCTCAGTAGCTCACAGACCCACTTGTCCTTCAGGCTCATGGGTTAAGGCTCCTGCGCTCCCTTGATTGTCTATTTACTCATGAACAACACTTATTTAGAATGTATTCTAAATATACTGCATACTGATAAAGACATACATTGATATTGCCTGCTGATTCTGTATTGTCAATTATTTTGTTGTCATAGTAGCTGTATTTGATACTGTTCTCTCCTTTTCTGTACCCTACCCCCAGGCCACATGCTCAGTCCATTCGCACCTGGTTCATAAATTTCAAATAAATAAATATCTATGTAGCCCAACAGACTGACAAGCAGACAGAGATAGGCAGCAGCAGGTAGACAGATATCAGTTTCTATTTTCTTGTCTGGAGTCGATTTGGATTTTCCTCTCAGATCGTAACCCCAGACCTTCAATTGGAAAACAAAGACCTGGATGAAAATTCCAAACAGGCTTTAATGACAAGAGAACGTGAACTGAAAGAGAACTGCCCAGCCTGAAGTGTAAATAACGTGTTACATGGAAAGGGACTTCTGTGCCTACCTGTTACTGTATGTGGGATTTTATTCCGTTATTAACCTTTTAAAGGATTAAAGAGGAACAGAGAATCAGAGAATTAAACCTACACTAACTATGCAAGGGAGGTAATTTGGCCTAGAGGTTAGTGCACAGAGCTGTGAAGCTGGAGACCTACTCTGAATCCCACCACTGCCACTTACTGTGTAACCCTGAGCAAGTCCCTTAACCTCCAGTGCTTTAACTTCCTACGATATATCTCTTGTCTACGTCTGTATTGTTTGTCTGTCCCTGTGTGCCTCAGGCAGCAAATTTCTCCCTCGATTGTAAAGCACTTTAGGCTATGGTTTGTCTGAAAGGCACTATATAAAACCAGTTTCCTTTGATATATAGTAAATAGCTGCTTACATTGGAGAAAGTCTCGTCATGTAGCATTGCAGTTCTGCTTTGATTAAAATGGCGCCTTCCCACCACTGATCCCGAATATAACACCTCAAGCTGAAAGCTTTCATTAGTGCCACAACATTACTGACCACCAAAAGTTTTTTCTGGTACTACTTGCTGAGAGTTTTGCTCCTGTTTACAATCATTTCATTAAACTGTGGGATACAATAGTGTTGGCCAGTAAAATCGGCAAAATTATTTAATTAAACCATGTTATTGTACCAGGGAATGTTAAGTAAGTAATAATACCTGACAGGGTGGGCGTTATTGGGATATAACGGACCGCCCAGGGGCGTAATGAGGCCTGATGCTGCAGGCGGAGTGCCTTATAGCCCCTGGAAGGTCCGTTATATCCCATAACGCACATCCTGGAGGGTATTATTACACGTAGAAAATGGTCGAACATTATATTTTGTTTGTAATAAACTTTATAAAAAAAGTGTGAAATATTAAGAAAAATGTACAGAAATGGTAGGTTCTGTAAAATAGTCCCTTTGGTGCCACTAGAGGGTGCTGCTGCGTATGAGACTTTTCTCTTTAAGACTGTAGTGTTTTGTTACTGTTGGTTTTCAGTATGCCTGCTTGAGTTTTGGGCTCCTTACAGATTGTTTTGTACACAGAAAAAAGATTTTGTTTGTGGAGTGTGAGCAGGGAGTGAGTGGGAGTGCTGATGCAAGAATGGTGCGATTGTACAGGTAACAAACTTAGTACTCAGCTCTGGTAGTAAGGAAAAAATATATATTTTGATTTAGCTTGTTTATATAGGGATTATTTGTGTGTGGCCAGGGGGCAGTTTTTTGGTTTTGCCATTAGTGCTGTTCAGCGTCTGAACATGGCCAGAGCAGGGACTTTCCTGAAATCAGTCCCAGATTTGGAGTTGTGGTGCCGGCTAGCGTTAGTTGCCAGATCGGGGTACCGAACAGAGGATGGGAGTGATCACAGTGCTGGTGTTTTACTTACGTTTGTAAAATAGAAAAAAAATGAAGCAAGCTGGTGTTGTTTTTGGTTGTTATTTTTGTTTTATGACATACTGTGACAGCAAGGGGAAGGGACAGTTCTGAGGACTGAGTTGGGGGGCCTCTGACTTACTGTCTCGCTAAGCGGGGTGAAAATTTTGAGAGATATTGTCTTTCTGGTGGGCATAGGGATACCAGGTGGTAATGGGTGCTGCCAGGAAGAACATATTATTTGCAGGGCATTGTTAAGAAATAACAGCCCGTGTGCCAGGCTGTTTCAGCCAATTAGGATGCAAGTTTTGATTTACCCATTTTCTAAAAGTTAATACAACAACTGTAGTTAAGAAAAATGCATATCTGGTTTTGATTAGAAGTCGTAGCACATGCTAACAGTTGTTCATTCTTCTAATACAGTCACAAGAGGACATGCAGTCCATTGCATGGATGGCATGGACCCTGGATGGATCTCTACTTGGAGACTGTCCTTGTTCTTGGCAGTATTAGCTCATCCCAATAATTTTATTGTGAGCTATATGTTACGGTATTACCCTAGAATTGTATCAAATCCTACCACTACATACTATTTATGTCCTTTTCTTACGTACTGAATTCTGGATGTAATATGCTTGTTTTTTTAGTGTAAATCAATAAACAAGTTAAAAAAAAAATGGTTTCCATTCCGTATATCAAAAGTGCATCATTCTATTTACTTTTGTAAGTTTAAACTTCTGGTTGAATTCTTTTCACTATCACTAATTTTGTCTCCACTTGACGGGAAGGTTAGCTTCGACTCTGTTATCCAAGGTTACCTAGTTTCTATGCCAACATCCCATTTTATTTAAAAAGCCTTTCAATGCTATCAATTTAAAGAATTCATTTTTCTAAAAGGAGGAGGACGCATGTACTGTGCCGTCTGGATATTATCGTGGGCAGAAATGGAGATGGAAGACTAGAAAGAGAGAGACATGCACATGGGAGGAAGGAGACTGAAGAAGAAAGGGGCAAGGCAGAGTAAGACAGGGAGAAAGACAGAGAGGGAGTGTAATGGAGAGAGAGAAAATGGGGGAAAGAGGCATTTAAAGGGTAGGAACACCCTCTGAAAAATGCTGATAATTATTTTAAGTGTAGAGTCAGGAAACAAGAACATTTCCAACCCAAGTGGCACTGACCATAAATGGTGGACGCATATACTGCCGGCAGTTGGCCAAAAAATACACGTATGGCTTACCTCTCTTGGGTGCAAAGACAGTGCAATGTAAACTCTAAACTGTAGTATACAGTGCAGAGTGCTAATGTGGTGACAGGACAGCAGGTGACAAGCTCAGTGAAACGAAATTCCCACTAATACCTTCCTAGGTGTGCTAAAGTGATGACCAGGTGGCTGGCAGACAGTGTGCGTACACATGGTGTATACGCACAAGTGCTGACATTTTGGCAGAACGCCTTCCTCAGAGCATCTGCACTCTGTTCTGTGTGTGCCCCCGTCAGGTTGCGCACTACTGAAGTGACAAGCTCCTCACCTTGCTTGCCTTTTGCATTTTTTTAAGTGCTCAGCACCTTTTTATATATCTACACCCTTTTTGTCTTTTTCCTCTTGCTAATTAGAATATGTTACACCTGATAGCCCCAGGTGTGATGTGTGGAACAGTACTTTAGCTGGAGGCTGACATATTGTCTTCTATTCCCCATCACACCTCATCAGTACTGTGACCGCACTATGACATCAAGACTGACAAAGAAGAGTCGTTCACCTGCTGCCAGACTGAACACATGTGATGTCACAATGAGTGAGGCCGCAATGCTGATGGGGTATGAAGGGGAACAGAACAACATATGTCAGCTTCCAGGTACAGACTGTTCTATCTGTCACTGTGAAAGCCATTATGAAGAAAATCATCTAACCGATAACAGAAACATGACAAAATGTATCTAAAGCCAGATAAATAAATAAATAAAACTACTGGCAACATTTGCAAATTTGTAACATTTTCTGTGTGCTGTGTTTGGTACTGTCAGCTCTTTAAGTATATTGATAAGGTAAGGTGAGGTGAGGAAGAACGAAGGAGGGAGGGAGAGAGACAGAGAAAGGGAACAAGAGAGAGGGATAGAGGAAAAGCAGAAAAAGAAAGCTGACTAGACAGAAAGATGTAGTGGGAGATAGAAGAAGAGACAGAAAAGGGATGGAGGAATGAACAGAGAGGAAATAGGGTAGAAAAGGGAGCTGTAGAGACAAACAGAGAAACAGATGGACTGGGCAAGAGTCAGAGAGCGAGAGTAAAAATGCCAAGGAACTTTGCAATGGGGTCTTCTGGATGCCTCCTCTCCACACTACAGCCTCGGAATCATGCTCCTCCTCCTGACTTTGGGATAGCCACCTCATTTTACTCAATGTGAAGAAGAGCCCTGCAACATTTCTGTAGTTCGAAAAGCAGACTCCCCTAAATGAAAAATTATCTCCCATCCTGCAAGCTGCACTCTCAATATTTTATTTTACTATTTCTTTACCCAAATAAATGGGTATATATTTAGCAAGACAGCCCAGATGGCATGGGTCCAGCTGCCACCTGATGGCTCCTGCGGCTTCCCCTCCATAGGCTAGGGCTCCAGGAGGAGAGCTGTAACCCACCCCCTATGAGGCAGTCCACCAGGTGGACAAGATCCAGCATTGGAGGCACTAGGACCCAGGGGAGCCAGGGACATGTGGCACATGGGCATTGTCCCCCCCCTGGCATGAGTGGAGTCTTCTGACAGCATCCTTAGGCACATGCAGTGATGTCCTGTGCAAGAAGCACATTCCCCTGACCCACCACAGTAACTGCTACAGCATCGGGTGTCTGACGCCTTCCCTTGCGACCGCAACACACTGCCAAGGGGCAGCCACTGTGGTCTGGCCTACCTTCTGATGCAGTGACTCCAGTTTGCTCTTGAACCCGGGTCATGAGCACGACAGTGCGACATGCCACCACTGGGCCATCATGGCGGACAGAGCATTCCGACTTTCAACACGCAGCTCACAACTATTAGTGACAGTGTCTCTCAAACTGTTGGACAGATATAAAATGGGTGACATCTCATCAAATCCGAGAAATCTCTGAAGACTGTCTTCCTGAGGAGGCAGTGGGGTCAAAAACAGTGGAGGAATTCAAGAAGGCATGGGACAGACATAAGGCAATTCTGGTGGGGGTAGGAAGAAGTAGGCTGTTGGTTAACTAGGTTCTGCAGCTTATCCAATAGGTAGGGAAATGGACAGACAAGGAGGGCCAAGCGGTCCTTATCTGTCATCAATGTTTATGTTTCCTATAACTTATGTTGCCCGATACATGCTGCCAAAAAATAAGCAGTACTGTGGATCACAAGGAAGGTAGATTGAAACTTCCACAGTTTCCCCACAACTGTTTGCAAACCATCTCCAAATCTGTGGCTAACATTTTCCACAGTTCTACAGTAACCCTGCTTATAACCCCCCATCTTGTGCACAGAGGATGGTCCATGGCAGCCACTGGCAGGGCCTGCATATACAATGAATCAAATTAAGGAAAAAAGAAGGTAACTATCCTTTTTTTTTTATTTAGTTGTTTAACCAGGTATAGCACACTAAGCTGAAAGCTTTTTTACAGGAGCGACCTGGGAGCAGAAGGAGGTTAAGTGACTTGTTTAGGGTCACACAGTATGCAAGTGGAAGCTGTGGGATTCAAACCCAGGTCTGGTCTGCTGGATATCACCAAATTTGCAGCTCAGAGCCTTAGACCACTGTGCTATACTGCCTCCTCCTATCTTTTAAAAGATAATCTTGACATTCTGTCCCAAAGTAACTTGTGTTAGAAAAGCATGCAGTTATACATTTCTCCAGAGAACAATTAAAAGCGAATAAAAACTCTATACATTGTCTGATTGAAAATCTAACACACACACACACACACACACACTCTCTTGTCTGTCTCTCATGGTAATGTCTACTTTCGTACCCTGGCAGTGCCAGCTTTTGTTGACAAAATCTGTATTTTGGCAGATCATCTGATGCTGAACCAGCATTTAGAAATGGTTTGCGCATTCGCTGGATTGTGTGTACGAGGAACACCACACTGGGAATCCATTTACTGCCATTTGCTGTGGTGGCAACTAGTTGTGCGGGGCTGTGGGGGAAGGTGACTTTAGCTGAGGCTGACTCTGAGGCAAGTCTGATCCTCCGTGATGCCTTGCTCGCTGTTCTCCGAGCTCCTTCACAGTAGCAACATGGCGCTTCACCTCGTGAAGCTGATACTGATCAGTATGAAAACCTCCATGCTGTGGGATAGAAACTCCAAATTCATTAACCCAAGCCCCATCCTTCGCTTCCCATCTTGACGTTAAAGGCTGTTGTTGAAGGATAATGGCTACTGATTTTTCCATTTAAAAAAATGGCCAATTCTGTTTGGTCAAAACTTCAGATCTTTTTTCCTCTGAAGGGGTTTAAACTGAGTGCAAGTCAGCATGTACCGCATTATAATTAGGGGCAGAACTGGGGGAGGTTGTACCCCAAAACTGATGCTTTTTTAAATTGAAATTTGTCACAAAGTGTTTTTCTGCATGATGAATTGAGCCTAAACTGGGGGGAGAAACAAATGGATGCTCACCAGCTAAGTGGGGACTTTGTGCTAAAAAATGGGTGCTAACCTGCTGAGTGAGGGTTTTGTGCTACAAACTGGTGTACAACACTAAATTTAGTGCCAAAACTGAAAAAAGCCCGGATCCAATTATTTTACCCCAGATTATCCAATTCCATTTTTTAGCCCAATTTTCCATGGGCCCTGCTGAAGTCTCATCCACAGCCAGCAGTGACGATCATGGGGATGTCATTCATGTCATAATATGCACCCCTTCCCCCCCCCCAACCCCGGTTAGCAGCAACTTTGCGGCTGATCTCTGTGACCTGCTGAGTTCTTTTGCTAACCAATAGGCTGTACAGCGTGGCCATCAAAATGATGCAACAATTTCACTTTTTGAGATTGTCCTTATACCAGTAAAAGAGAGGCGAGCTACATGTCGCCCTGTCCGACAACAGTCACATACATGTAGTCCTGCAAATACACATGCTTACACCCACACACACACACCACCTGTGTGAGCTGTGAATGTGAACACAAGCAAGCTATGCAGGTTGCCTGGGATGTGGGGGAGCACCAGGGGGCAGGAGTGGGCATGTGCCTCATTCACAAAGGAGTCTCCACATTCTGGAGGGCTGGCGGAGGAGGCAGAGGCTACAAAGCCCTAAGGGCTACAATAACAGGTATGCAACCCCCCTCCACCCAGCCACAACTTTATCTTCTGGGCCCAACAGGCCCACCCTCCTCCAGCCTTAGAGTCTCTTGTTGCAAAGAAAACACTACTACACAGCAGGGTCTTTCATGCAGTTGTAGGTTTTTTCAGTCTCCACTTCTGAATCCAGGTACAGAATAGCATCCTCTGCTGTACAGAATCTTTGCTAGACCACACAACCACAATGTAAGAGAGAACTTTTACATCACAATATACAATATTTATACCAGCATGCTGCCCACTGGAGGGGCAAAATCAGAAAACAATTGTGTTCCACTCCAATTCTGATTTACAGTCCTTTCTTTTTTTTGGTAATTTCTTTTTAGTTTATAAGGTAAACTTATACACTTGATCCACAGCATAAACAAGTATACATTCACGTTATGCAAGACTTCATAATTATTGTAGGGAACTTAGTTCTTATGCCCAGTCTTGTACCTTGTGTGTGTGTGTGTGTGGGGGGGGGGTGTTATAACTACAATAGGGAAACCAGGTGATTACCACAATGTATTTCTATACACAGATCATCATTGTACCACAACTGTGAATGACCTTTAAGACATTTTGTTTAAATTCTCATGGTGTTTACCAAAATAACTGCCTGTTGCCATATTGGCCCTTGTACAATAAGATGCACAAAATAGGTGATTTGATACCTTTTATTGAACCAGAAGAGATTTACAGAAAAAAACCTTAAAGCTTTCAAACCTACAGAGTTCTTCATCAGAAAGGGAATGGCAGGTTTTCTTAACAAGAGCTTACTTTCATTCTACATATGAATCCTTAGAGAGTAATTAGCTAATTATTTCTCTAATCTGTAGCATTCATATGTAGAATTAAAGTGAGTTATTTTTAAGAAAACCTGCCATTCCCTTTCTGATGAAGAACTCTGTAGATTTGAAACCTTAAAGTTTTTTTTCTGTAAATCTTTGTTGGTCCAGTAAAAGGCATCAAATAACCTACTGTGTGCATCTTAGGCCCCCATATTCAAACGTTCTCTGCAAAATCACGTAAGTGCCTGCGCCGCGCATCTGAGATGCACCAGCCCAAAATAATGAGATATTTGAAGATGTGCCGTGAGATGCACTCACACATGTCCGGCTGAATATCTCGAAAATGCAAGACCGCACAGTGGGAGATGCATGGCGCAGCAGGTGACCTGAGCCCTATACAGAGCATGGGGAAATGCGCGATGCAAAGCCACTTGCGCGGTGTGCAAAGTTGCAATATTCAGCTGGAACATGCAAATGATCTCACTGCACATTCCAAGCCCATCTCCCACATGCGCAGCTCATTACTGGAATGTATTCAGGCCATTTGCATACCCCGGGCATGCTCAGTTCCAGCTTTGCAGGGCTGCCCCGCCACTCCACAAAGGTGAACAAGAGGTACTGCAGCCTATCAGGCAGGTGTGACGGACTGTTTTGGACTGCATTGACCTGGGTACAGTACTATTACCCATAGCCATGCACAGGGTCGGACTGGGGTACAGGGGGCCCACCGGGACATGCAACAGGGGAGGGCACAGGGTGACACACTCTGATCAGTATACCACATGCATGTGATACGCCGGCTCCATATGCACTGTACAGTCACCTGCAGTATCCCTCCCGTATGAGAGGAACAAGGTGATGACTGCAAAGAATGGCACTGTGCAGAGGGTGAGACCAGGTGCCCCAATGGGTGGGTCCCACTTGTGTGCACCTATGGTGTACCACTGTGGGTGTCTGCCACAGATCAGTCCCTGGCCTATGCCAGGCTGCCACCCATCCACCAGGCTACCTGGGTACTGCTGCCTCAGACAGCACCCTGGGTGCATGCCACCACCAAGTGGCACCCTGCAGGCGTCATGGGTGCAGGCCATGGCCCCCGGTACATTTGCTGCATTGTGGCTGTTCACTCCGCTGGTGTGTACAGAGGGGTACCCGACAGTACTGGCATGTAGCTGCTGGGTGTCTACGTCCAGGGTGCGGTGTGGGGCGTTGTTTCCTGGACGGTGCTGGTGGCGACATGGCACTTGTGATTCTGGGTGCGTCCATCCTGGCATGACAGCTGTGTGTGTTGGTGCCTGGATTATGTTCTGGTGCCCCTCCGAGAGCTGTCTCCGGATGGCCTGCTTGCAGTTTTGCGGCCTGCCTGTGGGTGGCTGGCCAATTTAGGCATGCTTTTTCCATGCCTAACTTTGGGCAGCACATTTCCGAGATGCATGGCAAATGCGCCGCACATTTTGGCTGAATATAGGGATGCGCGGCATATTCATGGGAATGCCCCCTTTATTTGCGCCGCATACATTATCTCTGTGCAATGGCGCATCTGGAGAAGTGTGACGCATCTCCCCTTTTGAATACTGTGCTTCGGCATATTCTTTGAGATGGGCAGCGCATCTCTACTTTGTGCCGCGCATCTCCTTTGAAAATGTGGGCCTTAGTGTTTACCAAGCAATTTATATGCCTGTGTGGTCTCTTTTAGTAAAAGGTTATGCAGAACAGGCAAGGGCATTTTACAGATCCTCCCCCACAGGAATTGCATTAAGTTTAGAAATAAAATATGTAGCTTATATTGAAAAAGTTTTTAGGACAGCCAGTAGTATCCATTCATAAAACATTGGGGTGAATAAGCAGGTAGTTGCAAATTCCATAAAAAGCATAAATAAGTAACAGCTTTTATAGGAACTCTTACGATGATTATCAACGTGTTAGTTTTTTTTTTTTTTTTTATCAACCAGCAGCCAGTGTCTATTATAGAAAACAACAACCCAGCAAAGATTACCAGTGCAGAAACTGGTGAACTTACTTATATCGGTGGCAACCATTCTGTACAAACGCTGGGAGTGGAGTTGGGCCCCTCAAGTGATCACCACACTGCAAGTGCCATGTTTAACATCTGAATGTGCGCCATCAATACATATACATCTCGTAACCCCATATGTACGTAAAACAAACTTAATACACTGCTGATTACTCGGGTAAGAGCCATAATGTGCCAGTAAACACTGCCAATCCTCACTCGTGGCCCTACCACTCCACAGTCTTTAACAAGTACTTACTGTTCCATTACCAGGGGTTAATCACTCCATTTCTCCTTCCTCCGTAGCATGTTGAGCCCCAAAGTCCACTTTGTTTTTTTTTGGAGCAATGCTCCCACCTCCTTCACGTCTCCAAACATGTACTTCTTTCTAGCATAAACAATTTTGAGTTTAGCTGGATACTGTAGATTTTGGGAGACACTTAAAGAGTAGCGAACTATCCTGATGCCATCAAAAGCCTTACGCCTTTCTTAAGTCGCAAAACCGTGGTCCGGAAAAAGAGGTAGTTTTTCACCAGTGTCCCCAGTCAAAAGTCCAATGTGGCGTGCCGCATCCAAAAACCGATTTCGTTCATGCCCTGGAGAGTAATCAGAAGGGTCCTCAGGATATTCTCATTGTCTCTCCGTTTCCACGGTGTTATGCAGAATGCCCATTTCACCACTCCGTGATAAATTTTCAATAGAATGAAGTACGTATCTTAGGATTTTGTTCTCTTTAATCAAGCCTGATGTTTACTTCGGTTTTGTCCTGATTCTTCCATGGATCTCTTTATTCAGCAGTTGCAAAGAATTATTTGTTATGCCTCTTACTCTCCAGCCTCCGGCACCCCTTGGAGCCTCCAGCATCCCCCAGCCCCCTTCTTCCTTATGTTTTGTCCATCTTCAGCCCCCACAGCACCTTAGATTACTCTCCAGGTGGGGAACACAGCAGCATGGGGATACTTCCCCTCATGAACAATTCATCGGGTGGCGATGGGCCAAGGCAGAGAGGCCGGCCCAGATTTACTGCAGTCTTCAGGGAGCCGAGCCATGGTAATTTTTTCCTTTTTTAATGCCCCTGATGATGTTGGTGTGCATGCGGAACAATGCATGAGCACACACACCACGTACACAATATAGGTCCCTGATGACTCCGCCCCCTCCTGCATTCTCCTTCTCCACTGCACTGCCACCTGTGGTCACCCAAGTGGCAGTTGAACAGCAGGGAAAGGAACCCCCATCCCCGGATAAGAGCAACTCTGAGACACTCAATCCTTCATCCCCTGACCGGCCCCTGACAACCCAGGCTCGCTTCTGAACCCAGGTCGCCAGCCTTGCAAGCAGTAGCACTGCACCGGCTCCATTTACTGTGTATTTCATCCACCATGAACATACCACTCCTGACAGCAGAGTCGTCAGATGCTGCCAGGATCATTCTGCATGAAATAAAAAGCATGCATAAAGGTGGCAGATATGTATTAAATGAGAGAGGACTTGGAGGAGGGCACATTCCACGGACAACCTTTCAAGAAAGAAACTAGGTAACGTTAATCAGGCCTTGCTGGCTGATGCTTTAAAACATTTTAAGTTACCACCACTTCCCTGAAGAAATGACGATTGCTATGAAACGTTGGCGTTTTTATGGTGGATCAATAAACCTAGTAAATCGGGAGCTGAACCTTCCTTATTTCGCTCCACCACTCATAAGTCCTGCCCCCTCACATCTGAAAATAAATTGCATATTTTGAGTCAGACCCTTGCATATGCCCTGTAGCTAAGCTATGCTTCCTCTAGCAGTATAACATTATTAAACACTCATCATGTAAAATGCATTTTCTTTTTTCATTTTGGGGTGGGTAATTTCAAAATTGAATCAACATGTTCCTATAGTAGCCAGCTGCATGGTGCAGAGCAGTATGTGTTAACGGCATAAAAAAAAAAAAAGAAAGAAAGAAAAAAACTGTAGTTTTGAATAATTTCCTACAAACACGAGGACGTTGGGACAGATGGTACACAGGGCCTGTAGCAATTCCCCCTCTAATCTCTCCACGTAATAAATTCTTGCTGGAGCTGCCAGGCGGGGTTTTAAGTTCTCTTTTTAAAGGCTCTACAGAACAGGTTTTTTTTTTGCTTCCAAGAAATATGTAACAAGGTTAACCAAAATCTTTTATTGATGCACCTGGCTTTGTGTTTTGATGATGCGCAGAAGGAGGGGCAACATCCTAATTTTGCACCCCACAACTACCACCATACCCCTGGATTCACATACACACACACACACACACACACACACTAACTTCATCCAAAAACACAAGATGCTTCATCTTAAATCTCTCCTTTTCTTGGGGGATGGAGTGGGATTAAGCATCTCAGAGGATGGTTTCCTCAGTGGGATGGAAGAGGGGGATCGAGTGTCTCAGGATGCTCTGCATCTTTTGGGGGATGAAGCATCCACGAGGACGCTCTTCATCTCCAGGGGATGAAGGGGGGGATCCAGCATCCTAGAGGATGTTCCTCATCTCTGTGGGATGGAGAGGGGGGATTGAACACCCCCTGAGGAAGACTCAGCATGAGTCAAAGTGCCGTGGTGAGACAGCTCGTCTTTAGTCCTTTCGTGAGCACTAGTACTTGTATCACTTTAGAATAAACCAATTAATTGTTGAGACTCGCGACTGGATTTTGTTATTTTTCCCTCCGGTGCCGCGGTCCTTGGCTTTGTGAACATCCCGAAGGACCCTCTCCATCTCCAGGGAATGGAAGAGCAGCTCAGTGGAGCCTCTCCATCTCTTGGGGGGGGGAATCAAGTAGTATCCTAGAGTACATTCTCCTTCACTGGGGGACAGAGGAATGGCTTGCTCCACTGTAATACTAACGCCTATGTAATCACTGGTGGTGGTGCATTTGAGAGACAAGGAGTAGGACAGAGGTCACTGGTGACTGTACTTTACTATACCTTAACATGCACGTTCACTGCCACCTTGCTGCCAGCATCTTTGTGGGGGGCCTAAGTGGAAAGGAATGTCCAGGCTGCAAGATGATGATTCTGTGCACTCTCAGGTTCTGATCCTCCACTAATCACTCCCTGTTTCACAGAGTGAAGGTGCGGAGAGGCTGTCCCCAAGGCTCCTCCATGGGAGGGGACCTAAATGGAAAGACCATCCAAGCTGCAGGAGGATGGCCCTGCACAATTCTAGATCCTACAGCTCCACAAGCCACCAAATGAACTGATCCAATCAAAGAGCATGGCGGTAATGCCCTCCCCATCCACAGGCCCCTCAGCGGGGGGGACTAAGCTGTGCATTTATTTATTTATAGTAGGGATCAGTTAGTTGGGACTCTGGGAAATTAACTGCAGAAAATGACATCAATACATTTTATTAGGGTTAAACAATGTGATTTCTGACCAGTAAAGGTACACTGAGATGTGGTGGCTAGTTTCCAGGTGCGTCCTGGAGGGTGATTACATGAACCTGTTTCATTGACAGGGGAATGCTGACTCACACACTGGGAAAACTCCCCCTCTCTTATGATAAGTGCCATGGGATCTTTAACTTCCATCTGTACGATGACCAAGAATAAGCAGAAGGGACCTTGTTTTAACACCTCATCTGAAGGACGGTCCCTCAGCAGCCCCTTCCCACTACTACAGTGTCAGTATTGGGTATTAACCCGAGTTCTGTTGCTGTGGGCTTAGTATACACAAGCTTCCAATCTTCCAGCCCCAGAGACAAGCACGCAGCCTGCTGAGACAACTCACACTGTGCAGATGTTTAATGGAGGCAATCTATAAAATATAAGCTGACTTGTCTAAATATTATGGTTTTCAATGTTGTCTCAAATGTGACAAACTCACTGTAAAGCAGAGCGTAAGTCAATAACACGGGATCAATGAAGACCGTAAACTGCCACAGCACAGGCTCTGCTTTCTAGACACAACCCAGAGTAGCGAACCCAGTTAGACCATGGACCCTGTATATCCAAATTTAATACACTGCTCATGTCCTTACAGGGAGCCAGCTTGACCTAGTAGTTAGAGGACAGAGCTGTGAATCTGAAGACCTGGGTTTGAATCTCACTACTGCCACTTACTGTGTCATCCTCAGCATATCACGTTTAGCAGCGCTTCATGTCGGGCATCAGATAAAACATCTAGACTCCCGTACTGAATTGTGCTCCTGTCAGTTAAAAATAACTTACCTAGGGGCTGGTCCATGGCTCAGTGGAAGTGCATCAGGCTTCCATGCTGGCAGCCTGGGTCCAGAAGCAAGCCCAGGGTCACCGGGATCAGGCCGCCAAGCTGAAGAGTGCTCCAAAGAGGAGCATTAGCCAGCCGAGGAGGGGGAAATCCAGGGTCTGTTGCAGCAGCACCCCCCCCCCCGCGCGATAAGCCAGGGAGCTTGTTCCCTCGCGGTGGGTGGCATCAGCTCAGTGCACGCTACTCTGTCCAGGGTCACCAGAGGCTATGTCTGACATCAAGGGGTGGTGGGAGGGGCCAGGGAAGAGGGACAAACTGCACAAAAAAGCATGTGCCTCAGTCACCAAGAATGACAGACCCACAGTCCTTGGGTCTCTTTCCATGTGGCTCACCGCCAGCCAAAATGGCAAAAGGGAGGCTGGCGTTGGCAAAAGGGACCTGAAGAAAAGAGCGGCGGTGGTCAAAGAATCAAAAAGCTTTATTAAAAAACAAATCAATAAATAACTTAGCTAGGCTTGCCCAGCAGCAGAGTGGTAGAGCTACGCCCTGCTTCATCCATGACCCAGGTTCCAGAGCAGACATGGGTCACGTGGCAGTCGACTGTAGGAGAGAGGCTACAGCACCTATTTTCCCACAGAGAAGGGACAACACTATTGTAACTGATCATCCTTCACAACCCTATGTAACCCATCCCCCCAGGTTGCACCGTGAGATGAGCAACTTGTTGTTCAGTGTGCCCTCCTGGTGAAACATTTCAATAAATAAATAAATAAATAAGGTGCTTGGCCACTTGTCTGCCGCCTGCAAAAGTTGGGTGACAGCACATTGGGAGCATCAATTCGGGGACAGCCGTAGGATGCGGATATGGCATGTGTGCCTCCGCATACATTCGGGGTATGCACTGCATGATTGGCAGCCCACAAAGAAATGGGTGGAAAAGACCCTAGCAGGCAGGATGCCACCCCAGTCCTCAGAACATGTGAAACATTAAGTACTTTTTTGTGGTCTGCCACTATGCATGTTGCTGCTTTTGATATTTATTGAATTAATATAAATTAAAATGTTGATATCATTTTTTAGGCATACGAGTGCCTTTATATACGGTTTTGTGAGCTTCAGCTTTTTTCTGCTATTTCATTTGCCTGTGTGCTCCAAGCTTTCCTCTGCAAGAGCTACCTGACTGTGCAAATCTGGTCCTCGACCGGCCCTGCACCACACACTGAGCTCCCCCTCCAGATTCTGGATTCTAATCTGGAGGGGCTTGGCCTGTCCCAACAGCCCAACCACGGAGGGGTAATCCATGTATAGAAATGCGCAAGTCCCACAGAAGGTGGGGGGTGGGGCTGGGTGAACTGGCGCCAGCAGGAGCTGGTAGGTATCCGGGAGGAGAAACACCTTTTTTTTTTTAATCATATCATTATTTATGGCCCCTGCAGCCCGACCTGCCTATCTTGCAGTGTCAGTGGCTCAGTAGGTAGCACACTCACCTCTGAGGCCGGGAGATCAGAGGGCTGTGGGTTCAGTTCCCACATCTGGCACTTGGGTTAATATCCCCATACTGACACTGTAATTCAGCATGAGAGGGGTGCTGCATTTCTGAGGTGCCGTCTTTCGGATGAGATGTTAAACCGAGGTCCCATCTGCCTGGATTGGTGGTAGTTCAGGTGGATGTAAAAGATCCCATAGCACGTATCGAAAAGAGTAGGGGAATTTCCCCGGTGTCCTGGCCAAATTTCCCTCATTCACTAAAAAAACTACCACCAACAGCTTAATCTGGTTCAAGGTCAATTGGCATTCATCTGTATCCCCCTCCCCTGGGTCGTGACTGAAAATAGGCAGGATTTGTCTAGTGCACTTACCCGGTCAACAAAAAATAAATAAAATAAAATACATCTTCATCCCCGATCAGCCTGCAGGCTCACTCACATACCGGCTGGCACAGCGCTGTACCCACAGGGGGGAACCCCTAAGTCCCCCCGTGCCAGGCCAGGAACCACTACCGCAGTGTGATTCCACGACAGGCCCCCTAGTTGCTGAAGTGCGGCCATCAAGCTGCCTTGGTTATCTGCCATTTTCCTCCCTGTATTCTGGCCCCGAGAAGTGCGGACTTGCAATGATGTCGAGGCACAACATGCGACGTCTGCCATACTTCTCCTCACATGTATGCCCACTCCTGTGTTACCCCCAATTTCCATTGGGGGTTGCCGCAGCACGATGATGCCCCAGTCCCTCCCCAGGGAAAGGAGAGCAGTCCTACAGATGCTCAATCCTTTCCCTGCCCAGCCAATCCCTGAAGGCCTGGGCGCATTCCCGAACCCGGGTCACCGGTGTGGAGCGAGGTGGTGTCCAGTGCCTCAACCTTCAGTGTCACTGGGCCGGCTAGGAGAATCACCTTGATTAAAAAAAAAAATAACTTAAATGGGCCAGCTAATGGCCTTGCGGCACTGTAACACAGTGCAGTACTGGCCACTAGGGTTTGGGTCTGGATTCGGGAATTGGCCAGGTAGTCCGGAATGGAAGGAGGGGGGGGTGGTGGTGGTGCTGCTGCAAGGCAGTACACCCAGCCAAGGAGGGCAGGTGCCACTTTCCATTGCTGAAGCAACCCCCTATGATGGACTGGGGAGGTTGCTCCTACACAGAAAAGATACTACGTGCCCTAAATGGCTGTTGGGGTACCATTCAACGCCACATGGGAGGAAGGTGGATGGGAAAAATCCAGGGATGAAAAACCAAACCCCTCCTCCACTACTGACAGAATGACAGTCGCCAGCCCACCCGGACTGCCCTCCTTGGATCTCTGAGGCCGCGATGACAGTAGGAGCGGTTGAAAGAGTTGTGTGGTCGCCGTGGAACACGACCTGTCAGAGCGAGTCAGAGGCTGGCAGAGCGAGAAATAGTAATATGAAATTAACTTGGGTCAAGTATTTTATTTTTGCATTTGTTGTTCTTCGAGGATTCAAAGAAAAGATGACTCTAGCCCACCCACACCAACTTGAAACCAATCAAGACAGATGGGGGAAGAAGATGTCTACCACGAATGGTCTAGAGGCCCATGGGTCAGCCAGCACCATCTTTTCTTCAGATATTCAGAAAATGACTAAAGATGAAAAAAGCTATTTTAACCAAGCTATTTTTAGCTTACAGTGGCACAATTCGGTAAAGTGCCTAGATGATGTCTTCGTGCATAAAAAAAAGCAGTGCCGCTTCTTTTTTCATGGACAACATGAACTGCTGCTTTTACCGCCTTCTGTTTAACCTTTCTATAAATTCTCAAATCTCCCTCTCTGGTCTCTTGCTCTGTCTTTCTCTCTCTCTCTCTCTGTGCTCTGTTGAATGTCGCTGCATGTTGAAAACAGCAGCAACAGTGTCTCGTCTCCTAGACTGTAAAGTGCTTTGATATACAGTCTGTATGAAAGGCATTATACAAAACCTTTCCCTTACTGACCAAACCAAAAGATGCTAAAAGATTGCTGAATACTGCTGATGTTTGTTCTGTTTGATTGGACTGGAAGGTACACATTGCAGTTTATGTGAAAATAAGTTTTTGCGCACAAGTCACAAGCTGGGCAGTTTTCACATACTCGAAAGGAACCTACAGATTATTTTTCTCATAACATTTGGTGAGTGAGTATTAAGATTGCTGCTTTTTACTAAACTTTGAGTGTGGCGCCAAAATACGGGAAGATGCCAATGGGACACCTATGGGTACCTGAGACAAAGGACACGTTTCGAGTCCTTTGTGCAATTTTGCAAGCACTATCGGGCATTATTTGTAACATACCCTAAGCTCTTATACCTCTGCTTGATGATATTACAGTCATGGCTTGTCCGCTTTAAGAAGCGTTCCATTTGATGGTGAAATTATACTATGTCCTCTTGGTACAGTAAGTGTTTTAAAGGGGACAGGAAATTTGTGCTATTTGGAAGCAGTTAATAAAGTCTTGAGGTAAGAGTAATGAGCTGCGAATGAGCTTGGTACATCTAGCAGAGCTGGGTTTGATTCCCACAACCTCCGACTGTGTACTGTGTGATCTTGAGCAAGTCACATAACCTCCAGAGTGCTCCCAGGTCACCCCTGAAAACAGGCACTTGTGCCTAGTAGGCCTTGCCCAGTTTCCAAAGAATTAAAACTAACATAACATTTTTTAAAAAGCTCTTGTTTACAGAAATTAAATTCCTACCTCCAAGCATTTAAACTAGCCAAGGGGGGTGGCAGTACAGCAAGGAGGGTACCTAATTGCCCACCCCCCCACAGCTAGCAATGGAACCAGTGAACCAAAGGAGTGGATCTCTCTACAAAGCAGTGTGCAAAAGATGGAGATAAGCGCCCAAGAGGTGCATAGGCAGAAAAGGGGCAAAATTCAACAGAAAGGCAGAAAGCAGGGAGAACCAGGGATAAAGGACAACAGGGAAGGGGCCGGAGAAGCATAGCTAAACAGTCTAGGGAGGTCAAATCATGGAAAGCCATGTGTGCCAATGCCAGGAGCCTTAGCAACAAGATGGAGGATCTGGAGGCTGTCATGGTGCAGTCGGACCTGGACATTGTGGCCATCACAGAAACCTAGTGTAATGATAACTATGACTGGGAGATGGCCATACCTGGCTACAACATATTCAGAAGAGACAGGGCAGGTAGGAAGGGAGGAGGAGGAGGAGTGGCACTTTATGTGAAAAATGACATAAGGGCCACAGAGATACAGGAGGAACAAAATGGGGGAGAGATACTGTGGGTTAAGCTGGAAAGGAAAATGGGGCCAGTCAGCCATCCGCACAGGTCTGGTCTATAGACCACCAGCCCAGGAGAAAGAAACAGATAGGGAACTGATGCTAGCCATCCAAAGGATGGCAGACAAGGGTGAGGTAGTGCTGGTTGGAGACCTCAGTATTCCAGATGTGGATTGGAACATCCCAGCAGCAGCATCAACTAGGAGCAGATTTATCCTGGACTTCCTTCAGGGTGCCTTCCTCAAGCAACTGGTCATGGAACCAACTCAGCAGAAAGCAAATACTGGACCTTGTGCTCACAAACAGGGACAGTGTGATGGGGGTAACAGTGGGGGAGAACCTGGGGAACAGTGACCATCAATCATTGTGGTTTGAAATCACAGAAGAAGCAGAACCAAACCACACAAAAACACGTATCCTGGATTTTAGGGGGGCAGACTTTGGGAAAATGGGGAGATACTTGAAAGAGGCATTAAGGGGAATGGGGCAGGAATCAGGGGTTGAGGAACAGTGGGCAGTACTTAAACGGGATTACAAGAGCAACAGAATTATGCATTCAAGGAGTAAGCAGGGAGAAAAGGAAGAGGAGGCCATTATGGTTTTCCAAGGACGAATGGAGAAACGGAAAGCCAAAAAGACTGCATTCAGACAATACAAAAGACACAGGTAGAAGGGGATAGGAGAAGTACCAGGAGAAGCAAAGGGAGGCAGGAGGTCAGTAAGGGAAGCCAAGCTCAGACAGAAGAGCACACTGCAAAATCAGTGGGTAGAGGGGACAAAACCTTTTACAGGTACATAAGTGAAAAAGGAAAGGCAAAGGGAGGGATAGTGAAACTGAAGGGGGAGGATGGGGGCCATGTGGAGGATGACAACAGTAAAGCTGATATACTGAACAGGTATTTCTGCTCAGTCTTTACTGGAGGAAGAGAAGGGTAATGGGTCTGAATGGAGTACAAGGGGTGGGAATGGTGCAGAAATGGACACAAGTCCCTTTACATGAGAAAGGGTCCTGAAGGAACTAGAAGTAATAAGAGTTCATAAAGCAATGAGACCAGATGGGGTGCAACCCAGAGTCCTTAAAGAACTAAGAGAGGTGGGGGCTGAACCTCTGGCAATCCTATTTAGCCAATCACTGGAAACAGGGGAGGTACCCAAAGACTGGAGGACAGCAGATATAGTCCCCTTATACAAAAGTGAGAACAAAGAGGAAGTGGGGAACTACTGACCAGTCAGCCTCACCTCGGTAGTGGGGAAGATCATGGAAGCACTACTGAAAGAGAGATTGGTGGAACATCTGGTTGTCAATGGACTACAGGACCCAAGGCAGCATGGTTTCACCAGGGGGGAAGTCATGTCAGATCAACCTCATTGAATTTTTTGACTGGGCGACTAGGGAGGTAGATCAGGGGAGGGTAGTGGACACGGCCTATCTGGACTTCAGCAAGGCCTTTGACACTGTGCCACATAAAAGACTATTACACAAACTGGGGAATATGGGTGTGGGTAGGACAGTAGTGTGGTGGGTGGGTGGCAGGACACAGAGGGTGGTGGTAAATGGCTGTCACTCCACAGAGGGAAGAGTGACCAGTGGGGTACCACATGGATCAGTGTTGGGACCAGTCCTATTCAACATCTTCATCAGTGACATTGTGCAGAACCTAGAAGGCAGAATTTCCCTGTTCGCTGATGACACAAAGCTCTGTAACAGAGTAGACACACCATAGGGTGTAGACAGAATGAGAAGAGATCTGCAGAAACTTGAAGAATGGTCAGGGGTTTGGCAGCTGAAATTCATTGCAAAGAAGTGCAAGATAATGTATATGGGGCACAAAAACCCTGGCACAATATACCAGTTGGGGTGAGGATACAGCATGCACCAAGCAGGAAAGGGATCTTGGGTAGGGAAACAGTGCGACAACGCAGCAGGTAAAGCAAATAGGATGCTGGGATGGATAGGCAGGGGCATCACCAGCAGAAAAAGGGAGGTCCTAATTCCACTATACAAGACACTAGTGAGGCCCCACCTGGAGTACAGTGTACAGTTCTGGAGACCTTACCTACGTAAGGACATAGACAGGGTAGAGAAGGTTCAGAGGAGGGCAACAAAGATGGTACATGGATTGCACCACAAGTCCTATGAGGACAGGTTGAAGGACTTGAATATGTACTCCCTGGAGGAGAGGAGGGAGAGAGGGGATATGATAGAGACATACAAGCATCTTACAGGAGTGAACAGGGTGCAGGAATACACTATTTTTAAGCGAAAAAGATGTTCCAGGACTAGAGGGCATGGGATGAAATTGTTGGGAGTGACTTATCTCAGAGGAAACATGAGGAAGAATTTCTTCACAGAACGGGTGGTGGACACGTGGAACACCCTGCCGGAGGAAGTGGTGGGCTGAAACAATCACAGGATTTAAGAATGCATGGGACAGACATAAAGGAATTCTGGAGGTCAGGGGTAAGGGGCAACAGACTTCTAGGAAAACATAAACTGAACTTACAAGCTCAAATGGGCAGACTGGGTGGGCCATAGGCCCTTATCTGCTGACACTGTCTATGTATCCATGTAACTGTACCTGAATAAACACTGATGTTACAAACTGTTTTCAGTTGTTTTCCTTTTATGGGCAGCATTCTGTTACAATTCTCTTCATGGAACCAGTAGTTTGGAATTTTTACTATGTCATGGTTTGTGTGCAGAATGCTAAGCATGAGCTGTTGTCCTACCAAAACCATAATCGGAGTTCTATATGCAAACCATGACAAAGTTAGAACTCCAAAGTACTGTTTTCATAACGAGAACTGTAACAGAATGCTGCCCATAAAAAGAAAAACATTGAGAACCATGCATAATATGTTATTCACATTGTTTTTTGTTCAGGTACAGTTCTACATGGATCATTTAAGAGTATGAATATCATTTCTTAAAATAGGAACATTATAAACAGCTGCTGATTAGAAACTGGTTCCTGACCTCTTTAAGTTGTTCACTCCGAAAAATAATTACAGACCTCTAAAGACTGGGTTTGGTCGGTTATAGCCATTATGTTTTGATGTACAAATATAAGTCTCCCATTGGCGTGTGTGCTATAGCCCTAATATTTAGATTTAGTAAATTAAATTATTTAAATGTTTCTTTTTTAACCCAGACAGCAAGCAGAGATGTAAAAAAAAAAATTATTTCTAGGTGCTTCCTGGGGGCAGAAATAAAAATGTGAAATATGGGTGGGTGGGGGGAGGAATAGAGTATTAACATGTTACAAAGATAATTATGTACATTATAATGGAAAAATGAAACAAATATTATTACAGAGAGCATTATGCAGAAGGTCATTTGTGTCACGTGGAAGGTTACATGATTATACAGGCTAGAAGAGAACAGTACACGTCTAGAGCAAGCTTCTAGCCAGCAATTTTGCAATACCTCAAAAACCACGACTGACCAAATGCAACATTATTCCTACAGCAGCTGATTCTGGGTTTTAAGGTCTTGAATCTACTACTACGTTTTCTTTATACACTATAAACTTAAAGTTAAAAAAAGTTAAAATTATTGTAAAAACAGTGGGATATTCTTTTAGAAATGTTTGTAAAATAGTGTTAGGTGCACATCATTATTTTATATTCTGGTATTACTGCGTTTATATTGTATCTAATATGCTGCCATATATTAAATGGATCAGAACAAGAAATAATGCTAAACAGAATCACCACAAGGAATTTGTGGTCCCCATTAATCAAAATCGTCTCCAATCATCTTCCCATGTTTTGGCGCTCTGTTCAAAGACAGGATAAAGCCATTTTAGCATCTGCACACCAAATGTTACAAGAAAAAATATCTGTGAACTACTACTCAGTATAACAAAACAACCCTGCCTTGAGACCTGTATAATAAAATCTTATTTTCACATAAACTGTTGTGTGTTCATTTCAACCCAACCAAACAGAACAAATGGTGGGAGTATTTAGCACTTTTTCAGTTTCTTTTGGGTCTATCAGTATGGGAAAGGAATTTGGTGTTATGAACCGGGGAGAAAAACACTCTTAATCACAAGTTAACTGTTTCTTCAGAGCAATGCTGTTGTACCCAGTTCTAACCAGTACTAGGGCACATTTTCCAGCTGTATCCAGAATTAATTCTACTTATCCAGAACTATCTATAGCCACAATTAATTATCCTTATAAATAATTAATTATCCATGTCCAGAATTAATTCTCCTTATCCAGAATTAATTCTCCTTATTTGGAATTATCCACACCCGGATTTAATTATCTATATCCGGTATCATTATGTGTCACTGAATGCATGGATACCCCTGTAAACTGTAATTTTAGACAAGCATTACATGAAGAGGATGATGTGGTATCCTGCTCATAATCCGGATGAGCTATCCAGCCATTATTTGGGACACCTAGCTGGGACAGATGGGATAATAGCAAGTATTTGCTCATAAAGTAAAAATCCAGGTTACCCTAGTGCAAAGCCCACGATATTCGCTTTACCATCTCCAGCCCAAAATTGTGAAATTTGGGTGTATACATAAGTGTTGATGGAGTATCAGATCATCTCTACATTTTTGTTACAGGCACATCATTATCCTAACTAGAAAACCAGAAGTAGAACTGCACAACAGAGACTGGTTAAGATTCAGGAAGCCATTTTCCAAGGCACTATGAGTTTTATTTTACCCTGCTATTCTTGAAATAGATTTTTAGTTTTTTTTGTATTTTCTATATTCTTCTAGTGGTGTTACTCCATTTCTGGCACTGGCCTTTCAGAGTGCAGAAAAAAAAGTATAATTTTATTATTATTTTAAAATAAAGCTAAATAAAACAAAAGTAACTCTGCAAAACTGTGTTATGAATAACAGGGTACACTAAAGCTAAAATACTAATCACTTTATGAATAACAGGGTACATTAAAGCTAATATACTAATTTCTTTATAAGTAACAGGGTACAGTAAAGCTAAATAATGGGATACACTAAAGCTCATATACTAAATCGCTTTATGAATACCATACACTAAAGTTAAATTACTAATTGCTTTATAAGCAACAGGGTACACTAAAGCTAACATACAGATCGCTTTATGAATAAAATGGTCATTAAAGCTAATATAGTAATTGCTTGATGAATAACGGTACACTAAAACTAAATTACTAATCACTTCATAAAGAACAGGATACACTAAAGTTAATATACTAATCACTTTATGAATAACAGAGTACACTAATGCTAGTATACTAATCACTTTATGAATAACAGAGTATACTAATGTTAGTATACTAATCACTTTATGAATAACATGGCATACTAAAGCTAAAATACTAATCACTTCATAGATAACAGGGTCACTAAAGCTAAAATACTAATCGCTTCATGAATAACAGGGTACACTAAAGCTAATATACTAATGCCTTCACGAACAGGGTACATTAAAGATAAAATGCTAAAGTGCTCCATGAACAGAAGCGGTTTCAGAATACAGAAAATTGTGAGGAACCTGTAACAGCGTGACATAAGAATCAAGTCAACCTGGACACAAGGTCACCAGCAGGAACCATCACCATACCTCTGTCAATGGAAAACAAACTGGAAAGAAAAGCATCCAACCAGATTTCAGAAAAAATGTCAAATCTGCAGACAACAAAACTCTTCAAGTTTTGTGCCGTGGGCCTTTGGAAACCATGGCTAGTTGATAGGAATTATGAAGTAAAGACACCTCTTGTAACTTGCCTTTTGAAATGTAATGAGTTATACATGTACTAGAAATTCATATGTGCTGTAGAGATCCAGTACACTGATTTTGGGGACGACAGATCATGCATTATTTTGCATAGCTACAGTTAGACTGATCTCACGTTACCATGTATTATTGCTCATGTTGGATAGAGAGACAGAGCGATAGACAAGATAAGGTAGAGTGCCTGTATTTTGGGGCAGTCTGTATTTTTTTTCTGTATAATTTGTCTGGCGTTCCTCCTCATTTCCCCTCATCCCCTGTTGCATCTGGAAACAAGCCTTGGCTTAGTGTGCCAACCCTGGTCACAGACTTTTAAATAATAAGGTAAATAATTATGAGGGCATATGACGTGCTACTTAGAAAAATGTTATGCTGAGTAAAAGCTAAACAGAGTCAATGCTACTATGCTGCTTCTGTGTATGTTGGTAATATATAAGTTTACTTAGATATCTATGTATGTGTGTAAGAATATATTTTATAAAATATGTAAACTTTTTATACCACGTGACTTAATCACATACAACATCAACTTTAACTTAGTGTACGTCAGACTGCATACAATAAATAATTAAACTCAACTCATAATATGTTTATTTGGAGGGATGAGACCGTGGGGCAGGGACTTATTTTAAACCAGTAAGGCACCAACGCACACACACACACAGTCCTAGTTTAACTGGAGGAAGAACATCTAACAGGACTGAAGGACCAACAGACAAATGACACTGTGTAAAAAAATGCCATTATGTTTTATAAATTAAATAAAATAAAAAAAGGTAATCGAAACTAAAAAATAAAACAGTTTTCAGGGTTTGGACTGCAGGGACAATGCAGCAATCTGCTCTCAAAGGTCTCTGTGACGTCAAGATATTGCCATCAGTCAGAGCTGTACACCAAGTGCAGGTCTTAGTTCTCCTGTACCTTGCAGAAAAAAATTATATTGATCTATATCTAGCTATATCTATCTGTCTGAATATCATATATGTGTACGTGTGTGTATATGTATATATTTATATATACAGATATACATACACACACACACACACACACACGGGGGGATTGGCTTTTCCCCCATGGAAGTGATTAGGTATTATTTCCCTGTATACCCTTTCCTTGTGTGTGGAATTGTAATTAAAACTAACAGTAACTGTCCAAATATATTATGTAAAATAAAAGATGGGTACATCCGCTATAGCCAGAAATAAACCCATCGAGGGGGTTAACCAGATCATAAAGCCACTTGACTTGTGGCTTTATGAGCTGGATAGCCCCCTGAATGGGTCTATTTCTTTGTATATCAGACTTACACATCATGATATATATATATATATATGAAAATATATGTATAATATACATAGTAATGGGAAAATGAACTTGTTGCAACGATTAAAACAAAATGCTGCACACAACTTTAATAAGTTCAGAGGACAGAAATGATCAGTCAGAAGGGCTGAACTTTCTCCTCTCTTTTTCTGACATACAACCGCATAAGCCAATGAAAAATAAAATAAAGAGGTGATAGTTCTAAATTATTGAGGAGGCTAAAATAAAAGGGATAAATCTGGCTTGGGTGATATACCGTGGTGATATTGTTGGGCTGGCGGCGGCGGTCATGGAGCTGGAAGGCAAGATATTTGTTCTGAAGTGCGGAACGAGCTTACAGCACATTCTGTATTCAGGGCAGCTGACAATGAAAATGGTTTATTGCTTCAGCTTTCGATCGATCGGTTTGTGGGGGGTCGGCAGGGGGTACTCCATTCGCTCTCTCTCTTGCACACACAGACTGTCTCTCTCACTATGTCTAACACACAAGGCTGCAGCAAAGGGCTTTTTTCACAATTCAATAACTACATTCTTTTCTCTTTTTCCTTCCCTCAAACACCCAACTCCATTTCCTTTGTTCTGCTGTTACATTAATTCCAAACTATTTACCCGATAGGAAAAATAAATAGCCCCAGCGGGTATGCGAGGGATGCTATACTGGTTTTTAATGGTGTAACTGGAGAATTGCTGGGAATGAACTTGACCCAAGCCTGAGCACAGTCAGTAATGTGGCTAGTTCTGATACACAATGGACCTGCAGTTTTTTTTCCTACTAAACCATTCTGTCTCCCTAGAACTACCACTGCCTGTGTCCCTCAAGCTAAACCTTGGACATACACCCTGCTACTTAATTTTACATTGGGAAATATAGTCATTCCAGTGTTCTAACTTTTTTTCAGAAAAATGTGTAATATTTCTACATGTTATAGTTCAAAGCCCTATTCCCCCCATAAAAATCTGCAATATTATTATATGTTATAGTTCAAAGCCCTATCTCTCCCCTTGCGAATTCAGAGCAGGTATCTTGCTTTCTTCCTTTTTTTTCTTGTCTCCATCTTTTACAGTGCCCATTCTCACCTTGCTGCATGCTCTCAAAAAAGGGCTTTAATCCCCCTCTTCTCCTATCCTTAGTTACAGACTTTCTCACCATTTTTGTAATTTTCTACTGACTCACAATCCTGCAAACTGCGCTCATTAAAAAAAACATTACACAAGCACTGGGCATGCATGGTCAGCGACTCAACGGTCAGAGGCAAAGGGTGCTATGTCTAGAGATGACAAGCAAGACTCTGAAACCCACACGTGTCCTCATGCAGGTGGATGTCTGGGACATTGCGCCCATGAAAGCATGATTTGGAGGGGATTTCTGTGCAAGTATAAAGCAAGAATTTTACCATGCCACGAGTTGGCCTCCCTGCTCAGATCCAGTTTTCTAATGTTCGCTGCCTTGCAAACTAATCTAAACAGCTTGAAAACCAGTTTTCTTTTGAGGGGTATGGAACTTTACGAGAGGAAACGAGTCTTCAGTAATAGTACTAGGATTAAAAAAAAAAAGTGCCAAAAATGGAATATTGCTCTTCCTTCCTCCCTCCTGTGCTGATTCATACTTGCTCCTCAACTGTTAGTAATTTGCAGTGAAGCTAGACTACAGAGCACAAAAAAAAGAAAGAAAAAATATATACACACACACACACACACACACACACATATACACCAGACTTGCATACAAAACTCTCTTTTAGATAATGGTCTGAAACTTAAAAAACGACAAAGGCTAACAACAAAAGCACTAGATTACCGAGGGAAGTATCTCCATTACATCTTTAACAAAAACAAAAGCTTAATTTGCAAAACAGCAGGAAAACACTTGCAGTAATTCCATTTCTAGTGTGTGTGTGTGTATATATATATATATATAATAGATTTTAATTTATTTACAATTCTTGGCCAATATAATCTCAGTATTTAAATGGGTTTGCAAACCTTTAAGTCTTGCAATTAAAAAAGTTATATCTATGTTACTCCAAATGCTCTGCCATGTGAAAATAATCCCCAAAAATGCCAAGACTATGGTAATCAATGTTAGGAATCACATCCAATGATACATAAATAAGGCTGGGTTGTTTTTTTTCTTTTTTTTTGCAATGTGGTCACCAGCCCTTTCAATAGCTATCTCTTGAGTTTCCTTCTGGCACTGAACATTTGGGACTGTGTATCGTCTCGTTATATATTATGTAGAGCTGAAAGAGTTTTCTCCTGGGGGGTGGGTGGTGTGTGTGTGTTGGGGGGGAGAGACTGGAGGGGTATAGTATGGTGCTTCAGATGCATCAGTTTTCCTGTGACGATGATAACAGAAGTTAAAAGATATCTGCATTTCATATATACATACTGTAGACAGACAGACAGACAGATTGATTGATTTTGGTTCCAGTTTTTCTAAAGGGCTCTGTGACGTCTTTGAAATTATAAGGGGTAACAACCTTAAGGCCCCCCTCCCCCACCCTGCAAGTTAACCAGCTCTAACCTGTATTTCGCTGTATGATTTTGTTCACTAATATCGCCGCAGCCATCCACCATTTTGTTATGGGGGGAGTGGGAAGAAGAGGGTCTGGGGGGACCAATGATATTGACAGCGTTTCCTTATCTGTACTGCAGACACAACGGGACTTCAGCAATCTGAAAGGAAGCCTAACCCAAAAATCACAGCTTACACTTTTTTCCAATAAAATCTCAAATGCTTATGAGTCATGAGACATCAGGTTCTGGCACCCCTTATACAAAGTAAAGATTCTAGTTTGGGGGGGTCTTTAAAAGGGAACAAAGCCTCAAAAGATGGTCTTTAAAAACCACCTTATCAGTGACCATAGGGTTTCTGTAAGCCTCACAGTATATTAATTTCAACACGGGATAACCCTGTTACAGGGAGAGAGAGAGAGAGAGACAGGAAAGAAAGAAAGAAAGAAAGAAAGAAAGAAAGACAGACAGAAACAAAGAAAGAAAATATCTGTATCACACTTCATCTCATTCAAGAGCTAATCAGGAAGCTCTCTAACTTGAGTAAAGGGCATATTATATAGTACCTGTATCTTCAAGTAGCATATTAATGCTGGTTACCCCTCCCCTGATTCTCACCAGCAAATGCCTATTATCCACTCTTCATTACTGACACTATTATAGTCTTTATTATTGACACTATTTATTAGCAACAATATCATGCATTTAATTTTACCAGTATTATACACCACTCTTTATAATTAATATTATACGCACTTTATTACTAATGATATTCTCTATCATTTATTAAAAACAACTTTATAACAATTAACACTTTAAACTCTTTAGTATTTTCAATATTCTCTACAATTTAACAAAAATAAAACTATTCACCCTCTTATAATTAACAATATTCTCCACCCTTTATTGGTAAAAATATTCTCCACTCTTTATTAGTAATAATATTACCCACCCTTCATTATTAGATATTCTGCACCTTTACTAATAAAAATATGATACATATGATATAATAGTTTCCACCCTTTATACGTGAAAATATCCCCCTTTTATATTAACAATATCCTCTACCCTTTACTGTTAACAATATTATACATACTTTAACAATATTCTCTACATTTTATTACCAGTATACACTATTAACAGTATGATACATTATAAGAATATTCTCCACAGTTTATTACTAACTGTACTCTCCAGCCTTTACTAAAATATTATACACTATTAACAATATTATGAACTCATCCTGCAAATATTATACACACTTTATTATTTACAGTATTATCCACTCTTTATTAAAACTATTTTATCTACACTTTACACATTTTAACACTAGTATCCACACTTTATTAGAACAGTATCATCCACTCTTTACTATTAACATTATATATACAATATTATTAACAATATTATACACATTTTATTATTAACAATATTATACACATTTTATCATTAGCAATGGTATACACACTTTAGTATGAAAAATAATCTCCAAGGTTTGTTAAAAATATTATGACTTCTTTGGTATGAGATTATTATACCCACTTTACTATTCAGAATCTTATCCACTCATAACAATATTATCTACTCTGTATTATGACTCAGTTTGTTATTTGCACTAATTTCCATACATTATTAAAACACTGTTATACACTCTTTATTATTAAATTTATACAATTAGTAGCGACGTTTACATTTTATTTTTAATAGTATTATCCACATTTTATTATCAACAATATTATACACATTTTAATCTTAACACTAGTGTCCATTATTTCTTCAGACAATTATTTCACTGATGAGCACATGGGACCTCAACCAAACATCAAAATGTTTAATCATTTGTCAGAATTTGACCTAAGGGGAGGCACATTAAGAAGGTTCTTTTTTTTTCCAAGCCACCCATAATTTCCTCCAGCCTTTCTAGGTAGGGGTGTTATCCCCCTACTGCCTTAACTTGGCCAATGCCAATGCCAATTTTATCTATATGGCGTTCAATCCGAAAGGCTCTGAGCACCTTAAAATAAAACAGTTTGAAGCTTTGGCCATTTTTATATTCAGAGCTGTTACAACTGGCCTCCCTCAGACTTTATCTATATTGAAGGTTCTGTTCCCAGTACTCCCGGAGCTGCAACCTCACAGGACTGTAACATCTTCCTTAGGTCCCCCCACTTTGTATAAGTAACCCTCCAAGGCTCAGCAGATGCACAGTGGTGGTAAAGTAAAGGGAGGGTTGAATCAGATACTAATGACCCCAAAGGTCATCCCTCATTGTCCATTCTGGCCCAAGGCCGAGTGGCGGCCAAGCGAGACAGAATTAACGACAAGGCAGGCACCTCCAAGGACATTGCTGCCACTCGATCAGCAGCTTCTGCAGAGACATAGGGAGGCCGCGTGAAGGCAGCAATGCAATCACATGGAAGCCTTAGCATCCCAAGTGAGAGCAGCAAAGTCTTTCATGACAAATTGAAATTGATTCTTCCTGTCAATAATGCTGTATCCTATTTCATTATGTGTATCTTAAATAAACACTAAATAGCTTTAAAAAAAAACTGAACTATCGAAGCCAGGCAGTTACTTAGAGTCATGGGACAGCTCCCCATAGGAAATGAGTGGTGCTTGTAGCCACATGGCTCCTTACAGACCCAACAATACTGACCACAAAGGTCCAGGGGTTAACCTATGAGTTAGCACATCACGGTTCTGCAACCCTGAAATAGTAACTGCTCAGAGCAGGTTTCACTGAAGGCCAGTTAAACTCACAGCCTTTATGCACAGTCAGTGTATTCATTTATCTGCTATGTATTTTAAATGGGGTTTCACAGGAAATACTGCATAGGCATAAATTATCTATTGGCAAATGTTTACATATAGGATATTTATTCATTAGAGAAATCAGCTCCACTGTGTATACCATAGCTTTTTAAAAAAACACTTGTTTTACAGTTTCTATTCCCAGGTGGAGTGCAGCATCTTGTTTTCACTGTGGTCCTGCTTCTACCAATTTCCAGGCAGAATGGACTGAAGTACTGAGAGATGAAGGTGACTTGTTCATGTCCCACTACATGTAAATAGCTCTGTTGGGGCTTGAGCCTGGGTCTTCTGGGTCCCAGGTCTATGCTCTAGCTACCAGACTACTCTGCCTCTCATTTTGGTATTCCTTCAGCAATGCAACACGTAACAGTGTTTGTACAGAGCATTTTGTGCAAAAAAAATGCAAACTGCACTACAGAGTAACAAACCAAATAAAAGATGCACAGAAACACAAAATATGTGGCAAGGGACAAAGTACAGCTGGATAGTCACATTATGGTAAGAAATGGGCATGAGGCATTTTAGGAAAATGGTATAATGGCGCAGTTGTGGGGAGTAGCTCATGTTCCACAGCAAGCTGTGCTTGCTCGCATCCCACGCCAATGGACAGCAGGCACAGCATGGAAGCAATGCAGTCCCTCTCTGGGGAAGGGAGGCACTAATTAGTACCATGAAGCAGCACCCTCCCCTACGGCAGTACTGAGTCAATACCGTGCATGTAAGACAGCGCGGTATTAACACTGTGCATGCAGCGCTTGAAATCACAGCGACTGGAGTAGAAATCGATAGGGATTTACCGATACCCCTGTTGCTGTACGCCGATGTAAGGAGAGGAGAAGGTGACGTGTGCCTGGTCAAGCCACTCCGGTGGTGGAGTGGCTAGGGAACCAGCACATGGCGCAGCTGGGAGACCTGGGACAGTTGGTTTGCGCCCCCCACCCCGGTCTCCCCTTCTGCAACTTTTTGCCAGCATGTTTCTTTTTTTTAAATCTAACTTCCCCCTTCCTGAGTTTCTCCCCATCCCGAAGTCTGCCCCCCAGAAAAAAAAACACAGGTTACTCACCTATAACAGGAGTTCTAGGAGTGGTATATGTTGTTCATCATCCACACTTCTTGGCAGGTACCTTGCCACTTTAAGATGGTCCGGAAAGTCTTCAAGCTGGCTCCTCCCACCTACCCGGGTGGTAAAACCCTCAGCTCTGCCCCATGACGCCAAATCTAGCCCACTGGAAGCCAAGTTGTGTGCCGAAGCTGGGGAGGTCGGGTAGGTCGTGAGGATGAACAACATATACCACTCCTAGAACTCCTGTTACAGGTGAGTAACCTGTATTCTAGGGACATGGACATGTTGTTCAATCCACACTTCTTAGCAGACCCCTACCAGTTCTCCAGGAGGAGGGAGGCAAGGCGCACATCCCCTATTTAGGAAACAAGGACTGGAGAACTGAGGCCCCATAACCAGCATCCCGGCATGACTCAAGTCGATGTGGTAATGGGAAATGAAGGTGTGTGCTGACTTCCAGGTAGCAGCCCTGCAGATTTCCTGGATAGGAATGTCCTAGAAGCAGCCATTAAGGATGCGGGATGGTGGGTAGAATGAGCTCTTATCCCTCTGGGAGGCTCCTTGCCCGCCAGCCTATAGCAGAGATCTGTGCAGGAGGTGATCCACCTGCCTATCGTCTGCTTGGCTGAAGGTCTGCCAGGTACGGCTTCAGCGTAGGTGACAAACAGCTGGCGAACCTCTCCCCAAACTTCAACCGTACGCTCCTTATAGTAGGCGAGCGTTCTCCTCAGGTCCAAAGTATGGAGACTGTATTCGGCCTCCAAGGTGTGACTGGGGTAGAACACCAGCACAGTCAATACCTGATTCGTGTGAAACTTCGACACCACCTTTGGAAGGAATTTCATGTGGGGGCGTAGGACAAACCTTGTCCCTGTGGAAGACCAGGTAAGGAGATTCTATGGAAAGCGCCTGGAGGTCCCCAGTCCTTCTGGCTGATGTGACAGCCCCAAGAAGGCAGTCTTCCATGAAAGGTGGGAGATATCGCACCTTTGCATTGGTTCGAATGGGCTTGCCCATGAGCTTAGCCAATATCAGTAGTAAATCCCACAGAGATGGAGGTTCACGCACCAGAGGGGATATGTGATCTAGGCCTTTGAAAAATTCCAGACCACCTTCTCCTGCGCCACTGACTGCTTGCCGGCCCGCACCCAGTAAGCAGAGATGACCGCCAGGTGCACCTTAAGGGTCGTCAACCAAAGCCCTTGCTGAGAAAAGAACCACAGATAGTCCAAAATGTTAGCCAATGGGCAGGACTAGGGGTCCAGTCCCTTGCCCCGACACCAAATGGAAAATCTCTTCCATTTAAAAGCATAACATTTTCTGGTCGACTCCTTACGGGATGCCTCAACAACGTTGAGGACCTCATCGGAAAGACCCAAGGCCTGGAACTCTAGCCGCTCAGAAACCAGGCCGTCAGGTGCAGAGATTGAAGGTCCGGGTGAAATACCTTCCCCTTGTTGACAGAGAGCAGGTCTGGTCGGACTGGAAGCCGCCTCGGGAGCCTGGAGCTGAGGCTGAGGAGATCTGGATACCAGAACTGGCGGGGCCAGTCTGGGACTAACAGAATCACCTGCGCCTTGTCCCTCCTTGCCTTGAGAAGCACCTTGTGGATCAAGGGAAATGGAGGGAAGGCATAAAAGAGACCTGGGGTCCACGGCCTCAACAAGGCATCCCCCTGCAGCAAGCCCTGCTGAGGGGGGCGGGCATGGAACAGCCTCAGCTTCACATTCTCCCTGGAGGCAAACAGGTCCACCTGAGGTGTGCCCCAGTGGGAGAACAGATCCTGCAATACCTCCTGGCTAAGGGCACTGGTCAGACTGTTTGAGGCTCCTGCCACATGGATGGCTAGGAGATCCGCCTCCAGGCCAAGCACGAGACATCATATGCAGAGAGCTTCCTTGCACAAAGGCAAGGCATGCGTCCCGCCCTGTCAGTTGAGATAGTACATGGTCGTGGTGTTGTCCATCTGGACCTGAACCACTTGACCCTGGACAAACGGAGCAAAGGCAGTCAGGGCTAAACGAACCGCTCAGAGCTCCAGCAGGTTGATGTGGCATCGGGACCCCTGAGGGAACCAAAGGCCATGGGCTCTGTGCTCCCCCAGATGGGCACTCCAACCCATCAGAGAGGCATCGGTTGTCAAGATGACTGTCGGCTTGGGGCAGACAAACGGGATCCCCTCCTGCAGATGAGCTGGGACGAACCACCATTGCAGGCCATCCCACATCTTTTGGGTCACGGACACTGGCTGGTCTAGGAGACCAGAGCGCTGAGACCACTGGCGGGCCAGCCCCCACTGCAGGGGATGCATATGCCAGTGGGCCCAATGGACCACGCTGGTGCTGGCTGTCATGAGACCCTGAAGTTGCAGGAAGTCCCGGGCAGGGCACAATTGCCCAATTAGAAATGATTGGGCAAAGGAGGAAAGGACCTTTGTCTTGTCTGCCGGGAGCAGGGCTCTGGCTCAGAGAGAGTCGAGCTCCGCCCCAATGAACTGGATCACCTGGGAAGGCATGAGTTCCAACTTGGCCTCGTTGATAAGGAGGCCTAGCTGAGAGCAAGCCCAGAGGGCCAGATCCCTGAACCACTCCGCCTTCAACCTGGAGGGGGCTGATATCAGCCAATCGTCCAGGTAAGGGTAGACCCGGACCCCTTGGCACTACAGGAATGCTGCCACTACTGCCATGCATTTGATGAAGACCCTGGGAGCTGAAGAAAGGCTGAAGGGCAAGGCCTGGAACTTGTAAAGGGTTCCCTCTGCTCAAAAGCGGAGGAACTGCTGATGGGATGGACGGATTGCGACATGAAAGAGCATGTCCTGAAGATCCAGGGAGCAGAACCACACACCTAGTTCCAGGGATGGTATGATCAGGGCCAGAGTGAGCATCCGAAAGGTGCGCGGCCTTAGGAACTTGTTCAGGTCGTGTAGATTGAGAATGGAGCACCAGCCCCCCATCCGTTTTGGGACCAGGAAGTACTTGGAAACAAACCCTGGGCAAGGAGAAGGATCCGCCACCTTGCTGACTACCCCATTCTGGAGAAGCAGGGCTATGTCATCTCGGCGAGCCGACAGAGAGGCTGTGGATCTGGTGGCCCCCCATGGGGCGCGGGCTCGAAAAGAAGGGGTCTGCTCGAATTCAAGAGGCAGACCCCTGCCGACCACCTCCAGCACCCGACTTTCCATGGTGATAGCGGACCAGACGGAAAGGAAGTGGCTGAGCCTGCCCCCCCTCCCCCACGGTGGGACCCAGGGGAGGTGTAATGGGGTTGGGGTCAGCACTCTGCAACCCGTCAGTGGGCAGGCTTGGAGGAAGAACCGGCGGAGGGACCGCCCGGACCTTTACCTCCGGGCTTCCTAACCGAGGAAGCGATAGACTTGGCCTTGGGGCACCAAGAATGAGCCTGCTGACCCTGTTCCTGATGTTACTGGGCCGAACGTGAGGCAGGAGCGGAAGGAAGAAAGGGCTTATGCTGCTGATGGTGGCCTTTGTCCTTCTGGGCAGATGCGACCGAGTCCAAGGTGGCGTTGGACTTCTCAATCCACTAGAGGTGGCCCTCCACCCCGGGCCCAAACAAGTCTGTGCCCAAAAAGGGGACATTTGCTAGCTTGTGCTGTTTATCCACTCTGAAGGTCGAGATCCGCAGCCAAGCCCCGCGACGCATGGCTACTACGGCCACTACTGACCGGGCACAAGAATCACTGATGTCCAGAACAGTCTGGAGCTGTTGTTTAGCCACCGCCCTTCCCTGATCCTGAACCTGCTTGACTGTGATCTGGAGGTCGGCCAGGAGATAAGGAAGCATCTCATCCAGGGAGCCCAAAAGGACGTGGGAGAAGTGTGCCATCAGAACAGCCGAACTAGCCTGACGAAGGCCTAAAGAGGCAGCAGCATAGACTTTCCTCCCGGAGTAGTCCAGTTTTTTGGACTCCTTGTCCAGGGGCTTGTCCACGTCCCTAGCATTTACAGAGCACCGGAATACGCTATCGGTCACCAACCCCTCAGCCGAGGGGTGCTCCAAGAAACTGGAGAGGGAGCCGGTAGGGACCACATACTTGCAGGCCATCCTGGCCAAAGGCGCAGGACAAGAGGCCGGCCGCTGCCAGAGCTCCAGGGCAGGGCCCACTATGGCCTCAGCCACAGGAAAGGCCTCCGAGGGGGAATCCCTTGTCCAGGATTTCTGTGAGAGGGTATTTGACCTGTTTCTGCATGGGTTCAAGCTTCATCCCAGTGGACTTTGAGATGAGTTGAAGGATACCCAGGAATGAGGATGGGCTCTTGTCCACCGATAGACCCCCTGAAGATTCCAGGTCGACAGGCCGGGAATAAAGTGAGGAATCATCAGACTCTGTAGGGTCCGCGAACAGCTGCCAACCGCCTGAGCCACTCTCCACTCGCCGAGGACGGTCGGGGGTGAGAGTGACCAACAACCTGTGGGGCAAGCCTTGGCCCGACCGAGAATCCTTGGTCGGCACCCCAGTCTTCGGTTGAGGAGGTGGATGTTCCACCTCTATAGGTGGAGCAGTCAGTTTAGGCCAAGTAATCGGCGCCAGGGCCAGCTCCTCGACCAAACGAGGGATGGGCTACGGCTTCGGCCGATCAGGCGACAGCCACTTAATCACCGGGGTGAAAGCTGGCACTGACTGACCACCGGCTAAAATAAACTGCTGCCACATAAGGTCCTCATAACATCGGCGCAACTTGCGTCGAAGCCTCTCCTCGGCTGAGAAGGATGCTGCTTTCTGCGATGTCGGGACCATAACCAACGCCGTCGGCAGGACCGACCTGAAGCGGAAGAGGACCGAGTCCATCGAAGTCAGCTGTGGGTTGAGGAAGGAGCAGGGGAAACCCGCTGATCCTCTGGTTCAGGGTCCTTGGCCAGAGACTTTGGCTCAAGAGTTAAGTCCCCAGATGGCACCGGGGGTACCGGTGTCACGGGGAGAGAAATGTCGGCCTCTTTGGTCGACAACCTGTCGGTGGGCTCGAGAAAGATCTTGGCCTCGTCGACAGGAGTCTTGGCAGGCTGGTCTGACGGGGACTCCGTGAAACGAGCGGCCCAGGCCACCACCTCGACTGAAGTCAAGAGAAGACAATCCGAAGAGCAAGATCTCTCCTGCTCCCAAGAATGTTGACGCTGGGACTTACCTCTGTGATCCCTGTTTTTTTTTTGATCGAGCAGGAAAAGACCCAGAAGGACCCTCTCCCTTAGTCAAGAGGGCCTGACAAAGCTCCCAAAAGGAAGCCGTATAGGAGGAACCGGAATGAAAGCTGAGGAGGAGCTCGCCGCCTCCTCCTCCTCAAGGGCCATAAGCTGTTCCTGTTGTTCCGCAGAGCCCGTCGCTGTGGACACCACCCAATGGGCCTCCTTTGATTTAACTGGCGGGAACTTCTTCTCTGATCGCTCTAGCTGAAGTCGGGCAGCGCAGTCCTCAAGCACTGACTGAGAGAAGGAGAGACACACGTCGCAAGCCTGCGGATCGTGGTCGTGCCCAAGGCAGTAAATGCATGTGGCGTGGGAGTCTGTTCGAGAGATCTTCTGCTCGCAAGGGCACCGGTGGAACCCGGAGACGGACTTGTCTTCCATCGCAGCCGTGATATAGGATGACCGAACTCAAGTGAGTTTTAAAATAACCTTAGGACAAAAATCCGAAGAAACAACAAGACCACAAACTCGCCATCGTGGAGAGAATTTAGATGGAAAATTAATATACGATTTTTCAAAACCCCAACAATCTCAGCACGCTACAAGCAGCATCTAACTAATAAATGCTGGAGAGGGTGTGACTCTTTGGGGTCTCATTATCATATTTTTTGGGACTGCCCAAAAATGGCCCCCTTCTGGAACAATGTCTCAGATGAGCTTGCCTTGATTCTCGCCCTTTCCATGCCATTAAAGTTTGAAAACCTGGTTCTGGGTCTCCTCCCACAAAATGCTGCAGGAAGATACCTTTTTTATATTTTAATAGCAGTTGCCCTTAAGGTGATCACGCAAAACTGGCTGTCATGCTCTTCCCCTCACCTTGAAGGCCTGGTTCAAAAATATAGAACTAATTCAGTGGACGGAAGCAGTTACAGCTCAACTAAGATTATCTATGGATAAATTCAACGCTAGATGGCTACCCTACTTTAAATACAAGGAATTGAAAGAAGGGACCACAATTTGGGAACAATTTTGCGTAGGTGACTGAACTCGCCCGAAATGTTAAAAGACCCAGAGCCGAGGTCGAACATGAGAAATCTTGGGACGTGTAAGTTGAAGCCTGTGTGGGAGGTGTGGTGGGTAGAATGCGGATAGGGGAGGAGGAGGGGAAAAGATAAGGAGAAAAGTAGAGCCGAATTAGTACAAGGGAGAATCCAGATGGCCAATCAGAAGAGGGGGGATAGACCTGTTAAGTCAAAGAGGACTCACTCACTTAAGTAGTCAATCATTTATGTATTTCCCTCTTTTTGTTTACCTCTCCTCTCAGGGTGAGAGGAGAGAGGGGGGTCGAAAAAGAAGAAGGCAAGGAATAAATGAGTGAGGAGGCAGTATAGCACAGTGGTCTAAGGCTCTGAGCTGCAAATCTGCTGACATACAGCAGACCAGACCTGGGTTTGAATCCCACAGCTTCCACTTGCATACTGTGTGACCCTGAGCAAGTCATTTAACCTCCTTGTGCTCCCAGGTTGCTCCTGTAAAAAAGCTTCCAGCTTAGTGTGCTATACCTGGTTAAACAACTAAATTAAAAAAATATTATTTTCTGTTATTGCTGTCATAAAATTTATACAAGGTTCTAAGAGGAAACTGATTTGTCAATATAAGACCTGTTATTGGAAGAAGCTCCAAGATAACTGGTGTAATTTCTTTTATGGCTATCATGGAAGGTACTTGTTAGAGTCAATAATAAGGGGATTTTTTGGGGGCCCCTCTTGCTTTATTAAATAATAACCATCCATTAGAGGAACAGAAAATTAGGAGGCATTTGCAAAGGTTGATGGGAAGCAATCAGAGAGAGGGAATCTCCCTTTTTCCTAAACGCTCCCTCCCCCACACAGAATTAACATGTTTAATTGGTGTAAAACTGTTACAATCATTGTAAAGGGAAACCTGTACCTACACATGATTGGAGGCTGAAACATCATGTTTGTAATGAAGTGATTAAGGATGTGTGATATGAACCTGTAATAAAAATTTTAAAGTTCAAAAAAGAAATTCGAAGAAACAGAATCCAGGCCTACAAAACGTGCGAGCGCTAAGGAGGGAACCTGAGCTTCCAAGTGGTAAGGAAGATCTGGCGTCATGGGGCAGAGCCGAGGGTTTTACCACCCGGGTGGGTGGGAGGAGCCAGCTTGAAGACCTTCTTGCTCATCTTAAAGAGGCAAGGTACCTGCGAAGAAGTGTGGATTGAAAAACATATCCACATCCCTAGAACCCATTGTTGTCAATGGGTGTGATGTGCAGAACAGGTAGGTACCTTGCTCGCTTCTGTTTTTGTGTGGTGCTGTTTCGATGCAGCGTTTTCAGCCGCTCGGTTTTCTCATATGGTGGTATGAACCCGTGCCCCCTATGGCTGACCTACAAGCAGGACTCTGTGTCAGTCTTTTTTGTAACTTATATTTTATTGGTTTGTTAATGAAATCAACAATTGATTCAACACCTCCTACCAGGCATGCAATTCTTAAGAGTTAGGAGCCATTCAATGGAAGTCAGTATAGGGTAACTTAGGCAGTCTTTTATAAGAAAGTGTGGGTGTTCCCAAAGTAGTCCATGAAAAGTTTTCCACAGCTTGCAAGTATAAGGTGATCAACCTGTAGATACTGTAATCCTTTACAGTTTAGATTCAACCATACAGCTGATGTGATCCCTAACCAAACATGTGGTAAAATAAACAACATGGTTAGTACTACCCCTATATTCTGCAAACATTTGGAACTTTCAAAGGTGCATATCTGCAATGAATATTCAAGTAGCCACTACCTGAAATGGAGTAGCCAAAATAGTAGCTCAACTCTGAACTTTCTGTTTACTTAAATTGAACATGACAGGTATAATATTTACGGACTATCTGATACCTCTGACTATTGTTAACCTGAAGGAACATTACTTTGGCCCAAAACTTCCCTCTCATAAATCCTCACTGAGAGATCTACGCATGTAAAATTATAATTAATACGTATGAATGCCATGTGGCATCCTCCATTTTGAAGCATCCTTCTGCTTTAACTGCATGCCATAGAAAATCACTTTAATATATTTACATATAATCTACACAGCATTGAAATAATCTTTATGGGCCATATTCTAAATCAGGTAATCCCAATAACAATAACTTTAGAACCTTTAATCCCACTGACATACCCCATCAGTCTGTATTAAGATCATTGTCAATAAAGAGAGAACAAAAACATATCATTTATAAGTCCATCTTCAAGTCAACTCATCGTCCGATTCTTCATCCCTCAGTATCGGTGCGGCAGCAAATTCTTTCTCCAGTGACTCCACTTTTTTCCAGCTTCAGTGGGATCCGTATACTGGTAAGTGTGGCCACCATAGTGAATGTGAAGTCACGCAGGCATTAGTAAGGAGTGGGCCACGCTGAGACTACGGAGTCGAGCCCGAACTCTGTCGAATTTCTTCCGTCTGAAGCGGGTAGCAAACGATAAGTCAGGGAAAGATGTGGCATTGTTCCATTAAATTGGAAATTCTGGGAGTTTCTAGCAGCTTAGAACAAGGAGTATCTGATGTTCGTTCCAGTGGTAACATGAGAACAGACCTCAGGAGGTCAGATTGCTGAGTAGCAGCCCGTGAAGAAATCCTGTATGCCCGAATAATTTGGGAAGCTGTTTCTGTGCCATCGGAGATATTAAGGGATCCAGGTAGCCAGTCCCGTAGAAAGGACGTAAGGTCAGTGCCCTCTGCACCTTCAGGGAGTCCAACTAGTCGAATGTTTACTGCTCTACACAAATTTTCCAAGGCTTCCAAGCAATACCGTAATTGCTCATTTTCTTGCACTAATTTAGTTGTTGTTGTTAATGCTTTAGTGGCAAGTGTATCTGCATTAGTTGCCACTTTGAGGGCTGATTCAGTTTTGATATCCTGTTCTCCTAAGCGCTGAAGAATTTCTCCCACCTTACTGTCGATGGCCCGCATCGACAGAGTCAGTGAGTGCCATGGTGGTGCTACTCCTGCTGGTGGTGTTTCAGCCTGCTGTTCAGCTGGGGGCTGATTTTTCTGTCCACCTCCTCCTCCTTTATTATGGCGTCTCATCTTAAGATTAAGGTATCGTTCTACTCCACTTGACGAGATCTAGCGATTGCTATCAGTCAAAGTTCAGTACAGTGAGTTTTTTGTTTAATATTTTGATGTAAAAATCTGAATTTGCAGAGCTACAGCGGAGCACGCCTTATCGGCGAGACTGCTCAACAGCGCCCCTCCAACTCTGTGTCAGTCTTGAAGATTGCTTGTGCAGGAGGTATGGCACCAATGATGCCACTACAAGACACTGGGGAGGGGACAGGAGGATATATCTGAAAATTTAAGATAGAACAAATATTTTTTTTTTTTAATTGCTGTTGCACTACTTGCATACTTTTATTTGCTTTGTAGCAACTGTTTTCTCAGCCTGTAGTTCCTCTAAGTGAACAGACATGAGGCAAAAAACTGAGACGATTGGTGTGTGTGTGTGTGTGTGTGTGTGTGTGTGTGTGTGTGTGTGTGTGTCTGCAGGGGAGCTTAGCCTGGGCTACATGTGCCATTTACACAGTAATGTTACATGTGCAGTGGGCCATAACCATGGCAGCCTGTTTGCCCCATTCTGAAAATGAATTCTGAAACCAGCTTCAATAGAACCTTGATTCTCCAAGCAGTAACGGACGGCAGCTTGAAACATTCGATGGCTTGAACTTCTATCCTCCAGGTTTTCCCAAATATCTATACTCCCCTCGTGACCACATTCTACCCTCTTCTCCCTCCTAAATGTCTACCATCCCTTCTTTCCTGAACTTCAACCCTCCCCTCACTTCCATACCTCTATTCTACCTCCCTCTCAAACCTCTACCCTCCCATCCCTGCCAAACATCTACCCTCCCTTCCATCCCAAATGTCTACCCTCCATTCCTTCCTGAACTTCAACCCTCCCCTCACTTCTATGCTTTTATTCTATCTCCCTCTCAAATTTCTACCCTCCCTTCCTTCTCAAACTTCTACCCTCCCCTTCCCTCCCTCTCAGACTTCTACCTTCCCATCCCCTCCTTCCTGAACTTCTAACTTTCCCTTCCTCTGAAACTTCTAAATTTCCTCCACTTCCATCCAAAACCTCACCCTCCCGTCCCTCCCAGACTTCTATCCTCCTCCTCCCAAACATCTACCTTCCCTCCCTCCTAAACATCTATCTTCCTCTCACTCCCAAACTTCTACCTTCCTCCAAATTTCAACCTCCCCTTCCAAACGTCTACCCTCCCAACAGAACATCTATCCTCTTCTTCCTCCCAAATGTCTGCCCTTCCCCCTCACAACTACCTTTCTCTCCTGCCTGAACTTCTACCCTCCCCTTCCCTACTGAATTTCTACCTTACCTTCACTCCCAAACTTTTACAGTCCCCGAACTTTGACGTTCCCTTCCCTTCCCCTCCCAAAATTCTACCCTCCCAACTGAACTTCTAACCTCCCCTTCCCTCCCTCCTGAGCTTTGACCTTCCCTTCCCACCCAAATTTCTACACTCCCCACCCAACTTAACTTCTACTCTCCCATCCTAACCCAACCTCTACCCTCCCTTCCCCTCCCAAACTTTTTCGCTCACCCACCTCCTGTTAGAAAACTTTCTGTATTACAGTTTATTTCCCCAAACTGATGCGCAAAATCTCATTTCCACTGGGGTCCTGTTTGTGATTTTTTTTTTCCCCATATATGTTTTTAATCCTCCTCTGACAGGATGAGTGGCTGTCTTCAGCCCTGTACCCATCAGCTGCAGCTGTCACCAGCCTCCATCCGTGGTCTGAGACTGCATCTCCCATGGGTTGCCCCCTGCCACAGCAGGGCCAGGGAGGGAAGGCCATCCTTCCTCATCCTGGACACAAATCCAGATGGCCCCAGACCCAGAGTGACCGAGCAGGCTACGGCATGACGGGCAGGGATTCGTGGAGCCCATCCTCCAGTTCTTCCTCTGTTTTCTCCCGACCTCCACTGATGTGCAGTAAGCACACTGTGCAAGCTGCACCTCCATGGAGATGTCCCCGGCACTCTGAACGTGGGGTCCTCCTACACAGTGTGACTCACACCCGCTACCACTTGGATTCTTCCAGGTGGCAGTCAAGCAGCGAGCCAGAACATCCGTTTTCCCTGAAGGAGGCGAGCCGTCCTACGAACACTCAATTTTCTCTCTCCTGGCTGACCCCCAAGAAACCCACATCTATTCCTGAACGTCGCCAATGTGGCAGGAGGTAAGGTGCCAGAGCCTCAGCCTTCTACACCACTGGCCCAGCCTGTTTGTGACTTTTTCATACAGCATGCAAGGAGCCCTGGTGGGAGTCAAACCTAGGATGTCCTGTTTAACAGTTCTGTGCTCCAACCAGTTCTCCACGCTGCCATCCCAAAATTGGTGACATGAGAAAAACAAGAAGACAAGATGCCCAACCTGCCGGAGTCAATTCAGTGATATTATCAATGAGTGAATCAATCTGACCCCCTGGAATGGACATTTTATAAATACAGTTGCCTTGCCTTACTTTGGTGTGCCCCATATTTACTTCATGGCTGCCTTCTCACACTGCAGTATGCTAAACAAGGACAGCCATGGCCCACTCAAATGAAGTCAGGAGCAACCTGGGAGATCGGAGGGCAAATCAGGTTCTACAAGGCGTACTCAAAAACAAATCAATTCGCTTTTATATTACCTTTTAGAATATGAAACAGAAACAAACAGTCCAGCACCCTACAGTAAACCAGACCACCAGACGAGAAGGTTAGATTTCTGTGTTTGTTACCGCGAACTTGTGTGCAAAAGTGAAGTCAAGCACCTCTGGCCATAACGCGATATACATGCCAGCAGCAAACTGATGATGTCACAACAGATTAGAAACGCCTAACATTTTGCCTCTTGGCTGCTAGGCTTCATCAGAGACATAAGAATGTATCTTAGAATCTAAAACAAAAGTCAACAAACTATGAATCTGATACTGGGATACCCAGCTGCCTGCAGATTACAGAATTTTCCTTGCTGGGGTTGCACCCCAGAAATATCAGTTTAATATTTATTGGGCTTTACCTGCAGTTCAGTGATGCAGTGGGCAACACTCGCCACGTCCTCCACTGAGTGGTATTTAAACCCAGCACGCTTAAGCATCCTAAAGACACTCGTTTTCACTGCAGCAGCTGCACAACCGCTGGTTTTTCCCACTTGTCCTGTCTGTCCTTCTCTTACCTTCCCCTTTCTCGCCGTCATCACTTCTGCTCTGAGGCATCCTGTTGTTGCTCTTCCAACTGCCTCTCCCTGCTGCTAGTCATTCCTCTGTGGCCCCACCACTGCTGCCAGTCTACCTTCTGCACTCCCACTCTTCTCAACCATTCGTTACATATCCTCCAACCTGTTTCTCAATTCCCAGGGCTCACATCCTCCAGCACTACCTTCTGTGTACCCCTCCATGCCCTCTGGATGCTGTGTGCATTTCTGATGCTTCTTCTTCCCCTCCCAGCCTGCCAACATTTCTACTGGCTTCCTTGCTGTTCTACCTCCTGCCTCTACTTTTTGCCTCCCTCCCCAGTTTCCAGCCTCCCCACAGCTTCTAGCTCATCCTGCTGTTTCTTTCTACCCTCTCCCCAGGCATGGCCTGCCATTGCTCCTTATGCTACACTGCTTCCTCTGCCAGCTGCCCCCCCCCCCGCCTTCCTCTTCCTCTTGTCTGAGCTGGCTGTGCTGTGGAGCTGTACTCCACTCCTTGTGTTTTTGGTCCTTTCTCATTGCACTGAGCCTCAGTCTGTCACTCTACTCCCTTTTTATGCCCACCAGTCTGTGGTCCAGACATTCTCAGGGCTCAACACTTACAGTACAAAACCCATTCAGGGCTATGCCACCCTTCATGCTACCTATCCAGGCATTTACACCCCCCCCCCATCTTACTCGTCCTACTGTAAATGCCTACCTGGCAGTCACCCACCTTCTCATCCTACCTGTGCAAACTCTGCCCTCCTACTCATTCCCTGAACTCCAGGACAAACACCCAGTTCATCCTCCAACCCAATCTGGGCCTTACCCCTCAAGGCCTCGGCTCCATTATCCACCCATCCAGCCATAACCCTCAAGAGCCTGCGGCCTGGCAGCATCCTCATCCCATCCAGCTTTGCTCCTCAAGGGCTTGGCTCTATCTTCATCCTACCCAGCATTACCCCTCGAGGACTTGGTTCCATCATCATCCCATCAAGCCTTACTCCTCAAGGGCTCAGCTTCATCATCCATTCCAGCCTTTCCCCTCAGGGGCTCCGCTCCAACGTCATCCCATTCAGCCCTACCCTTCAAGGGCTCAACTCTATCATCGTCCAATTCAGTTTTATCCCTCAAGGGTTTGGCTCCATCATCACCATCCCATCCAGCCTTACCCCTTAAGGGGCTTGGCTCCATCATCATCCCATCCAACCATGCCCCTCAAGGGGTCAGCTCCATTATCATGCCATCCAGCTTTGCTCCTCAAGGGCTTGGCTGCATTATCGTCCAATCCAGCCTTACCTCTCAAGGGCTCAGCTTCATCATTATCTAATCTAGCTTTATCTCTCAAGGACACAGCTCCATCATCATCCAGTTCAGCTTCACTTATCAAGGGCTCATCTCCATCATTGTCCTGTCCAGTTCTGCCCTTCAAGGGCTTGGCTGTATCATCATCTCATCCAGCCTTACCTCTCAAGGGCTTGGCTCCATCATCGTCCCATCCAGCTTTACCTCTCAGGGGCTTGGCTTCATCATCGTTCCATCCAGCTTTACCTCTCAAGGGCTTGGCCCCATCGTTGTCCCATCCAGCTTTACCTCTCAAGGGCAATTGCAACAGTTTCCTCAGTTTACACCAAAGATTTGGCACGAGCCCCATAAAAAAGGTCCCCAAAATGGCTCAAGTCTAACTTGCGGCATTTGGCGCTTGGGACTGAAAATCCCGATTGCCGGCTGGGAGAATGCCACAAGACCAATACACCAAACGATCTGTGCACCAAGGACTTGCAGCATTCTCTTGGCTTTGAACAGCGAACCCCCTATGTCTAGAGTGACTCAAGCCAGAAAGAGATCCAGGGTCAGTGATAACTCATGACTGGAGACCCTACGTCTAAAGTGACTCAAGGCAGGAGACCCAGAGTATATAATGACTCAAGGCAAGACATCCAGAGTATGATGACTCAAGGCAGAAGAAACTATGTCTTAAGTGACTCCAGGTAGCAGACCCAGAGTATGTAATGACTCAAGACAAGACCGCCAGGGTCAATGATGACTGAAGGCAGGAGAAGCTTTGTTTAGAGAGGCTCAAGACTCTTTGTTTAGAGTGGCTCAAGACTCTTTGTTTAGAGTGGCTCACGACCCAGTGACTTAAGGCGGGAAACCCTGTGTCCACAGTGACTCAAGACAGAGACTCTATGTCCAGAGTGATTCAGAACTGGTGACCCTTTGTCCAGAGTGACTCCAGGCAGAAGACCCTGCATCTACAGTGACTCAAGGCAAAATACCCTGGGCAGGATTTTCAAAGCGTGGTGCAGGGCTTGCATCCAGTTCTGCTCCATGACACTTTGGTTCTGGCAGCACACCAAACCCCATTCACCGCAACTGTGCCCGATTTTACAATCTCTGGAGTAGCTGCAACAGTTTCCACGATTTATGGCAACTTGCACAAAATATCTAGCGCAAGCTCTGTAAAAAGGGCCCTCAGGATTACTGCAAGCTAGACCACAAAAAGTTGGTCTAACCTGTGGCAACTGGTGCACAGGATAGAATATACTGATTGCCAGTGGGTGAATGCTGCAAGCTCCATGCACCGTTTATATGGCGCACCTGGGGCTTGCAGAATTCACAGGCATTTGAAAATCCTGTCCCATGTGTCTAGAGTGACTCAAGGCAGGAGACCCTGTATCCAGAGTGACTCAAGGCAGGAGACTCTGTATCCAGAATGACACAAGGCAGGAGACCCAGTGTCCAGAGTGACTCAAGGCAGGAGACCCTGTATCCAGAGTGAATCAAGGCAGGAGACCCAGTGTCCAGAGTGACTCAAGGCAGGAGACCCTGTGTTCAGAGTGACTCAAGGCAGGAGACCCTGTATCCAGAGTGACTCAAGGCAGGAGACCCAGTGTCCAAAGTGACTCAAGGCAGGAGACCCTGTGTCCAGAGTGACTCAAGGCAGGAGACCCTGTGTCCAGTATGACCCAAGGTGAGACCCTGTGTCCAGAGTGACCTGAAGGCAGAAAACCTTTTGTCCAAAGTGACCCAATACAGGAGACCCTGTGTCAGGAGTGACTGAAAGCAGGAGATGCTGTGTCCAGAGTGACTCAAGGCAGAAGAACCTGTGTCTAGAGTAACTGAAAGCAGGAAGAGACCCAGAGTCAGTGATGACTCAAGACAGGAGACTCTATGTCTGAACTGACTCAAGGCAGGAGACCCAGAGTATATAATGCTCAAGACAGGGTACCTGCAGTCACTGGTGATGCAAGGTAGGAGAACCTGTGTCTAGACTGACTCCAGATAGGAGACCTAGGATCTAAAATGACTCAAGGTGTAAGACCCTGTGTCCAAAGGGACTCAAGGCAGAGACCTTATGCCAGAGGGACTCAAGGCAGGGGACCCTGTGTGCACAATGACTCAAGACAAAGGACCCTGTGTCTACAGTGACTCAAGGCAGGATAACATGGTCCAGAGTAACTCAAGGCAGGAGACCCTGTGTCTAGAGCGACTAAAGGGAGGGGACTCGTGTCCAGAGGGACTCAAGGCAGAAGACCCTGTGTCCAGCGTGACTCAAGGCAGGAGACCTTGTATCCAGAGCAACTCAGTGCAGGACACTGTGTGTGCAGAGTGACTCAAGGCAGGAGACCCTGTATCCAGAGCAACTGAAGCAGGAGACCCTGTGTCCAGAGTGACTCAAGGCAGGAGACCCTGTCTCCAGAGCAACTCAAGGCAGGGGACCCTGTGTCCAGAGTGACTTGAAGGCAGGAGACCCTGTATCCAGAGCAACTGAAGCAGGAGACCCTGTCTCCAGAGCAACTCAAGGTCAGGGACCCTGTGTCCAGAGTGACTTGAAGGCAGGAAACCCTGTGTCCAGAGTTACTCAAGGCAGGAGACCCTGTATCCAGAGTGATTCAAGGTAGGAGACCCTGAGACCCTGTATCCAGAATGACTCAAGGCAGGAGACCCTGTGTCCTGTGTGACTGAAAGCAGGAGACCCTGTGTTCAGAGGGTAACCCATTAAAACGGCGACTCGAATATGAGCCACTCAATTTCAGCGCTCTTCATGTGAGCTACCCTGAAAGGGTAGTGAGGTTCGAACAACAAGGCGACTGGAAGAACAGGAGGGGGAACGGAACAGGATGGAAGGTATGTGGGAGGTAGTGTGGTGAGAGGCTACTGAGCTGGCCATTTGATGTGGTGGTGAGGGTGGCTGGCTACAGTGGGGAAGGTGCAGGGTTTGGGGCTGGGGAGGTGCACAGTATTTTGTGTTTTGTGGGCAGGAGTATTTATTTATTTTTTTTCAAGTTTCTCCCCCTCCTCGACATGTACCCCTGCCTCCCCGGAGCTGAGAATCTTTAATAAGGTGGGGCACGCAGCTCCCTGCATAAAAGAAAAAAATTTGTATTCACCCTTATGTTTTTGCTGGGAGTGTACATCGCCGTTTTGTTTTTTCGGCGATGTACACTTGTTATAACGGCGATCACTATTTGGCGATCGCCATTATGACATGGAACCGTTCAGAGTGACTCAAAGCAGGAAATCCTGTGTGACTCAAGGCAGGAGACCCTGTGTCCTGTGTGACTCAAGGCAAGAGACCCTGTGTCAAGAGTGACTTGAAGCAGCAGACCCTGGTCCGGACTTTCAAAAGACGATGTAGGGCTTGCATCAAGCCCTGCGTCAAACCCGTTTTTTTTGGCGCAGCTGCATCCAACACCTTTGCCGTAACTGTACCTGATTTTAGTAGGTCAGGCACACTTGCAATTTATGGCAGCTTGCACCAGATATCTGGCACAAGCCCCGTAAAAAGGGTACCTAGGATTGACGAAAGCTAGACCAGAAAAAGTTGGTCTAACTTGCAGCTATCATAGCACAAGATGGAAAATCCCAATCGCTGTTTGGGAGAATGCCGCTAGCTCTGTGCACCATTTGTTTGGTCCAACCGGGGCTTGCGGCATTCAGACCGCTTTGGCAATTTGGCCCACTGTGTTTAGAGTGACTCAAGGCAAAGGAACCTGTGTCCAGTAAAGGCAGGAGACCCTGTGTCCAGAGTGACTCACGTTAGGAGGCCCTGTGTCCAGTGCGACCCAAGGCAGGAGACCCTGGACTGGATTTTCGAAGCTTCTCGAATGGCACAAGCCCCACGTGCTGAACAATTGTCACATAGGGATTGCGGCATTGTCCTGGCTGGCGATTGGGATTTTCTATCATGTGCACGGAATGCTGTAAGTTAGACCAACTTCTTCTGGTCTAGCTTGTATCAGTCCTGGGTACCCTTTTCACTGTGCCCGAGTCAAATATTTGGCAAAAGCTGCTGTATATTGGGTAAACTGTCAAAACTGTGCCCAACCTACTAAAATTGGGTACAGTTGAGGCAAAGGTGTTTGGCACAACTGCATAAAAAATGGGTTTGAAAAAGGGCTTGATGCAGGCCCTGGGTCACCCATTGAAAATCCTGACCCCTGTGTCCAGAGTGACTCAAGGCAGGAGACCCTGTGTCCAGAGTGACTCAAGGCAGGAGACCCTGTGTCCAGAGTGTCTCAAGGGAGGAGACCCTGTGTCCACAGTGACTCAAGGCAGGAGACCCTGTGTCCAGAGTGACTCAAGGGAGAAGACCCTGTGTCCAGAGTGACTCAAGGCAGGAGACCCTGTGTCCAGAGTGACTCAAGGCAGGAGATCCTGTGTCCAGAGTGACTCAAGGCAGGAGACCCTGTGTCCACAGTAACTCAAGGCAAGAGACCCTGTGTCCAGAGTGACTCAAGGGAAAAGACCCTGTGTCCAGAGTGACTCAAGGCAGGAGACCCTGTGTCCAGAGTGACTCAAGGGAGGAGACCCTATGTCTAGAGTGACTCAAGGGAGGAGACCCTGTGTCCACAGTAACCCAAGGGAGGAGACCCTGTGTCCAGAGTGACTCAAGGCAGGAAACCCTGTGTCCAGAGTAACGTAAGGCAGGAGACCCTGTGTCCAGAGTGACTCAAGGCAGGAGACCCTGTGTCCAGAGTGACTCAAGGCAGAAGACCTGTGTCCAGAGTGGCTCAACGCAGGCGACCCATGGCCTGTAATGACCTAGGTCAGATAATATTAACACATCAGGTTGGTAGGGAGGCAAAACTGCAACAGGGTGGCAGGCAGCCAAAACTGCAACAGCGTGGAAGGGAGGCAAAATATAAGAAGGTAGCAGGTAGGCAAAAATATAACAGGGCAGTGTGACAGGGTTGAATAAGGCCCTGCCCATTTGTTATGCAGAGAGTTTAAATGCAAGGGTCTGTTCTATCCTCTCCTTTTCTGTCTCTTCACTGTCTTGTTGCGTAACCAAATTTTCTTGTGAAACCTGCAAACTGATCACTCCGACGGTTTCGCAATTCTCCACCTCTCGCTATATCTCTGCCTTCCCTTGCTGTTTCTGTCTTTTCTTCCCCTTGCATATCTGCAGCTATAAAAATATATGTGAATCTCTATGTAAAACTGTATGTGATACTGGGATCCCTTCGTTTAAAACTGTATATATTTATACTGTTAAAATGATTGCAAAGCTATTTGGAATTCAAGGGGTTAACCTGAGATGTAGGTTTTTTTAAGTCTTTTGCAGAGCTGTAAACAAGAGGTCAGTTCTGGGCCACTATGTTCTTTTTGCTGCACTTGCATCGAAACGTACCAGAACATTCTGTGAGAAGCAGGCTCTCTTAACGAGTTCCCAAAGACTTATAAAACAAGCAGCAATACTTTTGCTAGAGTGACAAAGAGAGTGAGAGACTAAGAAGATGGAAACTTGGAATTAAGAGAAAAAACACTCAGAAGAAGGACTTTGTTTTCTCTGGTTGAACTGCCTTGGTAAATAGTTATACTGAACAATTTTATTTTTATTTTGCTGTCATTGAGGGGGGGGGGGGAACGCTATTTGCAAATTTTGAAACTGCTCCTGGTTTTCCTATGCTTCCTAACCTGTGTCTCGATGACAAGTGGCAAGGAGGCAAACATATGCTAGGGGAGCAGGGAAGCAAAAATACACAAGAGAGAAATACACAAGAGAGGGAGGAAAAAGGAGGGAGAAGTCCTCTTTAATCTCTTTATAAGTGTCACTGCAGAGGAGCCAGAAGGTAAGATCTACCTCTTTGCCGATTACGCCAACGTCTGCAATAGGGTGGACACTTAGGGTGGGGTGGGTGGGGAGGAACAGAGACCTGAGAAAAATACAGGAGTGATCAAGGGTATGGCAGCTGGGTTCAATGCGAAAAAGTGCAAAGTAATGTACTTACAGCACAGAAACCCAGGGCAGAGTACAAAAAGGGTAAAGTGGTACTGATGACCACCAAGCAGGAAAGAAACCTGGAGATAATCATATCAGATGACCTGAAGACGACCAGACAGTGTGACAAGGCAGTCGAGAGGGCCAGTGGAATGCTGAGGTGTACAGGGAGGGGTACCACCAGCAGAAAGAGGGAGGTGGTGTTGCCTCTGTATACCTCGCTGGTAAGACTCCACCTAGAATACTCTGTAGAGTTCTGGAGGCCACCGAGAAGGACATAGACAGAGTGGAGATGGTCCAGAGGTGGGCAACTAGAATGGTGCAGTGTCTGCATCAAAAGCCCTATAAGGAAAGACTAAAGGACCTCAACATGTACACCCTGGAACAGAGGAGGGTGAGGGAGGATATGATGCAGACCTTTAAATAACATCACAGGGGTAAATAAGGTACAGGAGGGGAGTATTTTTCAAAAGAAAAGGGTCTCAAGAACAAGGGGACATGCTATGAAGCTGGAAGAGGGCAGATTCAGGAGAGATGTGAGGAAGCACTTCATCACAGAAAAAGTGGTGGATTCCTGGAAGACTTCCAGTGGAGGTGGTACAGGTGAAAACAGTGGTGGGGTTCAAGTATGCATGGGTTAGGCATAAGAGAACCACAGTGGAAAGGAAGGGGGAGGGAGAAAGGGCTGTAGATCAGGTATGGTCTGTGGTAATAGTGTAGGTAGGGAGAAATGGACAGACTGGAAGGGCCAAGCAGTCCTTATATGCCATCAAATTCTATGTTTCTATGAAGAAATACATAAGAGGGAAAAAATGCACATTGGGACAAGCCGCTAGAGTTCCCATGTAAGTCAGTATGAGGAAAGTCAGCCGACTTGTGAGTTTCCTATGGCAAGAGTAGGAGCTTGCTGGAGGACCAAAGCAGGTTGCTGGGGTGACCTACGGTAGGGGATAAAAGGGGGCAGAGCCAAAAATGGAGACGCTGGAGACTTGCAGTGTTTTTCTATAATGGCCCGCGACTAGTTTGATGGCTACAGGGAGTGGTTACAGGAGCACTATTACAGGAATGCAGGGACATATCAGTACAGATCATCCCATTGTTATCAACCCCCAGCCAATGGCAGATGACCTCAGAAAATGATTCCCATGCTGCGTCACTTGCCCTCCCCAGCTGTCATTCGGGAGAAGGAGGAGCGAAAATAAAAAAAGGTGGGGGTTGTGAGATGGCTCAGCCACCTCGGTTCGGCAGCTGACTCACGGAGCCAGGGTTGGAGTGGCCATGGCTAGGGAATCGGGCAGAGCACAGCATGGGCCAGCCCAAAGAGGGAGATAGCCTGATTCTGGCATCGCAGTAACCCCCCACAGTGAGTTTGGCAGCCTTTCCCTAATGGGGGATGGCGTCCACCCAGCATTCTCTGCAACACCCAATGCTGCCAGAGGCATAGGCCAACATCATTGGAGGTGGGAGGGACTTGGAGGTGAACGGAGAAAAAAAACACCAAAAAGAATGTGCCTTGAGGAGCCGGCCCTGTGGCAGTAGCGCTACCACCCTCCATGCTGGCAACCCGGGATCGGGAGTTGTCTTGGGTTGCAGGGGCTGGCGAGGAGTGACAGAATGAACATCCGACAGACTGCTCTCCTCTCCTGGGGATGGGGGCAAGGTGTGCTGTTCCTGCTGAATGACTGCCACCAGGTGGAGGCCTGGTGGTAGTGTGGCCCACAGGACAGCGCAGGAAGGGAAAGAGTTGTGGGACTTCTGCGATGAGCGTCTGTGCTTCCACGCGCGAGCATTTTGGCATGCGCACCTCAGCATGGAAAACAGGGAGAAAACGGGAAAATGTAGGGGCTTTGTGAAGCCCTGCCTGTGTCTTGCCAGTCTGCTCGGCCGCTCCGGTCCCAGGTGCATTTGGATGTGTCTCAGGGTGGGGGAGGATGGCCCTCTCTCTCTCCTGCCCTGCCACAGGGGAACCCACTGGGAATTGGGGCCTCAGTCTGGAGGAGGCAAGGGATGGCCGCTGACCCCAGGGATATGACTGATAACCGCCCAAGCCTGTTGCTGAGGGATAAAAACCTTAGTGGTAAAAAAGAAATATGCCTCAAGCTGTGCAAATGCCAGTTGACGCCTCTCTCTTGGGCACCACACTGTGCAGATTCCCACCAGTTTTGACGGGGGATGGGGAGGGGGCGCAGCTGACAGGGTGGCCAGCAAGGGCCTGAACAGAAGGTGAAGGTGGTGGCGCAAAGGCCAAACAGCTATATATAAAAAAAGAAAGAAATGCAGGGGATTAAAAAGAAACTTACTGGCCACTGATAGATTTTGACAGGCATTCTTCTTGAACCCTATCATATGATTAAAAATGACAGCTTGCCACTAGCTAGTGTGTTCAGTAAACCACTAGCCAGAGAACATCTTTTAGTGCCCTATGCAAGAACACAACAGAAGCTGACTTATGATTTCTATATAGCACCATTCCTGCCCTCCAGAAAGGGAGTCGTCTCTGGTACCAGCTGAAATTTAAAGATCCCAGGCACTGTTCATTTTCACATGGAAAACCACTCAATGTGGGCAGGAGGAACCACAGTTTAACGTACAACCAAAGGACAATACTACCAACAGCCCAGGTAGAGCACTGCTCTCTGACCTCCGATAATAAGGGTTTGGAAACACAGAGAAAATCGAAGTGTACAATATTCAGAAGAGACCGTTAAAATAAACCTTTATCCACTCTCCGGGGAACCTTGCTAATTAGATAAATGAACTTACAAGGGGTCAGTTAATCAATTAGCTGACAACCATTAATTGTTCTTCAGAGACTGCGGGAAGATAATCAAGGCCTCATGACAATCGACAGTAATCAATCAATGTATCGATCAGCTGAGACACTGCTTTAGGCCAGAATACTAAACCCAAGGCTGGCTGAGACTGAAACTCCACATAGAAGAGGGCAGCCAGCTTCACAGCCTGTGAAGTGCCATGGAAAATGTAAGCTTACACTCTTTTATACACTACAGGGCAACCTCTCTCAGGCCACCTCTGTCCCTGCGTGTCACACTCAGGCAAAAGGCATTTTGGCATGTTCAAAGAGTCCTATGAACAGCTTTAGTTTCAACAAAGCATGTTCTTGCTACCAGCATACTGTAGCATACAACACAGCAAACTTTACATCTTTTTTTCCCCATCTTGTTTGCCCCGTCCCCCTCTGTCTTCCAGGGATATATCCAGCAAGCAAGGATAGACGTAGCTTCCAGGGATATACCCAGCTAGCAGGGATATACCCTGATGAGACCTTATATCATCACTGACAGTGGTGGGGGGGTACTTCCCTGTTTTCTTCCCTTAATCTTTCCCTGCAACTCATGGTGTGAGCAGTGCAACTACTGACCGTGTACACATTTAGCGCCCCTGTGTTCTTGATCCCGGGTCCCCTGCATAGCAGCGCAATGCGCTGCCACTGGGTCATTGGGTGACTGCCATGCCTTATGGCTTTAACAACATCCCACACACAGTCATGGACAAGAATGTTAGGAGGACCCATTTATTGAGAAAGGAACTGTTCGCATGGACCCAGGGGAGAATCCCCCATCTCTTTTCAAGCAGTGCAATGAGAGCATTGACATACCTTCTTATGATTAAAAGCAGGAAGTCTGGAAATTGGTAAGGCCTGGACCCTATAAAACCTCACCATTAGAATTGGTAATGCTTAGCCAGCCTGCTGGAGCGGAGGGCTGAGGTGTTGGTGCCTCACTGCTGCCAGGCCGGTGACCCGGGTTTAGAAACAGAGCAGGGCCACTTGGGGGTGGGTCGGAGGGAGAAGGACTGCGTATACCACAGGATGCTCTCCTCCTCTAGGGAGGGGAGTCTGCTGGCATCTCTGCAATACTGCCACTTGGGTGACCACAGGTGGTAGTGCAAGCAACGTCACAAAGGGAGGGTGGGTACCTACTGACTTGGACACATGCACTTATGTGCATTTACTCAGTCCCTACTGTGGGGCGCTGGAGGGGAGCAGAGAAAAAAACTGCGGAAAAAGCTGAGGCCACTGCAGGATGATGCCACACTCCCTCGCTGGCTCTGCACTGTCTGCTGGTCTGCCCACTGCCACATTTATTACGTATTCTCCTCCTGGGCTTCGGGAACCCAGGAGGCTATACCATGGGGGGATCCATTGGACACTGCAAGGCAGTGGGGCTGTAAGCCCCAGAAAGGATGGTGATGGCGCTGGGTGGAGTAGCAAAAAGGCAGAAGGCAACTGGCTGGGGAGGGGGAAGAATCTGTAATGCTTAAATCCTTTAAAACATCACTGTTAGAATCAGTAAGGCCTGGGGCCGCCGATGGGCATGTGGCAGTGTGTGGCACTGTCATACCTAGTTTTGACCCTAGTTTTGGAGAGGGCTTGGGGAGCCAGATTCAGGTCAGCCAACAATGGGGCAGTGCTGCCAACTGCAGTATATCCCTGCCCAATGAGGGGTAGCACTGAATCCTGCCATGTACAGTGACCGCTGTGGTGGGTCAAGAGGCTTGCTCCTCTGCAAGGGCTCACTGCACATGCAAGGCCATCAGAGGTGGTACACCATGCCATGTGGGTGGGGGATGGGTCAGAGGGCATCAGGGAGAAAGAGGAAAATGGCAACCATCTTCATGCTGAACTAGGTACCACCAGGCCTCATCCTGGCACCGCTGTCCCCACGCTGGCATGTGACCTGGTGGTCCCATGTCTGCAGAACTGCCCCCCCACCACATGCAGATTTGTTCCTCGTCCAGGAATGGTTCTTACCTGGCGATCCCATATCTGGGGACACGTAAGCTGTGGAGGAACAGTAAGAAATGGGTGCTGGAGACAGGGCCAGTATGTTACGTGAGGACCCTGCCTGATGGGTGACAACTGGCCAGGAGGAAAATGTATTCATCCATGATAGAAAGGGGGATAGGCTGACACAATGGACCTAGAGCCCCTTCAGACTTTAAATTATACTATGTTATTTATGTATAAAACTTTCTACTAAAAAGGAATTAGTAAGACCTTTTTGCACTTAGTGAATTCTAATTGTGTTATAGTTAGGGCTGTATTTTTTTCATGGTAAAAAATGGCTGATTTCACGGCATTTCATGGTGAAAAAATTGATGTGAGAAGTGCATCTGCCAACTGTTTCAGCCTGCTCATTTACTCGCTCACCGCCCACAACTTGGTATGGTACTTCCTCTCTGAATGCAGTCTCTCTCACACAGTGACACTGAAACCTATACAGTGCATCACTGCAGCACTTGCTTGTGGGACCCCTGGGTGACTGAACCACGAGAGCTCCTGCTCAGTGATATGGTAATGCCCTGACCTGACAGGGGAGCAGGACCTAGGCACCCGTAAACACTCGGACTTTAATTTCTCCCTCCAAACTTCAGCCGCAAGTCGCAATTCAGAACTGCAAGGAACCACAGATTAATTAGATGGGGCAAAGCATGTAGTGGGAGACAGTGGGTGAGGACGGGTGGAGTGTGTGGGTACAGGACATGGAGATGGAATGTGGGTGAACAGATGCCCTCCCCCATGTCCCTGGTCTGAAAGATTGCCAAGCAAGCCTTTTGGGGCTATTTAACCCCCTCTGCACTTTGAATCATGTGTCTCCGGCCACTCTCACTCTGACTGGCTGCCAGCTTTGTGGTATGATTTTGGTTTTGGTGATTTTTCATGGGGGACTGCCGATTTCACGGTAATCATGAAATCCGTGACCCCCGTGAAAAAAAATACAGCTTTAGTTACAGTATACTGTTCTGTGTGATGTCCTAATGTACTGTGGGATATTTAAGTGATAACATTCAATTAGCTGATGTATATGAAGGAATAACTGGCAGATGTGGGTGATTAAACTCCCAAAGTCGAGACGTTTACTCAACCACAGAAGCCAGTTATTTAGAATATACTTCAGTTCACTGAACATTATTACTATTATACAATTTGGAGTTTTGAAAGCTGGATTTTTAAATCTGCGTGGTAGTTGAAGGAGACAAGGTCGGCGATACCTCTTTATATAACCTATTTATAGCAGGGGATATGACAGAGACCTTTAAATACCTCACAGGGGTAAATAAGGTACAAGAGGGGAGTATTTTTCAGAAAAACGATGCTCAAGAACAAGGGGACATACAGTGAAGCGGGGGCGGGGGGTAGATTCACTAGAGATGGGAGGAAGTACTTCTTCCCAAAAAGAGTGGTGGATGCCTGGAACAGCCTTCCGGTGGAAGTGGTGGGGTTGAAAACAGTGGTGGGGTTCAAGAATGCATGGGATAAGCACAACAGAATCATAGTGCAAAGGAAGGGGGAGGGAGAAAGAGCTGTGCACTGGGCACAGTCTGTGGTAATAGTAAAGGCAGGGAGAAATGGGGAGACTGCGTGGGCCAAGCGGTCCTTATCTGCTGTTAAATTCTATGTTTCTGTATTCTTTTTTCTGTGGACAGGATGTGAATAAACCATTGTTGGTGTGTCTCAAATGTGGATAAACTATTACTGGCATGTCTGAAATGCACAGAATCAACTAAGAGACTGGTTGACAGACTTTGGGGAGGGGATTAAATGGCAGTTTACCGCTAGTCTGATTGGCTCACAATAGATACCTGTCGTACAATTATATTTCTAAGGCACCCTTTCCTGAAGGCTCAGGATACCATACAGGTATGGACAGGCAAATCAAACAAACAGACTAATAAATCAGTAACTTAAAATACATAACACGGATAAAAAATTCAGCCATTATATTTAAACCAGGTAAAACAGCAGCAGCTTCATAGATATGTCCCCGAAAGCCTTTCTAAACAGGTAAATCTTCAAGTGCCATTTAAAGGCCTCCACCAAGGGGGACCTCCTTTTGTGCCCTAGGCAGAGTGTTCAATAGCACAGGGTCACCAACCTCAAATGTTCGATCTCCCAAGAACTTAAGCCAAGCCCTTGGGACCAAAAGGCGACCCTCAGAGGAGGAGTGAAGGGGGCGTGAAGAACGGAGAGGAATTGCAACATCCAGCAGGTAGCCAGGGCTCAACCCATGTAGGGCTTTATAGATAAGCTTGAGGTAATTGAAAAAATGTGGGTATCATTTCTGTGGAATCTAAAAAATGTTAACTGTTCTAACTAAACATGATAATATGGTTTTTACATAGTCCTTTTTTGTTAAAGGTGATTATTTCACTTTTACTATAATTATAATTTATGTTCCAAGTTAAACATCAATTTTATCCTCTGTAACACTTTCTGTAATTGTGCACCTTGATGGTTTGTTGATGGTTAATCACCTCATCTGTTTTTTGGTTGTGTTTTTTTTTTTTTTTTTAAGGTTTTCAGTCAATCAATCAAAATCTTTTAACCAGGTGAAAACCTGTGAGCAAAGCTCATTTTCGAGGTGGACCTGGGTTTTTTCAATAAGAACAAAATACAACAAAGTACAACAAAATACAACAAAGTACAATATATACACTATAAGAAAACAGTAGGGGCAATGACAGTGAGAATTGTATGTACAGATATAGGTCAAAGGATACAATAATTATAAACAGAACACAATATGCATGTACGTATGTATACAGGTCAAAGGATACATCAAATATAAACAGAACACAATATACAGTATGTATACTGAGCTAGGATAAGGGTCAGTATTACAAGGCTAGCCTAGGAGGAATTGTTTTTTATTTTTATTATTAGGATGTGGTAGAGCCACAAGAGCTAGGGTTAAATGGCTCAGCCGGCGAGAAGGTTTGAAACAGATAAGAGAGGGAAGGAAGGGTCAGAATACAATGCTGGTTCCAAGGTCTGAGGGATGTGGAAGTGATGGAAGGAGGGGTGGAGGGAGAGGTAAGGAGCGAGGGAGAAGGCAGCCAATAAAAGGTGTGACCAATCCTAGTGAAATCTGGAACAGCAGTGATTCGTAGCACACTAGGATATTTAGAAGCCACTCTCTTGATTTATTTTCGTGTGATATACTTAACTGAAATAGTAAATAAAAATAATGATTAAAAGAAAAGATAATGAACAAAGCAGTGAACTAGCTGTTAACAAAAACTAAAATGAAGCAGCAGCTTTAGTTGAACATGCAATGTTTTATGGCTTGTTGAGCATTGAGAAAACTAAGCACTCAACATATTAAAAAAAAATATTGAAAGTTGAACACTAGTCAAATTGTTTTTAAAATGTTCTCACCAAAGTGACCCTAGGCAGAGAACAAGCACTTCAAATTTGGAGGTTCCATGTCTAAGTTGAAGATGAGTGTGAGTATTAGCTGCACTTAGAAAACAAATCAGTGTCAGCCAAGTGGGCAGGTGTGGTGAGTTGAGACGCTGGACGCTATACCAGCAGCCATGCTGGGGATTTGAGGTTGGGAACGAACCAGGGACACTCAGGGGCTGGCTGGGAGAGTGAAGGTTTGAGTGTCCTTTGACCTCTCGGGTGGGGGTTGGGGTCCTGGGTCCCACCCACCTGACTGTCATTTAGCGGAGGCTGGATGGCAGTGACTAAGCTGAGTGGGGAAGGCATCAGAAGGCACAACATGTTCGCATGCCTAGCATGGAAGCATGCATGCAAATCACTGTACTTATAATGTCCCAGGGACAAACAGGAAAATACTCCTGATTCATCCGGTGTCCCTCTGTAGGCACTGCACGACCCTATGGGGCAGCGGGGCTGGCAGTATAGCCTAGAGGTTAGAGTAACGAGCTGTGAATGCGCTTGGCACATCAAACAGATGTGGGTTTGATTCCTGCAACCTCCACTTGCATACTGTGAGACTCTGAGCAAGTCACTTAACCTCCCCAGTGCTCCCAGACTACCCCTGAAAACAGGCAGCTGTGCCTAGTGGGCCTTACCTGGTTACCAAAAGACTAACCTATAAGCCCCCGAGATAGGTCAGTGACGGGGCTCAGGAAATGCTACTAGGACCAGGGCAAAATTTATATGAGGAAAAAAAAAAGAAAACTAATCTGCATATTCTAACAGTACAAAAGTATCTGCTGTTAATTTAAATTATGGGGATATTCAGGGGTTTACATTCATTGTGAAATTACAGTAGAAGTTTAGACAAGGAAAGCAACTGTATTCAACACAGATCTCACCATAATCTAAAAGCGTACTTCCTTGAGGGGTTTAAATAGACAGCTAACCCTTTCATGTCTGTGGAAGATGATGAACAGACCAGCTGAGCAATCCTACTTGTTAAGAGTCAACTAATTTGCATGCCAAAAGTTTTATTCCTACTCAACTTTATTTTATTTGAAACCTACTTAACTAGGTTCACAAACAAAGGCCAACTGAGAACCAGTTTCCTTTCTGACGGGGTGGGGTGGGGGTGGGGGTTACAAAAGGAAAAGCAGCAGACGGTGCAACTAATAAGCCACGACAGGGCGTGCATTACAGGATTTTAATGCCCGCACTGCAGGTGTAGTAAGGCACCAGGCCAAGTGTCCTTATGTCCCTGGAAGGTGCATTAAAATCCTATGATGCACACCCAGGAGGGGCTTATCACACTTATAAAATGGCTCTAAGGGTATCCCATCAAAAGGGCGACTGAGGTTGAGTGATGCAAATAAAAGGGAATCAATCTCAGTGCCTGTTTCGTGGGCTACCCTGAAAGGGTAGCGATGGGCGAAAAGGAAAGCCACAAGAACCACATGGGAAGGCGACAGGAACCACACCACAGGGGACTGAAGAGAAGGGAAGGTATGTGGGAGGCAGTGCAGCGGAAGGCTGCTGAGCTGACCATGTGGCATGGTGGGGAGGGTGGCTGGCTATGGTGGGGAGGGTGCAGGGTTCGGGGCTGGGGAGGCGTGTTACAGTTTTGCGTCATTGTGTTTTTTTGTTTTTTATTTGCACAAGTTTCACCCCCTTCCCGACATGCACCCCCCCTAGAGTTGGGAATATTTAGTTGGGGGGTGCATACACAAAGTTATCTGTTCAACCGTTGTCTTCGCTGCAAGTGTACATCGCTGTTTTTATTTTCGGCGACGTACAATCGCCTTACTGGCAGTCGCCCTCATGACATAGAACCGGCTCTAAGTAGGTTTTTGGGAGAGGAAAATGAGATTCGGCACCTGGACGTGCATTTATAGAGATTTAATGTATAGTCAGGTGACTTCTCTCAGCCAATGAAATTTCTAGATTTTTTCTTACCGTTTTACAAGTATTGTTTCCATAAGGGTGGGTATAGCATTTAATCTATTCGAACAGGTAAGGTCATCATGAGACGCGTACTTCACAACAGAATTAGTATGCTTGCCCATTCATTCGCACAGTAGCTGGGCTACCAGTCGCAACACTGGTGACATGGATTCGTACCCCAAGTCTCGATCGCTATAAGAACACTGTGGGGAGAAGGACTGAGTGTCCTACAGAATGCTTTTCGTCTCCTCTGGGGAGGGAGAAAGGCGGTCTCCCCCACTGCCACCTGGGTGAGCACAGGTGGTAATATAGGTGGAGCTGGAGAGGACGGCAGACACCCGAGGGCTTTGTTTGCTGACACACGGCACCATACGCATACACACACTGGAGCCCCAGCATGCACTTGTCTGCAGGGGAGGGACGAAATGAACATAAAGTTTCCTAGTCTGCAGAATGATGTCCAACACTCTTGTGCCCTGCACAGTCAACTGTACCCTTGACTACCCTTTGGTACTCTGGTGAGGGAGGGACCTGCTCTGAACCAGATCCGTTCTGGGGAGGGTTGCACGGTGATGGCTGCAGTTGTGGGTGACAGGGCTGAGTGGTTGCTTGAGGCAGATGGAGAGCAGGAATAGGATCAAAAACATACGAATAAAAGAAAAAGAATTAGTATGCCTGGCAAAAGAGACAGATCCCTTGGCTTAAAACAAAATCCAACCAACTGGATAAACCAAGAGATGGGCCGAAGGAACTGGTGCTGCAGTGTCACAGTGGGGTCTGACACCAAGTCCTTGGTGTGGCCACAGAACCCACAATCCTCCAACCCAGATAAGAGCCACACTTTAACATCTTATCTCAAAGATGTAACCTGCCTTTAACAATGTACCTCCCATGTTGGTACATCTCTGCAGTGTCAATGTTGGGTCTGAGTCCAATGTCGAACCCACGACCCTCCAGACAAGATATGAGGGAGCTACCACAGTGGCAGTGACAGCGTTTCTTGAAGGAAACTACATTTCAATCAGTGAGTGGGGAGGGGGACTCTGGGGAAGGGGGGGTGTTGGCTCTGAACCATAACTGTTATTTAAATAGCATGATAGGGCAATCTATAAATCTGTGTATTGCTGTACCAACTTGGAGATACAGCCAGCCATGTAGCCTGCTGTAAATGAAGTTGGCAGCTGTCTGAGTGCATGCTTTTATTTTATTACATAGAGAATACTGGTTAACACTTTATACTAATTGGCACTTATCCATGCTGAATTACGCATGAGCTCATATTGATCCAGGAAGTCCCCAGTGCAAAGCATCATGGGTAACAGTATGCAGATCACTGCAGAGGGAGGGGCAGAACTGATAGGGCTTCAGTAGGACTCACTGCGGGGAGGGGGGAAGAGAGACAATGGACGGGGCTTCAGTAAGACTAAAAGTCACCTGAAACAGGTTTCTGCAATCAGTCTGTCACATCAGCTAGCACCAACCCCAAGAGTGTATATCGTTCTGCTGGGACATGTCAGTGCAATACAGTTCATGGTTTGGGGTATTCTCAAGGAGGTACTCTTTGTATGCTGTTTTCAAAGATGAGACCAAAATCTTACTATATAATTTCTTGGCAAGTAAGGCACCTAACATTCGCAGCATTGACACACATTCAACACGCAGGGGCACCAGTGCATATTCAACATGCAGGGGCACCAGTGTATTATCAACACTCAGGGGCACTAGTGCATATTCAACACTCAGGGGCACTAATGCATGTTCAACATTCAGGGGACACTTAGGGGCACCAGTGCATATTCAACACTCAGGGGCACTAGTGCATATTCAACATTCAGGGGCACTGGCACACATTCAACACGCGGGGCACCAGTGTATTATCAACACTCAGGGGCACTAGTGCATATTCAACACTCAGGGGCACTAATGCATGTTCAACATTCAGGGGATACTTAGGAGCACCAGTGCATATTCAACACTCAGGGGCACTAGTGCATATTCAACATTCAGGAGCACTGGCACACATTCAACACGTGAGGCACCAGTGAATATTCAACATGCAGGGGCACCAGTGCATAGTCAACACTCTGGCACCAGTGCATAGTCAACACTCAGGGACACCAGTGCATATTCAACACTCAGGGACACCAGTGCATATTCAACATTCAGGGGTACTAGAGAACATTCAACATTCAGGGGAACTGGCACACAGTCAACACTCCTGGCACTAGTGCATATTCAACGCTCAGGGGGACCAGTGCATATTCAACATTCAGGGGCACTGGCACACATTCAACACTTAGGGGCACCAGTGCATATTCAACACTCAGGGGCACTAGTGCATATTCAACATTCAGGGGCACTGGCACACATTCAACATGCGGGGCACCAGTGCATATTCAACATGCAGGGGCACCAGTGCATAGTCAACACTTGGGCACTAGTGCATATTCAACGCTCAGGGGAACCAGTGCATATTCAACACTCGGGCACCAGTGCATATTCAACACTCAGGGGCACCAGTGCATATTCAACACTCAGGGGCACTAGTGCACATTCAACATTCAGGGGCACTGGCACACATTCAACACTCCGGGCACTAGTGCATATTCAACGCTCAGGGGAACCAGTGCATATTCAACACTTGGGCACTAGTGCATATTCAACACTCGGGGACACTACTGCATATTCAACACTCAGGGGCACTAGTGCATATTCAACATTCCGGGGCACCAGTGCATATTCAACGCTCGGTGGCACTAGTGCATATTCAACATTTAGGGGCACTGGCACACATTTAACATCAACACTCAGGGGCACTAGTGCTTATTCAAAAATCAGGGGCACCAGTTCATATTCAATACTCAGGGGCACTAGTGCATATTCAACACTCAGGGGCATTAGTGCCAATTTAACATTCAGGGAACTAGTACACATTTAATATTCAGGGCATCAGTACACTTTTTCTTTTTCATGCAACTGATTCTACTCCACTTCCCACCCCCTGTCGCCAGCATGGTGGCATACTCTCATAGTGACAACCCCAGTCCCATCCACCAGTAAACTCATTCTCTCACTGGTAGGCGTCCATGGTGGGGATCTCAAGAGCATTGTCAGCAGTCATCCCAATGGCGGCTTGGCTTTTATCACCCAGTTAAATCTTCCTGCAAATGCTGAGATTGTTTAAGGAGATACAGCAGCCACAACCTTGTGACTAGTGCTATGACATTTTAACTGATTCAAGAGACATTTGTGCTTTTTATGTAGGAACGGTTAGGACTGAACAAGGAGGGTGGAAGTAGGCAGAAGTAGTATGTGACTGCTTGCGTGACTGGTATGGACTTTGGCTTACACACTCTTTATCCTTTCTACAGGGACCATCACTCTGTCGGGGTCCCACAGAGATGTAGGAAAGCAAGGCAGTTTTATTTAGACGGCGCCCAATCCCTGGGGCTCTGAGAACCTTACATAAACACAGTTAAGGTCATAACAAACTATACAACACATGCAAAACTATAAATAACACATGCAAATCTATAAATATTTAAGACAACAGATGAAATCTTAAGATAACTAATGTGACTACTGCTGGTCAATCGCCTTCATCAGGGAAAGCCAAACAGAACAAATGAGCCTTTAGACCCTTTTTAAAAGACAACTGTCAGGCCTCCCTGACCGTAGCTGGAAGGGAGTTCCACAGGGCTGGACCGGTGACACTAAAAGCACGGTCGCCTAACATTTTTAAACTGACCCTGGGAACAGCAAGGAGGCCCTTAGTTAAGGAACGGATTGAATGGACAGAGGTGGCAGGTGTAAGGAGATCAACCAGATATCCAGGGCCCAGTCTGTATAGACCTTATAGGTGAGTAAGCCTGCCTTGAATATGATCCTCCAACCTGACAGGCAGCCGGTGCAGAGCCTGCAGGACCGGGGTCACATGACTAGACCTAGCCAGGCCCATTAACAACCGAGCCGCTGCATTCTGCACCACCTGCAGTTGGCAGAGGGTCCCTCCAGTGACACCGAAGTATAGAGCATTACAGTAATCAAGCCTTGATGTAACACGACATGCACCAGTGATGACAGGTCTTTGGGCGGAACTAGGGGTTTAATCCTGGCAATATTCCTCAAGTGGTAGAAACCATTTTGGACCACAGATGATATCTGAGCTTCCAGTGTCAATCTGTTATCCAGGATAATGCCAAGATCCCGCACCCTAGGGGAAGCCATCAATGGAGCGGATCCCAGAAACAATCCTGTACCCACTCTGGAGGCACTCCCACCACGCCCGCAACCTGGCTCAATCACCAGTGCCTCCATCTTGTCAGGGTTCAGTCGCAACCAGCTGGAGGGCATCCAGTCATGGATCTCTGCCAGGCAATTGTTAATCACTTCCACGGTGTCGTGTGTTCCAGGGGCAAAGGACAAATACAGTTGGGTGTCATCTGCATAGCAATGAAAACCCACAATGTAATGTTGAATGAGCTCTCCCAGGGGAAGCATGTATACTGCGAATAACATCGGCGACAAGATTGAGCCTGAGGCATTCCACATTACAGGGGCTTCAGGGAGGAGGAGAAATTCCCCATCACTACCCGCTGCTTTCTGCCAAAGAGATAGGACTCAAACTAGTTGATGACAGTACTGGCGAGTTCACAATACTCTCAAAGGTGATCAAGAAGCACAATGTGATCCACTGTATCAAAGGTTGATGAGAGATCAAGGAACACAAGAACTGATCTGTCTCCTCTATCTCTAGCCCTGAGGAGGTCATTATGCAGTCTAGCTAATGCCGCTTTTCGGTGCTATGCCTGGCCCTTAAACCAGACTGGAATGGCTCATAGATATCAAAGGACATGAGGTGCTCTTCGAGCTGTTGCATCACTATTTTCTCAACAACCTTGCCCAGAAATGGCAGGTTGAAGATCGGACAGTAATTCGCCAGGACATTAGGGTTGAGAGATGGCTTCTTCAAGAGGGGTCTCACCAGAATCTCTTTCAAGGCATCCAGAAAGACTCCCTCCTACATCAAATACGAGACAATACCAGCGAACACTGGGCCAATGGTCTCGACACATCTCATCAAGAAACGAGTCGGGGCCAGGTCTAGTTCACAATAAGTGTACTTGAGCTTTGAGATGACCTCAATGACCTTGGCCACCTCCACTGATTTAAACTCATCCCAGACAAATGTAGCACCTCTGCTCACGCCAGGCCAATCACTGCGAGGCAAAACTTGCCTCATTGACGGGATCCCTGACCAGATGGAGGACACCCTGTCAGAGAAAAACAGAGCAAACTCCTCACACAAAGTGACTGAAAAAGATTTTTTGGGCTGTAGACAGACTGGATGCAAAAGTCTGTCTACAGTCTGAAATAGCTAAGATGGTCTGTTCTTCCCTGCAGTAATCTCCCTGGACAGGAACTCTGCCTCCTTACGATTGATTGCCTCTTGGTACTCATGATAATGAGCGCACAAAGCCATTTTGTCCTCCAACCAGGTCCTCTGCAAGCAACGTTCCAACTTCCAACCCCTGATCTTCATCACCTTGAGATCCATATCAAACCAAGGGGATCTCAAGTGAGATAGATCTGGGTCGTATACAGACCGGTGTGATGGCATCGAGCACTTCGGAAACCACCTTATTATAGATGGCCACCACCTCGCCCGTGCCAACCGCACATGCAGCGGCTACTCTAGATAAATGAGCTACCGCCAGCAGTCCTTCTGGGGACAATACCCTTAAAGGGTGATAGCTAATCATCTCAACAGGGGAGGGATTTTCAGAGGGGGCCCCAAACAAGAACTTCACCGTACAATGATAAGACCAAACAACCTGATCAGTCTTGAGGTTTGTTACCTCGAGCCCCAGTGAGAACACCATGTCAAGCATGTGGCCGTGATAATGGGTCACAGAAGTAACTACTTGTGTCAGGCCCAGTAATGACATCAGCTGGAGGAGGTCATAACCAAACTGCAAGGATTCGTCCTCGACCCAGGCATTGAAGTCCCCCAGAATCAAACATCTGGGGGACTCCAACACCTCATCAATAATGAAGCCCATGATCTCCTGCAGGAAATCTCCTCAGGGAAGGGTTCCAAACCCCAAGGTGTCACATGAATGATGTCCCTAAGACTGAAGGCACCTTAGGAAAGAAGGCCCAGCCCAAGGAAGGGTGTCATAGGAGATTGGGGGGGTGGTGCAACCAGAACCAGAGTGTCCAAGAGATGCCAGAGCAAGCGTGGTTTAAATATCACTCAGAGGAGGCCTAGCAAGAGTCACTTGCTTCCCCTCTGACCTGCAGGCAAATCCATTCAAATATGCCTTTGGAAGCAAGTGAGAATTGAGGTGCACCAGTTTCAGAGGGCACGCCAGCGCAACCTCCACCCTCAAAGTGCAGCTTTTACTTCTTAATACTGTGTCTTCTTTCTTGGGGGGTTTATTAAGCAATGAGACATAACCAGGGGGTAGATTAACAGCCTGTTACTCACCCCCTTAGGGGTGTAATGTGGCATGAGGCACAGCTGAATACTGTACTGCCCCCAAGGGGTGATTAACTAACTGGTGTTAGCCCAGCTCTCTATGTGCTTCAGGTAATTTTTTTTAATAAATTCAATAATATAGTACCTGTTTGGTGTGTGCGCAGCTATTTTCTGCTGTTTTTTGGTTCAGTTTTTTGGTTGCAGCACCTCTGTGGGTTCAGTGTGTGTTTTACTTACTTTTTCTCTGTTGGGGGGGGGTGATTGACTGTTAATCTAACTCCTGGGAGTGACTTATTGCTATTATAAAAACTGATTTCAAAAGAAAAGTGTTAGAAGTGTACTGTACCTTTTGTTGGCCCAGTGGTATGGAGGTCTGAGGCGTCTAGTGTCGTACCTCCTACCACACCAGTGACCCGGGTTCAGAAAAAGATGCGGGTCATATGGGGGCTGGCTGAGAGAGGGAGGGTCGAGCATCCCAACAGACAGATCTCCTCCCTCGGGGGAGAGGGGTAGTATGACCCGCTGTTTGTCTGCCACCCGGAGGTGTTCAGGTGGTAACACAGCCTGAGCGCACAAGCAACGACCAATCACAGGCGTTTGAGGATGTCTCCACGGAGGTGAGCTTGTCTGTTACACGACTACATGTTGTGAAGTTGCCAGAAGAAAAAAGCCCATGTCCCCCCCCCATCATTATGCGTGATGACCCTCGGGGACCCCCAGATCCTGCTCTGTGTTGATCCCACCTGGCGTGACAGTGGTGGGAGTGGCAGACAGGACTGGGGGACTCTCAACACAGGGCCTGATGGCAGGAGTAGGTGGCGGCAGGCAAGAAAAAAGCCGTATGGGAAAAAAAAGTATACCTTTTGAATGTTTTCCTCACTGAGAGGGAGATTTTTGATAAAAAAGTTCATCCACCAGCTGTTTTAAGAATGCTGGTTCAGAATCAGAATGCATCATTCCAGTCACTCATCAGTGCTAGAGGATGGAATTCTGACAGAAAGAATTCATGTGCCATGGTGATCAGGCTGTACACGACAGTGTAACAGAGATTAATGTAAGGCTATTGGAATGCTGACAGCCAATCAGAATGGAGCATTTCTGAGATCCTTATTATAATCCACAAGGCTGTCCCCCTTTCAAGCCCCAATTAGTGATATCTGCACTGCATCAGCAACGGTGCAGCTCCTTTGTGTGGTGAAGGCCCGAGAACACCGGCAGCAGAATTCTGATGGCAGAGGGTTGTTTTCTCCCTTTTTCAGTTCACTTATTTCCTCCATCCTACTGCAGAGGTTGCAGCCCACCCACAGTCCACAGCAAGTCCATGGAGGAGGTGGGAACCCCTACATGGCACAACACAAGAATCGCAACAGCAAAAGGATGGTGCCTCCCTCCCCTGGCTAGGTTGCTTGCAGGGCACTGCAGTGCACTACCACTAGGGGCCATTAGGGCAACCTTGTGCAATGCACTACTACTATGGCCCATCAGGGCAACCTTGTGCAACGCACTACTACTAGGGGCCATCAAGAAGACCTTAGATTAATTTTTATAAAGTACTGTGTGGTGTGTTAAACAGACAGACCTACGATATATTAAATCCGTTTTCCTGCCCTGGGTTCTACTGTCATTCAATTCAAACACCTGCAAAGAAATGGAAAAAGCTGAGTCAACTGGTGTGGTGACAGACAGCCTTAGGGAGGAGGGAGGAGGGAAGGAATAAAGGAAGGACGGAGTTTCCTATGAAGGGCTTCTACACAGTTACTTCACTGTTAATGTCTCTCATTTCTGTAAGCGCTTGTGAATACAACGTGTATGAAAAGATACTATAATGTAAATTCTAATCTACTTTACAGTCCCTGCACTACCAGTATCTATTTCATTGCTTTGTAAAGCACTTTTAGATACAGCGTGCATGAAAGGTACTATATAAAACCAAATTCTATTCTAGTTCATTACTTGCACTACCACTACCTAACTCATTGCTTTGTAAAGCACTTTGGGACACAGTGTGTATGAAAGGTATTAAAGGTTCTGTTTAATAGCTCACTGGAAACAGGAGTAGTTCTGGAGACCATGGTTTCATGGGGGGGGGTCATGTCAAACAAATCTTTGACTGGGTGACGAAGGAACTAGATCAGAGTGGAGCGGTGGACATGGCCTGCCTAGATTTCAGTAAGGCATTCAGCGCCGTTCCACATAGGAGACTAGTACACAAACTGGGTAGCTTAGGAGTGGGTCCAAAGGTGGCAAACTGGGTAAAAAAACTGGTTAGGAGACAGGCAACAGAGGGTGGTGGTAAACGGAGTTCACTCCAAGGAAGGGAGGGTGACCAGCTGAGTGCCTCAGTGATCAGTGCTGGGACCAGTACTTGTTAATGTCTTTGTAAGTGACATTGCAGAGGAGCTGGAAGGGAAGGTCTGCCTCTGTGCAGATGACACAAAAATCTGCAATAGTGTGGATGCTCCGGGGGGGGGGGGGAGAGAGGATGAGCAGAGACCTGAGAAAACTAGAGGAGTGGTCAAGAGTATGGCAGCTGGGTTTCAATGCAAAAAAGAGCAAAATAACACACTTAGGGCACGGAAACCCAGGGGTGGAGTACAAAATGTTGCCTCTGTATAGATCACTAGCGAGACCTCACCAAGAATACTGTGTACAGCTCTGGAGACCACATCTATGGAAGGACATAGTCAGAGTGGAGGTGATACAGAGGAGGGCAACTAAAATGGTGCAGGGTCTGCATCAAAAGCCCTATGAGGAGAGACTAAAGGACCTCAATATGTACACCATGGAACAGAGGAAAGAGAGGGGGGAATATGGTAGTGACCTTTAAATACCTCACGGGGTAAATACGGTATGGGAGGGGAGAATTGTTTTAGATGAAAAGGTGCTCAAGAACAAGGGGACATGCTATGAAGCTGGAGGGGGGTAGACGCAAGAGAGATGTGAGAATAGAACAGCCTTCCAGCAGAGGTGGTGGGGGTGAAAACAGTACTGGGGTTCAGGAATGCATGGGATAGGCACAAGGAAATTACAGTGGAAAGGAAGAGGGCAGGGAGAAAGAGCTATAGATTTGGTACGGTCTGCTGTAATAGTGTAGGTAGGGAGGAATGGGCAGAATGGATGGGTCCAGCCATCCTTATCTGCTGTCAAATTCCCTGTTTTTATGTGCTATGCAAATACAAATTCTATTCTATTCTATAGTCACTACACTTAATCTAGTACATTGCTTTGTAAATTACTTTGGGACACAGTGTGTATAAAAGGTGCTATATACACCCAAATTCTATTCCATTGTGTGGTTCCTACATGGCCAGCGCACCGAGTCATAATGTCATACGCTTAATAGTGTACGGCATTATGGTGAAACCCGGACCTATGCGCACTCTGAATTGGACCCCCCATCCCGGAGCAGGAATCTTTAGTGGGGGGGCTCAGGACAGAGCCCCCACAGAACAATAAATATAAAGAAATGTGAAAACATGATTCTGCCGCACGGCATTATGCCGTGTGACGTTATGACCCTGTGCCCACTGCCAGTATCTTGCTCACTGCTTTGTAAAGCAGTTTGGGACACAGTGTATATGAAAAGTGCTATATAAATCCAAATTCCATTCTATTCTACAGTCGCTGCACTGGCAGTATTTAGCTAATTGCTTTGTAAAGCACTTTGGGACACAGTGTGTATAAAAGTTGCTATATACACCCACATTCTGTTCTGTTCTATTCTACGGTCCCTACACTGTCCGTCTGTAGCTCGTTGTTTTGTAAAGCACTTTGGGACACAGTGGGCATAAAAGGTGCTATATGAATTCAAATTCTGTTCTATACTACAGTGCTACACTGCTAGTACCTAGCTCATTGCTTTGCAAAGCACTTTGGGACACAGTGTGTATTAAAGGTGCCATATAAATCTGAATTCTATTCTATGGTGCCTACACTGTCAGTATCTAGCTCATTGCTTTGTAAAGCACTGTGGGACACTATGTGCATGAAAGGTGCTATATCAATCCAAACTCTGTTCTATTCTACTGTTCCCATACTGCCAGTGTCCAGGTCATTGCTTTGTAAAGCATTTTGGGATACAGTGTGTATGAAAGGTGCTATATAAATCCGAATTCAGATCTAGTCTGCACTCCGTACACTGCCAGTACCTAGCTCATTGCTTTGTAAAGCAGTCTGGGACGCAGTGTGTATGAACGGTGCTGTATAAATCCAAATTCTTTCTTGTACTGATAGGTGCATGAACAGCTGTGCCAAACATCACAATATCCCCTGGGCCTCAGTTGCAACTCATAACACAAGGGGAACCCCATCCCATCCCTCCTTAATGATGCAAGTTTCATCACAATTAAACAGAAGGAGGTACCAGTCTCTTTAAACAGGGGTGTCACTAGTCTCATTAACGGAGGTACTGATTTCTTTTATGGAGGGGCTAGGTCGGGACAAATCAGGTAGCCAGGTGGCAGATGGTCACTAAAAATATTGGCTTGACAAGCACATTTTGAAAGTTACCGGCCAACTGGCTATCTACCCACAAAGTTATTTGTGAGCCCTTGAAAATTATGGCCATTGGGGGTTTGGCCAGCATCCGGAGCGAAAAGACATGCTTTGTGAAAGCTCTTGCCATTGAATGGGCTAAAAACAATAAAAACAGATTTTAAATCTATGAAATCTCTTCAGAAATACCTAGGAGTGTTCCAGAAGGGCAACAGTAATATCACAGCCATGTTTTAGATTGTTACTTAGAGGAAACAGTGAGATAACCACCCAGAAGCTGCCTGATGGTGAAACCTCATGGTGTAGCTGGGGGGCAGCAGGATTTCTTCAAACCCAAGTTGGGGAAAATACCCTACAAAAGAGCCTGATGTCAGCTGGTCAGGGAGCCCAGGAATCACCTCAGTGACTCATAGGACTGCCTCTATTGAACCCTTAGCATGTAAATTCGATGCCTTTTCCAATCGATTGCAGACTGTGGAGATGAAAGCTGATCTAGCTAGACGGAGGCCGCAGAGGCAGCGAACTCAGCGGGACGTGCGCTTTCTGCAACGGCATAGCCGATTTAAAGACGATGCACTTTTGAAAACCTACTTATAACATATAGAAAATCAACTGCAGCAGAACAATGTGAGGATACGTGGACTACCCAAGATATCTGAGGGCACGGCAAACCCCACCAAATCTATCCTGGCCTGGTTGTGTGAGTTCCTGGGTCTGGACACAAGTTGCTTGCAGACCGACTGTTTATTCCGCATCACACTAACATGGAGGCAAGAATCAGCCTGCTGGACTTTGCTGCTGAGACTAGGATTCCTGGCCCAATGGGACACGGTGTTAAGGGCTGCAAAAGAAGCAAAAGAGATCGACGTGGATGGAAACAGAATTATGCTTTTTCCTGATGTCAGTTACACAACCTGATAAAGACAAAAGAGCTCTGATGGACCTACTAAGGGAATTAAACGTTCAGTTGAACTCTATTTTCCAGCCAAACTGGGGGTCCAACATGATGGTCACACTTGTATATATTCAGACACCCAGGATATTATTAAACTGACTAATAAGTTACAGGCACAGCGGAACCGAGAGGAACTGGTGGGAAATGGTGACCCGCCATAACAGCGACGACGGAAAGAGCGAGGACAATAACGTGACTACAGAAGCGGTGACTCGGGATCCCCAGAGTTGCACACACACACACACACACACACACACACACACACACACACACACGGAGTTGGACTATTAAGCAAGGGGTGTGTGGGGGCAATGACACCCACATGGGTGGGTGCAGGGGGCAAAGCCCCCTGCAGATACAAATGTTACCATATCTGCGGTCCCCCAAGTTCCCTCGCTGTAATCATGTGTCGCTGTTATTTTTTCACTGATTTGACATGGTACCATGGGAAATGACTTTCAAAGGTGAATAAACTGCAGATTAATAAACTAGATTTTTGGACAACTGTTTTGGACCAGTTGCATTCTTTATGGGGTAGTGAGTATCAGGGATTCACCTGATTGCTGTTATAACATTTGGTACTGTTAAATGTAATCCCTAGGCTCACATGTCCCCAATTTACCCATGTGTTGCAACGTTTTGTTAGTTGCAGCTCTAAAAAGTGTGCGTGCACCTAACATCTGGTAGCAGTGATTTATATTTTTTATTTGGGACTAATGTGTGTGGGCCACACCCGCGTCACTGGTGACCGGGTTGAGGACAAGCTCTGGAAGTCGGGGTGGGCAAGGGAGGAGAGGATTGAGCATCTGAAGGACAGCTCTCCTCTCCCGGGGAGGGAAGAGACTCCTGCTCGGCGCTTGGCTGGCCTCTGGCGGAAGCCGGAGGCATAGTAAGCGTCGGAGTATAAAAGAAGGGCTGGGAGTGGCAGACGTCAGTGGAAATGCCTTGACGTTGGGGTGCTGGCCACTCCCCTACAGAACAAGGGAAATGCCTTCCAGCTCCGAGGGAGATGGAGCACCGGAGCTTGCCCTCGATGTGCAGCCGCCTTCCTGGCACCACTCAACCGACGAGACCAGAATGTTCAGGGTGTTTGGAACCCACCTCGTCCCCGCCCAGGGTTTAAAACCAAGGCTCCATGGGCGACAGGGGCAGATCAGGTAAGGCGACTTGCAGAGGGATAACTCCTAGGTGCTCCCGAGGATATCGGAGCTGGAGGGAGGGGGAAGAAAAAATAGAAAGTATAAAAAAGAAAATGCATGTTGATACTGATGGACAGCAATACAAACTATGAATCACTGCTATGCAGTACCTTAACATGGTGGGTTTCCTGCCAAAGATGTGGGGAAAAGGCTGGAGATGGGGAGTCTGGGCAGGGGAAGAAACATTACTAGTTCCTGCAGTGCAAGTTGTGACCTTCCTCCCACCTCTCAGGGCAACAACTGAGAACTTTAAATTAAGAAATGTATGCCCTGCAAGGAGCTTACTGACTGCACCACTATCAGGCATACACTGAATGCAAGCCGATGTGAGTGGAAGTTAAATATTACAGTGATTTATTTTAGCCTGTTCTGTATTTCAATATTAGACAATGTTTTTATTCAGATTTGGCAGTGGTGGGTGTTACAGTGTGGGAGTAACTCAGTTATACTGGTAGGGTCAATGGGTCGAATGGCTGCCTCTGTATAAAATGAAAAAAGGGCCTCAGCTCCACTGATGCTAAAATGCTCTGAATGTTTCTCATGTTTGATTAGAGGCTCCATTCAGGGGCCTGGGAACCCCTGAATATGGTCACGAAGGACAGCCAACTACTAAAAGTAATCAAATTTTTTGTTGTTGTCCTATATGAAATATTGTGCTTTTAAGTCTTCAGAATTGGATTGTCTTCTATAAACTCAAAAAATAGAAATGTAAAAGGAAAAAAGATGGCTACTAAAAATATGAATTTGGCTACCACATTTTGAAAGCTAGTGACCAAACTGATCACTAGTCTAGTTCACAAACTAATTTGTCCCACTATGTGGGGGTACTAATCTTTTTTTTTTTTTGCGTTCTGTTTAAGCCCCCTACTTCCAGCCCGGCCGCCCTCTCCTTCTGGCTGCCAAGTCTCATCCTTCTGCTGCTCCCCCCGATCTGCCATCCGTCTCTTCCGCTGCCAATTGTCCCAACGTATCCCTTCGTTGGGGGGGGGCCCTTCCCGTGGTGGGGGATTTGGGAGGGGAGATCGAGGTGCTGTTTTCAGCACCCCCTCACATCTTGGTCGGCAAGGAGGTAGATTTCGGGGGCTTCACAGCCAGGGGAGGCGGGCTGCCATCATCTGGCCAGCACAGGTGGCCATTTTCCACTTTTTCTGTTACACCCAGCCCCTGGAAGGCACACCATGACTTGCACCGGCAGCACATGGTCACCCATGTCGCAAAGTGTAAGGCCGACTCTGGCCACAAGGAGCCACTCCAGGGCAATGCTGATGCCCTCTGGAACCCTCCCCCCCAGGAGGAGAGTGTGCAAGGGACGCTCTTGAGCCCTCCCTGCCAGCCTCTGCTCCTGACGTCCCCAGCTCGGGCACAAGTTTTTTTTAATGGGGCACCAGTCTCACTAATGGAGACTGAACTGGTCTCTTTAGTGGGGGCACTAGTCTCTTTAACTGGATGGCACTGGTCTCAATTGGGGGGCACAAGTCATTTTAAATGGGGGGCACTATTCTCTTTTGTAAACCCCCTGCAAACGGGGGTTCCCAAAAGTCTTCCAGGAGCTTGCCTGAATGCTCCAAGTCTGGGCAGTGTTGAGCATCTGAGCTGTTTAAATATGGTTCCAAGTGAGTGCTATTTGAGCCTCCGCGTACTGTCTCTTTAGGAGCTGTCTGCTTGCAGACTTAATTAGTTTGTATGGGGGACTGTGTATTTAATGCTCGAATTCCGCCCAAGCTGCGGAGAAATCGCTCCATTTCTGCAGTCGCTAAGAGCGCAGAGGGAGCCTAAATGAAAGATGTAACTGTTTGCCTGAAACCAGTTAGAGTGTTAAGTAAAATGCAATTTTTCTAACCTGCCTTTCTTGCAGCTGCGACTCTGTGTGTGTTACCCCTCCATTTTGGACCTAAACTGCTGTGCTGGGCCAACTGGGTTAAGGGTTCCCTACAATGGAGCCTGTGGACGAATCAGAACTTGGACTCTTAATTTTGAGCCAGCCACAAGGGGATTGTATGGGCAGTGACTCTGGGAAATGTAGTCTTAACCTTGGCGCCTTTTTCTACCAACAGAGGGAGTCTTATTGTGAGTGACAGCTGAACCAGCCAACAGAATGGTGTGGAGCTAAAGGAAATGCCCTGCTCTGTGACTAGAAAGATCAGATCAGTTGTGGCAGTGAAGAGAGAAGGAGCTGTGTGCTTCTACAGTGTATAGTTTCGCGCGGGAAGCGCATGTGATGCCCTGAGTTTCAGTCTGCAGCCTTTGTGAGTGCCAGTTTGGACCGAATCCGAGTTGTGAGGAGAAAGAAGCACTAGAAGTGTGGAAACCAGGTTCACCCTGTAGAAGACTGAAGAAATTGCTGAATCGCGCTCAGTCTGTCAGGAACTGAAGCTGCTGTGTGTGCTCCCAGGTATTTTGCAGTAACTGCGACCAGGATCGAGGAGCAGCCTGCCTGGTATAGTACTTTCCTTTTACATATGAATGTGTGTAGTGCTTGTGGGGAATCGCTATTTCCAATCTCCCGTGCTGTGTGCTGAAGCTGGAAGCAAACCCCAGCTTAGCTTGGACTAAATACGTTTGCTATCAACTGCAGTGGGGTCCAGTCACAAGGACCTTGTCTCCATGCCCTGTTGTTCTGGCAATCCAGAAGAACATCTACCATCTGGTCCTCAGCTTGGGTATTGTGTGAGTACAAATCAGGGTATTCCCCTGCATTCTGTTTTCAATCACAAGTGTGTCATCTAATTCTTGTTGTTTCTCTGCTTCATGGACTGAGCCATCTGGCTCCGGATTACAACTGGGTGTTGTGCATATATTTTCTTCTACAGGGCCCCATCCATCTGCACCTGCTGGCCAACCCCGGGCAACGGACCTGGCTAGCCCCCCCAAATCTGGGTACCCAGAGTGTGACTTTTAGACCCTGTATGCGTGCACAGTACTGCGATTTAATGCCACCAATTAATCTGATTTCCCCCTCCCGTGTTACTGCCCCCCTAAATAAATCAGATTTGTTGTTGTTATACTATATACTGTCTGTGGTGTTGGTACTTATGGAAACAGTATTGTGTTTTGCTGTGTATGTTGTTTAACCTTATTTTACAGGGGGTCCTCAGAGACGTGCTGCAGAATCAGTCTCGAGGGCTAGTGGTATCTATATGAGTGAACAGTGTGTATACGTGGGGTATTGGGGCTGTAACTCTGGGGTACTGTGTGAGCCACTAGAGGGAATAAAAGGGGGTCTCAGTGTCCCAGAGGGCTGTGACCAAGCTAGTCTAACTATTGCAAACCCTGACCTCTGGGTGGAGGCACCCGCCATAGGACCTGGGCCCCTCAACCTGTCCGTAGTCAAACAGGCAGAGGTAGAAGCCCTTGGGATAGTGCCACCTAGGGGTTACACTTTAATTGAAGATTAGCAGTCTCTTGAATTTGGGGCAGCACTGGTATCCTTAATTGGACGTTACTAATCTCTTTAATTCAGGGCACTAGTCTCTAATTGGGGGCACTAGTCTCTCTATTTAGGGGACACTGGCAGTGTTGGCTCTTAACCCCCAAAATAGTTAGCTATTTCGCTATCTCCCCACCCCATTTGTTTGTTAAACTGTAATGCTTTTGTTTAGCCAAGGAAGCCCAAGTATTGCTCAGATAGTGCCAGGTGTTTGGGGGGAACCCCATGTGATTCCATCTAGGAATGAACAACCAAGCTGGAGAAGAGGTGGGTTGGTACAGAAGAGGTTCAAGGAAGTGGGAAGATGGGGGTAGCCAGAACATAGAGGATAATGAATGGGCATCGCTTAACAACTAAGCTATGCTTCCATCGAATGGTTACCTTGGCAACTTATGTAAACCTCGAGAGCGCAGCTCGAGAAGTTTACAAAGCTTGCCAAGGTAACCACAAGATGGCAGCTCAGTTTTGTTGTTTAGCAATGCCCATTCGTTGTCTTTTATAGTGTATGGGCATCACTATCACCTTACTTCAGTTAAAAGCCTTTCCATCATTACAAGCAGACAAACTTTACATTCTTTCTTACCTTCCATGATGGGCTAAACTGAACATGACACAGGACAGAATCAGATACACTGTGGGTACGAATAAAAACAAACTGTTTCTTTTACAGAGTATCAGGGCTACATAGTGGTAGTGCTGTCATTACTGTTTATGAGCGGGTGATTTTCACGGCTGACAAGGCTTGGATTTAGCTATCAGTTGCAGTTGCCAGTCGTTCAGCTTTGAACTTAGTTCTGCCAGCTTGCTCGTTCGAGGCGCTTACTGGGTCACCGCGTGAACAGATTCCATCTTGTTCTACCATCGATGTGACATCCCATCGATGGTATGACAACATCTGCCGTCACATCGGTGGTACAACAACACTGGTAAATGATAGATCTTACTTCATGAGGGCTCTTGCAGTAGGTATTTACATATAGGACTGACCCACCAGGTGTCAGGACCCCACAGAAAAATTTCTAGCTAGTAGTCTCTGGCGGGGGACCACCCCCACATCAGGTGACCGACGTCATGCGATGTCAGTATAAGGAGGCGGTCCTCCCTGCCTGCCTTCCAGTTCTTTCCTGCCATCGACCAGTGAAAGTTCCTTGCGGTAGAGTTCAACCTCGTCAGTCATCCGTCGGTTCAGTTTTCGAACTTTTTGACCATTTTTTCCGAAATTCTCTCTCTTAATACACCGTGTATATCATCCCCAATGCCTTCCGAATCGCATAAAAATAAGTGTGACTCGTGCAGTTCCCAACTGCCGCATAAGGACGGCCACTCCCTGTGCCTCTTCTGCCTAGGCTCGGATCATCCTGTGGAGAAGTGCCAGCACTGCCAGAAATTTGATTCGGCTACCCAAAAATGGAGACAGTAGTCCCTGGAGCCCATATTTTAAAGAAAAAAAATGGCATCCATAGAGAAGGAGTTGAAAAAGTTGAGGCAGGCATCCACTTCCCCTGAACGTCACAAAAAGAAGGAGAAGCACTGGGACCGGGATTCGACTTCCACGGCCTCCCCGACTCCGGCTGGAGTCACGGTTCTGAAGGTAACATCCCCTCCAGGGGACCGCTCCACAACAACCATCTTGGCGGTGTCCAAGGAGGTGTCGCCCCTCCCATCGGGCTCGCACTAGGGACCCTCGGGTACCTCCGGGGTAAAGGAGGCCTCTGCTTCTGGGAAGGTCACTGCCATGCGGCCCTCAGGTTCGAGCGGGTCTGCTAAGTTGGATGCCGGTGACACAGACGTCCGCCTGGACAAAACTGGTAAGCTGCTTGCTCCTTTGGGAGGGCGCACAATCGCTCTTTTGCCCGACAAGGCCACATCTCCAGCGTGGCCTTCTTCGAGCAAGGGATCCAATAAGTCGGACGCTGGCTCTTCCGACGCCCACCCGGATCCAGCTGATAAGCCATACGTCATCCCCTCTGATGACCGCTCCAAGCCAAGGAGCCTGCGTTGGACCCCTTCGACCAGTCCAATGCCCCAAGCTCCCCGCAATGCTTGGTGTTGCCCTCTGAGGTCCCTGCGTCTTCTCTACTGAACCCCAGGGATTCCAACCCTCCCTCCCTCCCCGGTCATCACGGAGGACCTGGACACACTGCCATCAGGGCCCCCTCCTAGTGGGCCAGACACCCTGATGCCAGACCCTCAGACACTGGCTGACCCAACGCCAGCCAACGTCCCCCTACTGGACGGTGTTCCCACGCCGGGCCCGATGCCTGCAGGGCCACCTTTACCTGGCCCACCAGCTGGGCCTCTGCCAGGTCCCTCTGCTCTGTCAGAGCCCCTGGCACCTGGGTATCCAACACCACAAAACCCAGTGCTGTCTTACCTGGTGCCACAGTACCTGACGCCGCTTTACCCAGCGCCTCAATACCCAATGCCGGGCTTCCTGCCGTATGGATACTTGACAAACGGATACTCTCAGTATCCGTATCCCCCTCCTCCTCCTCCGCTGCCCACACCCCAGCCGCCAGCAGACTTGAAGGAGACTCTAGCTGCCTGGTGGGCTGAGGCCCAGACAAGCTCACCAGAGAGGTAGAGAGCTCTCGACCGGCACCGGACCCTGTGCAGGATCCCCTACGCTGGAGACGGGAGACTCCCTCCCCCTTACCCGACACCAGAGGTAAACCCTTGGGCGCCAGGGGTGGGAAGTATACGTGTCCCAGAGGACTTCCCAAAGGGACCATCCCTCCCCCTCATCAGGAGGAGTCTTTCTCTTCTTCGTCGGAGACCTCTGACTCGGACTCAGGGAGATGCTCTGACCCGGATGACGAGCCTCGTACTCCAGACCGACGAAGGCCAAAGACCCCTCCGAAGTCTCCTCCGGAGGATCCTTCTTTTCTGCAGCTACTGAGAAAGATCCAGGAAATTCATCAGCGGCAATCTCTGGAGCCAGAGCCACAGTATAAAAAGCTCACTGCCCAAGACAGCTCCTACATTGATTCCACCCTGGATAGAGCCTCACGCGGACCTTGTTTCCACTATTTGGAAACAACCATCCGCCTTAGCCCCCCTTCCAAGGAAGGCAGATTGGCTATACCAGGCTCCTGAGGGAGTAGATTCCTTGAATCTACACCCCAAAGTGGATTTGGTCATGATTAGCGCTGCTCACGGCCGCTCCACTAATCCCAAACATCTCAACTCATCTCCTCCTGACAAGGAGTCTCGGCTTCTGGACCAATATGGGAAGAAGGTCTATGCATCTTCTATCCTGGGTATTAGGGCCCTGAGTTATGTAGCTCATATGGGGGATTACCAGAAGACCATTCTTAGTCAGGTGGAATCAAAGTCAGACTCCCTTCCTGAGTCTCACACAAAACAGGAAGTGGCAGATCTTGTCCGTTCTGCTCATTCGGCCAGTTGGCACATGCTTCGTGCCACTTACGATGCAGTGGATGCAGCTGGACAGAGCTTGGCTTTCGCCATGGGTCTTCAGCGTCATGCCTGGTTCCGCATATCAGGATTGGTCCCTGAAATGCAATCCGCTATTCAGGATGCGCCCTTCAGGGGTTCAGTGCTGTTCAGCGACAATGTCAAGGACATCATTACCGACCTACAAGAGAAGGGCATTGTGCTCAAATCCATGGACTTTTTGTACAGACCCCCTCAGGGGCAGCGGCGCCTTTTTGTAACCAACAAAAACCAAAACCACAGGGCAAACGGGCCAACAATCAGGCCCCTCAGCAACAAGACTCCCCTCCCAAAAAAGTTGTGGGAGCCTCCGCCGTTGCGCTTCCCCAGACCTCCTGACTCCTCACCTCTCCCATGGCCTCTGGAGGCACCAGAGGAACCAGTAGGAGGGAGGTTCTCCTTCCATTTATCGGGTTGGGAGAGGATAACATCAGATGCTTGGGTGCTCCAGCTGATTGCAGTGGGACACTCAATAGAGTTTCTACAGAAACCACCCTGAAGACCACCCCCCAAAGTCATCTTACTCCCTGGAACATCTTCCTCTGATCCTAGAAGAAATCACCTTCCTTCTCTCGAAGGCGGTGACAGAACCAGTTCCCAACCACCTTTGGGGGATGGGTTACTATTCCCATTTCTTTCTAGTTCCAAAGAAAACGGGAGATGTGAGGCCTATTTTAGACCTCAGTTCCCTGAACATGTTCATGGAGTACAAATGCTTCAGAATGCTCTCCCTGCAGGGCCTTCTGCCTCTTCTTCGGCAGGGACTGTGGCTGTGTGCTTTGGACATGCAGGATGCTTACCTGCATATCCCCATACGCCCTTCCCACCACAAATTCCTTCAATTTTGTTTTCAGGGGGACCACTACCAATTCAAGGCCCTCCCATTTGGTCTTTCCTCAGCCCCCAGTATTTACCAAATGCCTGTCTGTGATGGCAGCCCACCTGCGTACCCAGGGAGTGCAGGTGTTCCCCTACCTGGATGATTGGCTCCTGGCGGCCCCATCCAGGGAGGAACTTCTGCACTCCCTTTCCCTTACCCTGCAGGTTTTCACCAGCCTGAGTATCACCATCAACTAGGCAAAGTCCCATTTGGTCCCTTGCCAATGACTCCAGTTTATAGGGGCGATCCTGGACACGGCCATCGGCAAAGCCTTTTTGCCTCCGGACAGGGTGGATACCCTTCAGACTCAGGCCCGTCTTCTGTCCAGTCGCAGAAGGGTCACAGGCAGGTCAGTCCTTCACCTCCTCGCGCTAATGGCAGCTGCCATTCCGACAGTCTCACGCGCTTGGCTTCATATGAGGATTTCTCAATGGACGCTTCGGTCTCAATGGGACCAAACACTGGACGACCTAGACCAGGAGATACTAGTTTCCGATCCCATAATAAGGGACTTGCAGTGGTGGATGGTACAAGAGAATCCTTGCCGGGGAGTTCACCTCAACATCGAACCCCCATCCCAGACGCTGACAACAGATGCCTCAGGAGAGGGCTGGGGAGCCCACTTCAGGTCTAACAAGACTCAGGGCAGCTCGTCCAGGTTCAAACAAAATCTGCACATAAATGTGCTCGAACTCAGAGCAGTCCTTTATGCCCTTCAGGCCCTGCACTTCTCCATACTTCCCGGTCATCTACTCATACAGACAAACAACATGTCTGTGGTCTGGTACATCAACAAGCAGGGAGAAACACGTTCCTAACCTCTATGCAGGGAAGCAATGAGAGTGTGCAGCTAGGCCAACCAGCACAATCTTTACCTGACGGCCATTCATGTTCTGGGAGTAGAAAACACACTGGCAGACCACCTCAGTCGGTCTTCAGCCAGGGCTCACGAATGGGAACTGGATCAAGAGGTAGCAGACAACATCTTCCTGCTTTGGAAAACCCCTCAGGTAGACCTGTTCGCATCTCCTCAAAACGCAAAACTTCCCGCCTTCTGCTCGCTCGCTCCAGGGTGAGACATTTTCTGGCGCGACGCTCTGTCTCTCGATTGGAGGGACAGATTTGTCTATGCCTTCCCTCCTATTCCATTACTTCTGAGGGTCCTGAACAAGCTCAGATCAGAGGGGCATGAATGATCCTCATCGCTCCATTCTGGCCCAGGCAAGTTTGGTTCTCTCTTCTGCAACAGTTTTCAGAGGAACCTCCACTTCCTCTTCCTCTGTCGCAACACTTGTTGACCCAGGACCATGGGACCCTTGTCCATCCAGGTCTCAAATCCCTTCATTTGCATGTGTGACTCCTGCAGATGTAGCCAAGGCCCGCTTCGGGGTTTCCCCCGCTCACAGCAGACATTTTGGTGGAGGCCAGAAAGCCTTCCACCAGGTCCACTTACGCCATGAAGTGGAAACGGTTCTCTATTTGGGCCACATCAAAGGACTTTGA